>CM023449.1:261501568-262799901 GCA_013339765.2 Haemaphysalis longicornis
ACTAAACCTGTACGGTGCCGCCACACAGGGGAAGGACAAGAATGCACCAACAGTAAAACTAATATACAGTGTGGTCGCCGTAGGGCTCACACTGATAATCTTCCACTTTTACCTTGGGTATCATACGTACCTACATCGTCTGTTAAAATGGACAATTGTGCTCATGTTTGCCCACGAGTCATTAAATTGCACTAGTACACCAAGTGAAAACGTCTGACCAAAACCAAAAATTAAACAAAGCTTGCCACATTCCGTAGTTAGGCAGCTTGTTTGGTACTGATTATAAGTTGGTGTCAGTGCTTCATAAAAACATGTTCTAGTAAAGTCAACAGATGCATTTATCTTACATTTACAAAATGGTGTGTTACTGCATTTTCCCCCACCTTAAAGGAGCCATGAAGACCAAATACAAGTTTGGTTCATTAGAAAGGCTGCTTTGTCCTGATAAAAATGATACCGATTTCATTGCAAACTTCCAAAAAATAACCGAGATATTAAAGAAAACGTGTGGAGCGGTGGCGACTCGCTAGCCAGTTTTCGGCAACTTTTCTATGACGTCACAGAATCTTGTTTGGGCGATTGGCGGCGGTCGAACTAATCAATCGCCAGGACGCATGACTGGATGATTGCAGTAAGGCCGCTAAGTCCATTTGATCGAATCACTTGAATGCTAACACGCACCTAATCCACTGAAAATTATGTTTTTAGTGCTGGCCCATATGACGTCAATCGCATCGATAACACGTCACTGTGGCGCGAAATTTGAAAGTCCTTTAGTATTTCTTGCGTTTTCCACCGGTTAAAAAACGTCTTTCATGGACAGAATGAAGCTGAGTGAGGTACTAAAGTCTAACTCTTTAAAGTTAGACAAAGTTGTATTTTCTCTACATGGACCCTTTAAATACAAAGCTTAAGCAAGCTTCGCGAATCTTATTTGGTTGTTCATAATTTTTGACATCACAAATCGTAGTTATAAAAATGTATGCAATGCAATGTTCACTTTCTGAATTTTTGAATTCTGTGTTTATTGGTGCACTGCCGCGAGTGGAATATTTGTGCTGACTGTTTGTGGTGGAGCGGGCCAGGATGGTCAGCCAGATCCGAGGCATCTTGGATTAAGGATGCTTCCCGTGGTGTGGAGGCCTTGACAACATTCTTCTGCTCCCAATACAATAAAATGTTTGTCTCTCTCTTCAAGGTGACTTTTATGTCACCTTGTATACATTGGTACAGAGGTGGCATATTGATCCCTTTTTTTAGCTGTAGAGCAAACTTTTCCCCCTGCGACTTAATCTTTTTAAGAATTGTTTTTCAACATCAGAGGCGGCGTATAACCCTCTAAGACCTTAATTCTGAGCAAACCAAGCTCATCTTGTTAGCACATCAGAAAGCGACTGATGACGGCAGTGCGGCTGATGACGGCAGAAAACACCTGTCATCCTTGATGAAAAGTTCACGCAGCACATATCACACCACCATCCTTCCATTACACAGCAGCTGTAATTAGATTGATTGATTGAACATAGGGTTTAACACGTCGACGCAAAGCAGGCGATGAGGCGCGCCGTACTGGAGGGCTCTGGATAAATTTTGACCACCTAAAGATCTTTAACGTGCGCCAAAATATCATACACATGGGCGTTTTTGCTTTTCGCCTCCATCAGAAAAGCGGCCACCGCGGCCGGGAATCGAACCGGCTTCCTCGTACTCAGCAGCACAATGCCTTAGCCACTGAGCAACCGCGGCGAGTAGCTGTAATTAGATTGGTCTCAGACCAAACACCAAAACAGCAATGTGGCACAAACAGCAGCTAACACAGAGTTGACATGCAATACTGGTTGCAATATTACGGCATGGCACAACAGTGAAACAGAACATACTGGCCAGTAGAAATAACCTCACTATGTTGCGCTGCATGAAAAATTGGTTTTTAGGGTGACAAAACAATTGGCATATATGTGCCATTTGGCATGATTAACAATGGTACGGTGAAGCACAAGTGTTGTCCAGAACCAGCAATTACCAAAAAATCGCTGCGACCACCTTTTAACAGTCACAGGTTGGCACAGCATACCTTTGTGGCAATTTCTCCGTTAGATGCTCTCCGGAAGTCCGCCTCGAATGGATTGACGTGGGGTGTGACTTCAGGGGTAGTGAACTCAGGCTGCAGTTCTTGGAACAGACCTGCTTCTTCGAACATGTCCATAAATCTCGTTGGTGTAGGTGTTTGTTCTGTAGAAATGAAGACAAGGCGGGAGCATTATTCACGTCCCGCGCTTCAGTGCGTTCAGTAAAGGACAAGACGATAAGTGGGCGTTCATTTATTAACTTACCAATACAGTTTCTTGGGCCAGCGCCACTATTTGCAAAGTTTAGAGACAGCATCATCTTGTGCCGTCTTTTGTGGCTCGTCAACTTGTCTTCACATACAAACTTCTGTAAAAGAAAGAAATTGGCGGAGAACGAGAGAGACTAAATTTGTGCAGCCAAGCTGTAAGCATGATCGTTCACGTACACATTTGCAAAAGCAGCCACTTACGATTCCACAGCCCGAAACGTCGCATGCGAATGGTTTCTCCGCTTCAGCCATTGGTTCTTCTGCTATCCTAACACAGAAACCTTGGACGTTTCGAGGACATATCACGACAGCTGCCACCGACAAATATAAATGCAAGGAAGCTCTTACTAACCGCCAAATAATTAAAGCAACATGGATGGACGGCGCGAACAGTAAAAGCTTCGTACGATGAAATTAAGCGGGCAACATAGCAAGTTGCGAGGTGTCAACTTCAAGCACAGAACAGGCTTCAAGGTAGTCGAAGCTGATGTTGCACCTTAGAAGATCGGGCACATAGCAGCAAAATCACAAGGCCAGCAAAGTCACAACTGTGACACCACAACAAAGACCGCTCGAAATGTCATCGGGAGAAGCACTGTCACTGCCACAAACTTTAAAATCAATATCTCAAACTTTTCTGCCGCCCAGCGCACCATTTGGCACCATTAGTGACCGCAAAACTTCGCACGACCGCTCGAACAATCAAAACCTTGTAGACTTCGAAACTCCCGTTGCAGAGTAGTTCCTAAAGTCTCCGCAAAAACACTGCTTGCATCCTTTTGCTATCATCATCACCATTTGTGAGCGCGCTTTTCAATTTTAAGATTGCGTCGATCTGTCAGCGGACTGGCGGAAATTTGGTTCCTCGCAATACAGGGTGTGGATTTGAGGGTGCAGAATCTGAGGCGCACCTCACGTTAGGTCGCATTACAACCGGCGACCTAATTGCCCTGACACTCCTTTCCCTTCTCTGATCTCCTGCCTCATCCGCAGCAAAACCCCCCCCCCCCCCCCCCCCTATTCCCCGTACTCCCCACACTCGGCACGAAACCCAAAAATCCCGAAGGCTACAAACTAATTGATACCCCCCCCCCTCCCCCCCGTACCCTCCTTCACAAACTTTACCCTGCCCAATTCCATCTGACTTGTGCCTACTGCTCCCTAGCACGTTATATCAGTTATATGCGCTGCAGTTATATGGGCGTGCCTGCAATCCCCCGCCTTCACCACACATCCCCAACCGTACCTGCAAGAGGTAGGTGGATCGGCTGAACAGCTCGGACTTCGCGGCACAACAAGAAGGAGTCGCCAGAGCCCGGGCAGCCAGCCAGGACTAGGGCATATCCTGGACTAAGGAACTCTCTCTCTCCCCCCGACACACAGGGCTGGTGACCTTGCCATCTAGTATCAAGCTTGCTCGTTCTGACAAAATGTTTATTCCCTCTCTCTCCCTCTTTTCAAGTGGGTGATGACACCTTAGTATTTTGCTATCTCGACCATATGAACCAATTTCCAGATACGCATTTCGTGCTGTGCAGGCTTCTCGTTGGAGTGGCACTTTCACCTGTTGGGACCCGCGCGTGGCCACCACGCCACCATGCCCCGTTCGATGACCATTGCCCCTTCTGCACAGCTCCTGCCGCACAAGCTGATGCGGACCACCTAATATGGGCGTGTCCTTCACTAAACTCGGCCAGAAAGCGACACCTGAGAGGCACAGGCCTTCAACCTTGAAGACCCCCCGACCTCCAGCGGTGGCTCTGGGGACCCCACCACTGCTCCCTTCTTGCCTTTCTCCTAGAGACGGGTGCATGCATCTGTACCTGTAAATATATTGATGCCAATGGGCATTCTATCGCAAATAAAAAAAAAGATACGCATTTCGCTTCTAGACAAAACCTGGGCACCACCGACACACTTAGATCTACACCCCCACTGTGACTTCACGCAACCATGCACAATGCTAGCCATCAATGTGGAAGGGGCTTTCAATAACATCCTGCCCTCAGCCATACTCCATATCCCAGCGGAGACTAATTGTGGCCGTACCTGAACCTACAGTGGTTTTTGCAAGACCAAAAGGCAAAGATTAACACAGGGCACGTGCCTTCAGTCTGCTCTAATCCAACTGGGATTGCGAAGCCCTGTTCAAGATGATGTCCTCTCTCTATCGCTTTTAATGTCAATGAAGGATCTGACCTCCAAACAGGGCCAGGTTACAAGTGTTCGTCATGCACTGTAGTACACAGACGTCATCACCATATGGCCAAACCAAGGAACCTGGGCAGACATCGAGGGTAACTTCTAACGGGCGATAAGAAGTCGCACAGAACGTCGCACCTGGACTGGTCTCCAGATAAGTCGAATCTACTGGTAATCCAACCCAAAAATCCCAAATACTTCACATGAGACCTTATTAAATTGCGTGGACTTCATACCCATCCCCAAAAAACAAGAGTTCCGAGTTTTCGGAGTACACTCTTTCGAGTTTCAAGTCGATACACGTCACAAGCTTGCTAGGACAATCAACTGAGTGACGCACAAAAAATCAGGGAAAGAAGAAGACCGAAATCACTGGACTGGTAGAAGCCTTTGTGGCCTCCAGGTATACACATACGCTGTTCATTTTCTGAACCTCAAACTCGAGGGGGAGGACAGACTAGATTTAGCCTTCGGTGAATTATTCAACAGGTGAGCAACAACAAGCACGCCTCACGAGGGCGGAAACAAGCCGAGCCATTTTAAGAGGATTGAACATCACTGTGCGGACCACGGTGCATGATTATAGAGGAAAGCCGAGACCCACTTTCAAAGAGTGGAAGTTGGCTATGGTCCCTATATATATATACACCTGGCCATGACAACAAAGTTCGAGCTTGTTCTTCAAACTTATCCGTAGATTAGATTAGAACGAATTCAAACACAATTTTGATGATGATCGACACTGCACAGCTGCTGCAACTCTGACTCTGCCAGGTACCCCCTCCCTTTTTTATCAATATGCAGGCTCAATTCTCTTTTTTGTTTTCTGTTCACTATATACGACTACATTTCTTCTTGCTAATAAAAAACTTAAATTTCGCATATTTAGTTTCTAGAATTCCGTCCGATTTATTTTCTTGCACTAGCTGCTCAGTTTAATTAAACATAATTCCTCTCGGCCTGACGCTCATCTAAATAAAGTTTATTCACTCACTCCCTCACTGGGCCGGCCCCCTTGAGTTAGTATGCACCAGTTTCTCGTGGGCTATTATCATCATTAACATGGCTCGAAAAATTTTTTTGTTTACTTTTCAACCTACCGAGCGACTTGCATTGATGTCCAGTTTTGCCGCCCCTGGGGGGCTAACACTTCTAAAGTGTGGAGCAGAATATAAGGCAGCTCTGCCGTGGCTGTCTCCAGTGATTACGTGGGTTCTCACCTCTGATACTGAAAGAAAATGGGGACGAACTGTCCAGGGCATGGTAGGGGGAAGGGGGGGGGGCATTGGAGAAAAAGAGAATATTTAGTTTATTGGGCATTGAATTTGTGGGATGGCTCCCAGTCCGTAAGTTCATGGATGGCCCTGGCTCCAGCTGCTCAATCAATCAAGCAGGCCTGTTGATGAGGTGTGAGCTGGACACCACATGTTCTCCCACTAATTCACTGGAAGGTTTAGGTATGGATCGATAATAAATTGAGTGCAAACAATTTGACTGAAGATACAGAAAGACCAGACAGGACTAGCGCTCCCGCTAGCCTGGTCCCGTCTGGTCTTTCTTGTGTCTTCTGTCGAATTGTTTGCACTCAATTTATTCTCGAAACATGAACCAACTATCCCAACAGCAAGTTTTATGTAGGTATGGAAGCAAGGTCAGTGTTTCGATGACACTCCAAAACTACGTGGTCCCAGATTGCCCCAAAACCTGCACTTCGCGGATCCATGGGGTTTGGGAAGATGTTAGTTTGAAGTCTTCCGGGCGTGCTTTCTTGTCTTTTAGAGAGATTAGGTTGGAAGAGGGGGAGGTCCACTCTAGTTTGTAGAACAGCGGGATTTCTCGGCAGGTTACAATTTGGTGCGAGGTAATGCTTGTACCCTTGAACCTGGTTACTGAATCCGCAGGCCAGGGTGTGGTGCTAGTTTTTGGCAGGGAGAAGGGTGTGAGTGGCAGTTCACACAGTTGTCATCACTCGAAAAGGAGGATTTCATGGTCAGGAAGTGCATGGGTAATCGTGTCAGCCGCATAATTTCTGCAAGCTGTCGGGGCCCGATACGACCTCCTTGGGTTTGGCCTATGGCCTGGGCATTAGCTGTTTCTTCCGCCTCCAGAGGGTGGCAGTCTTCACTGTGAGGCTGCTTTGATGCCGACCCTTGCGACCACTGCAACTATGGCTCCCCGTATCGAAATTATAAGGCTACATGCATGTTCACAGCTTTCACTTCCCGGCTATGTTGTTCCTGCAGTAGATTTTGACAAATAGCTGTAGCCCTGGCTTTCCCCCTTACCTGAGGGTGGAGTGGCTACCCATTGCTGGTTAGTTGAACATCATGACTCACCTTGGTATTTTTATCGATGACCGTGCCCGTTCTGCAATGGTCTACAAGTGTGCTTGGACCGGCAAACTTTAGCACAATGGCATGAGTGTTACAATGAAAAGTATACTGCATGTAGATAGACCACAAATGCATGCAGGTCGCTTGTAGCTTCTGGTGGTGCCGAGAGTCAAGCATCACACAAGATAC
Organism: Haemaphysalis longicornis; assembly: GCA_013339765.2. NCBI lineage: Eukaryota > Metazoa > Arthropoda > Arachnida > Ixodida > Ixodidae > Haemaphysalis > Haemaphysalis longicornis. Next base: position 261,508,631 of record CM023449.1, read on the forward strand.
AGGTAAAAATTGCTGTTCTTTTTTTCTTTTTATTTCGAAAAAGGCTTAACAAGTCTTAAGACAGAGCTGTAACAACGGCTCGCTGAACGAGAGAATGTATTAAAAGACGCTGAATTATGAGTGAATCGCATGAGAAACTTGCGAGCTCGTTCCTACTCTGCGCTTTCGTCTATAGAAGACTCCTAGAGTTTTGAACTGTATATAGATAAAGTACGGCAAGAAATGTGCACTGTCTATTCATCTTCTTCTTTCCCTTTCTTCGCTCAAACAAATTTGCATCACTGTCGATACGTCAACAGACAGACAAACAACAGTGTGGGTCACCCCCACGACAGGCCTGCAAAACGAACTGTGGTTCTATCTGCCAGCGTGGGCAAACAAACTTGGTGTTTGTTTAATGAGACCTAAGGAGAGTGTGTGGCGAAAGGGAATTCAAAGCGGGACAGGGACTCATCGCAGGACACACACAGTTGCATTCTCCCTGCCCTGTGTGAGAACAAAACATCGCATATGTACATACGAGTGGCATATTTTTGCAATCGCTGGAACAACCTCTTTTCCTCAACATCCGAGATCTGCTGCGAGCAAGCACGTATCGTGTCGAGACAACGGTCAGTCTTGTGCCGGAGGAACGATGTGTGTTAGCTGCACTCTCATATTACCGTGACTCATGTACGGTTCACATCCATGGGTCCACACGTTACGGTACCCGAACGGCACCGTAGCGCTGGCTGCAAATGTACCCTCTCTAAAAAAAATTTCACGGATCTGCTTCAACGACCGCACCTGAATGACCCATTGCTATGTCTGAAAGAGCAATATTCACTGATAACGGTGTGACATGCAATGGACAAAGTCGTGTATTCATTGCATAATGTCGCTGCAAAGGTCGTATTTTCCCAGTCAATCACATGTATGCCTCTTCATTGGCCTGCCTTGCTTGCATGATCGCAATGTTTGTCATTCACGTACACTGCAATGACACAGCTGTCAAATAAAAGAGCAGAGATATATAAATATTTTAAGGCGACTGTTTTTAACAGGGTGGACCAATGTGCTCACTCAAATTTTGTAATATCCTCATCCAACGCTAACGTAATGACCCCTGCGACCCATTCCTCTCCTATCTTCTTAAACAAAAGTTATTTTCTAGTAATTCCTTGAAGTGCTAAAATTGCTCAAGAGCTGCAGATGACTTTGCCACACCCCTTAAGGTCATCCGACACGACACAGACACTCTGGGTACAAAAACCATCGCCCGCAAGTCTACTGGCTCTTGATAATACTGTGAAATTTTCTGCTTCGTCCTTTAAGTGTGTCTGTCCAGCAGTGTTGAAGGGCTGAAACAGTATGGTGTATGAAAGAAAAAAAAAGAAAGAGAAAACCAGCAGAGAAGTCATTAACACAAATGAAGACCTCCGCCTATCACCAACATTGGTGAACCTTATAGCTGAGTGCACAAGCATCCCGTCAGTGCGTCAGTGTTCATGGTGAGTTGCGTAGGAGCCGGAGATGTGGCGATGAATCAGGATACTGCATGGTAGGTTCAGTGGGAAAGCAATACCACATCACTCCTGCAGCACAAGACCTACTTGCCTTCTTCGAAAAAGTCAAGGTACACTTAAATTCAATGCTTGCTCACACGTCACGGGCATATACATCTCCTCTACACTGCGGGCCAAGGTTTGAAGCCACACAAACCATATGTTGCGATAGGTCACCTGTACACACACTTGCAATCCACGTCACACCTTGCCCACGCAGCGAGTCACTGCAACTGTGAAATTCATAACACCCAATATCACAAGTGTCTGGGAACACTGGAGCGAACACATAACAGCAGTGTGTGCGACTCACTCTCGGAGAAAACACCGCGATGCGCTGCGTTGCTGTCGCAGGCGAAGCTGTATCTTTTTGAATGGGCTTACAGTTGCATGCCACGTTTGTGCCTGTTATTCGCTCGGTGATTATTGCTCTATTTTCTTGAGATCTCATTAGAGTTAGCGACTACTGTGAATGTTGGCCTGGTTTCGTGCAATTCGCTTCTCTCCCTTGCTATACGTTAGTTTCAACACACACAGTTTCTCAATGTGGCTTGACAGCTCCGAGCTGTACGTGCAACGAAAGAAAAAAAAACACCAATCGCGTCACTAAGTAACGTAATCTGGAACGTAATACGACGAAGATCACACATTTCAAATCACCACCCTTTATCTTATTATGAGGCAGAACACTTGACTTGAAAGACTAGTCATACAGAAGAACGTGCACCTTAATCTGCATTCTTTCACAGACAAGCGAGCGCGTCCTCATCTACAGACTACATGATGACTCTGCACTGGTTGAAGCTCTGGTTGAAAAGCTTGTCGAAAATATGGCATGCACGTCGAAAAAGCACAACCGAGCTTGAATGGCGGTGACGCCCAGCCTTTTAGTGGAAGTATTTCTACATTACCTAGCCGCCACAGGGCATTATTCCTGTTTCTACTGGACGCTATATGTATATGAAGTCAGTGTTTCTTGTTGCCCTATAGTTTGAGTGATAGATACATTAGATCTGCATTGTGGACAAATGTCCACCGGGTATCCAGGGCGAAGTTCGGTTTGGAACAGCGCTCAGACACACCTCGGTTTTGGGGTCGAAACGTTCAGTTGCGCACCTCTGTTTACGTAGGTTTCCCGTAAATTTTTAAAAACATTTTTGCGAGTAAACATGAATATTGCTTTGTAAAATCCGTAGGTAGAAGGGAATTCTAAATAAAATCGTCCATCGAAAGGCAGGTAAAGGCTACATAGACATTATCTCGGTTCTTCAATATTTTCCAGCCAAAGAAAATTCAACATGTCTGAGATTAGAATGGTAGTGGCATTAGTCACTGCATCAACTGAGATGATCTGTAGGCAGCGTAACAGCAAGTTAACTGGGAGCTGGACCTAGTGATGGATTTAGAAACAGACCGCCCACTTCAGAAGGTATTAATGCCTTTATGCTATTTGACGTTTGCTTCTGCCACATCTTTGGCTACCGAGTGAAGTCATTCTTAAAGGTCACTGCAGCGAAAGAGGTGCAAGCTTCATTTTTGGGGAAGTCAACTTATCAGGACCTCTTAAACCTAACATTCGTTTTCTCTTTTTGGTCTCTGAATGACATGCTTGTAAAGGCTTAGTGCAAAGATTAGATAACAGAGGAGAATATGCGCGAAAGCCCCGTATGTTTCTATGCTTGAAAATGCAAAATCATCAGCATCACTCTATCCGCTATGGCATTGACCTACGTCATCTATATGTGTATATATACTGGAGTATCGTGTAAAAAGAGCGGCATACTTTTTTTATTATCGAGAATATTAAAAAGGTAAATTCGCTTGGACGAGTTGGAGGCTTCCGACCGGGAGGCCTTTGCAGGCTTTAACATCGTTTGAGGACGTCTTTTTTCTCTGCAGCTCTCGCCTTTTCGAGTCGTGAACAGCACAACCACCGCAGTTTGGACCACGGCAACGGTCTGGCTATGGCGGAAAAACCACGGCCATCGCGCATGGAAGGACTGCCTCCGCGACCGACCACTGATGAGTTAAAGGGCGCGCGTTATGAAGACCACCGATGAGGCAGGGAATACACACAAAAAAAAAACGGTTATAATAGCCTTGACAGGGAAGAAGTGCTCCTTCACTCAACAGCCCGCGAGTTAATGCCTCAAAGCTGGCAGTCGACAGCTTTGCTACATCTTTTTCTCTGCTTTATGCCGGCGAAAGCCTCACCTGCCCGGGCCTGTCGGTAGCAGATCAGGTCACATTTTGCTCCCAAACTGTGTTCAAATTTGACAAATAAATATGCAAGATAACCTACCAGCCTAATTCCATGAAATGTCTGCTGTTTTTGAACATCACTGTAGGTACACAAAAGGGTACCAGAGGTTCTGAGCTATTAGCACCTCAGCTTTTGTCAATAGTGGCTTGTATGGTGGAACTACATCAGTAGATGACAGCTGACCATGCTGAAACATGTGACGGTCGCAAACACTGCGAGAGAAGAAACCTTAGTATTGACACCCGCCGTTTCACACCATACACTGGGCTAGCCGCTGTACACGTGCTTGCGGCAGCTGCAAACGCCTATACCGACACGAGGTGTCAGTACAGTATAACGGATAACCAATAATACAAGTGGTTAATGTTTAGTGGGGCGACGACCAACGTTTGCGTCGTCATTGTAGGTATTTTACTTAAATCTTGCGTCTGATGAACATTGTGAACTGCATAGAGCGCAGCCAATGTATTTTAGCAAGTTTTATGCACGACTGTGTTATTGCGTCTTGTCCTAGCCTAAATTTACTACAGGGCCATATCATCGCTGATTTCAACCGGCTATGGCTTGGTTAACATTTCCTGCTCTCATCAAACACATTCCTGACTATGGTTGCAGGTCCGGTTTGAAGCTGATGCAAATAACCTGCATTAACGTCGCCGTGCTCACACAAGCGCTTGTCGAGTTTTGGCGCAGTGGTTGGAAGACCACTGTGGCGGATTCATCTAGAAATCAATGCGGAGATCATATGTGTGAAAAAGTCCATTGACACTTGCAGTGTAATTTGGGATAAAAACAAACAGAAATGTGTCATATTGCTCGTACGGGCTTTGAATGTGCTATAGAGAAAAGTGCATTCTCGACTTGGGCTCTGGGGCAAGGACGGGCCCGTTGAGATCGCTCTTTTGAGACAGCGCTTTGCTGTGGTGACATTGCTTACGACACCGTCCACGAGCAGTTCTGTACGCACTGGCGCACGAAAAAAGTTGACAGTACTCTCATGCTATCTACAGGAGCTGCATCTTGGGCATAGAGGAAAGAAGACTCTCTTTCCTGCTCCAGCCGTGTCCGCTCCCCCGGGAGGGAGTGGGAGAGCCCCACCGGCGAAACGCATTCGGTTTGAGCAGAGTTTGTACTATTTGAACGTCACGCAATCATGAGGGTCTCCTGTCTGGCGGTGCCATATGAGAGAAGATACAACAGCAGCACACGCCGACACAAACAAAAGAGGGGAAAAGAAAGGATAGAACTAGTGGATTAATAAACAAAATCGGTCGGCTCTGGAGAGAGGGGATGAATAACGAGACGTGTTGGCTACGTACCCCTCAACTAGCAACAAGTGAACTTATGTAACTATGATGGCCTCGTCCGAGAAGAAATACTATGTACATACATATGGCGCGCGCTACGTCGATTCCAACTCTTTGCAGGAGAATGAAATGCCCTATAGTATACGCTACTTGATTGACTATAAGGCATGGCCATAGCACCCTAATGTGTTATGTACATCTGAACAAGCGCCACCCTCCCCGTTTGCAGGCATCTGCATAACAAATGTAATCTGTCGCATCTTTTCATAACTACACTTCTAACAACCAGCTCACATACCTACACCACTTGGCTCATCGCGTATACGCGGGCTTTAGTTAGTCTTATAACTACTGTACGACTGCTAGTTTTGCTGTGTTAGTCATATCTTGAACGACTAACTGACTGCTTCGTGTCTATCGAAAGCAATCTTCGGTTCGTGCATGCTGTCTTCGCTGAACCTACATGCAAGTCCGCCCAGGAAATCTGTTAAACGTAGAGGGGAGTGTATTGCAAGTTGTGCCTCAGGGAGGTGTTCTGCGCCCCACGCTAAATGAATTTGGCCATGACGCAACTACTTAGAACGAAATGAAATTCGCCAACCAGTGCAACTGCACATGTAAGCTGACGATTGATGCGCCTGGCTATCTGAATACCATCGCAAGCGCCATTCAACTGTCTTTTGACGCAGGCCAAGACACTCGAACAGTTTCTATAAAATTCCAAGAAGTATAGCTGAAACCACTGATAAGCCTTGGCGTATAGTAGCGGAACAAGTTCTCACACTTTTTTCGTGTTTTTTCTAGGTTAATACACTCTGGGAAGGTCAATGTTTCGGGTGAATCGTTATCTCGTCGAGTTCAGGCATACAGTTCGCGCTTGCTAAAATCGTGAAAAGTCGCGATGCGTACGTACGACTTTTAAGAAGACTTCAGAATGCGTCTGGAATGTCAGCTGCAGAGTGTTCCTTGCGGTAATTAGAAAGATGGGGATACGAAAACACTTCAACTCACAGTGTTGCTGAAAGCTTCAGTAGACTTCCTAGATTGATCGGTTAGTGGAATAAAAAACACGATGACCAACTACAATTTCATATTTATCTGAGAGTTCTTACTGGCTCTCGAAGTTTATCATACGCGTTTTGTTAGTATGAGGATGACAGGTGCTTAAAGTTATATAGGCATGGGCATTGAAGAGAGTCTTCGGATATTGGCCATGCAAGAAATGCATTCTGCACAGATCCTAATTTATTGTGCTATTGTAGAATCCGAGCGGAAGATCATGCCTGAGTGATGCTAGTACATGCTACAAGAGAGGGCATGTTGAATAGTAAACTACAAGGAAGTATCGCAATGCATAATCCTTCTTTAACACATTGTTTCTTTCATGTTGTTGAAGCCGCCAGCTTACAAAAAAATAAAAGGAAAACATGTTGAGGGTTAGACAAACATTTCTGGAAATATTTTGGCCATTTTTTTTTATTTGAGATCTAGCTGTGATTCAGAGTTCAGAGACTCTTAAAGAGAACAAAAAAGCGTTTCAGAAGGAATGTAGTCACAAATATTGTGGAGAGGATCGTAAACCATTAGTTTGAAATATTTTGCTTCTCTGCCTAACTTTATCGCAGCCTCTGAAGTCTCATAGAATCGAAACAGTTCCTGCGACAGTGGGTTAGTTACCTGGATGCCTTTTTTTTGCCTTTCTTATATATTTTTTTCCATGTTCTGCAGACTTTGTCATAAAAAAACTTGCATTTGTATTCACCGGGACTGCACAACACAGCAACGCGGCTCTACTGCTGTGTCTAAAAACGTGGCATTATTCCTCCCTTCGCTTTCCCAAAGAGCATCACAGGTGAACACAAATGGCTTCATCCTGCTGTTAGGAACCCCCCTTGACAGGCGCTTGATATGTATCTAGCCGCGGGATGCTGATGCACAAGGGGGAAAAAAAGAGGGGGGGGGACGAAACTGCAAGGGTGGCTACTTGAATTCTTGCTGTCTTCAAGTGTGCATCGTTGGTAGAACAGTGGAGTAACGCAGAGTTCAAAGATGATTTGTTTCATTCCAATCTAAAGTTACACTTCTTTTTTATTTTAGGGTTGACTCGTATTCCTCTAGAACACAGCTCTTTTGACGAATGAATCGTGTCAGGAAAAATAAAGAAAAAAAAGAACTGTGCGCCGGGGATTTCTCCACAAAATAGCGCTTACACTTCAAAGGCAAACTGGTCTGCTCTACACGTTCGCATCCCCTGTCAAAGTCCTAGAAGCTTAGGCTTTACACTGAGCTAACCTTGTTCACAACATCACGAAAGGCACCAACCCCTAATACATTCAACACAAAATCCGAGGCCACCTAAGCATTTGGCATGAGTTGTGAATGCGAAAGCATTAATGTCCAATAGAGCGCTGCTGAGTGCTCCTCCGAGTTTTGCGCTGCGAACAATGTTTTTAAGCTTTTTTGCTTGATCTGGGGTGGGTATTTTTTATAGCTTCTACATCAAGCATTTTAGATGTAGACCAGAATAATTTGAACAGTATTGCTTGGAATTCTACTGCCGCGCAGAGCGGCCTGGCTTGCTAATGACTGTTGTGTCACTGGGCACGGCTTGTCGCCGTTCCCGAACGTCGAGCAGCCACAGCAGCCACCATCGCACTCTGCTTTCCGTGTGGATCTGCGCATGCACAAACGTTGCCTAGGAGCGCGGTCCTTTGTGTTTTATTAACGCGAAGTACGTGCTAGGGAACGGGGTGCGGTCACGTGGGTTTAGGAGCCGTTTTGCTGCTACAGACGTCGCCAACGCAGTATGTTTTGCTTCGTAGGCATTATGCTTGCACATCCTTAATTTCTGGCACCCCACGGAGACGGTTGAAAAAATAAGCACAGCAAATTGTCGGGCGCTTTGCATCGCATAAGTTTCCATAAGTGAATTCTAAAGAGCGCGAGCTTTTTCTTGGCAGAATCCGAACACGTAAAATCTCTTTTTCTACGCCGAGTTTTTTTTTTTTGATTTCTTGAATATTTATTTATATAAATTGCCACATTTGAGAACGCCAGGTGCACTGCGTGTTCCTTTTAGGTAAATGTTTTCTTTCTATCTTTTTTGCTTGCTCGCTCGCAGAAGATCGCACTGTATTGAGCACCAACCTACTCTACCTTCGGCACTTCATAAGCTAAACGAAACACTTCCCTTTCAAACCCTACACTAGTGTACTGGTATGGTAAGTTACTTTCTTGAACGGGGCTGTATATGTAATACCAAAAAAAAGCTGCCCTGAGAATCAGCACCAATGTTGTGATTTTGCTCACAAACCTCTCTGCGACCGCTAGAATACCGAACTTGAGCAAAATGATTAAAATATCTGCCGCACAACCAGCTAGACGATGCAACTGGCCTCCTGAATGGCTGTAAGAACGCAAGATAAAAATGACGATGTAAACAAAAAAGCTATACGAGGGCTGCCCGAAAGAGTATGCAGTCAATGCCCGATATCTTTTTTTTTTTTCTCAGTGGACGATAAACATGGCAGGTTGAAAATCTTAAAATTGCGAAGATGCATTGTGTGTTAACAAGCATGACTGCTTTCACAGACTTTGAACATGGCACATTGCCGTGAGCCTCACATGTAGTATGTAGCAGGTGTTTAGTTGGTAGGACTACTCTTGAGCATCAAATTAAAAAAAAAAAACGCAGTGCAAAAGGGTTGATAACTGGGCCAGTTGATATACGTTCATAATGATGAAACAGCGCGAAATTGACGGGACAAAGAGCACTCGCGTTGTCTTCTCTTTGCCCTGCCAAGTTCGTACTTTTCCATCACTATAAAAAAAAAAGCAGGTTGAGGGAAGTTGTACGAAGTTGTAGAATGGGGCGGCCTGATCGGCCACCCATTGGGTCATTCTACAACCTTGTCGCGGATGTTGAAGTGGTTGCAAGATGAGTAGGTACAAATTTGGATCTCCAAGCAGTCACTGCCAGCCTGTGGCATCAGTGAGTAGTCCACGAGACTTTTTTGGGGCGCACTATTCGCATAGCTCACATGAGTCAGACCTTAGCAGGAAGTCACGGATTTTGTTGGACAACATTTTTTCTGGATTCACCAGGGGACACCGGGGCCTGCAGACGAATGTATCAAGGTTCAAAAATGAAGAGGGCGATTCGTGCAATGCGTGTATGATTTAGTCAGCAGGCAATGGGGGACAGGTGTGCTGGTTTCTCGGGTGTAATAATGCTGCACAAGTTGGCTTTGGGGAAAGGCCATTGTTATTTCTACCATAGAAATCTAACATTTTGCAAGCGGACCTTAAAAAAACAAGCGACCGTTGTACTTTTGGGCAGCCCTCGTGGTGAACGCTCAGATTAACAAACTGCTTTCGTCGTCTCAGAAGTTAACGCGGTATTCTCACAGCAGACCATAATTCCGCCAGTATAGCCCTTTCAGTGCCTTCAGCACAATATCTAACCGGTATGCTATAGCAAAGAATTGTAACACACTTTCTTTCTTTTGGCGGTGCCCCTTTTGCCTCACTGAGTTGCTATTCTAATGTCTATGAGCGAAAATTGAGCTGCTGCAAGCAAACAACATGTTACAGCTTCCCTGTCAATAGCCTAATATTAGACGTGCATACAGGCGTCTTTTGGACACTTTGTACCAATTTTAGGGCAGACTTAACTTTACAAGTATAGTTTTCGGCTAGCATGTAGAGTGGTCTTGCTTATGATCAATAATTAGAACCAATCCATTCAGCCCCATGTAAGACATGGGTGACTGAAAAGGATACTGGCATTCTATGCTTCAAGGAGTACAAATTAAGCTGCCGTTTTGACAAGTGATGGGCCGCCAAACCCATGCTGGGGTGCGAAGTGCCGTCAATGGGATTTTGCGTTGATGTTGCGCCGTTTTTTTGAGTTAGCTGGTTCATAAGAGATGTTAAATTGAAACAGACGGAGAGGAGTACCAGTTCTGGCTAAACAGCACGATGCCTTCAGACTTTGAGACGGCGTCGTGGAGCACACTTGAGAAATTCGAAGGGGAGGGTCGGGTCAGATGTTAGCAATAAAGATTCTTTGGCGCGTAAATACTGCCAGGGTCCTGCCCACTGCTTGGAAGGAGAACGCGTAGCCGACTCCAGTGGTGTGAATCGAACAGAACTCGTTTTCAGAGCAACGTGGAAGTAGATATTGACGGCGAAGGTGGCGGCGGTCTTCTCCGTGGCGGCGAAAATACTAGCACAGCCAACACCTTTTGGTGAAACCGCGATTCTCTGGAGGTAAAGACGGTGAGAGAAGATGAGGACCTACACGACTCTACGTTGAGTATCAGGGCGAGGTAGCGGTATAGTTCGTCAAAGAGTTGTCTGGATCATGGCTCCCTGTGAGCTCGTCGTGACGCCATCTACAGAGCCTATTTGAAGTATAGATATCTGCGTGCCCTCGTAAAGATCTTGGAATGGATGGGGCGGATGTCCTGGGCTACCGTATACAAGCCGAGCCCTAGCTGTATCTTTAAAACAGCTCCACTATACGCTACCGTCTTCTGAGTTAGACGTGAAATCTTGAGGACTATAATGTATTGAAAAGGCCTAAGGCGCAGCATTGGAGGCCTTGAGAGAAACACGGTGCTTCCTGGTTCCTGTCGAGGGTTTCTGAGGGCCTTGATAGTTTTGCCGGTGGTTCCGAACGGGCGTGATTTGTTTCCACGGCAATGCAGTTGTCCTTTCACGACGCGTGTGCGCTTAACTTGAAAACTGTTTTAATTTTTTCTCATGTGGATTCATAATATACCAGAAGAAGATTTATAATCTACTTCTGGATTCCTTCAACTTATTTCCTTCTGCCAAAGATTTAGATATTAGATATACTGATGAACAAACAAGACAAAAAATGCAGCGGAAGAAAATGTGAGTTAGCGGCTCGCCTCCACAAGTTGCTCTTACTGGAGCTTTCTGCCTTCTTTTCTTTTTGGTACATGTTCTTGATGCCACTTTAGCAAGAGGAACAATGCAAATGGACTTTGCAACAAGTGGTGTGCTTCCAGCTTCTACTACCTGAAGCATTTGTTTTTCGATGGGTTTCAATCCTTTTACCTCCTTAAATAGTGCCGCAGCTTTCGTGATCTGGAATTTCCTGCATTTGTAGTGCGGTAACTTTTAGCAATGACGCTCACGTGATGTCATTATAGCCGCTTCACTTAAAGAACCATAAATACAAGATACAACATCGCTCCATTCAAAATAGTATAGTTTCTTTGGAATATCACTTATGCTAATTCTAATGCAAGCTCCAGTCATATAACCTATGCAACAATGAACACAGAGGAAATAGCGCCGACTCGCCAGCTATTTCCAGCGCTTGACTTGCCACAACATAAAGCTAACTGGCATGGCTGGCAGAGGCTGACAAAAGCAAGGCAATGTAAAATAGTTTTACGGCCTTGTAGCTCAAACGCATTGTTGCTAGAATAAAAAAAATAATGCTATTGTAAGGAGATGTAGTTGTTTACAAACAGCTACAGTGCAAAAACATACGGAAAATCAACATAAACAGGAGAAACCAACGAGCGCCTAGAACACAGAGTCATCGTTAAGAACCGATAATCATGGCGTTACGACACTTGAAAACAAAACAATGGTCTACTGATTATGCCCACTGTTTTCTCAGATAATAATTGAAGTTCAGGAGAGCTGAAGTCACCCAATTCTAGTCAATTTAATTGCTCGAAGCAAGAACCAAACCCGTGACTCTATTATACGGCGGTGAAAATCCCAACCATGTTTCACTGGGATTCATTACCGAATACCTACTTACAGTTTCTGAACGACAGTGTTTGGTCAGTGTACTTACTGCCCTCTTAATTGCTGCTCCCCCAAGTACGTCACAGATTAAACATCATATTAAGATGGGGAAACACGCAGTCTTGAGGCATGAATTCTTCAGCCAACACAGTGACTTTACGAAATAAGGCGTGACCTGTCTGATCTTTCGAATAATACCAAGTTGTATGTTGTCTTCATGGTCCGTTTAACAACAGCCTGTGCCTAGACAAGGAGAGACAGGGTACAGCCCTGAATTCCTAATATCGAGAAACGCCATTATATTGCTTACTATCGGCAATTGCAAGCGCCTATGTGGCGCCCTTACCCAAGTCACGAACCTTGCTCTTAACAGTGAAGGGGGAGGGCGCTAAACAACCGCCAAAATCCCTCAACGCCCTCGAATAACTCGCGGCGTATGCAACCGCCGTACACATCTTTGCGCACACAAACGCGTCATGATCAGGGCAGCGATCTCGCCATCAAGGGGCCCTCAATGGAACCCAGCGACCACGGCCAGTGGCAGCCGCGTTTGACTCGGCCATGCCGGCCGGAAATCGCATCCAAGTGGCGCCGCCGGGCATGCGGCGGCCCGGCGTTTCACCGTGTACCGGTCACGCACTGGTGGTGATGTCCGATGCGCCTAGTGGACGGTCCGAGCGCCTCTCTGTCCATCTCCGCGGTCTGTGGCCGGTTCTTGTGGTGAGCGAATCCTAGGCGTGGTCGCGGGCCGACCTAGGAAGTCCTGAGCCTCGACGCCGTGGGAGACGCGCAGCAGGAGTGGGAGGGGGAGCAGGAGGCCGGCGGCGGGGCGGTCGTTGTCGTCGTCCGCCGCTGCAGCGCGACGTGCGCCAGCAGCAGGAGGAGCAGCATCAAGAGGAGCACGCTGTTCGTGGACGCACCGGGCGGCGGTGGGGCCGCGTTGCAGGCGTCACTCTCACAGAAACACATGTGGCCTCCGCCGCCAGATTCGTACATGCACACGTGGTCCACTAGAAACATGTTGATCTGCAGCCGCTCCGTGCACGTCCGCCGAACCTCCTGGTCGTCTGCGAGGAGAACAGAGGAGGCGGAACACGTGCGTTAGGCTGAGAGACGATATGCTACACGTGCGTGTGCCGCTTCACGCACTATGGTATGCACACTTCCGCGAGATGAACAAAAGCATGAGGATAACTTAAGTTAGCGAAGAAGACCACCGGGCCGTAACTGGTTGGATACATCATTCACGAACGCGAACGTTGAGGACAGCTGTGGGAGTGTACAGAAGCACTGGTCCGACAGGACGCGTACTATCACGATACATACAAACACAAACTACGGATCACGTGGCTTTCTGTACGTGCTACAAAGGGCGATAATGCGCAGTATAGTAAATTAAGAGAGTTCGTTTCCAACCTTTGTATGAAAGGACCATCTTTCAGCGTGGGAACATTTTGATTCCCGCCGTTGCGGCCAAAACAAGACAACCGGGCAGCATCGCTTGTGCAGGCGAACTCGTGAACATTCCGATAGCATTTCTTTTTGTCGGGCTCTGTGCATGAAATTGAAAAATAATAGAATATACTGACGTGCGTTGATGCATGTGCATCAGGGGTTTCCCCAGGCATCGAATCAAGGGGGGGTGTCTCAATAGCTCTGGGGGTGGGGTTCATAAACTAGAAAAGCTGTTTTTTTATCCCACTAGTTAAATAATAGACGTCTGTTAACCAAAGCGCTCATCCCCGTGACGTACGTTTTTCATTTTCTATATATATATATATATATATATATATATATATATATATATACACACACACACACACCATAGAGTTTCTTACAGTATACACTAGAGAGGAATCTGGCGCTAGCGTCTATGCGGCTCACATCAAGGTCGTCTGTGTCGTCATCATGGTCGTCATGGACCGCCATTATACATCGCGTTCGCCTTAGTTTCATCATTGGCTTGGATTGAAACGTTTTAGTGACCGCAAATTTAAACAAAGTGCAACAAAAACGCGAAGAATAGTGTGCAATTAAGTAAGTGGAAAACAAAAACAGGCTGTTTTAAAACTAAGGAAGAAAGAAGTAAAGCGTATTTTTGCCGGAATGGTTGTGCCTGCTATTCCGCAGGCCAAGGTTGTAGTTACGAACAAGGTTAATATTTGGGGGAAAACTCATAGATACTTTGATTTTATTAATTTTACCATTATTGCAAATAATACGTTGCTTGAAGAGTTTGGAAAGTTTTTTGAGCGTGTCTATTAAAACGTTGCCTTCGTGGTGAACCGGTGCATGCCGCGACCGCCAGCTAGTTTAAACAAAAAAAAAAAGAAAACGTGGCATTGCACGATGACAAGATAGCATGCATACAAGCGCCCGTATCTGCCGTATCTTGTCTTCGTCGAAGTACGTTTTGTTTCTTCTTTTCGTCGGCTACAAATTTCGCGGCGGCATATTACCCGCTTAGTCATACGTTCTTCGACTGCGGCATGAGCAACGTCAGGTGCGATCACGCATTGCCTGCTGTTTCACTGAACACGGCTACCACAGAAACGGGAGGATTTCGGCTTCCTTGTAGCTCGTAAACGTGTTAATGCATAGTGAAGAAAGCGAATCCCAAAAACCCCTGAAGAATCCAATTGTCATGCCAAGCCCAAGCCAAAAAGGGGGTCTTCCCATGAACCCCCATGACGACATGGCTTACGAGGCGCAGTTTCCTCTCTAGTATACTTACTAAGAAACTCTATGACACACACCTGAGAGGCGGTGCTTTCTATTCAATCTAAGAAAAAAACAAATTTAGAGAAATTCATTTTTTACCATGAAAGGTCCGTATTCAGTTTTTTTTTATTTCTCGCCATTTTTCAACATATAAGGACATTTTCGAACTTGTTACCAGGGCCAGTGACGAAATTTGAGTTCTTGAAACAATGTTTAGGTAGTACACGAATTATGCAGCACTTATAAATCAGGCACCGATTGTACGCTCCCGATTTATTAAAACGCCAGGATTAGCTTCCGTAGCGCTTCGCCTCGCCAAATTGCCCATTTTAAATGTACATGCTGAAAGAGCTTCTGCAAAGATTACGGTTGTAAACAAAGAACGGCATCGAATCAATGAAGAAAGTAAATTATATGTGTGTTTACTGCACTTAGTTCAAGCCAAAGGCGGCCTCAGTCGAAGTAATTTTTGGGTGAGTGCTTGTCGATATATGCTTTGCTCGTACCTCCTCACGGGCTTGTTCTTGCTCTGTACCAGTGGCCTCTGACGAATCGATATGTTATTTATTTGCAGTTCTTATAATTAAACTTGCACACGTCTTACTTGACGCAGCGTGAAAGCAGCGCTAATCATCCAGGCTCCATAAAAACAAAAGCGATTGAAGACCGGGCACATGGTACTAGGCCAAATAAAGATGCTGAAAAAAATCTTCGAATATCGAAAGCGTGAAATTTTATTTATACATTTACAGAAACACAAAGCGTTTTTATTGCGAATGAAAGAACCAAGCAATAATTCCAAAATGAAATTGGAGAAGTACGCATTTTTGAAGACTAGAACTTCATAACGCCGCACCTTATTTACAACCGTCTAGGCTTCTTGCTGTAGCACTGCACCGCTTTTGCGATGAAATGATTAAAACATGTCGGTCAACGTCAATAGCATCTCGCGCATCGGGTACCTCCGGACCTTCGATAGTTATGCTCATCAGCTCACCAGAGTGAAATGCTCATCAGAGTGAAATTTGGGGATTCAAGGGGGGGTGTCCAGAAAAACTAGGGGGGGTCTACACACCCCCTAGGGGGGGTGTAGGGAAATCACTGATGTGCATTGACGAAATGAGATAAGGGAAACGCGAACGGGTGCCCCACGCGGCGGTGGCCCAAACCAAAATGTTCACACGCCGAGCAACCCGGCGGCCAAGGCTGCTCGGCGCAACGTTTATAGAACCTTGTTTCTATAAACGTTGGCTCGGCGTGTGAACTGCGCAATAGTCGGGAACGACCCCACAACCCTATACACAGATGCTACCCCCCTACACACGGCGCGCCGGCCACGTAGCCATCATTGCCGCCACTACTACCATAACCTCAATCGATGTCGCTGAAGAAATTTAATAGCTATTGCCCTGGCCGCCACTTCCTGCCACAAACCAGTCACTATCCTCACCGATTCGCAGACAGCCTGCCGAAACTACCAGATTGGCCACCTCTCTCGATCAGCCCTACTCATCCTCAAAAACTGCTCGACGACCCCTGACACCGCATCGTCTGGGCTCCTGAACATGGCGCCATTCCCGGCAATGAAGCGGCTCACGCGGCGGCTCGCGATCTGATACATCGAGCCGTTGCCGACAGTGGCCAATGTCTACCCCCTCAAGCTCAACCCCACCCATTGAGTGGCCACACAGATTCTCGCCCAATACAGCAAACTCGCCGCAGCCTCCCACAGCCACACTGGCGCCTCTCCAGAGAGGAAGCTACAACTTGGGGACGTCTCCAGACGCATACCTACCCACATACCACCCGCCTCCACCTCATCTTCCCCCCCCCACAACCTTCCCTCTGTGCTTCTGTAGAGTCCCGAGCCTGGCACAAATTTAAGTATGGGCGCGCCAACGCACTCCATACTTGCCCCAACTTCCCAACACCACCTTCGGGCAGTGGAGGGATTCCCTGGCCAGCCCATACCCGCATACCCAGCTCAAACTGGTGCCCCGAGCAAGAACAGCCAGCCGAAGTCAAGGCATCCCGGACTAAGGACGATGCGAGGCCCAGACACCAGCCTCTGCTCGACAAATAAATGTTTCAGTAGCGTGTAAATTTGGGCTTGTTGGTTCATAACTTACAAATATATAGCGCAGAAGACGAGAGACACAGACAAGTAGACACAAACGGCGCTAACTTCCAACACCTTTATTGAAAACGATAACACACATATATAGGCAAGAATCCCGTGACGTCACACATATGCGTACATCAGCGCGAACGCAAGTAGGCAATCTCTTTTTCTGATAATTTGATAGAAGTCGAACTTACACAAGAGCTTCCTAACCTGGTTATCTTTTCCGCCTCAATAATCACTTAGGATTGGCGCAATACACGAACCGATTCTGCGCCAATCCTAAGTGACATTTTTTTAGCCAAACTGGATACGTCCGTTAAGGATACCCTAGTTAAAATGGGGGTTGTGAGAGCATTCAGATACGTTGATGACTTTTTGTTTTTTATTGATTGTGACCAGGCTTCCTTTGAATCCCAGACTTTTAGCATACTCAGTGTGCTCGGACAACGGTTCAACCCGCTCATTCTAACGCATGAAATGCCTACTAACAATAAGCTTAGATTTCTGGATATAAGCCTCACCTTTCACCCTGTGCATACTTGTTGGGTTTATGAACCACGCAGTGATAAACCGCTTCTTCCCTTCAGTTCCGCCCACTCTAAATTAGTCAAAAGAGCCATTGCCAACCTTTGCTTTCTTAATGCCCTTCGTAAGTCCTGTCCGCACTTGATGTCGGATAGTCTTCTTCAACAGTGCAACAGGCTTCGCTCGCAAGGATATCCCGGCCATCTTCAAGTTTCTGTTGCTGAAGCCTTGTTAAGGAACCTAAATCTGTAGACCATCCCTGTGTCGCTGATCCTGGTCAAAATAAGAAAAAATGGTAGTTCTGCCGTACCTATACATACTGTATCCCACAATTTGAAAAGATTGCGAAACGTTTTGAAGTGCCAGTTGCATTTTCAGCCCCCGAGAAGTTGAATAGGCTTTGTAAGATAAATAAGGGTGACAGGCAGATTTCTCATAATTGCAAAAAGAAACACCAAACTTCGTTCGTGAATGTATAGATAGTGTTGTCTACCAGATTCCCCTCTTTTGTGGTAAACAGTATGTTGGCCAAACCGGTCGTTGTCTAAATGATCGCCTTCGTGAGCACAATCGCAATGTAAAAAAGAAAAATGAACAAGATGGACTACTAGTTATGCACTGTAACGCATGTACAGATTGCAAACCATTCCTTGATAAATGTGTTATTATTGGCAAGAGTAAGGACAAGTGTACACGTGAAATTATTGAGGCGGAAAAGATAACCAGGTTAGGAAGCTCTTGTGTAAGTTCGACTTCTATCAAATTATCAGAAAAAGAGACTGCCTACTTGCGTTCGCGCTGATGTACGCATATGTGTGACGTCACGGGATTCTTGCCTATATATGTGTGTTATCGTTTTCAATAAAGGTGTTGGAAGTTAGCGCCGTTTGTGTCTACTTGTCTGTGTCTCTCGTCTTCTGCGCTATATATTTGTAAAATAAATGTTTATTCTCTCTCGCACACGCCGAACGATAAGGTTGAAGACAAACCCTCGTAATTATTCCTACTCCGCATACGCGGCCCGTCGCCAAGATGCGCACCATGTACTGAAAGCCACGCGCTCCGTTGTTCGTATTTCAATGAATTGCGATAGTACATTTCGCACGAAAATAAGGAAAAGTTGTCGCGTTAAGCCTAATGCGTGCAAAGAGCAGCCCGTGGAAATTAGCCAGGCACGGGCCGCAAACTCACGCCATCCCAAAGAATGAACTGAGCACGGAGGCCAGCGATCGTTTGCTGCCGCATTAAAGTGCAAATTTTGGCACTGGGTGCAGCCGCATTTGTTAGAGGCATGGATCAAGCTTATCCATGAGTGGCTCTTGCATTCCACGACGCCATGAACGCTTTAAAAAATAGACGTTGGAGAATTTGGAGCGCCATTCTTAGCAGGTTTCCGAAGCCGGCAGCCTCTCACTGCGGTCGCCTGTAGGCCACACGTCTGTGGTAACCATGTGATGGACACAGTAACACGTTTAAGACGAAAAAATGGCTGCGGCTCAGCTCAGCTAACCTCGGATAGGCAAAGCGAAAGCTTGGCTTTGTCTGGTTGAGTCTTGGTTTCGCTTGGTTAACCTTTGATGTATACCTGTATTGCCGACCACGGCTCAAAGCCGTTCGGTCCCGTGCAACGCTCACAGGAGGCCCGGCGAACGCGCCGTTCCTTTTCGCCGGGCGCGAGACGATCCAGCGGCGAATGAGTGGGAAGCTGCGGGGGTGGTCGGCTGCCTATCAGCTGATCGGCCGCTACCGCGGCGGCGGCCGCAGCTCATATGTGCAGAACGACTGAAAACGAGGCCTTGTGCGCAGCGCCAAAAGCGGGCCCGGCGAATCACGCGATGCGATTCGACGTCTGTGTCGCCGGGCGTGTGTCTCCGGTCGAAAGTTTAACTTGAGCATCCTCCGCGAAACCGCTGGACGAAAGTAGTAAATAAAGCTTTGCTTTAAAAACAAGAACATCTCTGCTAACGTGAAAACTGAGGAGGGGCGAAACATGCAGTGTATAAGCGTATTCTTGGCGTCTTGGCGTTTTTCCCAAAGGAGATGAAACCGTTGGAGGGTAGAGGTATACAGCTTTGCTGTAAAAGTATTGTGTCTTTGAAGCACGAAGCGTTCTAGCGCGAGGCGTAAACAGTGTTTCTTTAGTGCGCGTTACGAAGCGCTCTAGCGCGAGGCGTAAAACGAGTTTTCTTGTGTTTTAGTACCGTGACTACATGAGACGAGGATTACGACGACGACGTGAGACGCCGACAGCCCGAGACCCTAAAGGGCTTCGCAAAAAAAAAAAAAAAAAAAAAACGCGGGGGTCCCGGCACGCTCGCTTCTGGCTTGGTTTGCATTTTAAAAAGCTTCGCGTTCCCCAATCGTCACAGTTTTGACAGAGGGGGTAGTTGATTTTTTTCTTTCCCTTTTCTTCCTTTTTTTTCTTGTCCCCGCTGTGGCCATGCACGCCAGCGTGCGTACACGTCTATATGGCAAATGCAGCTCTAAACGTACATGTAGGGCAGTCGTGAATGCGGGGACAGAAGGTGCACGCGTCTTCATATAGATCCCCAGCTGAAACACTGCATGCAAGGGGACATAGCGCCGGGAACTTCAAGCTTGATTTGTCCTTCTTATCCTCCCCAAGCTATTTTTACCCGCAAATTTCTTGTCACATTCTCCCTCCCTCCAAAATTCTGAGTTGATTCTCTTAGTATTCTAATCGCAGTGATCAATTAAATAGGATTTCGCTGCGTGATATCAGGACTGACAGCGGTGAGGCTAGAAATAAAGTTGAGGGTTTATTCCAAAACAAAATTTTCGGTGACTATAATAAAGACACGGCCACGGTTCCGCGCAAAGGCTTTCAGCGTGGCTTGTTTGCTCAGACGGAGACCTCGGACGCGTCTGCATCGCGCTGATGAAACGTAGCGAGGTTACTCGGCTCCTACGCCAAGCAGAGACGTCAACTTTATTCTCGGCCGCACGCCTTGAGCATATACCGCGCGGCATAGAGCGTTTGCGCGCAGCCCGCTTTACAAGTTTTGACAACAAACGAAAGGTAGCGCAGCACAAGGATGCGGCGGGAGGACGGAGACAGAGCTCTGCATACGCTGCCCAGTAAGATGTTCCAGAACGAGAAGCCTCAGCTTCCCGGTTTCAAGTGCGAAGCACTTTGGGGGCTCGTCTTGTCGTCGTAGCTCGTCTGGGGTCACGACGTTACGCACTCAAAAGGAATGCTTCGAAAAGGTACACTCTCTTCCTGGTCGGGATTGAACCTGGGTCTCCCGCGTTACGACGCTGATGTCTATCCCGTTGCGCCACAAATCTTTACCCTGCGCCGTTGCTACGCAGGCTGCCGTTGCTAAGCCGCAAATAAGCGCACAGTACTAATAAAATAAAAAATCATGACTTAACGCCTAAATTACTCCCAAATTATTGAAAACTCAATCCAGTGTCTATTTATAGGCCTTTTCAGGAGCCTTCTCTTGACTACTTTCGGTATCGACGCCAGGCTGATACTGAAATTACTCAAGAGAGGGTGCCCCAGCCCCTCTGGTGAATCAATGCTCCGCATTTTGACAGATTTCACGTCGAGTAGAACTGCTTAATTTTTTTCTTTTAGGCACAGTCTTAATTTGCGACAAAATCTGTGATATAACACTACATTTTTACCTTCTGTAGACGGCATCTGGAACCAACTGACAGCGCGCACCTCGCTGGAGGTGGGCGCTGCACTTGGACAGCTTTTCCGTTGAGTGGTGCTTTAATTTTTTAAAAGCGAAGCTTACATGACTAGGCGAAACGAAATCTCGCGGTCCAGTGCAGGCAGAAAAGTCCTCCGGCGCGACTTCGAGCGCGTGCGCGAGAAAACTAGGTTGGAGAGGAGTTCGGAAGTAATGGGGACAGAGATTGGCTGGGCTTTTAGATGACGCAGTTACATGTGCACTCTCGCAACTACCGACACAGGTAAGCGGGGGAACGGCGGTTCGGAGGATGCACATGGCCCCTTTAAGCTTGAGCTTGGTCCGGTGGCATTAGCAATATATATACTATATATATATATATATAATATATATATATATATATATATATATATATAGCAGCGCCACTCATACTACCACCCCTCAAGCGTCAGATACAGTTGTAGTAAATATAAATACCCCAGAAAGTGAAGGAGAACACAGTCGCCCAGATAGCCGAATTGGTAAGGCATTCGAGATCTAATCGAAAGGCGTGGGTTCGGTCCCCACTCTGGGCGCGTGTTTTTCTTTCTTTCTCTCTCCCGTAATTAATAAAAAAATAATGTAACGTCACTAACGGTAAAAAAATTGTCTAACCATTCCGCTATGCCTTCTTTGGCGTTGTAGACTGCCGGAATTGCTTCTATATATATATATATATATATATATATATATATAATATATATATATATATATATCTATATATATATATATATATATACCAAGACAAAAAAAACGCCGCCTGTAAAGAGCGCACCACCGAAGATATGGTTTTATAACAGTGAAGCCGGCTTTCGCGCCGCTCGAGTGGGAGCACAAGGGGTCAAGGGGTATTGCACTCCTTACTAAGCGTTTTTAAATGTGATCGTCTTTCTTGTGCTACTAAAACCGCAAGAGAATCGGCGCAGCTCGCACTACTGGTGCAAGGTTTGCAGAATTAGCGGAACTGAGGTCGACCTATCTTCTGCCCCCCTGGGATCCGCTGCCAGTGTGGGGGCCGGCCGGAGCGGCCTTGTAATATGCGGCTCAACTTGGTCTCACCCCTCAACACTTAGCCTAGCCTAGCAAGAACACCGCAAGACCCAACTTTGCTAAAACCAGCAAAACTTATCAAAACCGGAAGAAACTATAGGTCAACCCCCAGCTCCGCTTTTTTTCCAACCTTGCACCATTGGAGCAAGCTGCGCCATATTTTTTTTATTTGGCAGTATTCTTAGCTTTGTAGCCTGGAGTTAAGTGTGTTCGGTCCAAAATGTTTCCCCACGATTTTCGTGCCGCATGGCTTTTCGTTGTTTGAAAAATGACTGTCGCTATGTATGTGCCTTCATAATTGCGAGCTAGACGACAAAGTGTATACACGGGCAACACGTTTCCGAACTACTACAATTTGTGGTGAGGTTCATATCAACATTGCTGGGCACACAGGTAGTCTTGGACAGGTTTAAGGCAAAACCCAAGTACGTACTCAAAAATTACAACTTAGTTTTAATTGAATGTTTATGTCTGATTGGTTTTTGAAAACTCCTGGTTGAAAAGAAAACAGCAACGCAGACAGCCAAAGGCAGAACAAAAATTGCTGTAAAGGCAGAACAAAAACTGCTGTGGTTTAGCTTTGGTTAATCCTTGTTGATAGCGAAAGCTTCGCACGTCTCCGTTCCCTCCTCGCCTATCTCTGCACTGCCGCCTATCTCTCCCCGCCATCGGGCCGCTGCTCCGTGCCGGGCATTTGCGGAAGGGGGTGTGGTTTGACCTCTTGCTCTCAAGGTCAAAACTGGTCACCCCGTGAAGACTGCCCGAGGTAGCGTAGTGTAGCTTTCACTACAAAACAAAATATACAGAAAAAAGATGGGGTTTCGGCTAGAAAACGGCGTCGACTGTATATGCGAGATAATAGTAGAAGACAAAGAATTTTTAAAATATATTCTGTTGGGCGCTGTCGCGAGCAGTGACAGACACAACAAAAACAAAACACCATGATACTTGGCTCCACCGGCGCCGACAACTGCGGGCGGAAGGTTTAAACCACATAGATCTGCTTAGCTCCACCTGGTCGCAGCGAATACGCTTGAACAATAAATTTACGCACTGTATATGACAATAGTTTCGGCCCAGCATTTGCCCCACCCCCCCCCCCCCCCCCCCCCCCTCCTTGCCGACATGCAGAGCTGCTGCGCGACTTGTTTGTTGAAACGTACATGAAACACAATGCGCTAGTTTGGCTCCGAACAACCAAGGAAACAAGTAAGAAAGAAAGCGAGACAGGAGGGACGCAAGGAATGAAGTCAGCATGAAGGAGGCTGGCGAGTCAGCGAGTGCCAGCAAGCTCGAGGGAGGTAATTCAAATTTCATAAAAAAACTAAATTTTGACCTAGCTGTAGTAAGTGAACCGTGCCCATATTCGTAAATTTGCACGAATTATTAACCGCAAAACCAGTCACAAACCAAGGTATACGATAGAAGCCTGCGAGGATGCAAGCATAGGGGCGCTGGCTTGTACTTAACACACGCATCCGGACGAGCACACAAGGAGTTTTACAGTTTCTAGGATGGGTCGTTTGTACGACCCATCTTAAAACACTTGTTTTTAACCATATCCCGCTCAAAAGCAGGGCTGAGGGTATCGCGCGGGGACGTCGAATGCGGAACTCGGCCCGCGGGAGCGTGACGCAACTCTGGCCTCGCTATTACGAGCGGCGGCAATAATTTCTTGCTTCGCTTACACACTATTTGGCACAAAAACTGTGCCAACTTAAACGCGCTCGCTCGCTCGCTTCCTCGCGGCCAACAAAAGTTCGTGTTTACCACCCGCCGCTTTTATGCCCCTCCCTAAATGATAGGGTGCTGTTTTTAGCAACGAGTTTGGCTGCGTCTCGGCGTCACCCCCAAAGAACAAGGCCCTCTGCCTTCCGCCTCCGCGAACTCTTCATGTCATCGCTTGGTATGGGAGGCTCTGTCCGATGGCGTCTTCTTTCAGGTTGACTTTGTCGAAATCACATTTATTCCCTCAATCCCTCATCTAATTTTATAGACGTTTTCATTTTTTAAGCCTTGATACCACCTTCGCCGGTTCGAGGCTGGGCTGGGCATGCGCAGTAAGCCCATTCTGTCGATTGCGCCAGTTAAATAGGCGCAGTGATAAGAATGGCTGCTCCCTGGGCGAAGAAGCCGAAAAGGCCTATTGCACCAGCCTGGCCGTCGAGATAGGATTCGACGTCTCCCGCCGCATCAAATTAAAGCCCTTTATGTTCCTTATCGTTTGCGTTTTTTTTTTTTTTTTGTCGCGTAACCATTTGCTGCTTAGGCCTTACCTCACTGAGGTAGCGGCAGCCTAAAAGCACAGCTCAATCGCGTACCGCATGCCCTACGCGGCTCCAGGGCCTTTTATTCACGCCGGGGGTGATGGTTTCTTTCCTCCCTCGCCCTCTCTCGAGGTGCCTAAAAAGCGGCGGACCCTGTGCCAAAACTGCACTGGGTAACGCGTGCAGGGGCCCTATTTTCGTGCGGCATGCCGCCCAGTCTACTTTGGCGGCAAGCGCCGCTGCCGTGGACGCGCCCGCTCTCCTTGCAACGTGTTCCCTCTTGGCAGATATACACGCCAGGAGAGATTCACCACAAGCAGATACAAATCAACGTGACTCATGCCTCCCGCCGTATTTTGTCCCCATCGAGTGATCGGAAATTTTAGCTGCGTGCCGCACACTGTCATACTTCTTTATTTAATGCTCAGAACGTAATCTAAGAAAACGTTTTCTTCCCATCGTCGCCTGCATCTTCCCAGCATCTCCCTCTGCATTTTTTTATCCCCCTCAACGTTGCAGTTTCGGAGGACGCCAATTCCCAGTGATCCACATTGATCGCTTCCCGCGCCGATTCTGCCCGGGATTAACTTTTCCCGAATTGAAATTTCTCTTACTAACATCGCATCTTATACGCGCCCACATTCAGCTGACGCGCCAGCCCCTTCATTCTCATCTCTGTAGACACTCATCATGATGGTGATGTGCCCGCTCGGGACATCACCGGTTTCTCCTCGCGATTGAACCATGGCCTTTCTATATATATATATATATATATATTATATATATATATATATATATATATATATATAAACAGTGATGGGGACGAGATCAATGATACCTGAGGCAAAGTAAAACTCAGGGGGGCCTTCCAACACATCGTGGATGGGTATAACATGTAACAAAACACGGCGGTTACTGATGAATCTTTCCATGGTGTATAATGCACACGGTAGTAAAGTACACAAAAAGAACAAAAACAGTGAACAAAATGCTTCAAAACGCAAGAAGGTTAAGCACCAGTTTAGCCGCTTTGCATGTCATGAATGAACAATTCGGGTCCCTCGAGTGAGCGAGACCTTCGTTCCCCGAGCATATCGTGCTAAACGTTTACACTGCAGGGCGCAGTTTGCGACGGGCGGAGGTGGTTGGGCGGGGAGCGCGCGCGCAAGCGGCCTCACGAGCAGGCCGGCATGACAGCACGCGTCGTTGAACAGCGCATTGTCTCGCTTTAGGGAGGCGGCGAGCACGTCGACCCGTCGTCTGGCCTCGCTGCCACGCATGGGCGACGCCACCGAGCGCTCACATGCCCGTACACTTGGGCGGCAGTAGTCAAAATGGTCTGCCGTCTCTATTCGCCCCTATTACTGGCCGACGAGACGCGCAGTGAGTGCGGCATGCGGCAAGGTGCCCCGGAACGGTGCCTTCGGGGAGAAAGATTACGATTGTTAACAGCGGAGCCGTTTAAGCTTGAGCTTAATACGTTGACATTAGCCAAAAAAAGAAAATAAAGAGAAAAAAAAAAAAACACGCCTGTAAAGGGTGCACCACCGCTGATAGGGTATTATAACGGTGAAGCCAGCTTTAGCACCTGCTCAAGCGTGAGCACAAGGGGCATATGCGTACGCGCCCCCACTTACTATAGCGTTTTAAATGTGATAGTCCTTTCTTGGGCTACTAAAACGCGAGAAAAATTGGCGCAGCTTGCACTAGTGGTGCAAGGCTGGAGAAAACAGCAGGGGTGGACTTGACCCATCTTTTCCCACCCTGGGGTCCGCTGTCAGTGTGGGGGACCGACCGGAACGGCCTTGTAAAATCTGGCCAAACTTGGCCTCACCCCTCAGCACTTAGCCTAGCCTAGCGCGAACAATCGCAAAACCTAACAAAATCTTAGCAAGCTTAGAAATACCTAGCAAAAACTTAGCAAAAACCGGAAGAAGCTAGGTCGACCCTCCAGCTACGCTGTTTCTCCAGCCTTGCACAAATTGTGCAAACTGCACCATTTTTTGTCTTTTTTGTATTTTGTTTTTTAAAATTACCTTCGAACAAATATCTCTATTTATGCTATGATAACAATTAAATATTTTACTTCCGGCGAAAATATGCATTTTTGGGCAAATGCGGGTCCGTTACACGGTCTGGGCTGTGTCGGTACTCGGCAACGCATGCTACGCGTTAAAAGTTAGGGAGAGGGAGACGACCCGTGGACGCTTAATCTGAAACCGCGTTCGCAGGCTGCGTCATCATTATCGGTAACTAGCAGGTCATCATTACGAATTCCTTTATTCATTATATTCTCCCGAACTAACAAGGTAAACGTAAAGCCTCAAACAAACAATATTCGGCAGGGCTGAGCGCGAGCAACAGAGCGGTGGGGAAGGGTCTAACTACTAAGACGTGCTCCGCATACGGATGATGGCACGGCCTTCGCACTTCGCCCTGCGTATTCAGAGGGTGTGGTCGTTGACAAAACCGAGAGACGACAAAGAAAATGGATCCCAATGCGTGGAACCAAACCAGTAGGCCGCATTGGGCGCCCAATGGGTTCTTTTTAGGCGATTATCTGGCACGTGGAAGTCATCATACCGGCTGCAAGAAGGCGTGCGAGTAGTGCCTATAGGATTAAGACATTGGTTAGAGCACACCGAGCAGTGCTGAACTGTGGAGAGTTTCTTTGCGCCAAACAAAACAACAAATCGCTCAAAGGCCTATGCGCGGGGCTATGTGCAGTTAAGGACACAGGTGCCGCTTTGCAAGATCTACGTATACTTGGAAAGTCGATACAATAAGTTCACATTTAATCCCTGAGCTTGAAAAAGGCACGTGCCCGTTGAGAAGGCGTTACAGAGCAGGGAAAAGATGCCGAAATGGTGACCTCACTCAAGTTCGGTGAACGAGACTAGAATATCATTATAATAGAAATCGAGGTGTCTTCTGTGGTTCCTAATTTGTCCGCGTGCGCGCAAGCAGAGAGATAGAGGGAGAGAAATAGAGAGACGTACGCTTTCCGTGCCGCTTGACGATCTTGACGCAGCATCCCTGGCACTCGCGCAGCGTGGGCCGGTTCTCCTCGCTGTGGTTGAACGGGTCCCGGCAACGAGGCTCCTGCTCCGAGTTGCAGTCGTAGCACTGGATGCGCGAGTCTGCGAGGACGCGCATACGATAGACACGTGTGTGAGTCACCCTTACAAATTCACAGAATGCCCCTTCGTGGCGCGTTAAATGGGGCTCCCCCATAGCTGTGTCTACTCGATTTCTCAGTGTAGACATTGAATTTCGTCTCATTTCTCACCCAGCGCACACGAACAGTGGGCATCGAACACCTTAGATCCGACGCATTTCAAACCATACCAAAGGGCACTCCGCAGGGGTAGGTAGTATCCCCACTACTCTTCAACGTCATCATGAGAGACTTATTGCCCCTACTAAAAGCCATCTAAAATCTACGCCACGCTATATACACGGACGACCTAACGCTCTGGGTCTCCACTGGACCTCCGAGCGACCAGCAGGACGCACTTCAAGCAGCCATTCAGGTCACCCAACCATACCTGCAAGCCCGAAGACTCGAGTGTGCCCCGAAAAATCTGCCCTTTTAACCCTGGGCAAAAGAACACATAAGAAATCCCACCCAGTCCAGATCCCATACCAGATGCAGAACTTACCATTAATGAGCAACCCGGCCGTCCCCAATGCACCACACCTACGCATCCCAGGCCTCACAATACAAAAGATGGCTCAGGCACCTAGACTATCCTTCCCTTCCAACGGACTCTCAACCAACTCATGCACCTCATCCACAGAGTCTCCAATCAGCGATTTGGGCTACAAAAAACTGACACCCTGCGCGTCATTCACGCCCTCCTCATTAGCCGGTTTACGTACGGGACACCGTTATTGGCCCTAAAACCCGCGAAGAAAAACTAAACATCACCATACGCCAAGCCTACAAGGCCGCCCTTGCGCTACCTCCAAAGACAGCAACTAGAAAACGTCTACAGCTCGGCGTCTATAATACGTGGGAGGAACTGGAAGAAGCTCATCGCATCTCCAAATTCACGCGACTCAAGCTCACGCCAGCCGGCAGGCTACACTTACCCGGCTCGGCTACAGGCCTCCACCAAAATGCGAACAGAGGCAACGCATCCTGTTCGAATGGGGCGGCTGCAAAATTGCAACTTTTTTTTTTCGAGGCCCACGTTATCCACACACGAAACGACAACTCAGTCAGCATGGCGTCGATTGACGATTACCTAAGTCATGGATCGTTACCTTTCCGCGTGTGCATCATTTTATAGAAACAAGTCTTTACCTTCGCACTTTTATGAATTTTGTGTTTTATTGTTTTTTGTATTTCCTAGGGTATATATTCAGCTGCGGTGAAATGAAGCCTTTGTTACCCGCCGCGGTGGCTCAGTGGGTAAGGCAATGCGCTGCTGAGCACGAGGTCGCGGGTTCTATTCCCGGCCGCGGCGGCAGCTTTTCTGATGGAGGCGTAAAGCAAAAATGCCCGTGTGTGCGAGATTTCGGCGCACGTTAAAGATCCCCAGGTGGTCAAAATTAATCCGTAGCCCTCCACTACGGCGCGCCTCATCGCCTGCGTTGCGTCGGCGCGTTAAACCCTACAATCAATCAACGAAGCCTTTGTTGTTAGTAAGCGCCCACTCTCGTCTCGCCTTTTCTTTGTCCCGTCTTAGCGCTGTTATCGAACCTTAAGTATGTACCAACAAGCCCGCATTAAAGGGACCCCTAAAACACTTTTGATAAGCGCTCTCACTCTTTCCTTCGCGTCTGGAAGCAAACTACAGTTATCGCCAGCACGGAGCGGCACTGCGTGATTTGCTCGTCGCACCAGATACTGCTTTATTTTTGTGGCTTTATTTTTAAAGTTGCTATCGAAAAGCGTCCATTGCTGCAACCGAAGGAAAACCGGCCAACAGCCGCTACATGGCCTCAGTGACGTAATTCGGACCGTCGAAGAACGTCAAGACTGGGAAAGAGAGAAAAATCTTTTGAGCGAGTTTACAAGTTATCTGATGGGCATAGAGCCGTAATTTTTGGCTGATGTACTTGCGACCCCCTAATCTAAGTACTGGATGCGTTGGGTGTCTACGTTCTGCAAGCATTTAAGATTTCAAAAAAAGTTGAAAAAAGTGTAGCAGGGTCCCTTTAACACCGTTTGTAAGCTCTCGTCTTCCTGAATGACGTTGGACGTCGTTCTGGCACCATTTTTTATTCCCCTGCTTCCGTATTATTGTTCCCCATTTTCTGAGCTCAGCATCTGTTCCACCAGTTCGCCTTTCACCGACGCTTTCACGCACCGCCCCAAGGCTACCCCGAACACCACTAGGGTCATCCAGTTTCAGTTTGACGCAGTGCAGAAGACCGAAGCCATTCCGGCAGCATTCTGTTAAAAACAAAGTTTCTAGAAACAGGATTCTCAGCAGTTTTAATGCGGTTTCATCCTCTTCACGCTAATTAGTGGGCAAATATTATTCAGAAAGATAATTGGCAAACTTGAGGTAATTAACCTGTCAGCACGATAAGTGCTTTCCCAAACGTGCTCCGCAACCCCCCGAGCTTTTTAAAAATGCGTTTCGTAGTTCTTTGCGCTTTCTTTCAAGCAACCTCTTTGTAGCAAGGAGGAGGAGGAGGAATAAACTTTATTTAGGCGAGCCTTTTGTAGCTAACAAAAAAAAAATGCTCGCAGTCTTGGCCGAAGCAGCCTGTAAAGGTCAGCCATTTTTCGTGGCTGAAACGTTGGTCGTTTTGTTTTTTCCCCCTAAAACGGGGAAATTATTATACCCCTAAGAATTTCTGCGTATTCAGTAGTCGTTTTAATTGCTCACAAGAAACTTTATCCAAAGTGTCATTTTCCCCCAGAAGACGCTTTCTGCTAGTGCGGGAAGGAACCATGGCGTAGAATACCACCCTCGCTGATGTGTACGTTCCCGGCTCGAAAACGTTTAAAACTTCTTCTTTCTTATTTTGCATTTTGAAGAGAAAGATACGAAAAATACTTCCCGTATATTTCGCCTTTTCTTCTTCTTCTTCTTTTTTTAATCCTGTTGTATGCGTTCTGCACTCCCGTGTTTATTTTTCGCCGGCGTAAAGTCCTCTCGGGCTCGTGCGCAGATATGTGTTTATTTTTCGTTTCTCAAAAAGAAGCTTGAAGAACGAACAGTAGACTACAAAAAAGCACGAGGAACAAAGCCAGACGCACCGCCCTGAAATATTTCTCGCTCAACGTAGATGTGGTCGTGACGCAAACGGAGTGCGTCGTCGTCGCCGCTGCTGCAAAGAAACGCGGCGGCCTTTCGTAACGGATCAACAAAGACCGGGCGTCTATCACTTCACTCGAGGCGGAGAGCCTCGTCGACGTGACGTCGTCAAGGAGAGTGGGCCACGCCTAAGCGTTCTTCTGGAGGGCAGGTGTGAACACTCTCACACAAAGAACAACGCGTTTATAGCAACGTACGCACACCACTGCAACTTCATTCGAACCTCACCTAACGTTTCTCACAACGAGCAAGATTTAAACGAGTGCACACTTAAGAAAATTTTTCGTACCGCTGTTCTTTGTTCAAGCAATGCGCACGAATGTACTAATCGCCGTGACACGGGAAAATTCGCCCACGAGCTTTAAATATTTTTGTCGCGACAGCCACGGCGGCGTAGTTTCGTTTTTCGATACCTAAAGCCGCGAACTAGGTGTGACATCAACACTTTCGGGATAGCTTCAAACGTCGATGGTCACGTGACACTTCTCTAACCAATCCTTTCTAGGTCAGATGAACGCCTCCGCGTGGCGTTTTTTTTTTTTTTTCTTCTGTATTCTCTCGCAAAATATTTGGTGATGTTTACGCAGCAGCTTATTTAGGTAGCAGCATATTTACGTAGCAGCACTTGTGCCATAAGCCATTGAGAACAGCAAGTCGCCTACCGTTCATCCGACCAGAATTGCACTGTTCGGTAGACGGCTTTCTATCCACGGGGCGTTATTCTAGCTCGGTCGCTTCTTAAGCGTCACAACACTTTTAAGCACGTCGCAACAACACTTCGCCCAGTAAACCGCGCCACCCACGGCGACATCAGAAAGTCATTTTTGACCACATAATGTGATGCATTCTTGGCTACAACATAAACATGTGTTCGTCCGCACGCACACACATGGTGCGTCACGAAGTCACCCACCGTTAATTTTCTTCCGATCGATATATACCGTCCGAGGTGGCGAAGTGACTGCCAGAGTTTGGTCAATTTGCTGCGCAAGATTCTTATGAATCCCACCTATAACCACCATAACACGTGCAGTAGATTCTCACTGTAGCGAAATGGCTTTGTTCAAAATATCGCTTAATTCGAAGTGCTTTACTTTCCCCAGTACAGTGCCTAGAGAGCATATCATACCCGGTTTTAACAAAGTATCGCTTATAACGAAGACAGTTTTCTGTTTCGATGACTTAATTACAATGAGGGTTGCTGCACGTTCATTAGGAGGATGATTATATCGCAGTCATCACATTTTGTGTTCTGACTTAAAGAGAAAGTGAATTAGAACCTTTCTTCTTGTCTTTTACTAACTACCTGAAAGTATGTTAACACACACACAAAACGCGTAACGTGCTTTACGATGCCAGCCTCAATATAGTTCAGCACTTTCAAACCTGCTTTGTTTCGTCGGTTACACCCTTTAGCTTACTCGCAGGAACAGTTGCGCTGGAAGACGCCAGCGAGATGTGTTTGCTGCCACGGGCCCTTGCTTCATTCTCGCCCCACGCCCGTCCGTCCGTCCTTGTGTATACACCGCATAACAGTTGCAACTCCTCCGCGCCCCCATTGTGTGGTCCGGCGCTCCATTCGAGACGTTATACACCGGACCACGACTCCTGCCTCGCGTGCCACGCGAAAGAAAAGAAGGGCGAGGAAAGAGAGAAGAAGAAGGAGGAGGAGGAGGAGGAGGGAAGAAATCGACGACACTCACTCAGGCACTCTTCTTCGGCCAGGGCGTAAGTAAACGTCGCGAAAAGCGAAGCTGAAACGGAAAGAGACACAGGTCAACAACAGCGTCCTCCCCAAGGGAGTCATCGACGAAAACGCGGGGCGGGTGGAGAAAGGAACGGGGAGAGAGAAAAGTGAGAGAGGGAGAGGAAAAGAGATCGCGGTGTTAGCAGAGCGAGAAACACCGAGCGTGTTTCGATCACTCTGCAGGGAAAAAAAAAAAAAAACTACCTGGATTATTTTTTTCCACTCAACCGGGTTAAATTGAAACTAAAAAAGAAATTATGGGAAGCGAGGGCAAGTTACGTACATAGGACGACACTCAAGCTCTTCGCACGCGCCTCCTTGAGAACCCTAGTTAATTGCAAATTCTTCGTCATAATCTGGGCTTATATTGATTAAAACTCGACGGAATAGGAACAGCGCGGTGACATCATATCCGAACAAGGGGAATGAAAGTTTTTAAAAACGGTTACGGTACAATTATTAATTAATGAGATGGAACGTAATGAACATCACTGCGGAACAACAACCGATCAAATACGTTTGTTATTCATGAACGCGTTTAACGCGCCGACGCTACACAAGCGATGACGCGCGCCGTAGTGGATGGCTCAGGATTAATTTTCAACTCCTGGGGATTTTTAACTTGCGCCGAAATCTCGAACACACGGGTGTTTTTGCTTTTCGCCTTCAACAAAAAAGCGGCCACCACTGCCGGGGATCAAACCCGCGCCCTTGGGTTCAGCAGAACAAGGCCTTAGCCACTGAGCCACCGCGACGGGTCAAATACGTTTGTAACTTTGTTCGAATTCCGCATATTAAATTGGTTGACTCATAACTCGCCTAATCCCCTCTATTGATCAATGGGAGCTGGTGTTAGTGACTCTGACCCCAGGGTCCAAAAAGCCCAGGCGGTACGTTGTGCCGAAGTCGCTGCTGGACTGCACTCAGTGGTCCCCCCCACCCCCCGTCCCTAAATGGCATACTGCAAGTTAAGTATACTCCCCCTCATCCTCAGACGTGCGGCAATTAAGGCGTTCCAGCTTCTTTATTGCGTGCTTCGCTACTACTGAGGACATTGCAAAAATCACTCTGGGATCAGAAAGCTAAGCTAACAATTTTAGGAAAAAAAAAAAGCTTTCTTGATAAGCGGAAGCGCGGCAGGCGTGCAAGACCGACGGAAGAAAGTGCACATCTCACCACGGATAACTACTACAATGAACGACAGGTGGCGCGCCTGCGGGCGCGTGTCGCCATCTGTCGGCTGCCACAGCGTGCAGCAGCAGCAGCAGGAATCCCGGTGTCGACGTCATCCCGCATGTGAAGCCAATCTGGGCTGCGGAAGCGAGCGGCCAATCGGGCGGCCGCCCAAAATAGGCTACCGCAGCGCGTGCGTGTACGGGGCATTAATTTCTGCCCGACATGATTACGCTCCGACGCGTGGGAGCCTGGGGGACGTCAGGAGCACCTGTCCGCAGCGGCCGCTATAACGCGCCGATCGGGACACGCCTTGGGACGCGCTGTCTGGCGCCGGGAAGATGCCTCGCCGCCGACCGCTTCCTTCAACGCCCCGCTGTGTGCGTACGCTAGGAAATATTAATGAAGGCCGGCTCTGAAGCAAACCGAAACTGTCCGCACAAACATTCGACGAGCAGTTATGGGTAGGTACGTAGGGAAAACGTTCACTGGGCAGGGAATGAAAAACATAAAAACAATAAAATGTAGACGGTCTCCTCAGCTGAGAAGACCTCAGTGATGGTTTAAAACAACAACAACAACAGCAACAACAACAACAACAACAACAATAATAATAATAATAATAATAATAATAATCTCGGTACTGTTACTCAGACGATTCCAAGGAAAATACATAACTAAAACAAAAACAACAATCTAGAAGTCGCTAACCAAAGCTTGTGAGCTCCCTCGTGTGTGCCTATGTGTATACCGAACTGTCATGTACATTTTTCTTGTCTTTTTTTCTCTCTCTCCTTTGTCACGGCTTAAAAACTACTACAGCTGATGAAAACCCAGAAGTGTTATACGTTGTAGATACCACACCTAAAAGCAGTATGCCATTAGGGCAGAAAAAAATGTTTAGGTGCATACAAACTCGTATCGCTGGTGCTCGCGCCTAAATTAACGCGAAGGCCCTTTCAACTTACACGCGCGCTGCGCGTTGCAAAAAAAAAAAAAATTGCAATTCGGCTTTGCGCAGGCCGTGACCTACGCTTGGATCAGTTAATTAACGCACCGATCAGCGTCGCGCCGGCGGGCCTTGCCAACATTCAGTCACAAAAAGCGAGCCCCCCCTTCGCGCTCTCCGCCCGCCACGGCAAAGGCAGCCCCGCCCCGATTAACAAGCTCCGCGCACTGCATGATAGATGTGAGGGACGTTAACACTTTATAACTCCATTATACAACTGGCTAAAACTTGAAATGCGTCAGAAAGGGCAGTGCGAGGGAGCCAATGGTTTGCGACGGAAAGGCATGGACGATTTCGCGGGGCTTGTTGTATCTGCGCGGTGTTCGTTCGGATCTACCTTGAAAATTTAAACGAACCAGGCCACGTGCAGAGGAGACTATTGATGAAGCACGGCGACTAATGGATAGGGAACGGTGACTATTGCGAGCCGTTTGATTGTATGCCCCGGGACACGCAGTAGCTTGCATGTTTGCAACGCTTCTGTCCGGCTGCTTTTGATGTTTCCTTTAACAGCGAGTCTGTTTAGCAAATCATTAGAGTTTCGTGTCCGCAGTTAAAAATACCAAGAAATGCCGAGCGCACGTGAGCGCGTGGCTCGCGGCGATTGCCCGGCAGTTTGAAAAAAAGTAAGGAAATGCCGAGTGCTTGCCTCGCGGCGAGCGCCTAGCGTCCCCGGTGCACTTTATCAAGCAATGCATACCCACTTAGGTAAAGTGGCCGAGATTGGCCAAAAAGAAGAAAAAAAAAATCCAGTGTTCGCCGTAATCGCGGCAACACTTGCTCGGAACGAGAAAGACAGTCCATAGCGTATGCCTTCAATGCGATGTAGAGTGATTATCACTTCCGAAAGAAATGAAGAAAGCTCACCTTTATAGCAACAATTACGGAGTAAAGGTCTATGCGGCCGCGAAAAAAGAATCAAATCGGCTGCAATCGTGAACTTAAACCGTCATGATGGTCGTGAAGGTTGCGTACAGCTTCGCGACCCTGAAGTATACGCGTTAGTGTGAGCTTCCTTCGTTTTTTTTTTTTTTTCTTAAGAGCGTGTGTGTTGCGATATAATCACCTATTCACATTTTTGGTCGGTAACCAAGATGTCATGCAGTACTCAAGTAGTAAGTTTTTTTTTTACCTTGTTTATTCGATCATGCACTAAGTTCGCAGCCTTTCGTTGATTCGTCTCATTGTGGACGCGCTGCGTTTGCTTTACGCAGACATTCAGTGCTATATTTGTGACTTCGACATGACGCCCACCGCTATACTTGTGGTGTCGGCTACATATAGAAAACAAAAGAATCGGCAGAATAAGATACCTGAAAGCAGTGTGTGTATTTCAAGCTTCAGAGTCGCCATTGAGCTAAAGCCATTGAGCAAAAGGAAAACCCGATAAAAGAAAAAGAGAGAGATGACTGACTGAGCGACAGCTTGTGTTTGGTGAGAGGGATGGGGGAAGGGGGGAGTTGGAGAACGCATTTCGCGTTCACTGATAAGGAGGTAATGGGCAGAAGAAGGGAAATCGTGGAGGGAGGAACAAAAGATAAACGGGTGCAGATTGGAAGAGGAGAAGTGGCTAAAAATGAAGCGTGGGTATGGGCTTGCGTATACGTACAGTTGCGTTTGAACGCAGTCATTTGAACAGCTAGGCAAGGGCAGCGAGGCGAAAGGGACAAACCGCGCGACGAGACGCCGAAGATGAAAACAGACGCAAGTGCCCTCGGCTCGCTTCATTTAGTCAATCGGTTTATAAAAACTGAGGACGGACGCCAATCTATAACGCGCCGTGGGAAAAGAAAAAAAAAGAAGAAAACAGCCAAACACTTTTCTACAAGTAGAAGAGAGACGATCGAGAGCCTCTTCGGTGTGTAGGACACGCACAGAACACCAGGCGCCTCGCCCGAGTCTCGTCTATTTCCAGAGTTGGGCTGTCTTCTCTGATCGCGTGGACAGCCAGTGAGCCGAAGTTCGCGCCTTTTTGAACAAACGCAACGCGAAAAAAAAAACGACAAGAAAAGACTAATCTCACTCGAAGTGAGCTCTCAGACTTTTTTTAAAAGTCGAAATACCGAAAGTAGCTCGAGGAGTGAGGTTCGTGTTTACTACACACGTGAACACCACGACACTGCCGAGGGAGCGAGGCGGTGGCGATCCGGCGTGGGGAGCGCGGCAGCCGGGGGGCCCCCCTCTTCTGTCGCAGTGAGAGCACGTGACTGAGTGCAGAGCAGTCGATGCCGCCGGCTCCTAGCGGGGCCCGTCCTCGCCGAACGGAGCCGCGGCCGCCGGAGGAAAAGAAGCGAGCGCCGAAGATGCGCGAACTAGACCGGCGCGGAGAGGGAGAGGGCCCGCATAGCAGCGTCTTCCACAAAACAACAATGCTCCTTCTCAGCTGCCACCGCGGAGGTGGCGAGGAGGAACGCTCCAGAGGCGATAACCGGCCACGATATTTCCCGTTCGCGGCCCGGCCGAAAAGGGTGAAACGTAAAATAAAGTTGTACCAAACCGAGCATCGCGACGCCGCTTCTCGACTGATTTCATTCCGACACTTCGACGCCCGTGCTTTTAGTTGAAAACTTTCGGCAGTGCGTTCGCGCTGTGGGAAAAGATACACCCTGACGAACGTTTACGTTTTTTTTTTTTTCGAACTAAAAAAAAAAAAAGATTGGCTTGTTTTATTGTGTCAGTCTGTATACGCGCATTTTTAGATTTTTTTTTTGTGATGTTCGCGGCTATCAATATTAACTCTGTAGAAACGTGCGTGCGGTGGTGCGTTTATGTCTAGAACGAGGCGCATGGTTTTTATCGCAGGTTCACGTCACTACGAATTCCAATCTCTTATCTTCTCATGTACGCCTGAAACTATGCATGAATGTACACTACGCCTAAAACCTCATTTCTGTAGCCCGTTGCCGTGAAACCTAATAGCGCCGAACAAAATTTGCCAGGAATCGTAGTTCCGCATAATGCATCTTTTTTTTTTTTTTTTCTGGATTTCACGACTTGCGGCATCGTATACGAGCGAGATGTTACCTTCGGGCCATGTTCAGCGTTCGAGAGACGTCGGTTTTGCGGGATCATATACTTCGGCAAGAAACGGAGATGAGATGCATCGCAAATTGCACTTTGACGTCAGTCACAGGGCCCGGTTGCGTCACTCATTCAAGCAGCGAGGAAAGCTTGCTCAACGCGGAAGTGAACTTCCGCGGGCGCTAAGCGGAATGGGGCAAACTTTTAAAATCTCGAAATGCGGGCAGGCAAATTGCGCTAGCGTCCAACAAAAAAGAGAAAGTATATCCCCACTTTTTTTTCTTGTCCTGTGAGAACGTCTGAACAAGCGACAGAAAGCGAAGTTACCAGAAAGCACGCACGCACGCACATTCCCTTGAACGTAACTTTTCCTGCATGTTAATGCAAGGAGGACAAACGGCGATGGACCCAAAAACTGGCGGAAGAACTGGGCAGTGACGTTACTGCCGGATTACGGTTGATCAAGACGTTTCAACAACGCTTGTTCGCTACCGACCCAGACATCAAACAGGCCGACAGAACGACACGGTGAATTACCCCACATCTAGGTTACGTTAAAACTTTTTGCGGTCCCCTACAAGGAGAAACGTCGTCGTTGAACGGAAAAGGGCTAGCTCCACACGTCCGCAGGCAGGCCCGATAAATATGCGCTACGAGGACGTTACCGGGGAAATTGCAGATGAGTGCGCGCGGCGCCGATGATAACAGCCATTGAGTGAATGACACTAACCGCGTGACCTTGTTCTGCGACGCACGAATCTCAAGCCACCGGACAAACCGCTCTCGACGATCGAGCGAAGCAGTGCTCCGCTGAAGGAGGTTAAACGAAGAAGGGTACGTGTATCGCACAGGCCGCTCGACACGTACGACCCGCCTTGAGCCCGCCAGGAGGTCGTGACAAAGACAAATTTGCCGCACTTCGGCTCTGTTTGCGGCCAACGAAGCGCGCGAACCACCCCTGCCCTGGTGCCTGTAACGGACGCCTTGTTTGCTTCCGACAACGTCGCCTCGGGCACGCTACTACGAGGGAAGCGATGCTGAGTAACGAAGACTCCGTGCTCGATCAGGTCAGCTACAGCGATAGCTCCCCACGCGCCGCACTTTGTACACAGAGACAAGATAGCGATTTCTCTATTCTTTATGGATCAAGTGTCGACATTGCGTGCCTCTTCGTTACGTGAAATGTGTACGCACAGACACGGACGTGATTCGAGGGCTAGAATCAAAATGCATGAAACAGGAACAAGCGCCTCGGTGAAATCACTGCTATAGAATCTTCCAGCTTCGGTATCCCGCAAGGTTGCTCGCTTTCTCCCCTGCTCTTTCTTATTAAAAGCGCAGGTACGTCTCTGCTTGAAGCATAATAAAATACGACGATATGCAGATGTGTGACGAACACTGCCAATCGAGTCTTGTCAAGGTGAATAGCGCCACAACTGCCGCTCGGTTTTCGCTCGGTTTTCGCCCACAGCCAACGTAACCCGTGGACACACGTTTCTGCTGATACCTAGGTTCGGTCCACTCGTAGTGCGCACAGGGATCGCGAGTGAAAATACGCCCTTCTCACACCCGACACGGCACGGGTAAGGCGCTTTCTCGTATGCGGGGAGCAGCGCGCGCTGCGCTGTCTCCGCATCGAGAGCAGCCGCAGCGTCGTCGCGGGGATGGTGGCCCTGTGCAGCAAGGCGGGGGAGAAGGGGTTCTGACCTGCGGCCCAGGTAATCCATGCGGGTGATGCGATGCGCCTGGGGCGCGATGCCATCCGCCGCCGTGATGCAGCTGGCCGGGGGGCTCGGGCCCTGGGCTCGCCGGAAGGGCTGCCTCGGGATCGGGCGGCCGCCGGCCTTGGCGCTGCTGCTGCTGCTGCTGCTTCGCCCCTGTGCCTCAGAGAAGGACGTCACGTGACCTACCCCCACCGCCACGACCGCAGCGACGTCAGGCGCCGGTTCCGACAGCGCCGGCATCGCCAGAGTCGCAGCGTTTGGATAGACGCTGGCGTGCGAACGGCACTGAAAGTGTCAGGATTGGCGCTTGATTCGCGCGGCATTCGGAAAACTGGATGTGTTTTACGAATGCGTGGAACAGCTTTTCTTCGACGACAGATGACCAACAAAAGGCTTGTAGGTTTTCTACAATGGCGCTTACTTCAAATTACAGTTATTGAACTGCCGCGGCAAAAGGAAATTTTCCAGCGATAGGAACAACAATAATAAACATCAAATCTGAATAGAACTAGCGCGGAAACCAACCGCACATTCAATGCGAGCTCAAAATAAACTGAAATATAGAATTATTCGGCGAGTCTACATTTCTACAACAGCAATAGCACTTCTCCTTTGTCGCTACGGTTGTGTAACAGAACCAACTTTACGTTGCTGCACTAAAGAATTGTTTTTCCGGTATAAAAAGTTATTTTTCCTAATGAAAGTTTTAAAGAGGAGTTGTGTTGGATTTCGCTAAGCGTGTGGTGCGCGGCGGAAGCTCGCCATGCTAAAGCCAACTTTATGAGAAGTCTTAATTTAAAGCGATGTTAACAATGTCCGCTCTGCAAAAGTACACTTAAGACGCGAGATAAATCACCCTTTCTAACCTGCATAGCACTTCACCTTTTGCGTAAAAGGCATGCAACACGAACAACTTTATGGAGCTACCCTAAGAATGAATGATGAATGAATTTCTTGTTATCTAAGTTAGAAGGGAAAGTCCATCAGCAGGCGTAGTTTATCTCATCTAAGGGTGGACACCGGAACGCCTACTGGTCTGGGTGTGAGGGAGGTGGGGATAAAGATAGGCAGGTAAGGGAGAAGAAAAAGTGGGAGAGGAAGCAATAAGAGTTGATTCAGATTTTCGGGTTAAAAGTTGTTTCACAGCGAAAGTAGCTGTGCGTGTGGTGTGCAACGGGAATGCACCATGGCAAAGCAAACTTTATCACAGGAGCAGTTGAATGTTACAGAAATTTCGTTCTTGTGTGAAGGGTTCGCGAGCCTGACCCCGCCAGACGAAGTGACACCGACACGCAAGAAACAAAAACCTGGGGAGGGTGCCTCAATTCACGCGCGTCCCCCGTACACGAAGGCGCCCGGCACCGAGGCGCCAACTGTCGGCGCTCATTAGCGTCATGATGCGCTACTTCGCTTCGCTCTTCTAGACGGCGCGCACCAACTGAATCAGACATAGGGAAAGACATAAGGCGCGTTCGCAGCGTATGCTAACGTCTCGGTTCCTAGCGCAGCGGCAAGAGCGCCACGTACCTCCCGTTGCGGCCAGAGAGTCGTGGGATCGAAACTGGGCGCCGCCCGCGTCAATGCCACCTTTTCTGGCGACGGTCACTTCCGTGACAGATATCACGTCTTCAAAATCTTTGTGTAGCCGGGCCATTAAAAAAGTTTTGTGTTAACAATGTTAGCATTGTTCGCTGTGCAGAAGTACAATAATACACGAGATAAATCCCCTCTGCTAAAAACGGCAATAGCACTTCACCTTTAGCGTAAAAGATATGCAACAGAAACAACTTTACGGTGCTACACTAAGAATGAATGATGAATGAATTTCTTGTTATCTAAGTTAGAAGGAAAAGTCCATCAGCAGTAGCTTGTCTCAGCTAAGGGTGGACACCGGAACGCCTGCTGGTATGGGTGTGTGGGGGATGGGGATAAAAGATAGGCAGGTAAGGGATATGGAAAAAGTGGGAGGGGAAGCAAAAAGAGTTGATTCAGATTTTCGGGTTAAAAAGTTGTTTCACAGCGACAGCTGGATTTCGCTGTGCGTGTGGTGTGCAGCGGAAATGCACCGTGGCAAAGCAAACTTTATGTAAGTTAGAATCATTACATTAAAACAATGTTAGCAATGTTCGCTGTGCAGAAGTACAATAATACACGAGATAAATCCCCTCTGCTAAAACGGCAATAGCACTTCACCTTTAGCGTAAAAGATATGCAACAGAAACAACTTTACGGTGCTACACTAAGAATGAATGATGAATGAATTTTTGTTATCTAAGTTAGAAGGAAAAGTCCATCAGCAGTAGCTTGTCTCAGCTAAGGGTGGACACCGGAACGCCTGCTGGTATGGGTGTGTGGGGGATGGGGATAAAAGATAGGCAGGTAAGGGATATGGAAAAAGTGGGAGGGGAAGCAAAAAGAGTTGATTCAGATTTTCGGGTTAAAAAGTTGTTTCACAGCGACAGCTGGATTTCGCTGTGCGTGTGGTGTGCAGCGGAAATGCACCGTGGCAAAGCAAACTTTATGTAAGTTAGAATCATTACATTAAAACAATGTTAGCAATGTTCGCTGTGCAGAAGTACAATAATACACGAGATAAATCCCCTCTGCTAAAACGGCAATAGCACTTCACCTTTAGCGTAAAAGATATGCAACAGAAACAACTTTACGGTGCTACACTAAGAATGAATGATGAATGAATTTCTTGTTATCTAAGAAGGGAAAGTCCATCAGCAGTAGCTTGTCTCAGCTAAGGGTGGACACCGGAACGCCTGCTGGTATGGGTGTGTGGGGGATGGGGATAAAAGATAGGCAGGTAAGGGAGAGGGAAAAAGTGGAAGAGGGAAGCAAAAAGAGTTGATTCAGATTTTCGGGTTAAAAAAAAGTT
The DNA here is from genome assembly GCA_013339765.2 of Haemaphysalis longicornis. Classification (NCBI taxonomy): domain Eukaryota; kingdom Metazoa; phylum Arthropoda; class Arachnida; order Ixodida; family Ixodidae; genus Haemaphysalis; species Haemaphysalis longicornis. Next base: position 261,550,768 of record CM023449.1, read on the forward strand.
CCGTTTCACCACAGCAAACAAAACCCTGTGTTTGATTTTGCTATACGTGTGGTTGGCAGTGAGAATTAACTTTAGCAAAACAATTTATGTGAATTCTAACTTTAAAATAAATTCAGTGCACTTTCACTCTGTGAAGAAGAATGACCAGAGAAGCTGGGCGCCGTCCCAAGACGTTTACGCTGCTCCGCTCACACCCCACTCTCCCCCTCCCTGCCCGCCGTTGTCGTTTGAGCTGTGCCTCACGCAGTAGCTCTCTACGCACACGCTCTGCTGACAGAGGGACTCTTTTTCGCTGCCTCCTGATGCACCGTTCCCACTTACCGGTGTCAGCAGATGCGAATGTCTAGCTCATCTACGAACTTCACCAACCTCTCCCCCCTTTCTTGTTACTCCCTTCCAACCTGGTTTTTTCGCTCCTACGCATGGGTTTGCGCCGGAAGAGTTGTTTGCGTATGCAGGACCACCGTATTTTTTTTTCATGTAACCACATAAAAGTTTGCTTTAAAATAATGTAAACATTTCCGCTCTACAAAAGCACAATTAGGACACAAAAGAAATAGTTCTTGCTAAAACGGCAATAGCAATTCACGTTTCGCACAAAGGTTGTGTAACAAAAACAACTTTAGGTTTCTGTGCTTTGAACTGATATAGTTTTCCAGGTTGAAGAAGGTCTGTTTGGGGTGACCTAGACAGCCACGCCCTTGTTTACACGGACGGCTCGGTGTGGCAGCAGCAGGGGTCGGCCGCAGCGGCCGCCGCGCTGGGAGAGGCCACCCGGCAGGCGCGGCTGCCCTATGCCTCATCTTCGGCCACAGCTGATGGTGGGTGTCGGACTGGGCCTGGACCTGCTGCTGGAGGTGGAGCCCTTTCCCGAGCGCTATGCCCTGCTGTGCGACTCCCAGTTGGCCCTTGCGCGTATCCGGGACTGTGACTCGCACCCCCTGTTGGTGCGGGGCTATTTTAACGGGGCTATAATATTATGAATCGCTATTATAACGATTACACGTGAAATTTTCGCGAAATATGCATTATTGTGGAAATGCAGGGCGCTATAAGTTTTCCATTTTCCGCAATCCTTTAATAGTTTTTTATTCTTTAGTTTTTCAAAACTTCGTTCAACCAATTATCTCCATTTACGCTATTATAACGATTACAGGGGAAACTTTCGCGAAATCTGCATTATTGTGGAAATGCAGGGCGTTGTACGGTTTGCCGTTTTCCGTAATTGTCTTGTTTTTCTTCATGTTTAATTTTTAAAATTTTGTTCCATCAATTATCTGTTCTTACAGCACTCTAACGATTACATATAAAACTTTCGCGAACTCTACATTATTGTGGAAATGCAGGGCGTTACGCGGTTCGCCATTTTTCGTAATTTTTTATATTTTCCTTATTTTTACTTTTAAAAATTTCTTTCGACGAATTACCTTCATTTACACAATTATAGCGATTACAGGTGTAAGTTTCGCGAAATCAGCACAATTGTGGAAATGCACGGCGTTATACGGTTTGCTATTTTTTGTAATTTTTATATTTTTCTAACTTTTTAGTTTTTCAAATTTTGTTCGACCAATTATCTCTATTTGCGCTATTACAGTGATTACATACGGAACATTCGCGAAATCTGCATTACGGTGGAAATAGAGGGCGTTACACGTTTCGCCGTTTTCCATACTTTTTGTATTTTTATTTCTTAGTTTTTCAAAATTTTGTGTGACTAGTTCTCTCCATTTACGCTATTATAGCGACTACAGGTGGAACTTCGTGATATCTGCATTTCTGTGGGTCTGCAGGGTGTTGCACGGTCCTGGCTGTTGGGGTACTCGGAGAAGAATGTTACGCATTAAAAAAAAGCTTCCGCCATGGCTCACAACGTTTCGGTGACAAACAGAAACCGTTTATGGAATAGTATGCAAGATACCCGCTCTTTTGCACACGACTGACCAAGAATTAAAGTCAAGACTCCCGAGACAGCTTCCTCGTAACCTGGAAACGTTGTATCCCTCGTCTACGGCTGAACTGTGCATACACAGTTATCCATTTCGCCTTGGAGCGGCACCAAACTCGCACTGCGATAATTGTTCTTGTGTTGAAACAGTTGAACACATTTTATTAGAATGTGCGGCCTACATAGCATCGAGATCACACTTTCTTGGAATCATCGAACGCCTAGAATAGGGACCATTAACTCTCAAGTTTTTTTTAGGATCATGGACTTGTCCCTCGAAGCAGCGCAAAGCTCTAAGGGGGTTGATCTCTTATATGGATGACATAGTCCTAATTTAAAAATTGTAAATTATGTGGCCAAAGCTCAGAAAACAACAAAACAAAACAAACGCGTGTGAGTGCGTCATCGGGCCATAGTTCACGACCGTTTTTTTTTCTGCTCAGCTATTTTTTGGGCCTTTTCTTCCTTCATCCCGAATCCTCAACAGAGAAAAATGTAGGCGACTGTAAACGCCGGCAAACCTCCCTTCTTTTTCAAAAAAGAGCCCCCCTCTCTCTCTCTCTCTCTCTCTCTCTCTCTCTCTCTCTCTCTCTCTCTCTCTCTCTCTCTCTCTCTCTCTCTCTCTCTCTCTCTCTCTCTCTGCCAGAGCAAACTTCTTGTGAAATATTTAAAGCAATTTCAACAGTTTCCCCCTGGATCGTTGGTGAGCATCTCACCCATTCCGTTGTTCAGCAGTTTCGGCATACCATCGCCGTCGAACACATTCCGTATTCTTTTGACGTCTACTCAGCCTTGTAGTAGCCGCACACTCCATTTCGCAGTACACATCAACAGTGAGAAGCAACGAATACACGCTCAAACACATGCTCGAACACCACCACCGTCTCCTGAACCTCACATTAGCCCAAGCAACGCCGCCTGTGCAATAGTAGGGGTGATATAGTTCGGCCGCTCATTCGGGGTGTGGAGAGGGTCGGCGGATACTGCACAAGCCAGGAGTGCGCGGGAAGGCTAGCGAGTGGAATAGGACACGATAAGAAGCAGGAGACGAGCTCAGACTGACAAACCCTTGGTGACATCACCCTCTGCACTCTCAAAGGCAGCTGTGTCCACGCGCTTTCTCCGCTTTTTTAACACGAAATTGTTTTATTCCGGGATTCACGAAGATTTCACTTACATCATATCCGTCACGGGAGTGACGCCAGTACAACGAAGCAATCGGCCTGTAAAGGGTGCACCCTTGCACACAGGGTCTTCTTGCGGGGAAGCAACCTTTAGTTCTAAAGAGTATGTTATACTTTGGTTGTTCGTTTTCGGGTTTTATATTTTAACACGAAACTGTTTTATGCCGGGATACACCAAGATTTCATGACGTCATATCCTTCACGGTAATGACGCCAGTACACCTTTGCCGAAGCGACTCGGCAGCAGGACGTCACTCACCAAGCACACCCAAAAGACAGCCGCTGACCCGAGATTTAGCTGCACATTTCACTTTCGTAGCCTCTCTCTGGCAGCGTCGTGAGCCATGCGGTTGACTTGTGCGCCGGTCCAAACAATGCGAATTTTGAATCCTTCCATTTGTAGGTCTCGTATCGTGGTGCCCCCCACACCCGTCCCCTCTCTCCAAGCAGATTGTCAACTGCAGCTACGTCTCCTCAAAAAAGAAAGCAGTAAGCGATTGCAAGCTGAAACTCCGGTTGGCATCCTTGTACCTCTCAAGCCCTTTTCGCGTTTGGGCGAGGTATTCGCCAATAAAGTGTATGCAAATGCAGCCTATACACCACACATTGTATATAAGTGGTCAGCTCTGGCAGGCTCTCAATTGCACCGATGCCCCCACTGTAATAGTGATGCCATACCAAATCTCTTCCACTTAATTTGGCTCTGTCCTATATTCGCCCGTAACCGCCGCCAACTGCTAACTGTAGGTCCTGCACCCGCGACTGAACTGGAGCACGTTAGTCGTATTCGTGACGACCCCGCTACTCTAGAAATAAGTACCCAGTACGCGCTTGAAAACGGTCTGTACAAATTGGTGTAACGGTCTGACAGACTGTCCCGGACTGGCCATACCCATCCACGACCAATGTCAACAGTGCAAACTGTGAATTTTGGTGCCACTGACAAAGTGAACTGTGCATCTTGTGAATATGACCTTAAAACTTGAATTGTGTACACTGTGTGAATTGTGATGAATTGTTACCTTTTCCTTTCTCCTCCCCCTCCGCCATCCTCACTTCCCCACAGGGCCTCATGGCCTCTCGTCCTTAATAAACGTGTTTCACTCACTCACTTTCACTTTCGTATTTTACCGATTCCTATATATGACAGAGGAATCAACCACAGTTTTTTTTCCCTTTTCTGCCTTTCTCTTTCTGTCTGTTGCGGAGCGACGCGGTTCTGTAGACGGAGTGGCGCGGAAATTTTATCGACATTCCCCATTTATTGTTCCCGCAATAACAAGCCATGAGATAAATCGTCCGTGCTAAAACGGCAACAGCACTTCATCTTCTCCCTAGAGGTTGTGCAACAAAACAACTTTAGGATACGGTAACAAAAGTTGAATTAGTTTTGTCGGTTAAAAAACGCGAAAAACTCCCCTCTTTAAAGGTGGATGACCCACGAAGCTTTTTTAACACATGACATAGAGGTAACATAAAATTTAAGAAAATGGTATGAGAACATTTTATTTTTTTAACGCTTATTGAAATAAAAACTCCGGGGGTCTCTTGCAAATGCATCAGACTTCCCTATAGGTGCAGCAGGAAGCTATGGTTCACTATAAGTATGGGTGGGAAATAGCAGGGTGAATATAGCGGGACTGCTTTTGCTAATTTGGGTGAGTGTGTGGGATTAAGGAGGTCATTCGAGGAATTCGATCTCACGTTAGCGGGAAGGGTGTAAAAGAGAACCTATCTTTCATTTTGAAATCGAGGGCATGTCCAAAGAATGTGCCCAGAAGTGTCCGGAATTTCACAGGTGATGCATATGTCTTGATTAGCAGGGGAAAGGGTTGCAAGAGTCGTAGGTTGTCTGAGGCGGGCTTGCTGGGAGAGACAGTGGGACGAGGAAACGGGTTCGCTATTAACCAGGAAGCAAAAAAGTCCTCCCGGTGCTGTTTGTTCCCAGCGATGATATTTCTTGCCACGCGGCATTCTTTTGCTCTGTGGCCTTGGTCATAGCGCCGCTACGCCTACCATGCATGCCTGGTGCCTCTGGGAGCTGCCTAACAATTCTCTTTTGTGCTTGCGCGGCATTTTCTCCTGTGTGACCTTTATTGACAGGCTTCAAAGCCACGGAAAGGACAAAAGCGGGGTTTTAACAAGGTGGGGCACGTAGCACTCTCACGCTAAGACAAAACAACGAACGAATTAGTGACGATTTCTAGAAATGTCCGAGGGTTTATTTAACTTTAACGACTGTTCCATTCTGGTGTACATAAAATAAATAAGAAGCCATTGGTAAGCGAAAAAGTGCACCCTAAGGTATCGTAGTCACTGACCTTTGCCCCATATAAGTTGCTTCCAAGCGGTCCGCAGTGGAAGGCTTCCATAGGCTTGAGAGAGAGAGAATGAACATCTTAATTTGTGTATCATTGCAGGATTTTCTTCGGGATGGCCTCCTTACTACAGGACGCCATTATTACCTGCTTCTGCGACTACCCTCTCCGCCCCGTGCAGCTGGTCGGCGAAGGCGCTCCCACAGCCCAGTTGTAATAAATGGATTAGGTGAAGGAACGGCTAAACTGGGACGCTCAACCATCATATGTAGGAGGGTGCCCAGGACCCCACAACGGCGGCAGGGCAGATTGGTGAGAGAGAAATGCGGGAAATGTGCGGGAAGGCGTTCACTTGAAGGGCTTGGCAGGCCTGTGTCTGGAGGTGGAAAAGAGTTCGGTGAGGTAGAGCGATGACTCGTGGTTCAAACGATGGTAGGAAGTGTTGTGTCCATACAAGACCGGAGAAAATGGGTGCCAGAGCTCGTCTGCCATCATTGGATGTCGGTTAGTCAGGCCTTGAGTGTGAGGTGGGCCTTTCGTTGCCAGGAATTTTGAAGATGCGCTGATTCCCAGACGTTATATGGACATTCAAAGAAGGTGCGCCAAGAGGAGATGCCAGGCTTTGCGGCGAATGAATCCACTGTAGTCTCAGGGGCTCCAGAAAAAAAGGGGGGGACTTCCAGCCCCTCTGTCGTCAGAAAGAAGGGGCTCAGCTTCCCTGGTCTTGACACGAATAGACAGGTCATGGCTCCAAAACACCCCCTCCCCCCCCCCCCCCCCCCAAAAAAAAAAAGAAAAACTGATTGAGGAGAGAGATGATAAAGACATTTATTCGGTGAAATCCGGCACCGGGGGGTGCATCACGCAGGACTCCGCCTCGTCCGTTGGGAGTCCCCGAAAGGACCGGGCTGGAGGACTACTGTGCCTGAGGGGACCGGGGCGTGAGGGGCCATTACAGCCACCACCTTTGTGACTGCCCGATCCGCCTCGTTTCTGTCTAGCCAGGGCTAGCTCCAGCTGCTGGATCACCGTCCGTTGCGCACTTGAGGTCCGTAGAGTTGAGCGCGCACTGCACATTCGGGGGGAGCACCCGCGGGTACCCCTGAGTTTCGTGTTCTACACATCCCCACATTACGTGTGGTAAGTCTGCTAGCACCAGTTCACACACACAGCACGTGTCACTTCGCGTAGTATCCTGGACACACAGAACGCGCCAACGCCGGCCGTAATCACTGTGTTTGTCTGTAGTTGACGATAAAGCACTCCCTCGGTACGGGTGAGGAGTGGGTGTGGCTGCACTGTCTTCCTCCGTTGCTCCCGATGCCAGGCGAGTACGTCTCCATAGTTCAGGATTGGGTGAATGATTTCATTGGAGCTGTCGCAGTCAGTCTCATTTCCCTCCGCCCGCGACCGTAAGAGGTTCGGCAGTCGCTACACGGTTGTGCGAGCTCTCGTGCAACTTTGTCCGCCTCCTCATTGCGGTTGGGGGTTTCCTTCGATAAGTTTCCCATTGTGCGCCGGGAACCATCTGAGGTATGCTCGAGCCATTCTGTTTGTGGGTGCCAGTTTCCACGCGACGCTGCTTATCGCATCTCTGCTGTATCTGTGGACAGCAGAGAGGAGTCGCTCAGTATCGTGATGGTTTGACCGGGTTGACAGGTCAACGCAAGCGCTATGGCAGCTTCTTCAGCTTGCACGGCCGTACGGGTCCGGACACTGCCGGCCGTTACACACTGACCATCGCGTGCTCGTATTACCGAGGGTGCAAAGACCCCGGTCTTGTGCTGATGTTCAGCTGCGTCGACGTAATATGCCGAGCCATCGTTTTCATACATGTGCGCTAACGCATTTGCTCGTGCTCTACGACGTCCCTCGTCCAGCCCCGGCTGCACGTTGCGGGGAAGTGGAGGCACGACTAGTTGCTGCGCAAGTAGATGCTTCTTGCCCGCGTGTATCCTTTGGTCTCCCTCTTCAGGCAGGGGGTCCACCGGCGACGTCAGACCCGCCCTGTGGAGTATCTCCCTGCCCGCTTGCGTGGTGCCAAGCCGGACTATTTGCGATATGCGTTGCGCCTCCCCTATTTCTTCAAGGGTGTTGTGCATTCCCAAGCCAGCCAGTGCCACGTTACTGGTGCTAGGTAGGAGGCCTAGGATGGCTTTGTAGGCCTTGCGAATGGCCGCATCGATCTTGTCCTTCTCATGTCCGAGCCATTTGTGAAAAGCTCCAATGTAGGCTACATGGCTGACCACAAAGGATTGCGCCAGTCGCAGGAGGCTCGCCTCCCGCATTCCTTGTTTCCTCTTGGCCACCTGCTTGACTAGGCGCGTGGTCACTCCTATCTTTGTGATGAGTCGGTCTACTGCCGTCGCGTTTCCACGGCCCCGGTTGATGTGCATGCCCAGAACGCGGATGCCTGGCCACGTGAGGGATGGTGCCGTTATCACCGGTGTGCAGGACGATTTCGGCGGCCTTTGCCTCAGCGCTCTTCCTCCAGTGCCCGGCGGGGGGTAAGACCAGTAATTCGGATTTTTGCGGGGAACATTGCAGTCCTGCCCCTTGCAGTTGCGTTTATATTCGATCTATGGCTTCTTGCAGCTGTTCCTGTATGTGCCCCGTGGCTCCTCCTTTTACCCAGAGGGTCACGTCGTCTGCATAGATGGTATGATGCACGGAGGGGAGATCGGCCAGGCTGTTGGCAACCGGGATCATGACCAGGTTAAACAGGAAAGGGGAGATGACCGCACCCTGTGGTGTTTCCTGGCCTCCCATCACTCGTTCCTCGAACTGGATCTGGCCCGCTTGGAGCTGCGCCGTTCTGCCCGTGAGAAAGGCTCGTATGTATTCGTATAAGAGCGCTTCCCGAGGCCGACGCGCTGAGCTTGTGCCAATATGGCCGCGTGCCGGACGTTATCGAAAGCGCTCTTGACATCTAATCCTAAATCGCTCGGCAATCAGCGACGCTGGGCTGGTCCAGCAGGTCACTTGTATGAGAAGCATGTCATCTTGGGTGCTTAGCTTATTACAGAAGCCGATCATGGTTGGAGGATAGATGCCGTTCTCTTCCATGTAGCGTTGCCATCTGTTGTTTTAGGATGTGCTCCATGACCTTGCCCACACACGATGTAAGGGATATGGGTCGCAGATTTTCGATGTTAGGTGGTTTTCCCGGTTTGGGGATCAGGACCGTACGGGCCGTCTTCCACTGCTTCGGTACGTGACCAGTGCTCCAACATTTGTTGAAGAAGTACGTGAGTGCCGTAATGTCTCGCTCGCCCAGGTTGCGAAGCGCCTTGTTGTGCACTCGATCCGGGCCTGCGGCGGATTTGCAGTTGAGTTCACTAACGGCTCTCCTAACCTCGCCTTCGCTGATATCGGCGTCCAATTCGGGGTTTGCCTTCCCTGCATATTCCGGATGGGCGACGCTAGGCGTGGAAGGTAGGTACTTGTTATTGAGATAGTCTCGTACTCCGTCCTCCCCGTGCTGTTTAATCGCTTTGTGCAATATCTGTTCGAGCCGGTGTCTCTGGAAGGACTTGTTTTGTGTTTCCGTTTCGGAGAGACCGTAGCAGCTTCAGGTACGGCTAGCATGAAGCTGCCCATCCGCTTCCTTGCAGACTGCATGCCATTGCTGTCTGGCTAGCTGTTGGCTGTACGCCTCTATATCCCGACCGAGTTGCGCAACACGTTTTCGTAAGTTCCTACTTGTTCTATTCCTCCTCCATCGACGCTGAAGGGACCTTCGCGCTTCGATCATGTGGGCCAAATGAGGGTCCATTGCAGCAACGGTGTCCTCAGTTCTGACCTCCGTGCTCGCGTCCTGGACCGCTTTATTTATGTTGTGTGCCCATTCCTCGATATCTTCAATGACGGTGCAGGTGCTTTGCCTGCGGAAGGCTTGCCCAATCCGTGAGCTTGTGCACGCGCAAGGGAGCGTTAGCGCCCTCGACACCGAGTTCCAGCGTGATTTCTATTATGTAGTGATCGCTCCCTAAGTTCATACCAGTGTTTTCTCCAGCTTACCGGACCCTCGCTTGGCGCGTTCGTGAAGATGAGGTCCGGGGTCGTGTTCGCGCACTGTGGACGTGCCGATTCTTGAGGGTTGCTTGGCAGGAGGAGGAGGAGGAAAACATCTTTATTTGCCCTTCTATAAAGGCTTTCTGCGTTGCTGGGGAAGGAGCTGCTGTTACCAGTCGCCCCCAAGAACTGCCTCAATGTGTTGGAGGAGGGCCTCCCAGTGCTCCTCTTCTGTCAGTCGTAATGAGGATGGTGGTCAATTGTCGGACTGAGGGCGCGTACCGGCCGGCGCTTTTCCGTCCGTTGCGGAGAGCGAGTTTGAGTTGTTTTTGGGGATCCTCTGGGGGGTCAAGCCACTCCGCCCAAGTGCCAGGAGTAGGGGAAAGGGAGTCTGTGTATATGTTTCTTGTCGTATAATCTCTAAGCAGTCCCACATGTAGTGCTGGTTGTTAGGGTACCCGTGACCGCAGCGTGGGCAGCTAGGGTGGCCAGGTTTATTTTTCTATGTAGTGCATGATATAGTGGGGTGCGTAGGACACCCTGCTTGAGCTCGGCGGAATGCAACTTGTTCTTCGATCGCGGCCAAGAGATGGGAGAGGAAGCAGTGTGTGTCTTGATCGGTGCGAAGGTTCTACCAACTTTGGTGCCTGGCTTGTTTTCTTCGACGCGGCTGGTGTGGCGGTCGTATTTCCTCCGGCCAGCGCAATTGGAGGCTCAGACTCGCGGAAGAGAGTTTCGCGCGCGAGGTTGTGAGCCGCCACATTTCCTGGTATCCTTATGACCTGGGATCCAGCGGAGTTCACCGAAAGCTCTGGCTGGGAGGTTAGATGCACTTCGAGAATGTTGCGAATGTGCGTGGCTATTTTATTGCGGCAGAAGAGGCGGATCGCATCCTGGCTGTCAGTCAGTATAAGCATTTTCCGTCGGCCGGTGAAGTTTCGTGATGGCATCTGCTATTGGCTAACGCTTCGGCATGACCGGGATCACTAATTCCTAGGAAGCGACGAGTTACTTTGTCCGTTCCGTAGTACGCGGCCGGTAGCAAACTATACCGTCGTCTGATACGGCGGCGTCGGTGTAGACCGGAGTGTAACCCTGGTCTATCTTCTGCGCCACTAAATGGCGGGTGGCACGCGCTTCTGTGGGCTCTGCGCTCGTGGTCGTTTTCTCCACACTCATGTGGCGGGGGGATAGGATGTACAGTCAGCTTGGCAGGTTGTTACCAAGGAGGGCGTTCTGTAATGTAGCCTTCTGGTTCCTCGATTTGTGCCCCTAGGGAACGGAGTATAGCTCGTCCCTGTCTAGAGGGCGCGCAGCCGAGATCTCTTGCGCTTCTTTGTGGATGGTCTCTTGCGGAGGTGATATTGGAGTGTGAACTCCCATTCGTCGTCGAATCTCATATAGTGGGGTGTAATTCGGGACGTCCCAAGTCAACACGAATAGGTTTGCGCAGTTGCGTTTCTAATTTTCTATCTGAGTGCGTGTTAGCCGCATGTAAGGGGCTGCGTACATGATGCGCGGAATGATGAACGCCTCGAAAATTCGTAGTAGTTCATGTTCTTTTACCCCATGTCGCTTCCTTGAAATCCGTTTCATCATGTGCGTGATCTGATTGATCTGTGTCGTGATTTTTTTAACCCAAGTGTCCGCTTTGCCTTGTTGGTGAAGCCAAAAGCCGAGCACTCGAATTTCTTCTTTCCTTGCTATGTTTGTGCCGTCTAGTGTTAATTTGATTAAATTGCGGTTATGGTCAGAGCGGCCGGCTGGACCATCCTCCACGACGATGTATTCGGTCTTAGAGGGGGAGCAGCTGAGACCAACGTCTTTCATGTATGCGGTGACGACATCAATCGCTTCTGTAGTTGGTGCTCCTGGTCCCCGGGGGCCCCTGACAGCACCACAAAGTCAGATCATCAGCATATATGTTGAAGTGAACGTCGGTGATGGGGTCTAGTTTGGCGGGAGGTCTTTTAGGACTATGTTAAAAAGAGTTGGGGAAAGAATAGAGCCTTCCCCACCCCTTTTACTTGGTTTAAAAGGGACCTACCAAGCGGCCGTCTACAAGGACCTCCTTTGTTCGGTCGCTTAAAAATTTCCCGTATGTAATTATATAATCGCTCACCGCATTGATCTTTGGAGCTTTTCTAAGATGGCTTTATGACTTGCGTTGTCGAATGCCTTGTAGATATCGAGCGCTACAATTGTCCCTTTGTTGTGCCTGCTGGGGGAGTCGTAAATATCGTGCTTGAGGCGGAGCATGCAGTCTTGAGTCGACACGTGCCGCCTAAATCCTGTCATGTCTTGGTGCAGCACTTGGCATCTGTATGAAGAGTGAAGCCCGCTGCCTTGGCCTCTTCCAGAAGGTTCCTTCCCTTGGCTGTCGTGCGTGGCTATCCTAGTTCCTTGTGAGCAGAGTTGAAATCACCTCCCACGACACAAGGTGCGCCCGGAACAAGCTGCTGAACTCTCTGGAAGAGAGTCTTGAATCGCTGGCTCCCGTGCTGCGGGTTGCTGTATACATTGACGAGAGTGAGGGAGTGACGCTGACGCTTTCCCAGCACCACCTCCGTAGCGCAGGTTTCGAGCGCCGTCGAGCCATTGTGCGGCGGATCGAGTGGGATGAAAGTGATGCCCTTGCGTATGAACGTGCAGACCCCCTGAGCCGCTCCCTTTCCTTGCGTACGAGCACTTGGGGGTGAGAAGTGAGTGCGGTACCCCAATAGTTTGGGGGATCCTCCATATGTGTTTTTGTATCAGAATGACCTCCGGGGGGTCCGTCATGGTGCTAACGACCTGTTGTAGAAGGGCTTTGCGGCACCGGAGTCCATTTGCGTTCCAGTGCCAAATACGTATACTGGTCTTTTTACGGGCCATCGTTGAATGCCTGTGTAGTCTCGTGTTGTTTCCCGCCGAGGGTTCCGAGTTGTGTAGTTATGAATTGTTTGAGGTCCACGATGTCCCTTTTTATGCTGGTCGTAGTCTGCTCTATGTTAACGATCTTTTCGCCTAGTACTTTGATCTGTCCAGCTTGCTTGTCCATGCGCTTGCTGAGCTTGTGGATGCGGACACCGTAGTTGATCCCCGCATCCTTCGGCGTGAGTCGGCACTCGTCGGTTGTTGAAATTTCGGCGGTGCTGTTTCCAGTGTCCTCCTTGTGCGGCTCTTCCACCATGCCCTCCTCGTTGCCGGCTTCTACCGTGCCGGTCCGTTTTCTCATCTTGATTGAAGGCTGTGATGGCGCTGCATCGCGATCGCCCGCCGGTGCGAAGGCGGGGGGTCGCGGAACGTTACCCAGCTGCCACGTCAATTGTGATTGTTGCGGCGGCGGCTGCATCTTCATGAGTTGGTCAATTATTTTCTTTTGTTCCTTGATCGTTTCCTGTAACTGAGCTATCACTTCTCGTAGCGCAGCGACCTCGTTATTTCCTTCTCCTCTCTGTGAGAGAGTGGATTTGTCTCTCATTCCTCTTAGCCGGCCCCCTTCCGCAAGTGGGCTGTGGCCGGGCGGCGGGGCGTTCCTGCGCGCAGCCATTTTCGCCCACGTCATGCGGTTATTCGAATGACTACGTTTCCGCTCTTTGCTTCGTTCTCTGCTTTTGCTTCTGTTGTTGCGGCTGAGCGAGCGCTGGCGTGTCCCTCCATTGTTCTCCTTCTCGACGCGCTGCAGCTGTGGGAAGTCCTCTTTCCCGCCAAAACTGACCGTGCCGACGTGGCCTTTGTGCTTCTCTGATCCGTTCGCCGCCATCTTGCGTTGTCGGACGAGGAAGAGGGTCTTGTACTTGTTACGGTATCTGCCCGTGCCCGACGGGTGGGGGCCGCCACACAACTTGCAGCTCGGTTTGCAAACTGTTTCGTGATCTTCCGGGGGGTTCTGTTGCCCGCAAGCTTCCACAAATCGGCAGCACTAGCGACATCGCTTTCGGCGTGACGAAACATCGGCCTGCGTGTCTAGCCGGTTCAGGGTGACGTCATATAGTCGTTTTCGGAGCCGGAAACGATATCCCGCGCTGCTGTTGTCGGTGGTATTCGTTTGGGCAGGAGACGTACGGGTGTAGCTGTGTGAGCAATGCTTGTAAAATTTGCGCACTTTGCGTGTTCGACGTCTTTGCTCTTCAGTTCGTGGCCGGCGCATGGTGTTCCCTTGCACTGGTGCTGAAAACTGCGCGGTGCCGGCACCGCGCGGTGCGCGATGTTGACGCGCACCGCGCGTCGCCGAGCTCGACCAAGTTGTGCTATGGCAAGCTCGCGGAATGCGAAGTACTGCTCGTGGAAGCCTGTTCGAGCAAATCGACGACGACGCCAAGCTGCATTATTTTCCACGCGACGACATGCAGCGCTGGACTGAGTTCGTGCGCGGCGGCGGCCGCAAGAGCCTGATAAGGTGTCGGCACCCCACGCCAGACAGTTTCGGGCCCTTTTCTACCTACCTCCCCCTCCCCTTCAAAGCCTCATCGCATCGCATCGCGGCCGCAAGAACTGTCGCCCAAACCAGCGGGCTCGGCGTTGCTCGCGTCAGCTTGGGTATTGGGAACTTCAGGCTTAGTATCGTGGCGAATATTTGATCGCCGGTATCTGTACAACTGCGAATGACCATCCCTTACACAACTTTTCACCACACTATCATCCCCTTTTTCGCATACTGAGCTTTATTTTGGCGATAATGTCCGTTTCAGCGATCTGTGACCAAGACATCTGCCGTGGCCTGCTTTGATTCTAGCGCGCAGGTGACGCCATCTTTCGGCCGCTCGCCGCACCGCGGTGCCGGCAGTGCTGGGTCGGAGCGCCGAACCTCCGCTGCCGGTCAGCGTAGGCTTACCATTGCGGCAAATATCTGAACGCCGCTTTTAAATTCAGCGCTGATAACAACCCCTAGCACAATTTTCAACACACTAACATCTACTTTCTCGCATGTGGAACTTCTTTTTCGCAATCAGATTGATTAGAACAGTGGCGACAAGCTGTTGCTGTCACGGTCTGCGCCGGTTCGAACCGCAGTGATATTAAAAAACGGACGACGGCGAAGACATCGCCGGCCTAATCGCCTGGCCAAATAAAGTTGTTCTGTCTGTCGGGTGGCAGCGACTCATCCGAGTCTGACGATTCAGACGAGATGTCGACTGCGCGGGCGAGTGCGGACCATGTGCAATCGTAGCAGACGATGCGGCGAACGTCCCTGACGTCATGGGTGAGACCGTGACGTAAGGCTGGCCCGCTTGCAGGCTGGTCTTCGAACGGCCATTTTCCCGCGCGGGGACCAAATTTGAAACTGGTTGCAATAAACGTGCTATAATTAATTCTGTGTTGGCGGCTGACGGCTTTCGGTTCGATTTTCGTAATTACTGGGCCAATAGGTATTCTTTACAGCATAAAAACTGAAATCGAGAAATTTCGTGTCAGTACTCCTTTAAAGTCAAAACCACTGCGATGAAAAGTCAAAACTGCATAGCCAGTTTTTACAAAGTCAAAGCTCAACGAGTCAAAGTCCAAACCGTCTGCGAGTGAAAGTCCAAAGTCAGACGACAACCAAGTAATCCCTCCCGAGAAAGCTTCGCGTTCAACCATCGTCGTTGTTAGGCGGAGGAGGGAATGTTTTAACATCAGAGCTGTTTAAGATTTAGTGCGGCAGTGAGCAGTACTACTCGCAGGACGTGGGTAGAGGAGTCCCGGCACAAGCCTGACCTCCGACTTTTGCAGCTGTAGGCCCAGCGCAAACAGGCTGAATTGGCTGCCTCGCGAGATCCCTCATGTGTGCCGGCTCGAGTGCATTTGCAACGTCTGGCCGCGGCGGCCAGACGACACGAGAGGCGTCTTTCATGGCAACGATGACTTCTCCGGTGTGAGTAGCTCGGCCCTCCGTCCACCACATCCTCTATTGGCGCAATTTTCGAGCAATGTAATCAGGCGGCCGCAATGCAGATGCGGCAGCCAGTGCGTGCCTGGCATCGAGCAAGAACCCCGACGAATTTGCAACCGATGTGGTTCGCGCCCTGTACCCTGCATTTGACACCCTTCCTGCTAGCAGCCCGCGCCCGTTTCCTCTCCCGCGCCACGTCGGTACTTCTCCTTCTAATTACGCGGTCAGTGGAATACAATCTGCCTTCACCATAGCAGAGTTTCTGGCTGCGATTGACCAGGCGAAACTTGGGTCATCTCCAGCCCCGGACAGCGTTACGTACGAGGTTTATAAGAACCTCGACGATCCGGCCCTCAGCCGTCGCCTTGATTCCGTCAATGAGGTGTGGCTCTGGTTGGTGATTAGGTCGCGCTGATAGCTGTCGGCGTCAATTTATCAGCGACTTCGGCGACCCCGCCCTGGCAACCAAACGGGCCTGTATATAGGTACGGGATCAAGCTGCGCAGCGCGGCCTCCCACCGTCCCTCAGAGGATATTTTGGGAAAGGGGTTTTTGGGCAAGCCCAGATGATGTGGGATAGTGTGGCACGAACCCCCATAACCAGCAGGCCGAAGTAGGGTATATAGTTGGGTCGATGTGCGTCAGGACGGCGGGATTTAGAAAGGTGCCTGTTTGGAGAAGTCGCCACGAGTGGGCCTTAGGATTGTCTGAAGTTTTGTCCGCCGGAGAATAGGTCAAGCGGGAGAGGCGGTAGTGCATAGTTATGTCATTAAAGAGACCAGGCGATCCCGCGCGAATCGCGCCCCCTGGTAGGGATAGAGGCTGGGCCAGCCGGGACCGGAGTCCTCGGGCATGTTCGTGCACCGCCTCGTTCCCTTCGACGCTGGAATGTGCGGACGTGCAGGTCAGAAGAAGTGGTTGTCTTAGGGGTCAGGGAGAGCTTCCTGTCAAAATTTGAGTGCTGGCTTTGAGATGCTTCCGGTGGAAAAATTTGAAGTGCAGTTTTAGAATCAGAAATGATCGTTCTGGGAGTGTGGTCGAGCATTAGAGCTAGAACTATGGCCGCCTCTTGCGCCGTCTCTGGGCATTTGGATCGAACGGTGGCCGGATGGAGAAGTTCCTTTCAGTAGTTCGCGACCACAAGGTGTATGCGTCGTGGAATCTGTATTCTGCCGCGTCCACATACACAACTCTGGGATTGTTGCCGTACGTCTTGTGGAGTGAGTCCGCTCACTTTATTCTCCTATAGCGACGTGGTGCTGGGGGGCATATTGCGTGGCAACGGTTTGATTACCAGTTGGGAGTGGATTGACGCAGGAATGGGATGTAGTGGCGCGAAGTTTGTATGGTGTTACATACAGGAAGGCGTCCCCGAACCGGGCTACGTTGCCTCCGTCATGCGTGTGGTAGCTTGGTGGTGAGCGGCCAGCAAATTTAGCTGCCCGGTGATGACGACAGGATGCCGAAGGCAAACTTAACTGGTTTATTGCATGGTGAGAGATGAGCCGAAGCGATACAGGAACAATACCCTTCCGGGCAAGGTTACAGCACATGACTCGAGCAGAGCGACCGCATAGATTCGCTGCTCCAAAACGAATGCGAACTATCCGCCGACAAGGTGGTTTTATACACAATAGCCGTAACGGAGGCGCGCCTTTTCTAGTGCTTTTGTGCACACGGTACGAAAATAGTAGACACACACAACCTTTTCAGAGTGCGTGAGGGGCCGGCAGTAGCGGCGCTCGTTCAGCCTGAGAAAGGGTGGAGAGGAGATCTCGGCTGCGGCGCCCGTCCGCCGAGACAAGACGCTACATGAACCGTTTGCAGCCGCCGAAGTTTGAATCACCGACATGGAGGCGCCCGCGCACCGGCTGTTCTCAGGCACGGTGGGACTTGTCCGAGGCAGCTTTCTTACACACCGGGTGTCAGGAACCAGGGTGCGAAGACGGTCAGACGACGAAGAAGAATAGACTAAGAAGCCAGAAATCTCTGGAAGCTGGTAGAGAAAAGAGGAGGAAGAAGGAGAAGGAAGACGAAGAGCAGGTGGGAGGAGAGGTCGTGGTTGGAGGCATTCGTTTCTACCTTTTAAATGCAGAGCATTTCTTTAACTCACGATGTTATGCGTCCGTAACTCGGCGTCCGCAGCCAGCCAGCACGTGCGCCCCTCCCCCGCTCCTCCTCCTCGCTCTCAACAACAGGTGCGGGCGCGCATGCGCGTGCTCCGGCGCTGAAAGAGGCGTTGCAGCAGCAGGTGCTACCTCCTCTCCCTCTACTGCGCGCGCTACGAATATACTCGTTGCCCGAGCGAAGGATCCGCGGCCCGACGTTGACGTTTGGCCGCGGCTTCTCGTGCACGAAGTTCGGCGTCGGCAGCGCGCTTCAGACGCTTGCGTTCGGCGTCGGCAGCGCGCCGTCTCGCCGCCTTGTCTTCTGCCGCCGTCGATGAAGAGGATGGCACGATGTCTTGAACTGGTACTGCAACGCTGACGTTGGCTCGCGTCGCGGTACTGGTTTAAGGTGTTGCTTCCATCGCTTATGAACTTCGACGATGGTGCACTGCCCTCCCGAGAGGGATAACAAGAAAGAAAAGAAAGAAAATAATAATAATAAAGATCCAACCGATTGCCCTGCAGAGAGGGTGGGGTGCAAACGATGGCAATAAATAACACGTTACGTACTTACGTCTTTCTTCTCTCTCTCTCTCTCTCTCTCTCTCTCTCTCTCTCTCTCTCTCTCGTCTCGCAACCCAACTACCCAACCCCTACGACAACAACAACTACAACTACCACCGCCAACTACCACAACCTACGCCACGTGACCACCCCCAATGCTGTGTATTTACTCGTGTCCCTCGCGCGGGGGCATGCGATGGAGGTTTTTTTTTATTTCTTTCTCTAATCTTCTTACTTTTATTTCTCTAGTCATATACTGCTAATCCATTCTAACATTTAAATATATTTCTTCCCCTACAAAAATTACATAATTTCTTTCGGTATGGAGCCCATTTCCTGGCCAATCCTTCTGAGTGGGTACGAGCCATTTCACTGGTACCACCACCACCACCGAAGGAAGCGAAACTCGAGGTCTGGGAACCCGCAAGGCACCAGCGGCACTGCCTCACTGGCCTCCTCAAGCAGTCGACGCGGGTGCTCCTGGACAGCAGTGGCTCCGCTCCGCTAGCCTCAGCACCTTCGTCCCACTGGCCCCGTAACCATCTTCACGGCGCTGCGCTCAGGGAACTGTTACCTCAGCGACAACCGACCCCCGATTGCCGCAACGATCCGGTGCAACGCAACAAAAAATAGGTCGCGTATCTGCTCCTTTCGTTGCAAATGTCGTCCAAAGACGATAGTCTTCATCGACTTATGCCAACTAAATGCCTCCCTTCGCTTTCCCGCTCACCTCTCATGTTGTTCCTCTTGCGTCGCGCTCCTCCCAAGGTAAAGACGCCAAAGGTTTGCTTAAATCATTTTAAATTTCCCGCGTTCCACTGCTCCAAACCGGGTGACTCGATGCCAACGCTGCCGTACGGCGAAGACGCGCGTGAATCGAGGTGCCCTACTTCAACGTTTATAGAACCGCGTTTCCCCACTCCACGTGCGTTGAAAGCAGAACGCGGAACCTATCTTGTGGAACCTTTCGTAACTGTTGCCGGTTGATTTCTTAAAATGGCGCCAGAAGCTATAGTGGCGCGGGCGACAGCAGGCGATGGCGAAGTGCTTTTTTTTTCTGCAGTTGATAAAGTATTTAGTTTCGCCAAAGTCAAGCGTGTATGATTTTTAAGTGCGATGCACTTTATAAGCGACCCCAAACCATCCACCGCCGGCGGCGGCGGCGTCCGCAGCCCTGCTCTCCCTAGCAACGGCGCAGAGTGGAGAGGAGCGTCGGTAGCAACGGCGCAGTGACGTCACTCACCACGTGACGCCACGCCCTCACCATTCCCTCGCGGCGCGGCGGTGTGCGCCGTGCGCATCCCTCTCCTCACCCGCGCCGTGACGTCACGCACCACCTCCTCTCCCGGCAGCTGCCGTGCGCCGCTGCGCGCGTCCCCCCCCCCTTCGCTCGCTCCTCCTCTCTCCTCGCTGGCTGCAGCTGCGCGCGCACCCCTCTCTCTCGCGCGCCCGCCTTCTCTCTCAGCCACCTGGCTCGGCGCGCTCAGCGCGGCGTACCCCCCTTTATATGCAGCGATAAACCGCCAGACCTCCGTGGGTCGGCTCGCGCGCGCTCTCTCGCAACATTAGGCCGATAGCTCTAACATCTACTCTAGTTAAAGTGATTGAGCGCGTTTTGCTTCCCCGGATTAACAAGTTTCTGACTGATAAGAATATCCTAAACTGCAGACAAATTGGCTTTAGAGAAGGATGCTCCATTTGGTGGGCACATATAGACTTAGAAAGTCGCATTCAGTGGGCACGACGGAATAAGCAGGTTGCAGCATTGGTCACTCTGGATATTTCAAAAGCTTACGACAGCGTGGAATATGGCATCCTCCTAGATCTCCTGGCTTATTATTCATTCCCGGAGTACATCACTGCGTGGATAGCGGCTTTTCTAGAAAGCAGAGAGTTCTTTTGTTACCAACATGGCTACGCCTCTTCTCGTTATAAGCAGACGCGTGGAGTCCCCCAGGGGTCTGTCATCTCCCCAGTGCTATTTAATGTGCTCTTAAGCTCCATACCTAGTCAACCGGATGTACAAACATACGTTTATGCAGATGACATTGCCTTTTTCTCTTCTTCGCAGGATATTCATTCCCTGTTTCATTCCCTTCAGTCGTATCTGAATGCTTTAGAATTATGGCTGGACACTCTGAAATTTTCGTTAAATATTAATAAGTGTGCCATTCTCGTGTTCCCCCTTACGGACCCAATATCTATTTCGTTATCCTATCGTCAACAATCCATTCGGCAGGTTGATTCACTAAAATACCTTGGAGTTATATATGACAGTAAATTGAATTGGCGTCTCCACATTGAGCACATTGCAGTGAAAGGCTCCCGCGCTGTCGCTCTTTTGAGGGGCCTTAGCCACAAGCGTTCAGGTCTGAGAGCAGATACACTCTTGATGATCTACCGCATGTATGTTCGCCCAGTCTTAGAATTTGGGTGCGTTTTGTTCTCTGGCTCTGCGGCCTATAAGCTCTTGCCTTTGGTGAAGCTTGAACGTCAAGCATTGCGCTGCTGCTTGGGCCTGCCCGCTTACGTCCCGATTAGAGTGTTGTACTTAGAAGCCGGAGTCCTAACGCTGAACTCCAGGTTCAAATACCTAACCGTTAATGCATTCGCAAAGTTCTTTGAGTCCCCGCTGGCCAGACCACAGGCTGTTTTCCTCCAGCATGCAAGGTCCTTTTTTGGTATATATTGGTCTCGTCTCCGGCGCCCACAGGTCATTTTTGCCAATTCGTTGCTTACTCCATTAAACACCACCCTCCTGTCAGTTCCCCGCCTTGCAGATACCATCCACAGTAGTAAGGATTTCGTTTGATAATATTTTCCCTAAAAACGCTAAGCTTCTCCCGCCTAACATACTAAATAACATTCTCCTGGCTCACCAGTCCGAATACCCATCCCACGTAGTCATTGCAACTGACGCTTCGAAAAAAGACGAAAAGGTTGGGGTGGGCATTTTCTCTCCGACGTTGAACTGGTCTTTTTCATTGCGATTACCAGATTTTACCCCTCATGCAGAATTTCTTGCTCTACTCCTTGCAATCCTGAAACTTGATCCGGCGAATTCTTCCGTGATGCTACTCACCGACTCCTTGTCCGTGTGCATGGCTCTCTCCTCAGAAACTTTACATCCTATTGCCAAAACTTTTTATTCCTGCGTCCCCACTCATGTGAGGGAGATTCGGCTCGTTTGGCTGCCCGGCCACTGTGGGTTAACCCTCAATGAAACCGCTGATATATTAGCTAAAACAGCTCTGGCTTTGCCGATCGTCGAGGTTCTTCCCCCCGTTTTCTTGCGTGTTGTTGGCACGCTATCGCCAATACCTGCTCAATCAAGATGCCTCCGACCATGGTCTGAACACTTCTCCTGAACTTGAACACCTCAGGTACCGCTGGGAGAGAAGTTTATGCCAAACTCGCTTGTGTGAAGTATTGATAACTTCTTTTCGTTGTGGTGTGCCACCACTTAATCGGTATTTATTCAGGGCAAATCTGATAACCACCCCTTTGTGCCACTTTTGCCAAGAAATTGAATCCGAAGAGCATTTCTTTCTTTTTTGCCGCCGATTTTCCAACCATCGGAGAAGGCTGCTGGAGATTCCCTGCTACGTCTTGGACTGCCTTTAACTGTACCTGTGCTTTTGTCGTTTGGGGGGACTAGTCTGGGCCGATGCCATAGGGACGTGTGCAACGCCATCCACTCCTTCATTTCGGAGACAGCTCGTCTGCAGTGTTAAAAACATTCCGATTAGGCTGATTTTTACTATAGTTTTCCTATTCTTCTCACTGTGTGTTTTTTTTCTCGTGTTTCCTCTCTCTCTCTTTCATTAACCTAGACCAAATTCTGTCTTCTGCTCCATTATTTTGCCTCGCTTGATTTATTCTAATGAAAACATAACTCTTCTTGGCCAATCCCCCTAAGTGGGTATGCGCCATTTTTCGGGCCACCACCACCACCACCACCACTACAGTCTCCTGCTCGCTCTGCTCCAGTTTAGACCGTTCGCTGGCTGGGCGCCTCTCAAGGCGATGTCAGAATTACTACGCCGTGTACTCTCGGCGCAAGAAATGCATTCGCACTTCCTCACGATTCCCTTCGGGGAGGTGGGGGCAATTTTTTATAAAGGAACACTGCAAATATCACTTCTGTATTAATTTGTTGTCTTATATTTGCGTAATGTCTTGTTCTTCTTCAACAGTGTTGACAAGCATGAACATTACACCGGACTTAGGTGGGTAGATTTAGCTGTGACTATATAAGACTATTGCGCAGGCGTTGTTTTACTTTGGCCGGGTGGCTGAATCGAGTCACAGACAGACAGACATACAGACAGACCAAAATTTCTGGGTTTAAGTAGCCCAAGAAAGACTATCGTCTTTAAAAGTGCGGTATGAAAATGGCCTTTAAGAACCTATAGGGACCAATAGATATAGCGTGAGGACACTATTGTGGAACTGAAAGCCATTTGGGGTTCGTTATTGTATGTATTTGCAACAGGCACGTACCCAGGAGGTTTTTTTTCGGGGGGGGGTGGGGGGGGGGGGGGGGGGCCAACCCAAGGGAACTTTTCTATGCAAATTAGGGGAGAGGGCGAGGGTACCCGCCGTTTTACTAGTACAAACACGATAACGCGCAGCGTTACCATAAATGCGCGTAAACCTGCATCGAGAAATGAAATTAACTGTATCCGCCCTTGTGATGGAGGCGAAAAGCAAAAACACTCGTATGTTCGAGATTTCTGCGCACGTTAAAGATCCCTACGCGAAGTTTGCAAAATTAAAAAAAAAGAACGGCAGTATATAATACAATATTACGGGAATAAATACGCGTACTGCCCGTAACTATACATTTCCGGAGCATCCTACCACGTTATACGCAATCGAAGTCGGCCAGAAGAAAGAACGGAAGTGCATAGGCACTCGAGAGTTCAGATCTCCGTGGCAACCCTCTTGCGCTTCCATATTTTTCTCCAAACAAACCTGTAGCTACTAGTTATTAAGGAAAGAAACAAAATGCTAGGTAAATCGGAGATGTCATACGCCTAGCTAATTTCGTGTGTTATTACCCTAAACAGCCTCCGAGTTCGACGTTTAACGGTCTGCCATTCAAAGCACCAATGATTCAGGCCTCGGAAATTGCAGTATCGAGACGCACTGGACTACAGGAAATGTAGATGAAAAACGGTGGCAAGCGCCAACGCGTCAGCGCTTACCTCTAGCAGTTTTGTAAAGAAACCTTGTTATATCCAGGGATGCGCCTTGTCGCTTCCTCGACGTCGCTGCGTGGCTTGTCCTGCAAGGCGGGAATGAGCTCCTCTGTCCTCTCGTTCGGCCCGTCGGTTAAGTAAACTCGTTGCTCTCTGCCGACACCTTGACGATATTACGACATCGCGAGACTAATCATATGTACCCGGGGTTTCATAACCTCTCTAATACAAAGACACAGTTCGCAGTCCAATTTTCAAGCCGCAATTTCTCTCGGCCAAAAGTGTGGTTGGGGTCCGTCGAGATGTCCGGCCCGGGTTCATTTTCACCGTTCACCCGCGGCACCCCGTCTCTCTCATGTTGACCATTGGCCACTTAGACTCCGTGCCCTTCCCCGCTGAAGCCCGGTGTTCTCGAGGTCTGTTCAGAGGAATGCAGCTCGGGGTCCGTAAACCCGCCAGTAAAGTTTGGTTCATTGTTGAGGTGGGTTGTGTCGTCGTGAAGGACCCGATGATGACACGAGGCAAGTAGCTGATGAAGAAAAAGTCTATTTACACTTATTTACAGGAGACGACGAAGCATGGACATAAGATAACGCATGATAATGAAAACTGGATTACAATTAAAAGGTGCCGCAGCGCACAAAAAGGGTATCGCGGCATGATCCCTGATGGGGGCCCGGGGACCAAAACGGGTGCCGAACCGCCGCGCGGTTGGCGAGAAATTCGTGGGGCTCTGGCGCCCAGAAACTGCCACGAGAGCAAGTCTTCATGCGACCGCTCTTGGCCGCAGCTTTGGACAAACTCAGCAAAATTGCGCATGCAGTCGCAAGCGAAGCAGCCTCCACACAACAACACACGTACCAATTAGGATTTTGACCCCCGCTCCCCCCTGTCCGCCGCCCCAGAAAGTCGGGGGGAAACGAGGAAAAGGTCGCCGGCAAGGCCGTCCCAAAGGGCTGCCACTCCGCCGACGGCTTGGGGGACACGGCAAAGCTGCGAGAAAGGAGGAGGGTCATCGCCCCGACAGGGTCCACCGGCGCTGGCATCACTACACCGCCGTTGTGCATAGCAGCCATTAACCACAATGGCTGTCAATCAACAGTGCCGCTGTCACTGTCTTTAGTTGTCCAAAGGAATGCCGCCGGTGTCTCTTGACGCCGTACAACTGCGATGCGCGCCTTCACTTTGTCACTCTGCCGTCGCCGGGCTTGGTAACGTTGTTGCGCTTCCTTTTTGAGCGATCCTTCTTGTCCAGACGGACGCGCCGACTGTGGAACAAGGCTTTTGCACTCCCACGGTAGCTTTCCCTAAGCGGGCGTAATGTTAGAGGCGCCGGACGGTGGGGTCAAGCATCCCCTCGCGCCACTCCACTCGTCGCCATCCGGTTCCAAGCCCTTGTGTCGTTTTGGCTTGTTCGGCAGACGCTGCACACGTGCGCGAGCCGGACGTTGGAAGGTGCTGTGAGTTCGGCTCAGGGAAGGAATTCGTTGAGCCACAAACACCAGGCATGGGCCATAGTATCGGCCGACACCACGGCGCGCTAGGATGGAGGGATTTGTTGAATGTTCAAAGACAAACATTTTCTTCCCCACCAAAACTTAATATGCGACCCGAGCCGCTGAAACCGCCACCCTGGCGAAACAAGCGATAAGTTACTGCTGTCTGAGAGAACCGAAACACCAATTGCAGACGAACAGGGTAAAGGGGGTGCAGCGAATTGCAAGTGGCAGGCCGGCAGCAGAGCACGAAGCCAGTGTTACAGCGTACTGGCTTCCCCGCGTAAACGAAGCAAACATACCTAGCCTGTTTTTTTGTTTTTTTTTAATCCCACGTTGACCACCATATGATTCATATTTTTCTTTTTGAAATGAACCTAATCCACAAACCAAAACTAAGTCAGATAAAACTGCACTGTCAAGAAAATCCCGGCAACTTTCCCCTAAAAAATGTAGCAAATGAATAGTTGAGATAATTCCCTGCAAACGTGTACGCAGATCTTACTTCATGTGGAAAATGAGCCAGACCCTGCTGTGGCATGGATCAAAATGAGCCAAATTCATTTGCCCAATGGGATTTCGCGTTGGTGTGACGTTTCGGGCTGTTTTGTGCGTTTTTGCGTCAATTTTTTTTTTGAGAGCTGGCTTATCATGAGGTGAGACAGCAATGAGGAGATCGGCAAATGATCTTCCGACACACGACTACGATAACGTGAACGGAAGCGGAAGTGAACGAAATGAAACTGAGAGGTGTGATACTATCATTTTATCTCATCTCCCTCGTCCTTACGCGGCAAATCTGGTTATTATTATTATTGTTATTACTCCCATATTTCCCATTTACGTACCTAACAAATTAGCTGCCTCTTACAAGCCATGGCAAGCCATGGAAGATGATTTGAGCAGGCTTCTTGTAAAGCGTTTTGGAAATTTATGGCAAGGCAATGAAGAGCTTCATGAGTGTTTTCAGGGCGTGTCCAAAAAAGTACCCCTACGGAGGCCATTCGAAAAGAGCTGTTTTTTAAGCTCTGTTGCATGTTTATTACCTTTTTTGCTTGAAACTGTATCGTACCGTTCTTGAAAGTCGATTCTAAAGTTTTCATAAGAATGCCGCACCAACTTGTCTGTTTCAAATGAGTACGAGCCAAATCTGAACTTATCTTAATATTGCTAAAATTTCTCCGCATAATTATTAATTACTTGTCGCTATAGATTTCCCCTAGCTGACATGTGAAACATGTCATTTAATAGTTTTGACAGCACTGCATTTAGGTCCGGTTCCAAACTTTCGTTTTTTCCCCCTCAAATTCCCCTTAGGTGTATTTGGCTCATTCCGAAAAAAAAAAAGCGCCTCAAATAGCTATCAAG
The DNA here is from genome assembly GCA_013339765.2 of Haemaphysalis longicornis. NCBI lineage: Eukaryota > Metazoa > Arthropoda > Arachnida > Ixodida > Ixodidae > Haemaphysalis > Haemaphysalis longicornis. Next base: position 261,576,826 of record CM023449.1, read on the forward strand.
CCCAGGATTTGTATGGCGTCGCTTTAGAATGTGTGCGAGGGACGATGAGAGGTGGCGCGGGAAAGGGGGGTATGGCCCAAAAAATTTCGGGGGGGGCCTGGGCCCCCCGGGCCCCCCCTCTGGGTACGTCCCTGATTTGCAACACTTTTTATTGTCTGTTTTTCTTACCTTCTTAATACCTTAAAGTCTCGTCTCAACTTGATCCCGTTGTGTCCGGAATTCATTCTTTTACCCAAGGTGACGCGTGACACCGGGGATCTCCGCAAAACTTGCAGGACGCGCGAACATGGTAGCGGCGCGCAGAATCATACCCAGTTCTTGAAATATATGCCGCCCCGTGCTAGTTCAGGCCAGTCGCTCATACTGACTCGTGAGCTCCAATCAGCTCTTGAACTGTATTGTGGAGACCCATCAATCGGGCAGTGCAAGTGCCGGGAATGAGTCGAAGCGTTAATTTATACGTTCGCCTATTTAGCACGTCTACTTTATCACGGTCGGCTTTAGTTAGGTGGAGATAAGGGAGGTAGTAAACTAGCCGGCTTATGACAAAGGCTTGAATAATGCGAACCTTCTCGCTTTCGGTAAGACCTTTATGGCGGTTGGTGACCCTAAGGACAAGTCGGGCCGTCTGGTCCGCGGCTCGGTTCGTTAGGTTTATAAAACTGCCATTTTGGCAGTTGTTTTGTATTCTTAGTCCTAAGATTCGGATTATCGGGACCACTCGGATGGGTTTGCCGTTTATGTGGAGCCTGATGTTCGGTTTCTGAGGTGGTCCCGGCGACGGAAGTAAAAGCAGCTCGGATTTGGATGGAGAGCAAGAGAGCCCCGCCCTGACAACTTCCTCGGTGACGATGTCGATGCCCATCTGCAGGATTTCCTCAATTTGGGCATCGCTACCTCTGGTGGCGCACAGAGTGATGCCGTCCGCGTAGAGGTTATGATGGAGACCCGGAATTTTTTCTAGTCCCTTAGGAATTTCCCCTGCCATTCGAGACAATATCCTAACCCGGCCGCTACCCTGCAACATGCACCCCACAAAACAACGTCGCTCGTAGGGAACAACGCGCACGGTACCCGGACAGAAAAATACCCTATCAAACCGACAACCGACTATGTGGATGCTGCTAGCTACCGAAACCACACAGCCTATTCCTTGGCTGTCATCAACAGTCCTAATTCCCCCCCCACTCACATCTTATACCCCCAGAACCCACTTACCTACTGAGGCGGCAATAGCGCTAGCCCTTTCTCACAGCCCTACCCCATAAGTCATCTTGTCCGATTCTCAATCCGCTATACGAAACTTTGCTCGAGGGCACATATCTGCCAAAGCTCTCAAAATTCTTCAGCGCAATCCCCCCAAAACACTTGTAGAGGTCGCGTAGACACCTGCCCACACCGGCTTAGGGGGTAATGAGGCGGCCCACACCGCTACTCGAGATCTTACTGCCCGAGCAGGCTCTTGTGTTACCCCTAACCACGGAGCGCAATCCACTCGAGATAGCCTTAATACGTACGCGGCTATCACCGTGCACTACCGCCTCCTCCGCCAGAAATACCTCCGGCCCACTCCTCACTTTCTACAAAGGAAGAACGCTTGTGGCGGCTCCTTCAAACTAATACCCTTCCGTGCCGCGCACACCTTCATCGTATATACCCCGATCAGTGCCCATCACCCTTATGCCCCCACTGCGGAGATGTCGACGCCATCTGCCACACTATGTGGGCGTGCACCCGAAACCCCTTACCTCTAATCCCTCGGTTGATCAATGGGAGGCGGCGTTGGGAGGCTCTGACCCCGGGGTCCAGAAAGCCTTGGTGGTACGTGCTGCCGAAGTCACCACTGGGCTGCACCCGGTAGTCACCCCCCGCCCCTAAATTGCATACTGCAATGAAGTCTATTCCTCTCCACCCCCCCCTTCTCCTTTCAGATGGCCAAATTAAACAGGAGTGGGGAAAGAACGGCTCCTTGAGGGGTACTCCTTCCTCCAACCGAGAGAAATGGGGTGACGAGGTCACCCACGTATATGATAGCCGTCCTGTCCGAAAGAAAGTTTTTGGTGTAGTTATAGGTGTGTGCTCCAGTATTCATCGATTGCAGGCCTTCCAGAATGGTCTCGTGGCCAACGTTGTAGAAGGCCTTGGTCAGGTCTAGTGCCAGCACCGCCGATTAGTCTAACCTGTCAGGCGAACGTCGTATGACGTGAAGATGGAGTCTGAGCATCACGTCCTGTGTACGTATATAAACCGACTCTGAAACCTGACATCGTATGGGGGAACTGCTCTGTGACTAGGACGTGATTTGTCAATCGGGTGTGTATATGATGTGCTTCATGAGCTTACCGAGACAGGATGTAAGCGAAATAGGCCGTAGATGTTCGGGTGTGAGAGGTTTGTTCGGCTTGGGAATCAGAACTACCTTGGCGTGTTTCCACGACCGAGGTAGGGCGCCTGACCTTCAGTACTCCTTCATGTAAGCGTTATGGATGCAATCGATTCATAGATTGCAGAGGGCTTTATTACTTACGCCGTCCGGGCCAGGAGCTGAGTTGGCGCGAAATTTTGCGATGGCCGCCGTGAGCTCCGCTTCCGAGATGTCTCGGTCCATTTCAGAATTTAGGAGGCCTGTGTAATTTGGCAGCTTGGAACTAGGACTCGGGGGAAAATACGTGTCGCGAATTTCGTCAAGGAGTTCGGTATCGGATCTTGGGTATTTATGTATGGCCTGTGTTACAGTTCTTCTGCACTTCCTTACTGAGGTCAGGGTTGATTAGGTGTTTGAGGAGCTGCCACGTTTTCATCATCCTTAGATTTCCCTGAAGCTGGTCGCAAATTTGGGCTGAATGGTCTCGCGCGAGCTCAGTGGCGTGTGCCGTTATTTCCATTTCCAATGAGGCCATGCGCAACTTAAGCTTGCGGTTGTGTTTTTGTCTGTGCCAGCGCTTCTGAAGGCTATAGTAGGCCTCCCAGAGGTGGGCAAACCTGTCCTCGATCGTTAGGGATGGGATGTCCTGATCAAGCTTTTTTGTGGTGGTTTTTATGTCCATTAGGAGTTGTTCCGTCCACGTGTCTGTGCTTGATATTGGAGCGTTATCTGCATTGCTGTTTCGGAGAAACCGGAATTCGTCCCACTCGACTAGCGTTGCCTGACGGAAGGTGTATTTGATTTTAGTCGTGTGCTTAATTACTGTCTGGATAATGAAGTGATCGCTGCTGAGGGTGTGACCAGTAACGTTCCACTCTTCGCATCTCGTATGTAGTGCGAAGGTCATATCTGAGAAAGTGTCAACTTGGACGCTGTTACCTACCCTGGTGGCTACCCCGGGGTCGGTAAGAATGCTGAAGTGGTGTAGTTGTATTTGCTCACAGAGGTCCGTTAGGTTTTTGTTACTGCATCTGTAGCCCCACGCGGTATGTGGGGCATTAAAATCTCCTACCACCACTAGCGCGTGCGGTCCTGCCTCCCTGCGTGTGAGAGCGAAAAGAATGTTAAATCATGGTCGCGTTTCCGCGGTGGGTTGTATAAATTAAGAATGAAGATTTTTGTGGCTTCGCGCTTCTTTGGAAGGATTGTTGTTCATGATGAATGTCTATACTGTCGAATTGTTCCCTGGTCGCCAGTACGTTGCGGTTGACCAGGATGGCTGTGCGGGGATTTTGGGAGTCCTGAAAAGCTTTATAGCCGGGTAGTTTAACGCTAGTTCCGGCTTTTTGTGCAGTGCAATTACATCAGGGGGAAATTCAAGTGAATGGAAGAGTAGCTGTAGTTTTGGCCGCTTTCGTTTAATCTACGGCAATTCCACAGCCATATTTTAACTGTACGGTTTGCCTCTGTTTCTCTCCACATGAGGAGCGGAGGATTGCTGTGATGGGGCTGTTAGCAGTTGGCTATGTGGTGGTATTACCATTGACTTCTGGATACTATTTTGCACTTCTCGAATGCCTTGAAGGGTGCGTGCAATGTCGCCAAGTTTATCTTCGACCTGTTGAGGGAGGGATGTTTTGGAAGCGCGTTTATTTGTTGTGGGTGAATTAACATCTTTGCCAGAGGGATATGCCGGGGTGGTCAGTTGTTGACGGATGGCTTTATTTTCGTCCCGCAAGGCTCGATTATCTTTTACAGTCGTGTTTCGTTAATATGGACACCCCGCAATATGGACGAAATTTTCGGTGACCGGTCTCTCGCCATTCAATTGTGCCCCGTTAATATAGAAACCCGCAGTCCGGACAATGTAGTACGGCTTTTTTGGGAACTAAACGGGTAAATACAGGCACTTTTGTCTCGTTTTACTGGAAACGGTCCACAAAAAAAAAAAAATAGAAAAGATGACTAGTGACACCCGAGGCCCCAGCGCGTACAGGAATTTACTTTTTTGGCGAAGCATACAAAGCCCAAGCATGCATTTATCCCAGAGCGCTCTTCCTTTCAGTACCATCGCATTGGATTGAGAACATTCATGATCAGCGAACAACACTCTAGCGTGGTGACGATAGGGTTGCACCCTTTCCCCATCAAACAAGATTTATCAGGGCGGCATATGCCGAAAAGAGCAAGTCCTGAGGCTCACTACAAGATAACAGGGCGACAATAGTTCGTGCCAATATACGCTGCACATAAAAGATAAGGTCAATTCGGTGGTGGCAATGGCTGGTGTTAGCTTAAACTGACCGAGATTCCCCTGATGTTTCCTTGAGATTATTCCAGAAACGAGCTTTCCTTAAACGAATATTCCTTAATTTTTTGTGTTTTTACCTTGATTCGTTATTATGGATGACTCACATTATGGACTATTTTTCGGGGGAACGGAGTTGTCACATTAACGAGACATGATAGCAGCTTCGCTATGCTCTGAGTAAGAGATTTAACTTCTGCTTTAAGAATAGCAAGTTCCAGCCGAAACTCTGCAGGGATTTAGGTAGTCTGAGAAGGAGGGGTGTTGTTCGAGGAACGGTGGGACGCCCCGCTGCCCCTGCAGCTCACCTGTTTGTCGGCGGTCGATGTTGACGCTGGCGGCGGCGTCTTGTCCCTCCCTTCGGAAGTTAGGCGCCTGCGGTTGTTGACTGACGGCGATCTTGATTAGCTCCGCAATGGGGACTTAGATCTGACCCTATTGCCGGATGGAGATCGAGATTTCGAGCGACCTCTCTCTCCCTCCGGCAGGCAGGGCCATTCTTGTGAATTTTTCAGGATCGACTGGACTTCTGCGTTGACCTCGCTTGGTGTTCTTGTCGCTGTCGCTGTCTGCCGTCTTGCGACGATGGTTGGAGACTCCGTCGGGGAATTGGAATCTACGCGGGTAGTCTACTGCTTCGGTCGGGTGCTGTCCATTGCAGATCACACACTTGAGGGTGCTCACTACCTTTTTGGTTACTTCAATGGTTGGTATGCACCATTGGCGAAGACAGATGTAATTTCTTTGCTGGAGCAGCCCAACATGCATCGCCTGCGGATATGCGTCCATCGAGGAGAGGCAGGAAGTTTTACAGCAAAGCTGTATGTACACCTCCATCCCACAACGGTTTCTTCTCCGTGGGCAAAACCGCCAAGGCCTAAGACCCCGAGCGCATGCGTCGGGCTAACCAGGCACACAGCGTGGAGCTCAGAACTCGTTTAAGGAAACCGCAAAACAAGCAACGAAACCGCATTAATGGATGGCAAGGCACCTGCGAACAATGAACCCACCGCTGCCACCATGTGTTCCTGGTAAAGATTATGTTTGCAGATTATCTTTGAAGGCTAGGTAGAACAAGTGTCACTAAATAGAGCAGTTTTTGTTGAAGACGACGAGCGCATGCGCAGCAGTTCTTGTTCAAGACGACGAGCGTGTGTTGGACCCACCATTTGCCGCCAGATAAGCCTAGCGTAGTGTCAGTGGATAAGGGATTGAGTACCGCCACTGAGGCAAGTCAGTAATGGCAGCCATTTTGGTGTTTATCAGTCTCGCGATATTGCCGCAGCTACGGCCTCGCCGTTAACTTCGATCGGATCGTTTGTTAACAACATTACCGAAGATGCAGCAAAACAGCATCTTCGGACACACTTCTGCAGCTCTGCCACTTAAATGTGTTACACGCGTTACCTTTGATTCGCATTCGGAACGAGCAGGGAGGACAAGCTAAGCCTACCAGAGTTGACTGACTAAACGCATAAATAACAAAACGGCGGCGCCAATGAACCATCGCAGTGTAAACAAATGACACGCAATGCGAACTGACCTATGATCAGGGCGGCTGCAAGGAACGATAGGGAAAAAAAAAATTAAAGCCGTTCCACTCAATGTGAAAGCTGTCGGAAGTGCAGAGCAGTGATTCGCCATAGTGGGCTGCAGCGCCGTTATCTGCTGACTGCTGCCACACAATTCATTTCAAATTTCCCGCCTTCGCAGTGCTCGCGCGCCCCCTGCTTGAAACTGCGCCAGCGGGAGATCTGTTCTTTTTGCGCTTGCTTTAATTTCGTATGTTGGACTTGTTTTGCGTCATTTCGAGTGCGTAATTTGTTTTCTTTCGCGGCTGGAGCCTTTCTGCGGCATTTCGAACGCGCCATTTTTTTTTTTTTTTTTGCGTGGCTGGAGCCTTTCTGTGCCATTTCGAACGCGCCATTTCGTTCTTGTGCGGCCGCTTTTTCTGCTCACTATCGTAAAAACCAACCCAACGAGCGTTCCTAACTAAATCAACGCGGGGGGCTGCAGGTTATATACGCAGATTTTGCCTGAAATGTACCTGCAGTTTTCTTTGCGCTAAATAACGGGGAGATGTATGACAAGCGAAAGCGGTTCACGAGGTTTGAACGATTATGACTATGTCACAGAACAGGGAGGATTTTAGAGAAGCGAAGTTATAGCTCAGAGCCTTCTATTGTCTATAGACAATAGAAGGCTTTTCTGGCAGTTTAGGCGAAGCTATAGCTTCGCCTAAACCATAGAGTTAATGCCTAAACTGCCAGAAAAGCGTAGTAACGGCATCGTGAACTACCGAGGACGCCCGCTTGATGGCACTCTAAACAAGGCTTTGTAAACATGGCGGATGCTTTCTCCACAGGACGCTTGAGCTCCTCAAGAACATGGCTGCCCTCGCATGGCTCATGGCTGGCACGCTGGCCGCGTGTTTGCTTACGCCGCGCTAGTGAAGTGATGTTATGCCAGGTGACCAGATGGTCTCGACTAGCACAGACCACAGTGTGCAGCAAGTGAGAACAAATCGTTTATTGACATCCGCAAGTTTACAGAGGCCAGGACATCATTTCATTTCGATCGCTGCAATTGTACGTCGCTTTCGTGACAACTTTTTTTTTTTTGCCATAACAACTCGTTCACTTGCGCTAAGATTTCGAACGAAGGGCACATTGCTTCCAATATTCTGCTGCCCGTATCTTTTTTTCTTTTTGGACGTCGCAACAAGTTACGAAGGAAACAGACGCTTGGAAATTCTCTCGGACTAAAGCGATAGTTATTGCGAACGCTATCGCTTACTGCGAGCATATCCACATTTTAACGTAGCAATGGAACTAAAATCTGTAAGCGAGTGTTTGAGGCACGGCGTTTTTTTCTCTATCTCTTTTGGGGGGTGCGACAGGCCCCAAGCACGAGGTAAGCAGCATCACAAGTTGAAAGAAAAAGAAAGAGAACACCTAGCTACGGCATGAAAAGTATTTATCTGACTTTCTTTACCAACACTTTGAAAATTTTAAAAGTACTCCGATATGCTCTGTTGCATGAAAATTGCTAACTAGTTAATTGCTAACTAGTTTAATTACAGTAATGTTTTTGCATGCCCAATTATTATACTTGATGCTGGCATAAACAGTAGCTTTGCCGTTCAACTATAGGATGTACATAACGTTGGTATCAGCCGTTTATGACACTCTAGGTTGGTTACGAATAATTAATACTCATGAACGAGATATTTCACTTGCTGATGGCATATAGAATGTAATTAAACGGGCTAGGTTTGAATAATTTTACATTCATATTTACACGGTAAAAATGCGACAAGAAATTTAATTTCCATAAGCAAGAGAGGATAAATATGATTTCAGAACCCAGCTGCACAATAACGTATTACGCACCCTGTGTTGACTCGCACTTGCACGTCGAAGAGCCACATTGTTAGTTCAATTACCCTGACTAACACCGTTTGCAGCAATGAGTTGAATTTCACCTCGTTAATCTTGTATTCTTTTTGTTCTCATCGTCTTATTTTATGTATGTGTTGCAACGCCGACTATACTTCGGCCAAGAGCCCCCGCCCCCCCCCCCCCTTCCCCTTATGTAATGCCCTTTCAGGTGTAAATAAATGAAATGAAATGTTGAATTTTGCCAGTAATAATGTGGACGGCCTTATACTGTATTGACAGTAAAATTTTAAGAGCACTTTTTATGCTTCAGTGATTGATAAATGTAAAAAAACCATGCACATCAGTAAGCAAGACTTACAAATATGATTTGACACTGCAATGCATGGACTGCACTGCACAGTTCTGTACACGCCTTAAAGTTCCTAGTCTCCTTGTAGGTTCAACCAATAGTATCTACTATCATCCATTCCTTACAATTTAGAACAAGACCTGCCTGCGTGCACTATTTTTGGGAATGACATTATGGCGTATTGATTAAATAGATTTCACCCACTTGTGCAACAATGTGCAGTCGGTGGCTACATGTAAAATTGTGCCCTGGAGGGAACTGGGATTTTCACACGCTTACTAACTGAGTGTAGCAGTGGCCTTCCTTATTATTCGATACAAAAAGCCCTTGCGAGGTATTCGCAGGCAACCCATCCAACTCGCTAAAGTAATCTGCCCTTGAGGTACAAAGCACCACACCTTCTCCTTCCTCACTTTTACCACACGCCTATCCCTGCTTCTAGATGACCCGGGCTGCTACATCTCCAGACCTCCAAGACAAACTCTGACCCCTCACATTTCTTGGTGTACAAAGGTTTAAAGCCCACCTGCAAGGTCCACACAGCGCTATTAACAAAGGAGACACCTACTCGATCTCCAGAGCATAGAATCATAGTGTCTATCAGAAATGAGCTGATCCAATAAAGACCCGCCGCGGTGGCTCAGTGGCTAAGGCGTTGCGCTGCTGAGCACAAGGTCGCGGGTTCGATTCCCGGCCGCGGCGGCCGCTTTTCTGATGGAGGCGAAAAGCAAAAACGCCCGTGTGTACGACATTTCGGCGCACGATAAAGATCCCCAGGTGGTCAAAATTAATCCGGAGCCCTCCACTACGGCGCGCCTCATCGCCTGCGTTGCGTCGGCGCGTTAAAACCCTACAATCAATCAATGATCCAATAAAGTTTACTTCCTCTCAGCTACTTGCACGAACTTGCTTTAGGCTGATAGCAGGAGCTCTACAGTTGGTCTTACAGCAATTTTTTTTTTGTGCGAAGTGTCGTAAATGTACAGAAAAAGTGAAGTACTCTTGAGCAGCAGTGAAAGGGAATGGAAGAAAGTAAACTAGAACCCGCATTTGCTTTCTTACATTTTCCAAAGTGTACGCATCGTGATTTATTGATAAACGTTGAATTTTGGGGCTGGAGTGAGCCTAGCGGCTGGCGATAGTATACGTAACAATACCACATCGCACATTTTGATGCGTCTCAATATTTGCAGTACACCGAATACTCGGCCGAAGTTAAATATTTTTAGACATCGATCGAATATCGTGTTCTTGAATTAAACAATTATTCCATTCATACTCATATATATGCACATCACATGTATGAACGTATTGATATATGCTGACCTTCTACTTAACATTTGGTGAAAATACCTGACACTTTGTAACATTTATGTGCAGGCGACATAATACATTTGCATGTGCTGAGAACTTGATGTGGTCGCCTTCCGGTGTGTGCTTCTTTGTTCTTTGGTTGTATCTGCAAAAAAAAAAGAAATGAATGAAAAATTGGTAAATTAAATTGGAAGAACGAATACTTAAGAGAATCATGTCACACGAATTCAGAGAAACAACTTTTCGTGTTCTAGATAGTCAGAAATGTTCTAGAGTGGCCAGGAGAGTTGAGAGGCTGATTCTTAAGGGTTTTTCTCTTTTTTCAAGTTTTTTTACTCCGCATGCACTCTGATCAAAAACTCCGAGGAATGCAGATTTTATATCTGAATCATGTAATAAGACAATATTCCAGCGGAAGTCATGCACAAATGAGGTATAGACGTCGGCAACGGTTTCGTTTGCATCTTCTTTCTAGCGGAGTGCATAACACTCACCTTCTGTTGGAAGAATCAAATATTCCGGCCTTGACAGCTGTCTTCCGATGCGGATTTCCCACCTTTGCCACTCCACAAGCACTCAATTCCCGTGTTTTGCGAGTCCTCTCAATAACTGATGGAAGCAAAAGCACATAAAAGCAATAACAGTCACGAAACCAGTGCCCCGCGCACATAGAAACGGTGCGCCGTTGCAGCGGTTTAAAATTTGAATTGGCGGCTTTGTGGTTGCGAATTCAGAAGCGAGTTGGTGCACCAGTCGGCTGTTTGTAAAAAGTTGCGTACATTTTCGCTCAACGGATGTTTGATGCGGAACTTGTTAATAATTTGTTTAAACAACACATTGTAAGCGAACTTTATTGGCTTTTTGAATCACGGAATGAATGTTTTGTATTCTCTACCAAAATGATGATGATGATGATGATGATGGTGATGATGATTAGTGGCTCTCCCTTTGAATCGGGGCGTCGGTTGTCAGCAACCGACTTGTCTGTTTTATTACGCTTACTTGCCCTCCCAGCTAACCTGATGATGATGATGATGATGATGATGATTGCTACTGGTTTCCCCTTTGAAGCGGGGTGATGACATGTCATCTTACCAAAAAGGACTAATATGACCATGTTTTACACTCTTGGTTTATTACTAGCGCTGCTTAGGGCAGGCACTAAAGCTTATTAGCCCCGAAATACTTTCTTTTCCCTGTAACAGGTGGTAACTGTCCTAGGCAATATTCCCCTCTCTGCTTTTCGTCCACCAGCATTCTAATCTTCTTTTCGTCCCCTCGACAGCCTTGAAGTTAACTTCCTCTCTGATACCCTTAAATCCTAGGGCTTCTGGAAGCCCAATATTCCCTTCATGTAGATTTGGATGGATACCCTCACATTCTAATACTATGTGCCGCATAGTTTCTGTTTCTTTTCCGCAGACCACACATACCCCATCATTTTGTGAATACTTCCTCACAAAACTCTTAGTTCGCAGGCAACCTGCTCTAGCCTCAAAAAGCAAAGCACTACCCTGGGAATTATCGTAGAAATTTTCCTTTCTGATGTTCATCTTCTCAGCCCTGTACATCTCTAACGACGTTTTAGCTTCCATTTTTCCCTCCATTTATTCGTTTCAATCTGCCTTGCCTCTTTTTTGGTTACCTTGGCTGCTTTGGATTCTCCATTGTTTTTTCCGTAGTTCATCGTTAGTCTTCTAGTCTTTCTTAACCACTGCGTGTCCACGCTTTTCAAGTATAGGTACCTAAAAACCTTAGCTGCCCACCTTCGCCCTCAACCTCATCTCAAAGCATATTTTACTCTGAGCTTCTCTAACTTCAAACGACGCCCAGCCCATATCTCCCTGAACTGCTTCGTTAGTTGTTTTTCCATGCGCGCCTAAGGCCAAACGTCCTCTGTGGTCTGATTTTAAGCAGAGTACAGCATTCGCAAACGTGAGACCCGGAATCATTACTCCTTTCCACATTCCTCTTACTACTTCATATTTGTTATACCCCCACAGAGCTCTATGCTTCATTATAGCTGCGTTTCGCTTTCCCTTAACCTTAAGTTGCTCCTCGTGAGTACTTAAGTAGTTATCCCCTTCGTTTATCCACACTCCCAAATATTTATATTCCTTCACTCTAGGTAATTCGCCTTGCTGGATAGACACTACGTCGGTGGTAGCGTCATTGAAAACCATTATTCCTGATTTTTCTGCACTGAAATTTAACCTGAGGTCAGTGGCTTCCTGGCCGCTAATATTTATTAGCCGCTGCATATTGCTTTGGTTATCAGCTAAAAGAACAATGTCGTCTGCGTATAACATTCCCGGAATATGCTGTTGTACCACTTCGCCTTGCAGCATATGGGTTAGGCTAAACCCTACTTGACTTTCTTCCAGTTTCTTTTCTAACCCTGCCATGTAAAGCTTGAACAGTATTGGGCTCAAAGGGCATCCCTGTTTCAGTCCCCGATGGATGTTGACCTGCTGGACGCATTTCTGTCCTTCCCAAGTAAGATGCACTGTATTGTCTTTATAGATTGCTATAAGGAACTGTACTAAACTCGTCATCTAATCCCTGGAGTTTCAGCATTCTCCACAGCCGTTCTCTGTTTACGTTGTCATATGCCCCTTTAATGTTCAAGAACGTAATCCATAGTGGTCTATTCTGTGCTTTCGCAATTTCAATGCATTGCGGCCGCCTCCGAGTGAGGCACTTAGTGTCAACCCCACGAGGTGGCGCTCGCGTGCCCCGCCCGAGCGCTTTTTCGCCTCGGGAAGCGGCGAGCAGGCGTGCGTCAGGCAGTTTCCGAGGAGCTACAGTTCTTTTTGCGTGTCAAAATAGTAGAGAATGCTATTAATGTACCAACGTTTTTATGGGAAAGGTACCTACGTTGTGTATTTACTGTTTGCTCCTTTTTTCATCACATTTGGCCAACCCAGCAGACCGCGCACGCCGTGCTCAATCTAGGCTACCGTGCGGATACTTTTTTCTTCATTATTGTTTTTCTATCGTGTTGTGTCAACTGAGGAATGAGCGGGGTGCTTAAGGCTTTCTGCTTGAGGTCAATGTTTCTGCTTTTTTTTCTTCATTTTTTGCAGATTTTTCTATCAAGTTCTGCATACCGAGCAAACAGCGTCGTGCATGCGCAAACATTTACGTTGTTTTTTTTTTCAAATTGTACCCACGAAGCACACATGACAGATGTCTTAAAACTTCAGTCAAGTCAACGGAAAGCGTGCAAATACAGGATTCGCGACCGCAATTCTCAGAAAAGCAAGAAGCCACACAGCATCATTTTACTGCGTGATCATATTAAAACTGCATACTGTTTCGCGCACTGTACACCGATAAATATAAAATAATTACACCTTATTTGCATATAATTATTTACATCCACGTTACAAACAATTAAAACAAAGAACCAAGAACATTTAAACAAGTGTGGTTCCTGCTAGGCTCAATTTCCCAAACCAAGATCATGTGCAGCGGCGCTATAGCTGGTGTTGTTTTATTTAGTAGGCTGTAGGTTTGGGCAAGTTGGTAATCCATGCTGTACTTCAATTGCGCAAAACTGGGGAGCGCACGAGCAGCGCCAAACGAGTCCCGGTAATGCGCGCAAACGCAGCGCGTGTGAGAAAACACACAAAACAACGGAGAACGACGCAAATAAATAACGCTACCCGCAGCGTTCATTTTCGACTGTATTCAAGGGGTATCAGTTCTATTGCAGGGTAAATTCATCCCTGGTGCGGCGAATGCGCGTTGCCATAGCTTTGCGAATGCTATTAGTAAGGTAGCAAGGTTCCTATGGGAACAGTACAGCTATGCCGTGCGCATGTACTATTTGTTCGTTTCTTCAACCCATTTGGCCAACCAAGCAGACCGCGTGTGTCGTGCTTTAGTGATCGAGGCTAGCGTGTGGATACTGTTTCTTCATTGTTTGTTAATGTTTCCGTCGCATTTTGTCAGCCGCGGAAACAGCATGGTGCGTTAGGCAAGCCGACTTACGCACATTTCCGTTTTTTTTTTAATTTGATCACGCTAGAGCACTGCGCAAGCCACTATTCCTAGGCCCGGGCCGAACCCGACAAATTTTTAAATATAAGCCCGAGCCCCGCCCGTACCCGGCAGAATTTAATAAAATAAACTTGAGCCCGTCGGACTGTTTTGAAATATCAGCCCGCGTTCGAAAGACTACAAACATGAGTCCGAAAAAATTTGGCCTTTTCAACCCGAAAAAGTAACCATAGAGCGAGTATATTGGACTTACAATTTTTAAACTTGGACCGAGCTTTGTAAATATATATCCGGACACAGAAAAATGAATTTTGGAGAATATCGACGAAATGCATTTTTAACAGAGCTCCAGTGACTTCGCGCTTCGATTTTTTTTTTTCATTTAATCTATTCAATGAGCTAACTTTTTGGTATCAACAATCACGAATTTGCGGCGCGTGACTGCCGGGCTTCAGACACTGCATGCATGCGCCCGGGCCTGCACGGCACGAAAAAAAATTGTTGAAGGCCGAGCCCCGCTCGGTCCCGAGAAAATGCGTCCCACCTTGCCCGGGCCATTTCAGTGCACTCCCAGCTGAAAAAAACCATTGGCCGACCAATTGGTCCAATTTGCCACCCAATGGGTCCAAATGGAATCCCAATGGCTCCAAATGGAAACCCAATTGGTCCAATTGGCCCTATTGGAGCGATCCGAAATGGGCCCATTGGGCCCATTGGCTCGATTAGGATGGCCAGTTGGCCCAATGGGACCCATTGGCTCCAACTATAAAGTTAATACTACTGACTGCTCCAACATGATGACCCCATCGGGGAGCCATTTTGGATAGTATTTGGATAGTATTCAATTACGACATCAATTGGCTGAAATTTAATTCTCTCTCTCACTCTTAATTTGAAACCTTCAGAAATGTTCAGAACTTCAACCTTTACAAATGTATATTTATGAGGCAATTAATTTTGATATTACAATCAGCAATTCAAGATAAAGTCCTTAAAAAAACATAACAAACAAACACTAATGAAAACTTTCCGACACGAGTAGCAAAATTGTTTTGAAATAAAACCCCGATCCGATCCAATCCAATCGAATCCAATCCATAGACGGACAGTGGACAAGTTGTATTCAACGTGGTGTTGGTGGTGTAGGTTGTAGGCGTGTTGGTCGGTTGCACACGGTCTTCTCTGACTGCATTGAAAATGTAGGGTGGTCTGCAAGAGTGTGAGAAGTGGCGACGATGATGTCGCACACCCATAGCAGTGTGCTTCAAGATGCATCTTTACGCTGAACGCCGCTAAGCCTCGCACCGAAGGAAGCGTGTCTCTTTATGTGAGTATATATATGTTTTCCTTAGCATTTTCACTCCTCATAGCGTGAGCGGTGTTATTAAGAATTAATTTGTCTGCCTAAATATATTTCAGGGCTGTTCATGTTACGATTGACGACATCGCCGCGCAACGCAGTTCGCCATGCACGGGACGTTGTTGAAGAGGTGAGCTCACGCCACGCAACATTTCAGTGCCTTGTTGTTTTAATGCGCGAAACTATTGTTCGCTTTTGCCACTCACTTTGTGAAGGTCCAGCCAGCCTGCGGCGAGCGGAGCGCGGCATGGACAATGGCCTGTGAAAAATTGCTTAAACGACGAACTGTCTGCATGCTGTGTATACAAACAGAGCAATAAAGATATTCATTCATTCCAAGAGTTCTTGTATTTGTGATACAGGTAACCAGCGCACTGCAGCGGCAGCTCAGATGGAGTGGCTGCGGCAGTGGGATGAACCAACTAAAAGTGCAACAAGTTGGCGGCCAATGGGAAGACCTATTGGCGTTCCAATGGGTCGGCCAATAGGTCGCCTAATTGGACGGCCAATGGGTCGCCCAATTGGCCGGCCAATGGGTACGCCAATGGGTGCCTAAAACATTATTGGCCGACCAATTGGTCGACCTATTGGAACGCCTTCATGAAGTTTTGAACATTTCTGAAGGTTTCAAATTAAGGGTGAGAGAGAGAATTAAATTTCAGCAAATGGTTGTCGTAATTGAATACTATCCAAATACTATCCAAAATGGCTCCCCGATTGGGTCATCATGTTGGAGCAGATTAACTTTATGGTTGGAGCCAATGGGTCCAATTGGGCCAACTGGCCATCCTAATCGAGCCAATGGGCCCAATTCGGATCGCTCCAATAGGTCCAATTGGCCCCATTGGGTTTCCATTTGGACCCATTGGGATTCCATTTGGACCCATTGGGTGGCAAATTGGTCCAATTGGTCTGCCAATGGTTTTTTTCGGCTGGGCTAATCCACACAATACACACGATATGCTTTTAATAACTTCACTCAAGGCAGCGAAAACGACCAACATTCAAAACAGTAATTCTCAGAAAACCACCATATTGCGCACTTTATAACGGGATCATTTTAAAACTGTACAGTTAATTGGTACGCTGGCCATTCATTACCATAAAACAATTACCATATTACGAATGCACAAGCTCATAAAAGTGCTGTCCACGTCTTGCACACGCAAGATATTGCCGCGAACCATACATTGGGTTTGCTTATTTGTGTTTTGCTTTTACCGCCCGGCTGCGCCGGTCTGCGTTATCTCTGCGCCAAGGGAAGCGCGTGTTCCATTCTTTCTTTCTGTGCCGCATGCGTTATCTGTTGTGATGGGGAGAGCGTTCCGATCTAACGTGAACGGCCCAGAATGATCTTCTTGGATCTACTATGTTCTCGATGCGAATCGACGTTTCGAGAACCACGCGCGCCGGAAGATAAAAGGCCTGCAGTGCGGACGCCGGGGCATTCGATTCTGCGACGCTCGCTGACGCAAGTCACTTTGTTGACCGCTGCTTCGCCGCCTCTGTATTCTTTTGAGTTGTTAGGGGAGCACAAGTTCGCTCCAATAAACGTGTTTCTCATTCAACACAACTGCATCGTCCTTGTCTTCGTGACATCTGGTGGAGGTGCTGGGTACGCACCCTTCATGCCCACTACAACCTCGAAAAGCCGCCAAGCCAGTCCAACAAGAGCCAGCCCCCGCCTGCAAGATTTACCGCCCGAGTTCGGTTTGATGCCAGAAGGGCCCAAGAAAAGGAACGCTGCAACCAACACCATGGTGCAAGAAACAACGTCGCCAATCGTCCTGCAGCAGCCCCGGGAACCGCCATCGTTCCGAGGAGCCCCCGCAGAAGACCCAGAAGAATGGTTGGAGAAACTGGAGCGCGTCCGGAAATTCAACAGGTGGGACGACGCAGAAACGTTCCGGCACGTTTTCTTTTACTTGGAAGATTCGGCTCGCACTTGGTTCGAGAACCACGAGAGCTCCTTGACAAACTGGGCTCAGTTCAAAAGCGAGTTTACTAAGACCTTCACTACCGTCGTGCGGAAAGAAAGAGCCGCCCTTTTGTTGGAAACGCGCACGCAACACCCCAACGAAGGTGTCGTGATCTTCGTTGAGGAGATGAAGCAGCTATTTCGCCGCGCGGACCCCGAAATGACGGAAGAAAAGAAGTTGCGCTTCTTAATGCGCGGAGTGAAGGAGGAACTGTTTGCTGGACTTGTCCGAAATCCGCCCAAAACCGTCGCCGAATTCGTGACCGAAGCCAGCACCATTGAGAAAGCCCTCGAAATGCGTGCTAAGCAGTATGACCGCAACTTTGTTGGCGCGGCCAATGCGAACGACTTTGGCAGCACGCGGATCCCGGCCGACAGCCTACGCGAGACTATCCGCGCAATAGTGAGAGAGGAGCTGCGGAAACTTCTCCCAACGCCGCCGCAGCCCCAAGTCGCTTCCCTCACCGACGTGATTAGAGAAGAAGTGCAACAAGCGTTGGGAACTTCTACGCCATCCGAGGTACCACGAGAGCCACAAGCTATGACATACTCCGCGGCTGTTCGTCGACCCCGCCCTGCTCCAACACGCCGTCAAGAGGCCCCGCCGTACCGCCGCCCACTGTCACCCGCCCGACCCCCGGTAGCCCGAAACCAGACGCCGAGGAAGACAGACATATGGCGAACTCCCGATAACCGTCCTCTGTGCTACCACTGCGGAGAGGCCGACCACATTTACCGTCGCTGCCCATACAAGAGACTCGGACTGCGTGGTTTCTCCGTCGACGCACCTCGCCCTCTCCCTGGCCAACGACCACGTGAGATCGACGAGTATCTATCTGAAACCAGCCGTGGCCCAGCGCGTTTCAACCGTTCGCCGTCGCCCTACCCCTACCAATCGCCGAACCGGCGTAGCAACGCTGACTTCGCCCGTGGAAGGTCCCCCAGCCCACGCGGGGGAAACTAAAGGCGGCAACTTCTGGAGGTGAAGTTGCTCTACGGCGAAAAACTAGAAACCCTCCAACGACGCAAGGACGCGCTGAAGACAGTGATTCACGACATGCCCTCATCCCGACGACCCGACCTAACCCTGACGAAACTCCCGAACACGACGACAGCTACACGGCGCGACGCGTACCCGACCTGACCGAGACGTCCGTTGAGAAGAAGACGACAACGACGATGCACAGTGCCCGACCATCAACACGTACAAGCAGAGATACGACGCCCCGACGAACCCGGAACTCGAGGACGACTGCATCTGACGTCAAGGTGTCCATCGACGGCTTTGACGTAGTCGCCCTCGTAGACACGGGAGCTGACTATTCGGTAATGAGCGGACCATTTGCGTCTAAACTGAAGAAAGTTATGACCAGATGGGACGGTCCGCACATACGCACAGCAGGAGGCCACCTCGTGACGCCAAGTGGAACGTGCACATCGCGCGTCACCATAGACGGCACAACGTACCCTGCGGCGTTCGTCGTTCTGCCTAACTGCTCCCGCGACGTGATTCTCGGAATGGACTTTTTGACGGACAACGGCGCAATAATTGATCTGCAGACCAAGTCGATAACATTTTCCTCCAATCACTCCACGACGCCGCAGCCGAACCCCGATCACCGTGCTGCTGTCAGGATCGCCGACGATCACATCACCCTGCCACCCCGCGCAAGCTTGATGATCGCCGTCTACTGTGAGGATGCTGCTTCTGACATCGACGCTATCGTAGAGAGTGATCGAAGGTTGCTTCTCGACCGCGGTGTCTCCGTCGCAAGAGGCATTGCGCACTTCAAGGAACACCAATCCCACATTTTGGTTACGAATTTCACCGAGGAGTACCAGCATTTAAACAAGGGAGCTGCAATTGCGTTCCTCGAAGAAACGCAAGAAGCAAGTGATGTGATCGCAGTCGCCGACTTTGAACGCACACCCGTAGAAACATTCAAGCTCCCGCAGCCATTCGACGTGAATCCGGCGCTACCGCAAGAACAACGGAAAAAATTATTGGCTTTGCTGCGTCGCTATAGCGAATGTTTTTCGTCGAGCGCAAAACTACGTCAGACCCCTCTAGCGAAGCACCGAATAATAACCGAAGATGGAGCCCGACCTACCCGACAGTCACCGTACCGCGTCTCTTCACACGAACGGGAAGCCATCCGGACTCAAGTCGACGACATGCTGAGCGATGACATTATACAGCCATCGAAAAGCCCCTGGGCTGCGCCCGTCGTACTCGTAAAGAAAAAAGACGGCACATTAAGGTTTTGCGTTGACTACCGGCGACTGAACAAAATCACGAAAAAGGACGTGTCCCCCCTCCCCCGAATCGACGACGCCCTCGACCACCTCTGCCACGCGAAGTACTTCTCATCGATGGACCTGAAGACCGGCTATTGGCAAATTGAAGTGGACGAGAGAGACCGAGAGAAGACTGCATTTATAACCCCAGACGGCCTATACGAGTTCAAGGTGATGCCGTTTGGGCTGTGCACAGCACCAGCGACGTTTCAAAGAGTCATGGACACTGTGCTAGCTGGCCTTAAGTGGCACACCTGCCTCGTATACCTCGACGACGTAGTGGTATTCGCCCGGACTTTCGACGAACACCTTGCAAGGTTGGAGTCTGTACTCGAGGCCATTCGTACGTCGGGGTTGACGCTGAAGCCTGAAAAGTGCCGTTTCGCATACGAGGAACTCAAGTTCTTGGGCCACGTCGTCAACGCCGCGGGAGTCCTACCTGACCCGGCAAAAACTTCAGCTATCGCGAACTTCCCTAGGCCGAAAGACAAGAAGGGCGTGCGAAGATTTCTCGGGCTGTGCGCATACTACCGGCGCTTCGTCGCAAACTTCGCACGCATTGCAGAGCCACTCACGCGCTTGACGAAAGACACCACCCCTTTCAGCTGGGAAAACGACCAAGAAAAAGCATTCTCCGAGCTGCAAAAACGCCTGCAAAGCCCGCCCGTGCTCGCTCATTTCGACGAAAATGCCGAAACGGAAATGCACACGGACGCCAGTGATATAGGCTTGGGTGCCGTCCTTGTCCAAAAGCAAAGCGGC
Organism: Haemaphysalis longicornis; assembly: GCA_013339765.2. Lineage (NCBI taxonomy): Eukaryota > Metazoa > Arthropoda > Arachnida > Ixodida > Ixodidae > Haemaphysalis > Haemaphysalis longicornis. Next base: position 261,596,966 of record CM023449.1, read on the forward strand.
TGCGAAAGGGTAATCGCCTATGCCAGCCGTGGTCTGTCGAAGGAGGAGAAAAACTATTCTGCCTCTGAGAAAGAGTGCCTGGCTATTATATGGGCGATTTCAAAATTTCGCCCATACGTGTATGGAAGGCCATTCAAGGTTGTAACAGACCACCATGCGCTGTGTTGGCTCGCCAATTTGAAGGACCCCTCTGGCCGTCTTGGGCGGTGGAGCTTGCGCCTGCAGGAGTTCGACGTTACAGTCGTTTATAAATCCGGCAGGAAACACTCCGACGCCGACTGCCTGTCCCGCGCCCCCGTCGACCCACCACCAGAAGACTCTGATGAAGACAGCGCGTTCTTCGGGATCGTGACGGAGAGCGACCTAGCCGCCCAGCAGCGTGCCGACCCCGACTTACGCGTCATAATCGAGTACCTCGAGGGATGCAACGTTGCCGTTCCTAGGACCTTCAAACGCAGCTTACCAGCATTCAGCCTGAGAAACTCCGTCCTCGTGAAGAAGAATTTCAGCCCCGGAACAAGAGCGAATTACCTTCTCGTCATCCCCGCGGACCTTCGTGACGAAATTTTGGAAGCGTGCCACGACGACCCGTCTTCCGGACATCTCGGCACAGCCCGCACTATTGGAAAAATCAAGGCGAGGTACTACTGGCCCGGCCTTACCTCTGACGTCACCCACTACGTCCGGAGCTGCCGTGACTGCCAGCGACGAAAAACGCCGCCGACAAGACCCGCCGGACTACTGCAACCGATCGCCGTCCCATCGAGACCATTTCAACAGATTGGAATGGACCTTTTAGGCCCGTTCCCTACGTCACGATCACAGAACAAGTGGATTGTCGTAGCGACAGACTACATGACGCGCTACGCAGAGACCGCCGCTCTTCCGAGGGGACTGCACAAGAAGTGGCAAAGTTCTTTATAAGCCAAGTTGTGCTGCGACATGGAGCCCCGGAAGTCCTAATCACAGACCGCGGAACGGCATTTACTGCGGAGCTGATGCAAGGAGTATTACGCTACAGCAACACGGATCACCGAAGAACGACGGCGTACCACCCCCAAACGAACGGACTAACAGAACGTCTGAACAAGACAATCGCAGATATGCTGTCAATGTACGTTGACGTTGAACATAAGACTTGGGACGAAGTGCTCCCGTATGTCACGTTTGCGTACAACACGGCTATCCAGGAGACGACGCAGCTGACGCCGTTCGAGCTTGTCTACGGTAGAAGGCCGACTACGATGCTCGACGCCATGCTTCCGCACGTAGAAGACGACGACCTCAACGCCGACGTCCACGGATATCTTCAACGTGCGGAGGAGGCCCGCCAGCTCGCTCGAGTTCGTATAACGGACCAGCAGCTGGTGGATGCGGGCCGCTACAACCTCCGACGCCGAGACGCCGAGTACCAACCAGGGGATCGTGTGTGGGTTTGGACTCCCATTCGACGACGCGGACTCAGTGAGAAGCTCCTGCGACGCTATTTCGGACCCTACCAGATTCTACGACGTGTTGGCCAACTTACCTACGAAGTGATCCCTGATGGTGACTCCGGCACATCACGACAACGCAGGCGGCCTGAAGTCGTCCACGTGGTTCGCCTAAAACCTTTCTACGGACGATGACGAACTTTTATTTTCATTTGTTCGGACTGTCGCTTATGTTAGCATCGGGTCGATGCACTCTTAGAGGGGGGGTAATGCCGCGAACCATACATTGGGTTTGCTTATTTGTGTTTTGCTTTTACCGCCCGGCTGCGCCGGTCTGCGTAATCTCTGCGCCAAGGGAAGCGCGTGTTCCATTCTTTCTTTCTGTGCCGCATGCGTTATCTGTTGTGATGGGGAGAGCGTTCCGATCTAACGTGAACGGCCCAGAATGATTTTCTTGGATCTACTATGTTCTCGATGCGAATCGACGTTTCGAGAACCACGCGCGCCGAAAGATAAAAGGCCTGCAGTGCGGACGCCGGGGCATTCGATTCTGCGACGCTCGCTGACGCAAGTCACTTTGTTGACCGCTGCTTCGCCGCCTCTGTATTCTTTTGAGTTGTTAGGGGAGCACAAGTTCGCTCCAATAAACGTGTTTCTCATTCAACACAACTGCATCGTCCTTGTCTTCGTGACAATATTATGAAACAGTTAGGAATTCAACAAATAAAAGCAGGGTAAAACAAATCGCAAATATAAAATCTTTGTAGCAATCACATACATTTATTAGGGGTATAATCCCACAACACGCTATTGTACTATCCTTTCAAACCGCATGGGCCACGGCCCTTCGGAAATAAGAGACCGCCGCAAGCATATGTGCTTTCTAAATTACAAACAAACAAAAAAAAGAACCAAGAACATTTAAAGATGAGCGTAGTGCAAGCTAGGCTGCTTTTGCAATTACACACACAAAAATATCATGTGCAGCGGCTTAAGAAACATCAAAACCAAGCGTGAACCACTCAACAGCAGCATAGCGGCAAGGCGCGCCGCCTCGGAATCTCCTCGGGCGGGGCACACCAGCGCCACGCGCGGCGGTTAACATGTTCGGCTTCAAGGGCGCTATGGGGAGAAGGCGGCGCTTTTTCCCATAGAGTTTTTCCACAATGACGATGGATAAATCATAGAGTTTCATACAAATAGATAAATAGATAGATGGATAAATAAATAAAGCTGTGATGATGATGATGAAAGCTGTTTTTTTGAATTGGGGTGACGGCGTGCGCTATCTAGCCTATCTTAGTAGAATTCCACAAATACTCTAGCCCATGGAGGAAATGCTCTAGCCGCTGCTTAGTAATACCAGAGTCCTTCAAAAAGCATTGAAGGACTCTGGTAATACCTACTGCTGACCAGTTAATGCTCCCATCTACTGCGAAGCCCAGTGCCTCAGGAAGTAGGGTGAGCCATAGAGTTTCTCAATAGTGAGAAACTCTGTGGGGTGAGCCATAGGGGTGAGCCTCATTTCACACCCGATCGCTATGACCCCCCCTCGCATGGAGGAAAGAATACTCAGGAGAGGCCCCTAGCATCCCAATGCCCACGGCCCAGGAAGTGACGAAAAATTTGCTCCATCTTCCCGCGAGGGGAACCATGGGGTAGATGCGACGCATCGGGGGTGAACATCGGGGGTGAGACGCAAGGGAAACCTGAGCCGACGGCGCGCAGCCGGCAGCTCGGCCCGCCCGACGAAGGAATTACGAGGGCGCGACCCGGGGAGGGGAACCGAAAAATAAAGGCACTCTCAGACTGAACGCCAGACGTGTCGGTTGTACGTTTCTCGCGCTCCGCGAACACTACATGGTGGCAGCGTACATTCGAACCTGCTACGAAGGCACCGATGGAGGGGTCGCAAGCCCAGGAAGGAAAAATGGCCATGTCCAGTTTTCAATGCAAGCCTCCGGAGGAATTTACTTTCGCAAGCCCAAGTGAGTGGCCGCAATGGAAGCGGCGTTTTGAACGTTTTCGCATCGTGAGTGGCCTCGCCTCGAAATGCGCGGTGGAACAAGTCTACGCATTGGTCTACTTTATGGGCAACAAGGCAGAAGACATCCTTGCCTCATTCAAGTTGACGGAGGAACAGAAGAACAGCTACAGCGATGTTTTGCAGAGGCGTTCGAGAACCACGTTGTTCGAAGAAATGTCGGTGTACGAAAGAGCAACATTCTTCAGAAGAGAACAGCGGGAAGGAGAAGGTGTCGAAGAGTTCGTCACTGAGTTACACCGACTGGCCAAGTTGTGCAGTTTCGGAGAACTGCATGACGAGATGATCCGGGACCGGATAGTAGTGGGCATCAGGGACCGCAAGCTGTCTGAACGAATGCAGCTGGATGCGGAGCTGACCCTCGAAAAGGCCACCAACGTGGCGCGACAGTCTGAAGTCGTAAAAGAACAAGCTGCTACGCTCCACCGAGACAAGGAAGGAAACCGTGGACAGAGTCGGCCAGACTCGTTAAAATGACTGTACCTCCAGGAAATCGGAAGGGGTCTGCAACACGAGACAAGAAGCCGCCTGAATCCGAAGCAAAGCAGTGTATGTTCTGTGGCTACTCGCAGCACACTACAGGAAAGTGCCCTGCACAAACCGCGACGTACAACAAGTGCCGCAAAAAGGGACATTTTGCCCGTGTCTGGAAAGGAGGAGCATCAGTCCGCGAGATCGTCGGTAGCAACGATGCATTTCTCGGAGCCGTCTCATCCAGCTGCGATGACAAGTGGATGGCTACTGTGGACATCAATGGGTCGCCCGTGACCTTCAAAGTGGACACTGGAGCTGATGTGACTGTGATTCCTGTGAAAACGTACCGGAAGATATTTCAGGGATCTTCATCTCCAGAAGCCAGAAAAGGTTTTGAAGGGACCCAATGAGCGACAACTTCCTGTTTCCGGCATGATAACGGCAGAGATGTCATACCGCGACACGTCGATGAAAGGAAGCATCTACGTTGTGGATGGTCTTCAGATGCCTCTCCTGTCAAGGAAAGCTAGCGAAGAACTAGGCATTGTAAAACGCCTTGATCAAGTCATCATTCAGAAAAGCGAAGCTGTCAACCCACAGGGTGAGTTTCCCAAGCTGTTCTGCGGTCTTGGTAAAATTAAGCACGCATACAAGATCAAGCTTAAAGAAGATGCTGTACGTTTAGCGTTGACCACTCCTCGAAAAGTTGCCATACCATTAATGTCGAAGGCCAAAGCAAAAACTTCAAGAGATGGTTGAGCTTTGATGTTATCGAGCCAGTGAGGAGCCAAACAGAATGGTGTTCTGGAATGGTCATTGTTCAGAAACCTGACGGAGATGTACGCAATGCGTAGATCTTACTGAGCTAAACAAGTTTGTAGAGCGAGAAGTTCACCCTCTGCCTGTCAGTGAATATGTCCTTGCGCAACTTGCCAGAGCCCAGTACTTCTCCAAAGTCGACGCCAATTCAGGATTTTGGCAGTTTGAGCTTGCGGAAGAGTCTCGAAGCATGACCACGTTCATAAACGCCATTTGGCAGGTACCGGTTCAAGACGACTACCGTTCGGAATCAGTTCAGCGCTGAATTCTTCCAAAGGAAGATGTCACAGTTTTTGGATAACCTGGAAGGCTCGTGTGTAACATGGATGATATCCTGATCTACGGCAGGACACAAGCAGAACATAACGCCCGTCTCAGAGCGGTTCTGGAAAGGTTACAGAAACATGGCGTCACGTTGAACCGTGAAAAGTGCGAGTTTAATGTTCAAAGGGTAAAGTTCTTGGGACACATCGTTGATAACCAAGGAATTCATGCCGACCCGTCAAAAGTGCAGGCTATCATTGACATGAGACCACCATCAAACACTCAGGAGCTGAGCGGAATGGCAAACTACCTGAAGAAGTTTGTCCCAAACATGTCAGAAATAGCTCACCCCATCAACGCTCTTCTAAACGCGAAAAGCGAGTGGGTATGGACCTCAGCTCCAACAGAAAAGCTTCGAACTGCTGAAGAAAAAGCTGTCTGAAAGTCCAGTTCTATCAGTATTCGACCCAGAGAACATGACTGTAGTTTCAGCAGATGCCTCATCGTTCGGGTTAGGTGCAGTTCTGCGACAGAAGCAGAAAGATGGAGTCTATCGACCTGCAGCGTACGCATCCCGTAGCCTGTCAGAGACAAAAAGGAGGTACGCTCAGATTGAGAAAGAAGGCCTTGCTGTGACCTGGGCATGTGAGAAGTTTCAGGAGTATGTCACTGGATTACAGTTTACCATTGAAACTGACCATAAGCCGTTAGTTCCGATTTTCATGTCGAAACATTTGTCGGATATCACTCCCAGGCTACAAAGGCTAAAAATGCGCATGATGCGTTTTTCCTATAAAATGACACATGTGCCGGGCAAGGACCTTGTTGCTGCTGACGCTCTGTCTCGACAGCCGCTACCTCACCGAGATAGCACTGAGCTTGAAGAAGAAGTTGCATGCTACGTTAGAAGCGTAATTGCCAATCTCCCGTCAACTGACAAGAGACTTGCGGAAATTCGACGAGAGCAAGCGGCAGATCCAATTTGCAGCAAGTTGAGCAGCTACTGCAATGATGGATGGCCAGACCGCAAAGAGCTCCCTTTCGAATGTAAAGATTATTGGCAGCACAGGTCAGACATAGCTGTTCAAGATGGCCTTCTCATGAAAGGATCAAGGATTATAATTCCTGGGCCCATGCGCAAAGAAATACTCGCGAAGATACACCAGGGACATCAAGGAATTGTTAAGTGTCGAGCAAGAGCCCGAGAGTCGGTATGGTGGCCGGGTGTATCGACAGAAATCGAAGAGCTTGTTCGCCGATGTACACAGTGCCTTAAAGAACAGGGATACAGACATGAGCCGTTGATGCCATCTGATTTTCCCGATCGACCATGGCAGAAAGTTGCCATGGACATGTTTCACTGTGGAGGGAAGAACTAGTTGCTTGTGACCGATTATTATTTAAGGTATCCCGAGATCGCCCTGCTTCCGAGTATGACAGCGCAAGAAGTCATCAAGCACGTGAAGTCTATTTTCGCAAGGCATGGCACGCCTGAGACAGTTTTCAGCGACAATGGACCTCAGTTCAAAAACCTTGATGGCTCTGCTTTCCACCAGTTCACGGAAGAATGGGGCTTCGAACACGTAACATCAAGCCCCAGGTTTCCGCAAAGCAATGGCTTCGTTGAGGCAGCCGTGAGGATCATAAACGGGGACAGGGAGCCTACAGAAAACGGGGGACAGTTATGTTGCTCTTCAGGCGTACAGAGCCACGCCACTTGCAAATGGCTTTAGCCCTGCGGAGTTGTTATGGGACGGCGTCTGAGAACGTCTGTTCCGGCAGTGTCTAGTTCGCTAGATCCCGCTGTTGTCGACAATACAGCGCTCCGGGCGTGGGAACTGCGGCGAGCAGCCCAGCAGAAGAGAAGCCACGACAGAAGGCACGGGGCTCGGATCCTCCGTGATTTAGAGCCGGGAAAAACGGTGTGGATAAAGAACCAGAACAAGACTGGAACGGTGCTTTCATCGGCGGGGTCTCCGAGGTCTTACATTGTGGAGACAGACACAGACCAACTGAGAAGGAACCGAATCCACTTAGCCCCAGTCCCTGAAGTTGAGGTTCCACACTCGTCGAAATGAATCAACGCCTGGGAGAAACCCGCCAGCTTCGCAAGATGCAAGGAGACGTGTGGTGGGAGAATCGCCGGTTTACGACGACCAAAAGCCCCCAGAAACAAATGAACCCCAAGAGTGCTCATCCGCCCCACATAGCTACAAGACACGGAGTGGACGCGTAGTCAAGCCTGTCCAACGCTTGTAAAAGGGAAGGCTGAGAGGGGAAGATGTGCTGTGTGTTTATGCCTAGACGCAAGGGAAACCTGAGCCGACGGCGCGCAGCCGGCAGCTCGGCCCGCCCGACGAAGGAATTACGAGGGCGCGACCCGGGGAGAGGAACCGAAAAATAAAGGCACTCTCAGACTGAACGCCAGACGTGTCGGTTGTACGTTTCTCGCGCTCCGCGAACACTACAAACATGCTGCGTAAATAGGATACACAACAACAGCAACCCACACGCTGACATCGCTAACATAACGGAAACGCAACGGCAACCCCCATTCAAATCATCCATTCAAATCATCGGAGGATGTCATCGGAGCGCCGGCGGCGGCATAGAGTTTCTTACAGTACACTCTATGGGCTGCGGGAGCGGCGGAACGACTGAGCGGGGAGAGAGAGCAGCGCAAAGCAGCGCATGCGCATGTGTTAACCGAGCGCAAGCTGCGCGCTGCTGGCACGGCGACGGGAGCGAGCGCAGCCCCGAGGCGCAAGCCTGCGCGCTGACCCGCGCTGGACGCACAGATGGCGCTGCGGTTGAGAGCGGTGGAGCGCGCAGCTGCCGCGGCGAGGAGAATGGCGGAGGGATGCGGACTACGCCGCGACAACGCGGGACAAGGCGAGGTAAAGAGATGCGTCGCATCTAAAATGTCTTTATCACGTGACTTTTGGCTGTGGCGCATGGAGGAAAGAGCGACCCCAAAGGGGAAGCCACTAAGCATTATCATCATCACCGCAGCCACCGCAGCAGCCATAGAGTTTCATACTAATATTTACTAGAGGGAAATCTGGCGCTGCATTCGCGGGCCGCCGTGGGCAGCGCCATTGCAGCTAGCGACGTTCCTCGCCTCCTTGGCTTGGTTGGTAACCACATGGCTTCTTTTTCGTCTCACTCTAATATTAGTATGAAACTCTATGGCAGCAGCCATGCAGCTGCTTTGCTGTGAAAGTCTCGTATCTTTGAAGCACGAAATGTTTTAGCGTGGGGCATCACGAAGTGTGAGCAAACGAGTGTCTCGGTGTGTTCTTTTAGAGCGCGTTACGTGCTTGCGCGAGGCGTTGGAAAACGAGTGTCCCGGTGTTTTGTGACTACATGAGAGAATAATACTTCATTAGCATACATATATTCTTGGAGACCCAACCCTGCAAGGGCCGCAGAAGGCAGTGTGCTGCGGCCCCAGCCTGGGTCCCAATGTTCATATCTAAGGTGCTATGTTCATACCTAAGCTGCTACGCCCCTAAAAACAACAACAAAAAATGCGCGTGTACACGCATGTTCGATTTCTCGTGAAATCAGCCACAAATGAACAGAAGGGAAATACAAACATCTTGCTCACAACAGCGACATAAGGGAAAACTGGCGAATTCCTGCTCCGCACTTCCGACAGCGTTCACGTTGAGTGGAACTGCATGTATTTTGATTGGACGATGCTATATGTACTACGTAGTGAAGTCTCACCGGAAATTGCTATACGCACTACCAATATAGCGCCATCTATGGACGCTGTCAGAAGCACTTTTTTTTAATGTTTTTACTGTTTTTACGTGGTCTCAAACGTCGGCCGGTCGACATGGCTGCTTTTCGTCGCTTTTGACCCATCCATGGATGGATCGACCCCGCCAATCTCGTTGCGACAAATCATGGTAATAAAGCGCAAGTCTTGAATCGTGGGCCGGGCTGATGCACACGATTCGCGCCAGGGCCGTCAAGCTGGCGTGGCAACTTCCCGATCGCGCCGTCAACACGCCGCAGTGGTTCGAAGACGGCTTGCCCAGTCTGAAGGTAGGTATTTCTGGCCTCGTTGGTTTGTCCCTTAACGCTTGCTTTACTGATGTTGAAGTTGGTGACCCGCGTCGACCGCCGAGCTTATATTTCCGTCACCAGCCTTTCCACCCGATGCGCGAGCATGCATGCATGTCGCGTGGTTCCTTCAGCCGGCCCGAGCAACTGAATGGTGCGAACGCGTATTGGATACCTTCAGCGCGTTTCCCCTCACCTTGTTAAATGCCGTTTCATGCATTGTTACAAGTGCGATAACGCATAAGGACAAGCACTTTTTTAATCAACAAGTGTGAGAGAAAGAGAAAACTTTAATGAATAAGTGTGAAGCTAATAATAGGAGATGGGGGGATCGAGTCAGTGATAATGCTTGTATCCGCTTTCTAGTGCCGTATATAATTAGTGTACTGAATCTTTCACAGGGCCAAAACATCGTTCCAGGTTGTAGTGAAAGTTGTGGAACATACCAGGAAGGCACCAATGCCTCGTTTCTCTTTGAAGCAGCCTTGTATTTATGCATTGAGAACCAATTCGACCAGCTGCACACTTTTACTGGTTCCGTATGTATTAGCATGGGCGTCTGCAGAATTTTATCTTGAGGGGGCAAATCCATTGTTTTGGGCAAGAATAAGGAGAGGGCATTGGGGAGGGTGCAAGTGCTGGTGTAGCGTGGGGGAAGGGGGGGGGGGCAACATGTATATGTTCCCATTGTGTAGTATGATTCTAATCTTGTGCATTGCTCTTTTGACTCAGAAGTACAGGTTTTAATTGGGTGGCAGTTCCTTTTTCCTAAAAAAATGTAGTTCTTACTGTAAACGGGACCAAACAGTAAAAAAAGGAGATCAGTTCTAAGTGAGGAGGAAAAAGGTTCACGTCAATTTATAACAAAAACTACGACAGCTTCTGCATGCGGTGTGGTTCCTGTCGGGCTAACAGATTTGGAAAAAAATTGCACAACACTTCACACGATGTGGTCGCATGCAGCCCTGCACCAACGGCATCTGTTCCCATTTTCTGTGACTGGCCATAAAAACTGGCTGCTTCAAAATAATAGTAAATTTCTTAGCCGCATTTACATTCAAGCAAAAAGTATTGTGCAGCCATTTAATGCAGTAATGGTTGGTATGGAAAATCGTGCTCAATAGGTTTTTCACGAAAGTTGGTTTCAAGAATTCAAATTGTGCCATAAGACAAAAATAACACAATGAAAAAACGTAACAAAGGTCCTGGGTTTTGCAATGTTTATTTTTTTTGCTTTTTTCTATCGTTTATGCAAGCAACATAGCCGTATTGCTAATTGTATTGCATCTTTGGTTTTACAGGTCACCCAGAAAGGACAACTTCAATTGAAGCTGAGGATGTGGTGTAATAAAAATTTACTTCATATTGTAAAACAATAGCAGTGTTGATGTCTTCTTGAAAGTGTAAGAAACAACAGCCTTTCTTGGACCTTTTGCATGCAGACTTATTTTTGGATAACTTGAAAACAATGTAAAATAGTTAACCCGTTTTTTCTTCTTGTCATCTTTTTCTTTTAGGGTAGGTGGTGATTCTTTTCTTTCAGGTTGTTTTGAGTTGACTGTTATTCATGATTGATTCAGTTATTTAAGCATTCTGGAGTAGACATATTCTCAGTACAACTGAGCTGACGTCGCCTGAAGTTTATCATGCTAAGCGTCACACGTGCACCCTGCATGCTCACCATGGGCACGGACGAGTTGCAGGGTGTGAATGAAGGTAGCACAGAATTCTTTTATGAGCATGTAACCACCTAAGGGTCCACGTACTTGAGCAAAATCATGGGCATCTTATGTGGCATAGAAATAATAGCAGTTGCCCTGCCAGTTGGAAAACGTACAATTCAAACAATGCAGATGTTAATCAATATATATTTCCTTCTGCTTAGAAATGGCCTCTTTCTGTATTTTATACTTTATAAATAACACAATGCTTGGCTGCAGCAGCTCTGATAAACTAGAAAATGTCAATAATGAAGAGATGGGCATTGCTTCCACATAATTTACGGATTTTTTTTTTTTACCATTCGTGATGTGAAATTGCCTAGGCGAGTCTTTGGAGGTTGGTAAGAAACTGCTTCAATGCACAACGTAAACCGTTTTGGACAAACGGCACTGCTAGCATGTGACATTATGCACGTGAAAGAATGCAGGATAAAAGTTCTATACATCTTCCGGTTTCCTTTTCCTGTGTCTGCATGTTGAAAGCGCCTTTATTTGCCAAAATAAGGCTGAGTGGGAGGAGGGATGTGAAACGTTTAAAGATCACACTGCAAAAGAATGTGTCTTAAGAGTTTCGTAAACACTATGGATTAGCTGTTTTACATCAGAAGCGTTTCTTACCATCACGTTTAGCCCCGACGACTTTCTTGCACAGCTTAACAGCCATGCGGAAAAGCCAACTTTAACAGCTCGAGGCAAGGTGTACGAACGCATACGAGCTAAAAGCACAGGTGCGCGTTCCCCCGTTTGTACTCAAGAGTTCCTGTAGAACATGCTTTAGTTAACTGCTGCGTAGTCAATTAAAACTGGCGTTTTGTGCGCTGCCGAAACCACATGCGCTAAGAGGCACGGGGTAGCGTATTAGACATCTCACTCAGGGATCTCAGAATCTTATTAAGGCGAATAAAGCCACCGTGGGATATTATTTAGAGAGTTGGCGATACCCAGGAGTAGACAGCTTGAGGCTACTATAGATACATACTTGATTACACAAAACTCAAAAGTAAAATAAAAAAATGACGCGGGCGGCCCGACACAGCGGCCCGACACAACATACGATATGTTGATCAACACCGAATGTTATGCACCGGCTGCCCGCGTAATTTCTGTTCCTGCCTCGATTAAATGCTCAAACGTGTCGTAAACGGCCCTGTGAGCAGCCATAATCTATTTCACGCCCATGACTACAGCGCAAACTTTGCTGTGGCCGAAACCAGGTACGCAGGTACTTTGCCGTTCGTACGAAGGTCGCGTCAGCCCGCCACCAAGCAAGCTCGGGAGTTCCTGATAGAGCCTCATAGATGGCGCTATATGGGTAGTGCGTATAGCAATTTCCGGTAGGGCTCCACTACGTAGTACATATAGCATCGTCCATTTGGACTACAGAAAATTCTAGTGGACCGTAATTGAGCCTGAATATCTTGTTGAGTCAATCGACACAGCTTTGACCTAACAATACAAAAAAAAAAAATAACAGTACTTACCGGGCACCCATCCAATCTAATCAATCCAATGCAATCCAATCCAGACTGGACCAAGCTGCCCGTGAATTCGAACAAGCACTGACAGGCTGATTGCGTTGCTGGGCGAGTTCTGATGCACTATGTGGCGTGAGACGCGTCGTTCGCGTTAACATTGAAGTTTTGTGATCTTCCTACACATTGGGTATGTGAATCCTTTCTTTTAACGCGAACTTACCTCGTCGCGGACGTGCTCCGTGCTGTAATGGCGCAGCGTGCTGTTGTTCTCTTGGCCTTCAGCACAAGGGTTCTTCATTGCTTTAAAACCTAACTGAATTGCTTTCAATTTTTAACTGATAGAAGCGTTAGTTGCTTATTCTTGATCTGAATGCTAGTGTCGGGGCAGTTGCCGTACATTATCGGCGCTCATGCCGGTCGTGTAAAAAATGTTCTCGCATCGGCTGAAGGTAACAAACGCGCTTCTGCGTTCGGTCGTTCAGTTCACTTTCTGCAATGTTTTCAAATCTCAAAGATAACACAGAGGCCCGCGAAAGCGCTCGTGCCGCTCATCGAATGCCTTCTCAAGTCTTGGCGTCGGTACAGGATGCCGATAACATTGCAGCAAGTAGTGAGGTGCCTGAGCGCTCAAGCTGGTAGTGATATACTCATGCATCGTAAGTCGCTTTAGTAATCCTACTACCTTATCAAGGGCCAAGACGCACTATCGAAGGCTGCCTAGGGCTAGACTGCGTTGTGTTCACTCTGGGGGGCTTGAAAAACTGCGCTCGAGCAAGAAATGAAATCATTGAAGTGCGCTAAGCAAGAGAAAAAAACTAACGTTAGACGTTCTGCAGGAGCGTCAACTCATCGCTGACAGACGAGTCAACGCCAAAGCTGCAAGCCGCGACTTGCCTCGTCTTGGACGCTGCGAACTGATTGCCGTCTGGAGTGACATTGCTGGTGGGCGCATTGTCTTTTATTTATAATATTCGTGAGCGTGTCCCTCCAGTGTAACACCTTCTTTCACCATTTCAGGCACCTGACAAGAGACACCAACATGGCATCAGCAAATGACAAACAGAATTTTGTCAACTCCCTTCGAGGCATGGTCAACCGGCAGAAGGCACTGTTGTTTGAGGAATTCGAAAAAGAACAAGCCATTGCACGCAAGGAGTTTGAAGAGCTTGTTGCAGCTGTGCTGGCAACGAAGGATAAGCAGATGAATGTTTTTGCCCGACAACTGGAAATGTCGGATGAGCCACTTGACAGGCAGGAGTTGACTCAGTGTAAGCGGGTGCAGTCATTAATGTGTCTCAAGTACAAGCAAGGCCAAAGCGTCACCCCGGGATCCCTGAGATCTGCGGGATACATTCAGAGCTGCACGGCATCCCCTCAGGATTTATTCTTTGTTGAAGACTACCGCTTGGCGAAGTTCAAAAAGGGGGACAGCCACCGAGTGTACTACGAATGCAACGGGAGTTACGATCCATGCCTCAATAGCTTCCTCACAGTAGCTGTTCGTAATAAATCGAACAAAGAACAGAACACCTCAAACAGGGACCTCATGAACGGTGTCTACCTGATGGAGTTCGTCGCTGGCGAGGAAGGAATGTACAGCGTTCATGTAATGCTCTACGGCCAACACATTTCTGGAAGTCCCTTTCATATTGAAGTCTGTAGGGATTCAGTCAAAGAGGAAAATAAACCACCAGGGTTGGGACGGGACCAACCTGCATCTGGAGATGGCCCTAGCCAGACTGGACTGCCTCTGAGAGCACTAACTCAGGCCCCGAGCGGAGAGATGTCTCACAGGTACGAAATGCGGGATGATGCACATGGCAGGTGTCCAGAACAGCCACAAGTCAGACCTGCAATGCAGGCAGCCAATCTGGAGGCCCCGAGCGGAGAGATGTCTCACAGGTACGAAATGCGGGATGATGCACATGGCAGGCGTCCAGAACAGCCACAAGACAGACCTGCAATGCAGGCAGCCAACCTGGAGGCCCCGAGCGGAGAGATGTCTCACAGGTACGAAATGCGGGATGATGCATATGGCAGGCGTCCAGAACAGCCACAAGTCAGACCTGCAATGCAGGCAGCCAATCTGGAGGCCCCGAGCGGAGAGATGTCTCACAGGTACGAAATGCGGGATGATGCATATGGCAGGCGTCCAGAACAGCCACAAGTCAGACCTTCAATGCAGGCAGCCAATCTGGAGGTCCCGGCGCAGAGACATGAAATGCCAGAGCCTAGGATGCATCCCGAACCAAACAACCTGGGAACTTGTGCTAATGCCTCTTCTAATGCAGTATTTCCTCAAAAGCAGTCTGCCCTTGGTTTTTCAACGACACCCGCAGTGGCTGGTCACATGTCGGCCCCGAAACCTTTGCAACGAAATGTTTCAAGCGATGCCGCTTGGAATCTCAAGGCTCCTGATGCAAGACCAGGTGAGGTACCAGATGGTCAAAAAACCTCTTCAACAAATTACTCTTGCCTTTGCTCTCGGGAGTGCCTTAAGCAGCTTCAGCTCTTCAACATCGGTGATGCATTGCGCAGCCCCTGCTGTCGAGAGTACACGCAAGGCGGGCCCACCGAAGCCAAGTACTCGGCCGGCTGCCAAGGCTCCCCTGAAAAAAGGTGAGGCCATTTTGCGGCTGCCTGACTCTGCATAAACGAGTCGGGCAGCAGCACCCACCGTGGTGGCTCAGTGGCTAAGTCGGTGTGCTGCTGAGCCCAAGGTTGTGGGTTTGATTCCCGGCTGCGGTGGCCGCTTCTCTGATGGTGGGCGAAAAGCAAAAACACCTGTGTGTTCGAGATTTCAGCACAAGTTCAAGATCCCCAGGCGGTCAAAATTAATCCGAAGCCCTCCACTACGCCTCATCGCCTGTGTAGCGTTGGCGCGCTAAACCTCGTAATCAATCAGTTGGGCAGCAGCAGAACTTTCATTCTTGTCTGTACGCATCTGTGAACCTTCTTTTCAAGTTATTGCTGTAAGCGGAATGCAGGTTAGCTTGAAGCAGTCTCTGATCTTTAAAATGATCGTTGTACAAGTTTTTATTATGGTGATGTGTCAAGCTCCAATCTTGGCTAATGGCTTAGTGCAGTACGAGCCCCATTAAGCTGTGGGTGGTTGACTTACGGAGGAGCTATGTAATTGCATTTTTGCCATTGGGAAGCAGAGAGCAAGGGGGATGAGCCAATCCATGTTTGAAGTTGCCTGTATTATTCGAGCATTTCCTACTTAGACGAGGCTAGAAGCCGAGAGAGATCAACGTGTGGTGCTTGTGCTGTTCTAAATGTGCAATAGTTCAAGGGATGTCAAAAGCGCATCCTGAGGCTTTCTCTTTGTGTTCCAGGCTCTTTCACCGCAGAACTCATTTTCGAGTTTAACACCTTCAGGCGAAAAAAGTTCTGCTTCCCCATCGGAGTGACGGCTACCGCCCAGGGTGTCATCATTCTGGCTGACACAGGAAGCAACAAGGTCCTGATGATGGACTCAAGGGGAGGGGCCCTGCGTGAAGTCAGCTTGCGTGAGTGTGATATCCTTCGTTCGAGGCTAACGTGTGCTCAAACAGGACCTCTATGAGGCACGTCGGGGTGGATGGCCAGGGGAATAATTCAGACTTCGCGGTAGCTTTCTAAATCGGGGCAAAAAAGAAGAGAGAAACCTCATAAGCACCAGCATTTCCACATTTTGCTTTCATTGGGAAATTCAGGGTCCGGAAATCGAACCTATAAACTTGTGGCTTGCAGAAGTATAGTGACCTGCCTACTACATTGCACAGTGCTGGATTTGAGTTACCAGAGTTGAGTGGTGTAGAGCAGCTCAGTTAGAAAAGCCGCTTCAAGTCTTTTTCACCAGGAAAGGGGCAGGTGATGCGGCGCTTTTGTTGAAGAGGTCTCACAGTGGGACGCTAAAGGCCGAGTGACCCTTGTGCTGGAGGTGAAAGGTCAGGCCTGTTGTGGTTTGTGTTTTGTTCTACAGGGAACGTTTGTTTGGGAAGAAATACAGGGGTGGAGCAGCAGTGCCAAACTTGTTTACCGGCACCGAACCACCCCTATAGCGCCAAACTCACTTATCTGCGCTGTCCTGCGCCACAGAGACCCGAATTGAGCTGTGAGATACTACCGGCATGATGCCCCATGCCTGAAAACTTGAATAAAACCATGGCTGAAACATCGTGTTTTCGGTTTCATCAAGGGTATGCACGCCTATGGAAGTTGGCAGGCACTAGGCGCCTTCTCCGCCTTCACTTTAGATTTGTGTCGCATTTGCATGGTTTTGTTGGCTGGTGCTGGCCGCTGCGCACAATAAATGAGAAGTGATCAAAAGTGAGCGAAATGTTTTTGTTTCACCTCGCAAACAGTTCGAAAACAATAAACATTCGCATGGCAGGTTGTTTATTGGAGGTGGGTGAACTTCAATTTCGTTGACCATTTTTGGCGAGCGTAGCTGCATGTATTGAACAAACAGGGTCTCGGACGCTTTGCCCTTGGTAGTTATTTCGCTTTGCAAATTTCGTTAAGAAGTAACTACTCATTTCAGCCTGTAGACTTTGGGGTTGGCATTGATTATATAGAGGTTGGTCCAGCATTAATTATGCCTTCTAACATGCTCTTGTTACGTAGTCTACTGCGTACTGTATTTTCACGGTTCTAATGCACCCCCGATTGTAACGCGCAGGAAAGTTTACTGATGAACATTTGAAAAAAAAAAATATTTGACGCATATTCGATCGGGCGCGCTGATGGAAAAGACATAAAATCATGTACCTGACAGAGGACATTTCATGTGACAGACGCAACTGTGTCAGCAAAAAGTTTTTTGTGCTTCATAAACTTGCTCATACAGCTCCTGATTGCATTGAAACTAAGGCGGGTAACATTAAAAGCGAATTTTGGTTTTGAGCTCGACTGTAATGCGCATGGAAATTTTCAGGCTACTTGTAGCGAAAAAGGGTGCGCGTTAGAATCGTACAAATACGGTATGTTCGTCGACTCTCGCAACCCTGGGACAGGCGAAGACAAAGTTATGCTTTGCTTCGCAGGCCCTGAAACCGCTGTTCGATGGAAAAAAATGCAAGCAAATGCCTTGTTTTACGGAATGCCGCCGTGAGTTCACATAGCACTGCCGTCTGGCGGACACGAATCGAAGCCTGTTATCAGAACCTCTTAGACTCTGCACGTGTTTACCCTTTGAACGGTGATAACGTGGCGCACTCGATGGGGCCTAAGGTAGATAACTCCGCATGTTGTAAATTTTCGGATATAGTACAAGCACTGTGTTCCTGGTTCGGAGTAGCTTCTAGTGCACCGCAGTACGCCTAATGTAGTAGGTAAATATATTTAACTGCCAAATGGCCTTTGAGGCTGCTCCAAGCGGGCTACAAAAGGCACTTTTGCCTGCTCGCAGGACTGCTCCCAAACGCAATGAAGGCAAACAGGGCCTACACACAAACACACACACTCCACGCTTTGACGTCTCTGTGTCCTTAAAATTGCAGGGGTTTTCATGACGAATGCGGGGTGTGGACACAACTACAGGCCAAAAAGTGACACGGGTCACGAGGGGCCGCTAAATCCTCTCCATTCTTGTGTAGTTAGCTGCGTTGTAGTTTGGCTGGGAATGGGGAGGAAAAAGCAGACTGGTTGCATGATTCGGAGAAAAATTCTCTACAGTACAAGCACCAAATGAAGGATAGAGCACTCTTGGCCATGAAAAAGAAGTCACTTTCTCGAATCACTGGCCCCAGCTGGAGTCTATGGCACAGATTGATGCACGCACACATGCACCAGGATAATTATCGTCAAACCGTAATGACAGTTTCAAGCATAGCTTTGTGGAATTGTAGAGGCCTTATCCAAAAGTCTGGACAGTGTACGTGAAATCCTTCTCAACTGCAAGTCAAGTATTGTGTGCCTCCAGGAAATACACCTGAATTGCAAACAAACTCCTCAACAATACACTTCATGAAAAACAGAGGTAGCTTTGCTTCACTCCTCAACACTACAGTGTATTCATGAAAAACAGAGGTAGCTTTGCTTCACTCTTCTGACAGAGTGGCAATCGGTACAGAAGAAACTGTCCTGTGTCAGACCCTTGAACTGCTCACCAGCCTTGAAGTGGTTGCTGTCTGTGTGGAGTGTTGAGGCGCACGCTGTTTATTGTTAAGATGAACTCGCTGGGAAAAGCACTCTCATTCACAGTATTCGTTTCGTCTATGTAGACGTACAGGTCAGTTTGTGGTCCTGTAACCTCTCTGTCTGCAAAAGCAGGTACAACTAGGTGTTGACAGGCTTGCCAGGGGGGGGAACACATGAGTATTCTTCTGGGTGAATCCACCCAAATACAGCATTTTATTTACGAAGCAGTACAGCATTCATTTAGAGCATACTCGTAGAAAGGGAGCACAGGTTCCTAGATGTTTTTGTGGGTGAAAAACTTTCATTTGTCCTGCATACGAAGCAACTGAAAATGAAAATGAAGTTTTATGGTGTGCGCGAAGTGTGTGTGTTGCCTGCATATTTTCAGCACTTTAGGGAGGTCGCGTAGGGATAGTGGGAGTGCCATGTAGAAATCAACCTCCAAACCTTATAAATGTCTAGTCCAGTGATGCGCATCAGGTCCTTCTTGTGAAAGTGTTGTTTTTCTCCCCGTGTCCGTCTCTGTTATTATAACAAGCGCAACTTACCTTGAAGAGCATGTTACACCAACTAGTTTGACATCAAGCTTTCCTGACATTGGTTTAGTGCTTCCTACACAATCCCATACGAAACCCCATATTTTGATGCAGCCAGCGGTGTTTGAAGCATCAATGTGCAGTCAAGGCAATGTCCATGACAAATAACCCATTGAAGCTTGTCATTTTAGCCTTTTTTTTTTTTGCTTTCTATGCCTTTTTCTCTGCGAAGGAGAGCACAAGCGGAGAGGAGAGACAAACTTGGGTGTCGTGTTTAGTGACACCAGCAGACTGACCTCCGATGGTGCCCACAGTACCAGCATAGTTGTTCACCAATCGGGCATATCCTTTTGCATTAAATTTTAAGAGGCGTCCTCGGAGTTTTTAGTTTATGCTTAGCAGGGTTTTCTCACTGTGAAAATGCTAATGATCTCTTTTGAGCTATCAAAAGTGATGTGCCTACCAGGAGGGTGAATGTCCCTCAGGGAAGGGGATTGGTATGTTGACAAGGGAAATCTTGTCAATTTAACTTTTTCTGCTTTTTATAGTTGGCACGACATACAAG
Source organism: Haemaphysalis longicornis (assembly GCA_013339765.2). Lineage (NCBI taxonomy): Eukaryota > Metazoa > Arthropoda > Arachnida > Ixodida > Ixodidae > Haemaphysalis > Haemaphysalis longicornis. The sequence continues at coordinate 261,616,497 of CM023449.1, forward strand.
TGGATAAATGATGGAAGGGAATTGCTGCAGAGCCGAGCGTGTGTCAATCCTTTTCAGGCATGAAGATAAGAGGCGTGAATTCCCTGACGATGCAGAACACCCTTACGACTACTACAGGGCAAAGCAATCTAGTTTCACTGATAACCATGTTCGCTGTACCTGTTGTGCTCGTGTCTTCTCATTACAAGGAGCACAGCCTCCTCCCCAACTAGCAAGGGCCATGGCGAAAGAATTCCACATTGTCTGCGCATCCCAGTCAGAGAAACATACACTGCAATAACTGCTCTTACACGCAGTGAAATGCGACACTGCTGTTTTTTTTAACTACGGAGCATTTCATGATTTGGTCTTCTGGGACGTAAAGAAAGGACTGTTTTTTTCCCCTGTTACCACTCGCCTGCGTGAGGCAGTCTTTTCATTGTGCAGTGAGTGCACAGACCTGTTTAGAGGGTCATTTGCTTCATGACCAAGACAGGTGGGAAGATTCAAATACTGAGTTATGAAAGTGACTATTCTATTTAATATTTCGCGGCAATAGTAAATCAGACTGGAGCAGAACTTAACATACAAAAGCTTCACTTGGCCTTTTTAAGGCTCTCCATAGTGGAAGGCGATGGATTCAGTGCAGCTGGTTTTCTTTAAAGGGGTACTGACACAAAATTTTGAAGGTGAGATAACTTCGAAGATAGATTGCTGTGAACACGCATACATCATCTGCAAAATATCAGCGGCAAATACAGCCTAGAACATATTTAAAATCAATTTTGAAGTGTGCGAAACGCAACCGAGCCGCCAGCGGAGGACCTCGGGCAATCGACATCCCCTGGATATTTTGTAAATAAACAACATCCAAACACGTCACGAGTATGTGTTGACCGCTGCCGCACTGCCGGCGTTTTTCGCCGGCTCACCTCTGCAATCGGAGGTCGGAGCTTCTGCTTTCGAGCAACGAACGACATGATCGTTGGCGGCGGCGGCGCCGTGATTTTGTTGGCTCATCGGGCAGCTGACCGCGACCTAAGTTCTACAGCGATTCCAGGCACTCTATTTTTATTGCTTTTTATTACACCGGACGCGAAAACGCGCCGGGGACACAAAAAGCGCACTGAGGGAGCCGCACGGTCGCTGTGCAGGCGGCGGCCACGGCCGGCTGCGAAGTGGCGCAGGCCGGCGCAGGCAGCTCGAGCAATAGCTTGTTACCGGTGCACGAAATTGAACCCAAGTCCCAACCATGGCAGCTTATATGAGAAAGGAGTTAATGATGCGATGGCGGGTTACATTAAAAATTGTATTCGGCAGTTGAATGTCTGCCTCAGTGCTAAGCCGAACACATCTGTAGGCGGACCTGTGGGCAGACCGGCCGGCTGCTCCAAGCGCGCATCTTCCCACTCACTGCCTCGAGCGTCGCGCGTCGTTCTCTAGCCGCGGCAGCAATTTGCACTCGCAGCGCCTGCGTCACGTTCACGGTCGCTTTCTAATTAAGCAGCTCACGAGATCAGTACGCGGGGACATTCGCAGAAATTGCTGGCGACGCGGATTCGACAGTGTTACGGCAGCTCTGCTCCGTGATATCCGTCTGACGGTCATGTTGTCAGCTTTGTTCACAAAAAATCCATCGCTTTGCGACACTCGCTGAAACCGAAACTGCGACTGGCCGCATTGAAAATGCCTCTAATTAAACAACCGTTGCACACTGAAGCAAATGAGGTTTCCACACGTGATAAGTAGATCACTAGCTACTTATCGCAACAAAAAAACCAAGATGCGAAATTTTTGTGTCAGTGCCCCTTTAATGTGCATGCAAATCTGATGCGCTGTAGATGAATTACGTATTTTGACTCCCTGTTAATGCACCATCAGTGCATTAACAGGGAGTTAACAGCTGCGCGCCTTTGTCGAGTGAGCTGGGTAGATCTTCTGAGCCAACACGTTTATGTGCGCGCCTAACTACTGGTTTTCTTCACAGCGGACGCACTGGACGGTTTCAAGCGCCCGTCAGCGGTCGTTGCCCAGGCGGACGGCACCTTCGCCGTGAAGGATGACAGGTGCATCTACGCGTTTTCCAAGGATGGAGACTTCATCCGAGCCTTGGGCAAGGGTGTTCTGTCCAGGCCATACGGTGAGTGAGTCAGTGCAAGAACATCAAGAAAAGCTAAGCATTGCATGCGTGTGTGGCATTGGCCTGCATTTGGTGCCTGGTAGTTCTTGGTTTTTCCACGACGGATGTCATACATGTCTGTGCGTGCAAGAGCGCTGATACTTGTCAGGGTTGCTTGTGCAACTGGGATTGGATGCAGGTTGGAACAATTGTACAGTAGAGTCTCGATAAACAGAAATCACTTAAACGGAATCACCGCCTAAACGGAACAGTAGCCTGTAAGTTGGGTGGTTTTGTGTTCAGATAACGTAAAAAAACTCCCGGTAATCGGAACTAAAATTTCCGTGTCGTTGTGTAAACACAACCAGAAATGGAACTTTTTGTGAAACCCATTGGCATGAGAAATATCTTTTTTACGGTTCCGGCTGTATCGTTTTTTTTTCTTCCTCCACGTTTCTTTTTACCCTCGTTGGCCTCGTAAGCCCCCATCTCGTTCGTGGTCAGCCATGTTAGCGCAACGAATGCAACATCGCAGTTCTTCTTCCAGTTGTTCGGTCTCGATTCAAGACGCCGAGGTTACAGGGATCAGCTCCTGCAGCCTTGTTCGTGCCATCACGGTGCTATTAGCGATTCATTACCGCGCGGCCGTCTTCTAAATTCGGTGGCTCGTAAGAACTCGCGAAGTTGGGGCTTCTAGCCTACGTGAAGATGCAGTTGCAAGGACTCAAACTAAAATAATTGATGCATTTTGTAGTGCACAGCGACTCATTGTTGCCAAATCAACTTTGTGAATGCTGTGCCTAAACCTCTTGTAGTTTTCTTGCTTTCTAAAAAACTATCAGCTACATTCACCTTCCAGTGCTTAGAGTTCCGTGAAATGGTATTAGGAGTGTGTACGCACATAAATTTGCACTTTCACACATCTATCTTAGTAAACGGAACTCTTGTTAAACGGAACTAATTTTTTCGGTCCCTTGAAGTTCCATTTATCCAGAGTCTGATTGATTGATTGTAGGGTTTAACGCGCCAAGGCAATGCAGGCGATGAGGCGCGCCGTAGTGGAGGGCACCGGATTAATTTTGATCACCTGGGGATCTTTAACGTGCGCCGAAATCTCGTACACACGGGGGTTTTTGCTTTTCGCCTCCATCAGAAAAGTGGCCGCCACGGCTGGGAATCGCACCCGCGACCTCATGCTCAACAGCGCAACGCCTTAGCCACTGAGCCACCGCGGCGGGTTTTGTCGAGAGTCTGCTGTACTGTAAAATGTGCACCTATGTGAGCCACATTGGGGCGCACTTTTGGTGGGTTGAATGCAGTCTGTGGTTGTGAAGGTCGGAGTTGTATGGAATACTATAGATGCCCTGCAGTGCTCAGTCGTGTTCAGGCATACTGAAGCCATATTGGGCACCTCCTGTACCAGCGACAATGTGTGACCGCCAATGGACTGCTGACATTTTGTACTTCACCAGTCCGTCGTTTATTGTGGAGGGCTGCACCCACAAAAAGGTCATGGTGAAAAAAAAAAGTCATTCGGCAGACTTGGATTCTTGGAAAATGCTTGTGTGTGTGGAACTTCTGTCCGCTTCTCCCCAAGAGGTTGACCGAACTGGTGAGGTCGCACAAGGAGATGCAGAGAGCCTTAAATGTGCAAGATCCTTATTCTAATACTTTGTGCGAGCTCACAGGAGCGAAATGTATCTCTTTGTTTGGGTATCTCTTTGGTTTGGGCTTCTCTTTGGTTTGGGCTTCGTGATGCTGTCGTTGTAGAAACGGAAAACTTTGGGTGCTAGTATAACCTGTGCCACGTGTACTAAATATCAAGGCCTTTGCCACAACAGTGCAGGAATTGGGCACATGTTTTGCCAATGAAATTACTCTCGCTGTGAGGTAAATGTAAAAATTACCTGAAACGTGTCTACATCTTCGGCAAAATACTCTGCCCACAGCAAGGCACACAGATTTGGTGCTTTGTGCTTGCCGTAACCTGCACGAGAGTGTTTTGCCTACTGTGAACGGAACAAAGGCTAGGACACTTTATGGTTGTGTGCGAGACTGCAGCTTTGATTTGAGTGCAATGGGTGAAACACAAATGCACCATTTCCTTGTGTTTCTGGGCACATAGTCGAATATCATTAATTTGAACATGCTTAATTCAAACTTCATTTTATTTGAACTGTTGATGCACTCCTGGCAGAGTTATGTGTATTTCAATGGCTGAAAATGCCCGGTAATTCGAACGCACAAGCATCTGCAGCAGCTAATTCGAAATGTGCCGCGCTCCGAAAATGCCTCCAATCACATGGTGATTTTCTGCGTTGCCAGGGCATGGACAGACGAGATTCTCTCCTTCCTTCCCTGCTACTGAGCACGAGGACGCGGGTTCGATTCCCAGCCACGGCGGCCGCTTTTCTGATGGAGGCGGAAAGCAAAAATACCTGTGTGTGCCAGATTTTGGCACACGTTAGATCCCCAGTAGGTCAAAAGTAATCCAGAGCCCTCCGCGCCTCATCGCCTGCGTTGCGTTGGTGCGTTAAATCCTACAATCAGTAAATCAATCCTCCCTCTCCTCCAAGGAAAGAGTCCAGTGCGGCTGTGGCGGAGGCTCCAGTGGCTCTTCCCTTTCCGCCTGCCACAACCCACCAACACGAACCAACCCACCAACTGATTACTGACCCATGGCTGCCTCGCCTGGTTGCGGGGGGAAAAAAAGCATTTGCAGAAAGAAGCCGTGGCAGCAGAGAGTCGTTGTGGTAGTCCTTCTTTGTGCAGTGAGGTGCTACGCGTTTAGCGTAGTTCAGAGTGTGCGTGTCATGTTACGTTTTCGAGCATCATGGCGAGCCGGGGCGCATATCGCCCACCAAAGGACCTGCAACGAAGACTCGCATAACTACTTTCCTTAAGGTAGGTCACCACCTTCGGAAAAAAAAGCTTTACAAGTGTAGCCCAAACGTTACAATTATATTTTTAGCTTGCAAAGCTTATACAGTTAAAAACTTTGAAATGATAAAATTGCTAAAAATGTCAAACAAAAAAATTTATATAAATCATAATGCGCAATAATATGCATGTTGCGCAAACTGTCATCACTACAAAGTGGTAGGTGCGATTCAAGCACGACTTGGCAGGAACGTAATGAGGACAATAACCTGTGCATCTAGCCTCCACGATTGGGTATCACATCTTTAAGCTAAGTTGTGTAATCATAAAAAGATTGAAAAAATTTGATATCCGGCAGGTTTGGTTTTCACACAACTGACCATAATATAAAAAGTTACCAGTGATTTTAAGTCATTCTACGTCATTGCATAGTTCTGTATAAAAAGAAACAGCATGCAAATTTTCGTACGAAAATATTTCCTACTAGCAAAGTTATCACTGTTTGCAAAACTCAAGGATGAGCGTCTCGACTGGGGCCAGTTCGTTCATTCTGATCTTAAACAACAGCGCAAAAGACAAGGACTAAGCGCTTGTCTGTGCTTCTTTCTTAGTCCTTGTCTTTTGCGCTGTTGTTTAAGATCAAGGATGAGAAACACCAAGTTTTGAGAAAATTGGCTTGAAAGGTTTAGGCCTGTTGTACATTGTAATCAAAAATGGTCAATGCGCCTAAAATCCGCCAGGCTCATAGCTTGCTCCCTCCTTGTAAGATCTCCTTTTGACCGAGCTGAAGTGCACATTTTTTTGTTGCCTGTTTTGTGTCTTACAGTTGGCTCACGTGCAGCCTTCATCGTACGGTGACAGTCAGTGGTCAGGCATGCCATTCTCGTACTATAACTAGCTGCAGACTTGATAACTATCTCCTTGCAAAACTAGAACTAAATCTGCGAGTTTAAAACGGCATACAAAAAAGCACAGACAACCAGACGCAAACGCAACGCAGCACAAATGCGCGCAACGTGAGCAAGAGCGTGCCACCCACTGCTCTCCAGCAGAAATTTTGAAATAAATCGAATTGACAATATCCCGCAAAATGTGCCCAAAAGCTTTAGAATGTACCTAAATAAATTAGCATTTCGTAACGTGTATGCAAAAAGACATTTATGACGATATGGCAGATGCTATGGAATCGGAAACTGTCAATTTCGGTTTCGGATGTGTGTCGGAGGGGTTAAAAAATGATCACAACTTTTGACCCGATTAAGATAACAGCATAATTTTTTTGCTAAATATTCTTAAAGGGACAGACAACCGATTTTTGTCGAGTATATATTGTCTATCACAAATGAAAGGGCATCACTTAAAGCACCTTGTCGAGAAACAGTTTTCCTGATAACGCCCTGGAACTTTTTAAATTGAAATTTTTAGATCTACGAGCCGTATGGGTCCCTCCCAAAAATAATGCTGGCAACCATGACATATTGTAGCTCGGCAACATACTTTTGTCTGTATGCGAGATGAAAAACGATATTTAAAAACTTCTCCCCAGCTAAAAAAGTTTGTATCGCAGGCTTTCCTGTTCCTTTATGTGTTTTTTTAATGCAACGGTCTATTTTGCACGAATGCGCCATCTGTTGGGATAGACGATAGGTAAAATCTAGCTTCTGGGAAGTTCGATTCTCCCCGGGGGCGACAATTTTTTTTTTTTTAAGCTGCCGTTGGTGTATTTGTGTATTTGGAAACTGAAGTCAAATATTTTGGCAGAACAAACGCCTCTGCCTCAGGCAGAATCGTCAAGATCCTTCACTGGGTCTGTTTACTGAACGCTGCCGTCGATTCTGGGCATGGTGGCTCAGTTAGCCACACTGAGAGCAGCCCAGCGGCGGCGGGCAGAGTGTCTTTAAAATTTTCAAAATAATGTTTAGAGATAAATATATAATTTAACCTTGTACAAATACTTGTGTTTAAAGGTTTTCACTACGTAAATAAACGTTTCAGCAGTTACAGTAGTAGCTGCTCGGTTTGCAGGTCATGTGACAGGGACACATATTGTAGTGTCAAGTTTCGACACTACGAACTGCCACCCTTCCGATTTCAGGAAGTTTGCTGCCAAATTAAAATTATTTCCGCCAGTTTGTTTAGAAATTGCTTGTGGTTATCGGGCTATATAAAACGCTGGCTTGAAATGAAAATGTGCACGAATAAATTTTCATGTACTTCCCACTCGTGTGTTTGCTCATTGCTCATATGCCGCTGCAGGTAAGTCCCCAATTCAGTGAGCTGTCTTTAATTCAAACTTCTTTTAATTTGAGCAAATTTTTGGCACCCTTTGAGTTCGAATTAATGAGGTTCAACTGTGTAAAAAAAAAAAAAATTTGAGGTGCATGTAACAAATGAAATCGCTGCAGACAGTGTCCCACTTCAATTTTTTTGTTGTTGTTTTTGTTTTGGAGGGCATAGCTAACTAGTGCTGCTCCTTTTTAGTCACTTGTTATTTTAAGACACTGGTTTAAAATCTGGTTGTGAGGACTTCACCTTATGGGAGGGAAGGAGCTTTCCTGATTGCTTGGCCGTGCCTTGTCACACAACAAGGGCCACGTGTGTCTAGTTTTTGCTTCCATCTCCTCTTTCTTTTTACGTCCAAGTTGCGCTACCCATACCCTCACCACTTCTGGCTGAGGCCAAAATTTGCTGTTGGCCAAAGTGCAAAAACTAACTAGGTGCGGTCGTTCACCTTGTGGTACAAATGTGTCGCAAAATAGGCACTGTGCACAGTGAGGCAGTTGTGAAACCATTGAGTCGGGGTCAAAAATACTCGTGAAGTGTGGGGTGAGGCCACGTGTTTAAAAGTTGCCTCAATTCTTGGTCCTCGTGTATTTCTATAGGGCAAAAACTGTTGCGGATTGAGGCTGCTTTGTGAAAATGAACGCTGTTGATGCGGTGTAGAGAAAGAAGAGATGAAGAGAAAACTCTACAGCACACAAAGGAACCAGTGAGACCAGACCCTTTTATTAAAAATTCTGCCTTTCGTTGTTCTGCAGTAGAATACAGGAACACAGAAAATCGCTCAATGCAGTGAATTTATAGTGTGATTTGCCCCACCTCATTTGAGCAGCAGTTGTACTCGTACAGCGAGACCAGAGAGGTAAAATATAAAGTAGTAGTTCTGTATATAGTAAAGCAATGGCTTTATTTGTGTGAAGCCGAAAATATTCAAAGCATCTGCTGACGGGCCTCACTGTCAAGAGCAAGCCGTTCTTTTAGCCTCGAGTTGGGCCCTTTAAGAATTTTATGAAGGTCTTGAGACCCTTTGCGCCGATTCAACGAGGACATAGCAGGGTAAACCTCTGCATAACCACACCGAAGCATAATCATGTCCATGTACGGCGAGAACTAAGGAGTACCCACCACTGCACACAACATTATACAGTTGAACCTCGTTATAAGAGACATGGATGTAAGAGACAAATGGGTATAAGGGACGCTATTCACCCACATGGTTGGCTGCCCCATCTTTCCCATTACTTTGACCTCTTTTATAACAGACATCGAACTTCTCCTTTAATTTTGGTTAACAATCTCACTTATAATAGACAATTTAACTTCAGATGCAGTGCCACCAGTCATTAACTGCAGCTAATTATTATGACTTCAGCAAACACGCAGTGGTTCAATCAGCTATGAAACGACGACGAGAAGCCATGCCAAAGGAAATGCAAATTACAGAAGTGGTTGAAGCTTACTGCCGTGCATTGGAGCACAACCGCGCATGCAGGCTCTCCCACTCGCATTGCTCCCAATCAAGAAGCATCGCAGATGTTGAGTCCTGCAAGTGTGATGAATAGTTAGAGCACGCAGCGGAAAGAGCTGTGCATTCTGGCTACTCATCAGGCTTGTGAACTCGACATCTATGATTCATCTTCCGCAAGCAGCAAAAGGAGAGAAAGCTTGTAGAATCTGTTGTAAAAAACAGTGTAAATAGTCATGGAGCAAACAAAGATTCAGAACTATTCCATAAATTCTGGGGGCGAAACATTAGTTAGAATAAACCTTTTGCAACATGCTGTAGCATTCTTTTGAGCTTATTTTAGTTGTACAGTGCCCTCATTGAACTCGGGATTGATCAGTTAGTGAAAATATGGTTCCCTGCTTATAAGAGACGTCTCGTATAAGAGACAGCGACTGCTCCCAAGAACATGTCTCTTATAAAGGGGTTCAACTGTAGTACGACACATACTCTCACCCGATCTGTGTGAACCCTTCTCTCCCCAAAGCAAATGCCAACACGTGGTGTGTATGTGCGGGAAGGGCTGGCCATAGGAGGATTGAAAGTTGCACACACGGGGCTCACTCGTTCATCTGCTTGCTGGATTACTTGGCCGGCACCGAATGGCAATCGTAGGGGCGGAGGGCAACTGCAATCTGTTTGCTCCTAGCTGAGTAGTGGATGCTGCTTAGCCTACGGGCCAATTTTCTGGGTCCTAGGGGGGCTCTTGCCAACACAGCGAGTGCTTATGAAAGTCACAGACAACATAGTATCCATTTTTTTAACAACCTGCATAAAAGGGAAAAGGCCCAAATTCAAGGCAGACCTGCCAACTTGCATGGAATTTCTGATGTGACTGAGCACCTTTTAGTTATTGCCGTCCTCATAAAGTTGGGACTTGAGGGTAACTCTGGTTTCCATCTTCCTGTTCCCAGGTCTGGCCTTTGAAGGACGAGAAAACCTGCTCACGCTGTCTCTGGGGGAGAGTCCTCCAACCCTCAGGACCTACTCTGTGTCTGGCGATTTTGAGAAGGGGATCTCCTACGGGCCGCTTATACCGTGCGCACCGCATAACTCCAAGTGCCGGTTCATGGAAGTCCATGGCGATGACCTCTATGTCTCAGATTTAGGTGCGTATGAAACCCTTGGCACTGCAATGGCTGGTGCACGTGGCACATCTGACTCGGCCAAATAGGTCACAGCGCTCTCCTGTGGTGGCGCTTGCTTTTGTTCTTGCTACCAGGTTGACCTGTTTTTATGAGATGCACTTCGTTGGGCCTTCCTAGAGCGAAACTAGGCAATAGCTTTGGTAATAACAAGACATACAAATACGAAACATGGCGCGAGTAAGCTGAGAGCTTGGGAAGTGTGCGTTGTGCTAGCACAGTTGTGAAGCTTGTGCACACTTGTCTGCTTGACACGGAAGCTGCTTTCCTGTTAGGCGTTAGTGTTTTATCATTAGAACATGTGTGCCTGGCTACAAACAAAAAGTCATCTGCACAAACATATTCCAACATTGGTCTGTTGGAATGGCTGTCAGCATGGATGGTCCTGTTGGATATGGACAATTGGGATGGGTCATGGTATGTGTACTTTATACAGGCTCATGTAGGAACCAGATTTTTTTTCCAGGAATTTGGCTGGGTGCGGCCCGTACATGAATCAGGCCGCTGGTGGCTTGCTAATGCTTCCTGCAATGGTGGCATAGCAGAAGAGGGGCTCAAATGGCATGTCAGACTTATTGTTATTCTCGCTCAATTTTGCTTTTGTTTTCATTGCTACCGGAATAGCCCACCTTGTTGGGATTCTCCCAGAAACGATTGTCCTTAGTGCCATCCATGGAGTTGAAAATTCCCACCCCTTGGAACTTGTGAATGGCACAATATGCCACGTGCGCTAAATCCACTCACAGACTTGTTTCAGCGATGCCCTCTCCAGTTGTCCCTGCGGGGTCTTCTCATGATCGCCTGCAGCCATCAGTTCAGAGTGATAGCGCCGGAAGTCTGCTTTGAATGGCCAGTTGACACAAACATTGAATGACCACAGTACACTGGTCATTCCTGCAGGGATCACGGCTCAATGTGTTCAGGTGGTGGTGAGCCGGTCCTTGACGCGGTCTGTCAAGTGACTTGTGAAGCTGCCGAGCACTAAAATGGCTTTCCATGGTAGCAGACCTCCCAGTCTGTTTGTTGAGGCAGTCTTAACCCAGCCAACAAGTTCATTGCACACCAGCCCTTCTCCTGAGCTAGTTCAGTAACCCTTTCAGGGTCACGAACATACAGTCGGACCTCGTTATAACGAAGCAGTATCGCGACAGTAATTCAGTTGGTTATATACGATATTCGTTGTAACAGTAGATGTAAAAATCAGCTCAAACCAATCGGCAATCTGGCTCCCGCAAAAATCGCTCACACAGACACAAAATATTTTAAGCTCCGAACCCACTACAAACAAGGTAGCCCTCATTTCATGCTCAATGAACCAGAACATGAAACGTGAAATTACAACACAAAAAAGTCCAGTTGACAAAACAGGCCTGCCTTCTCATTTTTTAGAGGAGGATATGTGCTTTCTGTCTGGTGACTATTCCCAGCACTGAGTAGGATGAAAATTTTCGTAGTGTCCACGAACAAAAGGGCCATTTCTACTTCTGCAGTTTGGGACGCCGGGAGTTTTTCGAAGTAGCTTCTCAGCCTACTGGGTAATATTTCTTCGTTATATCCGATATCGCGCGCTGCTGTCATGGTTTCAGTTTCGTTATAAAAGAATAAGTGCAATTGAAATGAAAATTCACAAAACAAAATTCGTATTTCGTTTGCTATAGCTGGTAATTGCTATATCAGTGTTCGTTATAACGAGGTTCAACTGTACATGTACGTCCTCTGCAAAACACCTTCAAAACGGTCAATAACGTATATGTACGTCACCGCTTGTATGTTTAAAAAGAGCTAAGCGCGCCTTTTTCGCCAACTTCTCTTGCTTGGCTTGTGCTGCCACACTGCTGAATTACATCAAATTATTTTGTTGTGCCGATGGCTCTTCTTTTTATTTTTTTTTATGATTTACTTCAGCGGCATGCTGGCTATCGCTTGTGCATCCGGTAACGAGGGGGCGCACTGGCTATCGGCCACCTAAGGCCCCTTACGCCCACCGGGCGCCTCTCGCTTCTTGCGCCTGCCAGAGACCAAGGGTGCCTGCGAAACTGATGAGGCCCTTTTCTCTCTTTTTTTTGTATTTTTAGGAGTGGTGCGCCGTCTTGCGCTCGCGCATCCGGCCGCGCGCGCAGCAGCTGGTTTTGGTATTGTGGCGCTTCCCGCTTTTTGCACCTGTGAAACTGACGTCTATCTGATTTCGACTCACTCAAAAGGGGCCGGCTTGTTACTCTCTCGTTTTTATTTAGAATTTTTCTTGTGTTACTCATGAATAAACCTCATGTATTTAACAACACAAACAATTTTTTTTTTGTCACTTTATGGTCACCCTAAAAAAATTACAATAATTTTTTCTCGAACTAGATTCATTTGAAGAATTTAAATCAGCAGTAGAAATAATCGACCCTTGGGGGTCGCATTTGACGAAAAAATTCGACCCTCAAAGGGTTCATTTCCTGAGGTAAACGTATGGCGCAGGTTTCCTGTCGTCTGCTGTCATGCACATCAAGATGCATCTCTGTTCTGTGCTGCTCGTGCGGCACAGACACACTTCTTGCATTTCTGAAGTTGGTCATAGTGTTCTCTGGCACATCGAATCACACAGGTGTTTGGTCTGCAATCTCTATTTGCGGTATATATTATAATCACGCTTCCCCCTGAGAGCATTCTTGAAGTGGTGGGGCTTCGTGAGCTGGCCTTCTCACTCAAGAGCTTTTGCTATATTGGGGTTCGATGGCAGTCGCAAAGCTCGTTATGTAGCCCTGAGTTTGATGGAATACCGTCTGGTGAGGCAAGAGCACGTTTGCAACGATAAAATAGGGCTCACTGACCTAGCAAAAAATACAGAAGTTTGATGTTTTGCCACCTGTATGAGTGCCTTGTTCAAAATAAGCATGTGCTGTGGAAAATGATCCTATATATTGTGCATTAGGCGGTGCAGTGACTTGACATAGATTTGGTGCAGATTGCCATCAGTTCTGTTAACACTTTCATGACCGTGGGAAAATTGGTTGTTTTTGGGTAGTCCAGGAAATATTTTTTTCTTGCCACAGAAAATGATTGACGCTAAAGTGTAAGGTACGAAATGATAGAGGAAAGGTAGGTCTTTCCAACAGTAATAGTTTCAAACAACAGATGTATTACGAATTCTATAAAAAAATTATCACATTAAAAAAAAGTAACAAAGAAATGGATGAAAACATTAATGCTACTTTGCACAGGGTACGCATAAAAAAATGTGAAATATACAATTTGAACATAAGGCCCTTGTAGAATGATACTGCAAATAAAAGCTCTGTAAATACAAGAGTTATTTACATACATATAAAAATAGAAACAGTAGTGCCTAGCATGCCACCGCGCGAAGCAGTTTCTCGACGTGGTGAAACAGAGGTTGGCTGCGCATGTTTCGCAGACATTTGCTTTCTCCTCAACCTTTTTTTCTTCGTAGCACAGCTTGCAGTTCCAGTATTTTTCAATTTTTTGTAGTTGGTGAAGGGGACCTCGAGGTGCAGTTTTAGTGTACACAACAGGTGGGACGTTGATGCCCACGAGATATTGCTCTTCACAGCCCAGCAGCTGTTCAATGAGTTCGAGTCTGAAAGTGAACTGAAGAAAGTGCAAGCTCCGTGACAGCTCCGGAACTTCTGGATGCTGCCGATGAAATCTACGGCTCTGACAACCACTGCGTGCTACTCCGGAGCGCTCCGCCAAGATCAACTCCGGGCCGGCTTCACGGAGAGAACTCAACTTTTCGTGCAGTTGGTGCCAAGTATTCTCACCCGAACGAAGCCGACACTCTGCAGATAAGAGCTGTGACCTTTGAAACAGGCCGGATCTGTTTACATCAACGCACGTCCACGATAAAACAGCCGGAGGGAGAGGTGAAACTTACCTGCGGATACCTGTTCATGTTCCGGAGTGGTTTGAAACATTTTCGCCATCCGTACTAAAGTCTGACGAATTGAAGTCATCTTCCCTGTCTGTGCTGCTAGCATCATCCACAGATTCCAACTTCGATTCATCGAAATCCGTCGAAATTCGCCTTTTGTGTGAAGCATCGGCGAGTGTCATAACGCCAAAACCGAAACCACGTGAGCTCGTATCCTCGCCGGCGAAGAACATTTAAAAATCCCCCCCCCCCCCCCACCATGGTGGAGAAAAGAAACTCCAAAGCGAAACTGTTGAAATACTTCTTTACCCTTTGGATGGCGTTAGCTGTCCAGAAGTGCTCAGAGAGTGCCGAAATTTGAATTTGTATTCATCTATAATATACTATCGATGGGAACAGGCACGGTCACGGAAGTGTTACGAGTGTCGGGCGTTGTCTGTATGGTTAGGGACTCGAGCAGCAATCGAGAAGACAGACTGCGCTCGGTTTTCAGCACTTTCGCCTCATCCCAGTCAACCACGTGTCCCATCCCGTCACATTGCTCCTCAAGTGCACTTGTTTTTGTATGGCCCTCTTCACGTCATTCTGGTGCTGTGTTAATCTTCTGTGTAGATTGCTTGTTTCGACGATATACACTGAATTACACTCAGCGCATGGAATCTTGTAGACACCCGGAAACTTGGAACGTGGGAGGGTGTCTTTCATATTGCCAAGGCTAGAATGCAGCTTGCTAGAAGGCACTTGCGCAGTTACGGTTCATGAACTATGTAGCCCAACCTGACTTGATTTGAATTCTGTCAGCAGAATTCCCATCTGGCGAGCAATGACAAGGGCTTTCATGCACATCACTTCCGGTGATACAGCACAGCCATCTCTCTGTGTCCCGGCAACATAAGAAACAAGTTCATCCTGTTTTGGAAGCCCCCATATAAAGGATGAGGGCCACTTTCAAACTCGGATGTGTTTCGTCGTGTGCGTTTTACATCCTCGCTGTGACTACTACTGTAGCATGATAGGTTTAAGATTTCCTTATTACAAAGGTCGGATGTCACTGCATTGGGCATTGTGAGGAATAGCATCCGTAGTAGCATCAGACCAGTTAAAACAAGACGTGTAGTGTAACGGCTCCATTTTTTTTTTAGGTAAATATTAGTACACACTTGCTACCAACTTTGCCGAAAAAAAAAACAGGTCCGTTTAACCTAATGGTTGGGCACCATGCCTAAAGAGCGAGGGGACTAAGCATGTCGAATGAAACATGGATGTTGGGCGGAACGCCGTTCAAGTCCTGTACGTTGTAGGGGAAGATTATGACGGTCTGTCATTTGCGCCGGTTGCAGGTCTGAGCTCCATCTACAAGACCAATTTGCGGGGTGAAGTGATAAAGACCTTTGGAAGCCCTGGCAAGGCACCCGGCATGCTAAACGAGCCCTCAGGCCTGAGCGCCACTGAGGACTACCTCTTCGTGGGAGACAGCAAGAACAACCGCGTCCAGGTGGGGCCTCTGAATTTATTCTGCTTCCAGGGGGGGGGGGGACAGGTGCCACTGGCAACCTCGAGGCAATCGACGCTGACGCTTGTCGTAGAGAGAGCTCCAAGAGTCTTGTCCAATGACACGAATATATTATTGCACAAAGCTGATAGCTAACCACCGTTCAGTGCCACCTTTGTAAATTGGATGAGTTTTTATTAGGGGTGTGCGAATATTCGATTTTCGAATTTGATTAGAATATTTCTTGTCCGAATAATTCAATTCGACTTTCGAATACGCAGCATTCGGACTTTCGAATAATTCGACGTGACGAATATTCCGAACGCTGCCAAAGTTGCGGCTAGATTAGTGTGGCCCTTACTGACCCTAACTATACTCCCTGCGCGTTACCGTATTTACACGATTGTAAGTCGACTCGAATGTAGAACGACCCCGAAAAATTGCCTCTCAAAAAAAAAAAAAAAAAAGCGAGCGTGCCTAGAAAATCGTAACACAAAGAGAAGCTCTCCCCTCAACCCACATGGTGGCTCTCCACAAGAGCCACGGCTCGCGGTATGCGCGGTAGATGTTAAAAAAGAAAAGCTTTTGTATAAGCACCCGGAATAATCATGCGCTGTGGGTTGAGCGGCTGCGAGATGACAACCATCGAAGCAACCAGCAGCGGCCACTGCCGCGCGCTACCAAAACAAACATGGCGGCTATGTTAGCACCGCGCATTGAATCAAGGGATTCACTAATGCTCATTTTGTTTATTAGAGACGAATAAAACGCTTCTTGACGCGTTTTTGCACGCGATTCGTGCGCGTCGGTATTGCGCGGGCGACTCTTTGACGCCCGCGTCAACGATTCCGCGCGCGAGACAGCTTCTACTGCTTCCAAGTTCTACCTTCTACCTCAGTATGACGCGGGACGAGCACGGCAGTGAGAGGAGCCTGACTACTTGCCCCAATGGGGAGGCGCACTCTTCATGGCGGCAGGCCGGCAGTTTGAAAGCGCGTGGGACAGCCAACTGACGCCGCCGGAGATGTTTAGGCTTACCACGGTGGCGGGTATTTGATTGGCGCTTTCCCTAGCGGCGCCGATGATGCTTTATAGTGTCGTTTTCGACCACATTATCAGCTCCGTTCTTGCACGAACGGCTTCATTTCTGCCTTTAGTGATATCTTAAAGTGTGGTTAGAAGCGGTCGCTGGAGCTACGCCCACCTCTTCGCGGCTGGTGACGCCGCCATGTTGCCGCCGCCGATCGAGTCGCGCGCGCGGGTAGCATTCGCGGCAGCGTCAGCGCACGCATTTTCGCGAGCAGAAAACGCCCCATGCGGTTCACACTTTAGACCATAACAATAAGAACGAGGGTGCAAAGCTGCTCCCACCACCGTGCAGTGCTGCCACTCCTGCGCCAAATGCGCCAATTTGCGCCAAATGAGGTATCCTGCGCCATCCTGATAAAAAACCACGATTTTGCAAGCAAGTGCGCCAAAAGTGCGCCAAAATTTGTGTCGCGCCAATCGCGTGCAGCCTGTTACAAGCAGTAATTCCCAGTGGTCTCTAGACATGTAGTATAACTAACTCGGGTTGATAACTTGAACTCCCTAGCACGCGTCATCGTGTTTCCCGCGGTGAGTTTGGTTGGCGCCGTCACTGTACTGCCGATACAGTGTTTTCGTCTAGCAAGTCATTGCAGCGCTGGCGTACCACGGTTAAAAACTTTCCTTCTTGCTGTAGTTTTCAATAATTCCTACTATAAACAATAGGTAGTTTTAGGTGGCGTTTATTGCCGGCCCTCTCCGCTCCGACAGCCAGCGGGAGCGCCGTTTCGCGGCATGCGTGACGCGCTCGGCTGCAAGCTCTCGCTTCGCTTGTTGGGCTCGCGGAGGGGACCGCCGCAAGTGAAGCGGGCCGTGAAAAAACAGCCAGTCTCTTTAAAGCATGAACCTCATGGAGCGTTTTTCTGCTTGCGAAAACGCGCCGCGTAAGCACCCGCACGCTGCGCGCGGCGCGGCAACATGGCGGCGGCTTCGGACGCGAAGTGGTGTGGGGAGCTCGAGCGACCACTTTTAAGCGCTCTCTAAAAACACCGCTCAAGGCGCGCACGAAGTTTCTTGTGTGGTAAAGGAGCTTATAATGTGGGCGAACTCGGTACTATAAAACATCATCCGCGTCGCTAGTGAAAACGTCCATGCAATACCTGCCGGGGTGGTAAGCCTAAAAACCGCCGACGGAACCAGCCGGCCGTGACCGGGCTGTCTCGAGCGCTTCAAAACCGCCGCCATGAGGCACGCGCCTCCCCATTGGCGCAAGTCGCCAGGCTCCTTCCACTGCCGCGCGCGACGCGCGTCATTTTCTGAGTGTGGCAGAAACTGCCGCGTGCGGGCGTGAAAAAATCGCACGCGCAACGCCGACGCGCACGAATCGCATGCAAAAGTGCTCCATGCGCATTTCTCGTGCACATTCCCAGCTAGCTTGGAAATGCGCACGAGGACTGATAGCAAGCGCCTGCATCTAATAAAATGAAAAAGTAAAACACGAGGGCTTGCCTCAACAATTATTAAACTAGAAAAGAGGCGCGTTGTTTTTTTGCTAGGCAGGTTTGTCGAAGCCTTTCAATATTCATTACCGTGTTGCATGTTCTCTTTTATCCACACCAGAAAGGAACTAAATACCTTGCAAATTATGTTTTGTTGCATTTTTGCTATTGGGGGATACTTAGCGGATTTAATTGCATCAAACCTCTGGCGACTTCTAACGACTGTTTCGAAATAAGTGAAAAAAAAAATCCCATTGCCCCAGGAATGCCAGGTTGGGCTATAAAGAGCCAAATATGGCTACTTTTTCTTGTGGTTGTACAACTTTTCTTTATTGGCTATTTCGCTATTCTTGGGCTATTGGGAGAGCTCACTGTGAAAGCTATTTTTAATGCATGTTCGAGCCTGCCAACTATGAAGCGTTTTCAGTGACTCCTTGAAAAAGTCTTCCCCTAGTAGGGACAAGAAGACCATTATTCTTGAGTTGTGCCATCCATTTGTGATCGCATTTGTGAAAAGCACCTTGAAGCCCATTCCATGACGACCTCCACATCAATTACTGGATGATACTGGTCAATTTTTAGTGTTGAGAGATGCTTTGGACACATCTAGCAGTTGATGTTTAGCTGCTCCAAGGTGCTCCAAAACTGGCATTTAGGTGCTCCAAATTGCTCCAAAATTAATAATTTGCTGATACAAAAATTGCTCCAAATCACCGTTCATCAGTGGCACCACTGACCACGTAGCACCCCTGATTTCTCGTTTCTCTTGCCGTTACTAGCGGTGGACGCTTCGATTTCGATTCTAAGTCGACCCCCCAACATTGGATTGTCAAATTTGAAAAAAAGGGTCGACCTACAATCGTGTAAATATGGTAAGTTGCAGATAAGCTCTAGGGCCAGGATAAATGTCACGTGCTGCTGGGCTTGTGGGAGAGTGCCTTGTGTTTCATTCCTGTGTCTGAAGTTTTTACACGTGTTGAGTGTGCCAATTGCACCTAGAGGTAAATGCTGTTACATCTGGTTACATTGCGAGTAATGTACAAAAACCTGTGCACCAAACTTTGCTTTCTAAGATTTATAGAAACAGACTTAACCACCCGAGCTTTTAGTTCAGTGCAGTCAACAGAAACAGGTAATTCCATCCTTCAAACGGGTCCATAATGAGCGTGAAAAAACATCAGGAACAAAAGATGATAGATGATAGACTCATTTTTTGCCCCTACAACACCTTTTATCTGGTGCCTTTGGACGTGGTTGTGTTCAACCTTTGTATATTGAAAGCGCCTGCATGTGTACTCACACAGGAAAAGGTAGACAACAGATTTGCACACAAAGAACTGGAGGTATAAGTTAAGACCCCTTTTTTTTCTGGTTTTGAAGGTACACTAAAGGCTGGATAACTTTTTGCTTTAACTGAACAATCATACCTATTGTAGCTCTCATGTCTTCTTTGACAGCCAACAGGGCTATGTTGGATTAGAAATAGATAATCACAGCTGGCATTTCTCTCTCTTCCTTCTCTCTCCTCTGTCTTTCTTTCCCTTCTATTTCCTCGTGACGTTAAAGGGGTTGTGAAGAGATTTTCGAAAATTTGGTGTTGTGTGGGTATTTAGAATTGTGGATGCTTGGTATGCCAACAGTAACAGCAAACAGACAAAAAAAATGCAGTTTCGGTTTCTTCTGGGCTTTTCTCCTCAAGTCGTGAAATGTCATGTTTATGAGCCAGTCATAGCTTCCCCCGTTGACAGTCAGTGTAGGGCAGGCTTGCAAAGGGTCAAATACAACTACAACATCAGCACCATAATGATATTCGCACGCAACTGAGTGGGCACTGTCTGACTTTTGATGCGGCTGATTAGCATGCCAAACTCGCAGCAAATAATTTTTGCGTACCAGGGCGAGTGGCGCTAGAACACGCTACCAAGTTTAATGTAAACTTGGTACAGTAGAATCTCGATGATACGAATCTCGCGGGACCGCGAAAAATATTCGTATCATCCGAAATTCGTATGAACCAACACAGACCAAAAAATTGAGCGCTGAAAAAAGCTTTCGTTTATTTCTTTTCTTACTTTCGCGTGAACAAATCTGTGATTTTTTCTGCTTTTTTTAAACCCCCACGTCACAAAGCAGTCCTTTCTGGAGCGCGTAACGCTTCGCCTAGCTTCGCGCTTGTCTCCTCACTCCCGGTGACCAAGCTCGCTACACGCCGCAACAGTCAAGCGTGAACCGCATGGTGCGTTTTCGCACGCGATTCGCACGCCTCGGCTTTGCGCGCGCTGTATTTTCAAGGCCGCATTGACGATTTCGCGCCCGCGGTATCTCCTACCTCGGTCAGAAAAAGACGCTGACGACTTGCGAAACGCTCGAGACAGCCCGCTGGCTCCGCCCGAGATGTTTAGGCTTAGCACTCCGGCAGATATTTTATGGGCGCTTTCACTAGCGGCGCGAATGGTGTTTTATAGTACCGTTTTCACACACGTTATCAGCTCCTTTACTGCACAAGAAACTTCGTGTCTGCCTTGAGCGGCATTTTAAAGAGCGGCTAGATGCAGTCGCTCAAGCGGCCGTGCCACTTCGCGGCCGTGCCACTTCGCGGCCGAAGCCGCCGCCATGTTACCGCCGCCGGCCGCGGCGCGCGCAGCGTGCGAGAGGTTTCGCGGCGCGCATGGGGCGTGCGGGGCGCGTTTTCGCGAGCAGAAAACAACAGCCCGGCCGTTTCTGGAGAAAGAAGAGTGACAAATGGGGAGAGAGAGCCGTCACTTGCTTGTTCGGCAGTCGGGCGCCTCGCCGGCTCGTTCGTATCATCCGCCGGGCCGCGCAGGTCCGTTCGTAACAGCCGAAATTTTTCCCATTGCAAACAATGCAATTTTGCCGGGACTTTTCGGAAATTCGTATCATCCCGAAATTCGTATCACCCAGAATCGTATCATCGAGATTCTACTGTATTTGCAAATTGTTTTTGCTGCTGCGTTTCAGTCTAAACTGTCATTCTGTTAGCTGATACTCGTGTTCAAGCTTGCCGATGTCCATCTCACATAGCCTCTACACTCACCGTACGTGAACTTTAGGCGCAACTTCATCGGTTTTCTGACTAGGGCGATTCGGTCCTGTCTACTTTGAGATAAGCTCTTGACCCTTTGAGTGTCGAATTTTTTCGCCAAATGCATCCCCCCAGGGTCGATTTTTGTTATTGCTGACTTAAATTCGGATGAATCTATTTCGAGAAAAAATTATCGTAATTTTTTTAGGGTAACCATAAAGTGACAAAAAAATTGCTTATGTTGTTACATACATGTGGTTTAATCATGAGTAACACAAGAAAAATTCTAAATAAAAATGAGGGAGTAACAAGCCGGCACCTTTTGAGTGAATTGAAATCAGATAGACATCAGCTTCGCGGGCGCGAAAATCGGGAAGTGCCCGGAGGACGATACCGAAACGAGCCGCTGCGTGCGCGGCCAGATGCGTGGGCGATAGACAGCGCACCGCCCTTATAAAATACAAAAAAAAAGGAGAAAAGAGCCTCATCAGTTTTGCAGGTGCACGGTGGGCGATACCTAGCTCGCCCCCTCGTTACCAGATGCGCAAACGATAGCCGGCACGCCGCTGAAGTAAATCATAAAAAATTAAAAAAAAGTGCCATCGGCGCAAGAAAATAATTTGATGTATTTCCGCAGCGTGGCAGCACATGCCAAGCAAGAGAAGTTGGCAAAAAAGGCAGGCTTTTTAAACATACAAGCGATGACGTACATATACATTATTAACCATTTTGAAGGTGTTTGCAGTAGACGTATATGTATGTCCGTGACCCTGAAAGGGTTAACCATTGGATGATCAAGTTTGTAAAAGGGAATGATGGCAAGGTTCTCATTAATTACCCACTAGTGGTGTTGGAAACATTTTTTTTTTTCGAAGCTTTCCTCACTGTCTATTGGTTAAGCTGAATTTCTTGTCTCTTTCCTGTCTCTTGGAAACAAGGGAAAGCACATGCTCGGTAATCTTGTTCGAGTCGTATTGCCACTTGTTGAGATGGTTCCCGTTCTTACGACAACATATTGCCGTGCGTCCGTCTTCTATTGCCTGTGTTTCCCAGTTTCTTAATTAATGCCTTGTCGTTCTGCTGGTACCATTCGTGAACACAGTTTAGCAGGTAGCTCTGTGCCTCTCATGTGCGCTGCCAACACCCAAAGCTAGGTTACATGTGGTGGCGTGGTCTACTTTTCCTTCGCGCTTCTTCACCACTTCTGAGGTGCGGAGCTTTTTGAGCCATAAGCATTTTAACAACACGCATCCAAACACCTTCTATGCTGGCCAGTTTACTGGCTAATCAGCTATGCGGTTTGCTTGTTTTGAAAGCATTGTTTTGCATTATGCTTGATGAGTGGCTCTGTGGAGCAACGAGTTGTGGCTCGGAGGGCTGACAGCAGCCGTTTTTTTGTCCTCTCTAACCAGGTGTTCGACTTTGACGGCAACTTCATCTCTGTGGTGAACATGCGGTGCCCTGTGGTGCGACCGTCGGGACTCTACGTCTCCCCCAATAACGTTCTCTACGTTGTGAACTACCTCCACGGGGCGGTTGGCATGTACCAGCTGACTTTTAAAGAGAAGCCCTAAGACCAGTCACTGCACCTCTGCAGTACAAAATTATCTAGTCAGACAAGTCAAGAGGGTAGCTGGTAGCACTCCAAAAGCCTGGATGTTCACGTTCCACTGCCATTCCCCTTTCAGTCACCTCAACAGCCAGAAAACCAGTCGTGTGTACCTGAATCGCTTTGTGCCTTTGTGCTGCGAGTTTGCAGCCCGGTGGTGTGATATTTTTTTTTATGACCGGTTTACCCTGGTGTGTGTCACTGCAAGTGCCTGGGGGGACAAGTTTTTTGTACCTGTTATGCGTGTGACACAGATGTGATTTTTTTTTTTTTTTGCATAGTCAATGCAAAAAGAAGCTCGTGCTGTTGTGTCCAGGTTGATTTCCAGTTGATTGATTGTTAATTTGTCTCTTTCATGTGTGTGACACAGGTGTGATATTTTTTTTCTTTTTGCATCAAGTCAATGCAGAAATAAGCCCATGCTGTTTTGCCCAAGTTGGTTGATTGTTAATGTGTTGCCTCTTTGATATGTGCGACACAGATGTGATATATATATATATATATTTTTTTTTTGCATCAAGTCGATGCAAAAATAAGCCCATGCTGTTGTGCCCAAGTTGGTTGATTGTTAATTTGTTGTCTCTTTCATGTGTGTGACACTGGTGTGATTATTTTTTTGCATCAAGTCGATGTCAAATGCTCATGTGCAAGTTGGTTGATTGGTGAACTGTTGTGGTTGCACCTTTCAGTGTGGGCTTAATTTAAATCAATCCTATTTTAAAAGGGCTACATGGGTACTACATGTTTGTTCAGTTGTGGCATATGATTGCTTCCTAGTCATGCCTGGCTGTAATTGCTGAAGGTCTTTTTGAGGAAATAAAGCATCTATGCCGCAATTTGATGTGTTCCCATTTTTTGCCCTGTGGTAATTCTTATACACTAATCATTGCACGTGTGTAAAGGGTCCACATGTTTGCAAGCCCCTTTTGCAGTGCAGTGTTCTGGCACCAGATTCCGAAATACCGACCATTTAATGCTTGTGCCTGCCAGGTATTGGTGTAGGCAAGGAATGCAAGCTTGCTTTTTTAGAAGAACTTCAGTGAACCACAGGCTGGTATCAAAACAACTGGAAAGTAAGGGCAAAATGTGCTTTTGTTGAAAGCAGCAATGGCTAAGGGTGCAAATTTGGCTACTGTGAAAACAATTTTCAAAGGTGACCACAACGAACGCTTGTGTGCATTTTTTGCAGGAAATGTTTCGTGCAGTGTGGCTCAGAGTAAGCTAGTGCCAACTGTGAGCACTATTCCAAATGGTATAAAAGTAAGTTGTGTTTGTGCCTCCTGCAATGTCTCCTGTAATCTGCCTGTTGTTAAAGCTAAACAGCAAGGCCTTGTCACAAGATACACTTGGTTATACGCAATGTGTGAAAATGGTTTGGCTGGTTTTCCCAAGTTTGCCGTGTTAGCAACATCGCAGACAACAGACGTGGGTACAAGAGAAACGGTTACTAAGAGCAACTTTTTTGGGTCTTGAAGAGTATATTCTTTGCTAGGCCTTATATGGAAGACCCTTTGGAAAATTGCCTTGGAGATCAAGCTTGGGCCTCTATCCAGGAGTCCACAAAGGCTCCAGAACCTTTTGAGGGGTTTGAGTCTGCAGATGTGGACCTCATGCTCGGAGGAGCTTGAGGTCCACATCATGGGATCCTCGCACAAATTTATGCTGCCGTACAGGATGAACCAGAGGAGAATGATAATATTGCAGAGCAGAAAGTATCAGCAGTTTAATAAGTTGAAAGAACTAGGATTCAGTATCTCACTCAGCTCCATTAGAGCCACAAAGATGGTTTTTTTTTAACGAAAAAAGCAAGAATTATTTTAAAACTTTCAGATTTTGCGCCACAGTGACGTGTTATAAGCGAGAATGACGTCATACGGGCCGACAATAAAATATAATTTTCAGTGCGTTAACTGCACGTTAGCATTCAAGTGATGCGGTCAAATGGAACTAGAGGCCCCATTACAGACGTGCAGTCATGTGTCGTCGCGAGAGGTCAGTTAGGCGGCCGCCAATCGCACAGACAAGGTTCCATGACGACGTAGAAAAGTTGCGGGAAATTGGCTAGGGGGTTGCCACGGCTTCACACGTTTTCTTTAATATCTCCGTTATTTGTTCGAAGATTGCGATGATATTGGTATCATTGTTATCGGGACTAAGCATTCTTTCTAATAAACCCAACTTGTATTTTGTCGTCATGGCCCCTTAAGTGTTTGGCCTATGTACCTGCAAAAGTTTGGAAAGAAAGCTTATATCATCTCCAGTCCCTAAAACTACAATGAAGGACTTCTTTAAGCTGTTTTGAGCAATTTCCTGTAAACCCTTTTGAACACACTCTGGTGGTGATGTACATAAAATGGTCTAGTCCATCTCTGTGTTTTCATAATTTTTGGTTTGAGAGACACGTTTTCAGGGCCCCTTGAGTGTCCCTTGTGTAACGAAGTTCTACTGTATGGCCCTACATGCATCACATTACTCATATTTGCTGAGGCAGTTTTGTGCATTTTAAATTCCAAAGTGCAGTCATTCTTTCTCGGCTTTTGTGTCGTAGGAGCAGTTGTATCAGTGGTGTTGGGCAGCTGTTTTGGATGTTTTTCTTATCAGCCTATTTATGCCGAATGCAGAATGAAGGTTTGCCCTGTAGGCTTCCAACTGCTGCTACCCTGCAATGTCCGAATCCATTCTGTGCCTCCGAATAGTAGGCGTTCTGTTAACCTAATCGTACAAGGGGTGCTAGGTCTCTGCTTTACAAAGCACCCATGTCTGCTTTGTAACCCAAGACACTAATTTCCTATCCATTAGCATTACTACTAGTCATGCCTAGGCTTCTGGGGCAGGCAAAAGTATTCTTTCAAGGTGCTTAGCAATAGTTCCTTATTTTCTGCCCCATAAGTCGTCGCTGAGAGTGCGCATTAGTTTTACACCTTCTTAGCGACAGAAAGGGTTTAGTGTTCGTTAATTCATGTGCTTGCCAATTGCCCCCCAGCCCGTACTAAATCTGTGCCTGATTTCCTTCTCATAGCATGGATGGTATCACTGCTGCTTTTCCAAGACACTAATGTTCATCCACCTGTTCTAGTACTTAATTACCTATGCTGACAGGGAGTCCTTCTGCATGCCTGTGTGACATAACTTTCAATGCTTTGGACTTAATTTTAGTCCCACTATTGAGTCTAAGAGCTGCTGTTGAGTATTCTTTGGAGGCCTTCTGGTACATGCCATCCAAAAAGTCTTTGTTGGTTGAAGTGTTCCCCATTATTTTTATTGCACCATTTCGCCACAGAGCATCAAAAGAACGAGAAATTTACCGGCGGGAAAGTTGAAATAGAAGTATAAAAAAAATTAGCTGTGGCTTAGCTCGACTATGCCAGGATATACGTAGCGTGAGCTAAGGTTCAGCTGGTTATTCTTAGCTTTCCTGGTTGTCTAGGATAAGCTTGATTAGTATACTTACTGCTGCTTCAATGACACACACGGTATACGCATTATGTGACACGTATATTTATCATGCGGCCCCGGTCGCAGCGTCACCAATCGCCCCAGAGCTAAGCTGGTTCCTCAGGCGCACCCCGGTGTTGCTGCGACGCACGAGCCATCGGTTCCACACCCGGCCACCCCTCGAATGATCAAGTGGACCGGACCGCCACGTGCGGAACGGAGGTCGGCGAAGACGCTGGGCGCGTGTGAGAGACGCCGGGCAGCGAGCAACGTTCTGTGCGCCGTGTGACGTCACTGCTCCTCGCGCACGTGCAGCATGACTCTCCAGGAGCCACGCGAAACTGCTCAACCTCGGCCAGTGTAGCTCACGCTACAAAATGGAGAGAAAGAAGTGACGTGATGCAAGCGGCTTTATGTACTACAGGATACTGTACAGGCCAGTTTCAGAAAGGAGGTCCGAAAGTTTTGTGTAAATGGAACCATGTGTGTGCCGGTGAATGCTGGAAGGATGCTTGGGCGATGTCCTGTAGCCGATGGGAGTCCTGGACGCGTGATTGGCAAGCCTGGCCGTCTAAAAGCACCGCCAGCTAGCGTCATCTAGCGACTTGCTCGGAACATTCCCACTATCCTCTTCAGCAACTGCTAAGCAGGCTTCGCTGTTCAGCATCAGTGGCTAAATGGCCTAGGCCACTGATGCTGAACAGCGAAGCCTGCTTAGCAGTTGCTGAAGAGGATAGTGGGAACGTTCCAAGCAAATCACAAATTGCCTCTCACCATGTACAAAATCTTTCGTTTTCAAGCTACGTATGGAAGCCGTGCCCGTTAAAACATGGCTGCGCAGTAGGAACATCTTTGTGTCTTCAGCTAAGTGTAGACTTTGTGAAGCTCCAGAAACAATAGAGATTGTTTGATTAACTGCTACACTATATTGTTCTGGGATGTGCTTCAACGGACACTCCAAAAATACTTTGAATTAACACCTCACAGTGTGCGGTACCTTGTAATTGTAGCTCCCTGCAATGATGTACCTTATGACCCGTTTTTCCTGATGGCTCTACACAGTTTATGGAAAATACGCGTGTTAGACAAACGCTGGGCCGATTGTATTGTCCAAGTTGAACTTTAGTCGAATGATAATTAAGCTAATAGGCTACTATGACCAAAATGATTTGAGTCCTGGGGCGGTATTCTCGTGTTCTGTCCCTGTGTCCGTTTTGAGCGAGCCTTGATTGGCTAAAAGCAAACAACCGGATGTGGCGCAACGCATGCGCGGCGGACCTACTGCGTTTGACCGTGGCTTCTTCGAAAGGGCTATTTCAATTGCAGACAGACGGTTTTGGAAGTTCAGTCATGAATGCGCCGGTCATCGCCTTGTTGGCTCGCCGGTGGAACAGGCGGTCTAGAAGTAATATAGACATTTCCGATAGGCCCGCAGAAGCATTCGATTTTTCCGCCTCTCCAAGACGACCTTGCAGTAAGTACTTTTTTCTATACGTTTTAATACAGGCGGAGGTCGTAAGGCCGATACCGTACGCGGGGCCCCCAGTGACGATGCACGAAATGTATAGCCGGTATTCATTGAAAGGTTTAGCTGTCAATTTCTTCATTTGGCAACACTGAAATGGCCACGTACATGGCCGAAGCGCCACAAACATGGCGCGGCTTATGCCACTGCGGCCGCACGCCAAAGACCAAAAATAACACCGGCGTGCGTCGTCTGCTCCGTTTCAACCCGATTCTTAACGGTAATGCCAACAGAGTTATTATTTATCGCACTCACATTTGAGTCGAGGCATTAATTTGCGTTCGGCGGGCTAGAGCATGGGCTAGAGGTTGGAATGTCCAACCCATATGCGCTTGGCACGGACACGGACAAGTACCGCCATCTCGCGGAGCCCGACGTAACCAGTGACGGCGCATTCACATGGTTGCCTACATGCGCGCCTCGCTATTGAATACCGGCCATAGACATCATCATATAGTTAGGGTCACTGCAGGACGAAGGCCTCTCCAACTGACCTGCTACTAAAAAAAAAAAACTGGTTGATTCCTCTGTCATAGGAATCGGTAAAACACGAAAGTGAAATCTGCAGTTGGGCATGATTTGCGGGTAGGCGGCTGTCTTGTGGGTGTGCTTGGCGAGCGACGTCCTGCTGGCGGGTCGCTTCGGCAAAAGTGTACTGGCGTCATTTCCAAGACAGATATGACGTCAGTGAAATCTGTGTATCCCGGCATAAAGCACTTTCGTGTTAAATATAAAACCTGAAAACGAAAAACGCGAAATATAACGTACTCTTTAGTACATCATCATCATCACCAGCCTATCTACGCCCACTGCAGGGCAAAGGCCTCTCCATTATTCTCCAATCCCCGGTCCTGTGCCAACTGTGACCAATTTGTCCCTGCAAACTTCTTGATCTCATCCGCCCATCTAACTTTCTGCCGCCCCCGGCTACGCTTGCCTTCTCTAGGGATCCACTCTGTTACCCTTAATGACCAACGGTTATCTTGTCTTCGCATTACATGCCCTGCCCACGTCCATTTCTTCTTCTTAATCTCTACTAATATGTCCTTAACACGCGTTTGTTCCCTGACTCACTCCGCTCTCTTCTTGTCCCTCAATGTTACACCTACCATCTTCTGTTCCATTGCTCGCTGAGTTGTCCTCAATTTAAGTTGAACCCTCTTAGTGAGCATCCAAGTCTCTGCCCTGTAGGTGAGTGCAGGTAAGATGCAGCTGTCATACACTTTCTTTTTCAGGGACAATGGTAGGCTGCTATTCATTATCTGAGAATGCCTGCCGTATGCACTCCACCCCATTCTGATCCTTCTAATTATCTCTGCCTCATGGTTGGGATCCGGGGTCATAACTTGGCCTAAGTAGATATATTCTTTTACCACTTCCACTACTTCGCCCCCTATCCCAAACTGTTGTGCTGTCCCGAGGTTATTTATCATTACTTTAGTTTTCTGAATATTAATTTTCAGGCCCACGGTTCTACTCCGTTCGTCTAGTGCGGAAAGCATGCTTTGCAATTCGTCCCCCGAGTTACTTAGCAAGCCAACGTCATCAGCAAATCTGAGGTTACTGAGGTATTCTCCATTAACCCTTACTCCCACCGATTCCCAATCCAACGTTCTGAATACTTCTTGTAAACATATGAATAACATTGGAGAGATTGTGTCTCACGCCCTTCCTTTAGGTATTTTACTGCTCTCCTTATGGAGGATGATGGTAGCTGTGGACTCATTGTAGATATTCTCTAGTATTTTTACATAATGCTCATCTACTCCCTGGTTCCGTAATGCCTGAATAACTGCTAGGGTTTCTACCGAGTCGAATGCTTTCTCATAATATATGAAGGCTATATATAGGGGTTCAGAATACACAGCGCACTTCTCTATCACCTGATTGATCGTGTGAATATGGTCTATTGTTGAATAACCTTTACGGAACCCTGCTTGTTCTTTAGGTTGACTGAAATCTAAGGTTGCAGAAATTCTGTTAGCGATTACCTTGGTAAGTACCTTGTAGACGACTGACAGTAAGCTGATCGGCCTGTAATTTTTCAGGTATTTCATGTCGCCTTTCTTATGGATTAGGATGATGTTCGCGTTCTTTCAAGATTCCGGTACGCTTGCGGTAATTAGGCACTGCGTATACAGGTTTGCCAGTTTTTCAAGTACAATTTCTCCTCCATCCTTCAAGAGGTCTGCTGTTATCTGATCCTCACCAGGTGCTTTGCCCCCTTTCATTTCTTTCAAATCCTTCCTTACTTCTTCGGTCGTTACTGGTGGGATGTCTATCTCCTCTGAACTACTGTCTCGTTCGGCATTATCCTGGATGTCCCGGCTACTGTACAGATCCCTTTAGAACTCCTCGGCCACTGTGACTATTTTATCCCTCTTTGGAGTGGTACCGGACTAACCGCCGGACGCTACCCCCACCCCACCCTAAGCTGACGCGACGCGAAGCAGTGGTGTTTAGGCAGCTGCAGCAAACACGTGCGCTGATGACTCCAGTAATAGCTAAACACATATGCCCGGAGGTGTACCCCAGTGATGTGTGTGTGATGTGCAAGAAGGACAGGGCCACGGCGGCCCACATCCT
Source organism: Haemaphysalis longicornis (assembly GCA_013339765.2). NCBI lineage: Eukaryota > Metazoa > Arthropoda > Arachnida > Ixodida > Ixodidae > Haemaphysalis > Haemaphysalis longicornis. The sequence continues at coordinate 261,646,496 of CM023449.1, forward strand.
GTGGGACTGCAGAAGACACCCGAGCGAGGCCAGTGCAGCAGAGACGTTCCCGCCGTACCTTGTCAGTGCGGCGGCGTGCAAAGACTACGTCATACAACACATGGCCGTCCAGCAAGTGTCGGACGCCCTCGAGCTTCAACGCCCGAAAGTGTCACCCCCACCCAGGGGTAGGCATGAGTAGGTGACGGAAGCCGAGTGGCCGGCTGACACGACGTGAGGCCGCGTCGCGTTTGCAGGACAAATAAAGATGTTTTCTCTCTCTCTCTCTCATCCCTATTTGTGATGACATTGCCTTGCTTGTCTTTAAGTGCATACATCTGATTTTTCCCCATGCCAAGACGCCTCTTTACTGCTTTCAGGCTACGTCCGTTCTTTACAGCGTATTCGATCCTCTCCATATTATACTTCCGTATGTCAGCTGTCTTACACTTATTGATTAACTTAGAAAGCTCCGTTAGTTCTATTCTGTCAGCTGGGGTGGAGATTCGAGATTGTCATGGTTTGTTGCTTCCTAATTAGATCTGCCGTCTCCTGGGAAAGCTTACCAGTATCCTGTCTAGCCATCGTGCCCCCGACTTCTACTGCACACTCCGTGATAATGCGTGTAAGGTTGTCGCTGGCTTCCTGTGTCGTAAGCTCGGCTTCCTCGGTAAGAGGTGAGTATCGGCTCTGCAGCGCGATCCCGAATTATTCTACTTGACGCCTTACTGTTAGCTCATTAATCGGCTTCTTTCGTACTAGCTTGTTACGGTCCCTCCTCAAATCTAGCTTAATTCGAGATCTTACCATACGATGGTCACTACACCTTACCCTTCCGAGCACTTCCACATCCTTCACAACGACAGGTTATCGCATGATATGAAGTCTATTTCATTTTTATGGTCCCCATTCGGGCTCCTCCACATCCACCTCCGGCTCTCCCGTTTGCAGAAGAAGGTATTCACGATGCGCAGATTATTCCGTTCTGGGAACTCTACTAATAAGTCCCGCTACGGCGCTACAGCGCGTGCGCAGAGGAAACACTGGTTGTCCGCATGCGCGGGTGTACCGGATACCGTACCGGGACCGGTTTACCGCTCTGCTATATTTCTCTAATCTCGTGAAGAAGACGATTCAAGCATACAGACGTACTTGGCGAAAATGAGTCCTGAAAAGAAAGCAATTGATAGCGAACATTAACACAGGGACAAAGCTTCGATGTCTCTTTTTCTCTGTGTTAGTATTCACTAGCACTATAATTGCCTAGTTAGCAACCAACTCGCCCGCTTTAGCAACCAACTTTCCGCTTTAGTTGTCCTGAAAACATTTAGTATGACCAGAAGGAATCCCTTCTCTGTGGCGATGATCAATTTTGCGAAGCATCCACAAGTATGCATGTGGAGTTGAACCTCGTTATAACGAACACTGATATAGCAATTACCGGCTATAGCAAACGAAATACGAATTTTGTTTTGTGAATTTTCATTTCAATTACACTTTTTCTTTTATAACGAAACTGAAACCACGACAGCGGCGCGCGATATCCGATATAACGAAGAAATATTACCCAGTAGGCTGAGAGGCTACTTCGAAAAACTCCCGGTGTCCCAAACTGCAGAAGTAGAAATGGCCCTTGTGTTCGTGGACACTACGAAAATTTTCATCCTGCTCAGTGCTGGGAATAGTCACCAGACCGAAAGCACGTATCCTCCTCTAAAAAATGAGAAGGCAGGCCTGTTTTGTCAAATGGACTTTTTTCTGTTGTAATTTCACGCTTCATGTCCTGGTTCATTGAGCTTGAAATCAGGGCCAGCTTGTTTGTAGTGGGTTCGGAGCTTAAAATATTTTTTGTTTGTATCAACGATTTTTGCGGGAGCCAGATTGCCGATTGGTTTGAGCCGATTTTTAACTCCACTGTTACAACGAATATCGGATATAACGAACTAAATTACTGTTGCGATACTACTTCGTTATAACGAACTTTATATAACGTTATAACCTAACCTAACCTAACCTATACTAGCAGATGACAGCCCGGAGGGGGCGAGGCGACTCTTTATTTCACAAGCTGCTTGCAAACAGCGGGTGCTACATGGTTCTCAACGATTCACCCCCATCAATGTGTCTACAGCCCATCGCGACATTCTGTATTGGGTGGCCGGCCGAAGAAAAGCCACTATAGGCGTTGGCGCCTTTTGGTTCTACCTGCCAAGCGGGGAGACGGAGAAGGCACCCTGTCACGAATACATGCATTCGAAAACGTTCTATGCTGTGTTCCTGCTAATTTTTTTTAAAGGAATTACCATATTACCACTACTTTTAGTGCATAGTGCGTGCACACGTGATTCGCGGCTCCAGCGAAAAGCCTGCACATGCACAGTTAAACTTCGTTATAACAAAGCAGTATCGGGACAGTAAATTAGTTTATAATAGCCGATGTTTGTTCCAACAGTAGGGCTAAAAATCGGCTCTAACAAATCTGCAATATGGCTAGCGCAAAATTATTAGATACACAAATGCATTATTCTAGGCTTCGAACCCATTGTAAACGAGGTGGTCTCACTTGTCTGCTTGTGGCATTTCAAACCGAGCGGAACGGGAGAGGGTGAAATTACAACAGAACAAAGTTCGTTTGATAAAACAGGCCGGCGGTCTTATTTATTCAAAAAAGGTGGGATTTTGATCAGGTGGCTTTTTACACCACTAAGAAGGCTATGCTAGCTTTTGAGTTTGGAACCTAAGGAGTCGTCGTCGTCATCATCCTCGTCGTCATCATCATCATCATATCATCATCATCAACAACACCAACAGCAACACCACCACCACCCACAGCAGGGCAAAGGCCTCTCCCATAAATGTCAAATTATCCCGGTCCTGTGCTAACTGCGACCAATTTATCCCCGCAAACTTTTTGATCTGATCTGCCCACCTAACTTTCTGCCGCCCCGTGCCACGTTTGCCTTCTCTAGGGATCCACTCTGTTACCCTTAATGACCAACGGTTATCTTGCCTTCGCATTACATGCCCGGCCCACGCACATTTCTTGTTCTCAATTTCTACTAATATGTCCTTAACACGCGTTTGTTCCCTGATCCACTCCGCTCTAGTCTTGCCCCTTAATGTTACACCTATCATCTTCCGTTCCATTGCTCGTCCTCAATTTAAGTTGAACCCTTTTAGTGAACCTCCAAGTTTCTGCCTCGTAGGTGAATACCGGTAAGATGCAGCTGTTATACACTTTCCTCTTCAGGGACAATGGACTGCCATTCATTATTTGAGAATGCTTGCCGGAGGAGGAGGAATCAACTTTTACTGAGCCCAAAAAGAAATCGGTAGTGCACGCTGGCACCAGACGGGATGGTTCCCTAGTTACGGGACCCATATGTTCCCAGCAGCTCCTGGCCCCTGTCTGTCAGTGCGAGCTGAGTCGGCAGGGCGGGGCTGGTCAACAAGGTCTCCCATCGCTCAAGGGGTTGGGGATTGGGGGTGTTGTGGGGAAGGGAAGGAGGGGGGGGTCTTGAGGTCTGTACACTCTGCCAAAATGTGCGGCAGGGTGCCCCTCTCTCTTTTGCAAAACGGACAGAGCGTATCGTGTTCTGCAGGGTACATGCGGTTCATCAGTACGGGATGCGCAAGCGATCCCGCCTGCGCTCGACGCAGGATCGTCTGTTGTTGCCGAGTCAGTTTGGGGGTGCGGTTCCGGCAGTCTGCACCTCTCCTCTCGGTACATCCGGGTAATTTCCCGAAAGCTGGTAACCGGGTGCGGTAGCTCTTCCGGCTCGTGCTCGGCCCGGAGTGACATTTCTCGGGCATGGTAGTCGGCGATGGTGTTGCCTGCCACCCGCGAGTGAGCCGGGACCCACATGAGGTCTATGGCTCTTCCCGGTGGCTTGCACTTGAATAGAATGGCTCGGGCCGCGGAGGAGATTACCCCCCTGCGGAAGCTTCCGTACGCTGTCATTGAGTCGGTGACCACGCTGTCCACGTACGGCTGTGCGAGCGCCAGGGCCGCGGGCACTTCCTCGGCAACTGCGGGGTCTGTTGTCTTCAGGGACGCGCTGACGATCAGCCGGTCTCTGGACGTAACTACCGCCGCTGCACGGTCGCTGTGTTTTCGGAGCGAGGCGTCCGCGTAGAGGACCCTGGGGTTCTCTTCCTGCTTCGGGGCCATTGCTTTTGCCCGCGCGGTGCGCCTCTCGTCGTCCTTGCCCCGCGTCATGTTCCGGGGAAGGGGTTTGGTCAGAATGCTCATCTTCCAGTCTTCCGGAAGGGCTGCCTTGATGGGTACTGGCTCGATCTGCCAACCTATCTTGCGTAGGACGGCTCGTCCGTGCTCCGTGTGACTGAGCCGGATTCTCTGATTCGAAAGGTGAGCTTCGATGAGCTCCTCCACCGTGTTGTGGGCGCCCATGTCTAGCAGTCTGCGTGGGCGAGTATATGGGAATGCCGAGTGCTTGCTTCGTTGCCTTGCGAATCATCGTGTTTAGGGTGTCCCTATTCGCCTTCGTCAGCTGGAGATACGGGGCGGAGTAGGTAACCCGCGACGACACGACGAACGCGCGTACCAGGCGCATGGCATCGTCCTCTTTCAGGCCTCGGTTTCTGTTAGATACCCTCCGAATCATACTGAGTATCTGTTCGGATGTAGTCTTGATCTTTTTGACGGTGGCGTGTGCCTTCCCATCGCTCTGAAGTAGTAGGCCGAGAATCCGATTCTGCTGAGCTGGCTTGATGGCCGTTCCGTCGATGGTGATGGTCACGTCCGGCAGCGGCTCCTTCTTAGGTTTCCCCGGTTGGATCATGAGCAGCTCAGGTTTCTGAGGAGCGCAGCTCAGTCCGCACGACTTGGCGTACTCGTGCACGGTCGTTGCCGCCCGCTGCAAGGCTTCCTCCACCCAGGCATCGGACCCGGCTCGGGCCGTCCACACCGTAATGTCGTCGGCGTAGAACGCGTGGTCCACGCCTTCGATGTGCTTGAGTAGATCGGGCAGGGGCAGGAGGGCCAGATTGGAGAGCAGGGGCGACAAGACCGACCCCTGAGGGGTGCCCCTGTCGCCGAGCTCGACAGGGTCCGACTTCTTGTCCCCTATCCTGATGGTCGCCGTTCGGTTTGACAGAAAATCTTTTATGTAGCCGAATGTCTTGCGGCCGCACCTGGTCTTGTTCAGATTCTGCAACACGCTTGCGTGGGACACGTCAAACGCTCCTTTCAGGTCGAGGGCGAGCATCCCGCGCGGCGCGTGCCTCCTTGCCTGCTTGACGACCAGCTCGTGGAGTTGGACCATCACGTCTTGGGTGCTGAGATGATGTCTGAAGCCGTACATCGTCTCCGGCATCCGATCTGTTTCTTCGAGGTGCTTCTGCAGACGGCGAAGAACCATGCGCTCCATCACCTTCCCCGCGCAGGACGTGAGGGAGATGGGCCGCATGTTGTCTATCGTGAGGGCTTTGCCGGGCTTTGGAATGAAGTGGACCTCGGGTTCATTCCATTCCTCTGGCAACCGCGAGCTGTCCCAGGTTTCGTTGATGTGCTCTAGGAGGCCGCGGGCCGCTGCACCGCTCATGTTACCGAGCAGTTTGTAAGTTATGGCGTCCCTGCCGGGGGCACTTCTCTTATTGCTTTCGTCTATCGCTGTCCAAAATTCCGTCATGGTAAACGGCCTGTCCAGCTCGTCGTTCTCGGGTCCTTCGTACGTCTCGGGCACCGAGTACTGGCCCTTCTCTTCGTTTAGGTACCTCGCCTTCAGGTCTTCCAGGAACCTGCAGCCGTCTCCCTTGTACGTGTTCAATACTTTGGTGAGGTTGCGATTGGTCGCAGTTTTGGTACTCAGCGGCTCGATTAAATGCCTCAAGAGACACCACGTCTTCCGCGCCGAGCGCTTGCCCTGCAGGCCGTCGCAAGTCTTCAGCCAATTTTCCCTGCATAGCTTGGCCGCGTGCTCGGCGATCTGTTTGTTCAAGAACGCAATGCGTTTGGCCAGCTTTCTGTTATGTCTCTGACGCTTCCACCGCCGCGTTAACGAGTGCCGAGCCGCCCACATGTGGGTCAGTCTGGCGTCCACGTACGGTACCTGTGCCGTCGTTGCGATTTCCTGGGTGAATTTCTGGAGGACCTTCTTCTGGTCCCTCGCCCATTAGGTTTGTTTTCTTTCGGCTTGTGCTGGCTCTTCCTCGGCCGCCGCGTCTTGTTCTTGGGTATTTCCTCATCTTGTCCCAATCCGTGATCCGCGCCGTCCCCAGCACAGCTCGATATCGGGAGCCTCGGATCGTGATGCGGATCACGCTGTGGTCAGACCCCAGGTCCGCTTCTTCGCTCCTCCAGGTGACGTCTAGCGTGCCCGATAACCACGACAGGTCTGGCGTAGTGTCCCACGCGGCACTGTTGCCTCATCTGGTGGGTACGTCCGGCTCGTTCAGGAGGGCCATCTCGTGATCCTCCATTGCCTTGGCCAATGATTTTCCTCTCTTGGACTGGAACTTATAGCCTCACGTTGTGTGAGGGGCGTTAAAGTCGCCGAGGATCAGGAGTGGCCTCGTCCCCGCCAACCCTTTCGACTGGCTCACGATGCGGTCAAACTCGTACTGCCGTTGTGACGGTCGGCAGTACGCGCTCATGACGAATAGATTGCTCGAGTTGCCAATTTCTCTTGGAATGAATTTCGACCAGCGTGTGCTCGCACCCGCCCTGCGCCGTGACGTGTTGTGTTGACGCCACGTTGCTGCGGACGAGCACCGCCGTTCCGTTCTCCGTGGGGTCTGTGTAAGTGACGTACCCCGGGAGTCGTGGTTTCCCGTTTGTTTCCTGTAGAGCTATTACATCTGGCTTGTTTTCTTGCCCGTCAATGTGTAAAAGTAGTTCCGCTACTTTGTTGCGAATTCCGCGGCAGTTCCATTGGTAAATTACGGTGGTGTCTCCCCCGGTCTTCTTCCTGTGCTTCTTACTTGGCCTCTGCGTCATTCTCCTCGGACGTCTCGAGTCGACCACGCCTTTTCGCGATCGCATCTTTGATTCGCTCGGCCCGCTCCTTTTTTCAGGGACGCAAAACGGTTTGTGGTTATTTATGCTTGCCGAATGCACTTCACCTCATTTATATCCGTCTAATTATCTTTGCCTCATGGTTGGAATCCGGGGTCACTACTTGGCCCAAGTAGATATATTCGCTTACCACTTACACTGCTCCGCCACCTATCTCAAATTGCTGTGCTCTCCCGAGGCTGTTGAACATTACTTTAGTTTTCTGCATATTATTTTTCAAGGACACGATTCTACTCTGCTTGTCCATAGCGGTAATCATGCTTTGCAGTTCGTTCGCCGAGTTACTTAGCAAGGCAACGTCATCAGCAAATCTGAGGTTACTGAGATATTCTCCATTAACCCTTCCGCCCGCCTGTTCCCAGTTCAATGTTCTGAATACTTCCCGTAAACAGGCTGTGAATAACATTGGGGAGATTGTGTCTCCTTGTCTTACGCCTTCCTTATAGGTATTTTACTGCTCTCCTTATGGAGGATGATGGTAGCTGTGGACCCATTGTAGATATCCTCCAGTATTCTTACATAATGCTCATCTACCCCCTGGTTCCGTAATGCCTGAATGACTGCTAGGGTTTCGACCGAGTCAAATGCTTTCTCAAAATCTATGAAGGCTATATATAGGGGTTCAGTATACTCCGCGCACTTCTCTATCACCTGATTGATCGTGTGAATATGGTCCATTGTTGAATAACCTGTACGGAACCCTGCTTGTTCTTTAGGTTGACTGAAATCTAAGGTTGCAGAAATTCTGTTGGCGATTACCTTGGTAAGTACCTTGTAGACGACTGACAGTAAGCTGATCGGCCTGTAATTTTTCCGAGTCCTTGATGCCACCTTTCTTATGGATTAGGATGACGTTCGCGTTCTTCCAAGATTCGGGGTACACTCGCGGTCATATGGCATTGCGTATACAGGTTTGCCAGCTTTTCTAGTACAGTTTGCCCGCCATCCTTCAAGAGGTCTGCTGTTATCTGATCCTCACCAGGTGCTTCGCCCACTTGTATTTCTTTCAAAGCCTTCTTTACCTCTTGTGCTGTTACTGGTGGGATGTCTACCTCCTCTGAACTACCTCCCCGTTCGGTATTATCCTGAATGTTGCGGCTACTGTACAGATCTCTACAGAACTCCTCGGCTACTATAACTATTTTATCCCTATTTGTGCATATGACATTGCCTCGCTTGTCTTGCGTGCATGCATCTGCATGATTTTTCCCCATGCCTAGACGCCTCTACACTGCTTTCAGGCTGCCTCCGTTCATTTACAGCATGCTCAATACTCTCCATATTTTACTTCCGTATGTCAGCTGCCTTACGCTTATTAACTTCGAAAGCTCCGCTATTTCTATTCTGTCAGCTGGGGTGGAGACTGTCATGCTTTGCCGTTTCCTAATTAAATCTTTCGCCTCCTGGGAAAGTTTACCAGTATCCTGTCCAGCGATCTTATACCCGCTTCTATTGCACACTGCGTGATAATGCGCGTAAGATTGTGGCTCGCTTCCTCCTGCTTCCTCGGTTAGAGTTCTATATCGGTTCTGCAGCGCGATCCTGAATTAACTTTAAGTCTTACTGTTAGCTCATTGATCGGCTTCTTTCGTACTAGCATACGGTCCCTCTTCAAAGCTAGCCTAATTCGAGATCTTACCATCCTGGGGTCACTACACCTCACCCTTCCGAGAACTTCCACATCCTTAATCGAACAGATTTAGGGGAAATCCCCAAGGTGGAGTAAGTTTCTGTGAAGGAAAGTTTGACATCCACCTAAATGCAGCCATACGGCTACCAAGGAAATCTATACACCTTCATCAGAAACTTCGCAGTTGAAGTAAAATTCGTCCTGGTCCAGTATTCGAGCCCGGGACCACCGCTTAACCGGAGCAGTCGCTCTACCAATTGAGATAACCCGGAGGCTAGTCGTCTGTAGCGCGAGAGCGAATTGATCAACAACTCGAAGTGAAGGACAGGTGTTAATCGAACAGATTTAGGGGAAATCCCCAAGGTGGAGTAAGTTTCTGTGAAGGAAAGTTTGACATCCACCTAAATGCAGTGAATGTCAAACTTTCCTTCACACTTCCACATCCTGCACGACGCCGGGGTCATCGCATAGTATGAAGTCTATTTCATTTTTATGCCTCCCATTTGGGCTCCTCCAGGTCCACTTCCGACTCTCCCGTTTACAGAAGAAAGCATTCATTATGCGTAGGTTATTCCGTTCTGCAAACTCAACTAGTAGGTCCCCCCTGCTATTTCTGCAGCCCAGACCATAGTTCCCAACTGGCTTGACTCCAGCCTGCTTTTCGCCTACTTTAGCATTGAAGACTCCCATAACTACCGTATACTGTGTCTTTACTTTAGCCATTGCCGATTCCACATCTTCATAGAAGCGTTCAACTAGCTGGTCGTCGTGGCTGGATGTAGGCGCGTAGCCCTGTACCACCTTGAGTTCGTACCTCTTATTAAGCCTAATTACAAGACCGGATGCCCTTTCGTTAAGGCTATAGTATTCGTCTATGTAGTCAGCTATGCTTTTATTGACTAGAAATCCGACTCCAAGTTCTCTTCTGTCCACTGGACCACGGTAACATATGACATTCCATTTTGCAGCGCTGTAATAGCTTCACCTGTCCTCCTAACCTCACTAAATCCTATTACTTGCCATTTAATACCATCCAACTCCTTGAACAACACCTCTAGATTTGCCTCGCTAGATAAAGTTCTCGTGTTAAACGTTGCCATGTTCAGATTTCAATGGCGGCCTGTCCGGATCCAGGGATTCGTAGCACCCTTTGCTGCGTCACAGGTTTGACCGCCGCCGTGGTCAGTTGCTTCGCAGCCGCTGGGGACTGAGGGCCGAGGGTTAATTGGCGCAGTCATGGGAGGTAGTGGCCATTACTCGCCAGGGTGGCCAAAACCTGCTCTGGTGAGGCGTGCGCATACGCAAATGCCTTTTGTGCTCACACTCGAGTAGGTGGGAAAGCCGGCTTCACTGTTATAATGCCCTATCTGGTGGGGTGCACCCTTTAGAGCGGCGCAGTTTTTTTTCTCTTTGAATTTTTTGCTAACGTCACCGGACCAAGCTCAAGATTAAACAGCTCCGCTGTTAAACGAAAGTGTCACTGAAATGGAGCGTGACCAACCAAAGTTCGTATTTAGCTCTCTATGGCCGATAATTCGCTATATCAGTGTTCGTTATAACGAGGTTCAGCTGTGTATGCACTAGTGTCGATGATAGTATCGATAGTTCTGCATCACTATGCCTTAACATATGATAAGCATGCATCACGTGATCCAAACGAAGTTTTTGTCCGTTTGCTCCTGATCTCAAGGGTATGTACTGTTCCCGTATACGTGGATATGATGCGGTGTTTACGCTTTTAACTATGAATAATGGCAGCAGGGATTTTACAAAGCGCCCATCTTTGGGGTGCTTGCCCGTTTCCTCCGAGGGTTCTTGCCAGTCTGCCTGCTCCTCTCGCATGCGCGTACTAAACTCTCTCTCTCTCTCTCTCTCTTCTCTCTCTCTCTCTATATATATATATATATATATATATATATATATATATATATATATATATATATATATATATATATATATATATATATATATATATATATATATATAATTTACATGTGGGGGCGTGTACGGACGGGCGTGTTGATAACTAACGGAAATGTGGCGTAAAGACAAGCAGAACGAAGAGCTGTTAGTCCATGGGACAAGGGCGTATGCACGAGTTTGGTGCCCTTGTGTGCACGACTGCGCGTTGGTCCTTGCCTGTTTTTGCGAAGCGCGATTAGTTAACCCAGCCACTTCTTTGTTGCTGGCTTTCTCAAAGGTAACGTCCTGATGCAATCCTTTTCAAGGCACCGAATCGGAATTTATCATTGACCTTGGCAAAGTAAGTCCTCGCGACGGTTCAGCTTACTTATAAAATGAGAAATAGAGACGGGGAAGAGTAGAGAGAGAAAGAGAGAACAGGCTTTAATGAAAATTGCGATGTTGCCCTGGCAAAGACGCACCGCGTTCTACGCCAGGTGGCTAAGAACGCAATGGTAATGAAAATATATGATGGCGGTGGTGACATATATGACCCCCATGCTTGCGTAGAGTTTTATATAGATACTGGCCCAGTCCTTTACTTTTCAGGAATGGCGACAGAGCTTTGGTTCCACGGTAGGCTGGCTTAAGAGACGAATATACTGCTCTCTGTGTCCCCGGTGTCTTGCGTTGCTGCTGGCGCGTCGTCGTGAGCATAAACAACTGGTAGTGTAGTAGACGAAAACCACCCCGCGGGGTAAACGCTTTCTTTGAGCACGCCTTAGTCCTCTCTCGTATATATACTCGCAGCCAAAGCCGTCCATAAATCGTCTCTCCACGATATCGCTATTTCTACACCCAGTGGCGCCACCTTTGGACGTGGTGCAGTTTCAGGGGTACATAAAAAAAACGAATAAGAGGGTCGACAGCGCACATTCCGGAGTGCATTCCTTGGGAACTGCTTATCATAGATATTGGACTTCTTGCGTACTTGCGTACGCCTTATAATATCACCACGACTGACATGAACGCTTTCAATGCAGTCAACTTCAGCGGTCCCCCATCCCCTCGCGCACACGCACGCACGCACGCACGCACGCACACACGCACACACACACCACACAAATACAGAGAGAGAGAGAGAGAGAGAGAGAGAGAGAGAGAGAGAGAGAGAGAGAGAGAGAGAGAGAGAGAGAGAGAGAAACTTTATTAGTCATCTCTGCTGAGCGTAATCACCCCCAGAGGGAGGTTCGGGTGGGCGCTTCGTCAGTCGACGGCCAGGAGCCCGTGGTCCTTGGCAGCGTCTTCCGCCAGCTGGACGACTGCAACTTCTACTTCGGGGACAGAGCTGAGCAGCGCGGCCTCCACTGCTCGTAATTACTGATGTGAAATCCGGGGTTGGCGAGCTGGGGTTTGAGATGACCGGCCCGAACCACGTGTGTGAGCGAAGCGACTGATAGTCGGCACCGTTTGCATGTGTCCTGGTATTTTTCTGGGTACGGTCGATGGCATAGGTCGGGGTGGGGGAAAGTGCATGGCTGCAGCCTACGCCACGCTACTGATTGTCCTCTTGTAAGGGATCTGTGAGCTGCCGGAAGCTTCAGACGACTCAGCATAAGCCTATAGTGTTGGGTAACTTCTTCATATGTCCAGGGCCTTTCGAGAAGCTTGTATTCATGAAGGAATTTTCAAATTTCCGTCAGGAAACCTGTCATGTAGGTTCTAATTCTTTCGCAGTCCTCTTTCATTAAATTATAGAGCACTTTTGTGCCAAATAAACCTCGCAGCACCAATAGGTTTACAGTTATAAATGTTTTTTTTTTCGGTGCGGGGGCGGCCCTGCACGCCGAGTCACACGCAAACAAAATCGTACGTTCGAGTCACCGTTCAAGTCACCGTAAGTTCGAGAAGCTTCCATTCATGGCGAACGCGTTTGTTCGGAGCTGCGCGAATTTTCACATTTTCATCAGGAAATCTGCCGTGTAAGTTCTAATCCTTTGCAATCCTGTTCCATAAAGTTCTAGAGCAACTTTTTGAACATCGTAGCACCAATACGTTTACAGTTATAAACGTTTCAGGGGTGGCCGCGCGCCCTGAGTCACACGCAAGCAACGCAAACATAGCTAACTTCCCTGACAAGGTGACCCCTAAAGGCCACCGCGTTATCGTGTTGCTGTTACAGTAGCTTGAGAAGTTAAACCAACCCGCTAGGCGCATTTTTGGTAAAGTTACAGCCAAAAGCCGAAGTGTAAACAAACAGTCAACGTACGTTCGAGAAGCTTCCATTTATGGCGGACACGCTTAGACGGAGCTGCGCGAGCTGAGCTTCGCCAGCTGAGCGTCAGCTGAGAAGCTCAGCTTCTATTGGCCAGCTTCTCTTTGGCCAGCTGAGCTTCAAAATAGCCATTTTTTCGTAGTTATACACTTGAGCATGACAGTGGCTTACCTTTGCAAGGCCAGACGTCAGTGAATCTCACCAGTAAGCCGGCGTGTAGGCTTACTCCTTTAGAACCGCGCGTATAAAAAGCAAAACCGACAAATGCTGGCTCAGTATCATTGCAAGTGTGCGCGACACCGTCGTCGACGGGAAACCTCTCGCTCTCTGGCTATTTTAGATGCAAAGCATCTCTTGCTCTCGGCTCCGTCGTGCATCGTCCGTCGTCCGTCCATCCACCAGCCCAGGAAGGCACCGGCAACACTGCCGCTCCAGGAGCCCTTTAAGGGGAAGCGTGCTCGTCTCGTGCCGGCCCAGGAAGACACCGGCAACACTGTCGCTCCAGCATCTCATGGTCGGGGCTATGTCCCTCCCTTGTTGTGGCGCCGTCCACACCCCCACTGCGCATGCTCGGCTCATCTCGTGCCGGCCCAGGAAGACACCGTTAACACTGTCGCTCCAGGAGCCATTAAAGGGTAAGACACCACCGGGCGTTCAGCCAGTCGAGCATGCGCAGTGGGGGTGTGGACGGCGCAACAACGACAAGGGAGGGACATATCCCCGTCGCATCTAATAAAATTACACCACCTTCCCGTAGGGGAACCCTGAGTAGTATGCGAAACAGCCATGGGCTCAACGCAATTTCCCATTTCGTAGTTCCGGTAAGTGAAAAGTGTGGTAGTTACCATGGAAACCAAACTGTAAATATAACGCTAGCTACGTACCTCAACCTAACGGAAACGACGAACTGAAAACTAATGGGCACTTGAATCGACCCCATGGCTGCTTTGCATACTACTCAGGGTTCCCCTACGGGGAGATGGTGTCATTTTTTTTCGTCTGGCTCTCTATGCCTAACCCATACAGGTATGGAGTGCTGCCTGCTTTGGAAGTAACCATCGTCCCGGATACCTATAAGGGGCTACACTATAGAAGGGTTCAACCGTGCTAGGAATTCTCCGTGGGACATAAACAGCGCTCCCTCACCATAGAAGGATCTGGCCACCCTGGGGTAGTAGTTGGACGCCACCTCCCATTACTAACCAACTCATTCTCGGCCCTCAGCCCCCAGCAGCTAAAAGCACCTGTCCACGGTGGCAGTCAGAACAGCGATACAGAAGAGGGTGCTAAGAATCTCTGGGTCCGGACAGGCCTGCATTGGGACCTGACCCTGGCAACGTTCAATGCATGCACTCTGTTTAGCGAGGGAAGCTAGCTGTACAACTAGAGGAGCTCGCTGACATTAAGTGAGGTATTATAGGGTTAAGCGAAGTTAGGACTGGAGATGGGTTTATGGAGCTCACTAGCGGACACATTCTATGCTATAGTGGACCCCAAGAGAAGAAAGAACACGAATGGGGGGAGGGGAGGGGGAGGATTTTCAATCCATAGAGAAATAGCATGAAACGTGGAGGAATTTTTCAGCATTAGCGAGAGAGTTGCGGCTGTTGTGATCAAGATAAACAAGCGGCAAAGGCTAAAGGTAGAACAGACCTATGCGCCAAAAACCAGCTATGATGATGAAGCCGTAGACAGCTTCTACGAGGACATTGAATCAGCAATACAGTGGTGTGATTTGCAGAGAGAAATAACCTGAGGTTAATGAACATATTCTTCTACAAACGAAAGAATAGGAAATGGACATAGAAATGTACTGATGTTACAACCAAAAACGAAAATTACTTCATTCTAAGTGACAACCCGGGCTTCGTGCAACACGTAGAGGTGCTAAGTAAGATTAGGAGCAGCGATCACAGGATGGTTAGATGCAAGCTAAGGCTGAATGTCAGAAGTGAAAGAACGACACTCGTGAAAACTAAGAAACCCCGCAAGGAATCAGTCAGAGCCAGATCGCAGGAGTTCAAAATAACTCTTCAAAACAAATTCTCGCTTTTGAACGAGAAGAACGAGGTCAGTGTAGGCAGGCTGAACGGCAACGTAATATCGGCACTCAGTGAATAAGAAGCAGCTGTGGGAGAAGCAACATGTAGGGAACAAACGGGAAAACTAATGAATAAAACGAAGGAACTAATGGCCAAACGTAAGAACATAAAGGTTTCAAGTACGGTAACAGAAATAACGGAGATAAACGGTAACAGAAATAAAACAAAAGACATTGGTGCATATAACATGGCAGTGATCGACGAAACGCTGCAAATAGGGGAAAGCTTGAAAGCAACTAAGAGAAAGCTAGGCATTGGCTAAGACAGTATGTATGCACTCAGAGATGAGCGGAAACATTACGCACAACTTGGACGAAATAATTTAGGCAGCAGAACGATTCTACATCAGGCTGTATGTCAGCGACGTTAGACCAGGGGAAACTACTGAGAATACAAGCTCAACTTGCGACGCCTTACTAGTAACTAAAGAGGAGGTAGGGAAGGGCTCTCAAAGGCATGAAAAGAAGAAAAGCTGCAGGTGGCGACGGCATAACGATGGACCTTTTGAAGAAGAGGGGGGTTATTGTTCTGCAAAAGCTTGTTGTACTATTTTCGGATTGTTTGAATACTCATAACGTGCCCATAGCCTGGAAAAACGCCAACATTATTCTGATCCATAAGAAGAGAGATCCCAAGGATTTCAAGAATTACCGACCCATCAGCCTACTCTCGGTTGTTTACAAGCTGTTCACCAAAGTTGTAGTTTGCGGCATAGGGGAAAGCCTGGATTTTCATCAACCCAGAGAGCATGCTGGGCTTAGGAAAGGGTACTCAACCATGGATCACATCCATGCCGTCAACCAAGTGATAGAAAAATCCGTAGAGTACACTAAACCCCGTTACATGTAATTTATAGATTACGAGAAAGCGTTTGATTCTGTACTCACCGCAGTCGTTTTAGAAGCACTAAAAGACCAGCGAATAGAGGAAACCCACATAAGATTTGCTAGAAAGATATATATAAGGAAATGCACGGACAAGATAACCCTCCACAGCAAAGCGATAAATTTCCGATGCGAAATGGGATTAAGACAGGGACACACCACCTCTCCAAAATTTTTCCCAGCATGCCTGGAGGGGGTATTAAGAAACGATTTACTGGGAAAACATAAGATTTAGGATAAACGGGGAATACTTAAACCATTTGAGGTTTGCGGATGTCATAGTGTTGCTGAATGAGACTGCCAAACACGTGCAAATAATGCTTGAGGAACTACAATTAGAAAGCACGGCCGTGGGGCTAGAAATAAATATGAATACATCTAAAGTAATGAGGAATAAGCTTGTCAAGAACGTCTTCTTCAGCTAAGGAAACGAAACGCCAGAAGAACTAAAATAATACAACTACTTGGACAGGTGGTTAGTGCTGACCCCAACCACGAGAGAAAAATCCGGAGCGGAACAGTTGTAGGTAGGGAAGAACACGGCAAGCACTCCCAAATAATCAAAAGTAAGCTACCTCTGTCAATCAAAAGAAAAATCTACGACCAGTGTATACTGCCGGTGATGACATAAAGAGCTGAAACCTGGCGCCTGAGTAAAAAAATAGAAAGCAAACTTAGATCGCCTCAAGGGGACCATGGAACGAATGATGTTAGGAATAACACTCAGGGATAAGAAACGAGCTACCTGGATCAGCGAACAAACTAGAGTTGACAATATGGTAGTTCGAATAAAGAAAAAGAAATGGACCTAGGCTGGCCATGTAGTGAGAAGAACCGACAACCGGTGGACAATTAGGGTAGCAGAGTGGATACCAAGAGATGGGTATACAAGAAGGGGAAGACCAATAACACGATGTAGGGATGAAATACGGAACTTCGGGGGTAAACTATAGACTCGAGTAGCGCAGGACAGGAGCGGTTGGAGGTTAATGGGAGAGGCCTTCGTCCTGCAGTGGACCCGAGCAGGCTGGTGGTGGTGGTGGTGGTGGTGGTGATGATGATGATGATGATGATGCCCAGAGCCCGTTCCCCCCCTCTCCCCGCCAGGCGGCGCCTCTTCGGACTGGAGGTCAGAATCCTCGGGCTGCCTCGTGTGCCGTCTCATTCCCCGGGAGGGACGACTGCGCTGGCGTCAAAATCAGACAGACTTGTCTTGCTGTTGTCTCAGAGCGGGTCCGCAGTATATGCGCCGCTGCCGTAGAAAGTCGCCCTCTTGCGTAGTGGCGCAAGATCATGCTGGCCCGTGTACCCATGATGGCGAGTGCGATGGCCACTTCTCCCGTATCTCGGCGGGATGTGGTGACTGAACACGGGGATATCACATCATATTGATGGTCAACCACCACTGCCGTTACCGCGCTTCGGCCAGGGTAGCTCGCCGTGTCAACGTAGCAGACCCCTGGGTGTTTGAGTGGTATCGCTTGTGTAGCACCATGGCCCTTGCTTGTCTGCGCTCTTGGTGATGTGATGGATGCATGTTGCGGGGATTCGGTGCCACACTGATGTGTTTCCGGATTACCCGATGTAAGGCGACCTTCGGTCCATGTTGATGGGCGTAAGGAATGCGCAGGGATTATAGGATGGTTCTCCCGGTGATGGTAACTGCTAACCGATTGTGTTGGACCGTACGTTGCGCTTCAATGAGCTCGTCCAGGGTGTTATGGATGCCCATAACAACCGGTCTGTGGCGGTGCTTATAAGAATGTCAGCTGCTGCCTTGGTGGGTTTTCAAATAATTATATATATATTTTTTTGTTTCTGCTCTCCTGAGCTTGAGACACGGGACGACGTACGTAATTCTGCTGATAAAAAGGTCTGCACAAGACGGAGGAGGTTGTGCTCCATGAGGCCATGCTGTTTGTTTGCGATCCTGGTGATTAATCATCTAATCTGGGCAATCTGGGCAGCCTAATTGTGTAATGCTTGAATTGTTGCTGTTTTGGTGCCTTTCTCGTGGATCCGTAGGCGCAGGATGCGAATGCAATCACTTTTAGGAATGGCGTTTCCTTGCAGGAACACCTCAATGTTTATTATATACTTGTTTTAAATGACACTGTCGGTTCTGGTGGCTGGTGAGAGTGATTTCAAGTCTTCAAGCATACGTGCTACGTCGAAGTGGAGCTATTTGCACCACGGATATTGAAACCTGTACAGTTGAACACGGATATATCGAACACGGATATATCGAATTATTGTCTATCGAACAGTGCAAACATCCCCTTGAAAATCCCATGCAAAAGTTAGGGCTGTTGTGCGCGTGTATCGAAATCCTGATACGGGCAAATTCGATATATCGAATTCCGCGCCGAAGGTGCCCCTGAAAGTTTGCATCCTCTGAGGGGTGGAGTTGATGATAATGTTGACTCATCGCAGGAGCTGCCTGGCTTGGTGAGACAGAGGCGGCGTCCGCGGCATTATGTCGCTTCGATGGCCTTCAACAACTGTTTTACGCTAGCACGAGGGGCAGCGCCATGATAGCTAGAACGCGGATAGTGGTTGGGGCGAAAGGACATAAGAGCAAAAAAAATTGACCGGAGGCACTCTTTTTCTGTGATTGAGCTGTTTGGTGGCTCGTGCGGGGGACCGATGCGGCGTTGATGTTTGTTTTGTCCAAGGCATTCATTTCGGAACAACGAAGGCGGGAATTCGTCGGGCGCAAGCTGCTGAAAAGATGTTGGTTGAAAAGGCGTTCGGAATTCCTCGCAGTAGTTTTGAGGGCGATGCACGCATCAACGTTGACGTAAAGGCGAATGCAGCACAACCCGCCCGGCTATTCCGGAGCGTGTCGGGTGCAAAGCCACTTCGTTGCACGCCTCCAGATCGGGGAGGTGTGCGGTTCGGATATTGAAGATAACGGCACTCAGTGCCTGACAATATTCCCAACCGCCTACTGCAGCCGAGGTTCCGTCAGCGCTATTCGCCTCTGTTGTGGCACAGTGTACAGCGTTGATTTGCTCATTTTTGCGTGTTTGTAATCTTTAAGACCATTTGGCAACCTTTACGGCGCAGAAGAAAAACAAGCAAAGCTCAGACATTTCAATGATAAATAAAGGGCGGTGGTCATCATGCTGCCGTTCAGAGTTTTCGTGATTGGAGAGTTCAAACGGTAAACTACCGTTTTCCACGACTTCAGAAAACTCTCAGTGATGTGCGGATTTGTCAGATAATCTTCAGGTAGGCGTATTTTATATATCGAATTATCGATATATCGAATTTTTTGGCGATCCCCTTGGAGTTCGATATATCCGTGTTCGACTGTATTTCTTTCTGAGCGGAGCTCTATGAGGTAAAAGTTGGATATTTTGATGGTCTTCGTACCGTAGATTCGGGTATTGCATGCCCCTTCGGTCCGTGCAAGCGTACGTCATGCCCGCTGCAACAAACACTCGTTTAATCTGCAATCCATTACAGATTTCCTGAAGCTGCGGAGCTCATAAGGTATGCTATTCCTGCAAGAATTTTATTTATTAGATCGGTATGAACAAATTACTCGATCGAATATAAAAAGCGCACACTTTTTTTTTTCATTTATCTTCTACGCCGTTCGTTCCGCTGTGAAAATTGCAGCGTGCTAGCGGCGGTCGATGACTGGCCAGATTGTGCGCACGTCAGCGAACAAGTTGCTGTTTCAGCGTTGGCGAAGCGGCCTTTATTGATGAACGGGTGAGGTCCGTTGTACGCGCAACGAGTACCTCCCGTAATTACTCGAGCCGGGTGACCGCAGCCTGGCTTCGGCGTCGCTGGAGCAGCGTATCATGATTTGGACATCACTTTTTAACGTTGAACAGAAACAGGGGAACGATATGCTGAGCACTTGGTTAAGCTGCCAACGTTCCTGTGCTTCGAACCAGGTCCGTCAGAAACTGCTGGCAGAAATATAGACATCGATCAGCTGAGTCCACCAGCTGAGGCGCCCATCAACGTTTCAGGTTTATTAAACGCGTTGCTTGCATACAGAAGGGAAACAAGTTCGGCTAAGCAGTGGTAGTTAGTGTTATTGCCAATCGGTTTGTGTAAATGAGCCGTTTTGTATATTTCCGGGAAGGGGGGGGGGCACAATTAGAAACAGGAGTGTTAATTCGGCTTCACAAGGTTTCAGTTACAAACAATAGTCGATGAAATGTTCGTACCGTTGCAACCCACACAGGAGAAACGGACCCCAGCAGCCGACGCAATATATTCCCACAAGTGTGTGCATGTCTTGCCGCAATAAAAGACAAAACGTTTCTCGGGGTACTTAGTTCTGCTTACGTGCATTGGAGGTGAAAGCCTGGCGGTACTTCATTGTCGACGAGCAGGTACGATCTTACTATTGTGACGGGTACGTTTTATATACACGTCTACCCGCCCATAGAGTTTCATACTAATATACGCCAGAGGGGACACTGGCACTGCAATCGTTCAACCACCATGGGGCCGATTTAGGGACGTAGACTCGTGATTTTGGAAATTCGCTTAACTTGAGGCTTGGCGGCTGTTATGTGCACTTGGCTTCTGATTTTCAGCGCCATGAGTTTCCGTTTCGGCGTCGAAAGCGTCGCGGGCTTGCTCCGGGGCAGAATTGCTGTTAGAGCCCGATTCCAGTGGCTGCAATTATCCAATACCGCTAGGCTGGAATGAAGTGGATGCGGAAAGCAGTAGCATCACCGTGTAGCCCCCTACACTAAAACTAGTCATGCTCTACGGCATTTCTGAAAACGGACGCGAACTGGTGATTCCGCACAAGGTAGCCGGTCCGAGCACGCTGTTCCATCCTATAAAGTTCCGTTCATGACGACGCTTGCGAGAACAACACGAGCGCGGTAGCAGCTAAGCCAAATAAAAAAAACCTTTACTAGCAGTAAGTATATGAATACAGCCGTCTAATCTTTCTTCACAAAACGATATCGCGGGAGCTTCGTCCAGTGGATGGGTCACCACCAAGTTAATCGTGGTCAGCCCCTTATCACGGTAGAAAGCGGCGAAACAAGCGAGGGTAGGTCGCATGCACAGACCGATTCCGCCAATGCAACCGTCATCTGCTAGGCTGCCCTTTTCCGTGGGTAATCAGCTCCTTTAGTGCCAAAGGCGGACAAAAGACGATGCAAACTTTTGGAATAGAGTACACCCGCCATTGCTTCAGCCGCACGCTATCGCCGACTCGCACGCAAAAGTTTAAAGAAACATCCCCCTCGCGAGGGGCACGATCAAATGCAGAGCATTTCCGGGGGCGCACGACGTTAAGTAGTTTGCGTTACGTTAATGTTGCACTTGTGGCAACTGCTGACGAGAGAGCGCGGCGATGAGTGCGTTCCAGCCTCGCCGACAGCCGCCTTTATCACGCCACGATCGCGCCACGCGCGCGCGATGCTGACGTCACGATCACGCCACAGATGTTGTTGATCCCGCGACGCGCGCGCCCCCACCTGTTGGGCGCGAACCGACCGCGGAGAGAGCGCGCGATGCGAGCGGAGAGTGGGCGAGGAGGAGCGGGGCTGACGAGATAGCGCGGCGATGAGCGCGTTCCAGCCTCGCCGACAACCGCCTTTATCACGCCACGATCGCGCCGACAGGGCGCACCTGCGAGCGATGCGGACAACTACGGACGCCAAGAACGGGTGACATCGTGAGTTAAAGAAATGCTCTGCATTTTAAACAGTTACCGCGGGGCGGTTGCATGAGCCAGTGCGAGTTTACAGATGCGCGTGTTTCCATCCCTTAATAACGCTGCGGTAAACACAGGTCTGCCGAAATTTGCGTTCAGAAAAAGGGCTTGTGTTTGTTTGATTTTGCTGTCATGCCCCGTAGAAACGCTTAATTATGTGTTGCACCAAAAATAAAGACGGAAACTCCGTAATTTACCGCTTACACTGTTCATTGCAGAACTCCCGAATTGTTCGCATTGGATCTCCTGTTAAGAACGGTTGCGTGCAGCAGAAGTAGCGGCGCTACGGAGGTCTCAGGTGCATGTTTTCTGCGCCGAACGCGCGCAGTCAAGACCACGTGATTGTTTGCAGTAGCACTTTTCGAACGTACGCATAATGTGTGTCCGTACAAATAGCGTGGCCCCGGCGAGGATTCACCGTATCACCGTCACATCAGATTGGGTCATAACTCATTACTACGGTGATGTACTCGTTCGTGCATGGCCTATGAAACGGCGCAGCACATTACTTCCGAAGTACAAAACAAAGGTGGGCGAGTTGGTGTGGGTTCATGCATGGGAAACGAAGCGCGAAAAACATCCCCCTCGCGAGGGGCACGATCAAATGCAGAGCATTTCTGCGGGGGGGCGCGCCTGCAAGTCGTATGGATTACGTATTGGTTGTTGTTGTTGTTATTGTTGCTTCCAGCGTAGACATTGTCGATGAAGTCGATGGTGAAACGTGCCGTGAACCCCCTGCCGCGGCTATGACGCAACGTGGAGCGGCTATAACGCAACGTGGCGCGGCTATGACGCAACACAATCCACTTTAATCCAATCCAATCCAAATCCAAGCCAATCCAAGCCAATCCAATCGAATCCAATCCAATGCCCCTCGCGAGAGAGCGTTATAGCGCCGAAATCGCCACCACGCGAACGCGTGATGCTGACGTCACGATCACGCCACAGATGTTAGCGACCGCAGCGCGCGCGAACGACATGTGGTTTAAGCGCGAACCGACCGCGGCGAGAGAGCGCGATGCGAGCGCCCCACCTGTTCTTGCGCGCGAACCTAACGCGGCGAGAGAGGGTGTTGCGCACGTCCCCACCTGTTGTGCGCCCGAACCGAACGCGTCGAGAGAGGGCGTTGCGAGCGGAGAGAAGGCGAGCAGGACGCGGGGGAGAGGGCGCACCTCTGGCCGACGGTTGAATGAGTCAAGGATATAAGGCACGTTCGTAACCTTCCGTTCTGTGTCGGCTTTGTGGCTCAGTTGGTAGAGCACCGTGCACCTTGCGTTCCGCCCGCAGAGTCGTAGGATCGAAACCTGGCGCCGGCAAGTATTTATATAGTGTAGGGGGAGCGATGCGGACGCGGACTACGGACGCCAACGCGGGTGACATCGTGAGTTACTAAAATGCTCTGCATTTAAAAAATTGGCCGCGTATCTGCTCCTTTCGTTGCAAATGTCGTCAAAAGACGATAGCCATTGTAGACATTTGCCAAGGAAATGTCCCCCTTCGCTTTCCCGCTCACCTCTCATGCTGTTCCTGTTCCGTCGCGCTCATCCCAAGGTAAACACACTAAAGGTTTGCTCAAGGCGATTTGAATTTACAGCGTTCCACTGCTACAGGCGGGGTTCCTCGATGCCAGAGCTGCAGTATGGCGGAGACGCGCGTGAATCGCGGCGGCCGACTTCAAGGTTTATAGAACCGCGTTGCCGCGCTCCACGTGCATTCCAAGCAGAACGTGAAACCTAGCTAGTGGAACCTTCCTTTGCTGTTTCCGCGTGATTTCTCATATGCCGCCCGGAGGTGGCGCGGGCAACAGCAGGCGGTACGCGCTCTTATGCAGTAGATGTAGAATATCATTTGCTATCGAAAACCAAGCCTCGAGGAATTTTAACAAAGGAACACTGTAAATATCCCTTGGGTACTAATTTCCTGTCTTATATTTGCGTAATGTGATGTTCTTGTTCAACAAAGTTGACAAGTATGAACATATAAACCGGGCTTAGACGTTTACATTTGGCTGTGAGTATATAAGACTATTGCGCAGTAAGCATTTTACTTTGGCCGGGTGGCTCAATCAAGTTACAGACACAGACCGACAGACATACAGACAGACCAGAATTTCTGGGTTTAAGTAGCCCAAGAAAGACTATCGTCTTTTAAACACAAACGCTTCGCCGCCTAATCGGCCTAATCATCGGCTCCCGCTAAGCTCACCCGTGCATACAATTTACAAATAACTTCACCTCTGATAGAAAAATTCTTCTAAACATCAATATAAAATTAACAGGAAGAACGATTTGTTTTGACGATTAATAATTTATACACTAACCAACATTAGTTATAGCTTTTGTATTTCAGCAAAGTACTTTGAGTCAAGTCAAGATAACGTCTGGGTCAAGCCAAGTTCGAAAATCACGCATCCTCCAGGCATGGCCGCCTCCTGGGGGGTTGAAGCCGCCATTCGGCGGCTCGCATAGACACTAGCGCCAGTGTCCCCTCTAGCGTTAATTAGTATGAAACTATGTTTACCTGCCGACACAGCAGCCATGCTTTTTAACGTCTCGGTATTTTACCGCCTCAGTGCTATATCAACTTCCACTCACACCTGCCTAGTTCCATCCTGATACTATATATTAAACCATCTTAATACACCTTAATCCTTACCTGAATTTATCTTAATTTATTTTAACTCACCTTAGTCCACCTTAATCCCAGTCTGCGAATCATTACCTTGAATTAAAAATAAATCATTTGACAATCATTAATCATTGCTTATACAGGGATAGCATGCTTTGGTTCACTCCTGGTCCTCCTTGGGTCATGTGGGTTTTGGTAGCGTTCGTGTCGACGCTGGGGTTATTTAAGGTGACCTTCGAATAAGGCGTATGAGGCTTTCGCCCTAAAAAAGAGAGAATCTTGGAAACAGACGATCGGGCGTAAATGCGTTGCAGGCTACACTAGTTAACGAAAGTCTTGACGTCGACGAGGAACCGACGATGCTAGCACTAAGCCTGCGCCTTACTACAACTGCAAGAAAATCGCGATAGTGATTCAAAGTAAGCGCAGGGAAGGCGTGGTAAACTTTGCTGAGTAATTGTGAGGAAGGCTTGCTGTTCGTGGAAGAGCGATGTTTTGCGTTCTTCAGCAGGTATCCCCACGATTGCGCGAATTTATTAGCAATGTCGAATACTTGTCAAAGAACCCCTTAACACGAAATAGCCAGAACCCAGCACCTCTATTCACGGCAGAACAGAGGCATCTGCCGTGAGAGGCAAGACAATACGCGTGCATCGGGACATATGGCGGAAGTTCAAGCTCTTCTGTACAAGGCTGATATTCTTTCAACGTAGTGGAAAACCGCAACGCATATATTGCTCTAAGCGAACGCTCGCAATGGGCGAAGCCTTGACACAAGGCGGAGGAGGATAAATCTTTATTGTCGGGAAAGCTTATCCAATATGGACAGACTGTAGGAGCCTGTGACGACTCGTGTGGAAAAGCTGATATACACACAGAAAGATTTTAATCCTGCAGTGCTTTAAACAGGAAGCTTTAAAAGCTCTAGAAGGACGGAAGATACTCGCTTGGTTTTGTGTGTATACCCGGATAGGATGAAACACAGTGGGAGCTCAAAGATAATAATAATAAAAAAAGCTGACTCTCACACAAGAAGATCTGTTGAGTGCCTTTCTACGTCAACTTTAAAATAAGGACAGAAGCAGAAGAGCACTTGGAAGGACCGCGTGCCACGCGGAGGAAACTGCCGCTGGGAACTGTAAGGGAGTTTGTGTACCCCGTAAGGCGCCAAGTAGGCGAGTGGCCAGATATCGATTGAAAGGGGAAGCGCCGAAAAAGCCTCTCTTCTCTCTCTCTCTCTCTCTCTCTCTCTCTCTCTCTCTCTCTCTCTCTCTCTCTCTCTCTCTCTCTCTCTCTCTCTCTCTCTCTCTCTCTCTCTCTCTCTCTCTCTCTCTCTCTCGTACGTGCGTCTGACCGTACGCTGGCGTTCCTGTCGAATCCCAGAGTCGCTGGACGTGAAGCAGAGTAGAGACATCCGAACGGGTGTAGCGCGAGTACCGGCTTGAGTCACTATAAAGGCCGGGACAGCCTTACCAGCGGCCCTCTAGGGATCAATTTAAGGCCAATGTTGTTATGAAGGTCACACAGATAGTAACACGTTGCTGTGGCGGTGCCGGCAAATCCAATATACGGAAAACTGGGCATAAATCCACATTCTCCTTCCCCTCTACGGCACCTACGAACACATCCTAATGTTTCACAGGTGTTTTATGTCTCGGGGTTTTAAAGTTTACGCCTGCCATATTTGCTACCGCAATGTCGTGAAACCTGCAGGATTGATATAGGCGCTGACGAATAAAACAAATACTTGAACATTTTTTTTCTGAATTATTTTGGATACCTTTGTTGCTTCGTCTTACTTCTTTATTATTCACATTCTTTACTTCCCTCTGCCCCTTTCTGCCGTGTTTACGGCGGGACATGCACCGGCGCTTAACAGCTGTCGAGGGCAGGAGACTCGTACGAATGGCAACAGAAACGCATGCCTGGCAGCGAAAGCGCTTATTGTTCGAGCAGTCGCTATTGACGAAAATGCAGTTTGCAGCTGAGGGTCATAAAAACAAATTCTGAAAATCAAACAACGCACTTGCCTTAAATATCATTGAAGCCATTCTTTTCTTTTTTTTTCTTCTGTTTACAATTGTATGTTCTTCACACGTGGGGCTGCTTTTTCACGATGATTACAGACAACTCATTTCTGGGAATATTCCAAATTTTGTATACGAATCGAATCGTTATTATGATTTTGATTGTTAATCGATTCGATCATTTGCTGTTCGACACCTTCGGATATTTAACGTAAGCCGAATGCGCAGCCTTATTTCAAACATTACGGGTTGCGTTCACTGCTAAACGGGTTGTAGCACTAAACAAAAATGAGTGTTTGGGAATAAATCACGTGGGTGTCACGCACCGTTCATCGTGGAAACGCGTTCTACGGTTTTTTTTTTCCAGTTCACTTAATTGAGCCTGACAGCACCTACATTTGGGAGGACACAGGGAGGACACAGCGCAAAAAGTCTGTTATGTCTGGATCTCATATTCGAAGCAAGTTATTGCTGTTTCTTCAAATTTCGTACTCGATTTATTTCCGAAGTTTTACTATTTGAACATCCCTTCCTATAATTTCTTCGTTATTTTCCGAACTTCATCTAGCACTTTCTTTTTTCGCTTGCTCTTCGAACCAATGCGCGATGTCTCGTAATTCAGACGCGCAGTGCGAGCAGCATTGGAGACTCGGAGGAGAGGGGTCACCCCGTATGAGGCAGAGTAGGGAGAGCGCTACTCCAAAGCCGAGGAGCGCAGCTCGGAGTATGGATCCGGCGGCGCTGCCCCGTGCAGCTGCCAATACCGCGCCCGCTCTTTGCCCGCGGGCCTCGAGGCGAGCCGGTCGACCGCTCCCCATCCTCCGTCCTGCGAGTTGGGCTCCGCCTCATCGACGACGACTAGGCGCAGCAGCGTCGCCGACAGGTAGCCCGTTTCGAGGTGAGAGCGCGCTCGCGTGCGCGACTTGTCGGCGCCGCCTGCATCCGCGTAACTAATACCCGTCTGTTGTTTTACACAGCGTTTCGTGCTGCGGGTTTGCGCGGTTGAAAAGAAATACCAACGGTTCGAGGACACGTGAACCGGTTAGTGCGCTGGGCCGTGCGGTCGTAGCGCAGGGAGAAATCGATCGTCATTAAAAAAAAAGTAATAAGAACGGCGAGTCTGACCGGCTTGTTTGCGTCTTGGCCGGTGTGCACGCGTTTGTCATGCTACGCTTCGCGTCGCGTGCACTGACAGAACGCCTTGGGAGGCTATGACGCTAGCTGAAGGACAGCCAATGACGCTCGCATATTTGTATTGAATGTATCTGACTGAGGTTGCTGGGTAGGTCGTTAACGTATATAAAAATTAAGAGCAACGCTTTTTTTTTCTCCCACCGTCTAAATTGACCTCGGACCAAGAAAGCACGCATTTATTAGCACTTTTATTGAGGGCCACCACTTGTGACTAAGCTAGCTCGGTAGAAATTCATTAAAATACCTCCTCATATGTAGTACTAGAAAGGAGAACACATTCTAACGACAATGATGGACTTTTGGCAGCACAATGAGGAATGTGCTGATAAAAACGGAACTTCTAAGAAAAATTAAGAACGACTGGCTACCAACACCTGCGCATATATCAGTACTCTGCACAGTTATGTGGACAGTGAGAAGAAAGTAATAATGATAAAAGGCTTGCTCTTCAAAAGCCTGCAAGCTCTTTTTTAAATCAATATAAGCCGTCATAGACAACACTTTTTGCGAGTGAAGTGCGCTCTTATTACGGCTGTTATACGAGTATCTCCGAGACAAGATTTTTGTCATAATTGTTATTTTTTGAGCTTGATAAAAAGTTCAAGGCGGTTTCAGTGTAAGAGACCGACCACCTTGCAGAAAGTAAGGACACGTGCACCGACAGACATGATTTCTGGCGGCTGGCTGTACGTTACGTGCTGCCTGAAGTGATATGAGACACATGGTTCAGGTGTAATTAAACCCACGAACCAAAAGCTTGAGTAGTGAAAGGAAATTTGCTAGGATGAGCGTTTCTGCCACGAATCCGCGGTACATTGATTGATCGATCGATCGATCGATCGATTGATTGATTGATTGATTGATTGATTGATTGATTGATTGATTGATTGATTGATTGATTGATTGATTGATTGATTGATTGATTGATTGTAGGGTTTAACGCGCCGACGCAACACAGGTGGTGAGGCGCGCCGTAGTGGAGGGCTCCGGATTAATTTCGAGTACGTGGGGATCCTTAACGTGCGTTAAAGAGTACATGAAGATATTTTCGCCTCCGTCAGAAAAGCGGCCGCCGCAGCCGGGAGTCGAACCCGCGACCTCGTGCTCAGCAGCACAACTGCTTAGACACTGAGCCACCGAGGCGCCTCCGCGGTAAATTCGAAGCAGTCGTTCGATTGTCGAAGCATTTGCAGTGCCCTGGTTACCGCAGGTTCTAAGAATACCTTGTATGGGGTACCACATACAAGATCACATTGTGCTTCCAGATTTCGAGATTTTAATAATTAGCATTTTTTTTTCGTACTATGACACGCATACAGTGCACATCACTGTGTGAAGAAGATTAATGTGAACGCTGCGATTAGCCCTGGCATGTTGCCTGACATCTCGCCTGGCAACTGGCATCTTGCATATCGCAGCGTGTCGGACTTTTGTTTTGGCTCTGTATCACCGGTGGTCAACCTTCGTGGCAATGGAAGCACCTAGGACACACCTCACCCGCCTGCCCGATCATCTCCTCGCGGGAATGCACCTGCAGCGACCCGTGCCCGTGCGTCGGTTGCAGGGGTAGCAGCCGCCCACATTAACAGCATCCCATCTAACTATACGATGAGGCCGCTCCTTCTGCTGTGGAGTATGATGCCGCCCCGAGTGAGCCTAGATATTCCAGGGGTAAAGAAAAAACGCGATCTTCCCATACCGGCCGTGCAGTAGCTAACTTTGACGTGCCTTCACTAGACATACAGTGACCGAACCCATATATACACCGATGGTTCTGTGATATCGTCGGGTTCTGCCGGCGCTGTCATTAAACGGTTAAAACCGCGAATGTCACTGTCCAGAAAATTCAAGACAGCCAATCTCACCACGTGCACCTCCATGGCTACAGAACATACGGCCATCCGTAGCGCTCTTCACACCATCGAGCAAAGTTCATGCTGGAGATGGCTGGTCTTCTGTGATTTAAAGCCTGCACTTCAGTCACTACAGTCAGCCCTATGCCGGGAGCCTCACGAACAGCTACAGACAGAAATAAGAATGGTGTACTACCATGATGCCCAGGTGGGTCATGATGTCATTCTGCAATGGCTTCCAAGTCAAGGCAGTATTGTCAGCAACGAAAGTGCGGACGCTGCCGCCCGTTTAAAGCATCAAACAGCGGCGACTCTACACATTCCATTGACTAGGACGGACGCAGCTCGGGCTCTTCGCATGCTTTCCCGGGAAACAACACTCTCTCAATGGTCTACAGAAGAATTCACCTGTGCACGTATTGGTGCCATTGACTCGCACCTGCAACGTCCCCATCCACTAAGCCTCCCACGGTGTGACGCAACTCTTCTTTGCCGTCCAGAAATGGCAGCAAGGGAGGAATGTGAAACATGCTGTACGCCGGAGACGGTACGTCACGTTTTATGCTAGTGCCCCGTAACTCGCCTGGAAGAAATTAGCTGTTGTCGGCACTAAGCGACCTAGACTCCCGGTGGCCATTTTCGGAGGAGAAGATTCTATGTCACTGGCCTTCTCTATCATCAGCTCATAAGGCGACTCAGGAACTCTTACGCTTCCCTCGGGCGACGAAGTTAAACACCAGACTATAGACTGAAAGACTCCAGTGACAATCGCTGAACTTGAACCTTTAGTACTTCATCGCTGGGCATACCCGTCTGCTCCAACTTTCTTTTTCCCACGTGCAGGGTAGCAAACTAGGCACTAGCCAGGTTAATTTTCCTGCCTTCCTTCTACGTATACCTCCTTCCTTTACGGACTTCTTCCTCATGTCGTACCTGCACTTCCTCGCGAACGCGGACGACCAGCATGACCGTCTACCTAGACCGGCGTCGTTGGGCCGTGTGCTTCCAACAACCCTTGAGTGACTCGCAGAAATTGTGAAATATGCCTTATTTCACTGCCAGGGGAAAATACAACCATTCATTCCGGGCCAGTTTTTGGGTCGTCGCCTAGTTTGGATGCCCCCAATCTCTCTCGAACTCATCTATCGGCGCCCTGGCCATCCTACCTGTTTCACCTGTTCTTCCTACCCATCAATCCTTCTATCTTAATTGGACTGCACCCCGCCATCTCTTGCCCCATCCCTCGCCTCCATCCCTTCCTGGGAGCTCTGGTTGTCTCCCCGGTCGACAGTAAACATCCAGGCTGCACAGGAAGCCCTCTATGAACATGTGCACCGGATTAGCACGGGCATCCTGCGGTACTACGTGGACCCGGTGAATTGAACACTCAAATTAGGACCTGGACTTAGGTCCTGCGTTGAATAAAAGTTTGTTCTCTCTGTCTTTAGACAACACATAACCACTGCAAACTGTTTTGGCGCTCTGGGATTGGAGATTTCCGCAGTCGGGTCAGCTGCTATGTGGCTCCGATCTGCCCGCCAGTAGCGCACCACACGCTCCATCTGATTCGACGCATCTACACATAAGTCTTATGGCTCCTGTTGCAAAATTTCCCGCCTGTGGGCGCTGTCGACACTTCAGCTTTGGCTTGTCTACCAGGCTGCCCACGTCCCTGGCGGAGTGGGCCCAGACTTTGAGAATTAACAGGGCTGCAATGCGTGCATCACGTGCCTCTCACGAATTATAACAATGCCATTTGCTCAGGCTTGAGTTCACCTTAAGACTCCGGATGAGCTTGTACACCAACGTCGTTTTTCCCGTACGCACAAACTTAGGAGGTGGCGACAGGGTTAAAGCGGGAAGCATTTATTGCACACGCTATTAGATATACTGAATACCCACTGACTGTAGACGATTACAATAAAATAGGAGCGAGGCGTTAAAAAACACTGTAGAGATCGAGATCGTTCAACTTGCCGAAGGAATATCGGGGCCGCCACGTGCAGGAGCTATTGCGTCTCCGCGACAGCGAGACAGACACGGGCGGTACTCTTTCCCAGAACCACGAGACATCACCAGTCGTGGTGCTCGCGCATTGCGGAAACATATTCATTGAAGGGCACCTTCGCCAGGATCAACACCAAATGTTGACGGCATGCATGGACGGGACGCGTTCATCTCGCGAGCGTGCGCGTTACGTAATAGCTTCAACGCGGGGAAGCTAGCTAAAAGGGGTTCGTGTGAATGTGGGGAACCCCACACATCCCACCATTATTCCACGATGACGTCTGTTGCTTACAGCATCAACAACCAAACAAATTTCTCCAACAGACGGGAGATCTTCACCACGCCATGGGCTCTCTCATTCCACAGTGCGGAGCAGACGTCCCCGGTTGACTCATCTTGTAAGAACTGCTCCGAGGACTTGGCGATGATTTGGCCCTCTCCTCTGCTATGACCCGTGTGTGGCCACCACAGTAGCGTACCCCGGTCAACGACAACTCTCAATTCTGTATGATTCCCGCACAACAAGATTACCCCAGCCACCGGATATGGAAGTGCCTGTAACTTGAAGCATCGAGAATTCGACATCTTCGAGGCACACTCCATCTTTGGAGGCCCCCCGACCTAAAGCGGTGTCTCTGGGAGTGGGGATCTCCCACCACCACTCCGAGAGGCGGGAACACCTTAGTTTACGCTAGAGCTGTAGAGGCTTTTGTAAGAGCTGGGGCCCACGACAGTTCTGGGTTAATATCGCATTCAAAAGCGTAGGGCTGAAAAAAGTCACCATTATATTCAATGTCTTGACACACTTTTCGGAGGATATCACAGAATGCCGAACAAAAATTATAACCATTCAAAGACAATCTATTCTAACACTACCGTATTTCAACCGATCTACCAATTCATTCTTTCTACCCACGGCAAAGCGCCGGTGAAAATCCTCTTTCCGTGATTGAACCTGAAAGACTCAATCTGAGAGTGATGGTTCATAAGAAAAAAAAACGCACAGGCCCATTTCTTTAAACCTGCTATCAAGGGAGTCATTCTCCCGGACGTGCTGCCTGAATGTTTAATGCCACGCGTGGCACGGGACAATTTATCCTCCAACACAATAGCGCATCTTTCCCTTCCTTCCTAAGTGAGGAACTGGACTTGCAGGGTCAATCGAGTGAGCCTCCAAAATCTGCTTATATTACTTCTCTGGGTTTATTCGTACTTTCGACAAAAAATGTGTTCTGTCTGTCTAGACAAAACATTACAAAAGAAAAAAAAAACATTGCGGGCGTTTTATGCTCGGTGCGCAGCGAAATCGGCAGCGAGAGCTCAATCACGTTCGCGAAATGCGGGCGAAATGATCTTGATTCACTCGTTATAGTGACCCATAAATATGTGGTACTGAACTGCGGTTGTTTCCAAGTTGTGATTCGGCGAAATTCGAAATTGGTGCGCCAGCGTCGATGACGTAACAGAAGAGCCCAGTTGGAGGCACCTACTATAAAATGTGGAAGAGTACCGCACAATGTATAAAAGCAATGTATAAAAGCACAGCAGAGCCACGCCGGATGGGGCCGCACGCTAACCGCATGTCGTGTGCCCTCTTGCGGACTGGCACATCTTAACGCTATCGTTTCCAGACGTTAAGCCTAAATATGGGCTTGACAAAAGCAATTGGCCTTGATCTTAGTAACATATAGTAATGGAGAGAAGACGAAAAAAACACAAAGCGAAATGACGATGATACTAAGTCACACAAGCGTGTCCTGTGCTACTGGAATCAAGCTCATCGACAGTGGCATATGCCCGCAGAGGTGAATTGGACAACGCTTTGTAAAACGACTAATCAACTCAATCGGTTCACTCAATCAAGAAGTTCAATAAATAAATAAAGAACTTAAAGAACAGCACTACGAGAGTCAACCACAATACATCTGCGCGCCTACTCTGAAGCCTAGGAAAGCGCTGCTAGGACGACGCCTTGTGAGCGGAATAGTATGTCGAATACCTCTGACAAGAAAGAAAGAGCGATGGAGAGGCGTGGCATATATATCTCTTAAAAAAAAGGTCGTGGCAGTTACTAACAGGGCACTAACCAGTTACTTGCCCCAGTATAAACTAGGTAATTAGTCGATTTCACTAACTGGCCATGTATAACCTAGCAACAAGCTACGCGCGACAATGTGTATCGGCTGAGCGTTCAGAGCGACATAGACGCATTCAACACGCACATATCACACGTGGACAACCAACAAATAAATTGAGCAAGAAAACCAAAGGCATGCACGAGGAGAGCGAGTATAACTTAGTTACCTTAGAAATACATATGCTCCTCTTGCTTCTATAGCCAGCAGCGGAAAGTCATTTGACAGAGTTGGTGGGCTTGTCGCAAAAATCAAATACTTTAGTGATAATCTTAGAATTATGCATTTTAATGTGAGCATATACAAGCCAGCCTGCGGATTAAAAAAAAAACTTTTTAATCATGATTTGGAGTGGGAAAGGTGCTGTAGTTATTACGTTTAATAATTCATAGAATTTTGTTACTATCAGTGAATCTTAGTATCAAACAAGCAGGAGGTACTAAGTGCACGGTCTAGAATAGTAACGATTCCACACTCAGTGGCAGGACCTACGTATCGTTCGTAAGGAGTTAGTAAATACAGCCGTTACTACCCTTTAACAAGCTTTTTTTGTTCAGAGATATTGTTGACATCTGTAGTTATAACCGGGTAAGATGAGTAGATATATAACTGGGGCGATAGTTGCTTCCTCTGCATGCGAATCGGGCTTCGAGAACACAAAACTGGTGGCCGTATACGCATAAGTCGCCTAAACATAGCCCCCCAAAAAAATGCAGCTTGGGGAACCGCAGGCCTCCCTGTAGCCGTCCTGGCGGTAATATGTTCAAACGCAAGGCGATGTTGGCCGTTTTGTAGGTCAAGATATTTTACAGCGGAACTGTTATATGCTAGTTTCCAGGAGGCCAATTCGTGCATAGACTGAGCGCGCAGGCCAGAAAATTTTGTACATTATAGTGTCCACACAGCAGAATATAGTTACGGTGCACCCTCTCCACTCACTACCTGTGCGTCCTCGGGGCACGCCCCTACTTCACAGTTGCGACGCACTCTCTTCGCTTACCGCAGGTGGGTCGTCCATAGATGGAGCTATAGGCTAGTCTACATACAAACGAAACAAAAAAAAAATTTCAATCCCTGCCTAAAGAAAGTTGAGGGGAAGCGCGTAGGCTAAAAGTGCGTTCAACTTTGCTGAAAGTGCGTTCAATTGGTCGTCACACCTTCCAAGACCCAAATCGCAAACGAAGAACGTACCCATGGAGCGATTTTTGAGTACTAAGCAAACACTTATACGAATGGTCCAAGTGCATACCGATACGTGGTTTATGAGGCAAGGTTACACTGTTGTACTCCTTCTTCGTGGTTTGTCTCTTTCTTTCTTTCTTTCTCGCGATTTTCAAGTAGCTGTTTTGACACAATGGAAGCCCGGTTTCACGCACGCACCGTGTGTCCAGAGATCTTACTAGCGTCTTTCCGTCGACCAACCGGCCTATGGGGAAATGCATTAGTTTTAGATGCGAAGCATTTCATGCTCGGGGCTGTTTCCCTCCCTCCCTCGTTGTCGTTGTCCGCCGTCCGCACTCTACTGCGCATGCGCGTCTCTTCAGCCCCGTCAGCGTTTGGGCTGACGTCAGCGCCGTCCACTATAAAAAGAAATATTTAGGCGGCGCCCGGTTTCCATCCCACGACTCTCTGGCCGCAACGGGAGGTACGTGGCGCTCTTCCCAACCTGGGAAACTCACCAGGCCCAGATGGCCTGAGTGCTGCTTTTTATAAGGCCTTTAAACATGACATATCACCTGTGTTAAGTGCTGTGCTCGAAGAAGCTTGTATGTTAGAAACGCTTCCACCATCGTTTTCGACTTCCCACACGATTTTAATTCCCAAAACAGAAGATATGGTCAAATTCCGTCAAGTCACATCGTACCGGCCCATAAGCTTAACAAGCGTTGATTATAAAATACTAATAAAAATATTGGCTAGAAGGTTGCAGACTGTAATTAGCATCTTAGTAGGGCCGCATCAAACATGTTGTATTAAAGGCAGGTCAATGTTTACGAACATACACAAGGCACGGAGTGTGCTTGAGATTTGCGACGTTACGCATACAGGCGTCGCAATGCTACAGGTAGTCCTAGAAACGGCGTTTTATCGTGTGCCCCACGATGGACTTATGGCAGTTTTGGAACATAGTAACATCGGGTCAGTCATTCTAGAGGGTGTGCGCATGGCGTATAGCAACTGTACAACTAGACTTATTGTTAACAAAGTGGTTGGAAGGCGTATAGAAGTGCAGAGGTCCGTGAGGCAGGGGTGTCCTCTTTCCCCCCTCCTCTTTTGCATATATATTGAATCATTATGTTTAAGCGTAATAAAAAACGACACTGTCAAGGGATTTCAACTTCATGCAGCTGAAATTAAAGTTTTAGCATGCGCGGACGATATCGCTATCTTCTGCGTAGATCAACAAAGCATTGCTAGGGTCATTAATACAGTTAAATGGTTTTGTTGTGTTTATGGATGTGCTGTAAACTGGGACAAATGCCTGGGCATCTGGCACGGAGAGTGGAGTTTAGCACCGGTGGTATTTCAAAATTTAAAGTGGATGACGACACCGGTGAAGTACTTTGTTGTTCCCCTAAGTATTATTCCGACAGTGACCCTTACTGGAGGAGACAAGCCGTAGAGCTTAAGGAAAAGGCAGAGGAGTGGAAAGGCGTGAATTTATCCATCTTCGCTCGCACGACGATTTGCAACCTTTTTATGGCGAGCAAACACTGGTATGTGTTACAGGTACTCCACTGTTCACGGGCAAACGTCCAAAAGTTACATCGTGTTTTCGCAGTTTTTGTTTGGGGTTCAACCTGGGAGAGGATGAGTCGTACAAATCTCTTTCGACGTGTACGGGAAGGGGGGTTAGGTTTAACGCATTTCTTTTTACGTCGGCTGGCAAACCGCTTTCTGT
This sequence comes from Haemaphysalis longicornis, assembly GCA_013339765.2. Lineage (NCBI taxonomy): Eukaryota > Metazoa > Arthropoda > Arachnida > Ixodida > Ixodidae > Haemaphysalis > Haemaphysalis longicornis. The sequence goes on from CM023449.1 coordinate 261,682,754, forward strand.
TTTGGAGGGATGTAAAGGATCCCTTTTTGCGCACCGTTTGCCGAGTGATATTAGGCAGGGTTTTGCCTGAGTTGTCCGTTACGACAATGTGTATGCCAGGTGGTACCCGTGGCTATCTAAAAGAAGTTTTGGACTCGTTACGTTTTCTATGCGCACGGTTTTCGTTAGAGTATTTGAGCGCAGTCACTAGGAAGAAACTGTATAACGATCTCTGCGACACTGTTTTCCCCATTCCTATGTACAGAATTGCTCACTCGGCTGGCACGGGTCGAGATGTGTTTAAGCGGGTTAAAACATTGCACCGGGATGTAAAACATTTTTCTTTCAACTATACACCGGGACACTCCTTGTGAAAACATGGATGCAAGAAAAGGGCCTTTTTATGCCATGGGGTGAACAGTGTTGGTTATGCAACAAACCGGAAACTATTGAACGTGTTTTCATTGACTGTTGGGACGGGGTCTTCTTCTGGGATATGTGCTGCAACGTACACTGAAAAAAGATCTGCCAATCGATGCCCATGGTATTCAGTATTTGTCCGTTGAACATGATGATGATGGCGTCCCTCTAGATCTAGTAATGTTACTAGGTCTGCACAGTATATGGAGATGCCGAATGGCAGTCCGTCACTCGGACATTGATGCGGGCCCAGTAATTGAGTATTTCCGAGAGGTCATATTCTCTTTTCTTGAAGTGCAAAAGGCACGTTAATGTGTTCCAGACTGGTTGTCACAAGTGAAATGAAAATATTTTAGCAGTCAGCACTCTATCCTACAGTGGAACAGTGATTTTATGTCTTAGTGTAATGGGTTTGTTTTGTTGTTGTGTATTATGGTTGTAACAGCGGTTTTTGTCTGGAAATAAAAAAAACTGCGCTACAAACCGAGACGGGAGCATGTGCTACGAACGCGCCTCATGTCCTTCACTCATTCAAACTACGTCAAGAAGCTGCTGATACAACCAAGGCACGCGAAGCTGAACGTCAACGGAAACGACGAACTGAAAACTAATGGGAACTTCAGTCGACCCCATGACTGCTTCGCATACCACTCAGGGTTCCCCTACCGGAGATGGTGTAATTTTTTTTTCGACAGAACGTCATCGGTCCCACTAAGAAAGCTTTCCCTTTAATAAACGATACATATACAACTTAAAATGATCAATGCTTGTCTCTGGCTGGTGGCGTCACGAACTGCATAGCTCCTCCGCTGGTCAGTCACCTTCGCAGAATGGAACGGTGCCGAGTTTTTTTTTTTTTTTTTAGATTTTTAAAATTTTACGCATATGCATGTGAGGGTATCCACTGTAAAGCCACGATGACTTTTTCGCACTCCTGACGAGACCTATAACTATGCGAACGTGACCTAACTTGACAAGCGTGAGAACGAGTGTGGGAACGGGCTGCAGGTCAAGTTGCCTGCCAGCAACTTTTTCCCAAATCGTCCGTCGTATACAGTTTTTGTAACTTTACGAGAAATAAAGTCATTCATTCATTCACGTGACAAATTTTTACCCGAAAAAAAGAGTTGTCATGCTGACTTACTCGGACGCACCAAAATCCAGAAACAGATGTCACCTTGAACGACACCAACTTTTTTTTTCTGGCTGCCGAAACGCACGAGAACCAGCATTGCGCGGTGCGGGTGCTTATTAATGGAGCATTCTTTGCCGAGTGCCCCCACAGCCAGGACCGTGTAACACCCTGCATTTCCACGAAAATGCAGATATCACGGAAGTTACACCTGTAATCGCTATAATGGCGTAAATGGAGATAATTGGTCGAACGAAATTTTGAAAAACTAAAAAATAAGGAAAATATTAAAAAAAAATATTGAATATGGTAAAACGTATAACGTATGGCATTTCTGCAATAATGCAGATTTCCCGAAAGTTTCACCTGTAATCGTTATATTAGCGTAAATGGAGAAAATTTGTCGAAAGAAAATTTGAAAAACTAAAAAATAAAAATATATAAAATAATGACAGAAAATGGCGAACGCCCTGCATTTCTCCAACAATGCAGACTTCGCCGAAGTCGAAATGTAATTCTTTTAACAACGTAAAAGGAGATAACTGGTCCGTGGAAAATTTGAAAAACTAAAACATCAGAAAAATATTAAAGAAGTACGGAAATAGGCAAAACGTATAGCATTTCCACAATAATGCAGATGTTGCGGAAGTTCCACCTATAATCCTTATATTAGCGTAAATGAGATGATCATATGGTAGAAAGAAATTTCGAAACACTAAGAAAATGAGACAAATATAAAAAAAATTACCGGAAATGGGTAACGCCCTGCATTTCCACAATAATACAGATTTCGCGAAAGTTCCACTTCTAATCGTTATAATAGCGTAATTGGCGGTAATTGGTCGGACAGGATTTAGAAAAGCCAAACCATTTGGCTGGAAAGAACTCACACTCAAGACAAGCGGAATAAGAATGCTACGAATTAGTAGATAATTCTCTGAATTATGCAGAATTTTTTCTCCTTCTTTGGCCTAAAGTTTTTGCTTGCGTATCTGGCCGACAGTCATTCATTTGTTTGCACATATAGATGTCGGTGGGGATTGCTAGCTGTACTGCTCAGCTTTACGTATTGGTTTGTAATTTCTATTCATTCGCAATGAAGAGCGGTCCTCGAAAAGGCTTGAGGTAACCGTTTTATATATATTACATCGTAATCTAGCAAGTAAATTAAAACGCTTCTCCTGGAAGCGTCTAGTAAGCAAAAGTAATATCTACTTTTTATTCATCGTGGAGGTGTGCACCATCGTGGCACAGGGAGAGGTAAGACGCCTTAAACTTTTAATGCGCTCCGCAGGGTGACCAACGACGCCGGCCGGCCATGCCGCAGTACAAGCTGGTCGACTACAAGGTCCCTTCATCCGGACGCCTCGCTGCGCTGCTCTTCGCTTACGCCGGCGTCGACTTCGAGTACGTCACCTACGAGAAGTCGAAGGCAGCCGAGGCGGAAGCCGGTAAACGAACTGACTGCTGCCTCGGCAGCTAGCCCACTTCGCTCAGCCCGCCGTTTCAGCGGAAGCATGCGCGCCCACAAACAGGGGGAAGCGCAATAACGAAAGCACTGGTGTAGTATGGAAGGGTGGACTTGCGTCGGCGAGATGCCGGTCAAAGGTATAGGTGGCCGAAAGAGAAGGTGTACATTTCTTCGCGGTACAGCAGCTTTCGCTTCAAGGGACCCTGCAACACTTTTATCGACTTTTAAATGCATAGCATTTTAGTAACTCACAATGTCACGCGGCGTTGGCGTGCGCTGTCGTAGTCCGCATGCGCGCCTTGTCGTAGTCCGCGTCCGCAGCCAGGAAGAAATAACAGTTTCCGGCGCCCGGTTTCGAACCCATGACGCCGCGGGCGGAACGCAAGGTGCCCGGCGCACAACCGACCGAGCCACGAAACCGACACAGATTTCGATGCACCGAACGCGCCTTATATCCTTCACTCATTTCTCGTTTGTTTCGAAAGCGCCACAAGTTGTCCCGCGCTTCCAAAAGATGGCGACACGGGTCCCGCGATCAAGAGATACGACTTGCCGGCGCACCCCCTCGGAAATGCTGTGCATTTGATCGTGCCCCTCGCGAGGGGGATGTCTTTTTTTTTTGTTCATAATCTCCTAATGTTGCGTCACGCTACCCAATAATTTCGTCGTTCTGCTGCTGCCTTGTGCAATTTGTACAATGTCAAACTATGCATTCTTAAGTGATAGCTGAGAGCGAGCGAGCAAGAGAGAGAGAGAGAGAGAGAAAGAAGGAAGGAAAGGAAGAAACAAAGAAAGAAAGAAAGAAAGAAAGAAAGAAAGAAGCAAAAAAACTTGTACTATGCTCTCCGACAGCATAAAATTAATTCTACATGCGATAGCATGCGAGGAAACTGTTCTGGGCTAGGTTACAAACTGAGGCGCACGGCGCGAACCATCTTCTGCCAGCCTATTGCCCATGAAGATAGTGGGCCACCTGATGAAAAGCCCCAGGGTAAACTGCTGCCGCACGGCACCAGGTATACGTGGAACTTTGATTTCGCTTATTTATCACCTATCTTTTTAAGGGGCGAAGCCCCTTGGGCTCGGTCTGTCGGCGTCTCCTTCGTCGTCGTCTCATGTAGTAACGGTACTAAAACACCGGGACACTCGTTTTCCAACGTCTCGCGCTAGAACGTAACGCGTAACAAAAGAAAATTGTATAATGGATAAAACCGGTTTAAAATAAACTAACATGATTTAAGGATCTGGGGAACTCTTCCTGTCCGCTTAAGCAATCGTCAAGCACAAGCAGAAGCTTCTGCTTGCAGACGGGTTATAATTTGTGTTACACTCAAGGACCCACCGGCTCTCGATGCTAGGACTGGTCGGGTGGTCGGTCGAAGTAAGAAAGGCATACTTACCTGTTGCCAGGGCCTCGTCGATCACCGAGGACGAGGCCCCAGGGCGAGGCGCGGGCATTGCACTGCGATCACGTTGACCTCTGCCACTACCCTAAACTGGGGCAGATGGGGCATGCAAATTGCTTAAATCCGGTGCAGCGCAAGAGAGGGCGCCACCACCTGAGCAAGCGCGCGATTGCTCCTCCCACCGGCGCTTGTTCGGCACCCAATCAGCGTGCGCCGTGTGGCAAGAGAGAGACTTACAATCTTTGAATGCACTTATTCAGTGCATGCTTCACCCCTCCTCAGGTTTCACGTTAGTGGAGATTGCCCGGGATATGTTTTATTTATTTTATTAAAAAAAAAAAACCCAAAGGCCCTTTCGGGAGGGTATTACTTAGGGTAAGGGGGGTTACACTGGTGTCACAAAAACTACAAAAAGAACAAAACGAACACAAGAACTAAACATGGCCAAAATAATTTACATCGCTAGAGCGGAAACAAATAGAAAAAATTCAGTAGAAGCAATAAGAACGGCTATTGGCACAGTAACTAGAACGAACTAGACAGAGTATTACCACACGTAATATTACCACACGTCATTTGACAGCGCAATAAATGAGTGAAAGGAGGCAGTGAAATGATACATATTATACACTGATAGTTTTGCTCGAAGCATTAGAAAATTTCATGGGATTCCATTTAGTAACATTTAGTAACAATGTTTGATGGTAGATTATTCCAGTCTATTTTGGTGCGACGAACAAATGATTCGGCAAAAGCAAGGGTACGACATGTGATGCGTTTGATTTTGCATGAATGATCTCGACGCAGAAAAAAATACTGTAGGTTCACAGATGAATTCGTTACGAAGGGACACATGGTAGTATAGTTTATGAAATAATGTTAAGCGAGATATGTGGCAACGATGCGATCAGTCTTCGAGTTCAGCACGATTTGTAATGCTGTTCGGCTGGTATAGGGTGAGTAATCAGAAAAAATGAAGCGGACAGCACGGTTTTGCAAGACTTCTAAGTCATTTATTAGATATGCCTGACGAGGGTCCCAAATGGCTGATGCGTACTCTAGTTTAGGGCGTATTAGTGTAATATATGCCAACTTTCGTAAACGTGCAGGAGCATGTCTGAGGTTACGTTTGAGGAAACCAAGAGAATGGTTAGCAGACGCGAGGATATGGTTAATGTGATTATTCCATGTCAAGTTACTGGTTAGATGCATGCCAATGTATTTATAGGTGGAAGTTCTCTCCACGAGGCTGTCGTTTAATATGTACGATGCTGAATTTTGGGAGGCTTGATTAGTAAAGGACACTACTTTTGTTTTAGGAAGATTTAAATGCATTAGCCAGGTTGAGCACCATGTGTAAATCGTTTATGTCAGATTGAATAATGTCGTAGTCATAGTTAGATTGAATTTTACCGTACAATACGCAGTCATCCGCAAAAAGTCTGATGGTAGATTTAAAGCAGTCTGGTAGATCATTAATATAAACTAGAAAAAGCAAGGGCGCGAGTATACTGGACACCAGACGTTACGGGGACTAGAGATGAGTTGTGATTGTTAACCGATGTAAGTTGCATCCTGTTAGAAAGAAAGTCTTTTATCCACGTGACAACAGTAGGGTCGATGTTCAGTAGCGTAAGCTTGTGAATAAGTCGATGGTGAGGGACACGATCAAGTGCTTTTGAAAAGTCCAGGAAAATTGCGTCGACTTTAATTCCAGGGTCTATAGATGAATGTAATTCGTGAATGAAGCCAGCTAGTTTGGTGTCACATGAAAAGTCTTTACGGAAACCGGGCTGATGCCGAAAAATAAGGTTATGTTTTTCGAGGTAGTTAATGATTTGGGAGGGCTCGATTAGTTTGCATACTCTGGTGTGTCGCTTAGTTTTCGCGTTGTAAATTGCGTGCAGTTTAGCCGAGAGGAAACTTGCTCAAAACATGTCGCTGGTAGACGTGTTTAACACAAAGATATCGTGCCCGGCTCGAATGGTCTGTTTTGGGATGTGGAGTGTCCATTAATGGAAGAATCTCACACCCTTGTCCAAAAGGGTAGCAGGGACTCGAAAGTTACGTGGGAAGCCATTGAAGAAGGGATGCTCCACGTTGTGGCAGCTTTGAAATGGCGCAAGCAGTGGCTTGGCTGGGTAAAAGAAACTGGGGCAAACCATTCCCTAACGTTTTCTTGACGTAAAAACCCATGTGCAAACGTGTATGCTGGAGGGAAGAGAACGGTCGGTATTTTCTCGCTAAAAGCGATCAAGTAACAAATCTTTATATAGTCCACGATTGTGTTTTGCGACCCGTCATTTGAAAATTTCCTGCTAGGTATTTCTTTTCTAAAAAAATGTTGTAATGCAGAAACAGAAATGTCTGCTGCATTTCGTGACACACTCGTAGCATTTTGTTTGTGTAAATTTGATTCATATTGAATGCTTTTGCAGATACAGATAGTTCAACAAAGCGAACCTTAGCACTTAGACTGCGTTTCTAAAGTGTCCATGTGCCAGTTTACTGAGAGTGAGGGACGCAGTACTAAGTTGAACGTGTTCACTCAACGTTTACACAACGCCCACCGTAGCTTCAGACATAGCGGTCGGCGTTGTGGAAATCTTTTTTATATCCTAAATACTTTCAGAACGTAGTCTAAAAACACACCCAGTACTTAGAATAGGCCAGCTCACAAAGTACCTCAGCCAAAAAGTACTAGAGCACTGCACGGGCCCGGGCCGGCCCGAAACCCCGGGCCCGACCCGGCCCGCGGGCCGGGCCGGGCCGCCCGAAGTCGATTATCGGTGGGCCCGGGCCGGGCTCGGGCTTGAATTCATAGGCACGGCCCCTAATAGTTCCGACGCGAAGTGTAGAAAAGAGCATTAAAATGAATACTCTGAGTTTATTTTTACGCGCTTCTTGATGTTAGTTGTATGAAATGTTTTAAAAACGTGTTTTGCTAGGTCTGATAGTCACTATACTGTAATTTTAATGATGTTTTATGGACTGAATCAAGATTTTATATTTGCGTGTATAATATACCTGACACGATTACAAGGAATGCCCTAGCGGGGAAGGAATTAATTCAGACAACCTGGAGCTGTGTACCTACGTCTACGTACATGAGTCTTTAATATGTAGCACCAATGGAAATGCGGCTGGCCGGGAATCAAACTCGCGTGCTAGAGAAACACCACCGCTTAGCGACCACTGCAGGTAAAATATTTCAACGCACGTACATACTCGTGGATTCAAATGCGGAGCAAAAAATTTCTGATTGATTGATTGTAGGGTTTAACGCGCCGACGCAACGCAGGCGATGAGGCGCGCCGTAATGGAGGGCTCCGGATTAATTTTGACCACCTGGGGATCTTTAACGTGCGCCGAAATCTCGTACACCCGGGCGTTTTTGCTTTTCACCTCCATCAGAAAAGCGGCCGCCGCAGTCGGGAATCGAACCCGCGACCTCGTGTTCAGCAGCGCAACGCCTTAGCCACTGAGCCACCGCGGCGGGTGGAGCAAAAAATGTTTCAGCAATACCAACTTGTGGCCGAGACAACCACGTGAAGTTGCCGAGAGTCTGGCAATCAAAGGTGATGGTGTCTCTCGTGTAAGAATACGAACTTTCACGCCGATGTGGCGTGAACTGCAGACGGTGTAAGCTAAACTACGTGCACTTTTAAACCGTTATTTTTGGCGTTTCAGCTCATGGCGTGCTTGTACAGAATAGATGCTCCGTCTGATTGCCCGCTACGAAGACACTGAACCAAATATAATAAACAAATTACACACACGGGGGCCCTCCCTAGGCTCAAAAATAAATGACCGGGCCCGGCCGGGCCTGGACTTGAGATGACGGGCCCGGGCCGGGTCCGGGCCAGGCTCACTTATGAATGCCCGGGCCTGAGCCGGGCCCGGGATAGGTGTTACGGGCCCGGGTCGGGCTCGGGCTTCACAAGGCGGGCCCCGGCCGGGCTCGGGCCTTAAAATCAGGCCCGTGCAGTGCTCTAAAAAGTACTGCTCTATGCCCATCGGATAACTCAGAAACTTGCTAAAAATATTTTTCTCTCTTTCCCGGTCTTTGCGTTCTTCGAGCTCTCGAATTACGTCATTACAGCGGTGTAGCGGCTATTGGCCGGCTTTCCTTCGGTTGCAGCAACGAACGGATTCGATAGCCACTTAAAAATGCCACAAAACCAAAGCAAAAATGGAAGCCGCATTGCTGCGACGAGCAAATTACGAAGTGCTGCTCCGGGCTGTCAATAACTGCAGCTTTCGCAGTGCTTCCAGAGGTGAAGGAAAGAGTGAAAGCGTTAATCGGAAGTGCTGCAGAGTCCCTTTCAGTCATTTTTATCCAAAGTTCTCCATCAGGTGCCCGGACAAGGCGAAAAATTGTTCGTGCGAAGCACTCCTACCTCAACGCTTTTCCGCTAAGTGCACCCTCCGCAGTGACTAATGCCAAGAAGCATAGTATAACTTGCGCAGCTACTGCGCTCTTAGAGTCACCCACTCAGAAGCAGCGGTGGAGAGCTCTAGCACTTCGCTTCACAAGAGGCCTTCAGTGTTCTGCCGGACATTCTGGTAGAACACAGCACTCTCTGGAGTGGCTACGATGCTGTCAGCTCTATTAATACTGCGCCCCACAACTTCCATCATCGTCATCGTTATTACTCCTCTTCACCCTTTCCATCACTCTCTTTATCTACTCAACACCTCCTCGACTCAGCCTTGATTGAGGTGCCCTCCTCATCTCTACAGGCTGTTATCGCCTAAATCGCTTTCTTGTCTTTCCCTAAGGCAACACGGACAAACACACACCTATCCTGTCCCAAGTCCCTAGGCCTTGCCTAGCAGCGCTCGTTCATGCTCGCACGACATTCTTCCGTTCTGCGTTGCGTAGCATGTTGTTTCTTGATCGCAGCAGCTTTTTTCCCCCCTCAAATACCTTGATTGGCAGGCCTCACACACCGGCAGAACGGCAAACGCGATTTCACGAGGTGGGGTCCCCTAGCGCTTTCCCGCTGGAAAAAAAAAAAAAAAAAGGAAAACAGGTTAGGTACCGCTAACGGCATCTTACTCCCCAAACGGGATAACTCTAACGGTCGGCCTCTCTCCTTTCTATTTGTTGAAGCTAGGGCACACGCGTACAGTGGTTGCGATTTGGTTTTTGTCCGTCTACTGTTTCGTGTATGCGACTGATCGCAGTAGTTTTACATTAGGATCAAACTGTAAACTGCCGTAGGTCACGTCACCGGCGGGTGATGTCCGCCCCCCCTCCGGTCCAAATGTCATTCGCATGACGCGTACGACGTCTCAACTGGGTCACGGAACTCCCGCCGCCGGGGATGAAAGGGGCGCACGTCTTCCCGTATTGACCGCGGCGCTGAAATGAGGCGTTCTCGTGAACTTTTTACCTGTACGCGGGCTTCCGTAAGGGCTGCTTTCGGCAGCCGGCCATAGCCGCGGGTGGCGCGCAGGAAATTGATTTTCCCCGCTCTCGGCTCGCGAAGCCGTTTCACGCAAGAGCACCTCTGCATTCCCAAACCGCGCCTACGCCACGCAGGTATAGAAATACCGGAGGCCGCGCTGCAGCGCACGTACTGAGATTATTAATAAACTCAACAGCAACAAGTTCTTGCCGTGGCGGAGCGGCTGAGCTGTTCTCTTGGTCATGTTGAAGGTTGGACCCTGGCGGTCGGTTTTCATGGGCGCTGCGAGGCTAAACCGTTTGCGTGCAGATATTTCGGTCCATGGTTAAGGAACTGCGAATGCCTAAATTAACCGTCAGCCGCTCCTCCTTTTTGCGAGCGCACGCACTGGCACGCAGAAATATTTTGTGGGCGTCGTAGCGCATACTCTGCAGCTCGACAAACAAGCAAAAAAAAAACGGACAAAAGCACGTTGTTGACCTTGGTCTTTAGAACTAGTTTTCCTAGCGTCAATAATAACTGTTTCTTGCTTTTTTATCGAAGCTGAAGTGCTTTATTAAGGAACCGGTCCGCTGGCATTGTTTTTCGCAATTTAACAATTTAATTAAATGTCGTCCGAGCAATAGATTCTGGTACGAATTATGAAATCTGCGCTAACTGGACATACAGAGGAAGGAAGAAAAACAATGCGCAACAAATGCGCAACTCACCGTTGTGAGTTGCGCATTGTTTGCCTTACTTCCTCTGTATGTCCAGTTAGCGCAAATTTCGTAATTCATAATGCACCAACTAGCCCAACAGCACATCTTACTGAATATTCTAATACAGCAAACCCTCGTTATAAAAAAGCCTTAGGGAGAGGCAGCTGGCTCTGGCATAAGTCGATACTTTGTTAAAGGCGGGTATTGTGTCTCTTGCACATTACAGTGGGTACAATGAAACCCTTCGAAATAGCGATTTCGTTGTAACGAAGGTTTGCTGTAGCTATATCGAAGGTTTGACCGCCCGACCGACCAACCGACCGGCTTAAACACTTATTTATTTACTTCATTAAGTGCATGATTGTTGCACTGAATTACATAATGAAATAATTAATTAGTTTTTTTTTTTGCTACAGCCGTGAACACGCGGAGTTACCGTTTCTACGAACACGCGCACTTTCTGGCGTGCCCACTTAACAGCGTATACATGCTAAGCCGTGCGCCAGTTTGCTACAGTGCCGGCGGACCGGCGTGCCAGCGTGCGGAGGGCTTGTCTCTAGGTTCGCAAGGGCTTTCCTCAAAGTGTCGGTGTTGCTCGAAAATGTTGCCAAGTTGCTGTAATTTTGGCCAGATTTTTATCTGTTTAATATATTTTTGGTTTTCGTTTTATATTTCATGCCCGCTTCAAAATTAAACTGTAGATCGTTCTTTACTTTCCAGTAGCATTACAAGTTGCGCCCGGAGTTATTTACGCCGAATATAGTCCCAGCATTTTTGTACCTTAAAAATGAATAAATCAATTTACAAATTTACTTTAGAGAGGGGGGAGGGGAGAGGGGGAGACGGAGACGTTTACACAACCCATGTTCGGTTCCACACTCATTGAGGTTGAGATGAAACGATTTCCCAAAGTTGATGGAGGATTAAGTCATCTTCCCGGGGTGGGCATCAACCGAGGCCTGTTTGAGGTTGAAGTCGTCTTTGTGAACGGATGTAAATTTATCAGGTTTAATGGGGAATTAGAAGTATTGCGTGCAAAGGCGGCTCGAATTATGGAGGTTTGGGCAGCGTCGAAAGGCAGGAGTGACGTCACGGTGTTGCGTCGCTGGGTGGCCTCATACTTACACTCGATTGCTCTAAATTAAACAGTGATATGTAAAACAGTGCTGTTGGTTACTCGTATTCGATATGAGTGCGTACAGGCGTAGGTGTCATCAAAAGAAACCTGTGAACAGGGGCTCATGAATTGAAGCGAATACCTCCAACCTATCTGAGCTGGCCTCCAGGTGAGGGCGCTTTGGGCCGTCTTACGAGATTTTAAGAAGCACTTGCATACTTGTGATAGCTGTCACAAAGCTTCATTGTGAAAACGAAATGTATTTATCTTCGCGAAAATTTGTTGAAATACGTTAGTACATGTACATGCTTTATTTTGTTTAGCATGCGCCTGGCGTTGAGATACGGCACATTTGGCTCTTGTTTCTTCGCAAGGAGCAGATCTCAAATTTTTTTTTTTGAAGTCTAAGCTTACGTGGCTAGGGCTCCGAGCATTTTTCATGTCTGTGAACAAATACTCGTGGTACTATGAAGCGCGAGGTGCTCTTATAGTCCAAAGTGTTGGAATTTGGAAAACGGTGCTCCCGGTGTTTGTGCTATACTGCATCACACGGACACTACCAAAGTCGCACGTCGTTTAAAACGTGACTTAGACCCCAAGCTTATACGTCTGATCACTTGGATATACATTTCGAGTAAATAATTATCATCAATCGGCACTTTTTTCTTGAAAGCAGTAGAGTCAAAATAAAAGTGTGTGCGCGTACGTATGTGTCTTTCTCAGGATGACCTCCGTCAACGTTCAAGAGAAACAAAATTTGAGCATACATTTCCCGTCAATTCAGTCTCACCTCTCTGTCGGATGTAAAAAAGCATCGCTGGTCACCCATCTTTACTGGGTGGAATGGTTCATGATTTTTTTCTTCATTTTCACGCTCCCTGCCGTGCGCGGCGTGACACCACTGCCGGGTGCAGCCGCCCCGTTCGGCTCGCTGCCCGTGCTGTACGCGGACGGAGAGATGCTGGGCTCGGACTACGCCATCTGCGTCTACATTGCGCGCCAGTACGGTGAGTGGCTCACGCGCGCACTGCATGAGCGTTTCTCGCGTGCCTAAAAAATTGATACTGTGCGTGCGTGCGTGGTGCGTGCGTGCACGTGCTCGCGCGCGCACCAGCCTTCGTCTCATCACGTTAATCGACCCCCTCATTTAAATATTTTAACACGAAAGTGTTTTATTCCGGGATTCACGAAGATTTCACTTACGTCATTTCCGTCACGGAAGTGACGTCAGTACAGCGAAGCAAGCGGACTGTAAAGGGTGCACCCCTGAACACAGCGTCTTATTGCGGGGAAGCAACCTTTAGTACTAAAGAGCACGTTATACTTCGGGTTGTTCGTTTTCGGGTTTTATATTTTAACACGATAGTGTTTTATCCCGGGGTACGCCAAGATTTCACTGACGTCATATCCGTGACGAAAATGACACGAGTACACCTTTGCCGAAGCGATTCGCCAGCAGGCCGTCGCTCGCCAAGCACACCCGCAAGACAGCCGCCGACCCGCAAGTCATGCTCAGCTGCAGATTTCACTGCACATTTCCCTTCCGTGTTTTACCGATTCCTATGAAAGAGGAATCAACCACAGTTTTTTTTATACTATTGCTGCTTCCAGTTTGATTCATAAGAACTGGTTGAAATGACTCCTAGACGATGCCGAAGACGTTTCCGGATTCTGTGGCGCATCGCATCCTCCTCTTGCTTCTTCCGCAGGGCTGGAGGGCAGGGACGCCAGGGAGGCGACCAAGTGCGCCACCATCGTCACCGGCATCGCGTCGCTCTTCGCCAGCGTTCGGCGCGCCAAGCCGCAGAGCCTCGCTCCCGACGAAGACGTGAGCGAGGCACGCACGGCCCTTTTTCTGTCGCCCGGCCCGCCAGCGGCGGTGGTTGATGATCGAGTCGGGGAATTACGGCGCCGCTTGCCGCCCGACGTCCTTACAACGCTTGATCGATGGGGCACATACCGAACGCGACGAACAGGACCTCGCTGAACAATGCTGGCGAGGCAGGCGAGAGAGGAGAGCGGGCCCTCGCATATAACGTTTGCAACGGAAAAAAGAAATAGCTCGTTAACACATACAAAAACTGCTGTCGAGCATCTAAGTGGTAGTTTCCGCGTTGTTCGTGTCCTCTGGTCGCGAGCACGCATTTATAATGCAGTCGTCTCTGTCTGCTACGCGAAGTGTTGTCGATTGTGTTGGTCGAAATTAGTGACGAAGACACCGGATATTCCATGCTGCATAATGTAGACGAAGAAAATGGAATTATGTACAGTAAACGCCCACCTTGCTATCGAAAGGGGCTCACACTCAACGCACAGCTTTTGGACAAGCTTTGAAAGCCTCGGCGCTTGCACCCGAGGAATCAGCTAAAAAAAAATCAGGAAATGTTTGAGTGATTCAGTTGATATTACAAAAGCAAGTAAAAAACAAAATAAAAGAAAATTTGCTGAGCGTCCGATTAAAAAATTCGGCCTAACTCCGCAGCCTTTTCTGTCCGACATGTGATTGATTTGGATGTATGCCGTATAGGAACGGCATACAGGACAAACAACAGATAAGAGATAAGCCCAACTCTCGGCTTTTTTGTTTTGTGCTGTCCTCCGTTGAGCTACTAGCTCCACCGAAACAATAACATCGAACCAAACTTTCCCAAGAACAAGTTCTACTACGTTCTCCATTGTATTGTAACTAGCGCGGTGGTTTCGAAAGCTTCGGCCAAGGTTATACGCTCCCGCCTCTAAGGGTACTTTACGCTCGTGAAAGAGCCTCTGCGCACGCGCACTAATTGCGCCCCCTACGTCGTTACAAACGCCAGCAGACACCGAGTGGGCGGAATTAGCGTACCAATGTTTCACAACGGCGTAAAATGATGCGAACGTGGCCTAGATTGCGCGCTGTTTAAGAATACGAGTGCACAGACATCACATGTGGGAACAACAAGAACGCATTTGCACATCAACAATGCTGGGCTGTTTGGTGTGCGTTCATTACGAAACCCTGTGTCGTCGATTTATTCAGGGGTTACAATTTGAGCGCGAGGTTTGTAAGCGCTGAACGAAACCAGAAAAGAAGTCTTTTAACACGAAAGTGTTTCATTCCGGGATTTGCGAAGATTTCGCTGACGTCATATCCGTCACGGAAATGACGCCAGTACAACGAAGCAAGCGGTCTGTAACGGGTGCACCCCTGTACACAGGGTCTTCCTGCGGGGAAGCAAGCTTTAGTACTAAAGAGTACGTTATACCTAGGGTTTTAAATGCAGAGCATTTCAGTAACTCACGATGTCACCCGCGTTGTCCCGTCGTAGTCCGCACCGTCGTTGTCCGCACCCCTCCCCCTACACTATACAAAAGAAAATACTATCCGGCGCCTGGTTTCGATCCCTCGACCCTGCGGGCGGAACGCAATGTACATGGTGCTCTACCCACTGCGCCACAAAGCCGACACAGAATGGGACGCTACGAACGCGCCTTATATCGTTGACTCATTCAAATTACTGCTGACGAGCGCTCTCTCGTCAGCAGTTGCCACAAGTGCAACAACATTAACGTAACGCAAACTACTTAACGTCGTGCGCCCCCGGAAATGCTCTGCATTTGATCGTGCCCCTCGCGAGGGGGATGTTTCACTGCGTCGCCATGCGAACAGTTTGCCACGCTTTAGTTTTCAGTTCTTTCTTTGCTGGGGTGCCGACGAGCGGGGCCACCTCCTCGCACTTCGCCGCGGGAGGATCCGCGGCGGGGGCGAGAGATGGCGCTGGCGTCTCCGAGGCCGCGTCTGCGGCCTCCGCGGGCACCGGCGCCGGCGCGGGGTCATCGCCCTTCTTTAAAAGTTTAGTTCGCACGCCACGCAGGAACATTTCTTGGAAGAGGCTTTGATGTGAGCGCTTCCCGCCATTTTTTTCGTTTTCGGGTTTTGTATACTAACACGAAAGTGTTTTATGCCTGATACACCAAGATATCACTGACGTCATATCCGTCACGGAACTGATGCCAGTACACCTTTGCCAAAGCGACCCGCGAGCGGGACGTCGCTCGCCAGGCACACCCACAAGACAGCCGCCGACCCGCAAATCATGCTGAGCTGCAGATTTAGCTGTACATTTCACGTTCATGTTTTACCGATTCCTATGACAGAGGAATCAACCACAGTTTTTTTCTTTAACTCCCTACATACTCAGCTTTGAGGCTGAGCGGAAGACCGTAATTCAAACTATCGGAAGCGCACTTCTGTTTCAGCTCGCAGTCACGTTTGAGGAGTTAGCAGCCGTACGTGTCTTTTAATGTGCACGCCGGCTCACTACTACGCAGGCGACCCAGACGGCGTCCTGCAGTAAGCACTGTTTACGAGCAGGTCTAAATTTGCACAAGCGTCGTACAGCAGGCACTAATATGGCTTTAAAAGCGGTTACTGTTCGAGGATGGCAGCTTGCCAAAATTGCAATGAAATGAAAATTACCCATATGGAAGAGAAGAAACGACACGTAATAAGGGCTTAGATCGCGTCGCTTTTCTCTGATTTTTTTTTATTCGGGCGTCAGTGTTTAGCATGCGTTTTTTAGCAACAAGCTCATCTTGACTGCGCTACTTCGCCTCGCTGCACGTTCTCCTCACCTTGCTGTGCCGAAACAGCGAGAAAGAAAATAATTGTGAAACGCCTTTAGAAATAATTACACCTTAAAGATGCCATGAAGACCAAATACAGCTTCGTTCAGTTTGAAAGAGCTGGCCTTTGGTAATTCACTCAGCTTCATTGCAGCCACAAAAAACTTAAAAAAAAACTTAAAAAATAATAACAAAAAGTTTTCAAATCTCCCGCTACAGTTACGGCCAGGAGGAACGTAATGTGGGCCATTACACACACACACACCACACACACACACACACACACACACACACACACACACACACACACACACACACACACACACACACACACACACACACACACACACACACACACACACACACAAAAACAGTTATCCGTGTGTTAATTGCTCGTCAGCGTTCAAGTGATAAGATCAAACAGAACTTGAGGCGTGAGTAGAATCGCCAAGTCATGTTTCTTAAAGGTGTGGATTACATCGGCGGCCGCCAATCACACAAACGCGATCCTGTGATGACGTCATAGATAATTCGCCGCAAAGCGAATAAGGTGTCGCCACTGTTTCATTAGTTTTCCTTAGGGTCTAAATAGCTTTTATTTTAAGTTCGCGAAGAAATTGGTATCATTGCCATTGGGCAACGCGTTTTTTTTAACAAACCAAACTTGTATTTTGTGTTAATAACCTCTTTAAGCACGTCCGCGTAGGAAAGAAACATCTGTTACATCGGCTAGGTAGGCGATAAGACGTTAATTGATAGCATTGCACGCGAATCTACTCGGGTCAAGAACAACCCTCATTTATTTGGTACTTAGGCCCGGTCACTAAGGCTTGTGCGAATCCTGAACAAGTTTTCTGCCGACGGTCGTCAAGGCTAAAAAAAAAAAAAGGAGAGCAAAGTCTAATGACACGGTGTTATCCACCAGGAGGCGCTGCATCCACTAGGCGCGCGAAAAAGAGCGCTCGCTATGCGTGGTTCCAAAAGAGCTCCGAGGTAATGGGCTTACATCTAAGGCCCTATCAAACGGCTCCGGGTCCGCGTGAAGTATAAACAAAACGTTGTAAATGTAGCACGCGTGGACGCCGCATGCGTTTACGGCTACTTGTGAATAAAACAGAGGTTTCTTTTCTCCTGCCTTCATTTTTTATCGCCTGATCCCTTTTACCTATCGCCACAGAGCGTAATCTCGTCTACATCAGTGATTCCGATATTTCCCTCCCTCTTCTTATAATAACAAATCGATGTAAGTAAGGTGGTTGTAAACGTTCGCCGGGATGTTGTTCCGGTCTTTGGAACACGAATTCTAGCAGGCGCCATGTGATTAGATGAATAAAGTATCAGGCGAGGCGGTAAAAAGGCGTTCCTTTTTAGCTTCTGACTCACGCAGTAGCAGCGGTAGCCACCGGGCTGCTGGTATTCTGTGCGAGCACAAAAGCATGTTTTGCTGCGGCACTTTTATGGTCGTTAAATTCTATGGCATCTATCCGATAAGGTTTTGATGTACAGTCATGGAACAATGAAATGCGGACATGAAAATATGAACCGGAGCACACAAAATTGAAAAATACTGTTCGTGGAGGTCTGATAATGGCGCGCTATTCGAAAGCCATCTTTACCAACTTCGTCCTGCATGCCAGTCTGTCTCCCATGTAACTGCTTAAATGCGGTCAACGCAAGAGAGGGCGCCACCGCCTCAGCAGGTGCGCTACTGCTCCTCCCACCGGCGCTTCTCTGGCACCCAATCAGCGCGCGTCGTGTGACAAGAGAGAGACTCACAATCTTTGAATACACTTACACACTGCATGCTTCGCTCCTCCCCAGGTTTCACGTTAGTGGAGATGGCCCGGGATTTCTTTTATCGAAACTTTCCCCGAAACAATTATATGAAGAATCGCCGCTAAAACGACTCTATCATTACTTCAAGTTTCATTACTTGTCATAAATTGTTAGTCTATGGTGAAATTGTAAACGCTACAGAATGGCCGTCTGTTGTCAACAGACGCCATCTACGGATGCCGAGAACGACTGTAACTCGTGTTTTGGCATTATTTCAATTATTATTATTACATTATTGCAGCCCACTAGAAGCGTGGGCCTTATGCGCGGTGGAAATTCCTTCCATGTACCTTACAAAGGCAGCTCGTGAAAGCAGACGTGCACGTATCACACGTTGTTCTGGCGCCATTTTTGCCTCCCTCCTTGGGCTTCTCTTATCACGTGGCCGAAGGTGTAATATTTCTTACCTTTTTCGGTAATATTTCGGACGGCATAAATACTTGATTTGTTTTTCTCTCATAGTTTGTCACGAACACATTGTGGCAGACATTTATGCCGGTGCTATTCGCTGTGGCAGTTCTCAGATCGATTTACCGCACTAAATCAAGAAAGCCTCATGCAATAGCTTTTCTCTTCAAACCTTTGTGTGCGCATATTAATTGTACGCTCAAATCTCAAGTGTTTCCTCTATAAACAAATGATCACGAGACTAAAACCTGGTGCTTTACTCGCCGAAGAAAAATGCGCCGAATTCGACTTATCAGATCCGAACGATTTGACGGGACAACTATAAAATTCGGGTAAGTTGTACTAAATTAAGTTGAAAAAAAAATCTAATGCACACGGGAGCTTCAAATTCGAAAGCAGTCGAGGTGCAGACGGCGCGACGTGTGAGTGGAAGCTATTTGCAGCACGTGTGAAGTCTGTTCTCAATGACGGCGGCGTGTTCTCTAGCCTTAACGATGGCCGTCGGCGTTTTATTATTGATCCCTCACGGAAGTTCGAGTCTTGTGCGCCTTTGGCATATTCACTGCACGAAACGCCTTTGCATAACGCTGGCTTGAAGCATTAACGATATGCGACGGTTACAACTGATCGTCTTTTCCGCCTGATCGTCTTAAGGCGAAAGCCTTAAGTGCCCCATTTCGCGGAAAAGCGGTGTTGTTGTCCGGCACAAAACATTTCCGCCGCTGTAAAGAGTAAATAACACTTTGTTACAAAGTGCGCGTGTAATTTAATTCCGATAAAAGATCGATTACACTGAAAAGAAAATTGGGTTCATTGGAGTTCGTATTGGATGCGAACCCAGGTCTTTACAGTAGGAGCACAGCGCGTTGCCACCGCGCTACATCAGCGCATAGCCAGCTTCGGAACCAGAGTTGGCTAAGTGCGTGCAGCGCTGACTTCACATCACGTGACCGGTGAACGTGACGGCACGTGAGTAGAACAGGTTCACCCAAACCGTGGTTAAATCACATCTGGGGAAGCTGTGGCGTTAAGTGTCACCAGTCTGTCTGTGGATGTAGCGTCATTAAATAAAGGCTTTTAGAGTATCGGCACTCTTTTATCTCATTTTTATGTGCCGCCGGGATTTTGATTAGTCGGTCGGCACCACGTGACATTTCTTCACATATGGACGCATCCATTTTGTTTCTGGGCGCCTCTCCTCTCTCTGCTGCGCGGACTCTGCACGTCACAACCGGCGGCGGTTTCGTTGGGACAGATGGCAACACTGCAAGCCAGAAACAAAATGGCCCCCACACGCTTCTGGGTGCATGAAGTGGCGGTACTCTTAAGCTTATTTAGTGACGCTATGTGGATGTAATTCGCTCCAAAGGACGAAGAAACGAAGAAGGAGACGTAAACACGATGTAGGAGAATAGTAGTATTTGATAAGTATCGCCAGAGAAAGCTTAATGATTTCGCCTCCAAATAATGTAAGCAGACTTAAAGTGCCGAGAGGAATTCTTTGTGTTCAACGTCAGCGGCGATGAAAAGAAGACCGCGCATCTGCTCACTTCGCTGCAAATGTCGAAACACGACAGTGTTTTCCTCCACCTGCCACGTGACTGCTTCTCTTCTCTCCCACGCCCACCTCTCACGCTCTTCGCCTTCCGTCTCGCTCCTCCCACAATAAACACGGCGGAGGTCTGCTCAATTAAGTCAATTCAAATTTCTCGCATTCCACTGATCGCGCGCCATCTATTGGAACATTTCGTCACTGTAACTTAGAACGCCGCCACGTGCCCCTATTGCATTTTTTGGTGAAAATACTGTTTTCAACGCGCGTTTCTTTATTTGCTGTCGCAAAAATCAACCAGACGTACACCTATTCTCAATTATAAGAACATTGCAAGTACCATTTGTGTATTGATCTTTTGACTCCAATATGCCTGTTGTTTTCGTTTTGCTGAAAAATGTTGGCAAGTATGAAGTGTGTTTCCAGATTTCGTGCTTCGGAAAAGCTTTCCCCATATAAACTTCTCGTTTGAGAATTATTTATGCTTTGGCCGCGTGGCTGATTCGAAGGACGGACGGATGGACGGACGGACGGACAGACAGACAGACAGACAGACAGACAGACCGACAGACCAAATTTTTGGGTTTATGTAGCCCACGAAAGACTAACGTCCTTCAAAAAAATGGCGCAGCTTGCACTAATGGTGCAAGGATGGAGGAATAGCGGAGCTGGAGGCCCCTCTGCCTTCGTCGGAGACGCGACTGTTGCATCTCACATGGATTTCCAAACTTGCCGCTGAAAGTTCTCCATGACTGGCAGGCCGGGATCGTATTGTCCGCAGGCTTTCACATTCTCTCCCAAAGTGGACCGCGTTAGCGCGCGCTAGAACTCGCGGCAACCGGCTTCGCGAACTCGGGGTCTGTAGCGCGAGCTCGGCGTCTGTGCTCCCCACTTCAGGCGCGAGCACACGTGAACCGGCGAGGAGAACAGCGAGCGAGAGATCACGCCACGAACGCATTCGCATAGAAGCCGGTTTCATAACGCGAGGGACCCAGGTTAGATTCCGACAACGGGAAGCGTTTTAGGGACGAAGCACTTTAGGGACTCGGGCTGTCGGCGTCGCATGTATTCACGGCACTAAAACACCGGGACACTCGTTTTTCCAACGCCTCACGCTCGAACGCTTCGTGCTTCAAAGACACGAGACTTTTGCAGCAAAGCTGTACACCTCTACCCTCCAACGGTTTCATCTCCGTGGGCAAAAACACCAAGGCGCCAAGGTCGAAGACGCCGAGTGCTCAGCATCGAAACCGCATTATACACTTCATCATAACTTCGAATAATAACATAACGTAACATGAGATCATAATATATATCTACTCAGGACAAGTAGTGACACCGGATACCAACCAAGTGGCAGAGATAATTAAAAAGATAACAATGGGGTGGAGTGCATTCGTCAGGCATTCTCAGATAATGAATGGCAGCCTACCATTGTCCCTGAAGAGGAAAGTGTAAAACAGCTGCATCTTACCGGTACTTACCTACGGGAAGAAATTTGGAGGATCACTAAAAGGGTTCAACTTAAATTGAGGACGAGCGAAAAATGGAACGGAAGATGATAGGTGTAACGTTAAAAGACAAGAAGAAAGCAGTGTAGGTCAGGGAACAAACGCGTGTTAAGGACATGGAGAAATTAAGAAGAATTATTGGGCGTGGGCAGGGTATGTAATGCGAAGGCAAGGTAACCGTTGGTCATTAAGGCTAGCAGAGTGGATCCCTAGAGAAGGCAAGCGTGGCAGGGAGCGGCAGAAAGTTAGGTGGGCAGATGAGATCAAGAAGTTTGCGGGGATAAAATGGTCGCAGCTGTCACAGGGCCGGTATAATTGGAGATCTATGGGAGAGGCCTTTACCCTGCAGTGGGTCTAGACGGCCTGACGATAATGATTATAATGATGAATTCGAAACCGCATCGTCGAAACCGCATCGTACACTTAGGCACTGCGTGCTTCGCCCCTCCCCAGGTTTCATGTTAGTGGAGATGGCCCTGTTTGTTTTAGGGGCGAAGTCCTTTAGAAGCCCGGGCTGTCGGCGTTTCCTGTCGTCGTCGTCGTTTCATGTAGTCACGGTACTAAAACATGGGATACTTGCTTTTCCATCGCCTCGCGCTAGACGTAACGCGTACTAAGCGAGAACACCGGGACACTCGTTTTCCAATGCCTCGCGCTAGAACTTTTAATCTCCGTGGGCAAAAACGCGCACTAAAAGAACCCACCGGGACACTAGTTTTCCAACGCCTCGCGCTAGAACGCTTCGTGCTTCAAAGACACGGATTTTTACAGCAAAGCTGTATACCTTTACTCCCAACTCCTTCATCTCCGTTGGCAAAAACGCCAAGGCGCAAAGAATACTTATAGACTGCATGCTTCGTGCCTCCCCAGGTTTCGCGATAGTGGAGATGACCCGGTTTTTGTTAGTTTCATGCGCCAGTGGTCTTTTATTGTTTTCTGTGGTGCTTAATAATTTTTTGTGTATGTGTGTGTGGGGGGGGGGGGGGGGGGGGGGGTGTTAGGTTATCGCTTTTTTGGTTTTTTTTATTTATGTACAACCTCCCCAGCCCATATGTGCATTTGCCTTCCCGTTTCGTAATTAGACGCCCTGGGAAAGCGATATGGAATGGTTTTTTTCACGCTTTTGGCGCCTAAATTTGTTGTTAGGTTTATTAGTTTTTTCGCTTCAAAATTAACCCATTTGGCTCTAATAGTTGCGAAAATTCCTACCTGGCCTTTTTTTCTTGTATACGTGTAGCACACCGCGTTCTAACACAACCTTTCTTTTTTTTTTTTTCAATTGGCTGCACACGTAATTTCTCCCCACCTCCGCTACCTTGTTCCCCTCGAGCCTTTGGGGTGGCCCTGTTGTTAAGTTGCCAGTTTCACGGTGTGAGGTCCCGGTTAGATTTCCGGTACCTCCCTAAACACTTTTTTCTTGAGGCTCGCACTCCCAACACTTGTTCGTGGGCTTCTTGTCTCCTCACTACCTTCCCTTACACTTGTTAACCAAGCATTTCCACCCTCTCCACTTCGCCGATGATGATAGTTTTCTGTTAACGCCCCACAGTGGAACTAAAGGCTTAAGAAGTTACGGTGTTATAAGTAGTCACGACAACAATGAATGCAACCATCTGGCTTCCTTGCACAACACACAGTCTGGAGTTGGCTTGTATGCATAACGTCAAGGTTGTGCGAAGAAACCATACAACAAATGTAGGCAAGATACCGAGAGAAGAAATTTTGTGTGTGAGAAAATTGGGTATGTCACGTAATGTATAATGGTATATTACAAAACCCCCGTTGCTCTCTCGTTGTGCACCCCCCCCCCCCCCCCCCCCCCCGTTTTGTACTGCCAAAAGGGGGCCCGCTGGGCCAAGATTTCTTTGTCGCTCGTGTTGCTCATCATCGAGTCACGAGTAGTGGCTATCTCTCTCGGTAATACTTTCAAGCCTCGGGTCCTGCCCAACAGCATCGCTGGCCGTATTGTTATCGTTGGCCGCCTTTCTGTTCCCGTACGGCGTACGCTATACCTCCTTTTGCTTTTGTTTTCTTCCTTTCTTTCTTTCTTTTGTTTTTTGCTTTCTTTTTTTGAATCATGTAGTGTAGCAAGCCAGCCGCAACGGCTCAGCTAACCTCGCTGGTATTCATTAAAGTTTCTCTCTCTCTCTCTCTCTCTCTCTCTCTCTCTCTCTCTCTCTCTCTCTCTCTCTCTCTCTCTCTCTCTCTCTCTCTCTCTCTCTCTCTCTCTCTCTCTCTCTCTCTCTCTCTCCTCCTTCTATGAGACGCTACCACAGGAAGCCCTGCTCAACTCACCGGAAGAAGATTATCGAAACCCTTATCTGACCAATCATTTGTCGCACGTGGGAAACATAGCGCAGCACCAGAAAGAAAGAAAGCGTATCGAGTTACCGATTGGAGAACCACACCTCATGGACGATAAAACGGCGTAGCCTACAAGCTGCATCGCCATGACACACTGAATGCTCGCTCACTTGCCGCTCTATATAGTGCTGGTGCTGATAAGTTAAAGCCATGTAATCTCACATTTAGGAAGATCTTATGGTACTAGGGAGAATTCGAGCAGTAGCAGCTTACTTATAATAAAGTAAGCTGCTTATAGCAACTTATAGTAACTCATAGCAGCTACTTATAGTAATCTGCTTACAGCAGCTTATAGCAAAGTAGCAGCTAACTGCTACTTTGCTATAATGGCAACAGCCGCTGGATTGTTAGATGCCTTTTCCCGAACGCATGCGTCGGAAGTTGTTCTCGCTGTCATTCCGAGCGCACTAACGTTCTTCTTTATCTTTTGCAGAGGCTTTCGGAAACCAGAGACCTGAGGGAGAAAGTGCCCAGGTACCTCCGGTACTTCGAGAAGCTGCTCAAAGAGAATGGCCCCGAATATTTTGTCGGAAAACAGGTACGAGTTAGTGGATTTAGCGAACATATAGTACGTATACTTCATTGAATTGGGGAAGCCAGACTTCAAAAATTAAACCCAGTTCCACTCAGTACGAAAGCTTCTGAAACAGCGTAGCTGTGGTTCTGTCGTGCCGGCTCGGACTTAAACGGGTGCTCGCCCGAGAAAGGCAGCGTCGTCGCCGCGCAAATTCTACGGTCAGCAGCTATGTCAGCTGCGGGAGGCTTTCTTCCCTCTCTTTCTTCTCTAGCGTGAGGGAGAGGAACCCGCCTCTGCGAGAGCACTGCACCCTCGATCGGTGGTTTTTGAAAGCTGCTCCTGTGCCTGCGTGACGCACGACCTACAGCAGATGGACAAAAAGTCTCGACCTACAACAGCACTGTTGTTAAAACAAGTGGCTGGGAAAATCGTGGATTGCACGAAATATGGACGTCAACCTGCCGACTGAGCAAGCCGGCGGGCGAGCAAACAAGCCGGCATTCCTGGTTCGTGGCGCACCCGTCCAATCAATTCTTGGCCGATTCCCTGCTTGGGGGATGTGCCTTGTAGGGGTATACGGGTATGGGTAGCGTCACTAAATAAGCTACGCTTAAGAAGTACCGCCACTTCGTGCACCCGGAAGCGTCTGGGGGCCATTTTGTTTCTGGCTTGCAGTGTTGCCATCTCTCCCAACGAAACCGCCGCCGGTTGTGACGGGCAGAGTGTGCGGTCATTGGCGGCGCTCGTCAACTGTGGGGCTGTAGGAGCGAAGGAGAGAAGAGGGAAAAAGAGAGAGAGAGAGAAGAGAGAGAGAGAGAAGAGAGAGAGAGAGAGAGAGAGAGAGAGAGAGAGAAGAGGAGAGAGAGAGAGAGAGGAGAGAGAGAGAGAGAGAGAGAGAGAGAGAGAGAGAGAGAGAGAGGGGATGTGCCCAGAAACAAAATGGCTGCGGCCGTATGTAAACAAATTTCACGTGGTGCCGACCGACCAATGAAAATCCTGGCGGCACATAACAATGAGAGAAAAGAGTGCAGATACTCTGAAAACCTTTATTTAGTGACGCTAGGTATGGGGCTCGAGGCGGTTTTATTTTCTTTGCACCAATGACACTCCAGGTCAATGTACTAGAGGGGCGGCTTCTTCATTCTCAGGGCCAATGTTCTGTTTGGACAGCGGCATGTGTTTTCTTTCTCTGCAACCAGGTGATCCTATGGAAAGAACAGCGTCCTACGTTTTTTTTTTATCTCGGGATGGGGTGGGGTCGTCCTAGCAAAAGCTGCAAACCACGATGAATGATTCGCCCGTGCCTCCTGGACGCAGAAACAGCTAATAAAAGTTGGTAAAACGCCACAGTCCCACCTTCACAGCAGGAGTAGTCGTGGTCGTGATTCATGCTTGGAAATATGCAGGGTGGTGGGGGTTGGATACTATACTGGAGGAATGTCATGCTTCAACAAACTGGCTTGCTCCTACAGACAGTTATGATAAAAATGTAATGAAGGCTGCATCCCAATACGCATGCGTAGACTCGAACATGTTGAACCACAGCGCAAGCGACAAGGCGACAGGACGACAGCAAGAGGACACACGAAGCGCACTTACAACTGCGTTTTATTTTCTCCGGAAACGCCAAATATACACGAAACTGAAGAAAACAAAGCATGAAAACACATGGGAAAGTGACGAAAAAACAAAGGCAACCCCACAACTAACCATTATCGGCACGTGCCCTGTCAAGATAGCGCCTTCTTCGTGATCAAGTGCAATTGAGGCTACACTGATGCAATTCTCACCCAAACGTTCAATCTCGGCGGCCTTAATAATTTTTCTAGTAAGCGTGTTCAAGTTTCTGCCGATAACGCGGCAATTTTCAAACAGCGGCTCGCAGCCGTATCTGCCGCAGCGGGTGGTAAGATAACCATCGGCTTTATTTTTAACGTTATTGTAGTGCTCCCGCAGGCGGTCATTGAGGCATTTCCCGGTTTGATCGATATACCTCTTTCCGCAATCTAAAAGCGGGTCGTATACGCCTTCCAAGCAATCTACTAAGGGCTTTTTGTTATTTACCTGACACGAGAATTTTGCCCTTCGGAATCGCGATTCATGCTGCAGAAGGTCGACAGTTCCTTTGTGACAGAAAAGCACACTGGTGTGCCCGCTCTGCCAGTTATCCTTCTTAAGACGCCATGAAGGTACAGGATAACAGCCACAATTTTCTTATGCTTTTGTTGTTGGTCTTGCGGCTGAGAGCCCCACAGCTGTTTCTTGACCTTCGAAATACCTTCCGCAACAAAGGCCAGAACGTGCCCAGGGTATAACCCTGAGCCTGAAAGGTGCGTCGCCTGCGCTCTGAAGCTGGCTACGGCATTGTGGCTACAATATTTAACAAGAGCATCTGTAAAACACAATTGCACAATTGCACAGTTGCACAGTTGCACAGTTGCACAGTTGCACAGTTGCACAATTATGAGTGGTCAGCACAGTCAACAATTTTGAGGATGCTGACGAGAGAGGTAACAGCGCTTTTGAACCTCTCGGCTTGTATGCCCAACAGGCACGACCATCGGAAGAAAAGCATCCTGAGATCGAGAAACCTGATGGATTTGCAAACCGGTGTTTTATGCGTGAGCGTCAAGGGTTTCATACAAGTTTGAAAAATCCACACTACTCTCGAGATCTGCTGATCGGGACATTTGAGGGTGCATATTAAATACCACTAGGAAATCATCCACATATCGGAAAATGTTTAGCACATTGCACTTTGAAAGGCAACTACAGGCACGACTCTGCACTAAAGTACTAAGACCGAATCACTCAGTACGGGACCAATACATGATCCTACTGTCACGCCTGCTTTTTTCATGTCCGATCGTCATGTCTGAAAATAAAATCCAGTTGTAAGTCAGCGCTTCGTGTGTCCTCTTGCTGTCGTCCTGTCGTCTTGTCGCTTGCGGTGCGGTTCAATGTGCATCACCAACTCGCCCAAGGTTTTCACGTTGCCCGAACAAGACTTCACGTTTACCTAAGCGACTGTATGGGTAAAACGAGAGAAATGTTTGGTTGCTCGCGTTGACATTGCCGAAGACAGGCATGGACCCAGCGACATGTTCGACATGAGACGTGTCTCTTGAACGCGGACACAAGGGACAGTTAAAGTAGCGTCTGGACAGTGCATTTTGCTCAGTTTTGCGCTCCGTTAGCTCGTGTGTGTTTTTTTGAGGTTCCTTTACTGCAGAGTACCTCAGTTCACTACTTTTCTGCCCTACAGTAAAAGAGAACTGCTCTTCACCGTGGCCTCATGGCGCATGCTTCCAACTCGTTCGCCGTTTTATGCTGACGCTCGGAGCATTACTTGGGTGGTTAATTGTCGGCAATTTCTCGCTTGCAGTTTACGGGGGCCTCGTTTGATGTAATAACCGTTCCACATAGGAACAGTGATTGCTCTCCGCGTTCACCCATCTATCGGAATTTTGATGCTTCTATACAGATAGGTCGGCTGTGGTGGGTAGTGGGACACTGCGGGATCCTTCCACCTCTAAATTCTACTGCTCTTTTGAGTTCTAAACGGCGTTGCAGAATTTTCTAGGGTCGGAGATATTAAACATTTAGTTTGGAGTAAAAAAAGCAGCACAAACAATGAAGGGACGTATGAAAGGAACTAACAGGCACGACAGAACGCCTGGCTTTGCGTGCGTGCGTGTGCGTGTGCGTGTGCGTGTTTCTACGTCCCGTCCTATTTTACGGCTATTTGTTCCTACAAACTAGCGTATGCGCCAGGTAGTCTAACACTGGGTTCTTCTGAGCCACAAAACCGTTATTGCCTGACACCACGTTCTTCTTAGTGTACATAACAGTTATTGTCGGTATTGTTAAGAACAATCGGCCGAAATTTGTTTTTTTTTATTCAATGAATGAAGAAATTTATTCAAGAGAGGTGAGGTCACTGGGCAGTGATGATAGGGAAAGAGGGAGGGGTTTGCAAGTAGTTATATTTTACAATGTTTGTACTACTGCGCAGGAAAAACTGTTCAAGGCTAAGCCTGCTACATTTTTCATCAGTTTCTCGTGCTCACTATGCAGGGTCGTCGACGTTGATGGCGATTGGGGAATTCGCTATACAAATACGAATATCAAAAGTACACGAAACAATCGGTGTATCTGTACAGAATTAGGTACAGACTTCGCACGACACCTTACAAATTATATTATTCAGCGTAGCTTACGTTAGTTGCTACAAGATTGTCAAGACAGAGCCTTTTACGGGTCTATTGGTCTACTTCTGCATCTCTATCCATCCAAAGTAGTCAATCCAATATGGCGTTACTACAGTTTATCTGAATTGTCCGGTTTTTGCCGCTGCTTTTTAAAAGATGCAGTGTACTTCTCTGAATAACTTCCAGATGGGCACTAATGTAAAGGAAATAAATCAATTAATTCTTATTCGCGGAGTCACCGGTCGCTAAAACAAAACGAGTAATGCAATCCTGCCTGCATTCTTCACCAAGGTCCCCCTAGGCGTAATGGTGGCCCGCGAGCAGCCTGTCAAGCGGCCGCGATAGCCGTTAGCACTTGCCTCAGTGAAGCCCAAGTGACGCGCTCTTCTCCCTATAAGCAGCCGCGAAGAACTGCCGTCGGTCTGATAGCCAGTGCGGCCTGTCAGGTTATAATCACGGCGATTTCGGGTTAGCGCCCGCAGCGCGTGGGGCGCATTATTACTCGATCACGCCGAGGAAAGGTGCGCGCGATCAATTTGCGCGTGCGAACCCAGTGAAAGGGAAAAGGGCGGACACGCGTACCGTGACGAGCGCTCTCAAGTTCCGCGACCCGGCAGGAATTTGCCAGAGAGGTGCGCGAACTTGGCCCCCTACGGCATATCCCTGCGTTCACGCGTGAGGGACGCCCAGAGGCTGCGTGGGACACGGGCCCCTTCTCTACATTTAGCAGCCATCGACGTTACAGCGCTCCTTTGACCCGGCCCCGTTTTCTCCCGTGGTCCTCCGCAAGGACGCCGCAGTGGCCCTCCGCCTCCTCCTTTCTCGCCACGATAGCGGGAGGCCAGAATGGAAATTGCGAGCGATACGCTCTCGCCGCGCATCGCTGCCGAGCGTGCGTGAAATTGATGCTCGACGTGTACGGCTGCAGGTTCGCTGCGCCGTCCGCGCTTGAAGGAATCTGGACTTTGATCGGTAGCAGCAAAAACACCGTTTCTTTGTTGTTCTTGTTGTTGTTGTTGTTGTTCGAGGATTTCATTCTACTGCCCGCCTTCCTTCCTCTAGTCCCCTCTCGGCTGTATACAGTGCTCGATTTATTGCATCACGGTGTCGCGAAGAGGAGATCCCTTGATGTTTTCTGGTTGTTTTTTAGTTCTGTGCGGCCGCCGGGGCTCTTCCTCCCAAGTGTTAGTGTGAAAGCGCTTCGGACGCGGCTGGGCCCTGGCGCCCTTATTTCTGAGAATCGGCTCCGGCGCGTGTGTCTGCCCGTCGGCCGACCGGGAGACGACGGCTGTTGGGGGAAGCGAACCCTCGCCTCGGGTTCTGTTGCGCCGCACGCACTGGCGTCTCCGACCCCCCGTTGCGCGCCTACGCGGGCCGCTGTGTACTTCCGACGACCTTCCCTTTTCCCCTATTTACTTTAGTGCGTTTTGTCTAACTACTTGCTCTACGCCCGTAATTCTCCAAGCGCGCGTTTTCGAGTCGGAACCTTGTGTCTGTGTTTTTGGTCCTTTTCACTTTGGCGGGGACATGTCTGATTGTAGCTAAGAAGCGTCTTCCTGATTGGCTGCGGGTGTGCCTTAGCCTTTTCCCACGCGGTCCGCACACGCTAGGATGCGCTTTTTCCCCCAATGCGTCCCCCCAAGCAAATATAACGCGGCCCCTCTGGCGCGAGAGAGGAGAGCAACACCAGGAGAGCCGCACTCTGCCGCTCGTCGTCGTGCCCTCCCGCCGGGAGCCATTCGCCCGCCAACTATGTCCCCGTAAGTACTCCTGAATCTTTGACTCTCTATTTCATCTATGTAATAAGTGTAATTGTGTCAAGTTCGTCTGTGCCAAATTTCATCAATGTTTACCCGTAAATTAAATCAGTTAAAGTTTGAACGTCTGAAACCTTCATCTGAGTGCTTCATCCTTCAACCGTAGCGGTGCTTGGACAAAAGTTGCCGTTACAAAAGTGGTGATAGGTGCGCGGTACCGAAGACCCCCTCTGCCATCATGGGCTCCCCCTTCTCATCGCTCGACTTCCTGCTGCTCATCTTCGTGATTCTCTCTATCCTTTGACCGGGCAAGAATCTTCAGCTTCCACGGCCTCCGTCCGCACACCGTGGATGAAAAGGCGAGCGACGACATGTGCGACAGTGGCAAAGACTTCCTACTCCACGGCCATCACCGCGCTACCAGCCCGGTGCAAGCTGGCCCGCCATCGGCTCCTGCGAGGGAGAGCCCCCGGGCCAGACGCGGACCGACCGTCCCCCGCGACCGCCGAACTCCATCGCGGCGGCGAGCCTTCCGCGCACGCAGTAAGGTGAGAGATTTTTGCCTCTCGGCGCACCGCATGACTGTGGCCTGTAGGCTTTTCTTCTCCGCGTGTCCGGGGCGCCCACTGATTGGTTGTCTTTGATTCATTTCTTTGCCAGCACCAGCCTGCTTATGTAACTAGCCGCTGTCGATGCTGAGGCAAAATTTATGAGCGTGCAGGGCAGCCGTTTTTTTTTCGTGGGGTATTGGTGGCTCTTCGCGCGGGAGTTGGACAGCTTTGGTAGTCAGAATCTTAACGGCACAGCGTTCGGCTCTCCCGGCGAAGGAAGCCCCGAGAAGACCCCCACGCGCCTATGAAAAGGCTGATTTTTACGCAGATCTCGCTATATTAGAGACTGCTGATATCCGTTTCCTCGGCTCCTTTCCACCGGAGTTAGGTTATGTCTTGAAGAAAATACGGCAGCCACTTCGGGGTTGGGGGTCTGAGGGAAACGAGGAGTTGAGAGATGTTTACGCTGCACGACGCTACTCGAAGTACAAACAAAGACACCAGCAGGGGTGCCCGGGATGCCGCGGACGGGGAGAGCTCGCGGGCGTGCAGTTTTGCGAATGCGTCGGGTTGGCGGAAGTTTCTCACCACTGCTGAGATTTGACAATCTTTTCTTCTTCCGTAAGCATGAACGATAACTGTTATGTAGCTTTAACGTCTTTTTGTTGTTATTTTATCATGTCTTACCTTTATCATTTCTAACGCTCGCGCTCATGATAAGTATGTATAGAGATTTGTTCGGTTTTATTGTTTATTTCTGAGTATTGACTGACGAAGAGCGTCTGAAATGTGCTTACAAGCTTCTCCAGGCGCCAACATTCTTGTATCATGTGCGCGACCGCCAAGTTTTGGCTTTTGCAGCTTTTATGTTTAGATGGTTGACAGTTTTTCTCGGAAGTCGTTTTTTTAGCCATTTTGTTGTGTTGGTGTCTAGTAGTTTTCTTGCAACTCGTTTTCGCAGCCGTTCCTTTGTGTTAGTTTCGAGTGTTTGAACGAACGGGAAGATCTACTTTGGGTATTCTTTTTTCATAATGGACGAGTATGGCGGCAGAACAAGTAGAGTTGAGTATAAGTGGAAATGTGTTGAGTATAGTGCCCAAGAGTGCGTGGATTTCAACTAGTGCGTCAGACGTAACTTCGACACAGTGAGCCCCTGTATATAATTTTATTTCTATCTTGTAGTGCCTTCTTATGAATTGTTTGTAATCGTTTCTGTAAGGCATTTACTGGAGTGGCGATTGTCGTAACAGTATTTCTGGGTTTTATTTGAGGATTACTTTTCGTGGGCTAGCAGTTTGATTTGTTATGGTCTATGCGACCTGTTGTCCAAGGGCAGATTATTGCTTTCGCGCCATAATCCCCAGAACTCAGTACATGGGCTGGCTAGCGGAACTGCTTTTACGATGTCGATTTCTTTAAGATGTAACTTTTACAGTGTGTATGCTTATTCCTGTGTTATTCCCAGTGCCCGTGTTGTTATTTTCTTGTTCGTATATGTAAATGGAACGTTTTCTCCTGTGTTTGACAAGAGACTATGCGTGCGTGAAGTGAAGAACGGAACTCTATTAGGTGCACGCGTGTGTGGGGACTGATCCAGCCTAAATACTTCATCGACCAACATGTGTGCGAGCCTGTTGTTGTCTTCTCGAGTCCGCATGCCATGTCATTTCAGTATCTCTGTGAGTTGGCGAAAACGTTTTCTTATGTTTTAAACTTTGTGCAAGAGTGAGGGCACTCTTTTTTCCGTCGGGGAAGGTGTCGCGAAGAGGAGATCCCTTGATGTTTTCTGGTTGTTTTTTAGTTCTGTGCGGGCCGCCGGGGCTCTTCCTCCCAAGTGTTAGTGTGAAAGCGCTTCGGACGCGGCTGGGCCCTGGCGCCCTTATTTCTGAGAATCGGCTCCGGCGCGTGTGTCTGCCCGTCGGCCGACCGGGAGACGACGGCTGTTGGGGGAAGCGAACCCTCGCCTCGGGTTCTGTTGCGCCGCACGCACTGGCGTCTCCGACCCCCCGTTGCGCGCCTACGCGGGCCGCTGTGTACTTCCGACGACCTTCCCTTTTCCCCTATTTACTTTAGTGCGTTTTGTCTAACTACTTGCTCTACGCCCGTAATTCTCCAAGCGCGCGTTTTCGAGTCGGAACCTTGTGTCTGTGTTTTTGGTCCTTTTCACTTTGGCGGGGACATGTCTGATTGGAGCTAAGAAGCGTCTTCCTGATTGGCTGCGGGTGTGCCTTAGCCTTTTCCCACGCGGTCCGCACACGCTAGGATGCGCTTTTTCCCCCAATGCGTCCCCCCAAAGCAAATATAACGCGGCCCCTCTGGCGCGAGAGAGAGAGCAACACCAGGAGAGCCGCACTCTGCCGCTCGTCGTCGTGCCCTCCCGCCGGGAGCCATTCGCCCGCCAACTATGTCCCGTTAAGTACTCTGAATCTTTGACTCTCTATTTCATCTATGTAATAAGTGTAATTGTGTCAAGTTCGTCTGTGCCAAATTTCATCAATGTTTACCCGTAAATTAAATCAGTTAAAGTTTGAACGTCTGAAACCTTCATCTGAGTGCTTCATCCTTCAACCGTAGCGGTGCTGGACAAAAGTTGCCGTTACAACGGTATTGATGCAAAGTGCCGCCGTATACAATCCCGTTAACATGTTGGGCGCGCAGGCGGGTAAGAATAACATTTCCCAGTACAGAATTCAGACGACGCTCCGAATCTGCCAGTTCGTGAAAAGGCGCTTCTGGCCTTTTAGATTTGACGGAAGGTTATATGCTCACCTTGAGGAAATGTCGCCACGACAGAGGCGCGTTTTTTGTCCTGAATGCGTAATGGTCCTGCAGGTTTCGGACAGCGCATTTATACTCTTCCTGCTGTAGCCACATATCGTGTGGGACGGTGTGTATGTTTTTTCGTGGTTTGATTGATTGGCTTGAAGCTGATATGCTCGCTTGTCTTGCAGATCGGCCATCGTGTTCGGGTCTGACTCGTGAGGCGTTCGAAAATACCCCGTGTCTTTGATTTCTCCAGATACGTTTTGACACGACATCGCCGCGTGATTCCAATTGCCTTTATTTGGTCGTTCCGGGTTTGGCGCAACAGTACTGTCTTTTCCCCGACCGGGTTAGATCCATCTAGTCAAATTTTGGCGGCGGTGCACACAATCACAGCGACTAGATTCTCGTCGACAGCCTTTTGAGGGAGGGTATATGAAGGAACGTTCAAGTCGGTTGAAATCAAGGCTGCTGTTGTGCGTGAGTTCGTGCGTGCGCGTGTGTGAGAAATAATTATGGCGATGACGACGATGATGGGCGGGGGGTGATGATGACGACGATGTTGTTGTTGTTGTTGATGATGATGAGGAGGAGGATGATGAGGAGGGGAGTGGATGAGGAGGAGGAGGAATACATTTTTAATCAACGAACTTATGAAAATTGACAAGTCGTGTATTCCTACGAGGTGACCACGCAAAGTCACTTGATAGGGCAGCACACGATGTCTAGTTTGCTCTAAACTGGAGCAGGCAAACTTCGTGAGGTCTTAGCCGAGGGAATTAAGCTGCGAAACAAAGACCGTTGAAAGGGGTATTCGCACTTTCCAGCAACGGTGGCGCCGCCACGCGCCTTTTTTCCGAAGCTGTTTGTAGAAGGCAGCCGGAGCGTTCGGAAACCCGGGGATTGAGAACTCAAAACCAAAAAGCAATCGAATGTGTTGTGTACCGCAGTACAGAAATCGCCCAGTACCGGAAAAAGCCAGCGTTCATACCTTTCCTAGAGATAAAAAAGCCCGAAAGGTTTGGATAATTATGCTCCGCATTGGAAAAGGTGTCAGCAACACAATGGGGTTTGCAGTAGTCACTTCACGAGAGCTGACTTCTTCTGGAGCAATATCCGTCAGTTTAGTTCACTCTCTCGTTATTGATGGTGTGTTTTTCGTGCAAGTTCAGTGTGTCGTTTATTAATAGATGGTCTGCAGCGACTGAAACCGCGGTTGAAGAAAGGCGCCGTGCCGCCACAGAACATTCCTATGCGCACGCACGAGAAGAAAGTGAAGGCAAGAACCAACAGGAGAACGCCATTGCTCTTTTATTAACGTGCTGGTTTCTTTTAATAAATGCTGCATTCAAGTTTCATTTTGTGCTTTGTTGGGTTGTTTGTGCTTCGTTCTCTTTTTAGCATTATGTGTGATTACTGTTTTGAACTTGCTGCTTTTTTTCTTTCTCAAACCCCCCAGAGGAATGGGCGATGTAGGTATTTGTAATAAATAAATAAACTTGTTACTGCCATCGTTGTTTCCGACAGCACGCTGAAAGCACAGAATAGCTGATGTAACAGACCCTGCCGTAGAGGCGTAAGCGTTTGATGTTTAGTTTCAGTATTTTTATTATTACCTGTAACCTGCATAAACGCCGTTGGATCCTTCCTTGTAAAAACAGGCCACAAAATTATAATTTACTCGCATTATTAGCACTTAACCCGACACAATTGCGCAAGTGGCAATAACAAAACGCTGTGCTCGGTTGCGTCTACCGAGCTCTGCTTGGCGCCAAATAAATATTCGTAAAGTGTGCTGGAACACTTTTACGAGCATGGATGGAAGTGTAGCATCCTTTATAGAACCTATAGTGCCAACAAACGTTCACGCAGTGCGGTTGGCTGGTGACGCAATTCGGTTGCAGGCACAATCCCTCGACGCTCAGCATGTCATCTGTGGCCTCCCTGATGCCGCAAAATACTATGTGACTGGCGTTTTAAACTGCTTCGCCTTCGACAAAGCACCTTCGTGCCTCGTCGGCAAGGAAAAAGGTGGTCCGAAGAGACACTAATTGGCCCGGATCGGCTTTTCTCTCCAGACGCACGCGCTTACGCGACGTCCGATCATCGTCCCGTCCTCCATTTTGGATACCCTGTCGCGCCACCTATATTCGCTGGAAAGTGCGAATAGGCTGTGGTTTAGGCAGCTATTCGCATTCAATTTGTTCAATGAGGTCGCCCGCTATCCCTCTGCTATTTCGGCTGAACCTTGAACAAGTACGAGCGTTGAGCACAATGCAGGTGCCCGGGGCTTTTCGTTATAGACTTGGTAATAACAAAAAGCTTATACGTGTCTTCTTTTTCGTTAAGGATAATGTTTTGGAGGTCCTAAAGTTGAGCTAAAAATTCTGCGAAAACTTCGGTGGTGGCGTAAGTTTCAGAAATTAAAAATAAGCTTTGCTTTGGTTTTTGCAAGTACTCAGACTAGATATTTTGGGTGAGGTTTCCAGTATCTTGCTGTCCTCGTCCATGAAATTGGTAATTGAAATTTGTATCCCTGAGACGTGTTCGATTTCGGTCCCTCTCATAACGTTAAGCGCAGCGCACACGCTTCGATCAGGACGGGGGGGGGGGGGGGGGGGGGGGGAATTTTCATGTTCAAACGAGCAAATCTTTTTGTATGGAAAGACATATACGTCCCACGATAATGGGTCCTGCGTCCTACGTCCTACGATAAATACTTTCTGCTATAAATCAATAAAGTGCCAGCGTACATACAGCGCTTGCCGCGTTCGTGTAGCCGCCAGTTAGGAAGCTGTCGGGTTTAGGTCTGTATCTTTCCCCCCCCTTAAATTAAAGTGCCTGGACCTTGTCCATTTAAATAAAACCGTAGTTTGTTTTCCTACGACGGCAGGGGCTCAGGAAAGAGTGAAATCCATTAGACGGAGCCTGATCCGATTTTGCAGACAAGGAATAGAATTACAGTGCATCAATTTGCCTCTCGTTCAATTTTACGCTTGACAGAAAGCGGAGAATCCCTCGGCACATCTGCTACTGCTGATTCAGCGTGGTCGAAGAGCAGACTTGCGTTTTTTTTTTGTTTGTTTGTTCTTGTCGTTCAGACATCCTTGAGTTTTCCTGGAGGAGGCAGTAGATGCATTCTATTTGCTACTGGCTCGTTTCTGTCTTCGTGCAATGTTTGGTCTTTCCGTTTAACAGTTGACTTTGTTTCAGCTGGTTTTTTTTTTTTTTTAGTGTCTGATTCCTATTTCTCTTGACCAGCAGTTCTTCCCCCAGTGAACAGACCGAAGCGTCGTAAAAAAGAGTGTACGTTCAGCCTACAACGAAAGCCTTTTTAAAGTATACCACGCGTCTTACACACCGTGAAAGCATTGCACTGCTCGAGGAGCTTCTTTTTGGGGCCGTCTGCGGGCTGTCGGCTCTCAAATCAACCTAGATCTGTTGTCCATTGTTTCGATCTTTGCCTGGACGCTTTCTTTTTCCAAGACGATCTGCGGCGTACACCAAAGAGAAATATAACCCCCCACAGTATCCTGCTTATCTCTGCGCAAAAAAAGAGAGGCTAAGACTGCTTCGTATCACGTGTCCCTTTTGTTCTGATGGAACTGTCCGGTTCATGATGGATGCGCCACTTGATTGATCGGAATCTTGGCACACCCTGGCCAAGAAGGTCCCGTTTCGAGAGCTGAACTCCTCAGTGCATAGTGCGCATATTTACGCTTGGTATGGGCACAGCGGTACACGGTGTGCACCACCAAAGTGGCTGCTGTGTGCCTCACGTGTATATGGGCGTCTCCAAGAAGCCCGGGATGCTTAAAGGGGCTGTGAAGACAAAATGAAA
This sequence comes from Haemaphysalis longicornis, assembly GCA_013339765.2. Lineage (NCBI taxonomy): Eukaryota > Metazoa > Arthropoda > Arachnida > Ixodida > Ixodidae > Haemaphysalis > Haemaphysalis longicornis. The sequence goes on from CM023449.1 coordinate 261,720,307, forward strand.
GTTTGCCCTGTGGACTTAAAGGAGCCATGAAGACAAAATACAAGTTGGGTTTAATAGAAAGGCTGCTTAGTCCCGATAACAATGATACCAATATCATCGCAATCTTCGAACAAATAACGGAGATATTAAACAAAACGTTTTAAGCAGTCGCGACCCGCTAGCCAATTTCCCGCAACTTTTCTATGACGTCACGGAACCTTGTTTGTGCGATTGGCGGCCGCCTAAGAGACCTGTCGCGACGACACATGACTGGACGTCTGTAATGGGGCCTCTAGTTCCATTTGTCCGCATCACTTGAATGCTAACGTGCACTTAACGCACTGATAATTATGTTTTATTGTTGGCCCGTATGACGTCATTCTTGCTCATAACACGTCATTGTGGCGCAAAATTTGAAAGTTTTTAAATGCTTCTTGCTTTTTTTTTCGTTAAAAAAACATCTTTTGTGGCTCTAGTGGAGCTGAGTCAGATACTGAATCCTCGTTCTTTCAAATTAAACGAAGTTGTATTTTCTCTTCATGGCTCCTTTAACTGACCCATTAAACTTGCACCAATTCTAGCGTAAACATCAAACAACTGAAAATACAGATGGGCGACTTGCCTGGTTCTTATGACCCGCCGCGGTGACTCAGTGGCTAAGGCGTTGCGCTGCTGAGCTCGAGGTCGCGGGCTCGATTCCCGGCCGCGGCGGCCGCTTTTCTGGTGGAAGCGAAAAGCAAAAACGCCCGTGTGTACGAGATTTCGGCGCACGTTAAAGATCCCCAGGTGGTCAAAATTAATCCGTAGCCCAGCACTACGGCGCGCCTCATCGCCTGCGTTGCGTCGGCGCGTTAAATCCTACAATCAATCAATCAAGCCTGGTTCTTTTGACGTCATAGGGACTTGTCTGTGCAACTGGCGGAGGCGAACGCCGACCAAAACCACGGCCCAGAAAGAAGACGGCGCAATTGTATTCGTACCTCTAATTTCATTTGACTGTACCACTTGAATGTTAAAGGGCAGATAACTCGCTGATAACTCTGTTTATAGTGGGCCTCCACGATTTGCCAGTCCTGGACGGTCCGCGGGCAGTCCGAGGTCTGCCCTCGGACCGGAAGTCTCATAGGAATACACGGGAAAATCGAGCACCCGATCGCATCTCGGGCAGTCCGTGGGCGATCCGGGACTGATAATCGAGGGGGCCCAGTATTCCCCCTACTAAGCCCCTGCTGACGTCATGTAGCGCGGAATTTCAAAGTTTATCAATATTTACAATATTTTTTTCGGTTAAATAAACGTCTTTGGGGGCTGAAAGTAGGTTTAGCAAGTTACTGAGGGCTGGTTGTTTCAAAATAAACAAAGTTGTAGTTTGACTTCATGACCCTTTTAAATTAACAGTATACAGAATCTGCATATACAGGGTGTTTCAGCGAACACTTTCAAAAATTCTTAAAAATAGGCTCTTCGAGAAAAAAAGAAACCCTCTTCAGAAGGAGATTGCTAGCTGCGGCGGACGCCAGATAGTATCAAGGGTGTGCACATTAGTTACGTGGGTAATTAAACTCTACTAATGAACTTCTTAATTAGCGGAGTTTGGTGGTGTTGTCAATGGTGGATTTTGTAGCCCAGAGAGGCGATTTCATATCAGTTTTAAAACAACGAAAAGTCGTGTTTAAAGCTCCTGTAGCGTGAGGAAACCTGCCGGTGTTTTCCGCTCAAAAACGAAACTCGGCGCTGAAGGAGCGCTGGAAGTCTTGAGCGAGCGCAACGTCGGCTGGTGACGTGTTTCAATGAAGTGCAATTTTCCCTAGCTAGGAAGCCTCAGCTAGCAGCCACAGCCACGAAAGCCCTCCTCGCCCAGCAAACAAACCTTTCCTTTGTCTGATGCGCTTTCTAACACGCAGCGATTATAAACGAACAGCAAATAAACCTAACGAAAAAAAAGGAACGGATGGTGACGTTCCACATCTTGCACGTCTGGTAGCCGCGTCAGATGTGGTTGAGACAATAAAAAAAGAAAAGCAAAACTGTCGCAAACGCCCACTAGGACTCCAGAAACGGGCGACCATGTTGTGGGCAATGGCTAGCCTCTTTCTTGCGCCTACCAACGAAAGAAAAGATAATGCTAGCCGCGGTGTAAGGTGAGCATTGATCATTGAAAAAATACAGGAGGCGATGAAGTTGATATCAGCTGATTCCCCTAGCGTGGGGAATCACCAGAGACTTCTTGAATTGGGTGACACAGTCACTGCAACACGTCATCAGCGGATGTTGCGTATGCACTAGACTTCTGACGCACCATGTGCGCTGCGTTTCGGTTTCATGGGGGGGAAATACTTGATTTTTGCGGGCTGCAGGGCTCTACAGAGTGCATTTTTCTTTGCTTTAAAAACTGGTCCGTTATCGTCGTCTCCGTGGCTACAAACTCGCCATTGGCAATAACCGCCAAACTTCGCTAATTAAAAAGTTCATTAGAGAGTTTTAGTTAATTAACTATGTAATTCGCATGTTTCTCATAACTGATGACGTCCGCCGAACCTGATAGCTTGTTCCTTAAGAGAATTCCTATTGTTCTTGAAAAGCCTACCTTCAGGAATTTTTGAAAGTGTTCACTGAAACACCCTGTATTTAGCTGTGGCGCTTTGTTTATTTTTTGTTGTGGCTGACTAGTCCCGGCATTTGATAGCAACCGTGCAATAGAAAATGGCAGCCATTTGCATAATGGTATAATTAATGTGAGTTAGAAATATCTGAACCCTTGCACAAGGTACCTTACGTGTAAGTATGCGCGTTACAGAAGGCGCATCACACAAGTTATTTTAGTATGCGTGCTCATGTGTTGCACTTGCAACCTTCACGGTACATAAGTGTGAGATGTCTCTATTCTTGTTAAAAAGTGCGTATATGAAAAGTAATGAACAAGAATACCTACAGCACTTCACTTCGTAAATATAATTTTCATAAGCAGCAGATACAATTGGAATGGTAGCGTATTTCAGCCCATGTGGTGGCACGTGGGCTTTGCGAGTTTGTGTCGCTATGAGACTGCAAGATTCACGTTAGTCGGGCAAAACTATCTGAGCACGCCATGATGCGCAAATATCAAGGCACTTCTTCTCAGGAAATGCTAAATTGGTTAGCCATAGCGCTATTGCTCATTTTGAGCCTAATTTATACAGCACGTGCCCAGATATAGGCAGTCTCTAAAAATGACTACCTTTCTAATTACACATCTGCAAACTCGAGTACTGCCATTTTAAATTCGATGCAGGTTAATCATCCATACGAACTTTTGAAAAGGCCATGCGATAATTGCAAATTACAACAACAGTGCATCGCTGCAGGCGTCACTAAAATTTTGTGCGTGTGTTTTTTCCCTCCTCCGCTGGTTGAGATCAAGCTAATGAAGAACAGTCGTCTTCTTGCTGAAAATAAAGGCGAAATTTTTGAGAATGATTGCCGCTCGTCTGATCCTGCTTCGTTAAAAGCGCGTTCATATGCGAAAGTGATGGGGCTCTCCGGCAATCGCGCGAATTCTCAGCTCCAGCGCGCGCATGCACAGAGGACGATTATCAAGGCGGCGGTAGTATTGGTGATCTTGACTCTCGGTGTTCTCTGGGCGGAGTTGGAGTCTTGTCTCCTCAAATTTCGGCATGAACATGCAGTAGAGAGAGTGCAGCCTTGGCAGGAGTGGTGCTACCGAACTGCGAGTTATGCGACGGCTAACTTGAAGGCCCTCGATCAACTTAGCAAAGAAGTGATGGTAGTCTATCAACGCGAATTTTTTATTGTGCAACTAGAGTTGGTATACTGTATACAAAATAAAAAAATGGGCTTAAGAGAAAAAGGAATTTACAGGGATAACCCTTACGAACTCCCCTTCTGACTCAAGCCCATTCCTTTAGTGCAGCTCGTGACCAGAGGCGGCAGACGAGGATTACGTGGCTTAAGGACAGCTAGTATCATCCTTCGCGCCCTCCTCCAGTGCAGCTGTAACTACCCAACCACGTACAAAGTGTACCTTATTCAAACATATAACACACCTTCAGACATACATTTTAGTACATACACCTCAATTACAACGAAGTCCTTGAGATGGAACACTGACTTCGATATAAGCGGTATCTCGTTGAAAGCGGTAATAATTTGATGTTCCTGCACTGCTGCTTGGACCGCAAGAAACATTCGAATAAGCCGGCAGTGTGTTCAAACATTGGTTAGAACAATTCGGGCTTTGAATAGAGGCGCTTCGTAAGAACGAGAGTTTACTACGCTTTGCACTTTGAAGTTTACACGGATTCCGGTTGCCTTTTACGCCAAAAGCTTCCCATCGGTAATGGGGAAGTGTTTAGGGCTGCAAAACGTGGTGCGTCGTCACCGTCCGTCTGGGAGAAGCGCGCAATATGACACGGTACTCCGATGTGAAGAGCGTTTACACTTATCAGCGGATGCGCGTGAATGTGGCACAAAGCAAAACACAAGCGTACTTCATTAAAAACACTGCTTTCTACCGACAACAATGATGTCCATTTTATCGCTATCTTGAACAAATAATGGAGATATGAAGGAAAACATGAAGCAGTGGCCACTCCCCAGTCGCTTTCCGGAAACGCCTGTGTGACGTCACAGAATCTTGTTTGTGCTATTGGTGGCCGCCAACCAAAATTACCAAGAAACATGACTGGGGGCCCTATTCTCGACTGCACAAATTCCCGGGAAATCTGGGAATTTGCCCGAAGTCTTTTCTGATTGGCTTTCAATTTTGGTCACGTGCTTTCCGGTTGACAAAGCGGTTGTGTGTGCTGTCGTCATTTTGACGTTTCATGACGTTTACGGGCACCAGTTCTGAAGTTTGCCTTATTTCTCTTTACTGAAAGCGCATAATTCTTGGCCAGCATTGAAAAACTAGACTAAATGGACCGCGGGCGTGACAACGTAAGCCTGTCTGCTATTCAACAGCAATACTGCTTGTAATACACACCCTATCTGTGATTGGCTGAGAAGGCATGACGTAATTTAAACAGTTGGCGGGAATGATCACGTCGTGCATTGGCAACTTCAGCTTGCATAAAAGTGACGTAATGTTACGTAACAGCTTGAAAATGGCTGCAAAATAGGGCAAACGATTCCCTCGGCTTTCGGTGCCGCGAAATGTCCGCGAATTTGCAGCAGGCGCAGTTTCGCATGCATGCGGGTTAAAGCATGTTTTCTACCGAAACAAATTATAGTTTCAACTTTTTCCAAGTCAGCGATCGCGGCCGCGGATACAAATAACGTGCAGTATTTTGCTTTTATGTTTGACAATAAAATAAAAATTATTTGTTTGGGGTAACCGCAACATAAGAGGGCAGTACAAGCCTCTCCATGACAAAGAGAACCCAATGCGTGACATTTGTCCACACTCGTCCTAGTAAGCTGCTGGGTCACATGATCGAACTTAAGAGAAAAATAACAAAGAAAAGTGACTCTTTTGTTCATTACAGCGCTGATTAAAGTCGTGCTTGACTAATGAGTGAACCGTATACGCTCCACGTTATCAGGCGTAGCGCTTCGCTGCTCTTATGTGTCATACAAGCGATGGTTGCGGCCGTCTTTTTCTCTGAATCACGCCATAAACTTGTAACATAGCAGCAGACGATGGCGTGGCGGTGGTAGGCGGCCGGGAAGGTGATAACGCAACAAAGCTTGCATTGAAGCAGAGAGCCCAGCTATGTTACTAAAAGCGATCGGAAGAAGTAAATAGATGCGGTAAAAAATTGTGTGGCGTTCTTTAGCTCGACATCCGCCTTTCGCTCGCTCTTAAATCAACGTTACTCGATCGCCTTGTGGTGTTGACGCCAATTTTGACATGCAGAAATTTGTTTCTTTTGCCAAATTCAGCTACCGTCTTAATTTTTATAGTACATGCCAAGTGTTTTCATATCTTTCTGGCACAATATTTGATAGCTTGGTTGCGATATTTATGAGTGAATCGTCAAATTACACTGCATGTCGTCAGAGCTATACGTGCATCGCGTCACTGATTGCTTACGTTGTGCTTACGCACAACGTGAATTTGGGCAGTCGAGAATACGGCCGTGCATTTTCCGTGAATTTGGGCAGTCGAGAATAGGGCTCTGGGTGTTAACCTCTGCTTGCGTTTAGTCGTGCATGCAACGAACACATTGATAACTATAATTTTAGTGCTGGCATTTATTGCGTCACTCCTTTCTATCACACGTCAATTTAGCGCGAAATTTGAAAGTTCTCGGTTAAGAAAACGTCTTTCGTGGCTATAGAATGGAGCTCAGTGAGTTACCGACGGTTATTCCTTTCAAATTGAACAAAGTTGTGTTTTGTCTTTTCGCGCGCCTTCTCGTTCGCAGCTGACCTGGGCCGACCTGGCGGTGGCGTTCTCGATTCAGCAGCTTCTGCAGCGCTTCCAGGGTGCCCTGGACAGCCAGGCGCTGCTCAAGGCCCACTACGAGCGCGTCAGTGCCCTGCCCGCTGTCAAGGCTTTCCTCGAGCAACAGAAGGCGGCTGTCTAGGGAGAATCCCTGTCTGGGGAGAATCACGGCCCCGGTGGAGGAAATTGACGTATACGCGAGAGCATATGCAAAGAAAAGGATGGGTGACAGTTACGTGTATTGGTACAGAAGCCGCTACTTGACACCTCTGGCGGCCCGGTGGTGTCTGAGAAAGAGAACTACAGTTGCCCTGCGACGCCGTATTGGCTGTATAATCTGTAATGGCAGAATAAGACTGCACGCTCGCTTTTATACCGGTCGCGATGGGCAAAGCTGTGGGGCTAAGAAGCACCGCGCATGAGCAAATAATTATATCCTAGCGGCCCACCGCCACTTGAGATTATGCGTCACACCTGGAGCTTGTGCGATCAGATGGTACTCTTCTCGAACGCATTGAAATCTATTCACTTACTAGTGGTCTTTGCAATGCAGTAAGAGCGGTCGTAGCCAGCAGGGCCTGCCAACTTAACCTAGACTTTCGTATCCTCTTTCTTCGCCTCCCAAAAACACCGGAGGACGACAGGAATATTCATAAATAAAGTCGTTCATTCACTAATTGAACTAGAAAACATGAATATGAGTACTAAATACAGACACGGTAGCAGGATTCAAAGTATAAAAACAAAGCAACATTACGGGCGAGTAATAAGGGTGGTTACTTGGCTGTCATTGGAAAACCTGTTTTTGTGTGCTTTTTTTTTTTGTTTTGCTAAGAAGGGACACAAAGTTGCGAATGACAGATTTGCTACTTTTATGAAACGAGTGTGCAACTTTATTTTATTAGTTTATTTAATGACAGGATCCCCGCAAAGTCTTAGGTCGAAATATTGCGCGGAGGATCTAAGCGAGGGGCTGAGTTTTGAATTTGAATTGTAACTAGTGAAAGTGAGTACAAGAGCCCATAAATGTACATAATTAAAAATGATTAAAGTCACGTAAGTGAGGTATCAAAACAGCAGACCAGATAGTGTACATTATCAGTTTACCTACTGCAAAACGTTTGACAATGGGAGGACATAGAAAACAATAACACTATCTAACACCCAGTAGCTCTACGATAAAATACAATATACCAACAAAACACACCTATAGAACACATTGCTGCATCATTCGCGTAGGAAACGTTCGGAGTCACGGGTGTTATCAGCGTATCAGGAACATCACAAACCCACTTGTTGCTGTTCAGTTGGTTATGGTTAATACTATATGCCAAAGGGAATACTATCGTAATCTAAAAAAAATACACTATCCGTGATATACCCTATGATACTCAGGCAACTGCGAGCTGTTTCCCGCTCGGCCGAGTGTGAGTCGCATTTCTGGGTTGCCTAGCTCACCCTATCATTTGCCCATCAAGTTATCTTGACTTCTACGCTCTAACACGGGCTACGCGTGGCTTATTTCCACTGTTTATATTTGTGTTGTTTTATGAAACTTCCATTGTCAGGAAGCGCTGGTCACCCGCGTTCTTACTCGCGTCTAGGTCTTGTCTGTCGCGCTGTGGTAAAAATGAACTGTTAACCAACTTGTCCAACTTGATGCATTCCTTGTGCATGTTCCTCTATACGTGTTCGTTCGTGTTTGTTTATTGGGAAGGAAGAAAGTGTAAATTTCTCGCTCGAAAGTTATTTGCCTGGCCAGTTGGCGGGCGCCCGGAGTGCATCTCTGGACGGAAACGGGGAAATGGAATGGGGGGATGGGGCGGGGGGATACGCAGGCAACCTTCCTTAGGGTGCTTGCCAAAGCCTTCCTCCCAACCAAGTGTGACAGCGTCATGCTCAGCACGGCGTCGGATGTTTCATCGTTGACACTGTGTTGCAACCACAGAAAAGTCACTAAAAGGCAAGCAGGGTTCCACGCATGTAAGAAGCACAGCAAACCGTCGCTATAACGAAGTTCTCGGGACAGACAAAAACTGGCTTTCGTTATGAGCAATACTTTGTTAACCGGAGTATAATTTACTCTTTATGCAGTGCAATGGGGAGCGTGCAACACTGCGAACAAAGCGAGATTTGGAATGAAGCGATTGTGGTGCAACGAGGGTTTACATAATGTGCAGGTTAGTTTTGTGTTATGACGGCCACACTGATCAAACGGGTCGGGCGGAATTATTAATCGCATAAATTGCTGTGCCAAGTGGTATGTGAACTATTTGCGCGGCGGTTGCATTGCATGGCCAGGAGTTTAGTAATAGTTTGTTTAACCGACGTTCCGATCGGAGAACTGGTGGTGAAGGGCGCGAAAATCCTTTTTTTTTTAGTTAGTGGTACGTTCAGCTACAGTGTAAATTGTGTTTTTTTTTTTTTTCGGGTAAAGACAACTGCAGCGTTCGTTGAATGCTTCCGAGTGCCATGCTACATAGCATAGTTTTGAGCATGCATCTAGACATTACTCAGTGTCGGGAGAGCGCGTGCGCCATATAGTGTCCCAGCTGTATCCGCAGTCACATCGGTAGAGTTTCTTAGGCGAACCCATCGCTATAGATGATCGGACACCAAAATGAGATGAAGCAGCTTTCTGTTTGGACAAACACCAGTCCAGAACCATGGTGGTGTCAGTTTATAAGCAGAACCCGCCGTGCGAATCCTTTGTGTCTGCAGTTTTGTGTGGCGACTTTTGGAGCGCCATTGAACATCACGGTGACGTCGCGTGCGTCGAACAGTTGGTCCACCCGTACAAACAAAGCGGTGACCTTTAGAGGGACCAATCACTAAAGAAAGTGATCGCGAAGAGATGCTAGCTCTGGATTTGTACTTTGTACGTCACGCATCCTTTCGCTGCTTCCGAATAACGCACAGTATTCCTGTATGACTGGGCACATAATTCCCAGACGAGGTCATACTGGATTACCAAACTGACGCTAATAAGCCTTAGAAGACAAGGCAGTAATAATTATTCACGCTGCGGGCCCGGCCACTTACGAAACCAATACAATTAACAGGAGAGAGAGAGAGACAGAAAACTTCATAATATTTGGGGGGCTGGTTCAAAGCAAGCCGACAAGACCACTGGAACAGCATACTGCACGGTTTTTTGTGCGATATCTGTACTGGATGTCTGTAAACGTAGCTAAAATAATGACAGCTGGAAAGGAACGTGAGTTTAGACCGACAGTAACTACTAGATGTCCAGGTTGACGCATGTAGTTTGTTCTAAGGGGCAAGTCGAACATACTCATCAATTTGTTAATAAGTGCAAAATGGTAACAGAAATGTACATAGATGCGGGTACCAAATAGAAAGACTTTTGTTTGGTGAAAGAAACTAGGACGATAGAGGTATCAAGACGCACCAGTCCTGTGCTCGCTTTTCCTTCGTATCAAGTGCGGGACTTTATAGACGTTTCTTTTTTTGCTGGTAAAGCACGTGACCATTCTTAGTGTGCAAAGTATTGTTGAAGTATAAGCTAGATTCGTTAAGTAACAACGCTTTCCCACTAGCAACAACAAGGTGAAATAGTGGCATATCACGGTGAATTTTATCCGTGAGCAGTACCACGGATGTCTTTAGCGAGTGTACGCCGGCTTGAGAGGCTATCTCTTCCGTGTTTCCCAACGTAACGGTTCTTTATTCTCCTACACGGGAATTATAACTTGCGTTTTAAGCCTGCAGAACGCAATGCGATAGGTGAGTGGCATCCCACGCAAAAAAAAAAAATTGTAGAGGAAAGGCGCGAAAGAACGCACTGCATGTCTAACATGCGGAAGAAACGGGGACCTATGAAAACAAAATCCGCTGTTTTGGTACATATATAATCATCTGGAAAAACACGCAGTTCCTTCGACCTTAAATGTTCGTGTGTTTGTATGTATCCCAATAAAATGTTGGTATTGATACTGGGAAATCAGTTACACCCGCATTTAACGCAAGCTTGGCGGAAAGTTTGAGGCAGTATTAGCGTTGGAAAATGTAAATAAGTGTAAATGTTACCCGAGTTTCTTGAGACCGCCGGACGAAAAGAGTTTAAAAATGCTGTGGCTTCAAACCTTTCGCGAGCGTTAAAAACTGCAAAGATGCGTCGCCCAGCGGGAAATAAAGTTAGTGTATGACGAGAACACAAGTTATGTTCTAAATAAGTTATGTTCCCTGAAATTCCGTTAGATTTGTGGATGCATACCGCAAAGAAAAATTTGTGGCATTATTTGCTTCTCCGTGCGGCAGCAACTATTTGCGTTTCCTGTACGGTGAACTGGAGTGAGCTGGTATTGACTGCGTCGTGAATTCCAGATTCGTTCGTCATGTGCTGTTTCCGGAACAAAATAAAGTCTTTTTTGTGTTGTTACAACCTGCCTCTTCATTAAAAATTACACCATCTTCCCGAGGGGAACCCTGAGGTGATGCGAAGCATCACAGAGTTCCAAAAATCAATTGTGCTTCAACCAATCCAATCTTAAAAATCAAAATCAATCGCCCCAGCGGGAAATAAAGTTAGTGTGACAAAGAACACAAGTTCATGTTCAAATAAGTTATGTTCCTGAAATTCCGTTAGTTTGTGGATGGATACCGCAAAGAAAAATTGTGGCTTATTTGTTTACCCGGTGCGGCGGGGGCAACTGGCGCCGAGGTGAATGGAGTGAGCTGGTATGACTGCGCGTGAACCAACGTTCGTCATGGCTGCCGGGACAAGGCGTTTTGAAAATCCCGTTTCCATTAAAAACACACACTACGTGTTCGTTACCACCTTGACCGCAAATTAAATAACAGCCGTCTCATGCCACCCCTAGTGAAGACAGGTGTTTCGGGTTGTTGCTGACATAAGCTTGAGCGGTCTGTGGCAGGATATGCTTCGTAGATTGACAGAATGCTTTTGTGACATAGACATGGTTGAGTTAGTGGTCTTTTGAAATTTTTTGATCAGGTATCGAAAAAAAAGACGCATATGCAGCTAACCATAGCCCCTCTCCAGCTCCTGTACTTCCATCTCAAGTGTGCGATCTGTTTTTTTGTACTTTAGCAAAAGCTTGCGTTTACCACAGCCAATCGCCGTGGAACATTGTGTAAGACGCCATGCTACTGAGTTCGAACTTGCGCCTTTGATTTTGAATCACAGCATACGCTTCTGGGGAAACCAAAGTACACGAAAGAACACCACATGGATATATTGATCCACTTCCAGCCATTCCAGCTGTCTAAATATTTATTGTTGCCCTCGTCCCTAAACCGTCCTCGTTTGTTGCCCATTGCTTTATACATCTATAGGTACAATACGCGACTAAATGAAACGCGAACACGAAGGTATGAATCAGAACACGCAAATAGCGTGATTTCTTTTTATACAAGTCAAGATGACGCGTGGCTTGGTTACAAAAACAAACTCCGGAAATGTGGCTTTCCGAATAGACCAATAGCGCGCCATTATAGACTTCAATGAACAGTATTTTTCAATTTGCGTGTTCTGATTCATATTTTCGTGTTCGCGTTTCATTTGGCGCGTATTGTACCTTGAAAATGCAACAGATAAACGTCCTCAGAGATACCATCGAAAATGCAACAGATAAACGTCCCTCAGAGATGCCATCTATGCGCACGTGCGTCTGCGGAGCTTTGGGCATACAATTGCATCGAAATTGCCGTGGCCTGACCCCCGCAATACGGAAGTCGTACTTCTTCGCTCATGGTGGCGTGGTATTGTCTACTTCCGCCCGGCCGAGCGTACGCAGCCCGCCCAGGCGGGCTTATATCTGCGCGGCCATTGTCTGCGGAGTCGGAAAGTGAATGACTGTCTCCTGTTTACGGGCATGGCCAGATGGTGAGCCTTTTAAGTTTCCTTTTCGTTTACTTACCCTGGTCAGCGTGGCCTGAAGACGAAAATATTCCGTCGTGTTTGCTGTTCCTCGCTGGTCTCTGGACGTCGCCATTCGAACTGTTCGGAATTAACTCTACGGGGATGCAGAGTAAGCCTCCTGCACACTCTTTCCTAGCAGCGCACACCAGGCAGCACCAATTCCAATCAAGCAGGCTGGAAGCACTGCTGCCAATAGAAGAAGAAACGCGGCACTCGCGTGCTCTAAAAACGAGGCGCTAGCCTAGCTTCTTTTTGGTATCACACTCCGTACTTGCCAAGATTTCCTAGCAAAAAAAAGAGAGAAAAAAACATCAAGCATATTTAGAGGCATAACATCAATACATAACTGGTACTCGTAGTGTTCTTTTAATTAAAAATAGTTGTGTGCTCGATGTTCGCGATAGTAAAAAAAAACGGCCTGGAAAATAATATTTTTGACCGAAAAATACAAAGAGTGTTTGCGATACAGCCTAGACCTTGTGGCAGCATTCCAAGTCCAACAGTAACAAAAAGTTCCCATAGATGGCGCCCAAGGAGTGCAACGCGGGAAAATTAAATTGAGCAAACCTCCGCCGTGCTTACGGTGAGAGGAGGAAGACGGAAGGGGATGAACGTGAGAGGTGGGCGTGGGAGAGAAGAGAGGCGTTTGCGTGGTAGGGGCAGCATAAGACTATCGTCTTTCGACGACATTTACAGATACGCGGCCAAATTTTAATTGCAGAAATTAAGGGCAGCCACCCAATGCCCGAAAAACGTACAGGTATCGCTTCTCAGTGCTCCGGGTGTTCTCCGCTAAACTGGCAATATAACAGATCTGCAACATGCTTTAAACACAAAACATACATCAAGGCCGACAAACGGGACCAACCTACCAAAAATAAATTACCACCGTAGCAAGACGATAAGTGAAGATTCTCTTGAATGAACTTGGCGCTCTTTGCCCCAGTTGGCCTTGCGCCATTAACATCCAACCATCATCAATTAAGCAGTTAAGCTTATCGCAATAAAAACGGGCCTTTTTAGCGAAGCTTTGTCTGCTAGCGAGCACTCGTCGTACCATCACGTTGCGGAGAGAGTCTCAAGTGAAAAGAGCAAATCTCTCTGCGCGGACATTGCGTTGCCCTCTCCGCTGCTGCGGCTCGGGCATGGCCACCACGCCACCATGCGCCTGGTCGCGGAAAAAATGGTCCCGGAACAAATGGTCCCAACTTCCAAGTACGAAGAAATGGTCCCACCACTACTGCACCTATGCATGAGCGCCTGTATGAGGGAAGGAAGGGGGTCAATTTATTTATGTTTATATGTTTGTATTTCTGCACAATGTATTTGGCATCTGTTCATATATAATATATTTGCTAAGGGTGAATTTACTTGAGTTAAATGCGGTATACAAATTTTTTGTTGAACGTGTACGCCCTCGCGTGCTTCCTTTGCTCACCTATTTTTTGGAGGGTATTCCGAATACCAGGCAAACCAGTGGCAAACATTTCAATCAAAATCTGCGTGTACTGGGCAGCCCTCGGCGGTGTTTAAAGCGTATACAATAACGGGCTGCTATAATTTTCTCATGAATGCAGTTTTCTTATGAAGCGGAGCAACACAACTGTTGTTTAAATTAAGCTGGCTGACGTGCAATACTCGCAAGGATACAAAATTTTGTTAACGCTTGAGAAGAGAGTCCCACTTGAGCCAGTGCGTCGAGCCTATTTACAGTGATGGTATTATTTAGGTTATGTACTGCTGACCGTCAGTCAACATAGAGCTGTACTGGTGCATTACGCTCGCCGATTTGTGGCTATTTCAAAAAGGAACTTTACTCGCATGAATGGTTTATTGCGTTAGCTGAGCTGCGTTACTGTGCTTACCACCTGAAATGCTTCGATATCTGCAGTTTGAACCCAGCGAAGCGACACTAATCAAGATTTTGGACCTCGATAATTTTGCTAGCTTGCAGCTTAGAAACTTTTGTTTTTCTCCGAAAATAGGCAATAATTAGCTATCATCAAGGCTTTTCTTATGCTGCAAGGTTTAGAAGACTGCTGGCTAACACGCTTTGTTCATTTTGCCGGCGTGTTCCGGGAACGTGAAGTCGTGCTTAGGGCAGCAGGTGAGCTCATACTCGAAGTTTGTCACCCTCCATCGACAACAAACTTTATTGTTCGCAACTGCTATTGAGCACAAATATATCCAGTTTATTCGCGCAAACACATAAACATGTTTCTGCTCGCCTTGCTGGCGGCTTTACGCTGCCAAAAATTACGAGAACCAAAGACAGTCACACGTGATGGTTCAATGAAAAGCAGACGATGGCTGCAGGTTGATGCACCACCGCCGGCAGACTAGCTCCTTCGCGATGCTTCATAAAAAGCAAAGGTCAAAACAAGAAGGAGGTGGGGTTGGGGGAGGGGTAGCGCACTCGCTTCGGTAGCATATTTCTTTGCTTGCGATGGCCCCATTGCCCTCTTTAGAAGAAATTGGCCATGGTGCTGAATGTCGCGACTGGCTTGACCAGCGGCTCTACCTATGCTCGCGATCAGACGTCCGCATGTCTCGAGACTGCCTGTCACCAACCTCGCTTACCAGCGGCAGTCGCGCGACAGGTGAGTCGGCCTCCTGGAACACGGCCGGAGTAAAACTATCTTCTTAAACGGGAAGGGAGCGTTAAGTCTGGTCGTGCCTGGAAATAGTTGCGGTGATTGGAAAACTTCCGAGGGGGAGGGAGGGGGGAGCGAACTCACTAGGCACGCACCCTTGAAGTGCTTGCTCACAAGAAACTGATGTCGCTTCTTTCTGAGGCATGCCTCTACGTATTCTGTAAATCATGGAGCCGGGTGTTTCTCACACGGCTTATTTTTTTCTCCCTGTGTTCCTTTCTGTTTCCGGGTTTCCCGCTTTGTGTGACGTGACGAACGGTTAAATAAAATAATCCGGAAGCAAGGTGGATGAGGGGAAGGAGAGAGGATGGCCGAGTCGAAATGCCTCGAAAATATCTTTTAATGGGGAAAACATTAGAAGGCAAACTACTCGAGATTCATGGCTCACGCCTGCGTTGCCGTCTGCAAACTCAATAAGCAGAATCCCTCTCTTCCACCCGGTTGGAGGAAAAAAACTTCATTGTTTTAATGCGAGCTTCTTTACCCAGTACCCCCGTAACCGAGACCTTGTAACGCACTGCATTTGCAGAAAATAAATAATTAGCGGATGTAACGATTTAATAAGAGATAATTTGTCGAGCGGGATTTTGATAAATCAAAACTACGAAAGAAATAAAGAAAAGAATACAACAAAAACAACTAAACAAATAAATATGCTTCTTAAAACATCTGCAGCAAACGTAGAATAAAATAAATATACGGAAAAGAAGGGCGGAAACAAATAAGAAATACTGAAAACGGGCCAACCATGTTACGCTATGCATTTGCTAGTAGCACATTCATTCGTTATGTACTGACAAGGCAGATTATTGGAATTACAATATTTTATTAAACCAAAATGTAGAAAACAGAAAAAAATGGAAATATTACAAAAATCAAATAACGAAAGAGGTAGAAAAGGAATGAATAAGAATATTCGTCTTCAACGTATAAGAAACGCGAAGGCTAAATTAAAAAAAGGCCGGAAAAGAAAGGGAGAAATACGACTAAAAAAATTCCCATAACGGGCCAATCGTGTAACGCCCTGCACTTGCACAAAAATGCAATGGTTGGCAGAAATAACGCGTTTAATCGTTATAGTAGCGTAAATTGAAATCCGGTTTAACGGAATCTGAAAAAAAAAGAAAACAAAATAAAGAAACTAAAGAAATTATAAACTGCACTCAAGCAACATTTAAAAATATTGAACAGAGAACCCACATGAAATTTTATAAAATCATTTTGCCCGAATTTTTGCCTGGGACCATTTGTTCCGGGACCATTTGAACTTCTGGAACCAAAAGTTCCAGGACCATTTGTTCTGGAACCACAAGTTCCGGAACCATAAGTTCCAGGACCATTCGTTCCGGGACCATTTGTTCCTACACCCCCATGCGCCTTACCCCGACACGCCTATCCCCGTGTATAAGTGTTAATAAAGCAGGGAGTAGATCCAGCCTTCGCTCATTCCTTTATTTCACGTCTTTATTTCTTCCCTTTCATTTGAGCCTCTTGATTACATTTTTCACCCTTCTTTCCCTTTTTTCTTTCTTAAAGTTTTCTCTTACTTTCTTCATTTCTGCCTTCTAATTCGTCTTGATTTCTCTATCTATCGCTCCTCTTTCTCCCTTTTATTTTATTTTCCTATTCTTCTCGCTGGATATCTCGGTTCTCGTTACTCACTTCTCTCCTATCGTCCTTCCAACAAATTTTTATATCTCAACCCTTTTTATCTCGCTGATTTAGTGAATACTTCGCTTGCCTTTAGTATACATACATGTTCATTCAAGAGGCGAGGGCTAAGAAAACAATTGTGACGTAGCAAACTTCCCCAGAGAAAGCTTATGACAATAGAAAACAATATTACAGGCCGGAAAAGCTCGAAGCACACAATATTACTTCGTTTTTTTTCTCGGTTTTTGTTATTATCTTTTTCTCTTTCTGCTATTTTTGTCATTCTTCCTTCAGCAATAGCATTTCTTTTTTTTTCATCCCCGTGCTCGAGACGGAAGAATAGAATGCCGTACGCAAATTACTTGCCCCTTCAATAACACCTCGAGTACGTCCGCAAACCACATTGAACACGTCCAGCCGTACGCCTATTCGATTCTTTTCCTTGTCCTCGCGTCTTCACGCCTACAATATGCACTTGCCCCTACTTCGGACTTCTTTCCGGGGTACGGACGTCCACTCGGAATAATTGGCCGCAACAGCAGAGAGGGAGGGCGGGAGAGAGAGAGAGATGGAGAACAAAGCTACGCGCTCCAGACGAAACAATTCTGCCGCGACCACTCGGCTGCCCTAGATGCATACGCGTCTCTATATACTTCACCCAGCTGGGCGACACTGTCCGCTTTGCATGCAAATTGCTTCCAAACACGAGGGAGGGGCCATTTAGGCTTGTTCACGACGGCGCGTTTCCTCACCTGCACGGAGCAGAAACAAAGGAACCTCGTGCGTATGTCTGTGTGTGTAAGAGAGAGAGAGAGAGAGCGAGATGAAAGATAAAAGTGCACTGGTGGTGCGGGGGAAGCACGCGCGGATATGCGATCCTTCATAAAAAGGTGCACACCATGTCTCATTGTCCCCCCCACCCGCTTTTTAGTCCTGCAGGCTTCAGTGTGCGGGGACTGCGTTTCGTTCTCTTCATAGCTTAGTACTCCGTCCCAAAGTTTCCTCCCGTTTTTCTTTTTGCGCTGCATCCTCGGGAACTTGGTGGTACATATAATCGGCCCCGCATCCGTATCATAGCGAGCTTGTGTATAAGCGCGCTGTGTACGACCCTATAAACTAGGCTGTGCTCGACGGTGTCGAGGGTATTTTTGGGTCCCTTTGTTGTCCGCTGCGGGTGGCGAGTTCCTCTCGGGTCAAGGCTCTAATTGGCACCATTAACAACTGGGCCTGGGCTTTCTGCCATTCGCCTGCTGCCTCACAATCTGCCGTTGCCGTTTCTTTTTTACTATTCTTTTTTTTTTTCATGAGGCCTGCCTAGCGACGCGTGCGTGCACTGCGGTCGTCGTGAATAGGACTGGCGTGATTGTTTAGGGCTGAACTGCGACTGTATAGAGATTGCCGACCCGCTTGCTGCTGCCTCTGCATTAGATTGGTTCCAACCTGAAATGGCAACGGGGAACTTTGACGGCAGATTCGCATGTAACAGGTGTCTCACACACTGGGATTCCTCCTGCGTTGTTTCGTTTTTTGTTTAGTGCAGTGTATGGGGTGACATTGTGAGGTTGTATGTAAAGAAAGCTACCGACTCGCCCAGATGTTGGCCTTTTTGGTCTAGACGCCATCTTTCCGCCTGAATTAAAACGTGCACCGCCTCATCGCAGTGTACTTGACACAAATCTCTTGAACCACGAGAGCTTCAGTCCTGAAACCAGTGCTGAAGAGCGGGGGTCGTGCGCTCTTCTCCCAGCGTGCCGCGGAGGGAGTCTCACGTGATGAGAGGAATTTTTTCTGCGCGTACTTTGCGGTGCCCTCTCCACTGCTGTGACTCGGGCATGACCACCACGCCACCACCGGCCTTTCCCTGACACCTGTCCCTTTAGAACTGCCGCTTGCCTGGAAAGCCGCTAGGAACCACCTCTCGTGAACGTGCCAGTCTGCCGACATCTCGAACCCTCCAACTTCGACTGACCTTCCGAGAGGAATCCATATATTTGTCTCTGAGGGCCCCACGAATATCAATGTTACTTTCCTCGCCATCTAAATTCATGTCACGAAGACACATTACACAGGTGCACACGCCGCCCCTTCTCTGCGATCTCTTTCTCCACTGCATACAGAAGTCTCCCGGCCGTGCGTAATGTCAGGTACGCGGTGGCTATCCCGGCAATGCACCCACATATTGGCGCTGTGTACGGGCCACCTCATCTCCCACATTTCTTTCCACATACCCTTTACCCCCTGATTTTCCCCACCCGTGGTCAAGCGGGGCCGGTTCCCCCGAGAATCTACGGTCCACCCTGTGGTCCCTGTTGGCTGCCCACATTAAAACTCTTTGTGCCCCCCACCAAGCCCGCCACCGTCGGAGGACCATGGGACATCCCCTTCCTCCGAGGACCCATAACTCCGCGGCTCGGACTTGAGTTGCTAAATAACGTTCGCCCTTCCTCTCTCTCTCCCGCCTCTCTCCCTCCTTCACCACCACTCCTGATCCTGGGTAAGACAGGGAACACCTTGCACATCTTGATGTTTGCACTGAACTTCATCATGCCTGAAAGCGTGCTCAGTAAAGCAAGCACCATCCTTTGCATTTTTAAAAAAATATCCAATGTCTACGTTACACGCGCATGTATGTTAGCGGTTGCCACATACTTTTCTAGTTTCTTGCATGTGAAGCTTTGACGTCAGTCGCGGGACCCGAAAGAAGCTGCCCTAAGCGGGGTGGACAAGCGGGCGTGCTGACGGAATCTTCTGCTCGGTACGCATATTAGCGCAGCGGCGCGAGGCAAAGGAGTTCACGCAAGAGTGCGGACGAGCGATCGTAAAACAAAGCGAAGACGCGACGTGGACGACGCGAAGAAAGCGACGAACGACCGCTTGTTCGCTGCTGAGACAATCGCTCGAGCGGACCGTTTGCTTTCGTAACAGCCGCCCGTAAATTGCGCCGCGTCTTCGGGAACGGCAGAACGGGTCGGCAAACATCGCCTTTCACCCCTTCAGCCTCCTCCTGGTATGAGAAGTGTGAGAACGTGCCGTGCATTGCGCTGTCCACCTGGCGAAAACGTGTTGGTTCACTGCAGAAGAAAGTGATGACAGTGGGCTTGCTTGCGACCGTGGGAAAACTAAACTGAGTGAGTGAGTGAGTGAGTGAGTGAGTGAGTGAGTGAGTGAGTGAGTGAGTGAGTGAGTGAGTGAGTGAGTGAGTGAGTGAGTGAGTGAGTGAGTGAGGGAGTGAGGTGAGTGAGTGAGTGAAGTGAGTGAGTGAGTGAGGTGAGTGAGTGAGTGAGTGAGTGAGTGAGTGAGTGAGTGAGTGAGTGAGTGAGTGAGTGAGTGAGTTGGTAGGCATGACGAATGTTGGTCGTACCGTGACTAGAAAATATCACACACAAATGAGCTCTAGTGATGTTCTGGAGTCGATTTTCTCAGGCAGATCACACATTTTGGTCTAACTACTTTAAAATTATTCCAATGGTTCTTATTAGTTCCTCAATACTGAAGTCAAACGACGCTCGAGGTTGTGGTGCCAGAGTATACATGGCATAATAAACTGGGCTCCAAGGGGCGGCATTTCTGTTCATAGTAGAATCGTGTGTTCGGAGCAAACTGCGTAGGCACGAGCTTCAGCAATGATATTTTTTTCCTTTAGATCCTCGATTTATTTTTACTAAAAATTTTCTCTTAGCTCAATTCTATCGATTATTATGGATTTATTATCTTTTAGGTCGGAGCCAGGGGTGGGACGCGGCACACCAACGCATTTATTTAAATTTCTCCATCGCACCAGAAGTAGTGTACCGATCTGGAAACGAAATATCGCCTCTCGGTGCTCATCGGTTTTTGTCATGGAATAAATGCATGCCTCACTCTAAACAAAAATGTTGCCGTTATTGCACGTTCTTAAATCCGTACGTCATGGTGTCCCCATCGTAATGGTAAGTATCGTCATCATATACAAAAATTTTGCCCTTTCTCAAAAGTGAGCTTCAGAGAGGGAAGAGTCCCCCGGGCTCTTCATTTTTATCGATGCTGACGATGGTGAAGCTGCGTCGCACGTAAATACGAACGAACGTACGTATACGTACAAGTTAGTTCTTTGAACTAATTGTGCGTGATATAAATACTACGATAAGAAAATAAAATAGGGTTAGAGAAGATACGTGCAATAGAAACGCCCTTGCTTAATTCGAGAATTCTCTTATTTGCGCTTGTTTCGCTCTGCTCACTTAACTAAAGGGACCCTGCAACTCTTTCGATAAATGCTTTCACTCTTTCCTTCACGTCTGGAAGCACGGCGAAAGCTATAGTTATCGCCAGCACGGAGCGGCACTGCGTGATTTGCTCGTCCCACCAGATACGTCTTCCGTTCCTGCTTTGTTTTTGTGGCTTTATTTTTAAAGTTGCCATCGAAAAGCGTTCATTACTGCAACTGAAGGAAAACCGGCCAACAGTCGCTACATGGCCTCAGTGATGTAATTCTGGCCGTCGAAGAACGTCAAGACGGGGAAAAAAAGAAAAATAATTTGAGCGATTTTACAAGTTATCTGATGGGCATAGAGCAGTAATTTTTGGCTTAGGTACTTTGCGACCCCCTAATCTAAGTACTGGGTGTGTTGGGTGACTACGTTATGCAAGCGTTTAAGATTTCAAAAAAAAAAAGTTGAAACAAGTGTTGCAGGGCCTCCGGAAGCAACAAGCCGTATTACCTGCTCTTTGCTCTCAGGCGACACTATCTTGTGCACGACTTGGGTGCCACTGCGAATAGTAAGGGTCGAAATAAGCGTTGGAGCGATAGCGGTCAGCGCCACAAATACGTCAATGCCAATTTGGCCCCCCCCCCCCCCTTCCCACCCCTGTCTTGGACGTCAAACCCCTCGTTGGACACAACATCGTAAGGTCGCTCCTTCTTTTTGGGCCACTCACTAAATACAGCGCCATGAGGAGAAGGGTTGTCGATGACGGCCCAGGCCTTGTGCAGTCCTAGCGAGAGCAGACAGCAGACATTGTGGTCCGCGGCGGCATTGGGTGCGCGCACAGACCTGCCGGCGCAAACAAAGACTGGAAGCATCCGCCGCGGCATAATGGACTTGGCGAATGTAAACGCAGAATGCGTGACGCTCTGACCCGCACTGGGTCAGCAGGATCGTATAAGTCATTTTCCTCCTCCTCCTCAGCAGGATCGTGACGGCTATATTTGTTTCTTGCAACGGCTCCTGGCGCTGGGGCCCGGTAATGCGAGTGTCTGCGCTACAATGGCCGTCTCTGGGGAGCGCCGAGTGAAAGGCCTCGCTTAGTTCGATCAGCTGCTGGGGTCATCTTAGATGGCAGGGGATAAAAGGGAGGGTTTGCGACGTACCGTGCCGAATCCGTATTTAGTTATCGGAAAACCCTCGAATCAACTAGTGTTCGGGGACAGCTTCGGCCACCGCGGGTGAACTCTGTCCTACCCTTTGACTGGGCGCTCAATAGAACGCTAGCGAGCCAGCACCATGCTTTGTTATGTCAATATAGCTCTAGCCCTGAAACTGGCCGAACGCTTAATGTGTACATGTGTACACGCTGCCAGCGTGCATGAGAGCAGGCCTTTGGGCAGCTGTTTGCATGAACAAACAAAGCGGGCCTAAAATGGTTTAGACATTAAACTCATTCTAAGATCCTGACGACTCTGCCCCGAATAAGACTTGGTTTAAAAATAGTGGATTAAGAGAGACTGATAATAGTGGATTGACGAATGACCACATGTCACTCTTGATTGATTGTATGGTTTAACGCGCCGACGCAACGCAGGCGATGAGGCGCGCCGTAGTGGAGGCCTCTGGGTTAATTTTGACCACCTGGGGATCTCTAACGTGCGCAGAAATCTCGTACACACGGGCATTTTTGCTTTTCGCCTCCATCAGACACATGTCACTGTTATACATGGTTGAAATTAGACTAGCTAAAAACCCAAACGCTGAGGGGCTCATTGGCAAAGTTTTCGGCTGCTGCCGGGATCGAGGTCGCGGGCTCAGTTACAAACTGCTTTCGCTGTACTTAGTCCACTTTTCGCGAGGGTAAGACGCAAAATACGAGAACCCACATTTACGCGGTTTCTTGTAGACGCGTGACAACGCTGGTGGCACGGTCTACTTTAACCTGTAGGCACTCCCCCCGGCAGCAAGCTCAGGTTCTGGTGCGATGCATTCGACCATTAAGTTTCTCGTTATCAGCAATATCTGCGTCCAGCCACAGTGCCCCATTTGCGTGGAAAATAAGAGCACGTTGTCATTTGAGCTCCGCCAGTTCTCAGTGCACGCGACAGCTCTCGGATCACGCTTTTCCGTTTCTTAGGGCCCTTATTACCGCACCTATGTCGCCGCGCGTTACGCCCTTGCCGTGATTCCTGTCGCGTAGCATTAACCTGACAGCGAGGCGAGCCGGAAATAGGTCGAACACTGCCCGTGATCGAACAATGCCAACCGGCGGCCCAGGTTCTCAGTGCTTGGACAAACAAACACACCCTACGCGTCTCGTGGAATTCACTTTGTGCCGGTCCACTTTCACGCGTACGTCCCCCCGGTCGGTGCACATTTCTTTGTGAAGCTCAGTCATACACACGATTCGAACGGTACACAGTAGCCGTTCGGCCGGCTGAAAAGCTCCGAACCCAACAATTCGCTCTCCCGCGGCGTGCCTCGCCGAGCGCGCGTATACGCGCGTACATGTGCGTGCCCGTTGGCTTTTGTTTTTCGGCGTTGTAGCGGTGAAAACTAGGGCCCCGATTCTAATGGCTGGGCACCGAGGCACGTCGGTCGTCTCGTCGCGCCGGCATCTCGGGTGCCGACGTCCCTTGGACCGCTTCTTTCATCTCGCTTTCCTCGTTAAGAACAGAGCGGGGAGGGGGAGGGGAAGCGAGTACTTTGTGGGCCTCCGTCGGTTGGTCCAGGAAGACCCCGCCAGCGAGGAGGCTAGCGGGGGTCACCCGGCGGCCGCGGCGGCGGTGGCGATTCGGGACTGGCCGATCAAAACACACACGCGCTCGCCTGTCCGTGCGAAGAAGGAGGCCGGCGTAGTCCGGTGGTGTAGTAGTGGATCCGCACGCCGGTGCCGCAGAAAA
This sequence comes from Haemaphysalis longicornis, assembly GCA_013339765.2. Taxonomy (NCBI): domain Eukaryota; kingdom Metazoa; phylum Arthropoda; class Arachnida; order Ixodida; family Ixodidae; genus Haemaphysalis; species Haemaphysalis longicornis. The sequence goes on from CM023449.1 coordinate 261,743,973, forward strand.
GGGCCAGGAAAAGTGATCGTCTTTGTCTTGCCCCGCGGGGAGCGTTGGCGAGAGCGGTAGCGTAGCGTCGGCTCGAGCGGCGCGAATCTTGGCGTGCGTGCCCGGCGTTCCTTTCGCCTCGCGCACGCTCGGCGGCGGAGGCGGCTTCGCGCGGTCGTCTGCAAGCTCGGTCCTGTCTGTCGTCTGCTGAGGAGAGAGCCCGCATCGAAATATGTAAGTCAAGATCACGGCGCTTTCTCCTACTGCGCGTTGTGTGGCTTACTCCCGCTGTCTGTAATTCCCCCGCGAGTAGTCGATACAATTTTTCTGAGAGGTTGAAGATAAGTGTCTCGATGTGATGTCCGCAGCTAACAACGTCGAGGTTTGTGCATCAAGTATTGACCATGCGCAAAGGTGAGCATGCGCCTGGAGCGAGGTTGTCGCATGATCGCCTTTTGTTCCCTTGGTAGGATTTGGAAAGAATTAACAGAAACTTTGAACAAGTTGTATAGGTCGCAAGAAACTTGCATAACCAGTAATCCTGCGCAATATTTAGCGAACAGGAAGCTCGAACCTTCAGCGTTTAACCTAGCTGCATTACGTGTCACGTGACTGACGTGCGTTCCTGTCTTTAGTGGCTAAGTGTCGACCCCAGTAAGGCTTCACCTCTGTACAGTACCGTCGGGGGCCCTTCGCAGAGGGCTTGTCATGCTTGCGCTTATAGGGCGCTATTGATTTCGGGACAGCTGATTCTAATAGTCGTATCATTTATCCAGAAGGCAGTATAAAAACTAACACCATTAAGATTGATTAGCGATTGTATGCAGCTGCTTGTTGGTTACACAGCCACTAGCTGTGTAAGAGGCAGCCTAATTTTTGTTACAAAAGGCCAGCATATGATGTAGCTACAATTTTACGCGTGCTAGCATGTATAAGATCAAACGCTCACGACACTTTGCGTTTTCAGGCGGGTGCATCGGCTCGTCGCGGCGACCGCGCTACTACTTTCACCAGCTATTGTGGTCCCTTCGGACGCCAGGATACGGGACGACCCAAACCAACCGTTCGCTCACACAAGGTCCGGGATAGTTCGCGGTGTGCGGCTAAACGTCGGCAACAGGCCCGTGGACGCCTTCTACGGAATCCCCTATGCGGAGCCGCCCTTGGCTCAACTCCGGTTCCGGAAACCTCGGCCTCCGCTGCCTTGGAAAGGCATCTACTATGCCACACACAAGCGGCCACCTTGCGCTCAAAAGTCGTGGGAGCTGACGCAGGGATTCACCATTGACGCCTCCAACAGTACCGAAGACTGCCTTCACCTCAACATATGGACGGCTGCCCGTTACTGCTTCCATCCCAACCTCGGGCTCTGCAGCACCAAGGCCGTGATGGTCTTCTTCCACGGAGGCGGATTCCAGTTCGGCGGAAACAGCTACTCCATCTACGACGCCCGCCACCTGGCCCTCTTCGGAGACGTCGTTGTGGTGGTGCCCAACTACAGGCTCAACGTCTTCGGCTTCCTGAACGCTAACGTAAGCGACGCACCGGGAAACATGGGAATGTACGACCAGATCCTCGCGCTGCAGTGGGTGCAGAAAAACATCGGCATGTTCGGAGGTGACCCGAACCGCGTGACCCTGTTCGGACAAAGCGCAGGCTCGGTTTCCGCCGGCTACCACCTGCTGTCTCCTCTCAGCAGGGGCCTGTTCCGTAGGGTCATCATGCAGAGTGGTACGCCCTACTGGAAGGTCCCCGACAATACGTTCACGGGCAAGCTCAAAGTCCAGCAACTGGCCGTCGGCCTCGGCTGCCCCGTCGGCGAGAGGGGCAACGTGCTCGCCGAACCAGGAAAGGTCATCGACTGCATTCGCTCCAGGAGCCGCGGGAGGATATTCAGGGCCATGAAGGAGGTCTTCGGGGTCGAAGAGCACTACATGATCCCGGCGTACTACAGCGAGTTCCTGCCCTTCGAACCCGTCATGGCCACCGAGCGGGGCCAGTTCCAAGACGTTGACCTCATGATCGGCAACGTCCGCAACGAGGGAACCGGTATAGTGGACCACTTCTTCTGGAAGATATTCAACTTCAGGGACTACACCAGGATAACGTTGGACGAGATATGGTTCTACAGCCTGCTGGTGTTTCGCGTCATCCTGGGAAAGAATCCCGGGCCCATTAGAGAGCTGTACCTGAGCGACCTGAACGACACGGACTCCTCCCTCGCTCTGAATCGTCTCTCGGACGCAGTGGGCGACTTCAGCCTCATCTGCCCGTCGCAGCTCTTCGCCGAGGCGTACGCGAGGCGCAAGAACAACGTGTACTTCTACATATTCAATCACAGGCCGTCGTTCAGCGTGTACCAGAAGTGGACGGGCGTTGCACATGGCGATGAACTGGGGTTCGTGTTCGGCTTCCCGCTGCTCTATCCGCACCAGTCATCTGACGACGAGAAGATGCTCTCAAGGCGGATGATCCGTATCTGGTCGACGTTCGCCCGAACAGGGTAAGTTCGCAATACTGGGGCAGCATTCAGAGATAACCACAGTTTGGGATTCAAGTTACGAGTTTTATAAATATGGTTAATTACTGAGCACTTATGTTGTAAAGTGAAACTAACGCCTACGTTCACGATGCTACTGCTGCGCGATTTTACGGGAGAGCTCCGCCAACCGCTCCTCGCTTCGCTCAAACCGTACGAGCGCTCGCGCAGCCAATTATACCTGGAGAGCGGTTAGCCAATCTGCGTCGAGGATCGAGAGCCCGCTGCCTTTAGGGCTTCAGTTTCACGAAATGCTGCACGAGCCCGTTTCACTTTAAAATGCGTCAAACAAATTTTCGTAATGTTCGTGCCCGTACGGTAATGTGAGATATCGTGACATTCCTATACGCAAAATGACAGTTCGTACAAGGTAACGCATCAAGTCTGTTTATTTTGCGTCAACCAGATTAGCGTACTTAATTGGGGATACTTTTGCGGGCAGAAAGTAGATGCGTTGCACAATGAATAAAGGAGAATATTTTGTCAGCTCTTTTAACCAACGGAAAATTTTTAGCTTTAATTAGAAAACCAGAGAAAAGTCCCAAGAAGGGACTTCTAAGACCTTTTTTTTTTCCTTTGATGATGCTTAGCTATTTTTTCCAGCTAGCATTGAAATATACGAGACATTTATACCACTTTACCATGTGTGTCCCATCCCGCCCTCTCAGTACTTCGGGTGGTGTGACCAATTTCAGCTTGCGTAATTTATACGAGGTATTTGTATCTGCGTCAAACCCCGTCCTCTCGGTAGTTCCGGTGGCGTGACCAACTTAGGCTTCCATAAATTATACGAGGATTTAAATTACTCTTTAGCCCAGCTATGCATCAAATCCCGTCCTATATGTAGTTCCGGTGGTGAGACCAAGGCCCAGTGTGTCAGCAGATGGTTTCAGAGCAAGAGCCGCCTGGTATGAACAGAACGTGCAGTGTGCGTATGTCCGTGTGCTAAAACCTTTTAATTACAGCTTATTCTTAAGTTCGTGTGGATATAATTGAGCACGGTTGAGCGAGACGCCCCTCGGTTGAATTGTTAAGTTATTGACCAGGTACAAAATGCAAATCTTTTTCATTCAAACTTCAAGGTGACGAGTACTTTGCCCAGGGCCGAGTCTGAATTTTAAAAAAATGATGTTGCTGAGGATGTACAGGAGAGCGGCGAAGCTATGGTCGTTGTTGCGGTATCCCACAGGCGTGCACACTGTTTTTACTTATTTTCGGGGGGAGGGATCCGAATTTTTCTATCTTCCCTTTTATCTTCCCTAAATTGGACCCCTTCATGGGTTCAATTTAGGCAAGATAACCCTCTTATGGGTCATAATATGGTTTTAATTATCCGAATTGCACGGCGTGTCAAAGGAAGAAAAAACGCCCAATTGACCCATCTTAGGCAATAAACGGAAATTAAAAGTGCATGAAATCAAAATTATTGTGTCAGTGCAACGGAATACCGTATTGCCGTAGGCAGGGCTAGTGATATACCATATTTTTTTTAATACACGACTTAAGTTTTAAATGAAGGCTGTGACATCCGCACATATATCGCTTTTACCGGTAAGTTTTTGGTCCAGGAGGACATTACTTGAAACAGAATGCGCAATCTGGATAATTATATTGCTAGTTTTGTCGTACAATATTATCTAGAAGAGAGAAATAATTTTTAATTAGTGGTTTAAGGGAACGTGTTTGTATTAAGAAAACGATGGTAGTAATAAAAAATTACGAGGACGCCTAAATACTTCTGATGATGTAGTGATTGCGAAATAATTGCGTGTTTTTATTTTCCTATTGCTTACGGCGACCAAGTGCATACCTGGTTTAATGGTTAGTTAGTTACCTGGTTAGTGGTTTAAGGGAACGTGTTTGTATTAGGAAAACGAAGAATAAAAAATTACGAGGACGCCTAAATACTTCTGATGATGTAGTGATTGAGAAAAAAATGCGTGTTTTTATTTTCCTCTTGCTTACGGCGACCAAGTGCATACCTGCGTTTGCATTGCCAAGAGCAAAAAAGACATTTAGCGGGAACATTGTTTGCTGCTCCCTTAACTGCTACTTCTGTGATTAGCACTACTTAATTAACTAGTTTAAGCCTCAGTACATGTGTTTAACGTACTTTTTTAACTCGAATGCACAGCGAATTCACTAGGTCCGCCGTCAGTCGCCTAGAGTCGCCGGGGTGTGTTGTGTGCCTGCTCGTCTATAGCGTTCCAGATGTCCCTGGTTCGAATCCAACCCACACTCAATTGTACCCAACTTTCTTTTCAACTCACTAACCCAGTTTATTTATTCTTTAAGTCGTCGACAATTTTGTCTGCCTTCTATGCGCCAGGGAGGCCAGATAATCGGCCTTCCGATCTAACTAACGCTCTTATTGAAGCTACGTCATTCTGAACAAGGTTTCCGCGCTTTCCCGCGTCCCGAAAATTGGCCCTCAGTCACATTCATGGTACTCTGAAACGTGTTAACACGGCGGAAAAAGTGTTGCAGGCAGCTTGGCTATTAATTACGAGGGCACCGACAAAGATTGCACTTTCCCTCAGCTTGTATATCCGTAACGTGAAGGCAACATCAAAGCAAACTGCCACGCTGATGTGTATGGGTGAAGGCCCTAAATATCCAGAAAATACAAATAGAGGAACGAAATCAATGTCGTTTAAAGTTGAACAGGAAACGTTCGCCAATGCGGCACTGATGAAGCCCTTACAACGAAGAAGAAGCAAAAGTTACGAATTTGGAACGTGTGCTCACAGCTGTAAATTTTGTCGCCAGCATTTGACCTGCAAGCGTGGAAGCGTTTTCAATATTACCAAAGGCATATGCCGAAATCACGTGGGCCTTCCATGTCCGCGCAGCTTCCCTCGCTGAGCCGTGCGGATGCTGACATTTTGCGAGGCGCTTCCGTGCGCTAGGCGACTAACATTCTCAGTGAATTTAGACTAAAACAAGAAATTTCGAAATTTTTTACAATTACCAGCACCATTTCGCGAAAGACAACGCCATAAGCGGAAACTTCATATCTACAGCTAACGCTCTAAAAGTCTTTACCGTGTCAACAAATACCACAATCGAGACAATGTAGGTTTACCTTCCGAGCCGGTCCTGTGTAAGCAAAGGCGAGCGACGATAATGGTTATTTTGGTCCTCGAACTTTTGCCGTTTGCAAGAGTTACCGCATCGTTGGCAATATAAATGGTTGAAAGAGGAGGAGGAGCTTCTTTTTAACCCCCTGGCCGTGACTCGAGTGTCTACATAACGGAGGCAAGGCTAAGCTTTTATCGATACCCACTCGCTGAGTTTCTGCATTTTTGACGTGTTGGTAATGCGCCATAACCCCGCCTTGCCCAAACAAAAGAATGGAAGCGGTTGGTTCCGAATAAATCCATTATTAAACGACAGACGTTAAGCAAAACGTTGGAGATGTTCGGAATGATCTGGCACCCAGGGGAGGGACTGGCACAAAACAGGGCGCGAAATGAATAATACAGCGTACGAAGTGTCCCTCGTTGCAACATTTATGGTAGAGCATGCGTTCAGTCATTTAAATTTTAAGTTGGTTTGGCTGTCATCTGTGCGTTGAGGCCATTCAAAGAGAGCTCCTTGCGTTCATTTATAATTCGTTATGCCCTATGTACCGATTTTATTCAGTGGTTTAACACTACGCGGCGTCTGCAAGTTTCGCTACCACCATACCAGACTACGCGAAGGTTACCGACGTATTATGAACACGGAGAATTGCTTCAAAAAGTTTGAATGCTTCACACGCACGCACGCACGCACACGAACGTGCACACACTTAAAGGAGCCATGAAGAGAAAATACTACTTCGTTTAATTTGAAAGAACTAGGATTCACTATCTCACTCAGCTCTATTACAGCCACAAAAGATGTTTTTTAACGAAAAAAAGAAAGCAAGAAGTATTTAAAAATTTTCAAATTTTGCGCCACAGTGACGTGTTATGAGCAAGAATGACGTCATACGGGTCAACAATAAAACATAACTTTCAGTGCGTGAACTGCACGCTAGCATTCAAGTGATGCGGTCAAATGGAACTAGAGACCCCATTACAGACGTCCAGTCATGTGTCGTCGCGACAGGTCAGTTAGGCGGCCGCCAATCGCACAAACAAGGTTCCGCGACGTCATAGAAAAGTTGCGGGAAATTGACTAGGGGGTCGCGACTTCTTTACACTTTTTCTTTAATATCTCCGTTGTTTGTTCGAAGATTGCGATGATATTGGTATCATTGTTATCGGGACAAAGCAGTCTTTCTAATAAACCCAACTTGTATTTTGTCTTCATGGCTCCTTTAACGTGCATGACGAGCATTGAGGGAGTGACTGAGTTGGGTGATGCAGTGGCAATTAAGTATCAAAAACCATCCCCGAATAGAAGGATTGCTGATATTTCCACCTTTCCGACCAGCTCCCGGTGCAGTAGCATTCAATGCGGTCGACGACGACCGAGCTCGAAGTCGCAGGTTTAATCTTCAGGCGCACTTTGTAGTAGCCAAAACGTCCAAACACACGGTACCGATATTTGGGTACTGGCTGAACAGCGGTGGAAGTTGTAAACCATTCCGAAGCTTCCATATACTGCAGCTGCGTTACCCCCATAGCTTGAACGCGTATTTCCTTGGTGTTAGACTACGCATTGGGGTTATAAAATAGCAGTCTAGGCATTTTAGCCTGGCTAACATCGCCAGACTTCACTAAAGGCGGTTCGCTCTCTCCCCCTCTAAAATGGCGCTTTCTGCGCGTGTGAATACACCATGTGGAACTTTACGGTGAAGGGTTTTGTGTTCAGTGAACTGAAAATGCAAGGGTGAAATGAAAAGAGGGGGGGAGGCCTGAAGCGACTGACCGTTTCGGTCTTATTAGAAGGCCTTCGAGCGTGTCTTCAAACCGACGTACATTTAAGCGTGTAATCGAAGCTAACGAAATGCCGTCAACTTTGGTCGCTAGTGGAACGGGATAAATGATGTTTATTAACAGGATAAATGATTCCATGCCATGCATGGAATAAATAATAGCGATGAAGTGCGAAAAAAAAAAATCTGATTGATTCCTCTGTCAAAGGAATTGGTCAAACACGAAAGTAAAATGTGCAGCGAAATCTGCAGCGAAATGAGCACGACTTACGGGTCGGCGGCTGTCTTTTGGGTGTGCTTGGCGAGCGACGTCTGGCTGGCGGGTCGCTTCGGCAAAGGTGTACTGGCGTAATTTCCGTGATGGATATGACATCAGTGAAATCTTGGTGTCCCGGCATTAAAACACTTTCATATTAAAATATAAAACCCGAAAATGAACAACCCTAAGTAGAGCGTACTGATGATGATGATGGTGGTGATGATTCCTATTGGTTCCCCTTAGTACTCTTCAGTACTAAAGGTTGCTTTCCCGCAAGATGACCCTATGTGCAGGGGTGCACCCTTTACAGGTCGCTTGCTTCGCTGTACTGGCGTCATTTCCGTGACAGATATGACGTCACTGAAATCTTGGTGTATCCAGGCATAAAACACTTTCGTGTTAAAATAAATAAAAAAAAAAAACGCTCGTAGGATCAGTGGATGAGACCTCCGAACCTAAAAAAGGGGCGACAGGGGGACTGTCAAGGTCAACGTTTAAAGGGGCCATGAAGACAAAATGCAAGTTGGGTTCATTAAAAAGACCGTTTTGTACCGGATGACAATGATACCAATTTTGTCGCAAATTTCAAACAAATAACCGAGATATTAAAGCACACATATTAAGCAGTGGCGACTGCCCAGCCACTTCTCTGCGAATTTTCTGTGACGCCGTGGTATCTTGTTTCCGCAAATGGAGGCCGCCCGCCTAAGCCACCGCCAAAAAGCATGACCTGGCGATTGAAGTGGGGCCTCCAGTTCCGTTAAATCGCATTACTTCGACGCGAACGTGCACGTAAAACACAAATACAAATGTTTTTAGTGCTGGCCGTCAGTTTGAAAGTTTTCGAATATTTCTTGCGTTTTTTTTGTGTTTAAAACGTTTCTTTGTGTGTGTGGTGTGTGTGTGTGTGTGTGTGTGTGTGTGTGTGTGTGTGTGTGTGTGTGTGTGTGTGTGTGTCTGGAATGAAGCTGAGTGAGTTTTCAAAGGGCAGCTTTTTCAAACTGAACCAAACTGTATATTCTCTTCATGGCCCCTTTAACGAGGTATCTATTGGCAGAGCAGCTTAAGCGTGTGTCCGAATTCTTTGCTTGAAAACAAAAAATACGATGGTTGTACTAATTACCATAGGATAAGGCACACACTTCTACATTCTGATCGCATGTACGGAACGGGAAAGTTAGTATCACCTGGGTAGCTTCCTCGACACTCGTGGATATCGTTTCGAGAATCATGGTTCCCCTCAAAAAATCAAAGAAAGAACAAGAAAATACATGAACGCTGAAGTCCGAACGCCAACGAGGGAGGAATCAAACTGGGCAAACAGCTTTTATTTCCTCCACTCTCCTTTCTTTCCGGGAAGACGGAAGCCGAGAAAGGAGATACAGACGTGCTCCGCTTTAGTTCCGTTCTGCAGACCGCGGGCTTTTCTCCCGGTGGACGAAATAAAATTGCGCTCTAAGCACCCCGAAAACGTGCAAGCAGCCGCAAGAACCGGAAAATGTAATTTGGAATCTCGAGGCGGTAAGTAGACCTCCGCCATGGTTCACGCGTTTTTCACCACGCGTGAGAACAAGGCCATGGAACGCAAAGGCTTTGATCGTAGGAAACAACAAATATTTTATAGGCATGGGTAAAATGTGTGTGCCTAGCCGTGGCACGGGAATTATACTTGCATCCAGAGGCGGCCTCGTTAGCTCACTGATGTCCGGAAGCGAATTTGATATGAGCGTATACATAACCTCCATTTTATCCCTGCTTGCCTTATGCGACACGCACATGTGCTTCCATTGGAGATTGGCTAATAAGTAAAAAAAAAAAAAAAAAAACATTTAAAGGCTTTTGAAGCCTTCGCCAAAAAAAAAAAAAAAAAACAAGCCTGGAGGCATATCAAGGTAGCTGGTGCGTTTTAACATGCACCGCTTTCACTGCAGTCAACACAACAAAAGTATATATACTGGCGAACAGGTAAGGCCACGTTTAAAGAAACGAAACATACTCCCAGTTATCTAAAGCAGATGGACGAAAGCTATGCGCAAAGCGTGCCCGCCCAAGTAGATTGCATACACTCCAAAACGCTTAAATCCGGCACCAAAGAAGTAGGAATTAATAGGATGCCGCACACGGGGCGTTGTTGCCCATTCAACATGTTGTGTCATGTTTGAACAGTGTATAAATTCTGATTATGTGACATTGCAAACAGTTTCTGGCTGGGAACCAACAAGGAAACAGTCTTACCCTAAATATTACGTGTTTGATACTTCATAGCGGCATTCTTCGTTATCACTTGAAGCCCCATCCTGGTGACGAATTTTGACCTGACCTATCTCCTCTGGACACACTGACACCAAATCGCAGCTCATCTGTGTTCCCGGCTTTTATTTAGACACCGCGTGGGAAGGTTCATGTATACTTGCCGCGGTGGCTCAGTGGCTAAGGCGTTGCACTGCCAAGCCCAAAGACGCGGTGCGACCCAGGCCGCGGTGGCTGCTTTTCTTATGGAGGCGAAAAGCAAAAACGCGCAGTATTCGCGTTTTCGGCGCACGTAAAAGATCCCCAGGTGGTCAAAATTTATCGGGAGCCCTCCACTACGGGAGGCGATGAGGCGCCGACGCTGCACAGGCGATGAGGCGTGCCATAGTGGAGGGCTCCGAATTAATGTTGTTTAACGTGCGCCGAAATCCAGAACATACCAGCGTTTTCAGTTTTCGCCCCACCAGAAAAGCGGCCGCCACGACCGGGAATCGAACCCGCGTCCTTGAGCTCAACAGCACAACGCCTTAGCCACAAAGCCACGTCGGCTGGGGTATATACACCCCCACCGAAGAGGCTTATAATATAGTTTGCGAGAACCTAGGCGATGCGGATAAACACTGCCAATCAACTGAATGCTTTCTAGATAGATGGGAGACGACGCCAGAATGTTCGTTTGATTGAGAACAAGTCTGCGGGCAACCAACCTCTATCGATTGATTTCTTGGAAATCTCTGTACCCGTTGCATATAACGCGAATGTCAAGGCGTTTTATTTGGATGCGTGGCGTGCAGTATAAAGGCTGTTATAGAAGCCATCCGGAGAACGCTCCATTCTGCGCCCAATGCGCACTTTCTATTGATGATGTCGTCGAAGATAGTGATGATCACGGAGAGATGGTGATGAGTTGTTTCGGCTGACCGCTGTTGGCGTTTCCATTGCAGGGCACTTTTGAACCAAATTAATCACGTTGGCGTCCACGAATGCGATGTTCCAATACAGTGCACGAGACTGTGAGGGTCGCGCTCCTTTCAGCGGTGGCCATATTCATATTAAGTGAAACTACAAAAAGAGAGTCGGCATGATTTTAACTCAGACGCGAACTACAGACATGAACATGAGAGTTTTTAGTTCACGTTTTTCTTCCAGTCGTTCATTACCACCAATTAGCTCGACTCTCCACTCTAGCTTTACATAAGCCTGCTAAGATATTACACACACTAAGCTATTGATTGGTTAAATTATTTTGAAGCCCTCAGGTATTGCCGTTGCTCATAGCGAGCGCAATAGAACCACCTTGTACATGTAAGGTCATTTGTTTTCTTAAGGAGGTGTCTCAGGGTTTACGAGGTGCTCCTCCCCTACTAGCCGGCTCGCACTAAATGTGACCTCGTTCTGCAAAATGCCCCCGTTCGATCTTTCTCTGTCCAGACGGTCGCACGCGATTCACTAATCTCTGACGAGACGCGACAGGTGGAAAGTAATAGCGTGGCGGACATGAAAAGTTCAATTTGCAAACTAAGCAGTCTACTGCAAGTGCCCGTGGGTTAAACGTCAAGGTAATGTAACTTGAGCAGCAATTTCTTGCTGCTCTCAAAACGTGCGTACTATACGGTATAGTAATACCCGGGTGCGTGCTCTAATTTGGCTTCCTGACGGCGTAAGAATGCCGAGTTGTAGGTCTGGGGTGGATCTAGGGTAGATGGAGAGAGAAAAAGCTGCAGAGCTAGGGGAGAGTGGGGGAGGGGGCTCAAAGAGATTAACCTTTTCACCTGCACAGTTGCTGACCCGCCAAATGTGAAGTTATTCAGACGGCGCTGCTGCCATGAAACGTCACAGTTGTTGCTTACTTCGAATTCCTCTTCTGCTTACTTCCAAGTGTTTGTTCGTTTCAAACATTAACTTATAGATGGTTCTCGGCTTACGCCGTGCGGCGGTTAGGGTTTGGGGTTGGAGGAGGCCTGGAGGACGGGGTAGGGGAAGGGCGCGGTCCTGGAACGATGTGGTGCGCTGCGCGAGGAAGGAGGATGGAGGCGACGAATTGTCTCCCCGGCCTCGCGTCGCCTGCGAAACAATTCTCTGTACTTCCTATTGCTTCAGATTTCAATCCACTCAAGTCGATCAAAGGGAGTCACCGGGGGTGGAACTTCAGATTGAACAATAACATCTCATAAAACATTTGAACGAGATGAAAAATTAGTATCGAATGAAAGTGACAGCCGGACGGGGCTGAAGAACCTGAAGTTTTTATGTTTCCACAACAGGTTATCCGCGGGTTAGGCACAGGTCGGTCACAGTTATAGCTGTGTATATTCGTAAGCAAGCGGCGTGGTATGGGCGGCATAAGTGTGCAACATGAGCGAAACACTTGGGCTTGCGTACTTGTTAGCTTTCCTTTTTCCTGCTTTCATTCTGACGTAAGCTCACTTGCGCATCATCATCGTCACCACCACCACCACCACCACCACCACCACCACCACCACCATCATCATCATATTCTTCTTCTTCTTCTTCTTCTTCTTCTTCTTCTTCTTCTTCTTCTTCTTCTTCTTCTTCTTCTTCTTCTTCTTCTTCTTCTTCTTCTTCTTCTTCGTCGTCGTCGTCGTCGTCATAATCATAATCATCATCATCATCATCCCCATACTCACTAATCAATGCACTTTAGGATGCCAATTAAGGTTACAATGATTCTAATCAATATGCGAAATACCGCCGTGAAGCACGACTAAAAAGATTACTGCTTTCTAAACTTACACATTCTTCATTTTTTTTCTTCTCCCCTTCGCAGGAAGCCACCGACGGTAGGAGGCCAGCAGTGGCCCAAGTTCACGCGCGACCACGCCTTCCACCTCAACATCAACCTCAGGAATTACTCGCACGGCATCGACTTCCGGAAGAAGCTGTGCTCCTTCTGGAAGAAGTACCTCGTGCCTACGGGCTCTTGGCGACGGTGATAGTCACCGTGGGATCACACACACACGCACGCATTCGATGTACAGTACTTCACCCATGTTATGATAAACATGCCTACTTATTGTTTAGGAAAATGAAGAGGGGCCTTAGTATATATACGTTGATATACATGGAGCGAATAGAATTAGGCGCTGTTCAATTCGAATAGCGGAAAAAAGCAAATTGAGCTAAACAACATCTGATGCACAGCATCGGAGCACTTTTAATGGGTGTTTTATTCTGGGCAATTGTGTTTTTATCGTCTCATTTCGAAAATGCCTGATGATTTTACGTGATGAATGATAATACGAAGCGCACCATCGTGGGAGGGTATACGCATAAGGCATCATTTTTACCACCTGGTACGTATTTAAAGCATTTTCTTAAAGAGCATCACTGCTGCTACGTCGGCTTTCGCAGTTATATACCTGTTGTAAAGCATTTCGTTTTCCGTCGTCAGTGTATTTCAACAGGCGCTTGTTAGTTGCGACTTTTAATACCAAACTTTAAATACGAAGTTGGGTTTGGTGCGCCCGTTGAGACATTCTGATAAATGTACGCTGAAGAGCTACCCTACATGAACAGGTGTGGTGTAGCACTTCACCACACGTGTGAAGAGTTTCATTGCGCCGGTTTGATGTGTTTGGCTAATTACACTAACAGGTAGTTTGAACGTGCAATGAACTCTAGTACAAACCAGCGAATCCATAGCTCTCCATGGTCAGTGTGAACGCTTTGGATGCAATTACACGCCGTATAACTTCATAGCTTGCATCCACCATGAAAGTCCTGCTTTGCTCAATATTCCTATGGGCCTAAGAACGCTCCTCGACAAACTCAATACAAGAAGAATTAATGTAACTCTGCGAATGCAGCCAGACAAACTATTTGCAGCCCCTATCTTAAAGAAAGATGGCTGAACGCGAACCTTTGTCCTGTGTAAGCTGAATCTTAGCCAAAGTTCAATGTCAACGACCACGCAATAAACCCAAAGCATGCTGAACGACTCGATGCGATGTTTTTGTTCTATTAGGTGGTTTGATTCGGCTCGCTGAGCATTGCTTGGGTACGTTGCACGGTCGTTGGCTTTGGACTTTGGCTTTGATTCAGTTTGCACAGGACAAAGCTTCGCGTTCAACCATCTTTCTTTAAGAGAGGGGCTTTGATTTTTTGTTTTTTGAGGTTTTAAAGGAAAGCTGAGGGGACACGAATCATGTTCTCCAAAAACATTTTGAATTTTCGTAATCATCAAGGAGAGTTGGCTTTAGTGCAGTTCGGTTGTGGTGCGGCGCTCGACATCAGTGAGGCTAAAAGTTTCAGTCGTGTCCTGAAATAAGGCGCAATCGGATAGGCATCGGCTTCATAATGGGAGAGACCCATGTTGAATTCCGACCATGGGAAGCGTTTTCTTGAGGCCTTAAAGAAAAGCTGAGTGGACACGAATCATGGTCTCCAAACGTTCATCATCAATGAATTGGCTTTCCTGCAGTGCATTTTTGGCTCTCACGGAAGAAACAGCGAGACATAGAAAGCTGCGCTTTAAAAAGCAAAGGGAAAGAACAGGGTAACGAAGCGGCTTGTTTTACATATATTACAGTGTTTTTTAACAGATTACCACAGTCCATGCTTCGCCATAAACAAAACGAAAGAGTTAATGCGTCTTCTTCTGATATAGCTTTATGGCTTTTTGCAGAGGTGGCGACGGGGGGACAGGCGGGCAAAGGTGCGGGAAATGACCCATCCTGCTGCATATGCCAGTTTCGAGCGCCAACTTCAAGAGAGAACCCTCAAAGGGTGGCACGGCGGTGTTCGATCGTGTGGTACCGTAATGGCAGTCGCAGGCCATCGACAAGCCGGTCATAGGGAGTTGGTGGGCGCTATTTTTGGCGTGACCAGGAAATAAGATAACCGGGATGTTATCATCGGAAGTTTCTCCGACTGCCTAACTGATTTGCTACCTCGTAAAATGAGAGCAGCAAAAGCACGTGACAAACATCGAAGCCCATCATTAAAAAACGTCTTGCCACAGTTTCCCGTTCTCCGCGATAGCACGATTATATTGAAGATAGCCCTCGAGGAAAGTTAAAATGCGCAACCGAGCGACGAGAGGTCACGTGACACAGTCTCTAGTCGGTCGCCTTTTATAGAGACGCTGCGATATGTCAACAGCGTTCCGACTCGCATCGCGCCGCGGGACGGCAGGTTCGTGTGGCGTTTAACCTACAGCCCAAAATGCAGGCAAACGCCCCCCAGTTCACAATGCCAGACGCAAAGAAACAACGCGATAAACGTTCCGGTACACTGACGCCGCCTCAAATCCCGAGACAAACTAATGAGCGTCACTGGAGATGACGGATACGCACGGCACACCACAGACAGACCCCACGCACTGCGAGAGTGACCCACCGGTTGCAGGGCTGAAAATACTTGCCGACCTCCTTGGAGTCACGTGGGACGCGGGCTCTAAAGCAGCAATGGCAGGATCGCCATCTCAGTGGGTTCAATAAAAACTACAAAGGCTCTGTCCGGCTGTAAAAGATGCCTGAGACGTCAAGGCGCACTGCGGGGGGCGGTATCGATCACAGGCAACGTGCTTTGTACGCCTTGCCGTTGGAAAGATCGTTACCAACCGTTTGCCGGACATCGCAGGGCCAGCCACACCGGACCAGGTATTTACGCCGCAAGACCTCGGCGACAACAACCACGCGGATGAAAGCTAGTGGCGGACGAGAGGCATCCGGAAATGACATAGAAAATGTCGTTAGGAATGCACGGGGCATAAAAGTGTGGCGTAAGTAAAGAAAACGTGTACGGTAAGAGGGCAGTGCTTTGCATTCTGAAGCCGGAGCAAGTTGCTTGAGAACGAAGAGCTTTATATGGAAGTACACCCAGAATGACGGAAGAGGAAGAGAATTGCTTTATTGAAGTAAGGAAGCCAGATGCCCTGGGGGGAGAGAGGTAAATGGTAGAGGAAAGAGCATTTCAGCCGATGCTCCCCGTTCACACAGTTCTCTGCATATTAATGCAAACGCTCGCTGTTCATATGGGGTTCACAGTTCACTAGCTTTTTTTCTTCTCACTTTTCGCGCATAAACCGGGCAGATGGAGCGTGTTTGGTGCACTCTAGGGGTGTCGGACAAGCTGCTACACCATTTTAAAGAGACCATTCTCAAGAGCGCATTCAGTAATCATTTCAAGGGTTGGTGGATCTTCCCGCACCCGGCGTATGTGTTCGGATTCGGATGCAGGTACCGGGCCAATGGCTAAAAGCTGCGCACGGCCTCTGTCGAAAGCGGGACAGAGCCATATTAGATGAAATAAATTTGGTGTGCCATCACAACCACAGTGTGGGCAGTGGCGGAGCTCGGACCCTGCAGGGGCTGTCCATTTGTGAATGACGTGAGAGGTGTAGGCCGCATTAGCGTAGGCTTTGTCCGCGAATATTTTCCCCGAGCGTGAAAGAGGCTTGAGAAGGTCGAGGACTCCGTCCGGTGTCGCATCTTGCAAGCGTTGTCTGCTGTGTTGTCTGCAGAATGGAAACAGAAGCAATTCGACAAATTTTGTCGGAATGCGATTGTATCCAGCCAAATCTATATGCGGGGGCGATTGTCCCCTTCACCGAAGCCTCAGGATTTAAAGGTAAGGCACAGAAAGTAAACTACGATGTCATAGACGTGACTACAAGAAGATTGCAATGCTGGTGGGAAAAGAGCAGAGCGGATAATATAACGTTGAACAGCTACCACCTCTTACATGAAAATTTAACTTGAGCCTGCAACTTCAGCAGCACTAAATTATAAAGTAAGTTAGCTTCCACGGTGAGATGGCGCATGACATCACCCAGATACAAGGGGATAGCAAAGCAATTGTCAATCAGTCAGAGTACACAAGGTGGGAGGGGGAGGAGGTGAAAGCGCTCGAGAAAGGGATCCGAGAGATCGCCCCACCCCTCCTAAGCGCCCCAAGAGGTATAACTACTAACATGCAGTGCATGTCATCCTCACCTGCTCTGCCTGCCATGGTAGTTACCGCACCATACTGCTCCGCTGCCCTCTTTTTTGTCTCACTCTGCGTCTTCCTTTCCTAACAGTCCCAGGCGCAAGAAGGGGCTCCCTCGATGCCCACAAGTCTTGGTGCACTATTAAGCTAAAGGGGCGCGTTTGTAACGAGCGGAAGAGCCAGCATCGGCCACGTGAAACTAGCCGCCACAGAGCGAGCGAGCGAGAGAGAGAGAGAGAGAGAGATGAGAGAGAGAGAGAGAGAGAGGAGAGAGAGAGAGAGAGAGAGAGAGAGAGAGAGAGAGAGAGAGAGAGAGAGAGAGAGAGAGAGCAGCCTAATTCAGTTCCACTTTCCAGTATAGCGTTACACATGTGACCACTCTGTAAATTTGTCTACTCAGTATATAGTACAGCGTAAATTCTTGATATGTGCGCAATCCTCTCCACGAATATCTTTAGAGGGTTGAAAGGTTCCGGAGGACGACCTTCAAGTGAGACCTCGGGCGACCGTTTGAGCCTCCTCATTTCTTCTGAGTCCTTGATGGTCCCTGGCACACACAAACGTAACCAGCTTCTTGGGTCCCCGTGCCCTATTCATTGATTGATTGATTGATTGTAGGGTTTAACGCGCCGACGCAACGCAGGCGATGAGGCGCGCCGTAGTGGAGGGCTCCGGATTAATTTTGTCCACCTGGGGATCTTTAACGTGCGCCGAAATCTCGTACACACGGGCGTTTTTGCTTTTCGCCTCCATCAGAAAAGCGGCCGCCGCGGCCGGGAATCGAGCCCGCGACCTCGTGCTCAGCAGCGCAACGCCTTAGCCACTGAGCCACCGCGGCGGGTCTCCGTGCCCTATTAAATATTTGGGCCCCATCCTCTGTCACCCTCCCCGATTCGTAACAAAAAAAAAAAAAACTGTGGTTGATTCCTCTGTCATAGGAATCGGTAAAACACGAAAGTGAAATGTGCAGTGAAATCTGCCGCTGAGCATGAATGGCGTGTCGGCGGCTGTCTTGTGGGTGTGCTTTGCGAGCGACGTCCTGCTGGCGGGTCACTTCGGCAAAGGTGTACTGGCGTCATTTCCGTGACAGATATGACATCAGTGAAATCTTGGTGTATCCCGGCATAAAACACTTTCGTGTTAAAATATAAAACCCGAAAACGAGTAACCCCAAGTATAACGTACACTTTAGTACTAAAGGTTGCTTCCCCGCAAGAAGACCCTGAGTGCACGGGTGCACCCTTTACAGGGCGCTTGCTTCGTCCATGGCGTCACTTCCGTGACGGATATGAGGTAAGGGAAATCTTGGTGTATCCCGGGATAAAACACTTTCATGTTAAAATAAACAGGGCGCAGAATGGAAGCGCTGCAAGGTGTCAGAACCTGCAAAGGCCAGAAACAGGCTTACACTCAAGGCAAGTTCTCTGAACAGGTTATAACGCAGCGACATCGCGACGTTAGACAACGCTACCGTCAATAACCAACTACTTTACAAATGAGCAATTTTGCGAATCTAGGGCCGCAGACTGATGAAGCTTAGTGCCCTATGACTGCCTTCAGCACACAGCCGCTAGTAGCGGATGCATCAGCGCCAAGTACCGCGCTATGATTCAGATGGACGAGGATTCAAACGGCCACAATAACAAATTGAGCACTGACTCTTACGCTTCGTGTAAGTGTAAGTGTATCAGCTTACCCCGGAAGAGCGTAAGTATGATCCATGTTGAGAACAAGGACATAAATCAAGCATGATTGTCCCGCATCTTTTTCGCATAGCTTTTTCAAACATCTTGTGAAACAAAAATGTTCATTTGTTCTTGTGTCTTTCACTCATTTTGAGAAGCGAATTCCCCTGACTTGCTTACTTATATGCCAGACATTACTAGCAACCACTGAAGAAAGCAAGAAAGTAGGAAAGAGTCTATGTTGATTGAGTTTTGTTATTGTGTTCCGCGGGCCCTATGCGACCCCAGCCATAGGAAGTTATCGGCAGATTATATTGAACTCCCGTGGGTTTCATGGTATACATTTTTTAATGTAGAGGAGAGGAAGCTCACCAAAAGTGTTGGTCTGCCTTCCTGTCCAGGTCACCGCAAGAACAGAGAACAAATTATGAATTTATATACTATAATTTTTATGAATCAAAATTTTATAAACTGGGACCCTGCAGCAGTAACGCTACCGCCTACAGCGCCACGTGCCGATCATCCCGGGTGTTGCTTGGCAACTTGTTTTTTTTTTTATGTTCGAACGGCATTCTTTCCCCCTGTGGCCTTGACCGAGAGGCTTCACATTCATACGAAACGACGCTGCCTAGCGACGCTCTTTCTTGGTTGTAACGAACTCATGTCGATGGTATGGAAAACCGGCACGTTCAATTTTTTACCTATGGTAGGCCCCTATGAATTACAGGCTTCAAACACCCGCCACGCGAACCTTCAAAGTGGGGGCATTTAATTCCGCGTGAAAAAATATTCTGCACGTGGAAGCATTTCCACGACAAGCTTTATTCTTGCCCCTCCGAGCCTTGGGGTGGCGTAATGAATTGCAGGAAAACTAATAACTTTCTCACTTGCACACGGCGGGAACAACGCAAAACTTGTGGGATGGTCAGATGAAGAAGGAAAGACCGGAGCTTCTTGCTCCCCGTGTTTTCGCGCTAATCCCGCCGTGCAGGCCAACCATCATTGAAAATCGTTAAGAACTGTTAAGAAGCTGTTTCTCAAAAATCTCGGAGGAGGATTTTATCCCTGAATGTGGTATGCACCTGGAACCCAGGAAGACATTGTCCGCACTACATACGTACGCGTCATCATCGTCGTAGTCGTTATCGTCATGTCCTTCTCCTTCTCCCCCTCCTTCTTTTCACAAACAGAGGGATGGCCCGTACAGCCCTAAGAATAAGGTAGGGTAGGGTACAGGCCCGCTTATCACAGGCGGGTTATTCCGTTACTTACTAACGTGCGAAAGGAACGAAAAGCGGAAGCTCGATCCCAGATTCACACAAGGGAGATTGATGAATAGGGAGAGAGGGAGAGTTAACATAGCATCCATTTCCTTGGGAGGGAACGTGCCATGGCGTCACTCGCTCCTCACGCAGCCTAGCTTTCTACACCACACTGACGGCCACCATCCCGTCACGAAAACTCACTGCAGGAAAGCCAACTTCACACAATGAGTTTCACAAAACGACGATGATGGTCAGCGAATGCGCATCAAGCGCCTCAAGAAAAAAACGCTTCCTGTGATCGCAATCGAACTTGGGTCCCTCGCGTTAAGAAGCCCATGTCTATTCGATTGCACCGTTCCTTTTTTCTTTATATATTGCGCCATTCCGACGCGGTCGAAGCAGTTTGGATTTCGGACTTTGATTCAGTTTGCATGGGAGAAAGCTTCGCGTTTTAAGCACCTTTCTCTGAAGAATGGGATTTCGAATTTTTAAGAATGTTTCCGTCATTCGGAGGCCGCCAGGGGGCGCCGACTAGTACGAACGAGCAAACATCGGCTTCTGCTTCTTTGAATGATTTCGGTCCGAAAATTGCACTGCCAGTTGCTGATTTCTGTGATATCTCATGCGGAAGGTCACGAGGATCACGCCGATACTAAATATTCGTCGGTGAGTGGTTCCTTAGTGGATTTTTCAAGACTTTTCGACCGGACCATGCCGCTGGGCCGCCAGGCCTAACCGGCTAGGCCTACTTCTGCGTCGAAGGCGCGGCGGGGGTGCGTCTCCCCGCGCTAGTGTGTGTTATTCTCAAGATGCCCATTCAAGTGACCATGGAGGGGGAGGATATCACCCCCGAAGAGTGCCTAGAGTCCGGGTGGAATACGGCGTTTTCAAAGCGCAAGATGCAAGGGTCGCCCGCGCCGGCCGGGAAGACAAGTTCAGCAAAACGTGGTGGCGGCACCGGCGGGGCCCGCACTCCTGCCGAAGTCAAGAAGCGTATCGTCGCAGCGTCGAGGCTCCCCCACCTGCCGAGGGAGCACTACAGAATTATTGTTAGGCCCAGGGGAGGCCTAAACGTCAAGAACGTGAGTCAAATCAAGGTGGCCCAAGCTCTCGCGTTAGCGGCGCAGCTCGCTCCTGCCGAGATCGCCGACGATATCGTCTGTTCCAACGCCATGCAAAACATGTTTGTCGTGAGTACGCCGACGCAGAAGAACGCACGGGCATACTCAAGAGTGGAGTCAGTCACGGTTGGAGTGGCAAACTACGAGGTCAGCTCCTACTTGGTGGCGCCGGACAACACGTGCAAGGGGGTCGTCAGGGGCGTCGACCTCGACTTCGACGCAGGACAGCTCAAAGACATGATTGTGCAGCCTAAGAATCCCAGGGCCCTGGAGGTCAAGCGTATCAAAAACACCACTACAGTCGTCGTCCTTTTTGATGGCCTGAAGGTACCAAATTACGTCATGTGTGGACAAAGCATGCTTCGCTGCGCGCTCTACCGCAGACAAACTGACGTTTGCTACGCCTGCGGCAGGTTGGGGCACCGGGCCGACGTTTGTCCGACGCCCGAAAAGACGATCTGCAGGGGTGTGGTATTGCATCCCCGCCCGAGGAACACGTTTGTACGCCAAAATGCGCCCTATGTGGGGGCCCTCATCCCACGGCGGACAAGCAGTGTAAGCAGCGGTTTCAACTGCCCATACGTCGTTCGCAGAAGAAGAAGGGAGCGCCAGCGAGCCAAGTCACCTGTGTCGCCAGACAGAAAACGTGACCGGAGCAGGTCACCCTCGAGGGGACGCTTCGAGGCGCCACGTTCTTGCTCCAAAACCCGACACTCCCGTTCCACGGAACGTTCGCGATCCAGAAGACGTTCCCGCTCCAAGGGGCCACCAGCCGTGCGCATCCAGGAGCCACCCGAAGCTGAACAGACCACATGGGTCGATCGAGTCAAGGGACTTACACCAAGGGTAATGGGGCTTTCGTCAACACCGCCAGAGCATAGCGCGGCTAGGATGTTACAGCTAGAACGCGAGAACGCTTCGCTGAGGAACGCTTTCGAGCAGCTGAAGGCTGAAATAGCAGAGATGAAAAGGGCAGGAAAGCCCTACCGGCTCAACGGCCTATACCACCCGAAACCGAGGAGGTGGCAACGCCAATGGAACCCGAGGCGCCCGTTATCGGGAAACCCTCCAAAAAGAGGTCTAAACCATACGAGACGAGGGTTTCGACGAGCTTAGAGCCGAGTTAAGAGAATTCCAGTCCGAATTGAGGACCACGCTCGAAGCCCTCAGCGAAGCGGTCTCGGCCCTGAACGCGAGAGTCGATTCAGTCGAATCTAATGTGAGGATAACGGCTAACCTGCCTCGTTCCTTCGCGCCAGACGGATCTCCATCGACAGGTAGCTCTAGAGTCATGGCGGCCCTGCACGGCGGCCGGTCACGATCACGGTCACGGCGGCCTGCGCGCAGCATTTCGCACGACAGGGTAATCGAGGATCCCAACCATGGCGGGACACGATAGCGAGATAGTCATTGGCAGTGGAACTGTTGCGGCTCCAACGTAAAAAGGCAGTCCTACAGCAGTTCGTCAGATCCCATCCTAACAAACCGCACGTCATTTTACTCCAAGAGACATTGGCTCAGTCGGTCTCACTTCTGGATTTGAAACTTATACGGTATACGGAGACGGCAAGAGAGGCATTTGTACTCTCGTCTCGAAAAAGTTCACTTTCACCGTTCACAATCTCTTCATGGATCACAGTAAAACGGAGCACTCGCTAATCGAGATCATTCCGAGTGGCCAGCTGAGGGATAGCCTTTTCATACTTAACATTTACAGCTCTCCTCGAGACATGAGGCAGCGTTTTACTTCTCTCATTTCCAAGGCGGTTAGAAAGGCGGCAGGATCTCCGCTTGTAGTTGCTGGAGACTTCAACGCTCCTCATCAAGCGTGGGGATATCACCGCGTCACGGCCAAGGGGGCGGATCTCTGGCGGGCGGCGTCCGACTACGGTCTCACCCTGATTACGGACCTATCCTTTCCAACTAGGACGGGAAACTCATGCGCCAGGGACACCGCGCCGGACCTTACGTTCGTGGCGAACGTTGGGCCCGCTGTGTGGTGCAACCTCAATGAGAACTTGGGCAGCAATCACTGTGTGCTGGCCACGTCGTTAGTGGTACGCAAGAGGCCAGTTTAAGATGACGGATTGGGATCTTTTTCGTAAAATCAGGGAAGAGAGGGAAACCGAAACCCCTACGTCCCTAGATAGTTGGGTAGCGCAGCTTAAGGAGGATGTAGCGTCCGCCACCAAGTCCGTTGTCACCGACCTAAATGTGGATAGGATGGACAGCCGATTGGCAAACCTTTTGGAGGCGAAAAGAGCCCTCGTCGATAGATGAAAGGGCCAGCGGCTGAACCGCAAACTCCGAAAAAAGATTGCGGAACTAAATCGCACAATAGAGCTACACTGTCAGACGCTCTCCAAGCAGCAATGGGACGAGGTGTGTAATTCGGTTGACGGGCAGATGAGATCAGGTGGAAAATGGAACCTGCTCAAGCAGTTGCTAAGTGAATCCAATTCCCGGTCTAATCAGAGGCGCGCTACTGATAAGATACTACACGCAGCCCGCCAGGCCAATTCCGATTCGGAAATACTAGAGTCGCTAGCCAACAGATATCTACCTATAGACACTTCGGATGATGCGGACTACCCGCCTTACAGAGGCCCTCCAATGGCCGCTCTGGATGAGCCCTTTACCGTCCCCGAGGTAAGGGAGGCCCTCGCGGCCCTCAACGGACGTTCTGCTCCGGGTCCGGACGGAATTTCAAACAGACTTCTTCGCAACTTGGATGACGAGTCGGTCACATTCCTTACGGAGGAGATAAATCGCATCTGGGAACGGGGCGCGGTTCCGGAGTCGTGGAAGCTGGCGTCGGTCGTCCTGATCCCGAAGACGGGGCGCGCTCCAGACATGACTAATCTCAGACCGATCTCGCTCACATCGTGCATAGGCAAAGTGGCGGAACATCTTATTAACAACCGCATCTCCAAGCACATCGAAGACCGCGGTCTCTTTCCGTATAACATGATCGGCTTTCGACCGTCCCTTTCGACTCAGGACGCCATGAAGCTGATCAAGTATCAGATCATCGATAGGGACACAAGGGACGTTAGAGCCATCCTCGGCTTAGATCTAGAGAAAGCCTTCGACACCGTCTCGCACACCCACATACTCGATTCCATCTCAGAGTTGGGCCTTGGTCAGAACTTTCACGCGTTTATCAGCTCGTTTCTTAGACATAGAAAGGCCACGCTAAAGATTGGGGACCTCAGTTCAGAGCCTGTCGAGCTGGGCACGAGGGGGACACCACAGGGGTCGGTGGTATCCCCGCTCCTGTTTAACATTGCCATGTGTAAATTATCTCAGAGACTGTCGGAGGTCAAGGGCATCAACCACACACTCTACGCTGACGACATTACCGTATGGTGCGTCGGAGGCTGCGATGGTAGGGTAGAGGAAGCACTTCAGGAAGCGCTAGATCGCACAGAGGCTTTCCTCGCTGGGACGGGGCTTCGCCTCTCCTCGAGCAAGTCGGAGCTCCTATTGTACAGACCTAGTAGGAGAGGGGTTAAGCCCAAGGGCTGGGTCCCACTGTCAGAGGTGAACCTTGCGCTCCGCACGAGCGAGGGACATCCCATTCCCAGAGTTGAGGTTATCCGGGTTCTCGGTATGCTCATCGAGTCGAACGGTTGTAACAGGCACACCATCGCCAAAATCACCGCTAAGACTGATAGCATGATACGGTTAATTACTCGGGTCTCGAACAGTCGAGGAGGTATCAAGGAGGACAATCTCTTGAGGCTCTTTCATACATTCTTGATGAGCCACATCACGTACGTGGCGGCCATGCACTGCTGGCAGAATCACGAAAAGGCTAAGCTCAATTTACTAATTCGTAAAAGCATCAAGCGCGTGCTGGGTATCCCGATGAATGCCAGCACAGAAAGACTCATGCAGCTCGGGGTGCACAACTCTTTAGAGGAAATCACCGAAGCGCAGCACATGGCTCAGACTGCCAGGTTGTCGTCTTCATCCGCTGGCAGGGAAATTCTGGCGGTTCTGGGCTGTTCTCCATCCCTAGAGGAGGAGCGCGAGGTTGGCCTTACTAAGGAGCAGAGAGCTGCTATAACTATCTCCCCGTTTCCCCGCAACGTGCACCCGCAGCACAATGCAGGCAGGCGAAGGGCCAGAGGCGAGGCCCTACTAAAACAAGTTCGCGACGACCCGCACTCCGCGTGCTTTGTGGACGCCGCGCAGTACGGCCGATCGGCAAACTTCTCGGCAGTTATGGTAGATCACAGTGGCAAAGTTCTCAATTCTGCGTCTTTCAGGAACACCACCCCGGCTAGAGCCGAGCAGGCCGCGGTGGCTCTTGCTTTACTTGACGACAGCCGGCATCGAATTTACACCGATTCCCGCGCAGCCGTTAGTGCCTTTGCGTCAGGTTCCGTTTCGGCCGAGGTAGCTCACATCCTAGGAAATAAGGTAATTTCCTCACACACTATCATCTGGTTTCCCGCTCACCTAGGGTCGCACTTGTCATTAACTAATCTCAATGAGGTCGCCCACACCCGCGCGCGCGAGATAACACACCGCACCGGGTCGGACGGAGGCGATTCCTCGAGGATTGGTTGGGAGGTCTTCAGAGACACTTTATTCACGTTCAACGAGATTATTCAGCACTATAAGCTGGGCAGGCGAACGTTTCCTCTTCCGCACGAGAAACTCTCCAGGCCGCAGGCAGCCACGCTCAGAATGTTGCAGACCAGGTCTTATCCTAGTCTATCCACTCTCAGCTTCTACACGGACACTTTTGAACCGGACTGCCCGGATTGTGGCGAACGTAGCAATTTAGATCATATGCTCTGGCGGTGTCCCTCACTTCGGGGCCCTCAACGCATAACCGAGGAAGAATGGCGCTCCGACTTGGAGAGCCCTGATCTAATGCACCAGCTAAGGGCCGTCCAGAGGGCCCACGACGTGGCGGTGAGGCTCGGCCTCCCCGTCCCCACGTGGGAGCGGCCCGCAGCGCTGCCGCCCTGAACGGCAGCAGTGCTCCTCAGGACATTCAATAAAGTTCATTGTCTGTCTGTCTGTTTCCGTCATTCTTTTCTCTCTACCAATAATTCTTTCAACGAAAGAATAAGTGCCTTTTTTTTTTCGCCAGTGGGCACACATCATATCACATGATAAAAAATAAAATTCGAAACATACAGTACGATTACAAATTTTTTTTTACGATTTATATTTTCTTTCTCCTTCCGTAGCAACGTTCTAACTTCTAGCCATGCCATATCAATTTTTGACAGGAAGTAATTTGACAGAACGGTCGCCTAACGGTCGCCTAGCGAACAATAATGTTCGCTCTGAACTACGCACAGATATAAACGGAGTTACCGCGCTCATACGTGCGTAAAAGAGGTAGTTCTATATGCTAAGCAATTCCGAGATTCCCGCCATAATGCTACTTACACTTGGTCTACAGCTAATGAGCTACGTGGAAATCAAAACATCTATTCTAGATACAATATAATGTAATTTTGGTGGTTTATTTTTGTCCTTGGCTGATGACTGTAACCGTGCTGTTTGCGTCGTTTCCGTTGTGCCGCCTAATACACCTTTCTGCTGCATACCTTGTCAAGCATTTTCCGCTTTTATTCCTTCCATAACAGAGCCAGACCTAAATTCAGTTGTCTCGAGCATCAAACATAACACAAGTGGAGGGTTAGATAACATTTACACTGGCAACATCTCCAGGAACCTTGCCGCGTTGAAACATGTACTGTTATTTATGCTGAATGGCATCATTGACTGTCGTGTACTACCACGTTCGTTAAAACGGGTGCGCTCCGTTCCACTCTATAAGGGAGGAAGGAACTAAAGATTACACTTCGAACTATTATCCTATTTCTATAATGTCCTGCATACCACAGATGTTAGAAAAAAAATTCCCCCGCATTTCCCCGAGGGGGAGAATGTGAAAGTGCGAATGCACGGTTGTCGGCCCGCTTGCGGCGCTTGCGCTCGGCCCCCGCAGCCCACCGCCTCGCCGCCTTCTCTTCCATCTCTTCCATCGGGTTTGTAGTATCGCGTGTACACCACGCAGTTATCAAGCCGCTATAACGCCGCTGAGTCGCCAACGCACGCCGCTGACGACGTAGTTTGAATGCGTTAAAGATATAAGGCGCGTTACTAACCCTCATATCAGCGTCGCGTCCGTGGCTTAGTCGGTAGAGCGTCGCGCTGCGGCCGCAAAGTCCTCGGATCGAAACCTGGCGCCGGATGCTGTTTTTTTTATATAGAGAGAGGAGGACTGCGGACGCCGCCGCCGCCGGCGGTGGAAGGTTTGGGGTCGCTTATAAAGTGCATTCGCACTTAAAACATCTACATGCGGCCATAAATTCTTTCTTGCTGAAACGTGAATAAATAAACAGGCATCCGTATGGTTTTGTTTTGTGATCGGGTACGCAAGCACTTCTAGAAAACCTGTGTGATATATTGCCCGATATATTTGAGAAAAAAAACATTAAGTAGCCTCTGATCTCCTCCTTAATTTTGAAAAGTCATCAATGCTGTGAATCATGAGCTTTTGTGCGATACGTTATATAGTTACGGTTTTTCGGGGACCATTTTTATCTCTCCTAAGCGACTACATGTCTACCCGTTCTCAAATTGTAAGTTTTGGGCGTAAGCAGAGTGCACAGCTTCATTCGTGGAATGGTCCCCCAAGGCTCTATTTTGTCGCCACTTTTATTTGGCATTTATCTTAGTGATGTTGTTGAGGAGATCGCATCCTCTTAAATATTTCAGTACGCAGACGATCCTTTGCTTGTGTCTAGCAGCACCAATTACTACACTGTGCTTTCAGACCTTAAGAAAGATGCTGTTACGCTGAATGATTGGTTCAAAGCAACCTAATTAAAGTTAACTCTAAAAAATTAAACTGATATGTTTACGCAACCCCCATAAGGTAGTACCAAATAAGGATTCTGTCTATCTGCAGACGCCCAAATGCACAACTTGCTCTTGCCGCCCTGTAACACGGGTATACCTTTGGTAAAATATCTCGGTGTGTTCATTGACGGTGACCTGCCCTGGAACACACACGTGGCATATATCTGTAATAAATTACGAATCGCTGCTTGTTTACTTCTAGCATACGAAGGTATTTCTGAGATTATCAATTAGGAGATAATTGGGCCAATGTCTAGGTTACAGTATTCTCCGTTATGGCATGTGCTGTTTTCTTTTTTTCAATTGTCTCTCAACATTTGAGAACTAATTCTGAAAAAAATATTTCAGAAAGTGTTTTTTATAATGTTACTCGAGATGAATCAATCAGTGCCTATATATAAGCAGTACTGCTTAGTGTTGACAACGTATTTAAACAATGCGTCATATTAAAATATTTTCGGGAAAGTGATTACAAGGTTTGCCACACTAAATATTTACCTCTACGACATGTATCTCGTTGTATGATACCGAGAATTCAAAAATACTACAGGAGAACCATACGATCATGGTATGACGCAGCATATTTTAATGAGATTCCAGATGATCTATTTTCGATAACTTCGCGAGGTAAGCTGACATCCACACTGTCTTTTGAGAACGGCTGAGATCAAGCGCTCAGCAATGTTTCATTTTGTTGCACCTGTGTTTTTTTTTTGTATTTTGTATTTGTAATTTCTCTAAGCTTTACTCCGGTGTTCTTGTTTTGTATGTTCTCTAACGACCCTCAGCGTGGACTCAGTGGCTAAGGCGTTGTCCTGCTGATCCCAAGGACGCGGGTTCGATTCCCAACCGAAGCCGCATTACTTAAGGAGGCATTACTTATGGAGGCGGCCGCACTACTTACGGAGGCGAAAAGAGTTAACTCCCATGCTTTCGAGATTTTGGAGCACGTTAAAGTTCCCCAGGTGGCCAAAATTAATCCGGAGCCCTCCACTACGGCGCCCCTCATCGCCTGCGAAGAGTCGGCGCGTTAGACGCCATAATCAATCAATATTTTCTTCGACGATTTATAACTGCACGTTTTACGCAATAAGTCTGTGAAATTATTGCTGCTGCAGGGCGTTGCCCCAAGGGCCTGAAGGCTTATGCTTGACCGCGACTATATTGCTGTACATTAATGAGGTAAATAAATCTTATCTTCTTCGAAAACAGTGATCATATCCGAACTGTTGCTATTAAGGAACAGTTACCGCTGTTACCGTTACCTGTTACTGTTACCGCTAAATCGTCACAAAAGTACACGTCCATTAGTTTTCGGCAAACTTCAACAACAGCGTGGCTAAAAACGGACTGAAGGGGATCACTCTGCACCTTGACAATGCGTCCGCGCACTCAGCGAACTTCGGCCTTCAGTTTCTGCAGCCCCCCCGAGGTTAAATTATAACTTATGTTCCAATAACGTCCTGACGTGATCTTGTGTGATTATTCCCTATTCACCAGAGCGGAAAAAAAAATAATTCGTGCGCGGCAAAACATTTTAAAGCCCCGCAGAAGCCGTCCACGATTATGAGGGTTAGCTTGCACTAATCCGGGAAAATTAGTGAAGGAGTTATTAACAATGGTTCCCATGAATGCAGATTTGCATAAAATGTTATGGTGATTATTTCGGAAGAAATAGGACCGTCGATAAGACTCTGAGCTCCTTCATATTTCGTAGTTGGCTCTTATGTTCTGACCTGTTTGGATGCTGAGACACGTGAGATTAATAGCTTTGAAGTGTGTTAGTTGGTTCTTATCTGCAAACATTATTGACGCTAAGATAATACGGACGAAGTTAAACACTAGACGACTCCAGCGTGCGATTGAAAGGAGCGCCCCTGTCGTCTTGTATTTAACTTACTTATTATCTAAGCGCCAGCAATATTTGCATGTACAAGTAATTTCGACGTCAGTTAACTTCTCCGCAAGTGACTCACAACGAATTCCCACTGAAGTATCGAAAAAGTTAAGGAAGAACCCGTACTCATTGTTCATACCTTAGTCTGCCGCGAAATTACATATAACAAACCTATATAAACGGGATGCACTGGGAATGCTCCATAAAACCAATATGACTTTCCAAAGGAAGATTGCGAAGGGACGCACTAACTCTGTGACATATGGCATGCATGGTACATGCATGCATCTATAAGGGTCTATAAAATGTAAATACTGAGTAACTGAACTGCGGCCTGTGGTTCTAGGTGCCGCGTCCATCCATGACTTTCCGAATTACGGAGAAATCATAGGGTCATTTTAACAACTAAGCTGCTTAGCAAATCGTAATTTTTCGTGTCCGCAGTTAATAAAAAACAAATTTCTGAGCGTGCGCACGTGAGCGCGGGCCTCGCGGCGACCGCCCAGCGTCCCCGGCACGCGTTTGCAAGCCATGCATACCCAGTTAGGGAGATTGGCCGAGATTGGCAAAAAATAGGAACTCCCGCGTTGTCAACACTTGCTCGGAACGAGAAAGACTCCAGCGCTCACCGTAATCCTGGCAACACTTGCTCGGAGCGAGAAAGAGACGCCATAGCGTACGCCCCTCCAAGTGATATCCAGTGATTATCACATTTAAAAAAATAAAAGAAGCTCACAGTTTTGGCGACAATGACGCAGTAAAGGTCGATGCGGCAGACAAGAAGAAACAAATCGGCTGCAGTCGGGGACTTAAACATTCGTGATGGTCCTCAAGGTTGCGTACAGCTTCGTTACCTTAAAGTCTTACGCATTATTGTGAGTTTCCTTCATTTTTTTTCATACTCACAGAGCCAATGAGATGCTCCACAAGGGGTAGCAGATGGCACCACCCCCGTCGACCATTAAGCACAATTTAAATCGGCGGATTAGCACCGCACTCAAAGACTGTGGCGCGAATAGCTCCCGCGACTACGAAAGTATGCAAACTACAATTTTTATCTACGGATCTGTACTGCGTTGTCGGTTTTGAATGTAGAATTAGCGAAGAGTCTGGACGTGCGAGTGAAGGCGACGATCGATGATAGAGAGAGAGAGAGAGAGAGAGAGAGAGAGAGAGAGAGAGAGAGAGAGAGAGAGAGAGAGAGAGAGAGAGCGAGAGCGTGCAAAATAATTTCAAACCTAGTGAAAAATCATGAGCCATTCCACACAGTGAACATGGATGACCAGCGATGTTGAGGTGACACAGAATTTCGAACAAAGGTACCAATTCTTGACGGAAAGTCGTGCATCTGTTAGCCGTTCCTCGACGTTATTCAATCTCAGTAGATGGTCTACTGAGAGTCAATTCGCACTATTAAATTTGAGCAGCAGATGACGGCAGAAGAGAAGTGAAATTCAGAATGTATCGCAACTTGCCGAGTTAAAGCAAGTGCGGTGCCAAATAAAACAAACAATAAAACGAACGCACACGGCTGCCTCGCGCTTCTGCATTGTATGTTGACGAACTTATATCCACCGAATCGTAGCCATCGTAGCTTCGCTGTAACTCCCATTTCTGCAGGCGAATCCATTGCTCGCTTGATAAAACCTTATTGAATAAATGCGCATCCAGGTATTTAAACCAAAGCGAAAGCGCGCCACTGTCTTACGTTTCCCGGTCCAGTCCCGTCAGGGCGCCACATGCCCTGGCTGCTGCCAGGCGAACCGCCCTCGCCCGGTAAGTTTCGTTTGATAGCTTTTACTTTGACCTCTCTCTCTCTCTCTCCTCTCTCTCTCTCTCTCTCTCTCTCTCTCTCTCTCTCTCTCTGCAGAGCGTAGCCTGACACAGAAGGGCAAATGCAGAATGGAGAGGGGTAAGCAGGCAGACGGTGTGTCAGTTGGCGCGAACTTTTGATCCCGTTTGACGGTAGCCCGACTAAGGTACGCAGGCAGGAAACGGGTGACCGGGTGACCGGGATGCGCTCATCATCCTACGACATTGGCACGCAAGCCTCGGCAGATGCAAACGCCAGCGTTGCGCGTCCGGCAAATTTGACCCAGCTTTCGGCGGAGCATGTTCTTCCGACAAAGCTGCCCGGGCTTCCTTTTTAGAGTGAACCTTTGCGTGCGTCCGTACGCACACTCCGAGCGAACGCGAGTCTTCGTTTGTGCTCCGCCGCCGCTCCCAGCTCCAGGAATAGAATAATCTCGGTCGGAACAGCAGAGCCGGTAGGCGGCTTATAGGAAAGCGCCGGCAGTGCGGAGGCGAGGCGCAGGAGTGTCAGTCAATACCTCGGGCGGCGCGGCCCGGACGACTTTGACCGAGTTATGCTAGTGCTATCCATAGGCGAAAAACAAAAATGTCTAGCGACATATTTCCCTTCCTTTCGTGTTTTTTAGAGAATTTACACGCTGGACAAGCGCCTTAACGTTAAAATTGCCTGACCTAGTCTTCCCAGAAGGCAATAATAGAGGAACAAGCTCATTTACGATAACTTTGGCGGCAGGCATCGCCATATCTGGAAGGTGACAGCTACAGGCGCCCCAACTCAGCCCTTCCGAGGGTAAGGGGGGGATGTTTGGAAAGGTGCTGCTCGGGACAAGCCTTCTGGGCCTCCGTATACGCTCGAAAGTGGGACGCGAGCGGAGTTGCCCGAAGGCCAACACGTACATCTTTGCCGCGGAATTGTCTCTCAGGAAGGGATGCACCTTGCGCTCTCTTCGTTGTTTTCCCCTTCCCCCACTTGACGTAGAGTCTTCCTGCCACAATAAAGACTACCTCCTCCTCCTGTTTTCACGGGACCCTCCTCTTCTTCGGTTATGCGTCTCCTTTCGCGCAGCCTCAAAACTATAGTGACAAACGTGACGAACCAAATCGACATTTCCGGGTGCTATTTCGCGCGCACCAAGCGCGAATGCGATGTCTGTCTGACCCCTTGGCCACTGTTCTACGGCGACCGCCCTCATAAGCCCGCCCCCGACTCGGGGATGCGCTTCCGCGGTCATCGAATACCGGAACATCTTTAAATGACGAATAACAGAGACTTGGGAACGACGGAAATACGTCTCGGCCGATAAGGGCTGAAACACTATATTCTGAACCAATAACATCAATGAAATCTCATATGTATCCTGCAGGAGAAAATTAGGTAAAGAAAGAAGTGTCTGTCAAGAGTTGTAATACTCCGCTGAGGAGCGCAACCTTCGCTGATTACCAGGAACTAAGACGTGGTCGTTAGATGCCCAGCTTAGTGCAGTAGCTTCTAGAAGGGTAAGGTAAGACCTTCATGTGAATAACAAAACGATCCCTATAAACATGTGGACGCACAAGGAGAGCCGCAAGGAAACAGGCACGCAAGGCAGAGCACTAATAACTCTAAGTGTACACGTTTGATATCTCTAAAATGCGCAGTTAATGCTGAAAGAGTACAGCACATGAACCTACGAAATAGGTTGCAAAAGCACGTTCACCAGCCATTTTGCCGTTCACCAAGAACGGCTGATCGGACTTGGCGTCGAGGCGTTGAAGGGCCCTTAAGAGTGCTACGGCAGAGGAGGCGATGCTGTCGAAGCGATTCCGAAACTGATTATGGCGCCCTTTCGGGAGTCATCGTTGATGTGACGACACGGGCAGAAATGGGTGGCACTTTCCCAAGGAGTGCCCCACCGCATTGATGTATACCCTCGCGTCTAGACAAACGCTATTGGCCTCGAGGACATACCGTGGCGCCACCTACGTGTGACGTCACTTGTAGGACGCCGAATCGTGTTGTCGTCTGCTACAACACATTTCCCGTGCGTATGCGGAAGCGTGTTTTTTGTTGTGGCCACCGTCTCCCCGCTCCTTGTGGATTTGATGCAAATTACCAAAAAAGTTGTCTGTAAACCAAATAATTCGGGCAAGCAATCAGCGACTCGCTTGTTCCCGGCGACACCGCCGCGTTTAGGTAGTTGCGACCATCGCGACCCACAGCTCTTACATACGTAGCCAGCTAACGCCAAGGACGATGCAACTGATGCCGAGAAAAGTATGCTGTAAATTCATTATGAAATACTTGTGACGGCACATGTGTGTACAAGCAAACACCTTGTAACAGCGACGGAAACGCGTTGCTCACTTATGATCTCACCGCGCGAACTGCTCGTATTGCCTGGTAAATGAATGACGCGAGAACGGTGATCAGATTGCTTCGCTGCACATGCTTAAAAGTATTGTTATGGTCTGAAGTTTGGCTTAATCAGTGCCTATTTCCCCTACGATGTTTTTATAGTCATGTCCGGATTTGATTAACGATCACTGCCATAGCCTGTACTCTGCGCGGCTGATGTTTACTTTTCGCGACTTGTCCGCAATGTATGAACGGTATGAACGCTAGTTTTAACGCCTTCGAGCGGGTTCGGACAAGGCTATATTTAGTTTTCATTAAATGCTCGGCGTGGATAATTTATAATTGCAGCGTGTTTTGTATGTTTACACTAAGCCGGCATTTCTCAAGCATCAATTTTGAAACTCACGACTGCTCACAGAAGGCGAGGCTGCATACGAGGCGAAACATGTCGTTAATGATTTCGGGTAATGGGGATATTTAGAAAAGGAGAACCGAGCGTTGGGGGCCCCCAAGAAGTTAAGAGGAACCCAAACGCAACACACGCGTGCGCTACGGGAGGGCCTTTGCCAACAAGTCGCAGCCGGCTTCGGATGCACGTAATCGGATGTTGGGAACTTTAGGCTTGGCGTCGCAGCAGATATTTCATCGCCGTTAGAGTTGCGAGTGACAGACCCTAATAGCACGTTTCACCGCGCTGGGAACTCTGTAAGCGCGGTGATTTCCGTTGCAGCGATCGACAATCAAGATAGCTGCACGGCCTCGGCCGATTCTTGCGCGCAAGCATAGCCATCCTTCGGCCGCTCGACGCACCGTGCGTGAACGGGCCGGCGCTGCCGGTACCGACCTCTGTGGCCGGTCGGCGTAAGTCGCGGCAGATATTTGAGCATCGCTTTGAAAACCACAGCTGATGACACTACTCATCAGAATTTTTCATCACACGGACATCCACTTTCACCAATCTGCAACTTCTTTTCCACGACTTGTGTGATTTTAAAGGGACACTGAAGTGAATTTGTCAAGCTCCCGTTTTTGCTTGAACTGCGTAGACTGGCTCAAATTAGCACACTTTTCATCGTTTATCCGGTTGACAAATCGGTAATTATTTTACAAAGCGCGAAAGAAGAAAAACTACCATGCGCGGTTTGCGGCGGCCGCACCAACTAAGGCTGTGACGTTGGGAGGAGGGGCGCCGTGATTGGACGATGCCCAAGGTTAGCAATCACACAAGTTTCGGTTTCGGTTTCGGTTCTGTAAAACATAACCAATGGCGTTGTTGGATGGGCATTCTCAATATCTCAGTAATCATCGTACCGCGCTTTTGCCATGTTGTTGGCTGTAAAATGCACAAGATAAGCCTCCCATGACGGCTTGTAGTCGTAGCATTCACTAGCCGAGACCTACGCAGTGCATGAACGCCCTCCGCGTACCCGCAGACGCCCAAATGTCATGCGCTTTTCCCCCATATTTGGAGCTTGCCTCCCTCATGCCTGTATCGTAAAAAGCGTGTTCGCACCAGGCCAAGGGTCTGTCCATTCTGGCCTGTGCCCACTGCCTGCAAGCAGTCGGTGCTTATGGCAACAGCACGCCAACGAGAACTCGCTAGCGCGCCAGTGCCAGCCTGCGCGCGTTTTGTGAACTAGTTCGTGTAGCCATGAACGTTGCGGCCCAAAAAAAGGTGAACTCAATATAGAAAACATCGGCGGAAAATAAAAAAGTTAACTTACAAAAAAAAAAACATGTACCCACGGGGATTCGAACTCATGACTTGCAAAACATTCGCGGTGACATAACTAGCGCCCCAGACAATTGAGCCACGGAGCGGGACGCGAAGGCTTAGTTAATATAGGGTATATATTGTACAACCGGTTTACACATTTATTTAGTTTTGGCATTTCAAGCAGCTCAGGTGACTATTTGTTGTACTGCGATCGTGCAGTAAGCGTCGCCCGAGTTTCCACAGTAGCTCACGTCTAGCAATTGCATTTCGTAGACGGAAAAGCGTTCGCAGATGCGTTGTCGTGCTGCTGACCGCTGTGCTTGTTCGCCCAGCGCAAAAAAGTGCTTCCCGCGCCCTAGTTTTACGCTGTACGGTAAAAATATCAGTTGATTTTATTTCCTTAGTACCTATATTGACTTCGCTGATTCTTCTCCCGCCTTCAAGAGGCCTTACATTTTCCTACTGGCGTACCAGTCAGCGAAGCGTCGCATGTGCGCTTGTGCAGCGCTTGTGTGAAGCGACCTTGACTTGGAGCTAGATACAGTGTACAAACAAACCAAGTAAAGAAAGGCACATTCTTCCATTCACAAACGTGTCCTGGCTTCGTTTCAACTAAGCGAACGAATTGCGACGACCCGTCGACGGCCGGCAGACGAAACGCTCGGCCGACTGACTCTGTCTGAAGGCCGGGGAGCCGTGCAGTAGCGCAGCCAGCCAAATGCCAGCTCATCCCCTCCTGACGTCACACGAAAACGCCACAGAAAATGGGCGAGCGTAAAGAGAGGAGGACAGCATTTTCGAATTAGTTTTTCTACTAAATAAAATCGCGTAAACGCGCCTAGAGTGGTCGAAACATGGCCTGGGGACTCCGGACTACAATTTGCGCTAGTAATCCCGCAATGTTTACATATCACTTCAGTGTCCCTTTAAAAAGCGGCGACACGTTGCTGCCGCGACCTGCGTCGGTTCGAGCCGCACCGTCGGCTGTGCGGGCAGGCACGGCGGGTGCGCGTGCTTCTGCGAGCAGTTAACGCTTCACGATTTCCTGCTTTATACATTTCTTGCAAACAAGAGAAATCTAGAAACTTCACTCGGCGATCGTCGTAGTCCACATTGTTGATCAGGGAAACAAGCCGCGCTGCTTACGCTTCGGTCGCATGCGTAATACACCACCACGCTCATGCATGGTGTTTGCGGATAATCTACCACAGTTTATACGGTTATACAGTCACCATTAGGTCGAACTGCGCTTGACGCACTGAGAATAAACTTCAAACGAAGGAAGTTAACACGAAAATAGTTTTAGAACGCGCTTCCTAGGCGAAGTGTCACGCGCTGCAAGCCAGCTACGCAGCAAGATAGGAACGGTGATCCTACAAGTGACGTCAAAACGATCGCAGCGCCGGCCTCTCCAGTGGTGGGACTCGCGGCCAATAGGCCAAATCATGCGCGCACCACGTTGACCTGTGTCCTTGAAAATCATAAGACAAGGGAGGATATTGCGTACCTCTCCAAGGATCACGAATGGGAATCACGCCTTTTCGAAGCGGCAACAGCAGACGCGTGAGAAGGTAAGTACCGGGGGTTGTCGCAGGTATACGTTTATTTCTGCTCTTCCAGGAGTGCGGGAAAGGTTTGCGTGCTATTTCTTTTCGTGGTTTTGTTCCTTTAGCCCACCCTTGGAGAGACTCCCGTGACTTAAGGGAACGCTGCAGTCATGTGCATGACTTTATGATATCCCCGCCGTCATTATTTTGCATTTTAATGCTTCGCGGCGTCTCCGTAAGAAGTGACGCGTACTAGTATAAGTGACCGCGCACCAAACACCAGGGCTCAGCGTTGCTCAAGTACAACCCATTCAGGTATGGAGTGCTGCCTGCTGTGGAAGTAACCATCATCCCGGATACCTATGGGGCTACACTACAAATATTCAATCACGATAGGAAGGCTCTTAGGAACACAAACAGCACTGCCTCACCACAGAAGGATCTGGTGACCCTGGTCCAGTAGTTGGCTCCCACCTCCCATGACTGACCAACTCAACTCTCGGCCCTCAGTCCCCAGAAGCTGTAGAGCACCTGACGACGGCGGCGGTCAGTCAGAACAGCGATACAGCAGAGGGTGCTAAGAATCTCTGGATACCGACAGGCCGCCTTCGGAACCTGACCCCATGGCAACGCTTAACGCACGGCCCCTATCTAGCGAGGGAAGCTAAGCTGTACTATTAGAGAAGCAGGCGGATATTAAGGGGGATATTATAGGCTTAAGCGAAGTTAAAAGAACAGGAAAAGGTGACCAGCCGACATATTAAGTGCTGACATATAGAATATATTTTTCCTGAAGCCCTCACACGCGATCACCCTCACCGCTCGCCCGCCCCACTCGCGCTCTCTCTCAACACTCCACCTCACCAGTAGCACTCAGTCGTGCTCACGCTCACAACTCGACCTCACCACTCGCACTCACTCGCACAGACAGACAGACAGACAGACAGACAGACAGACAGACAGACAGACAGACAGACAGACAGACAGACAGACAGACAGACAGTTCCCATGGTTTGAAGCGCAACGAAAAACACGGATAACAGAGTTGACAAGACAGGCGCTTCGGCACATCAGCGACGAAGCGTCTGCGCGCCGCTCAGTAAGCACTTCCTGTGACGCAATGACGTTGCACTCAAAGGACAACCCATGTCCAGGCGTCACCGGCATTATCTCTACCTGTTCACGAGGTATTTATGTTCCATAAATCTGTATATGGAGAAGTTTCGGAGGGAGTTTGTGAGATTAAATTTCGACCGTAGCAAATGATTCTCGAATCGCAAAAAAAAAAAAAGAAATAGAGGGCTCTACAGCCACTACAAAAAGTTGCGAAGTGCTGACACTGCTATTTACTGATATATGTCAGTGTAATTGAAAAACGCAGCCACGAAACACGAAGCGCAACAAGGTGCACAAAGCGCAGCAAGAACAATCTTGCTATTTCCCTAACCCGTTTGCCGCAGCTATTGTGGCCATCATCAATTTCCAATAAGCGGATTGTAGTTTCCAATGAAAGGGGGAAATGATGGTTGAAATAGTAAACTCACCGGCAATCTTGTTTCCATGCTGATCCGTCCTTTGAGCCAACCAGCGGTGCAAAAGTTCCGAAACAAACTTCGTGCATCATCATTATCATCATCATCATTAGTCAACGCACAAGCCCCAGAACATGTACTCAAAGTTGCTCCTCGCCTTCGTTCTCCTCCATCACCACTGTGACTGACACAAGAACAGACCTTACGCGCACTGCTGCACCCAACGTGGGGAATGTTTGTTGTGACCAACTTTTCCACTACCAACATGTGGTTTGTAAATGGTAAACGTATCCAGTTGTCACGTTTTGAAGGAACCCAAACAGCAGGAAAGTGTTCTTTTCCCTGCTGTTCAGCGGGCAGAGAATACCAACAGAAATGGCGCAGCGCCACCGACGGGTATCAATCTTCTAGTCCACAAATAACGACCTGAACAACGTCTCCGTCACTGCTACACATATCCGTACAACCCCGCACCCATCGAGAAAGGTATGCCTGGCGATCCACACGACGTTTCCACGTAGGCAACTGCGTACAACGGCCCGAAATCCAAACACGGAAACGAGGGTGCTCCGCGCGTCCCGAGGCGCTGAAGCTGAAGCATCGTCTGCGAGCGATACCTCATAACTTCTGTCTAGACTGACGTGACGAGGCATCTTTGCGTGGCGGGCGGTGCATTATCACAGGCGTCGGATAGAAAACGCAACTTTACCACGTCATGCTATCGCTGGCGTTGTCACAGGCAGCTCGTGAGCACTTGAATCTTAAAAGCATTGCAAATCATTAAAATTACCGCCCAAGGCAACCATCTTCTCGCCGGGACGAAGAATAAATGGACGCATGGCTTTTGTCCCAGCTTTAGGAGAACCCCGAATGCCGTCTAGGAACTAACAAAAAACGCGACATCCCTGCATGGCGATGAAAGCCGTCGTGCACGATGGTTATCGATAGAGAAGCAGCGCTAAGCAGCTTCTGTGGCTGACGAATATGTTTAGAGGTTAACTTGCAGCAATAAATCACTGGCTAAGGCGTGATCCCAGCCGGTGCGGCCGTTTACTGAAGACAAAAAAAAGAAAACTAGAACGACAATGGGGCCAGATTCGGCGAAATTTCGCTTTTCCACAAAGCGTAATCTGCTGAAAAATCCTCCTGACGGACCACGACAAGAAGGAATGCATGCAAACGAGTGGTATACGGTTTCATTGTAAAAAATAAATTTACTGCCACAAATTTCTCAAAGAAAAATTGTGATAATGAATCATTAAATAAAGCAAAACAATAAATTAAAAAACAATATAAAATCTATGGGACGTGAGGAATTCATTTACACGTTTTTATTCAGTTAGTTTTAAACGGACTTTCGGTACAGATACGCGGAAATTTCACTGCCGGGCGATTTCGGTACAAAGACAGATTCTGGCGTGTCGATGATTGACTGAAAAAAACAGTGAAGGGTTGAGATCAATTACACGTTCGTCGCTGTTCTTAATATTTTATTTATTACACATATAATGAACTCGATTTCTAGGAAATGATTTCTTCTGTAATTACGCGTTAAAGATGGTTCGTCAATCCCGTTTTACGGATTTATTTTTCTCAAGCTCCCTTTAAACTTTTCTGAAGAGTGTGTCTCTGTTCTTATTACGGTAATTTATGAACGAATATTTTTCCGCATATTTTAAAACGATTTCCCCGGGAAGTATTTGTAAATGATCGTTAATTCCTCGGTCCACTCTATTATACTTAGTTTTCTCGCAGATTTCACTAAACATTCTTTTAAATATTTGACTGAGTAGTAACGTTCCGTTTTGCGGAAATGGAGAACATGAGCTTCAGGGTTGAGTAGTGGTCAGTGTCAGCTAGTACCAGTAACGAGCGCCACTCACCACTGACGGATAGTGACTATAGCGCTCATACTCGTGAGGGGTGAGACCGACAGAGTTTCATACTAATGTATACAAGAGAGAAATCTGGCGCCAACGTCTAGGCGAGCCGGGCTTCAGCGAGCGTGCCGTCGTGTACCGGGCAGGCACTTTCCTCTTGTCCTTGGCATGGCTCACGAACAGGCTGAAAAGTTGCCTTGGTTGCAAAAAAGCAGCATAATTACAGAATAAGATTATTTAGAGTTGTTGAACTATTATAAAAATGGACTCTTCATAAATATTTATTTTTAAGAGATTAATTACAACCCTCCTGGAAGACAAACAAACAAATGTTTATTGTTTCCGTGTGGACACCGGGGCACGAGTCCCTAGAAGGTAGCGCAGCGGCCGACGCCATAGCCCGAGACCTCTCACACCGGGCAGTTGCCTTGACGGGAACACACGTCTTGCCCGGGATGCCACACAGTCATCCCATTGCCAAACGAAGCAATGACATCTTGGAACACCTCAGGCTTACAAGAAGGAAATACCCACCTCCACATCTAATGCAGAGAAGTATCAACACAACTATGAAGACTTCAGACAAATTCCTTCCCACATGCCACACAATACGCCTCGAGCGCGGCCTGTAGGGGCGCCACTGAAATCCTCCTAGCGGCCTGTTTCGAAAGCAGCCGCGGGAGTCCGCGTCCCGCTCCCCACTGTCACCGCTGCTTTTGCGGCACGTTCACGACCGAGATTTACCGTTTGCGGGCGTTTGAAATCTATGTTTATGTGGAGCAGACACTCTGTTCGCAAATGGGGTGTGTTTACGTGAGTGTAAATGTGTCTGACGCGATCTTAGTGTGGCATATTCGGTCTGTATAAGCGCCAGGTGTGTGTGACAGGCCAGCGTCGCGGAACCGGCGTATCATGGAGCCGATTGTAGTTACTCTGCCCTGAATTTACTAGCAGTGTCTCCGTAACCACCTGTTCTTCAGATGTTCATGCTACGGCTATACATTACGATGTAAATCAGTTTTGTGCGCTTACATAATCAGCGGAGCACTCATTCCCGACAGCACGCCAGTTACTTTTGCCAATAATATACCTCAGATGTTGATCACCACCATTTGCAAGCTAGGGTGTGTTAATTTCGGGAATATTCAACGTAAGTACGATGGATAATGCAGAATTATACTCGGGGATCAGCACACGACAGAGTCTTCTTGTCGTGAGGTGAGCGCCCGCAAACATTCATCTGCTACATGTATCCTCTGCGAGCAGTGCGGGGACGGACTTTTAATATAATCCGCGTCCGCGATAAATGCTTCTTCGAAATATCGTCATATGGCACAGGGAGCCTGCAGAATAAAGCAGAAACTGAAATCAGAGGGCCTATCACATGCCACGCTCTTCCAACGACACCTTTCATCGCTTGTTGTGCTGCCTACCCTGTATACTTCCAACGATCAGCTGTTCGTTGAAGTCGAAAAACAAAAGGAAAGTGAGCGCGAGATTTGTGTGTGTGATTACTAAAACATTCATTGCTTGATTCCGCTCCGCATTTGTACACAACGTCCCCCTCCCCCCCCCCCCCCCCCCCCCCCCCCCCCCCCACCCGATGTCTCGCGAAATAGCAGTGCATTTCGCGTATAGTTGGTCTAGTGAACCCTACCTGGCTTACGTTTCGACGAACGTCTTTAGCATGTCAGAAACTGCACTCTTTTTTTTTTTTTTTTCATTTTCGTTAGGGCTATTAGGTTTCTTCCGCACTTGCACAGCATTTATTTTCCCGTGGTTTTATTAACTTGCCTTGGTTCTTGTTATAAGGCGTGTGTGGGCACATATTTAACGACGCACAGGCTTGGAATATATTTAACATTTTCGCATGGTTTATATTGATATAAAAGGCACAAGTTACTGTCCGAGAGTGGGTAATCACATCCCCGAAACATACTTTCCTGCGACGTATATATCGAAAACGAATTCCGCAATCGTCTCCACGCTGCAAAATGAAGCCAACCTCTCACTGTGCCAGTATCAGGTCTAAACGAGGCGACAGTAGAATTAATTTGTGCTTGACGTATTTGGAGGTTACAGGGGTGATATGTTGCTACCTTCGCCGACGCCCGGAAGGAGCGAGCGGCGACGAAGCGCCCAGAACCACGTTCCCGGGTAGCTTTTGCAGGCGCTCGCGTACTCTACGAAGACGCAGCTGCTTTTTAAGTGACCTAAACGTACTATTTGCTATAGACGTAACCATAACATGTTTTTTAGGGCGCGGAAAGGCGAACAGAAGCAAAACAGAACCAGAACACTGCACGAGGCCCCTATCAGCCAGTGCAGCGCAAATCCCGTCAACGCCGCGGAAAAGCCGCGGAGGCAGGCGGCGCAGCGATCGCGAAGCTCGAGGCGTATAGCATATGATGTACCCCACATTATACAGCTTCGAACTGCCAGTTCTGCAGTGGAACGCCCAACACCCTATACCACATGGTGTGGGAGTGTAAGGGCGTCAAGGAACTACCGGAGGTCCTGGCGCCATCACCGGAGCAGTGGGAGGCCGTGCGACCAGCGCGGTCTTGGAGAACCAGCGTGGTCTGGCGACCCGGGCTCTACGTGCTGCGGCAGGCCATGGCATCCCGGACCAGGGACGCCGACCAAAGGGGACGATCACCTCAAGACCAACGCAGGGGGATCATCCTCCGCTCCTTTACCATTTTTTGGAAAACGAACGTTTACACTTGGCGAACCAAGACGGCGAACCAAGACGGTTGGCCACGTGGTGAACCAAGACGAACAAAATTCCCCCACATTTCCCCGAGGGGGAGAATGTGAAAATGCGAATGCACGGTTGTCGGCCCGCTTGCGGCGCTTGCGCTCGGCCCCCGCAGCCCACCGGCCTCGCCGCCTTCTCTTCCATCATCTTCCATCGGGTTTGTAGTAATCACGTGTACACACGCAGTATCAAGCCGCTATAACGCCGCTGAGTCGCACAACGCACGCCGCTGACGACGTAGTTTGAATGCGTTGAAGATATAAGGCGCGTCACTAACATGATATCCAGCGTCGCGTCCGTGCTTGGTCGGTAGAGCGTCGCGCTGCGGCCGCAAAGTCCTCGGATCGAAACCTGGCGCCGGATGCTGTTTCGTTTTTAAATATAGAGGAGCACTGCAGACGCCGCCGCCGCCGCCGCCGCCGTCGGTGGATGGTTTGGGGTCGCTTATAAAGTGCATTCGCACTTAAAAAACGTTTCTCGCTGCTGTGGCGTCGCCGACAACAGCGATTTACCTCTCATCATCATCATCACCAGCCTATCTACGCCCACTGTATATATTCGCTTATATATATTCGCTTACCACTTCCACTGCCTCGCCATCTATCTCAAACTGCTGTGCTGTCCCGAGGTTATTGATCATTACTTTAGTTTCTGCATATTAATTTTCAGGCCCACGGTTCTACTCTGTTCGCCCAGTGCGGAAAGCATGCTTTGCAATTCGTCCCCCGAGTTACTTAGCAAGGCAACGTCATCAGCAAATCTGAGGTTACTGAGGTATTCACCATTAGACCTTACTCCCACCTGTTCCCAATCCAACGTTCTGAATACTTCTTGTAAGCATGCTGTGAATAAAATTGGAGAGATTGTGTCTCCTTGTCTGACACCCTTCCTTATAGGTATTTTACTGCTCTCCCTATGGAGGATGATGGTAGCTGTAGACCCATTATAGATATCCTCTAGTATTCTTACATAATGTTCATCTACCCCCTGGTTTCGTAATGCCTGAATGACTGCTAGGGTTTCGACCGAGTTAAATGCTTTCTCATAATCTATGAAGGCTATATATAGGGGTTCAGTATACTCAGCGCACTTCTCTATCACCTGATTGATCGTGTGAATATGGTCGATTGTTGAATAACCTTTACGGAACCCTGCTTGTTCTTTAAGTTGACTGAAATCTAAGGTTGCAGAGATTCGGTTAGCGATTACCTTGGTAAATACCTTGTAGGCGACTGACAGTAAGCTGATCGGCCTGTAATTTTTCAAGTCCTTCATGTCGCCTTTCTTATGGATTAGGATGATGTTCGCGTTCTTCCAAGATTCCGGTACCATTGCGGTCATTAGGCATTGCGTATACAGGTTTGCCAGTTTTTCAAGTACAATTTCTCCGCCATCCTTCAAGAGGTCTGCTGTTATCTGATCCTCACCAGGTGCTTTTCATTTCTTTCAAAGCCTTCCTTACTTCTTCGGTCGTTACTGGTGGGATGTCTATCTCCTCTGAGCTACTGTCTCGTTCGGCATTATCCTGTATGTCCCGGCTACTGTGCAGATCCCTATTGGCGGTGAGATGTTTGAGTGGCGCCCCCTGGCTCTGACGTCGGCTTAGGGACTCGCGCCGCTGTCGTCTGCTACACTCCGCTTGTGGGGGGCAGCAGTGCCTGGGCGTGAAATCACCAGCTTCGTTGCTGTAGTGCGTTAAAAAGC
The DNA here is from genome assembly GCA_013339765.2 of Haemaphysalis longicornis. Classification (NCBI taxonomy): domain Eukaryota; kingdom Metazoa; phylum Arthropoda; class Arachnida; order Ixodida; family Ixodidae; genus Haemaphysalis; species Haemaphysalis longicornis. The sequence continues at coordinate 261,788,971 of CM023449.1, forward strand.
GTGTTTCTAGCGACTAAGTTATTTTGTCAGCTTCTGACGCATCTGAATAATTTGAAGCTGTATCCCCCACAAGTTTGCAACACACGAAGAGATAGAGAACATCTTTCTTCAGAGTATCGGTCAGAAGATCGTTCGTAACTCGTCCTTTCTTGCTTATTCGCGAGAATCAGCGATCAGAGCTTCTCGATAAGTCTTCAAAATGTGTAGGCTTCCCTGCAGTATTTTTGAGATGCTCCTATGAAGACTCAACATTTAATGCTACCTACCAAGCAGCGGCCTATACACGCGCATCGCACAGCAGGAAATAAAGCGGGCTTTCTTCTGTTTCTTTCGTTCTTGTCTTGTATCAGATTAATGTTTCTTGCTTTTTTTCTGCCCTCCGCATTAATTTTTCTGCGCCGTCACCAACTTCTTATTAGGAGGTTTCGGAATGTATGTATTAGGAATGTACGAATTAGGAATGTATGTCATACATTCCCTACTTCACAAATTGGCTTTCATTACGACTGCGTGCAAGAAGGTGCATATCCGCAACGTGCTTTGTTTATTCAAATGCAAATACAATGAGAAGGCTTGTGCTACGCCCCCGCGATCGCGCCCTAAACAACGTGGTCCACAGTACGTACTCGAAGGCGGCTTTTGTGCTCCGAATTTCTATCGTAAGTATATCGTTATCATAACGAACTGACTCTCAACTCGAACAATGATGAGATGATTACAGTGTTGAAGGCATGATATACTCGCTAACTAACGTAATAAATAGTATACCTGCATATATTACAAGAATCGAAACCGAAGAAGAATTCCAAGTAGCTCTTTATTGCTTTTCAACCCTTCCAGGCGCGAAGAACAAATCCTATTCTACTCGGGATGGCGTTCTATGATTTGAAGAAAATTACTTTTACTCTCTTGTCCTGGACTGAGGACCCGTCCCACTAACCAGATCGATTTAATCGTTAAAATTTTCCCCTCCTCCTCTTCCTCCTCCTCCTCCTCTTGAGTGCAGTTTTCCTATAACGCATATCCGAATATCGGGAAGATATGGCTGTGCAAAATGTACCGAAATATCCCTCCAGGTCTTAACAAACATATATGTTACTATAAATTTAACGAAGACGTGACTCGTTTTGCTCAATAAACCTCCATAGTGGTTAGATGCCTGGTATAGAATCAGCACGCGCGTATATACACACTGGGTTATTTGGAACTTAACCTACAGTTTTTGCAGACTATAGTGCATGTCGGCAAATTTTCATGCCTTTACAACCTAAAGTGATGTGACAAAACACGTTCGAGCGTTCGGCAAGGTTGCAAAAACTGTTTTACCTTACATATGATTACCGGAATCGTAATGCCTTCTGCCAAGCCAACAGCCCTGAAGGCCTAGAATTTGTTTTGGTCTTCCATTTTCGCTGTTGTCGGTTATTAGCAGCTGACTGTTCCTTTTGTTCGAATGCTTACTTGAGAAGCTGGCGCCTAGCTCCGACTCTTCGCGCTCCGCTCAGGACCGGCTTCGCAAGGAATGGGGTGGCGCCGGCAATTCTCCCGTAGCGGTATCCAAAACTATACTTTAATTGACACCATGAGTTCGTGTATGCGATTTTAAGCCTATTATTATGATAAAAAGTTACCCACACGCCAATTCTGGTGCGGACAAGCATCAGACGTTGACCGAGCGCAAAGAAACAGCAGGGAGAGCGAGCCTGAGTGAAGCAGACGACAAAATGCGAGAATCCCTAAGCTGACGTCACGGAGGCGGGCTTCGCAGCGCCGCCTGTGTTCGCGCTCACCGCCAATAGAACTCCTCGGCCACTGTGACTATTTTATCCCTATTTGTGATGACATTGCCTTGCTTATCCTTAAGTGCATAGATCTGATTTTTCCCCACGCCAAGACGTCTCTTCACTGCTTTCAGGCTACCTCCTTTTTTTACAGCGTATTCGATCCTCTCCATATTATGCTTCCGTATGTCAGCTGTCTTACGCTTATTGATTAACTTCGAGAGCTCGGCTAGTTCTATTCTGTCAGCTGCGGTGGAGATTCTCATGGTTTGCCGTTTCCTGATTAGATCTTTCGTCTCCTGAGAAAGTTTACCAGTATCCTGTCTACCCATAGTGCCCCCGACTTCTACTGCACACTCCGTGAGAATGCGTGTAAGGTTGTCGCTGGCTTCCTGTGTCGTAGGCTCGGCTTCCTCGTTAAGAGCGGAATATCGGTTCTGCAGCGCGATCCTGAATTCTTCTACTTTACGTCTTACTGTTAGCTCATTTATCGGCTTCTTACGTACTAGCTTGTTGCGGTCCCTCCTCAGATCTAGCCTAATTCGAGATCTTACCATACGGTGGTCACTACACCTTACCCTTCCGAGCACTTCCACATCCTGCACGACGCCAGGGTTATCGCATATATGAAGTCTATTTCATTTTTGTGCTCCCATTCGGCTCCTCCAGTCCACTTCCGACTCTCCCATTTACAGAGGAAGGTGTTCATTATGAGTAGGTTATTCCGTTCTGCAAACTCAACTAGTAGGTCCCCCCTGCTATTTCTACAGCCCAGACCATAGTTCCCAACTGTCTTGTCTCCAGCCTGATTCTTGCCTACTTTAGCATTGAGGTCCCCCATAACTACGGTATACTGCGTTTTTACTTGAGCCATTGCCGATTCCACATCTTCATAGAGGCGTTCCACTGCTTGGTCGTCGTGGCTGGATGTGGGCGCGTAGCCCTGCACCACCTTGAGCTTGTACCTCTTATTGAGCCTAATTACAAGACCTGCTGCCCTTTCGTTAATGCTATAGTGTTCGTCTATGTTGCCAGCTATGCTTTTATTGACTAGAAATCCCACTCCCAGTTCTCTTCTGTCCTCTAGACCACGGTAACATAGGGCGTGTTCATTTTTCAGCACCGTAAAGGCTTCGCGTGCCCTCCTAACCTCGCTAAGCTCTATTACATCCCATTTAATGCCCTCGAATTCCTCGAATTCGCTAGATAAGGTTCGCACGTTAAACGTTGCCAGGTTCAGATTCCATTGGCGGCCTGTCCGGATCCAGGGATTCTTAGCACCCTCTGCTGCGTCACAGGTCTGACCGCCGCAGTGGTCAGTTGCTTCGCAGCCGCTGGGGACTGAGGGCCGAGGGTTAATTGGCGTATTCATGGGAGGTTGTGGCCGTTACTACACCAGGGTGGCCAATCCTGCTCTGGTGAGGGAGTGCATTGCCCGCAGTGGTCGCCGGGGTCAGGCCGCACCCCAAGCCCCTTTGTGCAGTTTCATTAATACGTGGATTTTTTTTTTAATCCGGTGGGAATTGTCCGGCACCGGGATTCGAACCACGGTCCTTCTGCACGCGAGGCGGGTGTTCTACCTCTACGCCATCGCTGCTGTATATGGTCTATATACATGTATGGTCTATATATATGTATGGTCTATACTTGAACTTAAATGTGAACAAATGTGCTCTCCTTGTCTTTCCGGTGGGTGGCCCAGTCTCCATTTCTCTTAATTACCGCCAGCAAAACAATTCCCAGGTCAATTCTCTGAAATACCTAGGAATAATATACGAATACACTTTAAATTGGCGTCCGCACATTGAATATATTGCTTCTAAGGGTGCGCGGTCTGTTTCGCTATTGAGACGCCTTAGCCACAAGAAATTTGGTATGCGCCGTGACACCTTATTAATGATTTACCACATGTACGTACGACCAATGCTTGAATTTGGATGTGTGCTGTTCTCAGGAAGCGCACATTACAAGCTTCGGCCGCTGGTAATGCTAGAACGACAAGCTCTCAGACTATGTCTGGGTCTCCCACGCTACGTGCCAATAAACTTTTTATACGTGGGAAGCTCGAATTCCCACACTAGTCTCCCGCCTGCACGCCCTCACTGTTGATGCATTCCTAAGAATAATGGCGTCGCCCATATCCAGACCGCAGACTGCCTTTGTAACATGGCCGTCGTTGTTTTTCAGCAGCACATGGCCCAGATTCAAACGCCCACAAGTGATATTGGCACAATCCCTACTAGACCCGTTACGCGTGGCCCTATTATCTGTTACCGTACCTAATCGTCACGTCTCATCCTTAGATGTAGCTTTCGATGAAATTTTCCCCAAGAAGGCTAAATTACTCCCGTCTAATCTCTTATCCGGTATTTTGCAGGATCACCTTACAGGTTTTCCAGGTCATGTCATTATCGGCACTGACGCCTCCGTCCGTAATGAGAAGGCAGGCGTAGGTATTGTTTCTCCCTGTTTAGATTGGTCTTTTTCCCTCCGGCTACCTGATTACACTAGCTCTTTTCATGCAGAATACTTGGCAATTATCTTAGCCCTTTTTTACCTCTACTATATGGATATTAGTATGAAACTCTATGGTGAGACCACTCGCCGCGAGTGCCGCTCACACTCACTCGCACTTGCGCACGCCATCGCGAAATGATGGTGAGGCTCAGTCAACACTCACCCGTGAGTGGTGAGTGTTGACTTCTGATTCCTTCTGATTCAGTACCCTTCGCACGCCTGTGGTTCGTAATGTCCGTTCGAACATGCTTGTGCACACACGTGCGTTCGTATGCCCGTACTGTGTACACCTGCATTCATACTGCCACGCGTGCTTCCATATCATTGCCTGTCTTGTAATATAATTATAGGGACTTAAACCAGGCGTTAGTTATATTGTACACCAAGCACTCCCCCTAAAACGTACCGACCTAATTATCGTAACGTACACATTCTTAAGTAAGTAACCTCGGGGCACGGATTCAGGGTGGGCGAACCGAAGCTGGAAGAACCCCTCTCCCCAAACAGGTAGATCTTTGTCGGATGTAGGCATGCGTTATATGGGCTGTTTAAAAAGGACAATTTATTTTACTCCCGACAAGTTGACAAACAGCTTCCGCATTCGCCGTAATGAGCGCTCCCGCTGCGCAAATAAATGCCGCGCTCGTTAGAATCGTGCGCACTGTATTACGCCACGCGCGAACGAGGTAAGGCGTCCGATATTTGGCCCGAAAAGCGAGTCGCTGAGAGAATGGAGTCAGCTACCACAGAGCGAGTCGCCTCGTTATCGTAGGCACCATCTGCATCGTCCCGACATTGCGTTGGACTCGGGGCGTCTGCGCGGCCATCAATTCTTTCTCGCTGGCCTTCAATAGACCGTCAACCGTTTATCCGAAGCGCAATTCTTTGCTCGTTCTGAAGATAACACGCGACCTCTTCCTCCAAAAAAGCAAATAAATAGCATGCATTAGAAAAACCTCGCGCCGTGCCATGAACCCTTGTCTTTTTCATTCCGGAGATTCGAACAAATGATTAAAAACAAGGGAGCCATCGGCAAGGAAACCTTTTATTTAATTTCTCCTCGTACCTTGTTTTTTTTTTTTTTTTCCTTTTGTTATTGTGGTAGCGGACAGAGCGGCGGCTCGCGCCCTTCGAAAGTGGAGCGTGTCGCTGGTGCGAAGCTAAGCCTTGCACGCACGGCGAGGGGGGAAATATCGCCCGTCGCATTTTAACGCCCGGCTTGGAATTCCGCTGAGGCCCTTTCTTTATCGGCATCGTTGATATCGGCCTGCGTGGCCCCGGAACAGCAAGCGACCGGGTCACAGCTCGGGACACATACTGCGAGCACAGTGGGACAGACGTCACACTCCCAGCAGTGCGACATTTGTATTGCGCGATGGTGTACAGTAGCGGACAGTACGGAATTAAACGCGGGTGTCTTCGACTTGGAGAACCTTTACAGCGTTCATTTGGAGGAAACAGTCCGTTTGGTATGCGGCTATTACGGCTGACTGTGGTATAGACATGAACGCATCATAGCGTAGACTCGGCTTCTTTGTACCGTATCTATGATATCAATTTTCAGCCGCAGCCTGTTTATCAGACTGTATTATGAACAGACACGCGAGAGAATGGCGGCAGTAACTCCTTACAGGTGTAGGTTTTTATGCTAAATGAAACAACTTATCTGGCGCTCGTTTTCATATCTGGGTCACAGTGACGGCACGCGCCCAGCTGCTTCCGGGTTTAGATAAGATCTGTTTCATTTTACCGTCAGCGGCAAACACTGCAGCAGTGTGGAAACCCTCTCAACGGCTTAGTATCCTCACAGAGCCATATACCGCGATTAATACGTATACCAGCGACGCGTGGCTACACATGTGCTCAAAAAAATTATCGTTTTAATAGAACATGCTGCCCACGTTATAACTATTGCCACGAGCACAACTCCGCTGAGAGCCTCGTGTAAAGCAACCATTTCTTGCGTCGAATATCGACAGTAAAGTTCGGCATTAAATCCTGGTATACCCCCTTCGTTTGAAGTGCGAAGCATGAGGAAACGTACTGCATTGTTACGAGGATGACGCAAGAATGGTGGTTTATTTACAGCCATTTACAGGTAAGACACAGTCTAGGGAAGAGGAGTCATGGTAAGTCCGGCTAGCCGGTGATGATGATGATGATGCTTGGGAAATGGCACTTGTGGCAAGATCGAGTCCACTTCCTTGTCTTCTTCATCGTTTGCTAAAAGCGCTCTCGTCACTACCGCCATGGCCCAGGCACATAGCCCAGTGGTGGTCTGGATCTGGAGCTCGTGGTCTGGATCTTCCCCTTGGCTTGACTCCCAGCGTTTTGTGACAGTATTAACAACAATAACTTCGAAGTATTATAGTTAATAGAGTTATTCATTGGAAGCACACGCATGAACAATGGCGACATATGGACCTTCGGGACATCCTTTTCTCTCCAACTTTTGGTGCATTCAGTACAATCACTTGATCTTTTCTGCGTTCCTGGTTTCGTAAGTTCTGTTGGATTCACAAGTATAGACCTTATGCAAAAACTGGCGCCCTCTTGCGGGAACCGCGTGCGCTTCCGCCATGTTGGGGGATTCCCGGATCTCCGGATACCGCTGTGTACATGATAGCCCGGGGTTAGCGACGCGCACGTCGGCATTTATCGTTGTCCATGATGCCCAAATACTGCCGTGTAACTTGCTGTGCACAAAGATGATACGAGGACGACCACGGAAATAGCGTACACATCTTTTTTTTTATTTCTCAACGGAAGTATGACTCGAGCCTTGCGTGAGGTCGCTTGCGGGTGTCGACTTCCCTTCGCGCAGTAATATTATAGCTAGATCGCATGCATAGTCACGAAACGAATAATATGTGCAGGACTAGAAAGGTACCAAAGTGAGCTATTTTCTAGCCCTGTATTTGCCGCGGAGCACTCCTCCCTGCTGGTAGTTAAGGCGCACTGCATCAGTCAGCTCGTACTTTATCGCGAGTCTGCCGTTCGTGCTTTGCGCGCCCGCGTTTTTCTTTTATTCTGGACGTTCGGTAGGTTTTATGGATGTACTACGCATTCTTTCGGTTGCCAAACGTTACAGGAAATAAGGGATCCGCGAGAGTTGCAACCTTCACGTAGCGCCATGAGTAGCGCAAGTAACGTACGTAGTAATTCCGTGTATCGGTCATTTACCGCTCGTCGCCTGCTGTTCGACCGTAGCCTATTTTCCCAAGATCAAATTTTTCGAGCGGAATTTTCTAAGCGGTAGTGTGCACCCAGTTTTGTTGTCCACGGCGCGAGCAAAGGACGCTCGGCGGTTGCCGCGAGGCACGTGTTCAGGAGCGCTCGGCATTTTCTCGCTCTTTAAGGTTTTCGCAGTTTTTTGTTTGCTAAAACCTTTGCGTGTGCTGGGAACGCTCAGCGGTCGCCGCGAGGCACGCGCTCACCAGCGCTCGGCAATTTATTGGTAATTTAATTATTTCTTGGCAATTTATTGGTAATTTACTGGCAATGTTTAACGCGTTACACGCCACACACGTTACGCGCTACACATTACGGCCAGCTACAACAGCAAAATGCCAGGTATGCTATTTGTTTTGTTAAGGCTTTTTTTTTTTCTTTTGCAGGTTTCCTCTGCGTCCAGAGGATCCTTAGCGTATAGCTATATGCGGAGTGCCCCCCCTCCCCCTTCCCCCCACCTCCTCCATTTCAACCTCAGGACAGCCCGCAAGTTTCGAAGCGTTTCAGGAATGACCTCCGGGGTGTCCCGCAGGATGCTAACCAACACGGACGTACTTTCAATGTGTGCGTTCTCGAAGCAAAAAAAAAAAAAAAAAGAGAGAAGAAACGCGACAGCCTGCAACAGCTTCCGTGCCGGTGCCTCCCCTACTGCTTTTTAGATGCATAATGCGTATTTACTAAGGCGCCCGCAAATGTGGGCAACAGAGAAAGGTTCACAGATCACTCGTCGCTCATTTTGCTGCGCTTAAATCTGAATATAAAAGGATCGCCAAGCTGAGAAAGCCCCTCACACGCTCCGTACCAAGCAATCCCGCGACCCCCGTCCCCAAACATGGCGTCGCGTGCTCGTTTCATTTTCCTTCCGGTAGATGGCGGCATTTTTGCATAAGGTTTATTGGGTCGAAAGTTGTGTTTATAGCAGCGTTTAAGATTTGTGTGCTCTGTGAGTACAGTGGGAACTCGCGTTTTGGAGCCGCTTCGCTGCTTCCGCCCGACGCCGGCTTTAGCGCTGAATGGACCTTTTTGCATTAAAGGGAAGGGGTGAGGTTAAAGATAATATTAAAGCAATTGAAAGCTTTCTAGCTCTACCAGCCAACGGTTTCACTCACGGAGCACACTAGAGATGGCGACGTGAATTTACCCAGCGTTCCCCGCGCGGAAGTGCCTGCTCGCCGGCGGTGGCGTCCGCGGCACGGCTTTGTCGTCTGCTTCAGCGGCGGTTGTTTTGGCCCTGTTTCGGTGCAGCTTCGCGTCCATTGCGCGGTGCTTTCGCACGGCTTGATTAACTTGTTCGACAGCACCTCCAGCGTAAATCGCACCCGACGGAATTAAGTGGTCTGTCCGCAAACATGCGTTAAGGGTTCGTTTAAGGGCGGGAAAAGAAAATGTACAACTTCATACAGTCATCCACCCGCTAGAGGAAACGCTACCTTTTGCGCATTGCTTGCCACGAATGGGACTTCCGTTTTCTAAATTGGTGATTACCAATTCGGTTGTGTTTTAAGAGGTATTACAAAAGGCGAAAAGTAGCAACAGGTTCGATAAAGTAGAAATTATAAAAGTTTTCTCAGCTTTCTCGCAATTCTCAAACTTACTAAGCTAACTAGTTTAAATCGAGACAAAAACTGGAATCACTATAGCTCACCTGCCGCATTGTTTCGGTGTCTGCGCGGTGTTTCGCGCGGTGGTGTAGCCCCAAGCTACACCACCGCGCTAGGTTTCGCTGTCTCAACCTTGGAAAGACGCTCCTCTCCGTTTCTCTCTCCCTTACTCACGGCCGGGCTACAGCGGCGGCGTCCGCCGCTCTAGCCCTGCAGTGGCCGACGCTGCTGCTGGGCTCGGGGACGCCGCCCCTAGCGAATTCCAGGTAACGGCTGGCAGAATCTCTGGTTTCACTCTTTGTAGAGCCACGTGTGTGAATTCAAGTGACGTCGCGTGGGCAATTGTTACGGGTGCCGTTTAAAGCTTTGCTTTCCAACCACCTTTACAGCGTGGATTGGAGCCAATTTTATTTAAAGCCTGGTCATCCAGAAGCGCGACAAAACGTGTGTTGCGACGGAATAGTTCAACATCAACCCTTAAAAACGAAAATACAGACGTCTTTCATCCAACCGCCAAACGTGCACCATCGTCGTCGATTGGCGGCGCCGGTTGCACGGAGCGACGCCATTATACGGGGTCGTGTGCCGCGCGCAGCCACGAGCGCGTCGGGCACCTGATGACCCCGTGATGTCTCCGTGTCAACGGAAACTGGGGCTATCCGGCAATTTAATCTCCTGGCACGCAGAGCTCCCGGCGGCTCGGGGCGTTTCACAGCACTGTCGGTTGATGCCGCTCCAGTTTTGACGTCGTCAGAAAAAAATAACGCTTAACAAGGACAACGACAATCACCTATTAGTTTTCTTTTTTTTTTTTCAATTTTCACCGCTGTATAATAGAAACGCATAAAGAAAGAAACGTACTAGAACTGTCATAATTCTCTTTATTCAATCTTTTACCTGTGTCCCCGAGTTTAAACGGACGATACAAATGCAAATTTCTCTAGGCATTGAGGGCCGCGTTCCGTGATGTCGCTAGTCCGGAAGTTACCTTGCACACGAATCAACGCACTGTATCACCGCGCGCAACCTTAAAGGAGTCATGAAGACAAAACACGACTTCGGTTCATTCGAAAGATTGCCTCGTTAAAATCATTACTGACACCACTTTTAACGTAAACTTCGCTGAAATGAGCTACATAATTAGGAAAAAAGGGAATGCCCATGCTACCCGCTAGCTCATTTCCCGCACAGAACCTATGATGTCATATCAGACAGCTCTGCGATTGGCGGAAAGTGGCAAAAGCAAACGCAAATTAGGCAGAGCATATGAGCTTGCCGAACGAGCTATTTGCGCTTAAATTTAGAGCACATTGTTTTTAAAGCCCCTAAGAATGGTGGGACAAGTGTAAGTTACGAAAGCACACGTAAACATACAAGTATCGATGCGTACTGCTCTTTGAACTGCGCACACTATGATTGGTTTAGCTGCACAGGACTGCGGGGCTTCGGGGTTGTTTCAGACGACACTGGCCGATTGAAGCAAGCGACGATGTCTTGCGTGACCGTATTTGTCGAGGCGAGCACCATGTTTCACGAAACGATTGTCTCCTATGAACAAAACAAGCCAGGTACAAATACGTTCACAAACAAACCAAAGGCCAGAAAACGGCTTGCCACGGGTGTGGTGGCGCCATCTAGGTTCACTAACGGTAAACACGGTCCTGTGATGTCATTGCAGACCACGAAAAGCACGATTTAACATGGAAAATCAAAATTTTAACTTTCATTAATTATTTCTCAGTGAAGAAAAGCATCGTTTGCATTCGGAACAAGCGCTGGGGGCACTATAAAACACGAAATATTTCGAATAACACAAACTGTGTTTTGTCTTCAAGGCTCCTTTAGGTGTTCGAAGGGCCTTGATCCTGGCCCATTTTGTGTGTGTAATAAGCACTGTGAGCTCTAAAAGCTTTTGTCGCCAGAGGGAAACGTCGTTTCGGTGTTGGAGAAGCATTCGAAGTCATTCTGATTGATGATTGAATTGATTGATTGATTGATTGATTGATTGATTGATTGATTGATTGATGATGATTGATTGATTGATTGATTGATGATTGATTGATTGATTGATTCATTCATTTCATTCATGTTCATTCATTCATTCATTCATTCATTTTGGGCTTTAAACGCGCCGGCGCTACTTCAGGCGATGAGGCGCGCCGTATAGTGGAGGGTCCGGATTAATTTTGACACCTCCTGGGAATCTTTAACGTGCGCTGAAATCTCGAACACACGGGCGTTTTTGCTTTTCGCCTCCATCAGAAAGCGGCCGCCGCGGCCGAAACGAACCCGCGTCTTGTGCTCAGCAGCACAACACCTTAGCGACTGAGCCACAGTGGCAGGTAAGTCCGATTCTATATGCTAAGCGTTCCAGGCCGCACAGACGGTGCAAGTTTCGCTCTTTTTTTCTTTTAGTTCTATTTGTGTTTACAAGGGTGATTCAGTTTAGGTAGTGTCCTCATGTTGTTTCTCCGGCGATCCCAAAAAACTTAGTATGTGGGTGTTTATGGCGCAAGGGCAGGCAAGGCCAAAGAGCGCCAAGAACCCAAAAAACTTCAGTTTCCTGATGTCCCGCCGTCTCCCAATGAGAAGGCCCGAGCGTAAAGCGGTTTTCTGCAGAGTTCCATAGACACAAAGGCATTCCAAACATCCTATTAGGTGCGGAGTACCTTAGGACCGCACAATGTGCCGTCCGCGTCCGTGCGCATAGCATTTACAATCGCAAACAACATCACAGACATTGGCAGGATTCCAGCCCGTGCCTGCTAGACCAGACAGAGTTAGTGTCAGTCGTCTTACCCATTGGGCTGCGGCCATGAGTTAGTACCCGAGAGTCGAACGGCTTACTCCCTTGCCTGTAACGGTGCGTAATACCTTAGGACCTCCCAATGTCCGTCCTCTTCCATCCGTGTTCACACCACCATCAAGCGAAAATCAAGCGAAATTTGATTTGAGCCGTCAGTTGCCAGTTTCTTTTAGGGAATAATCCAAGGTGAAACTCACGGCTCAAATCGAATGGCAGTCGGGCGCAAATCGGATGTCACTCGGGCGCAACTTGGATGTCATTTCGAGTCCCCGTACTCCGCACCCTCGCCATCATCCACGCAGTGGAGATGCTGCCATTTTTTTTTTTCTATTACAGCCAACACATTTGCTTTAGAACCGGTACGTAGCGTACGAAGCATCAATCACATTTAAAGGCCTGACGCACAGAACATTCCAGTCACGCATTCAAGGACACAGGTAAAATGCAATAGTAACTAACGACACGTCCTTCTCGTGTCCCTAAGCAAAATGCAGCCTTACACCTGTTGGTTGGACTTGCAGGCTGGAAACGAGAGTAGCCACTTTGGAAGCCAAAAGCGTGGCACGCTTTATCCAGCACGGTCAAACGCCGTCGCTACTACTTTTCTGAATATGTTTTTACTCGGCGATGTTCTTATGCAAGTGTAACCAACACGCCGCACGACGCCTTCTGTGTTAATTGAAACGTGACTTGCAGCTCCTCGTTTCCTACGCCGGACTTGCGAAATCGAGAGAAGAATGTCCGCCTCGGTGGAAGAGTTCCATGCGCAATGAATTTCCTTCCGGCCCGAAGTGCAAGTGGACGGCCAAACGCCCGTATATTATCCATACACCAAACCCGGAGTGTTTTGCATTTTCTGAATGCCGCTGGTCACACCCATGGCTCCGTTCCGCTTGGTGTCCAAGGGCGTCGGGGCAATGAAAAAAAGCAGCAGAAGGCAACAAGTAGCGTGAAGTATTTGAGCGCAGTTTGTCGTATGAGGTTTACTGAGTCGGGGCGAATGTGGTTACCGCTTGTTGCGCCCTTTTTTTTTCGTCAATATTCAACAGATGCTTAGCAGAAGCTGTGCAGGACAACTTGGCCTCGAAGAAAACCAAACAACCATGGTAAGGCGTGGGCTACGATTGTTTAACATTTCCCCGGACATTGTAACCTCCACAAGTCATGTGGAGTCAACAGCTGACACTTTTTATCGTTTTCTTTTGTTTTATTGTGTGCAAGCAACCGGAGCAGTTAATGTGCCTGCCCTGGGTCGCCTCGGCCTCAGTAAATAAGACATCTTGCATCATAACAACCAGCTGAATGTTCTTGCGCCTGACTGATGTTCTTTAATAATTCACAAACAAATTGCCAAATGGCCTGGTATGCAGACTGTTGTCGTTTTAATGGCAAGTCTCGGGAAAGCGCACAAAGAAGTTCCGTACTGCGCATTCTCTACGACTGGTAAGGTCTTACCATACCCGTTCACTACTTACCGAAAAAAAAAAAATCTAAAATTGCAATTTTGACGCTTCGATGGCATACAGAGCGGCACTTAGTTGAGGGCGTTAGGCATAGAGAAGCGTTATACATACAGTACGCTTTAATTTGAGGCAAACGCCTGTAATACGAATGCTGTCGAGGGGACTCACCTTGTCTATAGCATTGCTCAGTAGCTTGCGTTGTACACAAAACGCGAAGGATGCATGCACCCTCGTTCCGCTCTTTTTTCTTTAAAAACCGGCGGCCTCCACTTGTAGTAGCTGGACAGCGCATATTAGTGCGGCCACCTTGCCCAGAGCGAGAGATCAGCCCGCCGGCCCTCATCGCATTAGCGCCAATCCCATCACGCCAATATCGGCGGCCAGGGGCGGATGCCTCGGAGCGTTTTCATCGCCTGCGTTGTCCCCCGCGGGCGTGTCGTTCGCGCACGCGTGCCCACGCGTCGTTCCCGTTCCTGCTAGGCGCGTCCTTCTGCCGCTTTTGCCTCCGCTTTTGATCTTTCCTGTCGGCCGCAAAACGAAGGAAAGTGGGCAATCCTTGGCGAGATTCTCCGGCGGTGATAGGGCTGCAGGTATTGGCATTCTTCGGGTAAATGCACTGTCGATGTTGCTCAGCGAAGCGATGAAGACGGCGTTTTGTTCTGGTCCCCGTGTGGGCTGCTGGCATTGACCCGAATAGCGGAAATCCCACAGAGACTTGCGCCGCGCTGGTCCACGACTGTGACAATGGCGGCGGCAATGCCTCACTGGAGAAGTTCGGGGCTATGGCAGATAAAGGTGGTTCGCCGGCAGTATTTGCCATGTATTTGTGGCCGGGGCAACTGCTCAGGCGGAAACTTACAGGTTCCAGCTTTTTATCCTTCGAACCATGGCCATAAAATCCCGGATTCTAACCATACAGGCTTCGCCTGTAAGGATTTATGCACCCGAGGTCTTGGCTCCAGATTCCTACTGAATTCTTCTGGTTGCAAAAATCCGAGGGACGCTATTTGCTTTGCTTGGGTGCAGAGCACCTAAGGAGCTCGCCTTGTCGTAGCTCGCTCGCTGGACCCAAGTGAAGCCACACGGCGTTCGCCGTAGCGGCTGTCGTCGCGACGTAATCCAGAGGCTTCGAAAGCCAAGCGGTTTATAAGCGTTCGAAACCCGTTAACCGCTGGCGCTTGTCATACATATCCCTGTTGTTTAGCGCAAAGAAAATGTAGGTACATTCGAGGCAAAATATACGTAATTAACCGGCAGAACCCACGTTCATTTAGTCAGGAACGCCGCTGGGTTAGCTTTTACGATAGTAGGCGAAAAAAAAAAAAAAAAAAAGGCAATGAAACGCCGGCCTGTGCGGTAGGAAAAGCAAATTTAAGCGCAAAAAGAACAGAACTCCCGCAGGCGCAGCTTCAGGCAGGGGGTGAGTGAGCACTGCGAAGGCGGAAAATTCGAATTGCATGGGGTGGTAGCAGTGAGCGGATAACGGCGCTACAGCCCATTATGACGAATCACTGCACCTTCCGACAGCTTTCACATTGAGTGGAACTGCTTTAATTTTTTAATCGTGCCGTCGTTTGGCTTTAATGTCCAAGCACGTTCACAGCGTGGATCAGGGGAAATTTTTTATTCCTAATTCCTCAAAAAAATATATTTAGGTCTGCTTTTCTTAATTTGAAAATTCCGTACTTCAAAAATTAGACGCGCGATAAATTGATCGTTTGAGCCGTTAATCTTGATAGCTACGACCGGACCTGGTGAGCGACTCAGTGCAAGCGGGTGGCGGCAAAGTTCGGGATTCAGACACGACGTCTGCCGTCCGCCTTGCGACGCATTCCGCACGCGTGCTTGCGGCCGCCTCGAGCGTCGGCCTCCCCGTATTTTCCTCTCTCCTGTTCGTTTGTCGGGTCATTTTTCTCTCGGTCTTTTTCCCCCAGTACGTGGGCGGCTATTTCACTCGACGGAGTCTTATGTGAAACGACGCCCATTCACGCGGCAATGGCCAACCCACATTCCTTGTTCAAAAACTTGCGCCACGAGCGATCATTGCAGGAGAATCACTTAGCACAGGCACAGGTTAAGTTATACACAAGTTTACCTTTTGGATAACTCCTGACAAACAGCTGGGGCGCCACCTTTTAAGTGACCGAACAGCAATAAAGCCCCCCTCCCCTGGTCGCCTTCACCGCAGGCTCAAAAATAAAAGCGAATTGGGGGAACATTTTTGTAGAGTGACCACCCGCGAAAAACGCATCATTTTTAAAATAAATCGGTAATTTCATTTTTTTAATAGTGAACAATCACAGATCCTCCCCGTCGTCTTGACTGACACTTGTAACAAAAGCTTGATGTGGGTGAGTTGGTACATAATGCTAAAAAATTACTCGGCGCTAAACAGGCACGAAGAAGAAACACGTAATACACAACACAGTGCCGAACTTCCAACTAGATTTTATTGAAAAAGACGCTGCTTATATACACCAAAACTAAAATACTAAAAGCATTGTGATGTCAAAATTCATCACATTTCTAAAAAGGCCACTTCTTTATCTGACAGCGATATGGACGCAGAACTAACGCAGTTATCCCCTGCCAGTCTGATAAAATGAGCTTCAAGAATTTCGCGCTCAAGCTTTCCTCTTGCTATCCGCAAAAACTTTGACATATCTAGCAGGGGGCTACACTTGCATCTTCTGCATTGCTCAGAAAGGTGGCCACCAGCATTATTTGCAACAGCCCAGTTGTGCCCCCTCGCCCTCTCATTGAAACACCTTCCCGTTTGCCCAATGTACACTTTTTTGCAGCTCAGGGGAATTTCATAAACTACACCGATGCTGCAGTCTGTGTAGCGAACAGCGTGGTTTTTTGCACAGGGTTCTGTTTTTTTCTTCTGATTTTTACACATCAAGGGGCAACTTTGATATTTTTTCCGGGGAACTGAAAACAATATCTACACCGTATCTACACAAAGGGTCGCATAATGTAAAGAAAATGGCGCATAGATACGGTGCAGATATTGGGCCTCCTCGATTATCAGTCCCGGATCGTCTGCGGACTGCCCAAGACGCCGATATGGCGCTCGTTTTTCCCATGTATTCGCATGGGGCTTCCGGTCCGGGGGCAGTCCTCGGACTTCCCGCGGACCGTCCAGGACTGGTAAATCGAGGAGGCCCAATGTTTTCAGTGCCCCGGAAAAAATATCAAAAGTTTGCCCCTTGATGAGTAAAAATCAGAAGAAAAAAAAACAGAACCCCGTGCAAAAAACCACGCTGTTCGCCTACACAGACTGCAGCATCGGTTGTAGTTTTATGAAATTCCCACTGAGCTGCAAAAAGTGTACATTGGGACAAACGGGAAGGTGTTTCAATGAGATGGCGAGGGAGCACAACTGGACTGTTGCAATAATGCTGGTGGCCACCTTTCTGAGCCTTGCAAAAGATGCAAGTGTAGCCCCCTGCTAGATAGGACGAAGTTTTTGCCGAGAGCAAGAGGAAAGCTTGAGCGCAAAATTCTTGAAGCTCATTTTATCAGACTGGCAGGGGATATACTGCGTTAGTCACTGCGTCCATATCGCTGTCAGATTAAAGAAGTGGCCTTCTTAGAAATGTGATGCATTTTGACGTCATAATGCTTTTAGTATTTTAGTTTTGTGTATATAAGCAGCGTCTCTTTTCAATAAAATCTAGTTGGAAGTTCGGCACTGTGTTGTGTATTACGTGTTTCGTCTTCGTCCCTGTTTTAGCGCCGAGTAATTTTTTTAGCATTTTGGCACTTGTAACAACTGTCGGGGGCTTTTCTTTTTCTCCCCAAAACGATAAATAAAATTTTGGTAGGAGCAAACCGAAAATATTTCTCGCGAAGATGTTTTCCCCATAGTTCTTCACTAAGGCCACAAAAGGGAGGAAGCGGAACGCAAATAACGAACTGCAACAATTCAATACACTATTCTCAAGTACCAACTCGACGGGCAATACTATACGTGTATTCAGCCTTCACCTAAGTATTGACAAGGTAATTTAAAAAAATGTTTTCATTAGCCAGCCCAACTTTTCTAACGGACTTGTTTACTTGTCTTCGCACAGTATAATAACCGGAGAAAAAAGCTAAATAATTCATTGCACCATTCATTTAACTCACAAAGAAGTAATCTCAAACAAGCTTAGAAGCATACAAATCCAAAAAAAATTGCTTTATTTGCTTTTTTCCCTTTTAGAGCATACGTATATACTCCGCTGGTAGTGTGCATAATTGTACTGAATTGAGCTGAAGCCAATCACATTGAATAATTGAATGGCGAGTAGAACTCTACAACAAAGTTTCCGAGCTACATCAAAGTGAACGACCCCTTTTTAGTGTAACTTCATGCTATAGTACCGTGCACGTTTACACACACAGAAAAAAAAAAACTGTGTTCTTGGATAGTACTCACCTTACAAATGAAGCCTCGTTTGCATCTTTTTAAAGATCGGTGCATTTTTTCTCTGAATGTCCGCGGCACAGGGTGGTGGAAAGAAGTAGAGTCGAAAAACAGGAAGGAAAGTGTTTTAGATGAAGGGCTGAATGGGAGGCATCGCCAAGGGCGGTGTTCTATAGAGGCGGAAATTCAGCGAAGCTTGGACGTTTGCGGAGGCCGGGACGGCCTTGGGTGTACGGTGGTGAAATAGTCGGATCGCTATAGAGTTGGCTTACAATCTACTGAGGATTGTGCTACGGTTTCGAGAGGAGGTTGATTCAGGAATAATCAGAGGGGCAGCACTGGCGTTACGTTGTTCCAGGAAAAAGTGCCCATTTCTTGGTCAACACTTTTCTACGTTTTCTGTGGTTATAGACGGACGCCTGTAAACACATGGAAGATTCTGAACATGGTGCTATGGAAGTACGCCCGTGAGCTCATAAGGTCTCCTTTGTCACCTGACGTTCGTGGAATTATCGCAAGTAACACGCAGGGAGGGTCGGGTGTTAAGAGGACTTTAGAGCAGGCTATTAACTCGTCTGGGTAGCTTATTGCCGCAAAACGTGCCGCACACGTGCTGGCTGTCCGTTCGTATAAAAGCTGCGCTGTCGCGAAACACACTTTTCCGCAAAGGGCTACGGCACGCTTCCAAGGGCCATAGCATAAAAATAATCAGACTAGCGGTATACCCCCTATACAAACTACAATTGTTCGTATTAGAGCTAACGAACATTTTTATATTTGTTTATTTATTTCTACGACACTTTAGGCAAAGGGTGGCCCAAGAAGGAGTTGACTGCTCATACATCACTGGTGAAACCATTGGAAGGAATCCCGGGGCCATGTCCACTAACGTTAAACCTGGGGAAGTGCGAAGTATGCAGTGTGTAAGTGTATCCTTGGCGCCTTGGCGTTGTTTCCAGCGGAGATGAAACCGTTGGGCGATACAGGTATACAGTTTGCTGTAGAAGTCTCGTGTCTTTGAAGCACAAAACGTTTTTAGCGCGAGGCGTAAATGGGTGTCCCGGTGTTTTTTAGTACGCGTTACAGAGCGTTCAGTGCGAGGCGTAAACGAGTGTCCCGGGTGTTTTAGTACCGTGACTACATGAGATGGCGGTTACGACGACGACGACATGAGACGCCGACAGCCCGAGCCACTAAGGGGCTTCGCCCCTAAAACAAAGGAAAAAGAAAAGAAAGTGAAAGCAAATTTAAGCAATAATAAAGCAATGAACAATCGAAGCAAATATAATAGAACAGGCTAAGAAGCCTCTATTCAAATATTATACTAATGATGATAGAAACAGAGAGTAGCCTTGAACGAACAGGACGGCAACCATCAGCGTAAACTGCGAAATGCCTACAGCCGCGCGTAAATTATTTCACACAAATGCCGTGTCTTTGAGCAGGCACTAACACACATAGTAGTTCCGATATTAGGATCTGACCCTGCGCTTGCCGAACTTGTCACCCCCAAAGGGTCCTCTTACATTCCAACCAAGGCACGCTTGAAGCGCGAAGGAGCTGCATGGCAGTGCGATGGCAGCACTGCTACCGGGCGACAATCCGCCGCTTGTCGGCTGTCAAAGTATACAACGTGTCGTTCGCTGCTCGGTTCACGCGGCGAGGAATGGGCTCAGCAGTCCCGGAAGCAGCGTTTGACTCGTGACGACCTGGGCACCTGTCATCGAAGCGCCGCTCTTGAAAGATATCCGCCCCCGTACTTCGGCGCAACGTGCCCTATGTTTTAATGCTTTTCTCCGCACAGATTCCCTTGCGCGCCCTCCTCCAACGCACCTGCCTCAGCATGTAAACCAGGCACACATGAGAGAGAGAGAGAGAGAGAGAGAGAGAGAGAGAGAGAGAGAGAGTACTATGGAGTACTGCTAGTACTAGAGAGAGTACTATAGTTCGTGGTACTAGAAGTGTAACCTTTCTTGTTGTAACCAATCTTGTAACCAAAACGTAACCTGTTTTCCAGGCATTTGTAAAAATGGCGTTGAGTCATTGCTCCAACTTGGCCAGTGCTGGGGTTAAAACATGCGCGCACTGGCCCGTCAACATCATCCCGCTAATTTTTTTTATACTACGTATGTATGTAACGCTTTCGCAGCCAGGTTGGACTAAAATCCCGGACCATCTCCACTAAAGTGACACCTGGGAAGGGGCGAAGCCTGCAGTGTAAAGTGTATTCTTGCGCCTTGCGTTTTTTGCCAACGGAGATGAAACCATTGGGAGGTAGGTAGAGGATTTGCTGTAAAAGTCTCTTGTCTTTGAAGCACGAAGCTCTCCAGCGCGAGGCGTAAATGAGTGTCCCGGTGTTTTTTTTTTTTTAGTACGTGTTACGTTCTAGCGCGAGGCGTAAACGAGTTTCCCAGTGTTTTAGTACCGTGATTACATGAAACGACGATTACGGCTGACGATTACGACGACGAGACGACAGGAGACGCCAACAGCCCCAGGCCTCTAAGGGGCTTCGCCCCTAAAACAAGTGAAATGAACCTTCTGACAGGTGTTCTGAGTGCGTCACTCCCCTCCTCTTGGCACGAGCCCACATAGTTGGGCGTTTCATAAAGTTCTCGATAACCTCATTATGTCACGGTGGCTTCAGGATGCAGCTTTGGCGCAACCACGTTCAACGCTCTTGTTCTCTATGTTCTTCCCGGTGTAGCTCACCAGGGTGGGCCGATACAACTGGCACGACGCACATCTTGCATGACGACCGGCGCGCGTCGTTTATGACCTCCCTGAGAACAACAAGAGAGTTCAGACAATGCGTAATTTTGTACTCATTATTTTTGCGGTTTCGCGCGCTAGAGAAAACACTTGAAGCAACAGAGTGTTTCAATTGTATGGCTTTCTCCATGGTCAAACCACACGGGAAGGCTCTGAAGCTTACACAGCGACGTTTTGTCACCTCGTTTCCGTCAGAGTAAGGGCCGCTGCGACCACGAATCAGGCAGACCAAATTGACTGTTCCTTGAAACAAAATTTTCACCATTGTCGCAAGCGAGTCGGATTTCGCAGTTCCGGAAATGAAATGTGTATAGCCCAAATTGCGTCACGGCGAAGTCGCATATTTGCTTAGAAAGCCAAGTGTTTTTTTTTTTTTAATATAGTGTCTATTATCACGGTAATCGTGAGAATTACCGTCAGAAATTTCTCAATGCAGTCGCCTCTCATTCGCTAAGCACGCTACCCGCATCCCCACCCTCTCCTCTGGGAGGAGGCTGCTCTGTCCAAGCACTGCCCCGCAAGACCAACAACGGCTGATCGAGCGGGCCCGCCGGATAGCGTCCGCCATTGGAGTCCTGGGACTGAGGACCCCACTCATAGAGGCGCTCTCCGGCACAAATGATCAATAAATGGTTTTCACCACCACCCACCGGATATTCTACGGGATAAATGTGTCCTAAAAGCCGTGTTTGTCGCTGCTTCTGTAGCGCTGTGGTATACTACTTGGCTTTTAGACAAGAAGGTTGATGGTTAGATCACGACAAGCGTGATCGTTTTTTAGATGCGAAGCATCTCATGCTCGGGGCTGTGTCCCTCCCTCCCTCGTTGTCGTTGTCCGCCGTCCGCACTCTACTGCGCATGCGCGTCTCTTGAGACCCGTCAGCGTTTGGGCTGACGTCAGCATAGTCCACTATAAAAAGAAATAGCTAGGCCGCGCCCGGTTTCGATCCCACGACTCTCTGGCCGCAACGGGAGGTACGTGGCGCTCTTCCCACTGCGCTACAAACCGAGATGGGAGCATGTGCGAACGCGCCTTATGTCCTTCACTCATTCAAACTACGTCAAGAAGCTACTGATACAACCAAGGCACGCGAAGCTGAACATCAACGGAAACGACGAACTGAAAAACTAATGGGAACTTCAGTCGACCCCATGGCTGCTTGCATACTACTCAGGGTTCCCCTACGGGAAGATGGTGTAATTTTAGGGGCGAAGCTCCTAAAGCCATGGGTCTGTCCATCCCTTGTGTCTCGTGGTACGTGACCGCCGCATGCTTTCGGAGATGTCGCAAAGTGGGCCGCGTTGCACGCGCAAGAACCGGCTGCAACCGGCAGCGCAAACTCGGCACCGGGAGCGCGAGCTTGTCTGTGTTCGCCAACGGAGGCGCGAGCGCACGTGCACTGCGAGGGGGAGATCACGCAAGAGATCACGCCACGAACGCAGGCAGTCGTTCTCGGAGATCGCACGAGACGCAAGGACCTTTGCTCGTTTCCTCTCGTCTTGTTCGGGCACAAGTTCGCCCCCTAAATAAAAGGTTCTTTCTTTACCTGTTGTGTCCCATCCTACGTGACAAATTGTTGGTGGAGGTGCGGGGCAGTCCTCGATTGGCGCGGGGTCTTTTCACCAGGTCTGGGCCTGGGAGCATTGACTCCGAAAATAAAAGTTGATTTGTACATGTACGCACACAGTCTTACGTCTTTCTTAATGATGTAATGGGCGAACTTTCACGGGAGAGTTACGGTACCGATGATCTCCCCCTCTCGAGCCTTCGCTCACTTATCATCATTCATTCCGTGGATATGGCGTGATTTTTTTATTTACTGTCGGGATTTTTCGGTCATTGGGATTTTGGTAATGTTTTTTTTACTCTGGTTTTTACTATATCAAGAGATTGACGCACAGGACTTCTCGAATGTGTTGAATTACGTTTAACACAGGTTGTGTTCTGTGTCGCTGGGCTAGGTTAGATTAGGTTTGTTGGGGTTGGGCTGGATTTGGGTAGGTTATGATGCGTTCGGTTAGTTTACGTTACGTTAGGTTCGGTGAGGTTATGTTATGTTAGGTGAGGTTACGTTGGGACGTAATATTATTCAGAGAATCTTAGGCCAGCCAGCTTTTATGGAAACTGCCGTGAGAATTTCCCGGGAGTAATTTTCATGGCTGCCGTGACATGGGACGCAGCCTTTTTTTTAAAATCACGCGCCACATACGTACTCCGAAACTTCATGCTTCGAAATTTGATGACTTTCTCCGAACATCGAATCAACTATGCGCCGAGCGACGCGCCGAGCTTGATGCTAGTACGCAGGCGAAGCAGCACAATAAACGGCATGATAAAAGGCATGCCAAGCGGCATGCTATGCAGTGTTTTAAGTAGTGTTCTATATAACCGCCGATGCACTGGTGTGCGAGAAGATTCGCGTGCCACAAGGATTCTCCCCACTGCAAGCAACTGGCAAAGTAGAGTACGGGTGAAGCGTTGCGCGTGAGTTACGTTTTGCTGTTTTGTGTACGGGCGAGCAAGGGGGCTTGGGGCCGGCTGATGAAGTAATCGAGGTGTTGTCAGTGTGCGAGCATAATTGAGTTCACAGCTGACCGCGACAGTGCGTGAGTCGTGCGGCCACCTCGTCGCGGCGCCCACACACGCTCGTCGTCCATTGACGGGGGGCCGGCTGGACTGCGGCGTTTATTCGTCTGGTCTTGCGCCACAAAGCTCCCCGACGCCCCGGACAAAAAGGCAGCCGGGCAGGGCGCATCTGTGAAAAGGACCGAGGTAGTTAGCGAGACGAGGTGGGGGCTGCCAGACACCTTGATCTCGATTGTCTGCCGTATCGTTTGTGCGGCTCTTCCGGATGTGCTGTGGGAGGAGACGTATGCGCTTGCATCAGCTACGCAACGGTTAAAGGAAATAAAATAGTTTGCATGCATTTGATTACACAGTATTAGCGTGATAACCAAACAGTCACATGCCCATTTTTCGCGTAGTGTGCAAGTAATCGCATAACAGTTCGGAGGTTTACGTAACACTCCTCCCGAAGCCGAGACGAGACTTCATCGTAGCCGATGACACAGTACTCATCAATACACCGGTTTCAGGCCTTCGCATGCGTCTTCATTTGCGATAGGTATGGGTCCTGAAGGGTAAACGACGGTCGCTTGCTCTGCAGTTATCGGAGTACAGACCACGAGAAAGCTGTCTGAAGCCTCGAATTGTAGATTGAAGCGCTTGCGCGATTTCAAAACAGTTGATCTTTACTTTTGGCTTCGAATTATTCCGAGTAGTGGTTTGTCATCAGTTAGGATAGACAGCTCTATTCCCCAAAAAAATAATTGGCACAGCTTGCACTAGTGGTGCAAGGCTTGGGAAACAGCAGCGCTGTGGGTCGACCCAGCTTCCGCCCACACTGACAGCGAATCCTTGGAGAGAGGGAGCAGCCGGACCCCAGCAGTGCAAAGCCGTTTTGGACGGTCCTGTAAAGCAAAGACCATCAAAGTATGCATGGTGTTCTATTCAGTAGCACTCGTCGTCCTCCCTATCGTCACCCTTTTCCGACGGCGCAGCCGTGTAAGGGCATAGCCTCCGTAGACCTCCACTTTTTCGTCAGCTGGTCCGGTGGCCGTCTGAACGTGTGGATTGGGAAGGGATGGCTTGACAATTTCGGCGTCGTGGTATTCGTTGGGTCGGACCCTGTGGCGCGCCAGTCGCTACACGACGACGAAGACGAAGGCGGGAGCTCCTCACGTGACGCAACCCCACGCGCAAGTCTGGATGACGCCAGGAGCTCCTCCCGAGGCGCACGCACACGTGCGCTCGGATATATATATATTTTTTGCTAAAGGCACTGTGCGAAGTTCATGCTGGGCACCTCGCGCCGGGGGAGTTCTTTTCTTGATTTTTTTTTTGCGAAAGCAAACAAACCAAGCTTAAGCTTAAACGGCTCTGCTGTTTAAGCTTGGTGAACGCCCCATACAATGGCAAACATGGTTTAGCTAAATATCCTGGGCGTCTTTTGTAGTCTTTTGCTAGTAATGCACTTACGTCCATCCTGTGACGAATGGCGTAACAGATGCAAGACGTACAAATGTCAAAATTCAAAGGGCGTCAGAAGTTATATTGTCAAATTTCAAACACCTGCTAGTGCTCATGACACCACTTCAATACGACTTCATTATCAGCGAAGCAAAAAAATGAAGGAAGCTCACACTACGCGTAAGACTTGAAGGTATACAAAGATGCATGCAACCTTCCCAACCATCACGAACGTTTAAGCCCACGATTGCACCCGATTTCCTTCTTCGCTGCCGCAACGACCTTTACTCCATCATTGTTGGTAGAAGTGTGAGCTTCCTTCATTTCTTTTTTTTTTTTGAAGTTATAATCGTTGGACATCACCTAGGGGCGTACGCTATTTCTAGCAAGTGTTGCCACGAGTACGGCGAACGCTGGAGTTTCTTTCTTTCTTTCTTTCTTTTTTTTTTTGCCAATCTTGGCCAATCTCCAAAGTGGGTATGTTTGGCTTGCAAACGTGTGCCCGGGACGCCGGGCGGTCGCCGCGTGGCACGCACACGTGATCGCCATTTTCTTGGGTTTTCTAACTGCCGGGCGGCCGCCGCAATCTTGGCCAACCTCCCTAAGTGGGCATGCTTGGCTTGACAGATATGCGTCCTGGGGACTCGCCACCAGGTGGCCGAGCTGTTCGAACGCCCTTCGCATCAGCTCCGAACAAAACCATGTTTCTTCAATTAGTGAGCCTCTACACCGGACAACTGAACCGCCTCAACGAAATTTAACCTTCCGGGACCCCGAACAGGGAGTTCAGTAACTCTCCCGTGATTTTTTACGTCCGAGAGAAACATTTTTCTCTCTCGACCACGCCGCCGCGGATCTAAGCCTGACCTTCCAGCTCGGTTCCACCAGCTCCTCGCCGCACCGGCCTGATCCCGTGCGCCTGGCTGTGCACAGGCGCGTGCTACTAGCACGCGCACCTCCGGCTCTGGCGCCCAGCTCCTCCCCGTCAGACTTCATGGCAGACGCTTCAAATTCGTTTGCTCCCGCCGATGCAAGCGACTCGTCGGCTTCGCCTTCCCACCGAATGGAGTTACGTGGTCGAGGGCGAGGACATTGACCCTCAGGTGCTCACGGAACCCGGATGGCTCAACATTCGCCGCAAGATCGCTGCAGCGGAAGCCACAGCAGCAACGCGGACCACCCAAGCCCCCACCGCTGGCGACCAGCCACACAAGCGCCGCCAGGAAGGACACAAACGCAAGCCCACACCACCTGAAGACCCCCTACCGGACAATGACATTAAGGTGATCCTTCGTACACAAGGAGGCCTTGACCTTACTAGTGTCAACGCAGAGACTCTCGCTGATATCCTACAAGACCAAGCCAAGCCACCTCGACACGCGGCAGATAAACTACGCCTGCACTACCGATCAAACTTCATTGTCGTGAGCACCCATTCGAAAGCTCGGGGGGCGCAATGCTACCCTCAACTCCGCTCCCTCCTCTGGAAAGAAGCCTCTTACGCCCTGGCCAACCACATTCCTCCTCCCAGCGCCACTGTAGTAGGCGCCATCTTCACGGTACCGCAAGAAGATGACGCAAACACTATCCTTCAGAGCCTGTTGGATTACAACCAGTCGCTTCCAATCGTGGACGCAAAACGGCTTAACGGCTCTACAATTGTGCAAGTCCTAATCCAAGGCACTGTAGTACCCTACTGGATCCGCTACAGGGCAGCCACTATGCGCTACTACCCCTTCAAAAGAAAACAAGAGGCATGCTTTGCCTGCTGGCGCCCCGACCACCGCAAAGACGTATGCCCTCACCCACCCACCTAGAATCGCTGCACCACCTGCGGCACGCTAGCACCCCAACCAAAAAACCCCTGCACGCCTTCGTGTATCCTGTGTGGCGTGGCCCACCTCAATGGGTCGACTGGATGCCCACGGCGCAAGACCGCTTCTCAAGCCATGACTGGGGAACACCACGCTCCACTGATGACAAGCAGCACGCCGCCTGCCACTTCAGCACCCACCCAGACGATCACCGATACCACCGGCCAACGTACCTACAGCCAAGTCACACAAGGAATCCGTCCTCGCCCTCCCGGAAGCCCTACATCACAGGTGAGCCCCCAGAGCACTCCCAAACTATCCCCTCCGTCTCTAACTAATTCCCAACCCCTAGCGCGCAGTACACTAGACTCTAAACATTTACTTCGCGAAATGCAAACACTGCGAGAAACAATCCTCCAACTTCGCCAAGAGAACGAGCGCCTTGCGCAGGAAAATCATGCTCTCCGCCAACGCCTCAACTCCCCCACCCTTACCCCCCGGCTGCACCAACGCAGCCAGAATCACAAGCTACCCTTGCATCGGACTTCCACCCTCCCCCTCTCAAACGAAAAGCAGAATCCGACCAACCTCCCCAAACTGCGGCCTCTGTCCCCACCACGCAGGAACTTCGTGCCGAATATCAAGAACTTTTGTATCTTTTCAAAACAAACCAACTGAGCAAATAACTACGCTCCAACAATCAATGCATGACCTTCACACCGAGGTACTTGAATGGATGCGCACCATCACCCAACAGCCCCTGACCATAGCTCCTCCCTTACTAGCGCCCATGGACGCCCCCCTTCCTATTGACGCTGACCCCTACCAAGAACTTTAAATGCACTGTTTTCTGGCAATGGAACTGCCGTGGATACCGAAACAAGCGGTACACCCTGCAGGCGCTTCTCACCACATTGCCCCAAAACCCCGGATATTATAGCTTTACAAGAGACTGGACCGAACGTAAAACTCCTTAATTACACACCCTACCTTAACCCTAACTTTACTCAAGTGGCCACGCTTATTCAACGCAACTACAGCGTAGAGCAGCACACTCTCTCTTCGGACATCCCCCACATTTTCACCGTTATACTGCCGAAGAAACTTGGACAGACCAGACTCCACGTTCTTTATGTATACAGCTCTCTGAAGCAAACAAAACACACCTTTCGCGACCTCTTCTACTCTGCTCTCACAATCGCCAACCGTCATCCCCTCGTCATTATAGGTGACCTTAACGCCCCTCACATCGACTGGGGCTATCACCGCACCACCAAGAAAGGTCCCCTCCTCTGGTACAATATTCAAGCCCTCCACATTACAACACACAGTGAGCCCGATCTAGCCACCCGAATCGGTACCAGCGTCCAACGCGACACGGCACCTGACCTTACACTCTCCCACTGCCTTGGTCCGGCCACTTGGGAACCTACTCCAGATACACTGCGAAGCGACCATTATATCACCGAACTCAACACCTCACTGCAGCTATCCCCCCATGAACATCCCACTCACACTACGATCACAGATTGGGTGGTGGTGGTGAAAAACATTTATTAAGACTATGTACAAGTGAGAGATAGGGGCGGCCTTAAGGGCCGACCCTGTACAAACTCCAGGAGGAGTCCCTAGTCCGGGACCCCTGTGGCTTCCGCGGCGGCGCGCGTCCTGGCCACGAGGGCTCTTTGGCCCTCCAAGGTCGAGCAGCCGAGCTGGCAGCCTCCTAGCTCTCACGGGTAGGGGGGGAAGGGAACGTGATTGGGGGGACCGCCTGGTTGGATGGGCATGCCCACACCATGTGGAAAGTATCCGCAAACGGATGATCACAGTGTGGGCATTCCCCGGAGAAGGCCGGATTGAAGTGCCTAAGTATCGCCGGGCACAATACCGTGTTTGTGTATAGCCGTAAGAGCCAGCGCTCGTCAGCCTTAGTCAGGCCCGCGCCGGAGGCGGAAATCGGAGCCTGTTCGATTTGTACATCGCTGTGATGTCGCGAAATGAGCTGACCGGGTTAGGTTCTGGATCGTCAAGAGATGGAGGGCGAGGAGGGTCCCGGGAATCATGCGCGCGGGCTGAGGCATCGGCAGCCTCGTTACCACCTAGTCCTGCGTGAGCTGGAGTCCAGATGACGGAACGTGTATTTGGGTGGTCCATATAATAACAGCCCTTGAGGATTCGAGCAGGGCGAATGGTGGTGCGACCTTTGGTAAGATTTTGGCACGCACTCCGCGAATCGGTAATAATGATCCGAGATGCCGGGTCCGCTGCGGCGAGAGCTATGGCGGCTTCCTCCGCATGAGAAATGTCCGGTGCTCGAAAAGTGAGCCCTTGAACAGGCACGTTTTGATGGATTACGGCTGCCGTGTACCACCCCCCGTGGTGAGGGCCAGACGCGTCCGTGTAGAATACTCCAGGCCGGGACCCATAGCGTCCTTGCAAGGCTGTAACCCGCGCAGTTCGCCTGCCTTCGTGAGTCTCCCTAGCCATGTTTTGGGGTAGAGGCTGGATATCCAACTCACCACGCCAGTCCTCTGGGATTGTGGTTCGCTCTTCTGCCTGGTATGTGTAGGAGATGTGGAGGCCTTGTAAGAGGCATCTCCCAGCGTGCGACTTGGTAAGCCGCAGGTACTGGTTATGGAGATGGGCCTCTTTGAGGTCTCCGTACGTGTTGGTCATGCCCAAATCTGCAAGACGCTGGTTAGACGTCGAGATCGGTAGGTCGAGGGCGCGCTTGTATATCTTGCGGAGAATGCCTTCGAGCGTGTGCACATCACATTTGAGCAAACGTAGGTATGGTGTCGAATAGAGGATCCGATTGGTCGGACTCGGACGCCTTCCGATTAGACAGCCGATGATGATGATTGATGATTGCTATTGGTTTCCCCTTTGAAGCGGGGTGATGACATGTCATCTTACCAAAACGGACTAATATAACCATGTTTTACACTCTTGGTTTAATACTAGCGCTGTTTAGGGCAGGCACTAAAGCTTATTAGGCACGAAATACTTTTTTATTTCCCTGTTACAGGTGGTAACTGTCCTAGGCAATATTCACCTCTCTGCTTTTCGTTTACCAGCATTCTAATCTTCTTTTCGTCCCCTTGACAGCCTTTAAGTTAACTTCCCCTGTGATACCCTTAAATCCTAGGGCTTCTGGAAGCCCAATATTCCCTTCATGTAGATTTGGATGGATACCCTCACATTCTAACACTATGTGCCGCATAGTTTCTGTTTCTTTTCCGCAGACCACGCATACCCCATCATTTTGGGAATATTTCCCCACAAAACTCTTAGTTCGCAGGCAACCTGCTCTAGCCTCAAAAAGCAAAGCACTGCCCTGGGAATTATCGTAGAAATTTTCCTTTCTGATGTTCAATTTCTCAGCCCTTACATCTCTAGCCAACACATACCCCCCCCCCCCCCTCACCCCCCAGGGGAGCACAGAGAAGGACTTAGAGGAGTGTGTCTCGAACATTCTGCGTACAAAACGAGAGCACGAACGCCCAATCGACCCGGACATTCCGGCGGATTATGTAGACTCCAAAATGCTTCACCTTTGGGAAGCATATGGTAGCCTCGAGCGACGGTGGAACCGTCACAAATACCGACATCGCCTCCGCTGCAAGTTAAATTTACTTCGCCAGGACATCACCAAACATGCAACCTGTTTGGCCAGAACCAGCTGGATCCAACTGTGCGATGGTATGAGGGGAAGCTTTCCATACGTCGCACATGGGCATTATTCCGCGATCTCCACAAAATCTCGAACGCACCAACACACGCGTATAACTCAGCTTCTTCATGGTTTAAACCTTTCCCAAGAGGCAATCCTTCGCCAACTCCACACTACATACATTCCGAAGCCATTTCCTTCTGACTCCAGCCCTCTTTTCTACACCGGCACCCCAAATTTGGAGCTATACTCGGTGACAACTTAAGAACGGCACCAGAAGTTGCCGCTGTGCCTTATCACCGTAGCCGGATGTTTCCCCGCGCGGCGCGAGTAGGCCGTTACCGGGAATAATTTGAACATGGCGTGAGCCGTTCCCGTGATTTTTTGGACTTAATATGCTTATAAACGACTCCAGTGACGACAAACTGCGTGAGACAAGGCAGACGATATCACGCATTCATAGCAAACCCCTTTCAAAACGCGCGCGCACTGACGTCACGGGTCTGGCGCTTTGGCGGAGTGATACACTACACGAGGTGGTGCCGTTCTTGAGTTGTAACCGAGTATAGATGCTGAAATTACGCGAGAGGAGGTAGAGGCAGCATTACGCGCCCTTCGCTGGCAAACAGCTCCTGGCCCGGACAAAATATCGAATAAAGTTCTTCGCCATCTGGATGACACATCTATAGACCACCTCACCCAACTCTTCAATACACACTGGAACGCTGGTACACTACCTTCTGATATCACTTCCTATATCCGATATGCAAACATCCCGATATCACTTTAATTCCCAAGCCAGCCAAACCTCTCCCACTGCCCAATCTCCGACCAATCTCGCTCACCTCCTGTCCCGGAAAACTTTTCGAACACGTCATCCCCAACCGACTATCCGCACACCTTGGAGAACACTTCCTCTTTCCCCCCAACCTCATAGGCTTCCGCCCCGGGCTGTCCACACAGGACGCCCTTCTGCAAATTCACCATGACATTCTACAACACGCTCCCGCCAGAGACTACGCGGCAATCCTCGCCTTAGATCTCCATAAGGCATTTGATCAGGTAGAGCACTCCGCCATTCTTAGCTCCATTACACACTACACCTAGGCGATCGCACATACAGCTGTATACATACGTAATTTCCTCTCCGATCGCTCCACCACTCTCCGATTGGGCACCGTCAAATCAAACACTTTCGGCATGCCTAACAGAGGCACCCCCAAGGGGCTGTTCTTTCGCCTCTACTATTCAATCTCGCCATGCTTCCTCTCGCGAACGCTCTAGAAAATATACCGTCCCTCCACTCCCAAATATACGCGGACGACATTACACTTTGGATCACGCAAGGCAGCGACTCCCACATTGAGGCTACTCTCAGCAGGGGCTGCCACAGTCTCTCGTCTTGCTGCACAAGCAGGGTTGACTTGCTCGGCCACTAAATTAGCACTCCTGCTCCTTCCTCCACCTGGGGTTAGACCCACTCCCTCGACCTCCATTCAGGTCATTGCTGGACGGACAACCAATCCCTCGGGTCTTCCAGCTTCGCCTTCTCGGTATGCATCTCCAAGCCAACAGGAGCAGCACAGCCACTATAAATTTCTTGCGCACTCACTTCATCCGAACTATTGAACTCATTAAATGTATTACGTCTAGGAGACATGGACTAACCGAATTAGAACGGCTGTGACTTTTGCAGCGCTTCCTGGTGAGCCGTTTTTGCTATCACCTCTCCTACGCACAGCTCACCCCCTCTCAACGCACTTCCCTCGATGCCTTACTTCGAAGAGCCTATCGCTCCGTGCTGCTACTGCCCCCACATGCACCCACCCAATGACTCCTCGCGCTTGGTATACATAATACCATAGATGAACTAATCGAAACCCATCGCCTGGCCGAGCTCACGCGCCTTTCCCGGACCCGGACTGGTCGGCGAATCCTCGATAGAATTAGTGCCAACCCCCCGCTTCTACTAGACCCTCCAGTTCACATCCCTCGCCTTCTCCGCGCACGTCTCCACATTAAGCCGATCCCGCGAAATATGCATCCAGCCTACCACCGCGGACGCCGTCTAGCCCGAGCCCAAGCACACCTCTCCCGCTTCCCTCCCTCTGAGCACACTCTCTATATGTATACGCAGACGCAGCGGCCTACCCCACCCGTCCTGCCTTCGCACTCGCTATAGTAGGCGCTTCTCCAACAATCTCTCAGGTCTCAGCTACAGTCGCCACGACCTCTTCGGTAACTATGGCAGAGGCGGCCATTTCCCTTGCGCTTACTCAATCACCTACCCCCCAAATTATTTTGTCTGACTCTCAAACTGCCATACGAAATTACACAAAGGGCGTCATTTCCGTAGCTGCCTTCAAAATTCTTCTTAAGAATCCCCCTGCCCACCGCGTGATGCTGCTGTGGACTCCGGCCCACACCGGCGTAGGTTGTAATGAGACGGCACACCAACACGCCCGAGCTTTCATATCCCGGGCTCCCGTTTCTTTTACGTTTACACACGGCATCCCCGAAATGTCCCACGCGTACCTGCTTACGTACAGGGACATAACTCAACATTACCGCCTCCTCCGCAGGAATCTACCTCCCCCGCACCCTTCACTTAATCCGCCGGCAGCGCACATGTGGCGGCTCTTACAGACCCACACTTTCCCACACCGCACTCTCCTTGTGACACCCACCCACACCAATTCGCCTCCCTTCACTGCCCCTCATGTGGCGCGCTGGACACTCTCTTCCACTCGCTCTGTGAGTGTCCGCGCGACCCCTTCCCCCCTTTCCCCTCCACCTCTCACTGGGAGCAGGCTCTGGCGAGCTCTGACCTCGCAACGCAAGAAGCCGTCACGGACAGAGCCCTGGACGTTGCGGGGGCCCTTTGGGCCTCCGCCACCCCCCTACCCTGAACCCAATGCAAAATAAAGTGGCTACTACTACTACTATGCGCCCGGCGCGCTGAGCGGTCGTCGCGATGCACACACACACGAGCGCTCGGCATTCTATTGGTTTTGTTAACTACCGGGCGGTCGCCGCGAGGCCCGCGCTCACGTGCGTGCACTCGGCAATCTCACGAAATTTTTAACTGCGGATACGAAAAATTCCGATCTGCTAAACAGCTGCGCTGTTAATACAGTACCCGCGCAACCTCGTAACAACCTTCAAAGGCACGATATTAGAGCACTGCACGGGCCTGATTTTAAGGCCCGAGCCCGACCCGGGCCCGTAACACCAAGCCCGGGCCCGGCCCGGGCCCGGACATTCATAAGTGAGCCTAGCCCAGGCCCGGCCCGGGCCCGTCGTCTCAAGCCCAGGCCCGGCCCGGTCCCGTCGTCTCAATCCCAGGCCCGGTCCGGGCCCCTCGTCTCAAGCCCACGCACAGCCCGGGCACGCTTTTTTTAGCCTAGGGAGGGCCCGCACGTGTGTGACCAGGCCTGGTCTTAGACGTTAAAGAAAATTTGTTTATTATATTTGGTTGAGTGTCTTCGTAGCGGGAAATCAGACAGAGCCTCTAGTCTAGAGCACTGCACGGGCCTGATTTTAAGGCCCGAGCCCGCTTTGTGAAGCCCGAGCCCGACCCGGGCCCGTAACACCAAGCCCGGGCCCGGCCCGGGCCCGTCGTCTCAAGCCCAGGCCCGGCCCGGGCCCGTCGTCTCAATCCCAGGCCCGGCCCGGGCCCGTCGTCTCAAGCCCACGCCCAGCCCGGGCACGCTCTTTTTTTTTAGCCTAGGGAGGGCCCGCACGTGTGTGACCAGGCCTGGTCTTAGACGTTAAAGAAAATTTGTTTATTATATTTGTCGAGTGTCTTCGTAGCGGGAAATCAGACAGAGCCTCTAGTCTGTACAAGCACGCCCTGAATTGTAACGCAAAAAATAAGGGTTTAAAAGTACACGTAGTTAAGCTCACACCGTCTGCAGTTTACGCCACATGGGCGTAATAATAGCTCGTATACTTACACGAGAGACACCATCACCTCTGATGACCAGACTCTTGGCAACTTCATGTGGTTGTTTCGGTCACAAGTTGGTATTAATTAAATTTCTTGCTCTCCATTTGGATCCACGAGTATGTGCGTGCGTTGAAATATTTTCCCTGGAGTGGTTGCTAAGCGGTGGCGCTTCTCTAGCACGCGAGTTTGATTTCCAGCCACGGCAGACGCATTTAGATTGGTTCGACATCTAAAATACACGTACATAGACATAGGTGCACAGCTCCAGGGTGGCTTAGTTAATTCCTTCCCCGCTAGGGCATTCCTTGTAACCGTATCTTTGATATGTTATACACCAAAATATAAAATCTTGATGCAGTAAATGAAATTTCATTAAAGTTACAGTATAGTGACTATCAGCACTAGCAAAACACGTTTTTAAAACAATGTGTACAACTAACATCAAGAAGCGCGTAAAAGTATACCCAGAATATTCAATTTTATGCTCTTTTCTACACTTCACGTCGGAACTATTAACGGCCGGGCCTATGAATTCAAGCCCGAGCCCGGCCCGGGCCCACGGCGTCAAGCCCGAGCCCGGCCCGGGCCCGCGGCACTGAGCCCGAGCCCAGCCCGGGCCCGCGGCACTGAGCCCAGGCCCGGCCCGGGCCCGCCGATAATCGACTTCGGGCGGCCCGGCCAGGGCCCGCGGGCCGGGTCGGGCCCGGGCTTTGGGCCGGCCCGGGCCCGTGCAGTGCTCTAGCACGATTCGTTATAGTGAGAAACGCTTGGAGTTCTCTCTTGTTCTTCGGAGCAGGCGCTTGGTAGATTGGTTCTACACTCGCCTTCGGTCGGCATGGTATTTATGTTAAGGTTCCTGCACTTGGGGGTGGTAGCCAGCGCCACTCGGACTACTCGGGGTGAAGGGGACCTTCTTAACATAAATACCCGAGAAAGTGGCGGGGAAACAGCCCCGCAGGTAGCGTAGTGGTTATCGCACCAGACCGTATTCTGGAGGTCGTGGGTTCGGAATCCCACCCGGCGGGCATTTTTTCACCACTTTCTTTCTGACTCAAAAAATTCGTCATCTATTTCTATGACCCACCATAACCTCCCCTTTGCTTTCCGAGCTTTTCTTGACTGCCAACCCTTCTTTTCTGTCTTATTTCACCGAGCCCCTCATTTCCCATTTTTTGATTCGCTACATGCTTAGCGAGGGCCTCTGTTCTGGCAGTCTTGGTGCCAAAGGTAGCTTAAGAGGGTTCAACGCTGGTCGACCACTCTCGACATGTCGTAGACACTCGAGTCACGGCCCGGTGGTTAAAAAGAAGGTCCCCTTCACCCCGAGTAGTCCGACTGGCGCTGGCTACTACCCCCAAGTGCAGGAAACAAAAAAAATACCTTAACATAAATACCTGAGAACGTGGTGGGGAAACAGCCCCGCCGGTAGCGTAGTGGTTATCGCACCAGACCGGTATTCTGGAGGTCGTGGGTTCGGGTCCCACCTGGCGGGCATTTTTTCTCCACTTTCTTTCTTTCCAAATTCTTTATCTGTTTCGATTACCTACCACGTCCTCCCCTTTGCTTTCCGAGGTTTTCTTGACTGCCAACCCTTATTTCTGTCTTACTTTCAACGAGCCCCTCATTTCCTATTCTGATTCGCTACATGCATCGAGGGCCTCTGTTCTGGCAGTCTTGGTGCCAAAGATAGCTTAAGAGGGTTCAACGCTGGTCGACCACTCTCGACATGTCGTAGACACTCGAGTCACGGCCCGGTGGTTAAAAAGAAGGTCCCCTTCACCCCGAGTAGTCCGAGTGGCGCTGGCTACCACCCCCAAGAGCAGCAAAAAAATATGTACCTTAACATAAATACCAGAGAAAGAAACAGCCCCGCCGGTAGCGTAGTGGTTACCGCACCAGACCGGTATTCTGGAGGTCGTGGGTTCGGATCCCACCCGGCGGGCATTTTTTCACCACTTTCTATCTGACTCAAAAAAATCTTCATATCTTTCTATGACCTAACGCATTCCCCCCTTTGCTTTCCGAGGTTTTCTTGACTGCCAACCCTTATTCTGTCTTAATTCACTGAGCCCCTCATTTCCTATTTCTGATTCGCTATATATATATATATATATATATATTGTAGAGACGTGAGACATCAAGCCGAAGCTGAGACCATGGTCGCCGGCCAATCCACTACCAAACCTAGGAGGACGGCCGCCGACTGGAAGCGAATTAAGAAGAAGCGGGGAGCGCGTTCTGGAGGAGAATAAACATGGCGTCCTAGGAATAGGTCTTGTTCATTACAAGTGGCGCAGTCGATCAGTCTTCAAGCCCGAGGCGACCCAGCCTCCGGACCTGTTTTCTCTCGCGGCGATCCAGCCGCAGGGACGGCCCGTAGCAGCGGCGAAGGCCTGGCACGCCTTCCAGCCCTGCTGCCCGGATTCATCGTGGCCATTCTTGGGCTGTCCAGGCCCTCACAGAAATGTGTCGCCAGTTTCGCGACGTCATTCCCAGCCCGTTTTCATCACCCGCCCACACAGTCGTCCCGGTCTTCTGAGGTTTCCAGGACGATGCTGTTTGTTGGGTAAAGCTTATCGACGCCCTCGCCACCCACCATGCCTGGCCAGACCACACCAGGTTGTCAGTTGCGCAAGAACGTCTGCGCGATGGTGCTCGAGCATGGCAACTTTACGAAGGTCACTCCCATTCGTCTTGAGAAAGCTGGAGCCGAGCGTTAGTCGCTGCATTCGGTAACTGGACTGACAGCTATGACGCTCGCTTCATGAAAATACGTGCTCGTCGCCAAGGCCCTAGCGAAAACCTCGTCACGTATATCTACGACAAGCTGCTCCTGCTCGCAGACTGTGACTTCTCCTGGGTGTCTCCTTTTGCCAGGCAGTATGTTATTGACGGCCTGGCCGACACCGCTCATGCTGCAGTTCTTACCGTGCAGCCGCCGGAAGAAAGCCCACAAGCGTTCATCCGTCTGGCAGCAGTATTGCAGCAGAGCACCGCCCCGTGGTCACCGAAGCCTTACCTGCAAGCGCCGGCGCAGTCCCTGGAATTGTCTGCTGGCTTCAAACTGGAGATGAGCAATACGTCACAAAAGGATGAGGATGGGAACACGGCTACGTCCCTGACCGTCACTGAAGACAGCGCTCTGAATCCCAAGTCTCCCTATCAATCCAGTGACCCGCCGATGGTTTCCTGCGTACATCAGCAGGCCTGTCTTCTCCGTGAGCAACCTTCGACTTGCATCGCGTCGCAGAAGTGTGAAATCCCAGAGAGCCGGTCACCACCGTCACTCAACCTCTGGAATCTGGAAGGCCAAGAAGAACCGGCGGAGGCAAACGAGCTCGAAGCCTCCCAGAGCTGGAAAAACGAAGAGATCAGTCCAGAACTCAAGTCGCTGAGAGAAGAGGTGACCAGCCAGACGACCCTGAAGGTCAAAGAAGGCGGGGAACCATGTACAGGATCCCCCGACATGACGCCGAAAGACGAGCTAACGTTCTCCGCGACGAGTAACGCGAATTAACCGAGGAAGCTCATATTGTGTCGACCAGAACGCGAGAAGACGACCGAGAACGACACCTGGAGAAATTTCTCAGCAATTGTCCGTAAAGACTGCATTAAAGGCAAAGCCATCGTGTCAGTTCAAAAGGATGACGCCGGAGCCAGCAACGAGCTAGAGTCAAAAGTCCAAACAAAACACGAAAAGGTAGTCCAACATAAGGATGCACTTGCCGCAAACAAGGATGTATTAACGACAATTTTCGAAGCAGATGACGAGAATCCTGTAGACAAGCATGCGGATAAAGAGGTAGACTCATTCATTCATGGAAAAGACGACCAGATCACCACGAACGACAGAAACACCCTCAAACAAAGAAACCGCTTTGGCAGCATAATGCGACTGTTTGAAACGACAGATCTGATCATTCTAAAAAAAGCCGTGAAGATTTCCTCGTCAATGGAACCAAGCCTCGTTCTGGCACTAGTCAGAAAGAAAAGCACCGAACCGCGGGACATAGCCATCGAGGAGAGATGTACAACAAACCCTTCAGCCATTGTTGGGATGATCATCAAGAAGACAGGCGCCCATGCAAACAGCTCGGTGATGCGCCTCTTCGCAGTGTGGCCGAGTGTAGAGACGTGAAACATCAAGCCGAAGCTGAGACCAAGGTCGCCGGCCAATCCACTACCAAACCTAGGAGGACGGCCGCCGACTGGAAGCGAATTAAGAAGAAGCGGGGAGCGCGTTCTGGAGGAGAATAAACATGGCGTCCTAGGAATAGGTCTTGTTTATTACAATATATATATATATATATATATATATATATATATATATATATATATATATATATATATATATATATCGTTAGTGTTTTCCAAGTGGTCGCACCCAAGTTTTTGAATATATATATATATATATATATATATATATTATATATATATAATATAACCCACGACCTCGTGTGTTCGGACCCCACCTGGCGGTCATTTTTTTCTGCACTTTCTTTCTTTCTTTCTTTCTTTCTTTCTTTCTTTCCAAATTGTTTATCTGTTTCAATGACCTACCAAATCCTCCCCTTTGCTTTCCGAAGTCTTCTGGACTGCCAACCCTTATTTCTTTCTTATTTTCAACGAGCCCCTCATTTCCTATTCTGATTCGCTATATATATATATATATATACATAATCTCATACATCACCTTTATCCCCATTGATCTCTTCGCCCATACTATATTGACCTTATTAACTACCCATTCTTCTCTGACCTCGGAGTTTTCGTTAGCCGCATAGAATTTTCCTATTGCGTAGCCCCATTGCCGCATTGAGACGTGCCGGCCACCCTCGAGGCGTGAAGCCATTTTTATCAAGGACGCAGTGGGGCGATGATCAACACTAGCACCGCTCAGATTTCGCAGACTACTCCCCTCCCTTTTGCTTCGCGATGCGTCTACCGGCAGGTGCATTCCTGTCGAACTCCTCGCCGCCTGCATCGCGTGACGACTACGGCGTGTATTCCAGAAGCACGGCCGCCCCGTACGGGTGGGTGATCATCGAGATTCGTGGCCGACGCGTCGAGCGGGACGAATGGGACGCGCCCGGAACGCCGGGAGCCGTGGAGGAGACCTTTCCGCCTCGGGAGCAGCATCAGCAGTGACCTGCTAACCGTGATTGCACGCGGCGGCGGCGGCCGCATCCACGGCAAAAGTGCCGCTTCCTGGCTTGTCCGCTTTCGTAGCGATCCGGAGCGGCTGCCGCCGGAGGGCCGCCTCTGGCGGGGGGATACCTCCGTTGCCGCAGGGAGAGTGCGAGGCGGCGGCACCGTGGGGGGGTCGGCCGCGCTCGCTGCTGCTGCCGGCTACCTGGCCGCGGCGGCAGTGGCCTTTCACTCTCCCTGGTTGCGGCGACCGCCGAACCACGCGCTCCTCGCTCGCGCTTCCTGCGATTCCGCCGGCCAGCTAATCCTCCGCGCACGCTCCCGCCTACGTGTGTGTGTGGATACCTTCCCGGTCCGGCATCGGAGCCGCGTCCGGTGCTCCCGTCTGGTGTTCAGTGGGTGTTCCTTGCGCCGTGTGGACACGTGCTGTGTGTGGCCATGTGCGCGTCTCCGAGTGCTCGTCTCCGTTTGGAAGGTTTTACGGAACACGCGGAGCTGCTATCCGGAGAGAAGATATGCAGTAATTTCAGCTGCTTGGAGGCTATCGGCGGTGGCACTGGGCGTGGTCGATTATCGTGTGCAGGTTGTTGTGGACAAGAACGCCGGAAAGGAATTACAATGAGAATGCCTAAGGTGGGTTATTTATTTATTTATTTATTTATTTATTTATTTATTTATTTATTTATTTATTTATTTATTTATTTATTTATTTATTTATTTATGAATTTGAATATCTGAAGTTTTTCTTATGTGTGGCGAGTCTTCTGACTCGAGGAGAAGGGCCCTGTGTGGTCTTGATCCTTGCAGCCTATCGCGAGAGGTCAGAAACATTGATTGCTGCCCTCATACGTATTTGGTCAGTTAGACCAAATTGGCACAAAAATGGCGAAAACGCACCGGCGAGCCGAATTGAACAACAGATCACAGATACGCCGTATCCTTCACTTCACGAGAGTGTTTTCCGGCTGGTTTTCTGAAGAAGTCAGGATGACCGCAAGCATCTAGAGCACCAAAGCCAGTTTGTCGCACCGTCAGAATTGTTTAGCACCTTCAGAACTTTTCCAAGTATAAAAGCGTTTCAGAAGCAGCCCTTTTTGCGACGCCTTAATATCTCATAAACACGGTAGGGTTGCGGTTGCCTCCAGAGCTACTGAAAATCTTCTCCACCATGACTAAAAAGCAAAAAGAAAGAAAGAAAGCCGAAAAGGTGCGAGTCTTGAAATAGAGAGCGAGTGAGAGCGAGGGAGAGAGAGACAGACACACAGAGAGAGTATAATAACAAAAAGTACGTCAGCTTAAATTCCTATAGCTATTGAGCCTTCTGGTTCTGGAATTCTTCTGAGATAGCAAAAATAAAGAAGGTTTGAACGACATAGCAGTGCAA
This sequence comes from Haemaphysalis longicornis, assembly GCA_013339765.2. Classification (NCBI taxonomy): domain Eukaryota; kingdom Metazoa; phylum Arthropoda; class Arachnida; order Ixodida; family Ixodidae; genus Haemaphysalis; species Haemaphysalis longicornis. Next base: position 261,829,554 of record CM023449.1, read on the forward strand.
GCATCGCATTCAGTGGAGAAGAAATTTCCTGGAAAAAAGTTGCAATAAATTGAGAGTCAATCCACGTGCCAGCGCTCGGGGGAACGACTCCTGCAAGTTCTTCGAGCGATGAAATGCAACACGCCCAATAATTGAGGCGACACAAAGAATGCTTGAACAGAGTTATCCTCTTCACCCTAACAGCGGCCCTTGGCGCCTCTGCTCTCTCCCACCTTCTGTATGTCATCAGGACACCGGCCCCACAGGCTCTTGTACCGCTACGATTACGTAGCGCTAACGCTCGTTTACGGATTCCTAAACAACACGAAAAAAAAAAGGGAGCCGCTTCAGAATCGTAAGGCCGATCTATCGAGACTAAAAAAAGAAAAGAGAAACGCACAGCACAAGTATAGTCGATGGTGTTTTGCCAAGGATGGGAAAGATGCTTCAGGCAATTTTAAGCATTTGGGAAGATGGCGTTGGGTGATAAGTTTAATGGCGAAAGCTGTGATCGTACACTGCTAAAAGAAGTTCTGGGTGTAATGGTAAAAGAAAGATTACTAGCCCAGAAAACTCGTGCTGACTTAACTGTGTACAAACCAAGCAATCGTTCAAGTGGAGATTATTTGTTACAGTTTTTTTTTCGTTCTGCTTCCCTGCGCTCACGACCAGTCGGGGCGGGGCTAAGCTTTGGAAGTGCAACACTACGTCGAAGCCGAATATTTAGGCAGCACGCAGAAAAGAGTCGCTATTATTCGCGGTCAATGTGAAAAAAAAAAATTACCGGGAGAATGTACCTTGACGTTTGTATCCTGCCTTAGAAGCTAATCAGCACGTGCACGAATAGAAGCTAGGCCTTGCTGATAAGGACGTATTAGTGAGATGCTGTGGGAGCCACCGAAAGAAGCAAAAGTACATTGTAACGCGTAAGAAGGCAAAGGGGAAGCAGGCGATTTCTTGCTCCCGCTTCCTCGACACACGGTAACACGAACGAGAACGCGCGTCATCGTGGGGGGTTTCTTCTCTTCTCTGTGGACTAATTCTTGTCGCTTTCTCTTCCGCCTGTGGCGCGCTTCACGCAAAGCGTTTCCTGTTAGTAAGAATGCTCTTTCGTTTTCTCCCTTTGCCGCCGCCTTCCGCGCTACCAGAGGAATTTCACCGTGCCGGTTCCCCTTTGGGCCCTGCTCTCGGCCGCCTGCATGCAAATGCGGTCAGCAGGAGCTTTCCGCCCAAAGGACGACCCGGTGGTGTACACAAAATCAGGCTACGTCATGGGGCGAACCAACGTGTTCTTCAACAAGCCCATCGACACCTTTCTGGGAATCCCGTTCGCCGAACCGCCCCTGCGAGAGCTGCGGTTCCGGAAACCAATGCCTACCAAACCCTGGGAAGGCATCTACAACGCAGTGCAGAAGCCCTTCCCCTGCCTGCAGTACGACACTTTCGTCACGAAGCGAATCAGCATCGATGCCTCCAACAGCACCGAGGACTGCTTGTACCTGAACGTGTGGACGCCCGCCCTTCACTGCAACACCATCGAACGCTGCGGAGCCAAGAGCGTCATTGTGTTCTTCCACGGCGGAGGCTTCGACACCGGAGGAAGCAGCTACTTCTTCTACGACGGCACCCAGCTGGCTGCGCTGGGAGACCTCGTGGTCGTGGTCCCCAACTATCGGCTGGGAGTGTTCGGATTCTTGAGCGCGGGACACCCGGATGCGCCGGGCAACATGGGCCTCCTGGACCAGCTAGCGGCGCTGCAGTGGGTTCGAGACAACATCGTGCACTTCGGCGGCCGGCCGGAGTCGGTGACGCTCGTGGGTCAAAGCGCCGGAGCCATGTCCGTCGGCTTCCACATGCTGTCGCCGCTGAGCCGCGGTCTCTTCAGGCGAGCCATCCTGCAGAGCGGCAGCCCCTACCTCCTCCAGCCGGCCAGCGTCAAGGCGGGGGTGGAACGCGTGGAGCAGCTGGCGGACGTCCTGGGCTGCGCCGACGAGAACGTGACGCTGTCCAGCCACCGGCACCACGTGCTCGAGTGCCTCCGCTGGGCCAACGCTTCGGCGCTGATGGCGGCCAACAAGGAGCTGAACATCCTCAACCCGATCAGCTACTTTCCTCGTACGGAGACGACTTCCTGCCCGAAGACCCGCGCGTGCTCATCGAGCGGGGCCAAATCGCGGACGTGGACGTCATCATAGGAACTAACAAGAACGAGGGAAGCCCGTTCATCAACTACTTCATGGTCAAGGTCAGACAGTGACAACCTATTTTTCTATATAGTAGCTTCTTAAGCAGCATGTTGCATTCAAGAACAGAAAGCGAAGCGCAGTGACGCAACTGGCTGTACATTTGAAGAATGAAAGTCAGTGCTTAGTTCGTAAACATTCCATTCCCGAATTCGTGTATACTGAAGGTAAACGCACAGCTCCCGAAGTCTGAGCATAGCCTATTGGCCTGCTTTTGATGTTTCGAACTGAGGCCAGCTTGTTCGAATGCTGTTAAGTTTCATGTGAATATTTCGCACGAATTAATAGAGATGTGATTATTTTGATAATGAGCCTGTTTTCGGCGGCAGTTCACGGTTGGCTGTGCAAAAAGAACTCCATACGTGGAATTTCGCACTGTTAATAGACTTGTCAATTTGTATATTAAGGGAGTTTACTGGTCTCTATGTATGCGATGGAACGTAACGTGCGAACCACGTAGGAAACCTTTTTTAACTATCCTGAGGAGCGCTTCTTTAATCAAAGAAAGAGTGAGGTAAAATTACAATAACTTTAAAAGACAATAGCGCGATAGAAAGGAAAGCTAACTCACGAAACTCTTTCGCTGGTGTCTGCAAACTGCAAAACTCACAACCATTTAAGCTTATATGCTTGAAAGTCTAAACAAGTAGTTCGAAATAAGCACTGCAGTTGCCTAAAAGCAGCGAGATTTTTTTCACAAAAAATCCCCACTTTCTTTGAGTATCTTCATGAATATACCAGCAGGTTATCAAATATAATGTCAGATATATCAGCCCATCAGACCCAAATTGAACGAAGGTCCAGTTTCACGAGCAGGTAGTTCGTATAATCCGTCTGTGACAAAAGTACACAGATTAGCGCTGGGGTCAACAAAGTCGTATTGTCCGGTCGGCAAAAACAAAACATAAACAAACAAACAAACCCAAAACATGGTTCGTGGCATTATTATCTGCCAATAGCTGCAAATTAGGACATTAAAAAGAAAAGAAAAAAACATTGCAACAGACTTTTCAGAGCTACAGTTCCGACTCAACTTCGTCTATACTTGTAAATAAGCTGCTCTAGTTCCAGTCGGTGGTGAAATGGTTCGAACAGCTGTAAGATTTAATAGCGTTATATCTATAAATGCGTAAAAGCATCTAATACCGGACGGTGCAGCTCAAAGAGCATTAGGCTAGGCTAATAGGCCACAGAAAGACTCCCTGATTCAGACGGGCAAACTGAAAACTGAAATGGAACATTCTTGTTTGACAGGAATGTTAATTATTACACTTATATAGCTTGCCCTTCCGGACTCGCGGAATTTTTAAGATGTTAGGTAGGCGTAACATTTGTTGCTCAACAAAGACATGTGTTGGTGTACATAGGGCAATTATTTCCCAGCAAGCGACGAAGTTCAATTCTTGCTTACTTGCACGCCTCTATTTATTTATTACATGTATTATTACAGCCAGATGAGGTAACTGTGCGGCTAGATGTAGAGCTCTAGCTAAAACGAGAGTGTGGTCAGTTCGGCAGCTTTTGCACCCGGCACCGGTACTAGCTGCCATCACCCAGGGCCCCATCTTGGGTCTCTCCCTAGGTTTGAATTTCGCATCCAGATTTTTGTGTTTGGGTGCAGAACCTTGCGCCCTGAATTGCGCGCACTGTGCGGCAATGTAATCACTTCCCGTTGCTGCATTCGAAGGTGCTGCGGCAGGAGAATCCACGCCTGCTGACTCGCGACGAAGTGAGCTTCTACCTGATCCTGCTGTTCCAACACGTGCTGAGCGAGAGCCCGCGCGAGGTCACCTCGCACTATCTGCGCGACGTCAAGCCTGAAGACGGCCGCGGGGCCCTGGCGGCCGCGGGCGACGCCATCGGCGACTTCCTCTTCCAGTGCCCCGTCAACTACTTCGCCGAGGCCCTGGCGGCGAGGAACAGCACGGTGTACATGTACCACTTCGACCACCGGCCCACGTACAGCTGGTGGGAGGAGTGGCTCGGAGTGGCGCACTTCGACGAGTTCTTCTTCGTCTTCGGCACGCTGTTCCGCGACATGCACATGGCGACGTTCGAGGAGCTCGAGTTCAGCTCCAAGCTCATCCAGATGTGGACCACCTTCGCGAAGAAAGGGTGAGACACGAGTTCGGCGGCTACTTTTCCGTTTAAGCGTAATGACGTATGCCTCGCGCCCAGGGAGAATTCATTACTTACTTGTACGTGCACCACGATGCACCGTAATGTTTTCATGTTCACGCTAGTGTTGCGAGCGATGAGTGGGGAGAGCGGAGCAGAAACCTCGCCCCTCTTCACAGAGAAGGCTGAGCAGAATATATATATATATATATATATATATATATATATATATATATATATATATATATAGAAACAGAGAGAGAGAGAGGGGGGGCGGCACGTACAAGCCCCATAGTGGCGAGAAGATATAAAAGAGCCCAAATTAAAACATTTCTTGCGCCGTTTGTCAATTTTTCTACAAATTACGGCCATGGTTATAACGTCGTTTAATCTCCGCTGGTATGCTTAAGCCAGTTCTCCATGCCAAATATTTCTATAATCACTAAGCAAGCGCGCTCCACTTTATGAAGCTATTAAACGTTTTTAAACACTTTGGGGAACGAGAAACATAGTCGTGACCTTCCAATGAGAAAAAGAAAGCAGACGTTTATTAAAAAAAGAATAGAAATAAGGGCTTAACATTTTGCTCACGAGGTGGGCTCGAAGAGACAATTAAGAATTTAGTGGTGCGTATATCCGCAGTAATATTGTCAATCACCCTGACATGCTTTACAATATCAGATCCGAATTTTCGCCTATGTTTCAACCTAGGCCGCCCGATGGAAAAGCGGTCTATATATCTCTCGCGTTTATCCTAAATTTCTCGAATTGTAGCAAACGTTTTTAAAGCTAAAAGCGACGGTTGGAAATAGCGAGTTCGCAAAATGCCCCTGTGTGCTGCGCACACGCCTTCAGGTAAATGCAAATGTCTGGCGCAATTCTAGGTCAGATGTGGCGTACGGCCACCGTTCCCGTATAGATAAAGGAAGCCGAAACGAAGCCGAGGCAGCTTTGAGAGGGGGGAGGAAGGAACAAAAACCAAAAAAGGGAAGTTGCTTATGTGATGGCTAACCGCGGCATACATACGTCTATGTTCTATGCGTTCGTTCTTGTGCCAGTGAGTTTGCGCGCACAGAAAGATTCAAAGAGAAATAGCTCTCCGCGCTCCAAAAAAGAGCGAACTGGCAACCTTGAAGGGTGCCTCGCCTTTTTGGTGTCCCACCTACGCGACCGTTTTGACGCGAGGCTCTTTGCGGAGGCCGCGAAGTAGCACGCTGCATAGTGGGATGCAAAAAAGGAGCCTTGGCAGCCGGTCTAAAGAACAAATGAAAGTTTACTACTGACTGTATCTATGCTCCGCGCTGCCTTTTCCGCGCGAAATAATGAACCCACAGAAGTGGCCGCTTTGGTTAATACAACAACAAAACACTTTTTATTCCAGTAAAATTAGTTGGCTGCATGTCATTTTCAGCCAAGTTGCGCAGACGTGCAAGTGGGAAATATGAGAGAAAAAGAGACGAAAGCTTCTCGGGGCAGATCAATAACTCGTTCCTGATATATTGAGGCATTCAACACAAATGTTTGACAGCCTGGACGGTAGGCCATGCTCAAATTAGGATTTAATTTCTTAAAGGGACCCTGCAACACTTTAGATAAACGCTTTCACTCTTTCCTTCGCGCATGGAATCCCTTCGAAAGCTACAGTTATCGCCAGCACAGAGTGGCACTGCGTGATTTGCTCGTCGCACCAGATGCGCCTTTCGTTTCTGCTGTGTTTTTGTGGCTTTATTTTTAAAGTTGCTATCGAAAAGCGTTTATTGCTGCAACTGAAGAAAAACCGGCCAACAGCCGCTACATGGCCTTATTGACGTAATTCGGGCCGTCGAAGGAACGTCAATAAAATCTTTTGAGCGAGTTTCCAAGTTATCTGATGGGCATAGAGCAGTAATTTTGGCTGCTTTGCGACCCTCTAATCTAAGTACTTGGTGTGTTGGGTGACTACGTTCTACAAGCATTTAAGATTTCAAAAAAGGTTGAAAAAAGTGTTGCAGGGTCACTTTAAGGAGAGAGGCTTTTGAATTGTGTGAACAGGTGTTTACGCATAAAGAATACACTAATGGTTCTTACATAGGCAGTTCTGATACCTATAGAGCACCAAACTCGCTCGATTAGTGTCGATGCCATTAGCTTCGCAGTGGTGGGGAGTACAGCATCGGTAATCTCATATTTCGCTCACATCACATAGCCACACGTGCTTCACTCCACGTCTCGTTACGCAACCTCGTGTCAGCAAAATTAAAGGCACAGAAATCGGTCAGCCGTTGATGGACAGACAGGACTAGCTTTGCCAGTGATGCCTGTAATTGCTCCGCCGACGAGCTCGGAAGACGAAGACTTTCAGGGTCACTAAGCGTGTTATTAAATATACAACAAATATGCCTTGTCTGAGAAAGCAGGAGCAACAGAGGCCTTCACGCAGCCCGTGATGGGAAATCACTTCCTCATGCGCCCGACAGACAAGCCGACTGGCGGGTGACAAGCAGAGCGTGTGAGCCACAAGTCGTGTCTTGCTGAGCAAAACCTGTGGCGAACCTTGTAGCACGGGGCGTATATCCACATCAACTTCTTGTGATGGGTGCAGTGAAGATGCTTCGCTGCCGTTCTTTTACCGGGAGGCGATCTTTCCGCGCCTGCGGACATACGTCGGCATTACTTTGTCCTGTCCCTTTCCTCTTCATCAACGTCGCAGTTAACCGATTCAAAGTATTGTGCCAGCTTCCCATCCACACTTTTCCTGCTTCCTTCGCCCCCCCCCCCCACTTTTTCTTCTCTCCTTAAGGTTTTTTTTTCTCTCCACAGATTTAGGGGCGAAGCCCCTTAGTGGCTGCGGCTGTTCGCTTTTCCTGTCGTCATCGTCGTCATCGTAATCGTCTTCTCATGTAGCCACGGTACTAAAACACCGGGACACTTGTTTAAGCCTCGCGCTAGAACGTAACGCGTATTTAAAATACACCGGGACACTCGTTTACGCCCCGCGGTATACAACGCTTCGTAATGCGTACTAAAAAAAATACCGGGACGCACGTTTACGCCTCGCGCTAGAGAGCTGCGTGCTTCAAAGACAAGGGACTTTTACGGCAAAGCTGAATAGCTCTACCCCACAACGGTTCCATCTCCGTTGGTAAAAACGCCAAGGAGCCAAGAATACGCTTCTACACGGCATGATTCGCTCCTCCCCAGGTTTCACGTTAGTGGTGTTGATGGCCCGGGATTTTTCTTAATATTGTCCCAATCTGTTATAACTGTTTTAAGTGAATCTTGTGTTCACGCATTTTTGCGTTTCAGGCACGGGTTTACTATTGTCTGCTTTTTATGTTGAATCTGCGGTGTGTTGTTGTTTGTTTGCGCAAGATATAGCACACGCTATCTTTGCATTTCTTTATTCTCTGCCTCTCAGCATCTTGCAGCTGTCTTATAGTACAGTATAGCCGTGTGCCGGCTTCAAAGCCGGCACTCTAAGGCAGACCTGTGGTTCAGCTTCCCCGCAAGGAACTCAACTGACCAATCCATGCCACCAACAAAGCAAATTCGGAAAATGGCAGCGACAATCATCCAGTTTGACTCAAAAATGCGATCTGCGCTGCGCACTGCGCACTGTGACTCATGCAGAACAAATTTTGGAATTACATCGTATGCTTGACATCGTTATTCGCCAAACTTTCATTGTTAGTCACAGAAATTGGTCAATAGAATGTATTGTGGTGAAGCTGAACCACAGGGTTAATGTGTGGCCCGAATGGGATCTGTACCGTCGGCACACCGCAAAAGAACGCGATGCCGGCACGCGGTGGTATACCTATTTAAATACAAGCGAAATGCCCGCCTTTGGGCAAATTTATCAAAAGAAGGCATTTTCTGTTCGAACGCAACTGCTACTTTCCTTAGGGTTGCGTCTCAACCGCATCGGCCTCAAGCGCTTACTGTTATCGTACCAAATAGCCAAGACCGTGAAAACACAGCGGACGACCACAGGCGGAATTACGAATACTGCGGTTTTATGGATCTCAAGCCCATCTCGGATGTAGGCGATTGGAGTATATGCGTAGAATTCAGAAGCTTCAAATGTATGGAGTTTGCCTTATCATATATCGTGAAACACTTCGAGTGTTGGCCAGGCAGCTATGGCAAACTTGTACGTGTAAATAGAAAGGGAAGTTGGAACAAAATCTGGTAATTAAACATTTCGTTTGCAGTTTCAAAATTGGCAGTCAGTTGTTTGCATATGTAACCATTCAGCGCTCAGATGGTAACTTAATGTGATAGCTGGTGGCATTTCTGGTGCCTTGGTGTGATCGGTGTCATATGTAACTTGGAGTGCTCAGATGGTTGCATGGTTGCATGCATATGTAACCACATGCAACCATCTGAGCAATCAGCCGAGGGGAACAGGAGGGCGCTATTTTCTGCCAGAGCCTCCCAACCCAGCGTAAGCAGAACGCGACACGAAAAGTGGCCTCGTATCTTGTTGCATGTCCTGTCCAAGTCCACGCCTTCCTTCTAATTTGAGCCAGGATGTTTTCACCCATGGTTACTCACTATAATAGTGCCCTCGTTTCCAATCACTAGGAGCTAATCCTGTCAGTCTTGATTCCATGACTCGTTAGGTTGACTTAAGTTTTTTTTTTTTTTTTCAGGGTGCTTAGTAAATCCCAAGTTTTTACCCCACAAGTCATTTACTGGGAGTATGCATTGAATGTATACTTTTATATTTAGCGGCGGAGGTAGCCTACTGTTCCTTGCAGTGGAGCATTTGCCAAATGCTATTCAATCGATAGTATAGTAATTCTACGCAGATTTCCTTCTCGTTGTTAGAATCGGACCTAGGAACATAGCAAGTAGTTATATTCATGCATCTCTCTCTCTCTCTCTCTCTCTCTCTCTCTCTCTCTCTCTCTCTCTCTCTCTCTCTCTCTCTCTCTCTCTCTCTCTCTCTCTCTGCGTGTGTGCAACTTCATATTCTCGGCTCTTACCCCTTCTAGGGAGGTAGGGAACCTATTTGCGTGAACATACTAAATCCGCCTGTGGGTCCCAAAGAAGACTACCGTATTTACTCGCATAATGATCGCTCTCGAGTAATGATCGCAACCCTGAAGTGTGCCGTCGAAATTCGATTTTTTTTTATTTCCCGCGCAATGAACGCACCTTGAACGGGCCGCAGAAATATGTCGTATGTGTGCCAAGTCTAGCTGATGATGGCCGTACTTACCTCTGTTTCGTCCCCTTTCAAAGCGGACGTTACAGCCGCAGACTTTGCGATATTCGCAATATCGGCAGGCATGCGTTCAATATCGACGAGGAAGAAGCTGCTACTGAAGGCACATAATATACTTACAAGACAAAGAAAAAAAAAACGCGCTCAGCTTGCTACTTCGGCAGCCATGTCTGTTTTGATATCCCGCACTGTGATAGCAGCAGGCAGCTATTGATCGACCTGTTGTCACCTCGCAGCAAACTCGTTCCGGCGGATTCCGTACTTCGTGAAAACACGGCATTTTGCGTCACTTTTCAAACCGGCTGGCGGTGGTGTGAGCTGTTTTTATCTTTTTAGTTATTTTTATTTTGTTCTTGAACATTATTGTACAAATTTTGATCCGCAGCTTGCTTGCCTTTCTCGTGTGCAAAAGCATTTTGCATCAAATTTAAAAAAAGAAAAAGCGATCATTACGCGAGTAAATACGGCAGTACAATTACGCCAGCAGATAGACGAAAGGGTCTTTTATAACCAAAGCACCCTGTTACTCTATCCGCTGGTCTCTTAAGAAAGTCCAGGTGTTCAGTTACGGCTCACCAGTGGGCGCCGTTTTTCTGACACACCGCATGGAGGGGAGAAATGAAGTGCACGCCGTGAGCTCATCGCAGCTTTTACTCCACTGCACGTAATCAGGAAGTGGTTGCTCCCGACCACAGGCTTAGAGATCGCTGTCACTGAAGTGGCTCGCGAAGAAAAAGAAAGACTACCGTCACTCCTTGTGACGGCGGGCCGCGAGGCGACGATGGAAATGTATCCACTGCACTTCTGCGCGCGGCAACGCCTTCTTGGGGCATTGAATATTCAAGCAGCCGCCGTCGCTTGGAATGAGGAATCGCTGGACGGTTCTGAATGCAAACGAAAACCGCTCGTAGGCTGAGCTAGCAACCCGAGGCATACATCACACCTTGTTCGCCGCTCGTCACCGATATAAATAAATAAAAATAAATCAGGGCGTGCCCTTTGGCAGTTCTGGCAGATCGTATATTACGTAACAGCGTTTCCCAAAGGTGTCCACTGAGCAAAATATGAAGATTGGTATGCGACGCGACCGGACGAAAACAGCGTGAAAAATTGAAGGACAGAACTTACGTGCGAGAATATTGATGAGTATAAGCGAATGCCCGTTGCCAGCATTTTAAGCTTCACACCTAGCTGTGTTTTGTGATCGTGCGAGGGTAATTTGCATACGCTAAAAGTTGAACCGTTGCTTTGTCTTGTAGCGAACGCGACGTATGCGAAGCTCACGTTACAAAGGTAACACTCACGCTCTCACTTGTAGACGTTTTTGACGATTTATTAACAAAATAAATCATACAAAAGGGGCATTTCATTGCCCCTAATGCATACCTAGTTTTGCTCGCTGTGCTGCACGCTTCGTATTTTAGATTGCCGGCTGTGAAAATAATGTTAGCTGCTTGCAAAGCAAAACTCGCATGAAGAGCAGTTCCTTCTTAAGCTTTCAACAGCAGTAAAAGTATTCTCCCCAGCAGCGCCAAGTTTCGTGCTTTGTCTACCTTCCCACCCCCTTCCCCCTTCCCCCCCTCCCCCAGCATTTTACAGAGAGACTGCATAGGCATGGCTAGATGGCTAAGGTTTCGTGTATGTTTCTCGTCCGTCAGCAAAACCACACTCGCCTTCTACTTGAGGAAGACGGCGCCATTAGTCAGCCCTGGCTCCCTGACTGGATTCTCCGTGACTATAGAAAGTTTGGTGGTCCGTATCATATTCCAAACGGGTAGCCTCATGTTGGTCCGCTAGGCTAAAATTCGAGTCCCTTCAAATTTCATTAGGTAATCGCAAATTCATGTAGTCACTACCACTACCAAGTGATATACGAGTACATTCTTTAATCATGTGTGCGATGCGTATTTCACACAGCTTCGCTGATCATCTGCCTTCAAGGCTGCTGATACTCGTTTTCTTCAACGAACGCAGGAAGGTGCCCAAGATCCGTGGCAGGCGGTGGCCCAAGTTTACGCCGAAGAGGCCGCTGTACCTGAACTTGAACCCGAAAAACTTCACCGTTGGCTGGGAGCCGCACGCCGACAACTGCAGGGTTTGGGAGAGGTTCCTCAAGGTGTCGCCGGAGAACGCGGTGGCGCGATGATAGGCTCGAGCCATTATTCGAAGGACGATACGGAAGCTCGATGCTTAAGACGTGACTCACGCCGCCGTACGCAACGTGCCAGTGATCTTGTGCATTCACCGTGCCGTGAGGACGCTGTGGCTCAACACATGTATCACATGCACACACACGACACGAAGTTGGTGACAGTATTGACGAACGAGTGACAAGCGACCACTATCCGAGAGCCACCCAAGAGCGGTTTACAAGGGTCGCAGCTGCAGATAGCGCGCGCAGATATATATATATATATATATATATATATATACACATACGGCGGGTAAAAACAGAGAATTGTGGAACTTTACCGGAGTTGGTGACGCGGTTGTATTTTCTACATGGTGTGCCAACCATCTGTCAACTTTCCCCCGCATTTTTCGGACGACAGTTATGAGAACACCGCGATCCGCACGAGATTTAGACCGCGAATTTCGTATTTCGCAGGACATGGCGGGTTGGTTGTTCGGTTTCGACTGAAAGGCGTGAGTTGTAGACGCGCGCTTGCTGGTACGTCGCATAGCAAGCGCTTGCATTCAGTGCAGCAAAATGAATCGCGAAGTGTTGGAAGTGTTTGGTTGTTAATAAAACGGGAAACAAATAAATAATGAATTGTTAATAAAAACTACAAAACAAGGATACCGAATGATTTTGGTAGAATACCCAGCATCAGAGGAACGACAAATTAAATTATTTAGTAGAACCACAGCGAGGGAGCAGTCACGGGGACCTTCATAGCTAAAAGGTGGTCGACTGAGTATATTGTAAGATGTATCAGTCGCGGCCGAGCTCATTAATAATATATTCTCATTCGAAAAAAAACTTCGTAACGGTGATTTCATAACGTCCTGTGGGAGTTCTTTTAGCACGAAAGTGTTTTTATTCCCGGATGCACAAAGATTTCGCTGACGTCATATCCGTCACTGAAGTGACGCCAGTACAATGGAGCAAGCGGCCTGTAAAGGGTGCACCCCTTCACACAGGGTCTTCTTGCGGGGAAGCAACCTTTAGTACTAAAGAGTAAGTTATATTAGAGTCCTTCAATGCTTTACAAAGCATTGAAGGACTCTGGTTACACTAAGGGTTGTTCGTTTTCGGGTTTTATATTTTAACGCGAAAGTGTTTTATGCCGGTATACACTAAGATTTAACTGACTTAATATCCGTCACGGAAATGACGCTAGTACACCTTTGCAGAAGCGACCCGGCAGCAGAACGTCGCTCGGCAAGCCCACCCACAACACAGCTGCCTACCCGCGAATCAGCTGCAGATTTCGCTGCACATGTCACTTTCGTGTTTTACCGAATTCCTCTAACAGATAAATCAACCACAGTTTTCTGACAGCACAACAGTGGCCGTTGAGCTAAGGGAATAACCCAGCAACCCTCTAACAAAAGTGAAGCGGCTGGGCCACGTATGTAGCCTCTTTATTCTTTAATTCTGAAGTGCTGCGCCATAGTTATGGACGATTTACAGTGTCGCTATGCATCTGGAAGAATATCGTGCTTAGCGGGAACGAACGGGTGAGGTTTGTGCTGTCCTCTACCCGTTACTTTGTCCTGCCCTTTACTCACCCGTCTGTGCGTGTTGTTCCGTTGCGCTTCACTTCATAATTTGCTCATCACCAATTGGGCCAACAGCACGTGCTACTTGAATAATGACGTGATCCTGCTTCTCCAGCAGCCCTTCAATAACGCTGAGAAGCTCGACGAGCCCCTCATGTCCCACTTCACCACCACAACCATTACCGTCATCATCGTCGTCATCATCAACGAAAACACCAGTAGCAGCTACTGCATCAACAACAAATATGTCATAGTCATGACTATAACAACCAACCCCTTTGTGCACCTTCAGTTGGGGACGAAGGTCTCTCCCAATGACTTTCAACTGCTCCCATCCTGCGCTCTCAGAATCCGTTGTTCGCCCCCAGGCTCTCTAATCGAGTCATCGGTCTTCCCCACTTGTTTTTGCATCCCTCGGTGGCCGTTTCGTTAAACGGACGGTTCACCCTTTTTTTCGTCACCCGCATTGCATCACTGTCCTGCCCAACCACACTTCTTTCGTTCAACTTGAGCCAGGGAACTTCCACCCGAACTTTCGCTCCAATCCACGCTGCTGTTTTCTTATCTCTAACTGTTATTTTATCATTTTTAATGGCTTATTGGGGTGACTTATGTTTTCCTTCAATGTGCTTAAAAATTCCCGCGATCCCGCAGAAGAATATTGTGATCGACAAGTTTGTACTAAGCTGGGGAACACGTTACAGCGCGAAAGTAGACGAAGGCTAAGAGGGAACGCGGGACAAGCGTCTTTCCCTTGTTCTCTCTTAGTCTTCGTCTATTTTCGCGCTTCAATGTGTTGCCCAGCATCCTGGAACATACTTCATTATCGGAACAACGCATTGCTTATGAACCACTCTTCTTATTGACAGAAATAGCCTATTGCTTATTAATTGCTTATTATTTCAGAATACTTGCCGAATGCAGCCCAGCACATACTAATGCTGAGTTTATTTTTTCCTATGGTTTGAATCAGCACTGTCAACCTTCCCAAGGTTGTGCTAATCATTCACCTCTTCCCGTTATTTCTACCCTTAAGCATAGTTTCTCTACATGTTTCTTAAACACTGCAAGTGAGCTTTCCACATATAGTTCCTGAAGCGTGTTACTAGCATCTTGAGCGACAAAAGCTCTGTTGTCTTTCCTGCGAAGCACAGGACTTGATCAGACTCTTTAAACGGGACCCTGTTAATGAGCGCATCGCCTTCATCACAGTCATTATCATCATCTCTTCATCGATTTCATTTTTTCATACATCTGGTGTAGCAAGCTAGGCGCCTTGGCCAGGCTAACCTCACTAGCATCATTAAAGGGTTCTCTCTCTCTCTCTCTCTCTCTCTCTCTCTCTCTCTCTCTCACTGTCGCTCTTCTCGCTCTCGCTCTCTCTATTGGCCATGTCCGGATTGATCAATAATAGGCCACACGTACATGCAAATTCAAGTGCAATGAAGCTGAGTTGGTGAAGCATCGGATGCGAAATTCGGAATTTTTTTGCTCGGATCCCCGGGACGTGCGAGTGGTTTGATTGATTGCAAACGCTGTCCCTTTATGTCGGGGTGATGATGCATTGCCATCACCCGGAGGTTTTAATGCGTAGCATTCCTGGCCGAATACCCCTCAGCCAGGACCGACATGCATTTCCACAAAATGCATAATTGGTGCAAGTAACACATTTAGTCGCTATAGTAGCGTAAATGAAGATAATTGGTCGAACAGAATTGGGGAAAACGAAGAAAAAACAGAAATAGAAAAATAAAAAAATGAACTGACGAAATAAAAAAAAATATGCATGTTATAAATCTCCTTTGAAATACGAAGACTAAACTAAAAGAAGCACGGCCAAGAATGTTGAAACTAATAAAAAATAGCGAAAACGGACGAACCCAGCACTGCACCTTGCATCTGCGGAGAAATACATAATATACTACCAAGTGTATCCACCTAGTCTCTATCATGGAGTAAATTTACATTGTTGGCATAAAAAAACAAAATACTGAAAAACACTAAAATAACCCAACGCATTTGGCTACTCATAGCCAAATTTCGCCGCAAAGAACTCGCAGTGTAGACAAACGACGCAAGAATGTAACGCGGTAGCAAACGATTCTCTGAACTTTCTTTCCTTTTTAACATTTTGAAATTTTCATTTTCAGCCAAGAAAATTGGGGTCACACTAGCGTCCCTAATCCCTCCATGGCGCTTCTGAAAGCTGGCTTTTGCTTCTGCGTTCGTTCAACGAACCTCTCATGCCCAGCTACAATGCGCGCGCACGTGGTGTGTGCGCACGTGTGCTTCCTTGCTTGCGTGTGCGCGTGCGTGCACTTTTACAACATATACTCACATTTCATGCACTTCTACATTCAAACAGGAGAGGAATTACCCGCGCCATACCCGCCATACGCGCTTGCAACGGCAACGTGCAAATTAAATCACAACGGCCAGATCACAATGGCAAATCAAATCAACGATGTAGCTGGCCACAGCGGCACCACGATGTGGCCAGCGGCATCGCGGTGCCGGGCGTTTATTTAAGCCGCGCTCCGGAAGAGGGCCCGAGCCACCTTGTCACAGTCGTCCTCCCGGAACCTGCTCGCCCGCGTCGGTTTGGTGCCGATGTTGAGGTAGACGCCCTCGCCCTTGGTGAACTGCGGCCACGTCACGTTCAGCAACGCTCCGGGATCCCTGCGGGGGGAGGAAGAGGCGAAGGAGGCTAAGTTCGGGCTTCCCGTCCGGCTCAATCGCCGTTTCGTCGTCTCACTTCATCGTGCCCATTGAAGGCGAGAATGCATCCAGGCGACCCCGCGGCTGCTTCGCGCCGCGGCCGAACCACATCCACGCTTTCCCGGGTGGTGCACTCCAAAAGAAAGGCTGATTATTATACGCCGAGACATGCTCATGTCCTGGTTTTCTCTTCACGGATAATTCTGGCGGCGTAATGAAAATACATGCCGAATTAAGCGTGTACTTTGCTGCTTCTTGCATCACAAGTTCCTCGGTTGGCAAGTTTTCTGCTCAACTATTTCCACCGTTGGGTTCTTCTTTCGCATACCAGGCAGGACCGTTCTACAAAGTCGGGCGAGATTTCGCACACAGCAAACCTTATATTCTAGCTGAAGGAAAGGGCTTCGTAGATAATTTCCTGACCTCTCTTTTTGTAATTAGGCAGTGAAAGTTTTTGCTGATTGTGCTACGCGTGGTAGCGTTTACGTCTCAACTACGGTAGAACCATCTCCCTTACGCGATATTGAACATAATGAAAGGTTTTTGCCTTAAATAATAGCTTTGAAAGATCGTTTACCGGAACAGTAAGAAAGTTTGGAATAATTAGTGGGGAAAGTGATGTCATATTGCCGAAATTAATGCTGGGCATACCCAACAATGAAGTCTTTCATGGTGGCAATAATAAAGAAGGTTCGCTCAAAAAGCGCTTCGAAATCAGCTTTACACTTAGCAAAGAGTATGTACTATTCAAAAACGGTGTACTATAATGAGGGTATAATATTTTCTTACTGCCATTAAACATCGTTCATGAAAATTAGTTCATCTTCTGTTAATAAAGAGTGAGCGAAAGATCTTTCATCTTTAGGCTCGCAGGTCGTTGCTTCATAGAGACTAAGTCGTACAATAACGCAATGTCAGACGGCAGAAAATGCAGAGCCAAAGTTGGGGCTACCGAATTCTGGCGTTCTTCGTTTTCTTCACGAGCTTTCAAATTAATTTTGATTTCATTTGATATCGCCGGAATGGTGGCATGCCGCATGAAAGTTTGTTAACACTGCAAATATAACTTATTTTTGGCGCTTTAGTAAGGAGCGCCAAAAAAGTCAAGAAAGGTGAAGAGAGAGCGAGCGAGAGAGAGACGGATAGAGAGAGGGAGAGGGGGGAACAAAAGGTCGAACACGGGTTACATAGAGACGAAGACCGGTGTAGCGCGTCTTTCGACCTGTTCCTACCGTCTACGGCGCTAATCGTTTTAGGGGCGAAGCTCCTTAAGTCATGGGTCTGTCCATCCCTTGTGTCTCGTGGTAACGTGACCGCCGCATGCTTTCGGAGATGTCGCAAAGTGGGCCGCGTGCACACGCGCAAGAACCGCTGCCAACCGGCAGCGGCAAACTCGGCACCGGGAGCGCGAGCTTGTCTGTGTTCGCCAACGGAGGCGCGAGCGCACGTGCACTGCGAGGGGGAGATCACGCAAGAGATCACGCCTATCACTCCCCCTCTACTTCCCTTCCCCTGCACTGGGTTGTATGCAGGTGAGCTCCCTGCCGAGCTCAAAATATCCCCAGTGAATTTCCTTTCATTTTCCCGTCGCGAACCACAACCCACGAACGCAGGCAGTCGTTCTCGGAGATCGAACGAGACGCAAGGACCTTTGCTCGTTTCCTCTCGTCTTGTTCGGGCACAAGTTCGCCCTAAATAAAAGTTCTTTCTTTACCGTTGTGTCCCATCCTACGTGACAAATTGTGGTGAAGGTGCTGGGGTAGTCCTCGATGGCGCGGGGTCTTTTACCAGGTCTGGGCCTGGGAGCATTGACTCCGCAAATAAAAGTTGATTTGTACAATGTACGCACACAGTCTTACGTCTTTCTTAATGATGTAATGGGCGAACTTTCACGGGAGAGTTACGGTTACCGATGATCTCCCCCTCTCGAGCTTCGCCCTACTTATCATCATTCATTCCGTCGATATGGTGTGATTTTTTTTAAAGTGGGAAGCGGTCGGCACACGTGTGGAGCTTACCCGTGGTCTGCAAAGCGACTCCACGCGCGAAGCAGCTCCTTGCTCAGTTCCTTCTCGGCATTGGTGACGTTCATGGCACCGGAGGACGTCTCGAGCGCGTAGCCCAGCGAGAGGAAGATGTCATCATAGTGGCCGGCGCCTTTGAGCCGGCTCGTGGAGTAAGAGGGCTTCTGGTCGAAGACGTACATAAACACCTTGGTTTGCACGCTAGAGGTGTGGCGGGCGAACTGCTTCATGGGACAGTTCACCACGATGTCGCCAATGGCATTCGCAAAGACCGCCTCCACACTCTCGTCCTTATATTTCTCATTGTAGTAGGCGACCAGGTCATCGAACTGATGGACGCCGAGCTCCTTGATCATCTCTCGAAGGTAGTTCAGAGCCTCCGCTCGACTCAGCTTGGAAACATCGTACTTTGAGAACTTTTCGAGGAAGAGGTTGGCGTAGTAAGAGCCTTCGTTTGCCGTCGCGCCGATGATCAGGTTCTTTGGGGCGGCAGCGTTCTTCAGGTCAACACTGGCGTCCTCCTCGATGTCCTCGTACTGGCTAGGAATGTACAGCGTCTTCCAGCCAGCCGGCTTGGTGGCGAAGTCGAGCAACGCTTGGGGCGTCTTGCTGCGGAGGCAGTCGAGAGCAGTGGGCGGGTCGGTGCAGCCTAGCTTCCGCACAAACTCCTGGCGTTCCCGTAGCCCTTGCCTTGCGGTCTCCTCTGAGGTGACGCATGTACGGCGAGCCGCTCATCATGATGGCGCGGTGAAAGAGCTCCGACGCACCTGCTATCGTGTGCAGGAGCCCGATGAGCGCTGCGCCGACCTGGTGGCCCATGAGGGTGACGCTGTGGACGTCGCCGCCGAAGGCCGCGGCGTTGTTGACGACCCATCGCAGCGCCCGGTCCACGTCCGAGAGACCCTGGTTTCCGGGCACCTTCAGAACATTCGAGCGCAGAAAGCCGAAGACACCGAGTCGGTAGTTGGGCACCACGACCATGGCGTTCCCGTGCGCGGCGAGGTACTTGCCATTGTAGAAGGGGAACGAGTTGGAGCCGTAGTAGTAGCTGCCGCCGTGGACGACCAGGATTATGGGGTGTTTGGGCACGCTGTCCGAAGACTTGCGGGCCGGCACGTAGATGTTGAGGTAGAGGCAGTCTTCACTGCTGTTTCTGTAGTCCAGCGTCATCTTGCCAACGTTAATCGAGGGCTGCGAGCACATGTTGGGCGGCTGGGAAGCGTCAAGGAGGAAGGGCCACGGCCGCTGGAGGTTGGGAAGCTGCTGGAAGCGGTTCTGCAGAAGTGCGGGCCTCATGTAGGGCACGCCGTAGTAGACGTGCAGGCGCCGCTCGTCGAAGGTTTCCTCGACGCCCTGGATCGGCCCGCTGCTCGGGTACGACAACGGGGCGGTGTACTGCTTCTCAGATGAGAATGTGACGACGGCCGTGACTGCAATCCAGATCACAGCGAACAGGGCTCGGACAGCGAGGATGGCTGCGCAAGAAAAAGCACACGTCAGCGAATGCTCGCCCGCACAGCGACTCAACGCGCGTTGTGGACCTCAACGTAAAATGGTTTCGAGCATTTCTCAATACTTCCAAGCTGCACATGTTCAGGAAAACTACTTACGTTTGGTGATTTGAAGCTATGAGCCAAAGCCTTAGTGCTACTTACTGCAAAAAAGAACGGTTCACGAGAGTGCAGCCGATCTGCTTGGCGTAAGTACGCAGTAAAAAAACTCGAGATTATGTTGAACGCTTGCAAAATACTGTAACAGCAACTTGTTAACATCGTTAATTTTCAGTTCACTTGCATCCAACTTTAATTGAACGCGGAACGCAGGCGCTAGTGAAACTAACTGCACCTAACAGTTATGATGGTGAGAGGAGGAGGAATAAACTTTATTTATGCGAGCCTTAGGTGCTGCTGTCTGGGCACCCGCCTGGTGGGGGGTTTCCTCTAGTTCGGGATACCCTGGCCTGCACTGGCCACCCGGGCCCTCTCTACCAGGCTACGCTGGGAGGAGAGGTCGGAGCTGGTCAGTTGTGCCACCCACTGCTCGTAAGTAGGTTGGGGATTGGGAGTAAGGGACGGGGTTTGTTGACACCCCCATACCAGATGGTATAGGGTGCCAGGATGGGGGCAGTATTTGCAAGATACGGGGTAGAGGGTGGGGTACATTGTATGGAGTAGGGTATTGTGGGGGTAAGAGTTTGTTTGTAGTCGCCGGAGTATTGTACCTTCGGTTCTAGATAGGTGTGGAAACAGTTAAATTTTTGGATGACTTAAAGGGGCCCTGAAAGGCATTTTGAGCACACTAAATGAACTAGCGCAACCGTTAGATTGGGTCGTCAACGTCCTCTGTGCCAAGTATTACTCTTTTACGCGCAGCGGAAAGCTCACACTTTTGTTGCAAAGTTTGTCGTTTTTTTCTCACCCTTTCCTTCGTGTTTTTGGACGCCGCCATCTTCACATGTCTACATCATCGATTCCCAGATGTTCGTCATGAGCTAGACATCGTGCTATTGGGCGGCTTTTTCACGCACTTCCGGCAAAGAGATGAGTCGTCTGCTCAGCGTCGGCTGATCTGCCAGCGGAGTGCCGGAGTGCTTGGGCATTTTACGACAAACGAAACAAGTGTAAAACAAACGCTTAACCGTTTGTATTGAATGCAACACAAACGCTTAACCGTTTGTATTGAATGCAACACGGCCATAACACGACATGGATATTCTCTTACCTGAGTACGTTCCATAAGAAAGCGTTCAAGCCCCGTGGCACTTCTTTCGTGCAATCGCAGAGAACGCCCTGAGCCGAATGCCCGGGTTTGACGCATACATTTTATTCAACTTCAAAACAATCCAGAGATGCGTTTTTAACGAACACAACGTCACAACATGCGTTGAAAGTCTGAACCACGATTGACAGAGGATGGGTTGCCTCCTGCCCGTCGTAAATTCGGTACTCACCTCGCGCGCGGTTTGCGGGGACGAACAGCAAGTCACTTAACTCTGGCGCACAAGCCGATGGCTTTTAGCCACGCACACTGCACATACCCCATGCGAGTTGAGTCGTACGTCGCTCGAGAAAGATAATCCAGACCATGGGAAGAACTATCCACCCGCAGAAGCACAACGTCGCATTTCATCGCGAAACAAAGGCGTCCACAACACACACCAACCATCGCCTCCTGTAATGCCAAACGCATCTCGCACGCCTGCAGTGCCCACATGTCGCGAGGTGGGGCCCCAAGCTGAACCGGGATCACGGAACCGTAACTGACTTCTGGAGCGGTTTGTGCCTTGTTGCCAAGGCAACCGATGTTTGATATTGTCAAAGAAATGGCGCTCGCTCCAGCGCTAGAAAGCTCAGAGCCGCGGCGGAGAATGTTTTGCCAACGTTGCCGCTCTCCACCACGCGTCGCCCCAAGCTGAACTGGCCACATGATTGAAGCGTTTGTGCACGGGTTCTGTATCGATTTAAAATGTCTTTTTCACATGCCGCCGCCAGGAATTACCACCGCCACAAAAAGACCCTGCACCAGCGGGGCCACATCTGATACGGCGCTTTTTGGATAAACAGTGCGCGGTGCATCAAGCGAACGAGCGCACGACCCCCCCGTGCGGCTGCGAGTTCGCCGCCGATAAAAAGTCATGTGCCGCCAGCAACGTACACCGCGAAAGGGCAAGGCCAGGCCGCCGCATACATGCGGCCAGATTTTTCGTTCGCCTTTCCAGCCTTGAGCGGAGTGCGTGCGGGATTCATGGTGTCAACAAAGCTTGCCCGTAGCAGACGACAGTCTGAGCAGCACAATAGCGGAAGTACGTCACAGGGAGGCAAGGCTGGCGCGCCGCACAATAGCGGAGCACAAAAGCAGCACAATAGCGGAGCGCAGCATCATGGGAGGCAAGGCTGGCGCGCCGTCAACAGCGGAGAGTAAGTCGAAAGGAGGAGGAAACTCGGAGCGACGATAATGCGCGGTTTTTGATTTACGATTTCTCAGCTAATACTCATCGCTTTAACAAAATTCTTGCGGGAGGAGATTGCAAATACATTGCTTTATTTGGGTGCATGTACATCCATGCATCGGCGGAAGGTATTTCAGGACCCCTTTAAGTAATTGAAAAAAGGTCTTTCGGAGCCGAAGTTCCAGCAGTCAATAGCTTCCCGAAATGGACTAACTGCACCAGCTAACAGTTATGATGGTGAGAAGCAGTTAAATTTTTAGGATGACTTAAGTAATTGAAAAAAGGCCTTTCGGAGCCGAAGTTCCAGCAGTCAATAGCTTCCCCAAATAAAGTTTTGTAGGTCATCTTGATAAACGGTGCATTGAACCATTTAAACTAAAGTTGTGTGTATTTTCTAGAGCGAAAGCTTTGTTAGTGGGACTGATGGCGTCCTGACAAAAAAATAATGCATTTCCCCATAGACCGGTTGGTCGACCGAAAAGATCTGAAAAGATCTTTGGACACACGGTGCGTGCGTGAAACCGGGCTCCCATTGCGTCAAAACGGTTACTTGAAAATCGCGAAAAAGGAACGGTTCTAGATAAGCCAATACACGCATCGATCATGAAAAAAGGAGTACAATAGTATGCATTAATCTCGTAAACCACGCATCGGTATACATTTAGATCGTTCGTAGATGCGCTTACTTGGTGCGCGAAAAACCGTCGCGTGGGTTCACTCTTCGTCTACGAATAGGGTCTTTGAAGGCTTGGCGACCAATTGAACGCACTTTTGCGAAGGTTATGACGCTCTTCTGACGCAGATTTGATGCGAGAAAGCTTTGTTCGTTAAAGCAAGAAATGTCACGAAATTAAAGTAGAAGTCGCAACACTGCCAATCCGTGGTAATACATGGGTATCAAACGTGCCTCGAATGACCGTAATTAGCGTAAGCATACCACCACAGCCACAGGCTGGCCTACGCAGCAGGCAGATTCAGTTTAGTGTTTTCATGTTAACGCTAACATACAGCGTTAGAACTTCACAGAATACCGTGTTTCTGTGGCCTACCGGCTAGCAACACGTCTTAGCAAATGGAATGTAGCATACCCAAGCGGCGTCGGCTCGCGCATAGCGACCCAGTCAGTTCACGTCGGGGGCTCCAGCTGCGCCGCCGCCATCGATGGAGCCTCGTGCTTCCGTTCCCAGTTCGCTCACACTGCGAATGCAGCGCAGTGCTTCCCGCTGCTTTCCGGAAGACTCAAACACAGTGGTTTTCCGCTGGCGTTCTCATTGATAGGCTGGTACTTCAGGCGCTCCAGCCCGTCGTTTTAGAGACCCGGTGCCGCGACAGGAATTCTCTCCCATTGGAGCACTAGATGGGGGTTTTAGCCGGTGCCTCGTGGAATGCCGGGCTCATCCACCGTATGGGTGTCCTCTACACATTCGTGTGACAGTTTGTCAACGTGGCCCATGTGCTCCGCAAACTCCACAAAAGAAGTGAGGGGGAAGAGCCGCCTCGCACCGGGCGAAGCCCCAGCAAAAATCTCAACAAATACATCGGGGGGCTATTTGATGGGCAGCACAGATGCATTCCGGAGTGTTGCTCCGTAAATTCCACTGGCAGCCTCGTTGGATTGGCCCATCTGAAGCCAAAACTTTTTTCATGGAAGAGGGATTCACAATGCTGGGGTAACTGACTGCAGTCATTCAGCTCAGCCCAGTAATTCTCCTCTTCAGCAGTCTTTGTCAGGGCAATCATGGTTGATCCGGATGTCGCCGTTGTTTGAGGCGAGGTTTGAATCTCCAACTGGCAGGTTTTTCAGCGCTAGACCGCAAGATGCGCCAGTAGCGAAAAAAAATTACAAGCGTCTTCCCGTGGGGGGAACCATGGGGTGATGCGACGCATCGGGGGTAACGGGGTGGCTGGTGCTAGGTATGATCACTCCAGCCAGCGCGATATCAGAATTGTTAGTCTCCATTCAAATCATCGGTGGTCATCGGATGTCATCGGAGCGCCGGCGATGGAACGACTGAGCGGAGCGGCGCAGTTATCGCGTTTATATGTACCGCGCGTTAACGGTGAGGGGAATGAGAGAGAGCAGCGCATGCGCATGTGTTAACCGAGCTAACGCACAGTTGGCGTTGCGGTGAGAGCGGGCGCTAACACACAGATGGCGCAGCGGTGAGAGCGGCTTACCGCGCTGCTGGCGCGGCGAGGAGAATGGGGAAGAGGCGTGCGGACTACGGACGGACGCCGGAGGGACAAGGCGAGTTAAAGAGATGCGTTGCATCTAAAAGACGCTTAGTTTGCGAAGCCTTCTCGGCGAATGAATGCCGGGCCAGCCAGCAAGAATGGGGACAGCAGAGAAGGCACCTCCGTTGCTAGGCGACGCCCACGAGCAATAAGCAGCGTTCTGTCGCACGTGGCTCACCTTACGCGCCGAGGCCTAGCGCTGCTCATGATGAAGATGGAGGGTGATGAAGACGCGGCCGCTACAAGCTGGGCATGCGCAGAGCGGCTGGTCTGCTGAGCGAAAGAATGCCACAAAGTGACATCGGCCGCCTCGTTTGGTTGTCCCTACTCGCTGCTATATTGTTGTACGGTGTTGAGTAGGTTGGCGTTAGTGTAGGTATGGGTGAAGCTGGACCAGCAGCTTATGAAGCTCTGGAACGGGTGCGAAGAGAACACCAGGGACAGCGACGAGAACGACGACGGATATCAACAGATTCAGCCGTGGTTCAAAATCGGAAATTCAGGAAACGTGAGGCTGTGTATATAAGGTAGTGTCTATTATCACGGCAACCGTGAGAATTACCGTCAGAAATTTCTCACGGCAGTCGCCTCTCATTGGCTAAGAACGCTACCCGGGGATTCAATGGGATAAAGAGTCCCTAAAAAGCCGTGTTTTCAGCTGCCCCTCTAGGGCTGTGGTGTATCACTTTTTATTTATTTATTTATTTATTTATTTATTTATTTATTTATTTATTTATTTATTTATTTATTTATTTATTTATTTATTTATTTATTTATTTATTTATTTATTTTGTGAAGAAGATATACGGCGTTCCGCTAGAAGGCTGGACTTGTTTATTCACGAACGAGGCGTCAACGCAGACGGGGTGAGCCGAAACGACCAGCTTTTCTCGAGCCTGACACTGAACGAGCGCGTCCTCTTCCTCAAGCGGCATCCGGCGCATATCCACGTAGAGGGGTTTGCCCGTTGGGGCTGATGCTCATCACAGTTCTCGTGGGCGCAACATGCTAACTACAATACCCCCGGCAAAAAGGTGAGCCATCCTGGCGACCTACGGGGAACACAAGACGAGCGGGTCATAGTATGGCTTAAGCCTCTGGACGTGAACCGTCTCGCGACCACGACATCGGCGGTCCGAGGTGGACGTTACGGGTTCAACAACATAGTTCACAGGCGACGTTTGTTCCCGTACTCGGTAAGGCCCCTGGTATTGAGAAAGAAATTTCGACGAAAGACGGGGAGCCATCCACGGTACTGAAAGCATGACCAGTGGTCCTTTCGTAAATGTTGGAGCTGTAATGGAGTCATCGTGACACACCTTTTGGCGTTGCTGCTCTTCCGATGTAAATCGTGGGGCTAGTTGGCGACATTCCTCGGCGTGTCGAGCGATGTCCCACAGTGGTGCATACTCGGAGGCATCAGGTCGGTACGGAAGGACTGTATCCAGCATGCAGGAGGGCTCACGACCATAAAGTAAAAAAAAGAACGGCCTGTGGTCGCCTGCGTGGCCGTTTTATAAGCATACGGCACGAAAGGAAGAACGAGGTCTCAGTTAGAGTGGTCCGAGGAGACGCACATGGCGATCATATTGCCAAGTGTACGGTTAAACCTTTCGGTCAGGCCATTAGTCTGGGGGTGGTAGGACGTGCTCTTTCGGTGGACCACGTGCCACTCGGCTAGAAGGGCCTCCACGACTCCGGATAGAAAGACGCGGCCTCTGTCACTCAGTAGTTCGCGAGGAGCACCGTGCCGAAGAACAAAACAGCGTAGAAGGAAAGACGCGACGTCCCGAGCCGAGGCGGCCGGTATCGCAGCTGTTTCGCCATACCTCACCAACGGCGGTGATGATCCAGCGGTTACCGGCGGCTGTGCTTGGGAGTGGGCCGTAGAAATCGATGCCTACCCGGTCGAAAGGCCGCGCTGGGCAGGGCAATGGCTGGAGTGGGCCACTGACGTGATGCGGTGGAGACTTGCGACGTTGGCAGTACGGGCAAGATCTAACAAACTTGGCGACAAAGGTGTACATCCCGCGCCAGTAGTAGCGGAGTCGGAGGCGCTCGTAGGTTTTAAGGATTCCAGCGTGAGCACTTTGCGCATCGGTGTGAAATTTAGCACAGATGTCCTTGCGCAAGTGGCGAGGAATCATGAGTGGCCATTTTCGACCTTCGGGGAAGTAGTTCCGGCATGCTCTGTGGTGGTTATCGTCGCTGAAGGATCCGATCCTTCAGCGACGATAACCAACACAGAGCATGATGATCCGTTACGACGTCAAAAGGGTGACCGTACAGGTAAGGACGAAATTTCCTGATTGCCTATACAATAGCCAAACATTCTTTCTCTGTGACGGAGTAGTTGACTTCGGCCTTCGTCAGTGTACGGCTCGCGTAACTCACCGCGTATTTGTCAAAGCCGTCCTTTTGATTAGCGAGCACGGCACCTAAGCCAACACCACTGACATCAGTGCGAATCTCAGTGGGCGCATTCGGGTCAAAGTGCCGTAGTATCGGTGGTGACGTAAGCACCCGACGTAACGTTAAGAAAGCGCTCTCACACTCGGGGGAACATTCGGCAATGTCTCTACTTCCGCCAAGAAGCTGTGTGAGAGGCGCGATGATGGAGGCAAAGTTGCGTACAAAGCGGCGCGGAAGTACGAACAGAGGCCGATGAAGCTTCGTAGATCCTTCAGCGTGGTTGGCTTCGAAAACTCCGACCCGGCACGAAGCGAACGACGGCTGGCGAAGTCGCGGTTATCAGACGCAGCAGGTGTCGTCGGCAGCCGGGTCTGGAGCGTGCTGCATGGGCGGTGTTGGCGTATACGACAAGGGCCAGGAGGTGCGTTGCGCGCACCCGTCATGCCACGACGGCAGTAGCATGCCACATGTTTGGCGATCACACATGAATAGCAGACTAGGGCGATTATCCACCGTGCGCCAACGATTCCCGAATGGAGACGCTGGATGCGGAGCGACACGCATGGACCGGACGCGTTAAACCCCGGCAGTGGCATGACTCCCAGGGCTTGCAGCAGGCGCAAAGTAAGACATGGTTCCAGTGAAAGGTCGTGCCACGGTTTCGGCATAGGTGAAAGGCCTATGTGGTACTGGGTCGAAGAAAGTCAAAGGAGCTGCCATCATAGCTTGCGGCGTTATGTCGGCGTATGCCACTGGAGCTACCGCGGGATTGGGCGGTCGAGTGCTTGGAAGTGCGTCAGCGACTTGTTGTATAACGCTCTTCAGGGTTGGAGGCTAAATCTGACTGAGGCGGCTTCTCTACGTCGCTAACGAGAGAAAGCTGACGAGCCACCTCTTCGCGAACAAACTGCTGAATCTGGGAGAAGAGGACACTCCCATCTTCAGATGACAAGCTGCAAAGCGAATTGTCTTGTTCCGCTGGTTTACGAGTGAGAGCCCGCTCCCTGCGAAGTTCATCGAACTCTTGGCAAGCGTTTATGACTTCAGTAACCGTCCGAGGGTTTTTCGCGAGCAACACGTGGAAGGCATCGTCGTCTATGCCTTTATGGATATTCTTGATTTTTCCCTCTTCAGTCAATGCGTTGTTTGCCCATTTACACAAGTCAAGGATGTCCTCGATGTAAGAGGTAAAGGTTTCGTTCGTGCGTTGAGCCCGTTCGTACAAACGTTGTTCAGCGCGCATTTTCCGAACAGCTGGGTGCCCGAACACCTGAGATCAGACCCGTGGTTCTTACACCACGTTTCTTCGACACCGGTTAAGGAGAGACTGACGTTGTTCCGTCTCGGTTTATCGTCCCAGTTGCTATGGGTGCTCACCCGTTCGAAGGTGGTGAGCCAATCCTCAGCCTCCTGGTCATCAGTGCCGTTGAAGAAGGGGGGCTCCCGTGAACGGACCATGCCAGGGCAGATGACCGGTGCCACAGGAGGTGGGGGCTCGTGTTGGTTACCCTGAGACATCGTCGAGGGAAGTGTCCGGCTGCGCAGCTCCGGGGTGGATAAATGGGGACCCGAGCAGCACTGCAACCTCTACCAAAAACTGTAAAGGAGATAGTCGGTGTTCCGGTAGAAGGCTGGACTTGTTTATTCACGAACGAGGCGTCAACGCAGACGGGGTGAGCCGAAACGACCAGCTTTTCGCGAGGCTGACACTGAACGAGCGCGTCCTCTTCCTCGAGCGGCATCCGGCGCATATCCACGTAGAGGGGTTTGTCCGTTGTGGCTGATGCTCATCACAGTTCTCATAGGGCGTCATTTATTACAATTTATTTATTTATTTATTTATTTATTTATTTATTTATTTATTTATTTATTTATTTATTTATTTATTTATTTATTTTTTTATTTATTTATTTATTTTTATTTATTTTTTATTTATTTATTTATTTATTTATTTATTTATTTATTTATTTATTTATTTACTTATTGACTTCAAAATACTGCAGGCCAGAATGGCCCTATCAGGAGGGGCAAGTTAAGAATACAAAGTTCATTAGTCGGTATCAGCAACAACAACAACAACAAAAAAAAACGCTACACTATCTGGAAAACAACATAAGGCAAAACAGCACATGGACAGTATAAACACGAAGCCGAACAGAATTCAACATCGATCTTACCAATACGTTTGATATAAATAAGATATCATCGCTGTGTTACGTCAATACAATCGGTTCAACAAGACAAGTGCTGCCCCAATGCTCTAGCAAAATTTTTCAGCTGCTAGAATTGATTCAGGAAATAGATTCCAATCTCCTATGGTACGCGGAAAAAAGGCTATTTTTAAATGAACTAGCCCTTGCGACAATAGGCTCTAAAGCATGCTCTCGTGTATGACGCGTTCTTCTCGTGGTTAGTGGCTTAAGGAATGTAGGTATAGGCAACGAAACGTTTTTAGTCAATATATTGCGAAGACGATTTAGTTTCCTTCTTGTTCCTAGGGTGGGGATATTATTGTCGGTCATGAACTGCCACACCGGTTTTAAACCAGAAGGCTCAGGTTCGAGTCCGACATTGCAATGTTTTTTTTTTTTTTTAGCTTTCGGATTTTTTCGGTCATCGTGATTTTGTTAAGGCTTTTTTTTACTCTGGTTTTTACTGCATCAAGAGATCGACGCAAAGGACTTCTAGAATGGGATGAATTACGTTTAATATAGGTTATGTTCCGTGTAGCTGGGCTGGGTTAGATTAGGTTTATTGCAGTTTGGCTGGATTTGGGTAGATTATGACGCGTTCGGTTATGTTACGTTAGGTTACGTCGGGACGTAATATTATTCAGCAAATTTTAGGCCAGCCAGTTTTTATGAGAACTGCCGTGACAATTTCCCGGACGTGATCCTCATAACTGCCACGAGATTACACGCGGCCTATATATAAACCGGGAAAAGGTTATGGGCTATGTGATAGTCAGGACTAATTCGAGTTTTTATGACCACCTTTAACATGACCATAACCTCCCTAAACCAAGAATAAGTAGAATCACTAAGAGCAAGCACCCCTCCATCGCGGTAGTCTCAGATCCATTAAGTGAAACGCCACCAACTTTTGTAGCGTGAGCTACACAGACCGAGGTTGAGCAGTTTCGCGTGGCTCCTGGAGAGCCGTGCTGCGCATGCGCGAGGAGCAGTGACGTCTCACGGCGCACAGCTGGACTGCCGGAACCGCCGCCGCCGCCGCCGCGACTGGACTGGACTTACAGTCGCTAGAATTCTAGCCACTGTACTGGACTGGACTGAATAGGATTGGATTGGATTGGATTGGATTGGATTGGACTGAACTGGATTGGACTGGAAATCGTTTTAGCGGCAGTAAGCATTATAATCAGCTAATCCTGACAACCAGGAAATCTAAGAACAACCAGCTGAACCTTAGCTCACGCTACGTATATCCTGGCGTAGCCGAGTTAAGCCACTGCTAATTTTTTTCTTTCGAGCCTCTGACTGAGATAATCAAACCCCCTTTTTTAAGAGAAAGACGATTAAAGCGCGAAGCTTTCTCCCGCGCAACGTGAGTCCAAGTCGTAGTCCAAAATACAAACTTCTTCGACCGTGTTGGAACGGAGCAATCGGATAGACGTCGGCTTTATAATGCGAGGGACCCAGGTTGGGTTCCCACCACAGGAAGCGTTTTAAAGACGATAGTCTTTCTTGGGCTACTTAAACCCAGAAATTTTGGTCTGTCTGTATGTGGCTCGATTCAGCCACCCGGCCAAAATAAAACAATGCCTGTGCAATAGTCATAGCTAAATCTACCCGTCTAAGTCCGGTGTAATGTTCATACTTGTCAACATTGTTGAAGAAGAACAAGACATTACGCAAATATAAGACAAAAAATTAATACAGAAGTGATATTTGCAGTGTTACTTTATAAAAAATCATACATGCTTGACTTCTGCGAAATTAAATACTTCATCAACTGCAGAAAAAAAATTCACTCTGCCGTCGCCTGCTGTCAACCGCGCCACTATAGCTTCTGGCGCCGTTTTAAGAAATCAACCGGCAACAGTTAGGCAAGGTTCCACTAGATAGGTTCCACGTTCTCTTCCAACGCACGTGGAGTAGGGAAACGCGGTTCTATAAACGTTGAAGTAGGGCGCCTCGATTAACGCGCGTCTTCGCCGTACGGCAGCGTTCGCATCGAGACACCCGGTTTGGAGAAGTGGAACGCGGGAAGTTTAAAATGATTTAAGCAAACCTTTGGCGTCTTTACCTTGGGAGGAGCGCGACGCAAGAGGAGCAAAATGAGAGGTGAGCGGGAAAGTGAAGGGATGCATTTACTTGGCAAAAGTCGATAATGACTATCGTCTTTTGACGACATTTGCAGCGAAAGAGCAGATACGCGGCCATTTTTTTTTTTTTTCTTGGGGCGCTTGATGTGCCTTTGTGCGAACCTGCTATGTAAGTTGGATTTCCCGAGGTGCGTTTAGTGAAGGATGCATTTACTTGGCAAAAGTCGATAATGACTATCGTCTTTTGACGACATTTGCAGCGAAAGAGCAGATACGCGGCCATTTTTTTTTTTTTCTTGGGGCGCTGATGTGCCTTTGTGCGAACCTGCTATGTAAGTTGGATTTCCCGAGGTGCGTTTAGAGCGTAACGCACCATGCTTCCCTTCACCCGCAGTATTCATCATCGTCGTTATCATCATCATCGCCAGAGAAAGTTAGCTTTTCTGCAGTGCGTTGTGGGGGCAACGCCGCCATCTGTGAGGCATAGGAAAGCTTCGCTTTACTGCCTTCGGAAAACAGTTCGCCGCACACGACCCCGGGCCGCGCCTGCCAGCTCGGACACTCAGCGGCTCGAACCGGCGCAGACCACGGTAGCAACCGCTTTGTCACTGCTCTTCTGAATCAATCTGGTCGCTAAAATGAAGTTCCACATGCGAGAAAGTAGGGTTAGTGTGGTGAAAAATTGTGCTTGGGATTGTTATCAGGGCTTATTTTAAAAGACGGCGATCAGATATCTGCCGCGATGCAAGCGTATACGCTGACCGGCCCCCGCGGCGCGCGGCGGGCGGTGCGCCGACCGGTCGAGAGATGGCAATACCTGCGCGGAGCATCGAAACGGCTACGCAGATGTTCAATCCTACGACGATCGCTGAGCTGAATTTGTAGATTCCGCGCGTTTGTTCGCAAGAAATTGATAAAGCAGGCAATCGCGAAGTGTTTTCTGCCTTCGGAAACAGTCCCGCGCACACGTCCGGTCGCGCCTGCCAGCTCGGCACACTCAGCGGCTCGAAAACCGGCGCAGACCACGGTAGCAACCGCGCTTGTCGCTGCTCTTCTGAATCAATCTGATCGCTAAAAAGAAGTAGCTTATGCGAGAAAAGGGATGATAGTGTGGTGAAAAGTTGTGTTACGGATTGTCATTCGCAGTTACACAGATAGCGGCAATCAAATATCCGCCAGGATGCTAAGCCTAGAGTTTCCAACACCCGAGCCGACCAGAGCAACGCACGCCGGTTGCGGGGTGTTGGGGCTCAGCGGGCTCTCATTGGCTGTGGCCTCACGACGATTGCAACGATGGCACGACTGCATCTGGCTAGCCAGACGCACGTCGTGAGCCTCCTCCGACCAGCGATCGACGCCAAAACGGGTCCTAACGATCAATCGTAACGATCAGTCGCATGCGAATCGCGTGTACCAGTCGTACATGTGTCCAGCGCTTAAAACTTGGCCGCCGCACATTTTACAGGAGTTAAGACCCAACCCGCGGATGAGGTGCTTTCCCTTCATCCTTTCTTCGCTTCTTTTCCCCTGCACGTGCCTGACATCGCATCTAGTCATTACAGCTACGGTGGAAGAATATTTTGTTGCCTTATAATGTAAACATTCGCGATTCAAACTAGGTAAATGATCGAAAACATATGACCTGTAGTTTTCTTCGTAACGGGTCCTCCAGAACTGAATCGTTCACTCCCCTTACTAGTTGCTTACCGGCAATACCGTAATGAATCCCGCAGAGAATATCACGTAAAAGGAACCGACGTTCCTACAAAAGACGAGTTTACCCCTTCTGCACGTACAGACATCGTAAAGCTGCGCACCCGCGAAGCAAATGTCTAGTACGCGTCACACGTCGCTGCATATATTGTAAGCATTCTCAGGCTGCATACCCCATCCCCCGCTAATGCGTCCGTCCACCTGTAAACGCGGGACACAATATACGTACAGCCGGTAAAACGCTTGTCTATAACAGCGATTTCAACTTCAACCAGCTACATCCGAAAACTGCCGAAACATGCTCGTTCCAAACATGTCGGTGGCAAAAGCGAAGGGCTAAGACTTCAGAATTCCGCAGTAGTTTTATTCAAATCCCGCTCCGGCGGGGCAGGAGAGGGCTGAGAGTACGAACGCTGTGTTATAGACAAGCCTTTTACCGGCTGTACACTTGTGGTCATTTAATTTAAAGGCCAACTGCACTCAAAATTTCGACCTCTCGAAAACCGTATTTTCCTATAGTCTGCTTGAAAAGAAGTCAACACGCAAAATACAATAGCTGAAATACGCGCGTGGACGCCGCAAGCGGCCAGCAAAAATCAGCGATTTTGAAACCGAAACCGAGGAGAGCGCGGCCATTGTAGTGACGTTGCACTCGGGGGAATGTCTGCGCGCAAGCTCTACGCGCGCACGGGCAGCACATGGGGGAAGCGCGCGCAGCAGAGCTCGACCGGTTCTCCAGCTGCGTGGCTGGCCAGAGGAAGAAGCCCCCGTCGGCTGGACGTCACAGGCGCGTCATGGCTGTTTACGCGATCCGCCGGTAGGTGCAGCGTGGTCTGCGGCGGAGCCTTTTTAAACGCTTCTGACTGATTAAGGAGGCGTGTTACGGGGCTACCACTTGTGTCCCAGCTTATTTGAGGGTACTTACTACGCATTAAAAATAAATTTGGTCCACGTGAAATTTGAGTGCAGTTGGCCTTTAAGGGACCCCGCAACACTTTTTTCCCACTTTTTTTGAAATCCTAAATGCTTGCAGAACGTAGACACCCAACACTCTCAGTACTTATATTAGGGGGTCCCAAAGTACCTCAGCCAAAATTACTGCTCTATGCCCATCAAATAACTTGTAAACTCGCTCAAAAGATTTTAAATGCAGAGCATTTCAGTAACTCACGATGTCACCCGCGTTGGCGTCCGTAGTCCGCATCGCTCCCCCTACACTATATAACAAAATAACACCTTCCGGCGCCAGGTTTCGATCCCACGACTGTGCGTGCGGAACGAACAAGGTACACGGCGCTCTACCGACTGCTCCACAAAGCCAACACAGAATGGAAGGTTACGCACGCGCCTTATATCCTTGACTCATTCAACCATCGGCCACAGGTGCGCCCTCTCCCCCGTGTCCTCCTTGCCTTCTCTCCGCTCGCAACACGCTCTCTCGCCGCGTTCGGTTCGGGCGCACAAGTGTGGACGTGCGCAACCCCCTCTCTCGCCGCGTTGGGTTCGCATCACGCTTTCGTGTGGTGGCGCGATTTCGGCGCTATAACACTCTCTCGCGAAGGGCATTGGATTGGATTCGATTGGATTGGATTTGCTTGGCTTGGCTTGGATTGGATTGGATTTGAATTGGGTTGGATTAAAGTGGATTGTGTTGGATTGTGTTGCGTCATAGCCGCGCCACGTTGCATCATAGCCGCTCCACGTTGCGTCATAGCCGCTCCACGTTGCGTAATAGCCGCGGCAGGGGGTTCACGGCACGTTTCACGTTTCACCATCGACTTCATCGACAATGTCTACGCTGGAAGACAACAATTACAACAACAACAACCAATACGTAATCCATAAGACTTGCAGGCGCGCCCCCCGCAGAAATGCTCTGCATTTGATCGTGCCCCTCGCGAGGGGGATGTTTTTCTGGTCAACACGAAGTCGGCGACTTGCAAAGAGGGCGAGGAGGGTGCTTCTCGTGGTGCGAATGAAAAGATACATTCATTTCCTGCGACCCCCAGATAAGGCCACTGCGTCTTAAAGGCGACAAAATGTATTTCTCTGTTTCCCGGTCTTGACGTTCTTCGACGGCTCGAATTACGCCACTAAGGCCATGTACCGGCTGTTGGCAGGTTTTCCTTCAGTTGCAGCAATGAACGGTTTTCGATAGCAACTTTGAAAATAAAGCCACAAAAACAAAACAGAAACGGAAGGCGTATCTGGTGCGACGAGCAAATCGCGCAGTGCCGCTCCGTGCTGGCGTTAACTGTAGCTTTCGCAGTGCTTCCCGACGCGAAGGAAAGAGTGAAAGCGCTTATCGAAAGTGTTGCAGGGTTCCTTTAAATACCTTACGGCTTTCATAGCTTGATGTAAGGTTGTTTCAATGCTTCCACGGGCAATGTCTTGGCAGTAGTTCATTTGTGCATACCACAAAAGCCGACTTTACGTTGCCTCGGTGTATAGCAGTCAAGCCCGCCAAACACTTGGCCTTTGTAAGACTGGCTTCACACCTTTGTCTTGTGTATTGCAGTGAAGTCCTCAGACAATAAATGTGCCACGTAAGAAAGCCTAGAAGGGGCGAGGGGTACCATACGAGGGGTTGGATACGTCGCGATATAGGCACGTTGCTATGATGCTTGCCTCGCAAGCAGCAGCGCCGTTTTCTATATCCCGGTCGTTCGGGGGGTCATTTCTGTTGTGAAAGATGCCACCCATATTACGGGGTCGGTTCGTAGCCTTCACATTACGTAAGTGTCGGCGCTCTGTCCCAGACACCAACAGCCGGAATTATTACGAGTCACGCACGGACGCCCACACAAAGAAGGTATCCAAGGTATAGTCATGATAACAAGGCTGAGAAGAACGAGCATTGGCGAAGACGAAAATACGCAAGTCGCGGCTATCATAGCCGACCCATCATATTCCAGATAACACAAATGGCAGGGAGGAACCGATGCATTCATCACGGCCGTCTTTCTTTACACCGTGTCTCAGTGTCAACCCCTTAGCGGGCAGTGGGCGATAACTGCTCGAGAAAACGCCGCTCCTTTTTTGATACCCTAGCGTGCGCTGCAGACAACTTTAGTAGGGAAAATACTGCGCTCACAGCGGACTCTGTGAGGTGCAACGTGCCTATATGTGCCGAGATGGCTACACGCAATGCTAGCGCGCTTTCCCAGAATTCCCACTTTTCGATTTTCCGCAAACCTTTATTTTTACTGGTAACCCCCTTTGTCAACTATTAATTATTCGTGATAGCAAAGCAGCGACCCTGTGTGACATTAAAAACGT
This sequence comes from Haemaphysalis longicornis, assembly GCA_013339765.2. Taxonomy (NCBI): domain Eukaryota; kingdom Metazoa; phylum Arthropoda; class Arachnida; order Ixodida; family Ixodidae; genus Haemaphysalis; species Haemaphysalis longicornis. Next base: position 261,865,447 of record CM023449.1, read on the forward strand.
ACAGGCGGAAAAGCGTGCACCTATTTAACGAAAGTGAGCCGGGTAAATTGAGCTTTTAATTGAACGAGACCCCCTTGTTGTGATGGCATATTGGACGTAAAGACTCATTAGCTGTCGCGTATTCCGCATAGTGCATCGCGCAACGTCTGCACACACTACCGTTAATAGACCTCCACGTCGAACGAGCGTGGTGATAGACTTTGCTTCCCTTTCCATCCGATTGGAAGCGGTACCAGGCACGAATATACTGAACATTTCCGCTTGTTGGCTTTCGAAACGAGTTCTTAGGACGTTGTTACTTAGTGAAGAGAGAAAGAACGAAGAGCAGGTCAAGTTGATGCAGGTTTTTTTTTTTTTACAGAAATAATAAATGACAGCAGATCGGAAGTATGTCCGCTCAAGCCGGTCCTACATGGTGCGAATTTCGCCTGCGAATTCGCAGATACGGCGCTGCTCGTGCGCAAAACGATCCATTCTCGTTGTTGCGGCAAATCGCCAAATGTTTGGAACAGTCCGAGCTTCTCCTGTGAACGCCGCTTGGCATCGGGCAATTTCTCGCAACACTAAAATGAGGAAAATTGACCATGTTGCCGCGCGAGCGGTGCCACAGCTGCGAATTCGCAGGCGAAATTCGCACCGTTGCTTCACACAAAACAGACCCGCAGCTCGTTGTAACAAATAAAAAAATAGAGGGAACTACGATGCAATAACCATGTGTTACCAAGCGCTCCCAATTGGCGTATTCATGGGAGGTTGTGGCTTACACCATGCATGTGGCAATTTATGTTATGGTGAGGGAATGCGTTACCGGCAATGGTCGCCGAGGTCAGGCCGCACCCGTAAGCCTCATTCTGCAATTCCATCCAAACACGCGGAGTTTTTGCTTAATCCGGTGGGAATTGTCCGGCACAGGGATCCGAACCACGGTCTTTCTGCACGCGAGGCTTATGCTCTACCTCTACGCCACCGCTGTACCTCTAGGCAGGGCATGCAGTGCGAAGGCAAGATAACCGTTCGTCATTACGGGTAACAGAGTGGATCCCTAGAGAAGGCAAGTGTGAAACGGGGCGGCAGGAAGTTAGATGGGCAGATGAGATCAAGAAGTCGGCGGGGATAAATTGGTCGCAGTTAGAACAGGACCGGGATAATTAGAGATCTATGGCAGAGGTCTCTGTCCTGCAGTGAGTGTAGATAGGCTGCTGCTGATGACCAAGCGCTCAAGGAACTAAGTGTTCTGCTTGCCGGTTTCGGGCTAGCCCGTCGGACTCTTCTGGCTTGTTCGTACAGCAGTCAAATCCAGAGCGCATAAAAGAGCAGGCTCACACGGCGCCCGAATGGTAACACTGGGCAAAGACCGCAGTGTTGTGATTATCACCGGTTGCGACAGTTGTGAGCCACAAGCTCTACGGGAAGGCAGCCCGAATCGTAAGCCAGCGGGGCATTATAAGCGGCAGAAGACGTCACATGATCCTTCGCATGTACTATTGTTAGTCTACCAGAACGTCAGGCGAACTTACAGAATTCGGGGATGTCCTCAATGGTCCGGTCCTCCTCCATGGCTCTTCGGAATGACTCACTGGGTAACGATCCGGCCCGGTGCCAGCGCCTTCTCGAGACTCGCGCGATGCACGAGCGCTGAGCTCTCGCGCCGGTAGATAACAATGGCGATGACCTCCACGAGAAAGCCCGTACCCGGAGTGAGGGCGGATTGGCCACGACTAAACAGTCTACTGCGTTCCTGATCAGAGCTGGCATGTGCCATATCGGCAAGAGAAGCAGGGCATTAAACAAGAAGGTAATGAATAACGATACATTATTATTGTCCCATGCGTTATTATATAATCACAGTATTACTTTACATTGTCCCGTCATCAAGTAGTTAACTGATTCTTCCAGGAACTGACGAAATGTATCCGATGATGAAGACAATAAAAAAGAGCTCAAAGGAGAGCTGACACAATATTTTGTAGGCGAGATAACTTGGGAGATAGATTAATGTGAACACACAAACATCATCTGCAAAATAGCAGCGGCAAATACAGCCTAGAACATATTTAAAATCAATTTTAAAAAGTGCGTAACGCAACCGAGTAGCCAGCGGAGGTCCTCGCCACATCGACATTACGTGGATGTGCAGTAAATAAACAACATCCAAACACGTCACCAGTTTGTGTTGTTGGCTGCTTCCGCACTGCCAGCGTTCCTCGCCGTCACGCCTCTCCGATCGGGAGTCGGCGCTTTTGCTCTCGAGCTAGAGACGATCCGTTCGTTGGCGGCGTAGGCGCCGGGATTTCGTTGGCTCATCGGCAGCTGGCAGCGACCTAATTTCTACACCGATTCCAGGCACTCCATTTTAACCCGGAAGTGTTTTATGCCGGGGTACAGCAAGACCAAGACCTCACCTACATCATATCTGTCACGGAAAGGACATCGCCAGAAGAAGTTCCATTGATGACGCAGCGGCGCTAGGATTCCAGCCCACGATCACTCTGGCCGCAACGGAAGCGTTTTGCCGATTTCTATGAAAGAGGGATCAATCACCTTTTTTTAATGCGTAAGATTCTTTGCCGAGGTACCCCCCAGCCACAGCCATGTAACGCCCTGCATTTCCACAAAAATTTCCATTTCACGGAGGTTCCACCAGTAATCGCATATAGTACCGTAAATTATCGCACAAAATTTTGAAAAGATTAAAAATGAAAAAAAATAAAAAGTTATGGAAAATGACAAACGTGTAACGCCCTGTATTTCCACAATATTGCAGATTACGCGAAAGTTTCACCTATAATCGTTATAATAGCGTAAATGGGGAAAATTGGTCGAACGAAATTGTGTAAAACTAAAAAGATGAGAAAAATAAACTAATTAAGGAAACTCGTGAACTGTGTAACGCCCGGCACTTCCACAATAATTAAGATTTCGGGAAAGTTCCAAATTTAATCGTTATAATAACGTAAATGGAGATAATTGGTCGGACGAACTTTCGAAAAACTAGAAAATAAAAAAGTAATAATTACCGGAAATCGCGAAACGTATAAAGCATGACATTTCCACAATAATGCAGAATTCGCGAATGTTTCACTTTTAATCGTTATAACAGAGTAAATGAATATAGTTGGTCGGACAGGATTTAGAAAAACCGAAAAACCTCCGTCGCATGCCCCCGCGAGGGACACGAGTAAATGCAGAGCATTGGGGGGGGTCACGTGGCGTAGGTTGTGGTAGTTGGCGGTGGTAGTTGTAGTTGTTGTTGTCGTAGGGGTTGGGTAGTTGGGTTGCGAGACGAGAAGAGAGAGAGAGAGAGAAGAGAGAGAGACGAGATACGTAAGTACGTAACGCGTTATTATTGCCATCGTTTGCACTCCACCCTCTCTGCGGGTCAATCTTTTGGATCTTTAGTATTATTCTTTCTTTCTTTCTTTTCTTTCTTATTAACCCTCTCGGGAGGGCAGTGCGCCATCGTCGAAGTTCATAAGCGATGGAAGCAACACCTTCAACCAGTACCGCGACGCGAGCCAACGTCAGCGTTGCAGTACCAGTTCTGTAAAAAACTCACACTCAAGACAAGCGGCATAAGAATGCTACGCATTAGGAGATAATTCTCTGAATTTATGCAGAATTTTCTTGCTTTTTATTACACTGGACACGAAAACGCGCCGGGCACACGACAAGCGCACCGAGGCAGCCGCGTACACGACCGGCACGGCCGCGAAATGGCGCAGGCAGGCGCAAGTAGCGCGAGCGATAGCTTGTTACCGCTGCCCTATATGGGACTCAAGGCTAAAACAAAGCTGCACATACCAGAAAAGAGGTAATGATGTGATGACAAATTGCACTAAAAATCGTCATCTGCACCGCTTACAGGAGCGGCAATCGAATATTTGCCACACTGTTTTAAGCCTAATGTGGCCAGACTTGTAGGCAGACCGGCTAGCTGTTCTCAGCGCGCATCTCGCCACCCACTTCCTCGAGCGTCGCGCGTCGTCCTCTACAGCGCCAGCAATTTGCACTCCCAGCGCTTGCATCAGGCCCACGGTCACTTTTCAATTATAAGCGGCTGACGAGATCAGTACGTAGGGGCATTAGCAATGACTGCCGCCGACGCGGAATCAACAGTGCTACGGCAGCCCTGCTCTGTGATAATCCGTCCGACAGTCAGGTGGAGAGCTTTTTTAATACGAAATCCAACCTTTCGTGGCACCCGCTGAAACCGAAACTGCGACTTGGCCGCATTATAAACGTCTCTAATTAAACAACCGTCGCTCGCTGAAGCAAATGAGGCTTCCACACGTGATACATAGGTCATTAAATACTTATCGCAACAACAACAACAACAACAAAAAACAAATGCAAAATTTTTGTGTCAGTGCCCCTTTAAAGGCAAACAGTGACGTATTTACCACGATGCTCAAAGATAATTTTGAAACAGCATATAGCGTAAGCAGCTGCTCAAAGGGCTACAAAGTATGCATTAGAAACGACACCAAAAATGACTTTCTGAAACCCAAACATCATCATACACCGATGGAGCTGGCTTTCCATGCGCCCGGCCGAGAAGAACACCGAAAGAATTTCTTTATTTTCTCTTGAACGGGTGGAGGCCGGAGGCCTGCTGCATTTAGCCCACTTTCGGCAAACAACAGGGCCCATCGCACCATTTATTGCGTAAAACATACCCACTTACAGAGGTGCTTAACTGAGCCAGGCTTGTTTTACAACACAGAGGAATACTCAAAATGTAAAGGTACCCGCCATTTATTTGCTCTATTTTATAGGAAAACGTTAGCACAACTTATTGCATGCTTTATCGAAAAGACGCCATCGAAGCGAAACGTGGAGCTGTCCAGCGCTTCCCGACAAGCTTTATTTAACGCCTCCTCGGTCCCCTTTGCACCCTCTCACCTCTACCGCAACCTTTCCGCCTACACACACACTACTCCATCTTTTTTTTTTGCACCCTGTTTTCTACCGCTCCTGCTCTCGTCTAGCCAAGACGTGATTGGTCCGGTCACACGTCTTATTTCGGGCCAACCACGGACATCAGAACGAGCAGCGCTATCAACCATCCCATTAGGGCACAAAGTGTGAGCGACGTCGGGGGCTCCGTTTCGAAATAAAGCACGTAAAAAGAGAAAGAACGAGAAATAAAAACCTCCACGCAAGTCACAGTATTCATTGCACTGATAAGGCATTGTATTCCCACTGTTCAGCGTAATCCGGAGTGCAGGTGTTACGTCCCCGCTGTCTGACGAGGGGGAACTGGGCAGAGACAGGGCGCACAGAGCCACGCTGCTTGAATTACTGGCATGCCATTAGCCGAGCTGGGGAACCCCAGAGACCAGACCGTCACCCTGAAGGGTACACGAGGATGAGAGGGGCAGCCCATCGGCGGGGGTGTTTGCTCGCAAGACCACCGAGCACTCTTGTGAGCTCGTTCAGTTGGACTCGGGCAGCACGAGCGCCTGCAGGAATATCGCGTGAAACACGGCGTATGGAACGCAAGCTTCCCGGTTTCTTCCAGCTTTGATCTGTGTACGCCGTTCAGCGAGCGATTGTGTGAGAAGCTGTCCTCTGATTTTTCACGATCGTGCAGCTTTTGTCAGGTGAGTACGCAAATCTATGGGGAAGTTACCGTTATATGGCATGCGAGTTTTTAAAGCGAAGCTTTGATGGCGATGGCGATGGCAAAAGTGGCTGTACCCTTTGCAGCGGGTCGCCGCGTCTCACACGGCGGAGCCAAAAAAGAAAAAAGAAAGAAAACGCAGTTTCCACATTATGTCCGACGTAGAGCACCGTGAGACCACCAGTGTTCCAGGCGCCTCTTTCTTAGGCCTCACTGATGGCGGTGGCGTTACCAAAAAACACTGCAGGCAAGCCGATTGCACATAATTGGACGGCACATGGTGGTGGTGGTGATGTTGATGATGATGATGATGATGATGATGATGATGACACAAAAAAAAACCGCTTCACATTGTCGGTATCGAACCTGGGTACCTCGCGTTATGAAGGCAACGTCTATCGATCCGACCACGCAATTCCGCCACAATCTAGGCAGTTTGGATTTTAACCCTTCCAGCTTTGAATTTTTAAAACTTATGTAAAACGATGTTTTCCGTATGTTTTCTGAAATTTTAGGGTCCCATAAGCCCCCCCAATCAAGAAATAGAGCTGGTAGTGCAAGTAGGAACATATTTAAAAATGACGCAATTAATTACAACATCTGGCGATTAAAAAAATTTATTTTGAGTAGACACACCACTTTTGAATATTTTCCTAAGCGTTATGACTATATGAACATACAAACTAAAGATGAGCTTCATAGTGCATGTATTTATAGATTTACAAGATTGGGAATAAAACTCGGACCGCCATTTTTTTCAGCCTCAACGTCGTAATTTAGGCTTCACCGGAGCTGCTGCTTCTTCTTTGTAGCGTGCAGCCCCAACTAAAATGAAAAAAAAAGTGATATCTATGGCAATAGACATCATTCAAATTGAAATTGAAGTTTGTTTGTTCTGAAGCTTTCACAGATACAAAATCCTTAGCCTTCGGCTAGTTATGAACCCATTCAAAACAATTCCCGAAGAAACAAGCAGTTTTGGTTTGGTTCTCTATACGCTTGAGGCAATTTTATGTGATGGCGTCACCGCCACCAGGGCCAAAACGGTTAAAGCGAATTTGAACGCTTCATTTTGAACGACGGCAATTGGCGGGGTGAGGGGGCGCTCAGCTTTCTCGTAAAGGATTCGTTTGGTGTTGCCTTAGTTTGGACTTTGATCGTTGAAGCTTTGAATTTGATTGCAGCGGCACTGACTTTGGCACGTCGCCATTTCCGCATGCAAGGAAGCTTCTCTTTTCAACCATCGTTATCGTTACACGGAGGGGATTTGGTTTGACGATTTTTCAGTTTTTCCCACTTGCCCGTGTGGACGTGTAATTGGTTGGGGGGACACAAAATAAAACGTCAGGCGGCCGCTGTCGATTCGTGTTGTTTGAGGCTACACCTACGTTTGTGAATTATTAGTGCGCATGCACTAGGACGGTCGACTAGAAGAAATGTGTGCGCGTACTCTGAAGCCTGCCCGCGTATCGAAACCCTAAACATACCAACAGAGTTGTATTGGTTAACGCTTTGCGATGGAACGGCTGATCCGATCAGCCGTTTTATTATACGGCGTGAAACAATGCAGGTCTGCTGGTATGTTTGAGTTGAACTCAACCGTATCTTTCAGTCAACAGGTTCAATCAATCAATCAATCAATCAATCAATCAATCAATCAATCAATCAATCAATCAATCAATCTATCTATCTATCTATCTATCTATCTATCTATCTATCTTCTTCTTCTCTCTCTCTCTCTCTCTCTTCTTATATATCTATCTATATATATATATATATATATATCTATATATATATATATATATTATATATTATCATCTATATATCTTATCTATCTATCATCTATATCTATCTATCTATCTATTATCATATCTATATTATATATATAATTATCTATATATTATATATCTATCTATCTCCCCGGCTCCCCGGCTCCCCGGCAGCCACTGTGTGACAAGAACCACAAAAAGCTGTTCGTTCCATGCATGAGAAACGTTGTGTACGCCATTCCCCTGAAGTGCCGTAAAGTATATGTCGGCCAAACAGGTCGGTGCCTGACCGACCGACTGCGCGAGCATGATTACAATGTTAATAAGGTTGTCAAGGGCCACTTGGGCATTCATTGCCGCGATTGCGGTTGTACCCCTTTCTTCGACAGTTGTGCCGTCATCGCTCGTCACGCCAACCAAAAGACAAGAGAAATAATCGAGGCTGCCGAAATAGCACGCCGGGGGGATCGTTGCGCGTCCGCGCTATCCGTGGCCTTATCCGATAAGGAGATTGGCTATATGAGGGGGGGGGGGGGGTGTCACCTTAGTTAATGCCTCGTGCTGCCTTTTTCTCGACGTCACAGTGTTTGTGCGAATTATATTTGTGTGCAAATTTTGTCATGACCTGTTTTTTCTGTTCTTTGGTTCTTTTGATAAGTGTTTTTAAATTCACGCGCTTGTACCCGTCGCCCCCTTTGTCCTTGTCGTTTTGTTGGTGCTACACGAAGTCATGGATTATTTGCTATTGTTACGGAGCCCAGGTGTACAATGCCTCACGGTGCCTTGAAACAAGAACGATGACGACGACGACGAAGTTCCTAGCGCGCACCTTGCGCGATCTCTGTCATGGCCTCCCTGTACATAGTGTAAATAGATCGCTTCACTCCATCCCATCGTTCGTCTCATCTGTGTCCTGCCGCCACGTAACAATATATTCAAATTTATTTCCAGACGAAGATATGGATCCTTGTATTCGTCCATATCTTTGTATGGAAATGAATTTGAATATTTAAACCAGTCTTTAATGTGATGAAGATGGCTACGTATGTGTGTATGTGTAAGGGTATATTGTGGTACCGGGGTCCTAGCGCCCGGCCTCGGTTCCCAAGAAAGGCACTGTGTCCCAAGAAAACTACACCTTTACTGAGATGAAAGCCCGTCCCCACACGTCCGATTCCTCTGAAGCCCAGGCACGCACTACCACAGTCCCTTCTGCTGCTGTTGCTGTTCCTCTTCTGATGGCACATACCCATGTGGGGGATTGGACAAGAAACGGGGTGGCATTTTTGGGCTAAAACTCCCACGTTATAGCCCTATACAATCACCCTGTAGGAATTAGGGAAACGGTTACCGAATGATATAATAGATCTAGCGAAGAATCAGTAATTGATGCCATAGCTCGTTCTCCGTGCACGCGCTGCGCGTGCCCCCAATTGCATTCTTTGTCGTATTTTCCATGCAAAGTTGCCACAGTCTTTCTTTATAAACTGGTTCCGGCAACCCTGGATTCAGATTTGGGAAAACCGTATTTGGCAACTCTGGTTGAGTACACTTGCTTAAAAATCCTTCCAGTGATTCTACAATCACACTATCGGCCTTCAGACACTCGATAAGCGTGGATGGAGATCTTTGGGAGAGGCCTTCGTCCGGCAGTGGACACAACCAGGCTTAACATAAATAAACTGGTTGTGAGTGCTTGGCGTTTTAAGTGAAAAACCAACTAGCCCAACAACAACTAGTCAGTCACACGCCCCAAATCTATATCCGCATGCTATAAGAAGTATGGAACCATCACTGCTTATATTTTAGACATATGCTTGAAGCTTCACAATTTGAAACGGTGTGTCGGGTATGGCTGTACTTTGCTACCAGAATGTTGTACTGCGTATGCATCCGGCAATGCTCCTAAAGATCTGCTAAGAGGCCTGGTAAAAAAAGAAAATAACGGTAAACTACAGCGCAGCCTTGTGGATGTACGGCACTGACAAATACCGTATTTACATGACTGTAGGTCGACTCTAATGTAGGTTTACTCCCCACATCGAACGTTGAAAAAATAAAAAAGACAACACACGAGCGCTTTCCACAACCAAAATTTATTGGCCACTTGACATACAGCTCGACCAGGGCAGCTGCTACCATCACAGCTGCTACAGTCCCACAGCACGTCGTCGTTCAGTGTGAGCCCAGTAATAGCAGAAAAAGCTTTACCGAACGAGCGTTCGGAATAACTACTGTACGCAATAGGTAGAGCTCGAAAGCAAGCGCACAGCTGTAACTACGCTGTTGCGTCCCCGATTTCTCGTTTGGCTTGTCATCGCTGGCGGTAGAAGTTTTAGCTTCGATTGTACGTTGACCGCCCAACGCTAGATCTTCAAATCTGAACAAATGGGTCGACCTACCATCTTGTAAATACGGGAGTCCAAGTTCATCAACGAAACAAATCGGAACGATAATGTCAGCTCACTAAAACGGTATTTATTTAAGTTACCAAGCATATTTTTTCACCAAAGCAACAATTCTTATGGCGTCTATGTTTTTCCCGATTTTTCAGGTTATCATGGACCACGAAGAATACCGAAAGCGAGGTAAGCGCCTGCTTAAAACTTCCCATTGCATTGTTGGCATTGTTTTTTCTGCGATGTTAGTCGAATTTCCCGCTTAGCTTGAGATTATACAAAATGCTGCTTCCTACTTTTCAAGCACGCTTCTCGTTACTTCCTTCAAAACCGTCCTTTTTTCATACGCATCAACGGTGGAAGTTCCGGCTCCACGGTGTGCCACAATGGTATGTTCTGTCTCCGCTACTTTTAACGTCGTCTTGTTGCCGCTAGCTTGGCACCTTGCCACTATCCGAGACCTGCATTTCCTTATGTACGCGGATGACATTGCAGTATTGACAGTCTTTCGAGACCTGCCACGACAAGGCGAGTGCCTCGGGCAGGCGCAAACCGATTTCCAAAAAAACAAAATGGTGTGGGTATACGGGCCTCACCATCTCACAAGAGAAGACTGCTGTACTTCCTGTCGCCAACACTTGGGATCGCCGCTCGCATGCAGCATCTCCGATCGCAGTGCGGCTGAATAGAAACGCTATTCTCATTGTTGGCCACCTTCGGGTTCTTGGATCAGAGACATTGGCATCAGTGATAGCAGCTCAGTGAATCGGATCTCCTCGACAGAAAGCCGGACAAATGCTCCACCATGTTCACTACATCTCTCAGAAATCTGGCGGGGCCTGCTGGACAACTGCCCGTTTCTTAGTGCGCTCCATATTACATCTAAGGCTCGTGTACCAGGCGTTCAGCACACGACGCAAACAGACTGGGATCGGCTTGACAAGATCAACACGGCCACCACGCGCACCATTGCTGGCCTCCCTCACCTAACGCCTATTCCACAGCTCCAACCAGAAGATCAGCTAAACACGCTGGATGAAATCATGCATCAACGGGGTCCACACGCCTGCTGAAACGTGGACAAGTTCCAGAGGCAGCAGTTCTCGCCGCGTATATGGGCAAGCCACCTGACACGATGCCAGCCTTTTCAGCCGCTAGGCCGGTCTGGCTGTACCATATGGTCACGGACAACAAGCCTCTGGCAAGGCTACATGTCCGAACCTCTAGCCCTCATCAATCCCAGGACGCAGTCCACGTCCCTGACTGGACGCTTGCGATGCAACCATGAGTTGTCCGGGCTTTCGTAGACACTGGGGCATCGTGACCACGGCCTTGACGTCTCCCTCTTACCCTGTCTTAAACCAGTGCTGTGCTTACGAGACCTCCCGTCCTATACTTAGCCTGTCGGCAGGACTTACTGCCGTCGGGATGGTATCCAGGCGCTTGCATCCATAGGGACTAGTGTGCTGCAGCTTGACCTTTCCACTGACTCAGTGACAGCGATTCGTGATTTACGTCTCATCACGCGTTTTAGCAGCCTGGATGCATGAATTCACGCGATTATGGACACTTATACCCGTGTCTTGTCCGTGTTAACTCCGCCGCCCGGGACTCCATCCTGGGATACCACCTGATCTTAAGCGCTAGATATGGCGCCACAGCACCATTCTATTCTCGCATGCTTGCGCGAAACGGGTGCAGTGCTGTACTTTTGAAAACTTTATGCCGGAGGGCAATCTATCGCAAAAAAAACCGCGCTGTTGCTTCTGGGGTACTGAAGGTTTTCAGCATCCGAGGGAATACAGCTTCTCTCTCTCACTCTCTCTCACTCTCTCATTTACACACTATATATATCACGCGCACGCACAAACGCAAACACACACACACACTGTCCCTCTCTCTCTCACACACACATGCACTCGCACACATTCTCTCTCTCACACACACACTCACACACACAGACGCACACACACGCACACGCACACGCACACGCACACGCACACGCACACGCACACGCACACGCACACACACACACACACACACACACACACCACACACACACACACACACACACATACCCGCCGCGGTGGCTCAGTGGCTAAGGCGTTGCGCTGCTGAGCACGAGGTCGCGGGTTCGATTCCCGGCCGCGGCGGCCGCTTTTCTGATGGAGGCCAAAAGCAAAAACGCCCGTGTGTACGAGATTTCGGCGCACGTTAAAGATCCCCAGGTGGTCAAAATTAATCCGGAGCCCTCCACTACGGCGCGCATCATCGCCTGCGTTGCGTCGGCGCGTTAAACCCTACAATCAATCAATCACACACACACACACACACACACACCTTCATCTAGTACCCCCGACTCGTAGGCCTCGCAGAAGCAGAGCAAGCAATTTTGGCTCACCGGTTGAAACAAGGTGCAGTGTTTGGCCGCACGTGGTTAGGACGTCGTCCACACTTCCGCCTACCCGCCGCGGTGGCTCAGTGGCTAAAGCGTTGCGCTGCTGAGCACGAGGTCGCGGGTTCGATTCCCGGCCGCGGCGGCCGCTTTTCTGATGGAGAGGAAAAGCAAAAACGCCCGTGTGTACGAGATTTCGGCGCACGTTAAAGATCCCCAGGTGGTCAAAATTAATCCGGAGCCCTCCACTACGGCGCGCCTCATCGCCTGCGTTGCGTCGGCGCGTTAAAACCTACAATCAATCAATCAACACTTCCGCCTGTTTTATCTGTGCGTCGTACTTTGACATGCGGCTGTGCTTTATCTGTGTGGGACAGCCTGTCAGGCTACTTTTTACTTTGTACTAGGGTTATTGTAAAAACTCTTTTATAAAAAACCTTTTAGATGCAAAGCATCTCTTAGTCGACCCTCCGTCGTCCGGCGTCCGCACCTCTCCCCCTACACTATAAGAAAAAGAAATAGTTAGCGGCGCCCGGTTTCGATCCCACGACTTTCTGACAGCAACGGGAGGTACGTGGCGCTCTTCCCACTGCGCTACAAAACCGGGACAGGAGCAAGTGCTACGAACGCGCCTTATGTCCTTGACTCATTCAAACTACGTCAAGAAGCTACTGATACAACGAAGGCACGCGAAGCTGAACGTCATCGGAAACGACGAACTGAAAACTTTAGAGGAGGAGGTTGAATTTCCCGTGGGAAAGCTGTGGCGGGAAGCGCCATGCGCCTTGCAGCTCAACCAGAGGAGAGGACGGAGAGGGCGGGCAGCGGGGTAGGAGCGTGAGCCCGCAATAAAGAAAGACGAGAACCAGGAGGTGTTCGATCAGGTAACGCCGGTGTCGGTCTCTTCGCTGTCTCTACATTTCTCTGACTCTACATGGGGGTTCACACTACATTCCCATTCGTGCTCCGATAAAGGAAACAACATAACGGCAACAAATGGAACATACACAGAACCCCTATGATGCTTCGCATCCTCCTCATGGTTCCCCACGGGAAGATGGTGTAATTTTTTTCTGCATTCTGTGTGCATTTTTGGAGAACTCAGTCTTCCACTTCCAGCGGTTACATGCCAGACATAAGACGAAGAAATTGTCTGGTGAAGAAGGCGTTGTCGCAACAGGAAGTGACATAATCACGACCGACCTACCAGTCATATAGCTACAAATAAAATGTAATGATTTTGCATTGCCGCACGCAGGAAGTCTTTAGTGTCCCTCTTAATTTTTTATGAAGTGATTGCTTCGAGATCGACGGATATTCTATTGTAAAAAATTACACTGCATGTCAGTACAATGGGTAGCTCTACGAAACAATTTCCTCGTCCTGACATGTAATATGTACGCTTTTGCTACAACGAACGTCATACAAGTGTTCCTTATGCTTTGTGGATACAAGAGTATAAAATGGAATAGGGCAGATGCATGCTCAAAACGAACAATGTGAAAACACAGGTTAGCTACGCTGATGCTGCGGCGACGCCATGAGGAGCGAGAAAAGCCTTTAATGAGAAAAACTGACCAAATTACCACCCGCACGGACAGTCAAGGAGCTCTCCGAGAATTCGCAACTAACTTTTTACCTGCGCACATTCATCACGAGCTGACATGCCACATGGCAGCCCACAGTCACGTGCATGTCTTTCTAGAATGGGTCCCCGGACAGCAGGGGACTGTTGGGAATGAAAGGGCTCACGCCCTTACTCACTCGAATCGAAACCCGAGCGACCCGGGCCTCAACCGTGGCCCCAGGACTACAGCCCTAAAGAATTGAACGCGCCGCTCATAGCAAGGATCCGAGGCAACAGCTCAAGGACCTTCGCAGTTCCCGGCGCAACCTTTTTACCCCAACTTCTGATTTTACAAACCGCGAGGGCACTTACATCGCCAGGCGCAGGCTCTCTCCCTCCCTTGTGACCTAATTCTTCTCTATATAATGATCCGAGATGGTACGCCCCGTTGTCAAGTGTGCGGTGCCTATACCGACGTCCAACATACTTACTGGACTTGTCCTCGCGCCAGGCGATCACCCCCACCCCCCCACGTTCTATACTCATGGGAAAGCTGGGCCACACCTCCACCGGATCTTCGCCTGCTCCTCTGGCCTCACCTCGCCCGGCGCATTGCCCACGCGCGGGGCCCTGTGGGAACGCATTTCCGGTCCACCAGAACCCCTTTTTTGGTAGCCCGGACATGGGAAGCTTCAAATAAAGTTTTCTCCTCTCTCTGTGTCTCTCTCTCTCTCTGTCTCTCTCTCTCTCTCGAGGGGAGGGTTGGGTCTGGAGGTTGGGTCGGTATTCTGACTACTATCCCATACGATGGGATACAGTGTGTCTAATTCCCCGCTGTACTTTAAGTTTGGATAGGATTGTGTAGGTCAGAGTACATTTAATGGTACGCGATCAGGAACCGTGTAAATTAGTAGTCTTTGTAATGCGGTTTTCTGTCGTTTCAACGAATGGGTTAGGGTAGACCAGGATTTTTTCTGGCTAGGTTGAAATATTGCGTGATTTCCTGGTAGGTTTCAGTCTTGGCGGGATAGTGCTCCTCCTTCGTGGCCCAGTGGATAAAAGTGCACGTCAGGGCAGGGGAAGTGTCGTCGTCCGCAGTGCAGAATGGGTAGGGCTCCACACAACTGTGACCATGCGAGAGGATGGAGTTTTGCTCAGGAGGCGCAGCGCACATGTATAGCTTCTGCGTGCCGCTTGGGAGTTTGTGACGACCTTATCATATCAGGGCGGTGGTGTGGCCTATGGCACAGACAATGGCTGCTTCTTTTACTTCCTGGATCAAATCAATTTTGGGAAGGAGACTGTAGACCCATTGATCTCTTGAGGGGGCCACTCCGGCCACGGCTCACCGGTGTCGATGGTGTACGGGGTTTTGTTCGTACAACGGTGTAAAGCGCCGTGGAGTACTTGGAATAATGTTTGGGGAGTGTCGTGGATGAGGTTTTTCTCCTTCCTTCATGATGGTGCATATTTTTAGGAAGTCTGAGACATATTTGCTCTAACTTGCGGTGGGAGCATCTGTGGTCCTTGGTGCCACTGCAACCTGCCTGTTACGTCTTGTTAACAGCATGCATTGCGATACTGTGACGCTGTGGTGATTCCACGACCCCGCGAAGATGATAAGATTACGATGTAGCGATGCCAGCTAAGACATCGCGGTACAATCGGATTATTAGGCGATGATGCTTCCACATTGTAGTAATGAAGTGACTATTAACGATGATGTCACCCTGTTGCGGCAGTTACGAGATTGTGAAAACTTGGTCACGTACAAAACCCGTGTCTGAATTCATTGTCCAGGAAGCGCTTCTGAAAGGACCTTTGGTTGAAAACGCTGAAACCGTGCGAGCGTTGCCATGTCTCGATCAGTGGCTATGTTCCAGGGTGCAGTCCGAAACAACCCCTCCTGTTTGAACCCATACCATTTGAACCCATTCCCGAAACACCCGTTTCGTTTGACCCGTCCCATGTGCTCCATTCCCGAAACGACCATCCCGTTTGGGCGCTTCCTGTTTCAACCCGTTCTTAAAACGTCCTTTCTATTTTAACCCGCTCTGAAAACGCCCTTCTCATTTGAACTCGTATCGTTTCAGCCCATACGAATTTCTGAAAATATGCGTTACCGTTTTTGAAGGTGTTTTCCAAAACAAGAGAAGAGCAAACTTTTCAGTCACGCGCAAGGCTTGAATGGCGAAGCTGTTATAGGTGTTAATTGACGGACACA
The DNA here is from genome assembly GCA_013339765.2 of Haemaphysalis longicornis. Lineage (NCBI taxonomy): Eukaryota > Metazoa > Arthropoda > Arachnida > Ixodida > Ixodidae > Haemaphysalis > Haemaphysalis longicornis. The sequence goes on from CM023449.1 coordinate 261,881,424, forward strand.
AAGTTGAGTTTTAGTATTTGTATTTGTGCTGTCGTGATTGTCGTCGGCGGCATGACATTTCAATGACGTTATGTTGAGCAAGGGCAGAGTGAGGTCGTCGTTGTGGTCGGCGTTTTCGTACGCCACGGTGCAAATGTGACTTATCGTCTCTAGCAGATGCTTTCCACGCTGAGCCTTTTGAAGCGCGGCCTCTCCCTCGGCCGTGCCAACTATCCGCGGCCAGGCCATGTGGAGGCAGTGATAACCTACAGCAGCTTCGACATCCAATTCACGGTTCTTCTACGGTACTGAGCGCATGCGGACGAACCCAAGAGGACGAACGAACGAGGGGCGTACCCTATAACGTGTCTTTCTCGTTCCGAGCAAGTGTTGCCACGATACGGCGAGCGCTAGTCATGGAGTTGTTTTGTGGCCAATGTTGACCAATCTCCCTAACTGGGTATGCTTGGCTTGACGAACGTGCGCTCGAGAATCGCGTGCATTAGCGTTCGCCATTTTCTTGGTATTTTTAACTGCGGACACCACACACAAACGACTTGCTCAACAGCTTCTCTGTTAAACTGTGCATCCAAGTAACGGGCTGTGCACAACTGTAAAAACATTTATGCAACAATTTATCTAGAATTGAGCATACGGTCACTATTTCCGGCCGATAAAACTCTGCGAATACCTGAAGACAATACTGTGCTTTTGAATCTTCTTGAAGAAGGAAATGCTTTCGCATTTCTCGTTCGTCTGGCTTCTGTAGGAATCAAAAACGTTTGTTCGTTCATTCGTGGCTCTTCCCAGACGAGAAACACTCGCGCTGGAACAAAATTATGTTCTCGAAAGACTCTTTTCCAGTACCGGTGCTCCTAGCGGCTACACGGCGAACTAATCAGACCGAACAGGAAATTTTTCGCTGTCAAAAAACTTGTGAATGGAACATCCCGCATTGGTGTGGGTTCAAATCCCGACAGTTGCAGGGTTTTCTTTATAATCAAGAAGCGTACACTCAAAGGGAAATGCAGCTACTGCAAGGGCCCCTCCGAAGAAACTGCGTGCATTGCATGTGATGCATGTCTGTGCTGGCATTTCAAAGAAAAGTTGCCGGCAGCTGGTTCTGCAAAAAAATGTTTGAAGCATTAGATGGATGACTACCTAAATGTTATGTACTACATTTTCTCATTTGCTTTTACACGTACAGCGTGCCGACCCATGTATTATCCGTAGAAAGTACGCGCAAAATAATAAAGCTTGGACTGTTCTTAAAGGCTGGATGAAAAATCTGTGCTAACCCTTTCGTCCTAGAGAAAATTTCAGCCTTAGACGTCAATGGCCATCCTTTTGCAGACATTTGCATATAAAGTGACCGTTAGCCCCGCAATAAAATGGATCGTAAAAACCACCGGCTTGGCCCGTAATAGTTACCGCTTTTATAAAATAAGTTTTTCATTAGTTAGCTAGAATTGGTAATTAAATTTCGCGACATCTTTTCCTCGCGCAGAAATAAAACGGTAGCCCTTTGCCACCCCTAAAAGATTCTTAACTGAATTTTTAAAAGACCCACAATCGTCCTCTGCACGAGCTACGAAACCTACAGACTAGCACTGCGCCCTCAGCAAGGGCTTCTATTTTGTTAAAGGGACCCTGCAACACTTCTTTCAACTTTTTTTTTTCAAATCTTAAATGCTTGAAGAACGTAGTCACCCAACACACCCAGTACTTAGATTAGCGGGTCGCAATATATTTCAGCCAAAAAGTACTGCTCTATGCCCATCAGATAACTTGTAAACTCGCTCAAAAAATTATTATCTCTTTGCCGATTTTGGCCTTTTTTCGACTGGTGGAATTATGTTATTAGGGCCATGTAGCGGCTGTTGGCCGGTTTTCCTTTAGTTGCAGCAATGAACGCTTTTCGACAGCAACTTTAAAAATAAAGGTACAAAAAAAAGCAGAAACGGAACGCGACCAGTCTACTGGCCACTGCGACCAGTCAATCACGCAGTGCCGGTCCGTGCTGGCGATAAATATAGTTTTCGCAGTGGTTCCAGACGCGAAGGAAAGAGTGAAAGCGCTTATCGAAAGTGTTGCAGGGTCCTTTTAATTTCCGTAGGTTCCTTTTCTTTTGTGGGTATAGAAAGAATAGCATGTGCATTTATATAAAAAACAATTCCATGGTTAGACACTCCCACGCAACCGTCGGGACTCGCATCCACATCGCTGCCAGAGTAAGCATGCGAGCAACGCGCTCCAGACCTCTCGACCAACGCGGAAGCAGACGGAAGGGTGCGGTTTTATCTGTAATTCACCAACTCTGTACCGGGTCGGACGTAACGCAGCAACCTACGTGTTTTAAGTGCAGAGCATAGGGGTTCGCCTTGTCGTCGTAGCTCGCTGGACACAAGTAGATCTCCACACGGCGCTCCGTCGTCGCGGCGTAACCCAGAGGCCTCGAAACGAGATGATATGGCAACGATGGTACGATTACGATGCAATTATACTAGCTTGGACACCGCGGTAATGATGAGATTGTGATGTGATCTTGCTACCACATTGTTGTAACGAAGTTGTCATGAGCGATTATGTTACCCCGTTGCGGGATTAACATGATTATGAAAGCGTGGTCACAAGGAAAATAAGAATGTCTGCCAGAGTTTGAAATGGGGCTAGTTGGTTTTTTACTCGGAACATTGCTGGCGCTAGGCGGGACAAGGAAGAGGATTTACACGCACAAATGAAGCGCGCACTACCAACTTATTTATTAATCACAACAAACACAACTTATAAGGAAAAAATTCAGATGACGTGACAGGAAGAGTAATCAATCTCGATGAAAATATATACAATATTTGTCATGCGCATGCGTTTGCCTACGGCGAAATGTCTAGTAGCTCCATCTCTGTTGTCGACAATGCAATCGATGGCGAACTGATACAGTCTTTTTCTTTTCGAATGGCATAGGCTTCCCATATCTCGCGGGTGATCGTGTCTGTAGATTTAAAGAGAACCATGGTGCGTTCGAATTGCGCAGAGCACCCATGTCTGGCGCAGTGGGCAGCCAAGTGCCCTGGTGCTGAGACTTGCTTGCACATATTTATATGTACGCACACACGCGCGTACGCACACACACACGCACGCAGGCACACACACGCACGCACACGCACATACAGTCGATTCGTAACTGCATGCCCGCTCGTTCCTCGTTAGTTGGCTAAGCTGTGTTGCATTGTTGTGTGGCAAGTGTTCTCGGGGCTCGGAAGCGGCTGCAGAATATGTGGTTATCATTTATTGAAATGAAAACAAAACCCCGCGCGCTCTTGCTAATTCGTCAGATTTTCGTAGGGGTAGCGGGAGAGAGAGAACAACTTTTATTATGAGCATTCATCATAAGATCGTGGGGAAGTGGTTCCTTATTCACGGGAATCCACGTGCCGTCTTGATCACGGCTGTCCTATCCACATGGTCGAGCTGGTTCAAGAGCGATGGGCTACACAGCAGTGTTTCCCACTGCTCTGGGGGGTGGGGGGAAGGGAATGGTAGTAACGGCAATCCTGCGGTACCTCTCCATTCTCCAAGAACGCGCCTAAGTGTCCCGCTGGCAGAATTTCCATCAGGCTGAATTGGTTAGGAGACATTAGGTTACATCGGGTCGTAGGGTTGTTTTCTGATCCCTTGTAAGACTTGGATGTGAAAGTGGGAATGTTCTCCTACAAAGCCTGTACTGCTGAGTAATTTCTTGAAATGAAGTGCAGGGGTAAGCTCTACCGTACTTTCCAGGGCCCGTTTGGTCGGTACGCGGGCCTGTTGGTGAGTAAACTCGTTGCCCTCCACGGAGGCGTGGGCAGGCGTCCACACGACTTCTACCTTTCGGTTGGGGGATCGACTTGATATTATTCGATGTGCTAGAGGGGCCACTCTTCCCGATTGGTAACTTCGGTACAGTTCCTGGGAGCCCGTGGTGATTGTACGGGCGGCGATATGCGTGAGCGCCAGCGCGATGGCTAATTCTTGCGCTTCTTTAGTTGACCTTGTTGTTACAGTGGCGCTTGTGACGAGATCTTGCTGGATCGTCACTACTGATGTCTTGGCCTTTCGTCCAGGGAAATCTCCTGCTTCAGTGTAGACCGTAATTTGGTCTGCACCATACCCCTTGTTCAAGGCTTTAGCTCTCACTTCCCTCCGGCCAATGTGAGCTATGGTTCACGGTGGGTGACGGTGGGAAATAGCGGGAAGAAAATAGTCGGTTGGGATAATAAAATGGAAGAGAGTGTCCCAAGCTGTTTTCGATAATTTTGGTCGGTATGGGGAATGGAGATCATTCAAGTTGGTCCTAAGTTAACGGGTACTGATTCTTGCGTAGCCTTAGGTAGGTTTGTCCGCCGGTTTACATGCGGCGGCATTCGCTTTGCGGCGGTGCCTGCTCTCCCCGAGTCGTGTCTTTGATAAGGACCGACGCTTGCTCGTAGTCATTCCGTAACGGCTGCGCTTGGTGGTCGCCTGCTTTCGGCCGAAGTAGCCGTTGGGAAACTAGGAGGGGGAGGGCAGTGCTGCACAGGTTCGCGCACTGGGCGCATTTGCTGGCCATTGTCTCTTTCTGTTAACGTTCGCCGAGAGGTGGAATTGACAGAAGGGAGGGGGAAGCGGGGGGGACAGCCACGACGAGCCTGATCATGCGCTTTGCTGTAGAACCTAGTAGCCCACGGAGGAGGCGCACTTGTTGGACCCTGATCCGCGCTGGTTCTCGTGCAAATTTATAAAATCTGCGCTGCGTCCAATTACTGTTCCGAAATTATGCCTTTACAATGTGTTTGTAGCGTGAGCTACACTGGCCGGGGTTGAGCAATTTCGCGTGGCTCCTGGAAAGCCGTGCTGCGCATGCGCGAGGAGCAATGACGTCTCACGGCGCACAGCTGGCGCGCCGGAGCCGTGATTAGATTGGATTGGATTGGATTAAATTAGATTGGGTTAAATTAGATTGGATTAAACTGGATTGGGTTGGATTGGATTAATTTGGATTGGATTGGATATCGTTTTAGCAGCAGTAGGCATGATAATCAGCTAATCCTAGACAATTAGAAAACCTAAGAATAACCAGCTGAACCTTAGCTCGTGCTACGTACATCCTGGCATAGCCTAGCTAAGCCACTGCTAATTTTTATCCAAAAATTCACGCTCGAATTAGTGTTACAAGCTCTCTGATTTGTCTATCGTTTTGTAATTTTGACGATTTTTCGCTTTCGCTTAGAAATCAATTTTTCCTCTGTTCTACTTGCGTGCATGTGCGTGCGTGGATATGTGTTGTACATAGTGTGCTGTACACAGTACATTGTACACGCTGTGTTCTGAACACCGTAACGAGCGGAACAGATTCGATCGCTCTTTAAAAGCGAAAACAAGACGTTGGAAAGACGATGTGTAAGCGTGTGCGCGTTCGCAGGCAAGGAGATGGTGGACTACATCGCGGACTACCTGATCAACATCCGCGAGAGGCGCGTCTTCCCCAACGTGAAGCCGGGCTACATGCGCGACTTGCTGCCGGACCACGCGCCCGATAAGGGGGAGCCCTACGAGGACATCTTCAAGGACATCGAGAGAGTCATCATGCCCGGAGTAAGGAGGCGTTAAGGTCGCGCCTGTCTTTCGCACCCTGCAGGAGTCTCTCAGAGGTCGGGCCAGGAACTGCATGCCTGTGCAAATGAGTCGGTATATTAGAAATTAAGGAAGAGTACAGGAACGACAAAAAGAACTCTTAGTGAGTGAGTGAGTGAGTGAGTGAGTGAGTGAGTGAGTGAGTGAGTGAGTGAGTGAGTGAGTGAGTGAGTGAGTGAGTGAGTGAGTGAGTGAGTGAGTGAGTGAGTGAGTGAGTGAGTGAGTGAGTGGCGACAAAATCAATTAGACTTTTACCCGTGAATCAACTTTGCTCAAACTAAACAGTTATCTGATAACCGAATAGAATAAATAGAAAATGACAAACAGTAACAGCTGCCTAACTCAAAGGAATATGTCTGTAAAAATACAAACAGAACTTAGCCCCTTTCTCATATCAATATGGCTATGCTAATAAATGCTGGAAGAATTTTGGCTTGGAAATAAGGGCGTCTCGTGACGTCTCTTTCCCGCGTGGCCTAGGGCAGTGTGGCTTCAACCCGCTCCTCACTTACACTTGACGGGAGTCATAAGAAAGAGGTTATGCTACTTTTTCTCGTGCGCATGATGTAGATATGCACCGTGGTTTACCGACCTTTGATAAGTATTCCGACAGTGATATATATATAGTTCATGACAGCATTTAAACACCCGCGAGATGGTGGCTAAGGACATGACATGGAGCACATATCGGTATTCGTGCAACAAGTAGAAATACCACGGATATAAATATTTAGGAGTATAGGAGTATAAATATTTAGGAGTATGGCTTAACGACGGCAGAGACCACACGCATGCGCATAAGGATCACCCTAAGACGAAAGGAAGAAGAAACGCGGCTATAACGAAGCATAGAGCGGCATTAGGTGGATACAACAAATACGAGGTGGCAAGGGGAGTCTGGAAAGGGGTCATGGTACCAGGATTGATTTTCGGAAATTTGGTTCTGGGCATGAAACCAGAGAACCAAGTGGGCCTGGAGGTAAATCAGACGGCGGTAGGCAGACTGGCCTTAGGGGCCCACAGCAAAACTACGAATGAAGCGGTACAGGGAGATATGGGCTGGTCGTCCTTCGAGGCGAGGGAAGCGCAAAGCAAGATAAAGTTTGAGGAGCGAATTCGTGACACGGAGGACGAAAAATGAGCCGCGAGAGTGTTTAAGTACCTGTATATGAGGAGCATGGGCACGCGGTGGAGACGGAGGACCAGACAGCTGACCAAGCGGTATGGAAAGTCGTCAAGGAAAACTGGGGTATACACACCAGTTAAGAAGCAGGAAGGGGCCGCAGAGACGATGAATTTGGCACAGAGAATGGAAACGAAAACAACCCTGGACACTTATAGCACAGAGAAACTAGAAATCAAGACGGAACCTTTCTATGGCAATACGACAGGCAGTGCATTGCTCTTTGAAGCACGGGCGGGGTGTGTGAGAAACCAGGCGTACAGGGGTTCTAAGGCAGAATTCAGGCAACTGGATGAAACATGTGTATGCTGCGGCAGAGATCGGGGAACCGTACAGCATATTGTCAGGGAATGCACAGAGATACGACCACCGCGGGGCGAAGGGGAAACGACGTTGGCGGGGACTTTGGGATTCAGGGAGAGGAAAAGCCTCAACTTCACAGCCATAGAGGTGACGAAGAGGCGGCTGGAATGGGGGTAGGGAATGGATGGGTACGCAGGCGGAGTAATGATGCGGATGCGAATTTAGAACAGCGGGGAGGGGGGGGGGACAAGTGTGCAAGGGCAGTAAGGGGGGGGGGGAGGGGGGGGAAGGGGGGGGGGGGGGGGGGGAGGCGATGGGAGTTTAAAACCAGGGGGGGAGGGGGAGATAGCGGGGGTGAACCCATTGCTAGTTAACGGTAGGGCATACAAGTGGAATAACACAGGCAAGTCAGTTGCTGACAACCGGCGTCCACATACAAAGGGAAGGCCTTTAATCATCATCATCATCATAGCTGCACGACTGTGACTTTCCGGCCTTAAACGGGAATCACATGTATAGTCTTTAAGAACTGCTTCATGCACACCTTCGAGTTTGTTTGCACGAAGTTGCGCTTTCCCTGCAGGTGACCCACTGGCAGAGCCCGCGCATGCACGGCTACTTCCCGGCCCTCAGCTCGCCCGCATCGCTCCTGGGAGACATGCTCTCCGACGGCATCGGCTGCCTCGGCTTCACCTGGGTGAGACATTTTGTCATCCTCTTCGGACCCTCCGTCCATTGACCCGCACACACGCGCACGCGCATTCACACACACACACACGCACGTGTGTGTGTCTGCGTTATTATTATTATTAGTATTATTATTTTATTATTATTATTATTATTATTTATTGATACCGTGAGCCTTGGTCCATAAAGGGGTAGGCATAAAAGAAAAATACAAGAGTAGCGTACAATGATCGTCAGAGCGTATACATAAACAAAACTCTGATGAGCAACTGAAAGCAAAAAAAAAAACACCCAATGGAGAGTTTATACACAACTAACATGAAGCCAACATACATTGCAGACACAACAATAAACAAAAAAGTTACATGGTGCATGTTTATGCATAGCTTCGTAACCAAAGTTCCTTGACTGTTTCAGTTATTGTGCGTGCGTGCGTGCGTGCGTGCGTGCGTGCGTGCGCGTGTGTGTGTTGTGTGTGTGTGTGTGTGTGTGTGTGTGTGTGTGTGTGTTGTGTGTGTGTGTGTGTGTGTGTGCGTGTGTGTGTGTGTGTGTGTGTGGTGTGTGTGTGTGTGAGTGTGTGTGTGTGTGTGTGTGTGTGTGTGTGTGTGTGTGTGTGTGTGTGTGTGTCAGCTTTTTTGCGGGGGCATCATGCAAAAGTTGCTGCATGTGATGTGCCGCAGGTGTCACAACTACATCGCGCGGGCATTTGCAGCACTGTATGCTGTTCCAAAGTACTCTGGGAAAGGGTGGTTGGCAAAGCCCAGGAAACCACCTGTGGGCACGGGGTGGTCGAGCTGGCATACGCAGGCGCTCCTCAGGAGACGCACGCTCACGGGCGCTCTTTATTTTTTCTTCGAACTCTTTTATTTTTTATTCGAACTCTTATATTTTTTTGCGAACTCTTTACGTGGCGAAAACCCACACGCAAGCCTGACCGACGCCGGGCGCTCCGCTCCTCACGAGACGCGCGCTGCCATGCGCTCGGTTGGGCTGAGTTTTCTAGTAACGCTTCACGGTGGAACTAAAAGCTTAAACAGCTCTGATGTTAAAAAAATAAAATTACACATAGGAAATTGACCACTTTCGGAGGTTAATAATCATGAGGGAGTAACATTTTCTACATCTCGGGATGTGCGTCCAGGCCGCGTGCCCGGCCAGCACCGAGCTGGAGACGATAGTGATGGACTGGCTGGCGCGGCTGCTGGGGCTGCCCGACCACTTCCTGCACTCGAGCCAGCACAGCCGAGGCGGCGGCGTCATCCAGACGACCACGAGTGAAGCCACGCTTGTCTCGCTGCTGGCCGCGCGCTCCGAGATGCTGCGCAGCATGCGACACGAGTTCCCCAACACCGACGACTGCGACATCAACGCCCGACTGGTCGCCTACTGCTCGGACCAGGTCAGTGTATATACGCTCTGCGAATTCGCGAATCCAAGTTGGCGCTCGCCACCTGGCGGCCAGCACGAGCAACTGAAATTTCAGGACCGCAGGTACGGTTGTTTTAAATGCAGAGCATTTCAGTAAATCACGATGTCACCCGCGTTGTCCCGTCGTAGTCCGCACCATCGTCTACCCACTGCGCCACAAAGCCGACACAGAATGGGACGCTACGAACGCGCCTTATATCGTTGACTCATTCAAATTACTGCTGACGAGCGCTCTCTCGTCAGCAGTTGCCACAAGAACATTAACGTAACGCAAACTACTTAACGTCGTGCGCCCCCGGAAATGCTCTGCATTTGATCGTGCCCCTCGCGAGGGGGATGTTTCACTGCTTGGCCATGCGAACAGCTTGCCACGCTTTAGTTTCAGTTCTTTCTTTGCTGGGGTGCCGACGAGCGGCGCCACCTCCTCGCACTTCGCCGCGGGAAGTTTTACTCCGTGGTGCTGCGCTGGCGCAGTGCTGACCACATCTGTTTCTGACCAGAAACTTTGAACTACGGAGTTATGCTGCCTTCACAGAAGGTGTCCGGGACGGAAAAATGAACATAAATAAAAAAATCAGTCACTTTCTTAAGAAAAACATGGCTAAAACGCGAAGATTTAATTATGAAACCTGATTCAATGTCAAAGTGCAATATTCAAACTGATTAGACCGTGTCGGAATGGCGCAATGTCGCGTGAAAAGTGACGTTCTTTGGCGTGTGCCGACGCTTCCTATTCCGACTGGTTCGAAGGATTTTCCCCCCACTTGCACATAGGGGTTCTTCCTACAAAGGCAAGACAGCAGGAGCGGGGTTTCTTCCTGCGGTGTGGAAGTCGGGAGACGCCCGAAGATGCCTTTTTGGAATGCAACAGGGCATTATATTTCTGGGACGAGCTGCAGTGCTCCTTTGACGTGCACTGGCAGCTCACCTGGATGAACTTGTGGTTCTTGGATGCCGCTTCGGAATGCTCCCTACTCCGTGACTGCACCCATGTCCTCGCTCTGCACTCGCTGTCGAGGGCGAGAGTCGATGGTGTTGACTTCGGAACGCTCTCGGCCGGCGTGGAGGCATTTTACGCAGAAGCATATGGGGGCCCTTGACGGGCCTGATTCAGACTCTGAGCTTTGTGACACACGTGCACGGGGTCTGCAAGCTCTCATAGAGTTAAAGGTAAAGCAGAAGAGCAGATGGGACTCAACTGGAGCGCTCGAGCATTTTAGATCACGTCTGGCCACCCACTTTCTTCCAAAAGCCTCCCTCCCCCTCCATCCCTTTACCCCTAGCCCGTTCCCTCGAATCTGTCCAATGACACCGTCACCCATTTGACAATCTTTCTTGCATAAATTGCGCCAACTATCTTCGGCTTTGCTAGTATTACCCCTCGACTGGTTTGCAGTTCCCCGGCAAAACATGCGAGTATATTTCTGTATGCGTAAAACAATGTTCTTTTGTTCTGTGAAACCTCTGCAATCACTTGCCGTGGATCTGTATTTATTTTATTTTTTTCAATAATGTTACCAGTACAAAGGGAAATCGAAATGGCGCAGTCGGATAGACGCCGGCTTCTTAGCGCGTGGGGCCTAGGTTCGATTCCGACCACGGGAAGCGTGTTTTTTTTTTTTTTTTTTCTCAGGGCGCTTGATGTGCCTTTGTGGAAACTCATTGTGTAAGTTAGCTTTCCTGCAATGTGTTTTGGCGAAACAGCGGCGCAAGTGAGCCCTATAAAGCTTCGCTTCAAAAATCATTGCAGGCGGGAATACAGATGTTCGACTATAGCGTTCTCGCCAGTACCTGCGAGTAGCTGACAACTAGAGAATCAGGAATAAGAAACGGGGAGCGCGGTAATTTGCTGAAAACATTTCTCCCTGACCATCGGTTTCAGTTATCTCTGTGTGATTACACATTCCGGAAAGCGGTGATAATAGATAACGAAAGAAAATTCTTCCTTGCGGTCACGCGCAGCACGTCAGCGGTCACCCTCGCTCTTGCAAGCCTGGTGCGCCTGTTTTGTTTGTTTGTTTCTTTCATTAGTGCTATATTCTATCCTCCTTCAAGTAAAATTCCTTAAGGTGTTTGCTAGGAATGCCGCATAAGATTTTCTTGCTTTCAGAGGAGTGCACGTGCGCGTTCGAACAGCAGCTGCGCGTAAGAGACGACGCTCCGATGCTTGTGAGCGCGGGCCGCGGCCACCGACGGTTAGGGACGTTCCCATTTCTACTAATAATTTTGAAACCAATGAAGAAACAATTCTTAACCTACTGGTAAAGATAATTTAGTGCATACCCTAATTACGAGTAGGTAAAGCTACCTCCTTTATATCACTCGAACACGGGAAACAGGTGCGCACTTTTTATTACCAACAATGATAAACCAAAACATTTCCGAATAAAATAAAAGGTAGGCATTTAAAGGACAGACAACTGATTTTTGTCGAGTATTTTTTTCTCTATCCCAAATGAAAGGGCATCACCTAAGACACCTCAACGTTAAACGGTTTTGCTGATAGCGCCCTAGAACTGTTGAAATCGAAATTTTTAGATCCACCAGCCATACGTGTCCCGACAAAGGGAATTCTGGCAACCATGACATAGAGTAGCTCGGCAACATACTTTTAACTGCACGCGAGATTGAAAGACGTGTTTAAAAACTTTTCCCCGGCTAAAACAACAATAATGTGCAACCTTTCCTATTCGTTTACGCGGTTTTTGAATCACGCGATAAAAAAGACGGAATTGCTCGGACACATAAAGGTACGTGTACACTAGCGGCACCGTGCCGCGCCGCGCGCCGTTTGCCGACCGCTGGAAACGTGTTTTTGCTGAGAACGCCGCGTTCTTTATTTATTTATTCATTTTTTTTTGCCGCAGAGCAAATGGATCCGAGACCCATTTGTGCCGTGCCGCAGAGCACAAGGGCTAATGAGTGGTAAGCAGTGGGATGACGCGCTGGTCCCGTGCGTGCCAACCTGTTCCCGCTTCCTCACCGCCGCTTCCGCGAGCGCGCTCCGTCTCGGCAAGAATGCCGTTCGCCTGAGAGCTACTCAGAAAAGCGGGGGAGAGCTCACGCTCGAGAGCGCTCCCGCAGAACGAGTGTACCACGTGACCACCACGGCGGGAGTAGGTGTAGCCTTCACAGACCGCGAGGCACCACGCCGCTAGCGGCCGTCGGCAAGCCGGCACGGCAAGTTCGACGTTAGTGTGAAGTACCTTAACGTAGTGTCACGTTTAGACACTAAGTGGCGCCACCTTTCAGCCTTCAGAAATTTTAGTGCAAAATTAAAATTATTTCCGCCAGTTTATTGAAAAATTCCTTCCGGTTATCCCAGTATATAAAACGCTGGATTTCATAAGAGCTGGAGGACATGAACTCCATAAAAAGTAGTCGCCCGTACCTTTTAAAGAATGCGAAGTCCCAAAGACTTTGCCCCAGCGTTTAACTTTTTTGCCATTCGTAATGTTCAGTTTCCTCGAAAATGTGCATCTGATACCATGCACCCTGTTGGTTCTTTGTGTATGATTTAAATTTTGTTCTATAGCCCCGCAGTTGCCGTTACCGATATGGCTGCCGCCAGTGCAGCGCCAACCAGCGTTTCTAGGTCTAGTAACGTTGGTGCCAACGGTGGTTGGTTAGGCTTAACACCGTTGGTGTTTTCCGCAGGCGCACTCCTCGGTGGAAAAGGCGGGCCTGGTGGGCATGGTGAAGATGCACTACGTGGAGTCGGACGACGAGCTGAGCATGCGCGGGAGCGCACTCAAGGAGGCCATGGACAGGGACCGGGCCAAGGGACTCATCCCATTCTACGTGAGAGACACAGCACACCTTTCTATAATTCTCCGTCTGCTATAACGAAAAACTTCAGTGTCATTGCACCCTGTGAAAGTGGATGATAAGCGGAGCTGTTTGAAGGTTATCATGGCAACTGGAATGATGTACGCGGAAAACCATTAAAGGGGCCTTGAAGCCAAGATGCAGGTTTGGTTCATTCGAAAGATTGCCTTGTTAGAATAACACTGACACCAACTTTAACGCAAACGGCACTAAAATAAGCTATAGAATGAGAAAAACAGCGAATGGTCATGCGACTCGCTAGCAACTTTTCCGCACTGAACCATGGCGTGTTACGGGCAGTTTGTTGAGATTGGCGCGGGCCTACAAGATCAAACGCAAATTGAACATGATTAACATTGCTTATAAGCTTGCAGAACGAGCTATTGGCGCTTAAACTTCGCGCATATTCTTTTTTTTTATAAAGGTAAGAATGTTTGGCTGAGCAATGAAATTTACGAACGGTCGCGTAAACATACAAGCACTAGTGCGTACGGCGCGTACTATGCCGGCCGACGCTGCACAGCGTAGCGCGTTCGGTTTGTCTTGCACGACACTGGACAACTCGCATAAGTGACACTGCCACTTACGTGACCCGTTCTGTCGGGTCACGTAAGTGGCCCGATTTCACGCAACGATTACTATCAACCCACTATAAACTAGGTACAAGACCGGGTAAGAAAAAAACCGTGTACGGACAGTGGTTCCTGAGCGCGGTATCGTTACGACATCTTTGAAGGCAGACGGTAACCAGGCTAAGAAAAATAATGTTTTGTCGTGGGCGGCAGCCATAGTCAACGAACTAACATTTTTTTATATAACTGCCCTGGATGCGTCATTTTCGCCGTCATGAAACCCACGGTTTATACGGAGGATAGAAATTTTGGCTTAAATTGCGTAATTTCCCAGTGAATAAAGCATTGTTTCCTGCCGGACAACCGCTATGGGCACTATAAAACACCAAATCTTTTGAATAAAACAAACTGTATTTTTGCATTCATGGCCCCTTTAACGATCACACACTGCTGCTGGTGTTTTCGTTGATGGTGATGACGACGATGATGACGGTAATGGTGGTGGTGGTGAAGTGGGACATCAGGGTATCGAGGAGCTTCTCGGCGCTATTGAAGGGCTGCTGGAGAAGCGGGATCACGTCATTATTCAAGTAGCACGTGCTGTTGGCCCAATTGGTGATGAGCTCATTATGAAGTGAAGCGCAACTGAACAACATGCACAGACGGGTGAGTAAAGGGCAGGACAAAGTAGCGGGTAGAGGACAGCACTAACCTCACCCGTTCGTTCCCGCTAAGCACGATATTCTTCCATGTGCGCGACGAAGATTATAGATGCATAGTGACACTGTAAATCCTCCATAACTATGGCGCAGCACTTCAGAATTAAAGAATAAAGAGGCTACGTACGTGGCCGAGCCGCTTCACATTTGTTAGACGGTTGCTGGGTTATTGCCTTCGCTCAACGGCCACTGTTGTGCTGTCAGAAAACTGTGGTTGATTTCTCTGTAGAGGAATTCGGTAAAACACGAAAGTGACATGTGCAACGAAATCTGCAGCTGAGCATGATTTGAGGGTAGGCGGCTGTCTTATGGGTGGGCTTGGCGAGCGACGTTCTGCTGCCGGGTCGCTTCTGCAAAGGTGTACTAGCGTCATTTCCGTGACGGATATGATGTCAGTGAAATCTTGGTGTATCCCGGCATAAAATACTTTCGCGTTAAAATATAAAACCCGTAAACGAACAACCCTAAGTATAACCTATTCTTTAGTGCTAAAGGTTCCTTCCCCGCAAGGATACCCTGTGTGCAGGGGTGCACCCTTTACAAGCCGCTTGCTTCGTTTTACTGGCGTCACTTCCGTGACGGATATGACGTCAGCGAAATCTTCGTGTTAAAAAAACAAAACGGGGCGGTCAGCCTATAGCAGCTCCGGTGTAATAACTGAGAAAATCTAACTGTAATC
The DNA here is from genome assembly GCA_013339765.2 of Haemaphysalis longicornis. Classification (NCBI taxonomy): domain Eukaryota; kingdom Metazoa; phylum Arthropoda; class Arachnida; order Ixodida; family Ixodidae; genus Haemaphysalis; species Haemaphysalis longicornis. Next base: position 261,896,454 of record CM023449.1, read on the forward strand.
TCAATGTAATCAATTTAGAGCAGCTGCCATGGCAAGTACATTTCTGTGAGAAACGTAGGTCACTGCACTGGGAATTTACAGACCTTCCAACTTCGACCTAAGAGCAATCATTTTACCGTTGCGCTGTGCTAGTGCCGGTTGGATTGGCGCAGTCGACAGGACAATTTACCTGGGCATGCGCACCATAATTAACAACATGGAAAGATGTTTCTGATGTTTGAAGTGGAAGAGGTCTATATCACAGTGTTCAACTCGTGACGTCGTAAGAAAAATGTACCTTGCAGCTTCTCGTCGCAGCAAAAATACGTCTGCGAAACCACCTACAAGTTGCGTGGAGGTGATCTGCTCTGGCCTTAAGTGATCCAGGCTCTAAATGAAAAAGCGAACGGCTTGCAGAAACATTGGTTATCGCTTTTAAAGATGATTCAAAATTAGCAGGAGCGCGTAAGTCAGACACGCATGCAGAGGTTGTGAGCTGCGTTTCGACGATGTTTATTTGTATAAGGGAGCATGAACTGACGGCATGGTTTTGAGATGAAGTAGACGAACGCATGCAAGGGGGCATGACGTGCTCGTTTTGCTGCCTTTCTTGTGTTGGTCTATTTTAGCACTAAAACTACGTAGTCAAGTATTCACCAGCTGCGATATTTTGTTTCGAGGTGCGTACAAGCCCGGTACTTCCGGTGCGGTGCAAATCATTAATGAAACGTGCTGATATGCCTCACCACACATCTATCTCGAACTGACCTAAAACGATACAAAACCACCTTTAAAAAAAAAAGAATGCGCAGAATTGAGTCAAGAGAACACTGTTACTGCACAAAAAATATCACAGATCTCGGTAAGAAAATGGTGTCACTGGGACTCGAAACCGGGACGTCCATTGGAAAACCCACGGTCCTACCCCTAGGCTGCTGAGACGGAACAGCGGAGCTTTTCTGGCAGTTGCATATAAGAATAGAAGGAGTACTATAAGCGAAGCAGTAGATGGCGCCGGGTGCGCACAGGAAATGCCGGGATTGTACCCACTAGGAAACGGAATCTCGCTCACCAACTCGCCCAGCAACAAGTTCTTCTCCGAGCACGACCTGTTTATGCCTGTTGCACAGGCCCTTGTGTGGGTGCATTATTCTTCAGAACATAAGCCCGTGGGGACTAGCGCCAGCAGATGAATATAGCGAGAAACCTCGCAGAAGATTCAGTACGGCACAACTGTTCGTTTCATGTGCATCTGCTTTACGCCACCCGATAAGTTGGTTGAATTCAGATGCGCCAACGTGAACTGCACAAAGTTATGGGTAAAAGCTCTAATATAGGCACTCTGCTGGTCATGATCATTTCAAGGAAACGTCACAAAAAATTGGTACCAATCTACCGCTCAGAGGGTCGCTGATTATTTTTGGCTACGCTAACGAAAATTTCAAGCCATGGATTCGCAACTGTCACATGAAACGGCTTTGCTTTTTATATTTTTTTAAATCTGAAATTATTTATTAAAAACATAGCCAATAAGTGCATCCAGTATTAGGTTTTGGCGGCCACGAAGTAGGCAAACCTGATATCATTACTCTGCACTCAGATAACTTCTAAACTCCCTCCAAAAATTCTCTCTCCGTCTCGGTTAGCGCAGTTCAGTGACGTCACACAAGTCATAGCGGCTTTTGGCCGGCTTCTTTTCAGTCAAATCAATAAACGCATTCCATGGCCACATAAACTCTGCAACACTTCAGTTAACGCTTTCACCCTTTCCTTCGCGTCTGGAAGCACTGCGACAACTATAGTTACCGCCAGCACAGAGCGATACGACGTGGTTTGTTCGTCTCATTAGACACACCTTCCGTTCCTGCTTTCCTTTTGGGGATTTCTTTTTAGAGTGGCTATCGAATGTGTTCACTCCTGCAACGGAAGGAAAGCCGGCCAATAGCCGCTACACCGCTGTAATGATGTAATTGCGTCTGTCGAAGAACGCCAATACCAGGAAGGAGAGGAAAATATTTTGAGCAAGTTTCTAAGCTATCTTAGGGGCATGGAGCAGTAATTTTTGGTTGAGGTACTTCGAGACTCCATAATCTAAGTACTGGATGTGTTGGTTGACTACGTTTATGAGCATTTAAGATTTCGAAAAAAGTTGAAAAACTTTGCCATCTCTTCCTAACGAACGTTGAGAGAAGCGCGGAAGCTTTCTGACATCAAAATGGCGTCTAAAGTGCTTCATAACCTTCGCTAAAAGTGCGTCCAACCTTCGCTGAGAGTGCGTCGAATCGATCGTCAAACCTTCAGACCCAAATCGCAAACGAAGAACGAGCCCATGCGACAATTTTTCGCGAACTAAGTAAACGCCTCTACGAACGACGTAAATGTATACCAATACGTGGTTTGTGAGATAAAGATATACAGTTGTACTCCTTCTTCATGATTTTGTCTCAAACCATTCCCTTCTCGTGATTTGCAAGTAACCGTTTTGACCCAATAGAATCCCGGTTGCACGGGCGCACCGTATCTTTTCGGTCTACCAACCGGTCTATTGGGAAATGCATTACTTTTTTGACAGTACGGTACCGGCACCACAAAGAAAGCTTCAGCTTTAAAAAGTGTTGCAGGGTCCTTTTAAAAAATTCGAAACAGTGCCGTTCTGTATTGGCGATAATGAAGTGCTTCCAGGCATGAAGGAAAGAACGAAAACGTTTATCCATGATATTGCTGAGGACCTTTAAAGAATATTTAAAGACGACCTTTAAAAAATCCAGCTTTTCTATTTTACCAAAGACATAGCATCAGCTTTAGATAGCCCGCGATTGTACATTGCATTTTTCTTGACTTAGAACAGCTTTCTACACAGTACCTCACCAATTACTCCTCCTAAAAATCAGTGCCTTAAACATTGACCCAAACATGCTTAAATGGATTGAATGCTTTCTGACTAATCGCACTCAGTTTGTGACAACTAATAACTATAACCTTTCAGAAGTAACATTTGGCGTCCCCTGAAGGGCCTTCATAAAAAAGAGCAACCGTAGGTTGCTTTCCCCTTCGATAGGCCTTGCCACTGCGGCTGTTCGCTAGCATGTAATAACGTGCTAGTTAAGTCGCATAAAACCTCAGTACCAGAAATTACGCTGGGAGGTCTTTTTATTTAATGAGGCGAGACCTCACTTCACAACCATTATACCACTCAACACGCATTGATCATCAGAATAATGTCTCCGTTCTTTTTTGCCGCACGAAATTGTTTTCCTGCGGAAAATAGGAAAGGTTTTCGAGCCTTCTTACCGAGAACGTGTACCGATTGAAACCACCCTCCCTTTTCTGTTGTAACCATAACACACCCTTTGTTGTTCAAGACTGCAACTGCTCAGCAATTTTCGTAACCATAAGCAGTGTCCGTCATTTATTCTTGTCTTTTGTTTGCTTGTTTGCTTCCATGTCCTTGCTTTTTTTATTTATTTATGTTCTTTTTGTTCTTTGTGCTTCTGACATTCTTTTGTTCTTTTCTTTTTTTTTCCTTGCATTTTTTTCGTTTGTGTGCTATGAAATGGTGTTACCCAACTCCTTTGTAATGCCCTACGGGCCTTGGGGTATTCTAATATATAAATAAATAAATAAATACATCCCATAGGGGCATTGCAACCATTGCAACCTGCACATTTTCTTGCAACAGCAAGTTCTTTATAAGGAGTGAAAAACAGTCTCCTTCTTGTCCTTGTTTGACCAGGTGTGCGCTACACTTGGAACGACAGGCGCTGTCGCTTTCGACAACCTGCAAGAAATTGGAGAGATATGTGAGTATATTTGCCTCCTTATGCAGCTTGGTATTGTCTTCTTCCATAGGATATAGAGCTTTGTCGGTATTTGTGAGGACTCAGTGACACCGCAGTGAGTAAAAATTAAACGGTGCTTCTTTTTCTTCCCGCTGGTAGAATGTGAGATAAAGTAGTATCAAGGGTTTTGTCGAAAATTACGTAGGTTTCTAGCATCAGTTGCGTATTAAAATATACAGGCATTCTTCGAACTTCGCTGGATTTCTGCAAACATGTACTGATTACAATGTGTTCTTTAGAAAATCAAAGCGTGCGATGGCCGGAGAGCCTTCATAAAGAAGAGTAACCGTAGGTTACCTTCCCCTTCGAGGGACTTGCTACTGCGGCCGTTGATGAGTTAGGATAACTTTGTGCGTACGTTCGCTAGCAGTAAAACCTACCATTCCCCGTGTCTTAGCGCGCTGGTTCCATCACATAAAGCAGGAGCACCAGCAATGACGCAGGCAGGCCATTTTATTGATTATTTTGTTAGACTCTTACTAAATGCACCAACCTTATGTACTACAGCCAAAGCATACGAAGTAAAGAAATAAACATTAGTAAAGATATACTGGTGGATCCTTGTTATTCTTCATCTGTCCCACTGGTCAAGTCCTCTCACTCAGCGTCGGTGTTAGCAACCTGTCGCTCCTCTCGTTGTTCAGCAGTCCTGGCGACATCTGTGCAACAGCGCTACCCATTCAAGGCTTTGGCACTACATGGAAACCGTCCGAAGTTGGAAGTCGCAGAATATTTCTGCTCGAGCGTTGCCTCTAGACCTGATGGCAATCGATCTGCAAGGATGCGTGAAGTCCCTATATACGTCACGCGATCAACGCATGGACGTGCTCTTTTACATGGAAGAGTTAGAGGCGGTTTTGGCGTCCTGCAGACGTAGCTCATCCCCGGGTCCCGATGGGGTCTCAACTACACACAATGCCACCTTGGACCTCAAGCACGTCAAACGCTTTTGTACATTTTTAACAAAACGTGGATGGATGGCATCATTCCACAGGAGTAGAAAATAAGCCGTCTGGTCCCCTTCCTCAAGCCTGGCAAATCTCCAATTGACCTTCCATCATACCGTCCAATTGTCCTGTCAATCTGCCTTTGCAAAATCATGGAAAGAATGATACTCACGCAGCTGCAGTGGTATCTCGAATACAACAATATATACCCTGAAGTTATGGCTGGTTTTCGAAGCGGGCGTTCCTCCATAGACCGCGTGCTGGACTTGGTAACGGTTACACAGTTAGAAAACAGTCGCAAACGCAAGTCAGCAGCCCTCTAGACGTTAAGGGCGCCTATGACAACGTCGTGCATGAGACTATTCTAGACGTCCTGGAGCACTTCGAACTTGGTGGGGAAGTTTACCGATGGATAGAAAGCTTCTTCTCCGGAAGATCGTTTTATGTCATGACGGAGGACGGCCCCAAATCACAGCAATATATTCAACATGGTGGTCCTCAAGGTGCGGCGCTAACTCTAACGCTTTTCAACCTAGTGATCGCCAGATTCGTGCACGCTCTCCCACCAAAAATGTCTGCGTCTCCATTTATGCCGATGAGATTTGCCTCTGGGCTTCGCCACAGCTACGGGCACGACTTCAAAAGACGGCCAATGTCACGGGATTTTACATGCAAAAGCAAGGTCTGAGCATCTCAAGTGACAAGTGCGCGCTGGTTGCATTAACCCGCAAGCCCATGTTTCGATAGTCCATCAAGATCAACGAGAGGTTGGTTCCCTACTGCAGGCATCACAAATTCCTTGGCGTCATCATCGACAGGGACCTGGAGCGCACATGTGTATTTCCTTAAGGAGAACCTTACCAGCATTGCCCACATATTCAGATTTCTTGCTGGAAAGACGTGGCGAACGTCGGCAAGAGGAATGCTGCAACTGCAATCCGCACTTTTTTATGAGCCTTGCGTTACAGCTTGCCCGCAATTTCCAATACTTGCGCCACTAACCTTTGGGTAATACAGAGCATCCAAACACAGGCTCTGCGTACGTGTCTTTGTTTGCCACGTTGTGCATCAACAGTGGACACCATTTGCATCGCTCAGGAACACCCAATAGCAACGTACGCGGCTACTGAAACACTACGCCTTTACATCAGGCTCCTCACGAGGCTGCCATCTCACCATCTGGCGCAGCTCCCTCAGAATCGACCATGATCTACGTTGTCAACCATTGCCACAACGCATAGGGCTAAAATCCCGTCGAGGTACCCCCATTCGGTAACACCGTCCTCCCCGCTGTGCTGCCTGGCACAACCTGAGATTCGTCTCAGTGTTCCGGGAATCGAAAAAAAGCTGACTCATCACCATTCGCCCTTCAACAGCTGACGATTCTGTCACTGCATGAACGGTACAACGACCGGAAACATGTATACACGGATGGCTCCGTAACGTCATCCAGTTCAACAGGTGCGGTGGTTGTGCCAGCAGATTTTGCCACAACTCGATTCCGTGTTGCCCATACCGCGAGCTTGACAGCTACAGAACTTGCAGCCATTCGTGAGGATCTTGATCACGTTATCGGAGTTACTCCTCAAAACTTGGCTATCTTCTCTGCTTCGAAGGCTGCCTTACAGAGCTTAGGCGCAGCCCTGCGCTACGGTCCCCTCCACCAACTGGTGATGGAGGTAAGAGAAAAATTCTATCGAGCCATCACAGCTGGCAATGACGTAATATTCCACTAGCTTCCAGGTCACTACGGAGTCATCGATAACGTATTGGCGGATGAAGCTACCCGTACAGGCCACGAGAGCGACCGCACCATCCTGTTTTCGCTTTCAAGGACCGATGCCGCGCGGACGCTTTCCTCCTTTGCACGCAAGATTATCTTGCAGCAATAGAACACTCCGGACTTTTCGAATCCCCGTCTGTAAATTCAAGAGCCTCTTCTTCAGCGCCGTCTTCCGTATGGGCTGTCGTGACCCCAGTCGACTTCACTTTGTAGACTGTGGTTGAGAGTGGCGTTCACCAAAACCTACTCCTTCCTCATCGGGATAACCAGCAGCGCCCACTGGGACGCTTGTGAGACGGAATAGACTATAGAGGATGTGCTGTGTCGCTGCCCCGAATACTCGTCGGAGAGGAGCATGCTTGCCACCGCGCTCAGCCCGTTGGACAATCGGCCATTTACAGTGGAAACTATTCTAAGTCATCGGTCTTTACCATCGACCTCGCAGAAGGCGACGAAAGCCCCTTTACGTTTCTTGAGCGAAACAAACTTGCATGAAAGACTACAGTGCCCGAAACGGGACTAAAGTGCGCGCTTTCCCACTCCTATCCCTTCCTCTTCTCCCGCCCTCTCGTTTATCCCCTGAACCCCACTCCCCAAGTGCAGAGTAGCAAACTGGGCTCTACATTGTTAACCTCCGTCCCTTCTTTTTTTCCTTCCGCGACAGTTTGTCACCCTCGTTCCCATTCCACCCTTCTTTGCCGCCTTCCGGGCCCTGTATTTGCTTCCCACTCCATCGTACACTACACATCAACGCCTACAAGCAGCGACTCCACATGTCCAAACCGGCCCGATAAACCTGGAATCGCGTTTTTCGGGCGAAGTTACTGCAACTGTTGCCGCGTTTCTCTTATAGCTCTCGTAGTGACTGACAGAGAGATGGCTGACGCAGTGTATCACGCGGAGAGGGAAAAGCCTTTACTTAGTGACACTAGATGGACATAGACCTTAGGTTTTTCCCTCTCCGCGGGTCTTCACTACATCAGCCTCCTTGTCAGTTCCGCTCCACTTTTCTCCTCTCCCATCACCCCTCGCCCTCTCTTCCACTTGTGCTAACGGAACGACGTCGTTACATTTTTGCCGACATGACCCTTCTATTTGGTAAGGCAATAATAATGTTTCAATTTATCCGGTATATATTTATCAATTCTGGCGTAAGCATTACTAGCCGAGGTGCTGCGCTGTGGCGCATCCGTGCGTGCAGGCGAGCGGTACTCGCTGTGGCTTCACGTGGACGCGGCGTACGCGGGCTCGTCGTTCGTGTGCCCCGAACTGCGGCACTGGCTGCGAGGCGTCGAGTACGCCGACTCCTTCGTCTGCAACATCTCCAAGTGGATGATGGTGCACTTCGACGGCAGCGGCTTCTGGTGAGAAGCATATCTAGGGCGCGAAAAAGCATGGAAGCCAACTGCACTTTGGACAAGGGGACAGTAGCCTCAGCCCGATGCCATCGCTTCGATGAGAGGACCTGGCTTCGTCAGACCCTGCCAGGGTACTCTAGTCGAAACACTGGCACCGAACTGAGAGTGAACTCTTGTCCAAAGTTTTATCTCGTATTTATATATCCACGCTTCGCATTAGAAGCAACACCACACATAGGCATGGAGGAGTACCAGAAGTGTTGTACAAGATGGAGATAAGGCATTCGCCTATCGTGAGGATACCTTTCAGTGAATAGGCGGTAAATCTCTTGGCTTCACAATGTTCGGTCATGCTGCTATCGATCTGCGAACATTCACGCGGAACTTTGGCCAACTGTTGCGGCACATGTGCGATTGCTGATTCTTTCGCGATTATTTTCTTTTAATCACGTTGGTTTTTTGTGTGTATGGTGCGCCACAAGGGTGAGCTGTTTCAAGATTTTCCGGTTTTGGTTCTATTAAAACTCAGTCGTTAGTAAGCGCTTGTCATGTGTAGTTCTTCTCTTTGTCCCGTGTTTTTCTGCGCTTTACGTCACCATGTCTCCATACCAACTTGCCCACGTGTCGGTGATTCTAAGATGGAGATGAGGCGAACAAAATGATTGATGATTGTTAAATCAGAGGCCAGCGGTAGGCACTTGGGGCGATGGGCGTTTAATAGGTCTCCAACCCTAGAGAATGCTACCACGTTAAAAACTAGGTAGGAATCGCATAGCTCATAATGCTAGGTAAACGGCATGTACGCAATCTTGACAATAATTTATTTGCATTTCACCATGTTGTGGCTTACCTGCAGATAATTCAACGCGAACACAACTTGGTGAGTGACTAAGTAAATAACGGTTGAATCAAAGGTCACAGAGCTCATTTTCTGGGGATGGTTGTGCTTGCGGTGAAAGAGAACACTGAAAACAAAACAGTACTAGTTCGCTTATAGTAGAAGCATCTATCGCGCGCATTATTCTTACTTTTTTTTTCAGGGTAAAAAACAGCACCGCTTTGCATCACACTTTCAACGTGGAACCCCTGTACCTTCAGCACGAAAACTCAGGTTGGTGATCAACGGCGCTAACTTGCGCGAATGTCTCCTGAATTTCCCGCCTTTTTTGGTCTTAGGTCTCGCAGTGGACTTCATGGTAAGTGAATGACACTGGGTTGTTTGTAGCAGCGTGTTACGGTAACAGCAGCGTGTTGCGGTAACTCAAATGTAGCCTATCCAAACTTTCGGGATACTCTGGCGAGGCACGCGACCTTGTCCACTGCGTTGATTCCGGTTGTTGGATGGTATAGCGTTGGCCGCTGATTTACGTGAGAAGCTCGCGAGTTACCTTACAGTGCTCCGTCGTGATTTTCTTTAGAAATCGTTGCATTGCCCTACATATACAGTGTTTCATCGCGATTTTTTTTCTATAACCATAGCAGCATCCGCTGCAATGAGATATTGATTGATTGATTGATTGATTGAATGTTTATTAGCATTTGTCACTGGCATTTAAGACTGGCATTTAAGTTTAAGACTGGCATTTATACCGTATTGTAACCGTTGCGGCAAACTATAGCACGAATGGAGTTGCAGTCTTTCTCGAAATCAGAAGAAAAACTATTAACTTCGAACGTGAGCTCAATGCAGTTGAGTACACTGCTTTGGGCGTGAATGTCTTTGGATTGCGGCCTCCGGTTACGAACGGAAAAGAAAAAGCAAGAGAAAGGAGAGAGCGCTTTAATGTAAACGCAAGTAATCCCTGCTGTCCAGCAGGGCTTGCTACGCCAGAGGGTGTTGACTACAGAGATGTGGGGGGGGGGGGGGGGGATATGGGAGGCTTTGGGAGAAAAAAACAGTAGGAAGCAAAACAAACAAACTGTGTTTTATTCCTCTGTCATAGGAATCAGTAAAACACGAAAGTGAAATGTGCAGCGAAATCTGCGGCTGAGCATGATTTGCAGGTCACCGGTTGTCTTGTGGGTGTGCTCCGCGAGGGACGTTCTGTTGGCGGGTCGCTTCGCCAAAGGTGCACTACTGTCATTTCCGTGACTGATATGATGTCAGTGAAATCTTGGTGTATGCCGGCATAAAAAAAAAATTCGTGTTAAGATATAAAACCCGGAAACGAACAACCTTAAGTATAACGTACTCTTAGTACTAAAGGTTGCTTCCCCGCAAAAAGACCCTGCGTGCAGAGGTGCACCCTTTACAGGCCGCTTGCTTCGATGTCATGGCGTCATTTCAGTGACGGATATGTCAGAGAAATCTTCGTGTATCCGGGAATAAAACACTTTCACGTTAAAATAAAACATAAAAATGAGACGCAATAGAATGATAGCACAAGGATCTAAGAGAGAACTATGAAAATAAAAGTTTAGGAAGAAATAAAAAAATCCTTCGGGGGAAGTAGAGAATCCCAAACCAACAATAAGAAAAATGTATATACATGAAAAACGAAAACGGCGATAGCCCTATTCGCATGTACATTGTAAAAAACTATAGAATGTTTAACATTTCTAAGCAATCCTTGCTCACGAGTCGAAAATTTTAATTTCTATTAGCGCGTAGTAAATATTATAATCAAATAAGTAATTATTTTGTGGTCATCTGATTCATTTCCCGCCAGTTTTCTACTTTTTCATGTATTTTCTGTTCTTTCATTGTAGTATTTTCAGCTCTAGTTGTAGTCCATAGTCTGTCCAAATTACGAAAAAAAAGTGTTCGAGTAACATAAAATGCAAAAGGGAACAGAGATATCAATTTTTTTGTTCGAACTGAGAAGGACAAGACAGGAATGGAATTAAACGTACGTACAAATAAAGAGTAAAGTACGAAACGTTATTGTAACAGGTGAGGTGGACAGTAACATTATAACATCAAGTTCACGCACCCAATAGCGACGTGGCTCACTTCAAAAACGCTGATAATTGATGTCAAATAACAGACAAGCCATAAAAAGCAAGCCACAGTGAACATCAAACAACTGCCACAATATAAAACGGAAGTAATCAAACATAATAAACTTAATTAGCGTAGAGAACCGGGCTAGTTGGTACAAATTCATCTTCACAGCGCACAAATAACGGGACAAACGGGAGGGAGCACTTGACAAGCAAGCCCTTGTCCAGGTCAGCGCTTGTTAAGTTTTATCCTACCCTTTGTCCCGTTATTTGTGCGCTGTGAAGATGCATAATATAAACTTAACATCAAACCAAATAAAAACTTCCCCTCATTTCTAAGCGAGCACAATACCAACATCAACACTTGCATAAAGAAATGAGAGCTCCTCATGCCAGGATGCAACGACATGACAGTGAGTCTGTTGAACGATTCCAACAGCATTGGCAAATCGGCTTGAGCCGGCGGTTTCGCAGTCTCAAGGTTTGGTTCGTCCTGAGGAGCTACGGCGTGGAAGGACTGCAGGATCACATCCGACGGGTGAGTCCACCGAATCGCTTCTCAAAGTCTGCTCGCGCGAATTTGTTATCTCTATTCAACTAGCAGTATATCTGGCCATGCACACAAGTACGCGTATGTTTTTCACGGCTACATATAGTCTGTATGATATTTCCAGGCTTTAGTCTTTTAATCGCAATTAAACTTGACCTCGTTATCATTGGACATCAAAAATCAAAGCAGTTGCAGCAAAAAACCTTTACCACTAAGTGAAATATTATTTAACCAGGAAAGTAAAATAACTCGATGCAAGATACAAAGACGTGCGCTGTTCCCCGTTTTACAGGGCATTCGCATGGCCGAGATATTTGAACGCCTTGTTCTTGCGGACAAACGTTTTGAAATTCCCGCGAAACGACACCTCGGCGTCGTCGTCTTCCGGCTCAAGGTGAGAGCGCTTCCCGCGTGTTGATTTTTTAAATGCTAGAGTACTAGATGCACTATTCCTGCAAAAGCCATGATTCTGAGGGAGGGCTCCTGAGCAAATGAATGCCTCAGGGAAAGTGCAGAGGCATCAAGAGCTCGTCTCGTTTGCTAGGCAATGAGGAGAAAAAAATCCTAGCTCTCAAGAAAGATCAGGCCGTGTCTCCGTTGCCAGGCAACGCTAAGGCACGTCTGTCTGCTGTTTGCGCGCTGTGTGGCGACTAACTCCTCTATGATCTTTGCTTTCAAGCCCTTGTATATAAGCTGTGTGCTGACAGCAATAACCTTAGCTTCAACCATGGATAGACCCGGTCCTTCGGCAGGTGATCCTGCGGCAGAACGCCGTGCTTTTTAAAAGAACGAAGCAGCAGCGGAAATGGCACGGGAATTTACCGGTTCCGCTGTTGTTGAAAAGCGGATAGTGGATACGCACGCCAATGTTTTGTTTAGCCGTGCCAAACCTATCCGAGGCCTTGTTTACTCTGTGGCTGATCAACCTTGCTGAACTGGCAGCAGCCGCAAGCATATCTACAGCTCTCTCACCACCATAACCGATGTAACGGCTCCCAGCTTCCTGCATAAAATGTTTTTTCGCAGTACAAAACCATTAGCGCGTGGTGCATGCGTGCGTCCGCGGAGGAATTAGCGCCGACAATTAAAAAAATGAAAGCCGTTCCACTCAATGTGAAAGCTGTCGGAAGTGCAAGGCAGTGATTTGCCATTGTGGACTGTAGCGCCGTTATCCGCTCACTCCTACCACCCAATGAATTCAAATGTCCCGCCTCCGCAGTGCTCGCGCGCCCCCTGCCTGAAACCGCGCCAGCGCGGGAGTTGTTTTTTGTTTTGTTTTTTGCTTGCTTTTAGTCCCGCACGTGCTGGCGTTGCACTGCCACTTTTTTTGTCGCTTAATCGTAAAAACCAACCCAACGCGTGTTCCTAACTAAATGAACTCGGGCGCTGCCGGTTAATTATGTATATTTCGCCTCAAATGTACCTACAGTTTCCTTTGAGGCTAAACAACGAGGAGGTGTATGACACGCGCCAGTAGTTCACCAGTTTCGAATGTTTATGATTATATAAACCGCTTGGCTTTCAAAGCCTCTGGGTTACGCCGCAACGACAGCCGCTATACGACGGAGCGCCGTGTGGCTCTACTTAGGTCCAGCGAGCGAGCTACGACGACAAGGCGAGCCCCTAAAGTGCTAAAAAACACGTTGGTCGTGCTGGGAATCGTACCCTGCCCCACAGGTTCAGCAGTCGAAATCTTAACCCCTGAGGCTCAGCTACAATTTTTTTACTGAAAAGAAAGTAAAATTTCTGAATTTTAAGAGCATATCTTCTATCACAAGGTTTAAGAGAGGTAACGATAATGCATCGCGCGTCACATGATTTCGAAGGCACTGTATTATCTGCTGCATGGTCTCGCCAAATCGTCTGCAATGCTCGCGGGTGAAGCCACATGCTCCGGTGACGTTCCGAATACGCCGGCCAGTGGTCGCTCTTGACTTAAAATTTTGACTTAAAATGTTTAATTTCTCACTTAATAAATCATTGTTTGCTGCCGGACAAGAGCTGAGGGCACTATAAAACACCAAATATATTGGCAAAAACAAACTTGTATTTCGTCTTCATGGCCCCTTTAACGCCCACGGGGACGACAAAATGAGTTAGGCCTCACTTGTTTCTCTCTGCGAGTGCTCTTTACAAACTTATCATCGCCAACAACGCCGCTGTTCGCAGAAACGTGCTCAGTTTATTCGCCGCAAACATTGCAGTGACAGGGAAAAGGAAGCTTACAGCGCAGTGAGAATAGGAATACGCCCTTTACGCCAGCAGCAGTTGCTTATTACTGCAGAATACGCATTAAGCGTGGAAACAGATTTTTTTTTCCTTATACAATTACGATCTGTGACAACCCGCCGCATCGGCTCAGTGGCTAAGGCGTTGTGCTGCCGAGCACGAGGTCGCGCGTTCGATTCCCGGCCACGGCGGCCGCTTTTCCGATGGAGGCGAAAAGCAAAAACACCCGTGTGTACGAGATTTCGGCACACGTAAAGGTCCCCAGGTGGTCAAAATTAATCCGGAGCACTCCGCTACGGCGCGCCTCATCGCCTGCGCTGCGTCGGCGCGCTAAACCCTACAATCAGTCAATATAGAACATTTTAGAATCTTCTCAGTCACTTGTTCGGCGACGAAGGAAACTCTGCTTTTCGTTAGAAATTGGCAATAAAGAAAATTGGCGCAGCTTGCACTGGTGGTGCGCGGCTGGAGAAACAGCAGAGCTGGCGGCGCCCCCTCTCCCTTCGTCGGAGACGCGGCTGTTGCACCTCACATGTATTTCCGAGCTTGCCGCTGGAAGTTCTGCATGACGGGCAGGCCCGGATCGTTTTGTCCGCGGCCTTTCACATCTCTCCCAAAGTGGACCGCGTCAGCACGCGCTAGAACCGGCGGCAACCGGCTTCGCAAACTCGGCGTCTGTGCTCCTTACTTCAGGCGCGAACGCACGTGAACTACGAGTAGAAGAGCAGGCGAGAGATCACGCCACGAACGCTGGGCAGAATGTTCTCGAAGTTCGAGCTGGTCGACGCCGGGAGCTCCCCACGAGGCGCACAATCACGTGTGATCGGTATTCTGGTAGCGCCATACGGCGGAACTAAAAGCTTAAACGGCTCTGCTGTTAAAACTAGGGGAATATCTGTCAGAATGCGATCGCTACAGTTGATTTGTCTGTGCTCCGACCATCCATCGCTGCTGACGCTGGGGCCTCCACATCTGCGTGACGTCACGTCTGCAGTTTGTCCATAGGCCTACTTCATCGCAATGTGGTCGCAGGAATGTGGTGATGATTGCAACCTCAACAGCGGCTGCCGCGAAACTGTAGGCATTGTGGCGATACTAGCGACTGCCTTCAAAATGTGGGACTCCACTCCTCTCGTTGACGGGGAGGAGGGATAAACATTTATTCAACTGAATCAGTTCCGTTGTGGGAGGCCTCCTTAGTCCAGAAAGCCTTGGTCCTTGGCTGCCCAGCGGGCCCTGTCCACCAGTCGTTGCTGGTCTTGAGGGCGTGAGCTGGTCAGCTGGTCCTCCCACAGCTCCGGGGTTGGAATTGGTAGGGGGGGGGGGTTAATGATGGTGAATGTAGGCACTGCCACTATCTTCTGTTCTATCATGAGATGTAGCTGCTCAAATGTCGGGAGTGCAGGGCCCACACGTCCCTGCACTCTCGACATTTGAGCAGCTAAATCTCATGATAGAACAGAAGATCGACCAGAAAATCACAGGAAGAGCAACACTGAACGTCCCACCTAGATAATATCCAGAAAGCTCTCGTTGATGAAATATTACCGTTTCGGCAACTCTGTTTTCAACTGCGTGAGCGCAGGGTCCCAATGCGGCTACGGAGAAGCTGCTGAAGCGGATTAACACGAGCGGCAACGTGCACTGCGTGCCGGCAGCTTTCAAGGGCAAGTATGTGATCCGCTACGTGGTGACGTCGACGCACACTAACGAGGACGACATCCGACACGACTGGGACATCATCTGCAACACGGCCGATGAGCTGGCACCGCACCGCATCACGCTGGCCGACCTCAAGAAGCAGGATCCAGAATTCGGTGAGAAGCCGTCTGGGCGGAGCATCCACACGATGCTCACACTGTTCAGCATTTCCCTTTTAATTGAAGAGACATAAAGGAACTTCATTAGGTGCCACCGTTGACAGTACAAATTAGCGGTTTCTTGCACGAGAGCGTGATGCGGAGTCGCTGCAGTTAAAGCAAACACTTCGTCGCACTAAGGGACATTGTAAAGAAGGGTTTACCCAATTCCGACCGCGATGTCTGAAGCGAGGATCGGCGTTCTGTAAACGTTGTGGGAACATGTTGAACTTAGTATTGAGTCCCTCAACCTCAGGAAACTGGTGGTACCTGCACACTTCAGCAATGCAGTCTAAGTGCAAAAGTTCACTCTGTTGAACCAGCTGTCTGTGCAGCAAGCATTCAATATCGGGCCTAAATCTACGCAAACAAAACGCTACTAGTGCGCCACGAAATGCAGCAAACATTTCTGTTTCTGCATTACAGCAAATTTTCAGGGAAAAAATACGTATCAGGAGATTTTCAAATGACCGGACCAAAAAACACAATCGTAGGCTAAGGAATTGGTTGTTTTTTAGGGACGAAATAGTTGACCCTTCCCTTTCCTCCAGTATACACGCTTGAGCATGGTTTTTTACATCAAGACGACGTTAGGGAAAGATTTGCCACAGTTTCTTTACGCGGCCAAACCACTACTGGCGCCATTTCAAAGCTGCCACAACGTGTAGCATCCTATCTACAATGGCTTCTCACGTAACTGGCGAGTCCTTTCTATCTGTTTGGACAAAGGTGTGAGATCCTTTCTTTAATTCACACTCCACCTCCTGAAACAGACCGTTCGAGCTAGACACGATACCATCACGTTGAACACGATTCACGGAGGTTGAGCAAGTTGCCTCTCGGCTAAACTATATACGCATAACATGCAACGGGAAAACTAGGCGACACACCAGTGAGAACACCGTACTCTTTCTTGGGTCGTGTAGTCATCGCCTCGCAAGCACCCGCGACGGCCACCGTAACTGAGCGCGGTGCACCGCCGCAGGGTCGAGCCTGCTGCTGTCGAACAGCCCGATGACGCCCAAGGTGGTGAACGGCAGCTACGTGGCGCTGTTCGAGGGCGACGACGTTCTGCGGCAGCTGGTGAGCCGCTACTCGAGCCGCTTCTCGCTGTCCGCCAAGGAGAGCCCCGAGCTGCGCAGGCGCGTGCGCCGCTTCATGCTCTCCCAGAAGCAGCTCAGCCTCGACTCGCGCATGGACCTCGTCAACCAGCTCATCGCTTCCTCCAGGGGTAAGACAACCTGTGCGTCTAACGCTGCAATTGGATGCGCCAACCACGAAGCATCGCGCGAAATCAGCCCACACTGCTGCTCATAAAGCGTTAATACCCCGCAGCGGGTATGTGCTACTCTGTGGGTGTGTAACCCTCTGCAATGCTTCAGAGTACGCACACAGGATTCGGAGCACGGGCACAGAACTCTTGCTGTCCAGCCTTCTGGTGCTTCCTCTCAAAATCGCTGACTGATTCACTTGTTTCGAAGGGATTTATTGGTGCATGTTTTTGCGTGCACCAAGCTCAAAATGCGTTGTACAACGCTAAAGAGATTGGTTTCTCTGCGCATACTCCAGCCTGAAGCAAGCTTATAAAGCGTTGCCCACTAGACACTGCGGCTGTGTGTTATTCTGTGGGCATGCACTCCTTTGCTCAAGTTACAGCAGCTAATGGCGTGTATGCGCCCGCTCAAGCCTATGGTTATGCTTTTAGGCCTTACGAGGGGAACTGATACCGGAAGCTTCACGTACATTAAGTACTTTTTTCAGCGGGTACCGGTGGACGATGTTAGGCCTCAAAGAGGGACGTTAGACCTAACGTCCTATGTTTAGACATCGCGAGTAACCTTCAGGAGACGTCATATGCATTGTGAGTGGAGCTGTTGTCTTATTGACGACGTTAGGCCACGGAGCGTGACGTTAGGCCTAACTGCGAGCCGTCATATGCCCGCGTCGCCCCCCCCCCCTTCCCCCCTTTGACGCGCATCAAACTTCACGCAAGCGAATAATAATCTGGATCATACTTTAGGCTTCATTTAAGAGGCTTAGTGAATTGGTCTCCACGATACAGGCTCCACGATTTTACTGACAGACTGGAAGATGTGGCCCAATAGTGTTTCCGCACTAAAGAGTGGATTTGAGCCGGGCATGTAATGTGGAGATTTGACAAGTAGACCAAACGTGTTACCGGTAGATGAAGCCATAAGTAGATCCTGGAGCGCGGCACTCGGACTTAGACTGGCGCGACTGCGAGGTGGGCGGCGCTTGCCGTGGGCATAGCTTCTTCCTCAGCTGTGCGCGACTCGGGCAGCGAGGGGGAGGGAGGTCGCAGCAACTGACGGACAAACCGAGGGGAGCGTCGCCATATCGCGCGCGCGCCCCAAGCAGCACCCGTTGTCGCGTGCCACGATCGACGATGATGATGATGATGATGATCGTTGTGGCCAGAAACCCTTTGTATCGGGCGGACACCGAAATGTCCAAGCCAGGTGAAAAAGCTAACAAAATACATATAAAAAGAAAAAAAAAACCGGCTGAATGCCTAAAGTCATTGCAAACCCGGGAGCGAAACGACATCTGTCGCCGGGGCTGCGCCCCGGCGCTGGCCGGGCTCCTTTTGGTTCTCGCGCGCCGGCCTTCGTGGTTGATTGGCTGGTGCTTTGTGGGAGAAGAAGCATAAACTTGTGTGCAAGGAGAAAAAAAAAAACAATTCCTCTTTTCCGGGCGAACGGACCACTCCCAAATAATCACAGGGTACGTAACGAGGCGGAGGAAACAAAGAATTGCAGGGTTAACGACTCTTTTGAACGGATTGATAACGACGCAGAGTGCGCGTACGAGTGCACAGGTCTCTCTCTCTCTCTCTCTCTCTCTCTCTCTATATATATATATATATTATATATATAATATATATATATATATATATATATATATATATATATATATATATATATATATATATATATATATATATATATATATATATCTTGGTAAAAGAAATCTTGGCCGCTCATAAAGCCCACAATCACGGAGCGAAGACATGACAGCCCTTCTCCTGCGCATTTGTTATTTGCCGTATTCGACTATTGCACAACACAATATTTATAACTGTGACTTGCCCACTAACAAACGTTAACTGTTATTTTTTTTATCCCAATAACGTTTGTTAGTGGGCAAAGATTGAAATTTTGTGGCAAAGCGGCAGAAAGCGACATCGCGCTTCCGATGCAATTAAGTTCAATGACGTTCAACTGACAGGGCTGTGATGCTGACAGGCTGCCGAATACTTCTGCATGTTGCAGGCGTGGACGCAGCCGGTGGCGGCAGCGAAGACGAGGAGAGCCAAGACTCCATCGCCGAAGGAGACGAGGAGCCCTGCCCGCAAGCGCAAAAAGCGTTGCCGCCACCCATCCAGGGAGGAGTGGCGTCGGCCCCGTGCACTTCCGCCTGCATGAGCTGCAACAAGCCGCTCGCCAGAACCGACTCCCGCCGCAGCCAGTGAGGCCCTCCGGAAACGACTCAGCTTGTCCCCAACACCTGTACACCACCCATGACATACGTTGTCACCTACTGCTGGGAAGCGACCCCTTTCATCTGACAGCGTGTTTTCAAAACCCTTGGCTTTCAACGCCTTCCGAAATTGTAGCTGCATATAATTTCAGTCGTGGATGTCACCGTGGTTAGCTCCTCACTCCTACTCGTCGTCGCATTTCTAAGCGCCCTGTAGTTCACACAGAGCTGACGCTCCACAGACGTAGATTGAGTGCGACCATTCGTGTTCCGCCTTGTAAACTGCCCCCGTACATATTCTCACGTCTGCCTACAGTTGGCACAGCTAGGTCCCACTCTGTCCCCACAGCCGTATACCCCATGTACCCAAACCACCTACTGCGGGACTGCCGCGCAGCCATACACAACCACACAATTACACCAGAGAGTAACTGGTTGCTGCGGCGAGTATCCCAAGAACGACGGGAACTGGCGGCCCACATCACGAGGGCTTTCAGCGGCTGCCTGGACACCGAGGTGGCTGATTCAGCCACACCCCCCCCCCCCTCTCGAGTTTAATAAAGTTACTGTCTGTCAACCTATCTGTAGTTTCGTCGCCTGTCACTTACTCATGTCGCTCCCCTTATATGAGTTTCCGCATCCCCTCTTTGCTTGTCTGCCTACCAAATTCGTGATCTCATGTGTGTTATTTTACCCTTCGAAAGGTGCAATGGCTGTTACAACGCATTTAAAGCAATGCACATGTAAAAGAACAGAATGTAGGGTTGTTTTTTTGGACAAGGTTCGCAAATAAATCTAAACTGCGGTTTAAACAAGTACCACCACGAAGGCTGTTTTTGTTGTAATTTGATTACAGGCGAACACCCGGCGAGCCACTGTGAGTTCATAGCCGGGTAGTAAAGAAGCAGGTGTTAGCAGTATTCACTTTACGCAAGAAAACTGACAATTAAATGAACACACGATTGTCACTTACAAAAACAGTGACCGCGAGAGTAATATTTAAAATGAAGCAGTTGACCGGCAGTAAATGAACCATTTGGTTTTCCGTATTGACTAGAGGATATCCAACATGTGAACTCTGTATGTGCGCCAACAAGCAATACGTAATACGGGAACCAAAAATCAGCAAAACGTGACGTAATATACTGCCGAATGTAGCTGGGATATCCAATTCCTTGCCCTATTTCCCCCGATACATGCGCGGCCTAACTATGAACTGCCACGGCGAATATATCAGGCCAGTTAACTTTATCCACGACTGTTTTTGTTAAAAGCCTAAACTGACACTATGTTAACAAGCTGTATCGTTTCAGCCGTAAAGCATATTCCTCCAGCATAGTTTGAGTATACTGGCTTCCATGAAATTCGCCATGAACAAGACTGCCCTTCTTCTTGTGTGTACTTTCCTTCCGCTACTGTTTAACGTTCGAATAAAATGTGAGTCTTACGAAGCCTCGCCACCTTTTTCTGCTTTCTCTCCAGTCTTCTAGGCAAGTGAATAGAAACAGAACTTCTAAAATGTATTCTGGTAGCTGTCATGGTAACCTGCTCTTTACACGAGCGAACACCATGGTTTTCGCTTCTGTGGCGCTCGTCTACAGCAGGACGCCAACAGTCTCAAGCATGCGAACAACCAGTGTCAACCATAGGGCAGCAAATACTAACTTCAGAACACCTCCAGGAGTCACGCGGTGTCATTCACGACTTCTCTGCACCAGTGGACCTGTTCCCTTTCTTTTTCCAATCTGCTCCCCAATATCTGAAAATAGGCGGGGGATCTCAACCTCATTTTCCATTGAGCGGGCTCCTCGGAATCGACGCTAAAGCCATCCGATCTTCACCATTTGACACCTCGTTCGTCGTATCCCTATATTCGAGAAGCCGGCCACCACGAACTCTACCTTCTTCCTCAGCGTCAACGCCTTCGTCATCGTCACGCTCCACATCTTGTCTGTCTTCCTTACTTCCTCCTCATCCTCCTGGCTCTGTCCTCCAGCCCTTCTTGCGTACCCTTCCTCATATTTCCCACGGCATGCTCCGTTACTATTCCAAGCCCATCCCGTAGAACTTGGCACTTACTATAACACCGAAGGAGGCCAACGCGCGCCATCACCAGGCTCAACTCAAACCTTGGCTGTTTTCGACGTTTTCTGCAGTCACACTAATGACAGCAGCAAGGATACAGCTCAGCGCTGTGATGATATTGCTAGGATCCAGCACATCGTCTCCGCGGACGTATACCAACAATTTCCAGCGGTGTATTTACATCTGTTTATAATATAAAAAGCCTTAGCACATGTGTCAAAACGTGTGATGTATGTCTTAACAGGTAAATTTTCAACTCCCTGTGAAAACGGATGCCTGTTGTTCGGTCGGATGAAGAGTGGGAATTGATGGAGCGTCGACCCGCGTGGAAACACGAACGGGCGCAAAAACAACAAAAAACCGCTTGTATCGCCGACGTGAACAAAAGCGTTTGTGCGAGCTGTGGTGGAAATTTAAATTCTCCGCAGAAAAACCCCTTCAGCTTCGTTAACTTCCGTCTTTACAGAGTGAAAGGGCTCTTTGCCTTTTTTAAAGGGACACTGAAGTGATATGTAAACATTGCGGGATTACTTCCGCAAATTGTAGTTCGGAGTCCCCAGGCCATGTTTCGACCACCCTGGGCGCGTTTACGCGATTTTATTTAGTAGAAAAATTAATTCGAAAATGCTGTCCTCCTCTCTTTACGCTCGCCCATTTTCTGCGGCGTTTTCGTTTGACGTCGAGAGGAGCCGAGCTCGCAATTGGCTGCGCAACTGCACGACTCCCCGGGCTGCAGACAGAGTCAGTCGGCCCAGCGTTTCGTCCGCCGGCCGCCGACGGGTCGTCGCAATTCGTTCGCTCAGTTGAAACGAAGCCAGGACACGTCTGTGAATGGAAGAATCTGCCTTTCTTTACTTGGTTAGTTTGTACACTGTATCTAGCTCCAAGTCAAGGTCGCTTCACACAAGCGCTGCACAAGCGCACATGCGACGCTTCGCTGACTGGTACGCCAGTAGGAAAATATAAGGCCTCTTGAAGGCGGGAGAAGAGTCAGCGAAGTCAATATAGGTACTAAGGAAATAAAAATCAACCGATATTTTTACCGTACAGCGTAAAACTAGGGTGCGGGAAGCACTTTTTTGCGCTGGGCGAACAAGCACAGCGGTCAGCAGCACGACTACGCATCTGCGAACGCTTTTCCGTCTACGAAATGCAATTGCTAGACGTGAGCTATTGTGGAAACTCGGGCGACGCTTACTGCACGAGCGCAATACAACAAATAGTCACCTAAGCTGCTTGAAATGCCAAAACTAAATAAAAGTGCAAACTGGTTGTACAATATATACCCTATATTACCAAGGCCAGCAGAGCCCGGCCCGGGGCCGAGTGGCTTGGGGTGCTAGGTATGTCATCCCAACTATTTTGCAAGTCGCGAGTTCGAATCCCCGCGGGTACGTGCTTTTTTTTTTTTTTTTGTAAGTTAACTTTTTCGTTGTCCACCGATGTTTTCTACATTGAGTTCACCTTTTTTTGGGCCTCAACGTTCATGGCTCCACGAACTAGTTCACAGAACGCGCGCAGGCTGGCACTGGCGCGCTAGCGAGTTCTCGTTGGCGTGCTGTTGCCGTAAGCACCGACTGCTTGCAGGCAGTGGGCACAGGCCAGAATGAACAGACCCTTGGCCTGGTGCGAACACGCTTTTTACGATACAGGCATGAGGGAGGCAAGCTCCAAATATGGGGGAAAAGCGCATGACATTTAGGCGTCTGCGGGTACGCGGAGGGCGTTCATGTACTGCGTAGGTCTCGGCTAGTGAATGCTACGATTCCAAGCCGTCCTGGGAGGCTTATCTTTATGCATTTTTACAGCTGACAACGTGGCAGAAGCGCGGTACGATGATTACTGAGTTATTGAGAATGCCCATCCAACAACGCCACCGGTTGTGTTTTACAGAACCGAAACCGAAACTTGTTTGGTTGCTCACCCTGGGCATCGTCCAGTCACGGTGCCCGCTCCTCCTAACGTCACAGCTTTAGTTGGTGCGGCCGCCGCAAACCGCGCATGGTAGTTTTCTTCTTTCGCGCTTTGTAAAATAATTACCGATTTGTCAACCGGATAAACGATGAAAAGTGTGCTAATTTGAGCCAGTCTACGCAGTGCAAGCAAAAACGGGAGCTTGACAAATTCACTTCAGTGTCCCTTTAACAGCGGAGTTGTCTTACATGCCGTCAGTTTGCCATTGCAGGCAAAATACCATGAAAATGCCGAGCCGGTGACCGCCGAGCGTCCCCGGCACGCGCAGTGGCGTTTAAAAAATGGCAAAAACGCCGAAGAGCGAGATAACGGCAAGCGCTAGTGAGCGCGTACCTCGCGGCGACGGCCTATTCCCAGACTTTCGCAGTGGTCCTAGCAAAAAGCAAAAAAAAAAAAAACTCCAGCGCTAAAGCCATTATGGATAATTATAGACATGGCTACGACTGTGCCACTCCTTCTCGAGGCGACTTGCAGATCCGGCCACTAGTTGCCTCGAGTCGATGCTGAGGATAACTGCGGATGAGGATGACGACGCCCTCTTCGATGCATATGACGACGATTACTAGCATCGCAACTATGCAAATAAACAATGATACTGAAAGTTAACTGCGTGTCCGGAAATTCTCACCTAGAACAGCTCCGCCATAGCCATTCAAGTCTTGCGCGTGAGAGGCACTATAGCGTGAGTGCAAGCTTCCCTCAACATTTAGCGAGCGCCACTTTCTCAATACCACTTCGAGCCAGATGAACACAGCAAAACCCACCGCACCCTGTTGCTCAGATCACCGAAAAAAATGCGAAGAGTACCAAAGGGAATGGTCGGTTAAAATACGTAAGCCGGTCTGCTCTTAAACCCAGATCCTGTAAAATGGGCTTCACCACAATTCGCACTACCTTCCTTGGGAGACATTCTTAGAGTAAATATAAACAGTCTGATAAAAAGTATGAACAGCCCAGGGCCTAGAAATGAATACCTCCATATGAACCCCCGTGTCCCTATGAAACGCTCTACTTTTAATGTTGTTTCCACTACTTCACACAAATGTATTTCTGAAGAGAGATTTTTGAGGGGCAATATAAGCGATTTGATATCAAGGACATGATTAGACGCGATGTATCCCTATAAAGCCTATAAAGGGAGGCCTTTGAAACTCGGCTTCACTACTATACAGAATGTTAAAAAGTCGTATTTCTTTGGAAATATAAGCAGTCTGATACCCGAGTGGGAAGGCCCTAGGGCTACTTATATACCTCCATAAGACCCCATGGGTTCCCTACACATCCAGCGCTTCTGAAACAGGCTTCACCGCTACACACAAGTGCATGGCTAGGAAGTCATTTCTGGGGGCCATATATTGGGACGTGTATGAAAATATAAAGGCCCTAGCGCATTTTATTATTAGCGTTTCGATATGCCGATATACGGTGTAACTGTGCTTTATCAAGCGTTGCAGACAGACAGACAGGCAGACAGACAGACGGAATTTTAAAGTAGAATGTTCTCGACCGTGGTTTCATTGTCTACTTAGCGCAAGCTAGTCAAGAACATTATCTATAAATTCGCAGCCACAGCATCCTTCTGTAACTCCACTACTCAGGTACTATTCAGTAAATCCACTACTCTAATAGCTCCACTAACTCCATTTGTAGCTCCACTACTCAGGCTCTACTCAGTAACTCCCCTACTCCACTAACTCTACTAACTCCATTTGTAACTCCACTACTCAGGCACTACTCAGTAACTCCACTACTTCACTAATTCTACTAACTCCACTTGTAACTCCACAACTCAGGCACCTGCAGGGCTGCAGCTCCCTGCGTGGTTTTGCGCCGTTATTCTCGCGATTTAAAGTGCCTCCTCTCAACCGCCCCACCACATCTGTCTAAATTTCCTCTGCCAAACTGCCTCCTGCAACTCAGTTCACCTCGCAATTCCGCCGCAGGGTTTTTGTGATGGCTGCCCCATAGAACGGTGAACGGAGTATGGAGTACCAAACACGCCACCCTGCGTCCGCGACAGTGACTTTTTAGATGCAACGCATCTCATGCTCGCCCCTCTGTCCTTCCTGCGTCTGTCCGGCGTTGTCCGCACAATTGCACCTCTCCTCCTCTTCTCTCTCCGATAGCGAACACTCTCTCCCAAACAGCTGCGGGTTGGCGCAGCGCGCCTCACTCCGTTGCTAGGCACCGGTGGGCGGTGCTGCGCATGTGCAGTACTCTCTCTCGCGCTGTCCTCTCCTTCGGGCGCTGTGAATATAAAGCGGCATGCCGCGCTCAGACAGTCTGTCGACGGTCGTCCGCCTTACGCTTGCACGTGCACTTTACGGACCACAAGGCACTCATTCTCGTCTGCAATAAAGACCGTACCTGAGCATACGTGTACTGCGTGTGCATTGCATGGTGAACCCACCTCCCCTTCGCGTGAGAATCCCTGCTATAAGCGTAATCAATACAATGGAAAACGCCAATGGAACCCCTCACGAGATGCGTTGCATCACACCAGGGTCTCGTGAGGGGAGGTGGGCGTAATGTTTTTTCAATGTGTTCAGTTTTTCTTTCGTAAAACAGTGTAAACGCACACGCACTGAAGGAGGCATTTTCAGCACCTGTAAAAATCAGCAAAATTTGTGCGGCTATGCAAAAACGCTCTGAGAAGTTTGCTCCCGGCTGGAAAGGGGAGCGTGGTATAGCCCATGAAAAGGGTTCCTTCAGTGGGACACCAACGTATAGTACGTCGCGACTGCAATACCTTCGGTAAAGGAAAAGAACTGTATTTACATTATATTGCATACAGAACGCGTGCGATCGCCGCCATTATTATTCATCGTCCTTTTCTACACTTATCTGCACTCAATTCTTCGTCATCCACAGAATACAGTTCCCACAACCTCCCCCCGCTGCGAAAAATAGCAATGGTCGCGCAAGGAATCGTCGTTGCATCTGTCTTTGACCTTATACTTCCAGCAGCGACGGGGCTTCCGGACACGCTGTTTTCTAATCGTCGTGGACAAATGGTTGTCTCGCTGAGGGTCCTTGCACCAGTACTTCCAAGTGTTGCAAAGAGCGGGGGAAATATTCATGCAGTTCTCGTGGCCCCTGCTTTTCCTTTTAAAAGTCGATGTTGCCATGCTCGTGGCGATGATCTTAATGTCTTCCGAGCACGTCATTTGTGGTGCCAATTAATTGTTCCACGTTTGTGTACAGGTGCTGATACAGCTTAAACAAAAAATCCGGCAGTGGCGTGATTGTTGTTTTCGTGTCTCCTCTTGTACTCGCCTATTTCCTTCGCCCACGTTCTATTAAGGCTTCAACCGATTCAACCACATTCATGTCAGGTACATTGTGCTTACAGGACATGTCGTTATCGAAGACGTTGTCCCCTCTGGATTAGTTTTCACTCATTTACCAATTGTTACTGGGCCGGTCGTGTTCTTCTGTGCAGTCTCACATGCAGCACTTGCTTTCAAGAGGAAGCCAGAGAATTAATTTCGCTTTGGAGTTCTCCCGGCGAGACTCTCTATTTAGAGAAATGATGTCCAGGTCGGAGTTGGAAGAATCTCGGTTGTGGGAGTCCTCCATGTTGCCTTGCGGTTTCGGTACGGCTATTTCACTGTAAATTGGTGCAGCGATGTCAAGCACGACGTCAGGATAGGCATCCTCTGCAGGCACGCCGTGTGCTCCCAGTACAGGTTGAGCGGTAGCAGTCTGCGTGTTTTTATGTATCTCCGTGTCGTGGGTACAGTCCTCGATACCGGTGGATGCAGTCACACAGCTGCTTGAGGCTTAAAGATGCGTGTTGTCCAGGGAACCACCACCGTGCCATGTTATGTTTGTTTGGTCGGTCGGTAGGGATGTCAAGACAAGATGGGACTCGTTCATGCCTGAGACATATGGTGTAGAGATCACTTCGTGGGAACTGCGTCGCTTGCCGTAAGATGGATTGCAATGTTGCAATGATGTCACGGAACTCAAAAGGGCCCATAAATTGTTGTTCTGCATCAATACCAGTTAGAAAAGGCTCGATGTCGTGGTCGATCTTTTGTAGTTCACTGGAGTGGTAGTCAAGGAGAACGGTAAAGCTGAAAATCTCCTCGTTCGTTGTCTCCGTCCTCGCAATCACCACTGTTGCGACTGGCCATCCGAGCGCAGTCACGGGTGTAGCGATGTTGCCATGCTCCGTCCGCTATCGACGCGCGCAGAGCAGAGCAATGAAGTTTTCGAGCCCGCGAAAAGTTGAAGCAACATTTATATACAATATTTACAAGGGTAACAAGAGCGTTACATCGCTCGCACAAAGGTCACAGCACGTCTCAACTCGGGGCATCCGAAAAGTGCCGCCCTCGCTGTGTTTCCGGGGGGTTTTGTACCCCCGGGAGCCGCTGCAGCCGAGAGCGATTTGAATCGCTCCAATCAGGACTCTCGCTGGCCCAAGTTGGAATCTGACGAATGGAGGTGAAGCGATTGCGTCAGCCCGCGCCGCCGCCTCCAGGCATGTAGCTGCGCGTGTCTGTCGCGGGCCGTTCGTCAAAGGCATGCTTCGGCCCAGCCGTTGAGAAGGAAAAATTACTCCCACCTCCCCTCGCGGGAACACCTGTGTAGATGCGACGCATAGGGGGTTCCGTTGTTGTTTCCGTTAGGTTGATTCTCCCATCGCGTGAAATGTGCCGTGAACCCCCTGCCGCGGCTATGACGCAACGTGGCGCGGCTATGACGCAACACAATCCAACACAATCCACTTTAATCCAATACAATGCAAATCCAATCCAATCCAATCCAATGCCCCTCGCGAGAGAGTGTTCGCTATCAGAAAGGAGAGGGGGTGAGCGGCGGAGAGCGCAGCTCGCGCGGCGAGGAGAGTGGGACAACGGACGGACAACGACGCCGTATGGAGGGACAAGGCGAGTGAATGAGATGCAGTCGCATCTAAAAGGAGAGGCGACTTTGCGGCGCCTGCAAGTTCGGGCACGGCTTCCGCGGGCGGTTTGGCCGAGGCGCGAATTGGCCCCGCTGTCGGCGCGTCGCCCGGTGCAGCGAATTTGGGCTGGGCGCTCTGGCACAACAGTGGCAGCTTCGCTGCAGAGATCAGTCTCGTAACAAATTCGCGTTGAGCTCTTAGTTTTCGGTATAGTTGATCTTCGCTAGGCTCCGATCGTAGTTTCGTCTTGACGAAGTCGGTGTCACTTCTTTTCAGGCATTTGTTGCAAGCCCTTTGAGGTACATACCATCCTTAGTTGATTCCGCGGGATTTAGGCACCGTGCACTGTGTCGCGACTACAACGCTTTCAGTAATGGAAAAGAACTATATTTGCATTAGATCACACAGAGAGCACGTCTAGTCGCCACCATGCTTCCTCATCGTCGTCTTCACTAACATCTGCGCTCAGTTCTTTGTGCTGCACAGAATAAAGTTCCAACATAGTATACTAAATTTTATTGTCATGTGGTGTCTCGTATAGGCCTGATGGGCCGGTGTGTAAACACGAGGCTAAGGCAACATAGATCCCCGCTAAAGCAAAGTGGGCATTCCCGGTGCTATCCCGTTTTCTCCGAGCCAAACCCCAGTATTCTGAAACCCTCCTCCACTCCAGCCGCCAGTTGAAGAAGTCCTTGAAAGCTATCCTTGCATTGAAAGGCCAGTGCGGCATCACACATGAAGTGGAGTACAGACTCAAAATACGGCCGTATATAAGATTTTACGGACACATTGACCGTACGATTCGCGAAATTGTGGGGGCATACAATATCAGTAAGAGGGGGAGTGAACGTGTGACCCAGGCTTAGATCAACTTGTTAGAGAGAGAGAGAGATTAGGTTCCTGAATGGAACATAGTCATGACATTTCGTGCTCCTTGTTCATGGTTTTGTGCTCCTTGTTGACGGCGCACGGTGTATAACGTGGGGAGTCTTATTAAAACACCAATTGATAGAAAGCGCTTCTGTGTCTTTCCTTTCTTCAGTACGTGTGCACGTGTTTGCGCTGCATTGCGAGGTGAATTTACACCAACTCGTCCAATTCGCTATATGTTACACAGATTTCCTGCTGCAAACTTTTAATATCGGAGCGGCACCTACAAGCTCGTCAGTAAATTTTCCTCAAGTTTGTGTTAGGATTGCACCTCATCGTGGGAGCTCTGGCCGGCCCTTCCACTGGGACTGGGCGTCCAAGCAATGCAGGAAGTGAGCCTCCGGATAGGGAGCAGATGGTTTGATTTGTGCATACTTCAAGCTGAGCAGGCAGCGCAGAAGACAGGGCGCGTAATCAGGCAAAATAGACACTGTGCTGTCTGACCACTGCACAATTTATTGCGTGCATGCACCGTAACACACATCTGCGAGCAACGTAAAGTGAAGGACAGCATAAAAAGATACCAGCAGAAGCTTGTAAAAAACGACTGCATTTTCTGTCACGTACACTTCTTTCTTCACTTGCTAATTATCCAATCTCATTTTTTTGTGTAGCCCCTCACATTGGTAAAAAAACACGACAATTGTGAGTGAGCTCACGGTGAACGTCGAATACGTGCAGTACTCGTTGCCGCCCAAGTGTTAGTCTGCGAGCAGGTTACTTTATGTATACTGACCGACACCGCGCAGTGCAGTTCCGAAACGTGTGTGACGTTTCCGTAGACAGTGATGGAACTGCTCATCTTAGCGATCCATCATACCGCTAGGCGTTTTAGGTCTTCCCTACTACTAGCACGGTCTAAGCGAGAAGGGGGCGAGCTAATCTTCAATCTTCGTTGCAGCAGCGCTCACACCCCGTGTAGGTGTCTGATCACGTCAGAATGGGAAGAAACCCATCAAAGGGCGCGCCTAATCAGGGATGGCTACGGAAACCGGCACAAAAGGTACGTGCAATCGTAAGCGTAACGGATCAAATACGACGACGACGACGACGACGACGACTATGATGATGATGATGCTGATGATGATTAAAGGCTCTCCCTTGAATCGGGGCGTCGGTTGTCGGCAAACGACTTGCCTGTTTTATGCCACTTACTTGCCCTACTCCTAGCTAACCTAATAGGTTTGCCTCCCCCCATCTTCCGCTCACCCCTGTTTTAAATTCTCATCGCTCCCCCCCCCCCCTTTTTTTCTCCCCCGCTGTTCTAAATTCTCATCCGTATGATTACTACGCCTGCGAACTCATCCATTCCCTACTTTTCCTCCACCCCCATTCCAGCTGCCTCTTCGTCACCTATACCCGCCGTGGTGGCTCAGTGGCTAAGGCGTTGCGCTGCTGAGCACGAGGTCGCGGGTTCGATTCCCGGCCGCAGCGGCCGCTTTTCTGATGGAGGCGAAAAGCGGAAACACCCGTGTGAACGTGATTTCGTAGCACGTTAAAGATCCCCAGGTGGTCAAAATTAATCCGGAGCCCTCCACTACGGCGCGCCTCATCGCCTGCGTTGCGTCGGCGCGTTAAACCCTACAATCAATCAATCAATCAATCAATCAATCTTCGTCACCTCTATGGCCCTGAAGTTGAGGCTCCCCCTCACCCTAAATCCCAAAGCCCCCGCCAACTTCATTTCCCCCTTTCCCTGCAGCGGTCGTATCTCTGTCTAGCCCCCTAACATAATGGTCTATAGTTTTCCGATCACTACTATAGCATACACATGTTTCATCTTGCTGCCTGTAGATACCCGTGTATGCCCGGGTTCTAAGGAACCACGTCCGTGCTTCGAAGAGCAACGCACTGCCTCTCGTATTGCCATAGAAACCTTCCTTCCTAATTTCTAGTTTCTCTGTCCTATAAGTATCCAGGGTTTTTTTCGCTTCCATTATCTGTGCCGACTTCGGAGTTTCTGAAGACGGACGCATGAACGCCACCTGGAAAGGGGGAGGACAAGACGCGTTGTACGGGATGAGGCGGGAAATGCAAACCCCACCTCACCCTCCCGGAATATGCCTGCGGGTGCAGTGTGGGCTTTCAACCAAACCTGGAAAAACAGAACTGGGCAACAACGTGTTAACCTTATATTCGTAATGAAATGTAGCGCAAACAAAGTAACAATAATAAATAACACTGATTTGTCCGAATTCAGACCAAAAAAATCAGTGTCCTGCCATTCTATGAAAAAGGATGACCAGCGAAGCTGTGATGCGTTATGTTAAAGTCATCTTAGCGGCTAATTGTCATATAATTTGTTTCCGGATAGTTCCGGTAGAACAACACTTACAGCCGTTTTCTGTAACCTTACTCACTCTGTACATGACCATGTATTGACAGCAGACAGTAATTCTTTAACGTTTACAAAATCATCCCAGTCGAAAATTGCGACAAGAAAAATTTCTGCAGTTTGTCGTATTTTCACGTGTCGTACTGTCGCCTTATCGTATTCTTGTCGTGTTGTGATTCTTATGTTCTGTCGTGTGTCGTATTCCTGTCCTGATTTTGATGCTCCGTCATGCCTAATTCCTGTCTTGTCGTGATCCTGATGTTGCATCAGTAGTTGCGCACGGTTTGAATATTACTGCCCATTGTGAAGAGTAGCGTAAAGGACAGTTCTGTTATGACTACAGGAATGTTTGTCGTTGAGAAAATTCACTTTGTCGTTACGACAGAAATGTGTGTCGTAACAAGAGATGGCTTTGTCGTAACAACAGGACTTCTGTTGTCACAACAAAGTTTTTTGTCGTACGTCAGGAATTGTTGTTAGCTTTTTTTAATTGAATTGAATTTGAATTCATTATTATTTCCAACGGTGTAAAATACATTCAAGTTAGTATGCAGACAAGGGTCCCATAGTCAACAGACTGCAACGGGATCCTTGATTAATTATTACAAAATAAAGAATACACAGAAAGCAGCAAACCCAAACAAACAGTAACTAAATGTAAGGAACACAGCTTAGGCAGCGCTAAAGTACAATAAGAAAAAGGAAAGAACTCGGTTAAACGAAATTGAGAGAAATAATACGTGTTGAACACTGCTAGCACAATACTAATTCAAATAAGGTAAAGGTTGGCAGCAAAAAAAAAATACATAAACAAGACACTAGCACTAAACATACAATCTAGCTGAACTCAGGAAACTTAGGCGATGAAATGAACAGTAACATAGCAATACAGATAATAAAAACAATACATTCATCGATTCAACAAAAACGTTTTTAGCATGTCTTTGAAAGAAAATAATGATGATGAAGATTTTAGTACTGCCGAAAGACTATTCCAGAATGAGATAGTTGAAGACTATTCGAGAATGAGATAGCTGAAAAAGCGGATCTCATCTGACCATAGCAGTGTTGCGGAATGGGCATCCCCATTCCATTCCAATTCCATTCCGCGGAATTACAAGTTGCCTAAATTCCATTCCTTTCAATTCCTCGGAATGCCGGAACATCGCCCATTCCCACTCCGGGAATTGCCGGGCAGTTCAATTCCATTCCTCTAACTCCTCAACATTTTATCGGGTGATTATCAAGTTACTAATGAACCTACCATTCAGCTGATGTTATTACACGAGTTAAGAACTGCTAAAATACGGAAAACACGTAACCAAGGTCGAGGGATTGTGGATTTGTGGCATATCTCGTTCGGTGCAATCACCCTACTAATTCCCACAGGGGCAGTTCTCCAGGTAGTTATTATAGTGTTTGCATGGTCAGCACGTCTTTACGAGTTGTGATGCTTTATTATCGTTTAAGTGTGAACGTGTTAATGCTAACGTGACGACATGCCCTATTTTTGTGCTGACAAAAGTATGGTTGAAGAAGGCATTATATTCCTTAAGCAGTTAACACGCGTATGGAGCGGTCGTGAGCGTGGTTAGAACTATAATTTTTTAACGAGGAACAGAACCTCCGGATCTGGTGGTATCAGTTGGAAGAATTACCGCTCGAGCACCTTGTCCTGCCTTTGCACCAAATACGGATCACGGGCCGCACAGGTCGTCAGCACTCACGCATGTCAAGCGCGCCTTGAAAGGGGGGATAGGTTCAGAACTTCCTGTGTTTGCGTGTACGCAGGTATGCAATGTCGCCCTTGCCGAAAAGCTTAGTTACGTGTGTCAGGTATCATCCACTGCGCACGAGCGAAAGTTCAGGCTGTGCTTAGAGTATGCGCGACGTTTGTATGGGTGTCTCAATGAGAACCAATGCGCAGGGAGAATTCTTTTTTCTCTGGTTAGTGTATACTGGGATAGTGCATTGGTTCGTATACTAACCTGGGTCTTGTTTTTTTTAGAAATTGGGAGATTGTTCACACTTTAGCACCACGCAACCTTTGGCTCTAGCTAACTGAAGAAGGACTTAGAGAATGCGTTGGCGGCTCTGGACTCGGCAAAACTGAGTCCAAGGCCTGCGTAACTAATTGTATAACTGAGGCCTGTATAACTAATTTGAGGAGTTGCATGCAGTGGGAGTAGCAATGAAGGTTCCCCAAGTGCCCTCTGGTCTGGGCGATCAACCGAAAGAAAAGATGAAAAGAAAAAATGATAACGATAATAAAGAAGGACACGTTCGGCAGCCGGTCTGTCTAGTGTTGTGGAAATCCCTACGCCAGAAAAAAAAGCGCGGTAGGTGTCCTCGTTGATTATTGTTAGGTTTAACGCGCCGACGCAACGCAGGCCATGAGGCGTGCCGTAGTGGACGGCTCCGGATAATTTTGACCACCTTAGGCCGAAATCTCGTACAACACAGGGCGTTTTTGCTTTTCGCCTCCATCAGGAAAGCGGCCGCCGCGGCCGGCAATCGAACCGCCACCTCGTGCTCAGCAGCGCTATTAGGTCTCCTCGTGAATTTTATATTGCTGCAATAAAGGTCTCAAGCTGCCTTGAAAGGTCGAAAAAAGTTTATTTTGGTTTCATTCATCAAAATTACATAACAAAATGGTGTGAGCCAAATGGGCGCTTCGCCGTTCAGTTCTGAAAACACGAAGTGTAAATGACGGCTGCTTCAATGACCAGTTCTAAAAAAAAAAAAAAACTGAACTAATACAGTTGCCTTGTGCCTGTGTGTTGCGCTTGACAAACGAGCTGCTTAAAAGAGGTGTTTGAGAGCCGGTTTCGCTTCGCTGTCTGTCACTAAAAGAGATGCCGTGGAAAACACGCGTTCCACGTCAGCTGACGTCACATTTACAACGGAAACTGCCCTTGCGAGTCGGGAAAACAAGGGAAAGTGGCTAGCGTTCGCTTTCCGTTAGGTCGGAATCGTTTAGGAACAAAGCTTGCAGCGTGCAGCTTGCAGGCGCAGGCGTGACAGCAGTTCCTATCACATGGGCTCTGCTGTTTCGGGTGGATTCTCGAACCAATATTTTAGGCCTTCGTAGACGCTGCTTCGGGCAAAGGCGTCCGAGTGTCTAGACATGAGGGCCAGTATTGCAAAACGTCCTGGGGGAGGAGGGGGAGCGCGAAGGGAGATGGGGGCGTAAGCTGATACGCGAAATTTCGCAGTGGACACAAGCACCGCGCCAGCGTGCCGATGACGGCGAGGTGGGATGCCATCACCGACGGTTCCGGACGCAAAAAACAAAAGTGAAGCGTGGGGAGACAGCTCGCAGCCGGGGTGAAGGTGCCGCCAAGGTGAAAAATCACAAGGCGAAGTTGGTGGGAGAGATGGAGGGGGGGGGGGGGGGGGGGGGGATGCCACCGCGGTAGTTCCCACGGCGGATACCAACTGCTTAGACCCGCGTTTATTAGGCGGAAAATCGCGACGAACTTCGTAGCAGCGCTGTATTTAAGGACATAATTGTAGTAGAATCGCTGCTTATAATATACCGTGCTTGTAATCAGCCAATCGATTTTAACAGTACTGAGTTATTGTTAAATTCAAGGCTCCGGCTTACTAATGTTTGAACTTGGGCTGGTGGGATCTTTTGCGTATTTTTGCATATTTTGACAAAAAACAGCGCGTAGAAGGAAAAGTGCGCTTTATTTATGGGAAAAATACATGTAATTCCATTCCCATTCCATTCCGGGCAAAAGGCGCTTAATTCCATTCCCATTCCATTCCTTCAAGTATTGTCGCCATTCCATTCCCATTCCATTCCGGGGTCGCGAAAATGTGGAATGATTCCGGATTCATTCCAATTCCGGACTGGTAACTCCGCAACACTGGACCATAGTATGGACTATGCGGTATTCCTGTTGTAATTTTAGATTGGGTGCGAATTAATTATGGCAAGTTAACAAAAATCAGCGTAACGCTAAAGTCGTCTTAGTGGCTAATTGTACTAGAATTTGTTTGGCGATATTTTGATAACATAAGAGTCAGCGCCGTTTTCTGTAATCAAACTC
This sequence comes from Haemaphysalis longicornis, assembly GCA_013339765.2. Classification (NCBI taxonomy): domain Eukaryota; kingdom Metazoa; phylum Arthropoda; class Arachnida; order Ixodida; family Ixodidae; genus Haemaphysalis; species Haemaphysalis longicornis. Next base: position 261,931,739 of record CM023449.1, read on the forward strand.
CATCTGTAGGTGGCCATGTTTCACTGCGCAACACACAATGGAAAAGCCAGCCTACAAAGACCAAGATTACACCGATCCCTTTAAAGTCGGCTTCCCCTCTAAACACAAATGTATTTCTAAGAATACGTTTTTTATGTGCAATATAAGCCTTCTTGTATCAAAATATCAAGGCCGTAGGACTTTATTGTATTTTTATGGATTTTTTTTCCCATATGCTGAAGGTGTGGCGCACAATTTTACGATCGCAGGGATTTCAGTCAGCGCCATAAGATGCCGCCACGCTCGCGCGCGATTTTTGTCACATCGCTCTGCTGTCGGAGGTAATCTACTGGATCCTAGCCATAGACGACTTCACTGCAAATATCAAGGAGTCGTGCACTCTATCACAAGTCAATTCCACCGCCCTAATGTCAGCGCTGTTTTATTGCTGCGCACGAAGTCGCTGATTAGATAGATCCCCGGCCAGGGATGCTTGGTTTTATTTTTATTTTTTGACGCTTTTTCATTGATTGTAGGGTTTACCGCGCCGACGCAACGCAGACGCCGCCGCAACCATCGCGTAGCGTCTCGGCGCATCTCGTCACCGCTGGTGACGAGATGCGCACACTGGTGTACAACATGCGCACACTGCGCACACTGGTGTACAACAAAAGGAGGGACAAGCAGCCAATGGCGCTTCTAAAGCAAGCAGACGTTACCAATGAGGCGGCTAGATTGCAAAGCGTAGTGTGCGAGAGGCGGGCGAGAAACGCCGTGTTTTGGGCTTCTAAAGCTGGAGCAAGGAGTGCGAATCCACTAGTGAGGCTTCCATTAATATTTTTATCGCCCCGACCCCCAACTACAACCAATCTGGTAAACAATAACGGTTACCATTTCGGCAAACACTTCGGTCATGCAGTGTTGGTAATTCGCGTTCAACGCTGTTTGGTGCTTTCCACTTTTACGTAACACCAAGCTCTGAGCCGCTCACGCACTTTCCGCTCTGGCAAATTGCAAGAATATGAACGCGCCATGCTCGGCGGCCAAGACGCGCCGGAAGAAAATGCGTACCAAAAGCTGAAAGCGTATGTTGCCGCTTCAAGGTTGCTCAAAGCCAGAGTCCTTCAATTCTTTTTGAAGGACTCTGGCATTGAAGGACTCTGGCAACACTCAGCAGCCCACAAGTGGTATTGGACATTGGCTTCGCCCTTCGCAGACATACGCATCACTCCGAACAGTGCAGGAACAATTAGGCCACCAGACCGCTGCACTGTAAACATCCGGCTCCACACACACACGCACACGCACACACACACACGCACGCACACCTCTGAACCCGTGCGCGCATTCTGCGTCCTTTATCGATACGTTTAAAGGAGTCGTTAACCCTGCAATTTTTTGTTTTCTCCACCTCTTTACGTACCCTGTGATCAGTTGGGAGTGGTCCGTTCGCCCGGAAAATGCGAATCATTTTTTTTTTCTCCTTCCACGCAAGTTTATGCTTCTCCCACAAAGCACCAGCCAATCAACCACGAAGGTCGGCGCGCGGAGAACCAGAAGGAGCCCGGCCAGCGCCGGTGCTCAGCCCCGGCGACAGATGTCGTTTCGCTCCCTGGTTGCGTCGATCTCGGCACGCGACAACGGCTGCTGCTTGGGGTGCGCGCGCGGCGACGCTCCCCCCCGCTTGTCCATCAGTTGCTGCGACCTCCCTCCCCCTCGCAGCCCGTGCCGAGTCGCGCACAGCTGAGGAAGAAGCTATGCCCACGGCAAGCGCCGCCCGACCCGGGACAGCTGCACCTCGCCGTCGCGCCAGTCTAAGTCCGAGTGCCGCTCCAGGATTGGGCCTCCTCATCCTTCGAAGCCATGTGGAAGCGAGGAAAACTTGCCTTCCTTCTCCTGCTCTTGCAGGTAGGCATCTTTTAATAAGAAACAACCCAGATGTTAGCAACAGAGTAATCAGTTGGCAGTGCCCGATGCGTGCGGAATCACGACAGCAGCAGCGAACTTGAGCACTCCCTTGCAAATTCAGTTGCCTTGCGAAGGTAGTGTGTTCTGTTAGGTGTTTTTATATAAAATGTACAATTTCCGAATGTAATTCATTGTAGAATTTTCTCAATAAAGCTTAGTTCGGAGTCAGCTCTCGTGATAACTTTTTTTATATATTCGCTTTGATAATTCATCCGAGATTCTGCACTGAGCCACCTCTCCCCTCCACGCCCCCTAAAAAATATAGTTACGGATGCAACATCAAAGCAATTCACGCCACCATAAATTCAGTTCCCGAAGCCGCGCTGCAAACTGGTGTTATTCTGGGATCTGAGAACTGGTGAAATGCTGAGGTCTTTCAAAAATTTTTGGTTGATTGGAAGAATGAGTAAAAAAAATACATTTTGTCCAGGAGAGTAAATCGACATTTAAAAAATACGCCTACGAAAGAAGTAAATATATAGCGCGCACTTGTAATACACCCGTCTGTTATTTCGTCCCATAATCGGGACGGCAGGGACTCATTTCGCACCATTTCGCTCGCTCTGAGAACTCGGTAGACGGAGTTAATTGGCAGCGTCTGCTTAGTAGAAAAGTGAAGTGTCCCTTCGGAGCGCTTCCATTAAGTAGTGGGGTCAACCTTGCTCTATTTTAAAATAGGTAACATTTGTGGAACGCCGACGACCACCACAAGGCTGCATCCGTAGTTCAAAGTTTCTTTTCGGCCTAAGGAGCACTTCCTGAAAGACCCACGAACAATCGCGACTCCTTGGCGAAGTAAAAGGAACAGTCCCGTGCACCGAAACCGGATGCGGCGAAACGCGACGCGAAGCCGGAAAGCAATGAATCCCGCGGGCAGTCCGCAGAAGAATGCGCCGGAAATGTCTGCCAGAGAGTCGTATTATATGTGTGCTTGTACTAATCCTGCATCGCTATCACAAAGATGGGCTTTCAACCGTCTAATTTCAATTCGCTCTCGAGAAGCAAAAATTGATTCTTCCTTTTTTTTTTCTTTTTTTTGGGGGGGGGGTGAGGGGGGATGAATGGGTATTGCTCCCAGAGTGGTATTCTTTGCACAAGTAAGAGACGTTCTCCGAGAAAGGCACGGGGTGGGGGCCTTCGAAACCACACCATCGGATGGCCCGGCCATAATGTCCATAAACCTTTGGTATGACACTAGAGATAACTTTTTAAGCTTTGAGCCTCAGTTGTGCTTATGAGAGAGAGAGAGAGAACTCTTTAATGTGGGCTGGAGAGGTCAGCTCTGCTAGCGGCAGTGCTTGCTACGCCAGATGGGGATGATTACAATGCAGTGAAGTGAATGTGAGAAATCGGGAAAGCAGCAATAGAGAGAAAACAAAAGTTAAATAAAAATGGCACACAATGTAGTGCAAGAAAAAAACTCGAAATAAAGTTAAGCAAAAGAAAACAAAGATTGAGCGAATGGAGCCCAGGAACGCAGAGCGCCTAACAAGAAAAAGGAGTCAAAGCGTACACAACGACGCAAACGCGTACAGACGTAGCCATGCGCACAATGGAAGAATTACAAAAATTACAAAGTTTTGTCTAGTCCTGAATCTCGCAAAAAACGCAGAAGAATCTTTGTCCCTAAATATGAGTCATTGTTGTTGTCCCAGGGTCCAAGAAAGTGACACAACTGAAGGCTTGCTCCGCGTCGAACACGAGACAGGCAGCTCGCCGCTGTAACTCGCGCAGCGGAAAATCGCGGGCATACACACAAGTGCTCGGTAGTCTCGCGCACAGAGCACGTGGGGCACAGTGGTGAATCCTCCCACCCTATTCTGAACTTGAAGCTTCGGGTGTAGGCCACGTTGAGACGCAAACGATGCAGTACACCTTCAGGCGCTTTGCTTAGGTCGGGTGGAACACGGAATTTACAGAAAGGGTCAATTCCATGTAGAGGTGGATATCCGCTGCGAGGGTGCTGCCACTTCAACATTTGCTCTCTCCAACCAGTTCGATAGATAAGGGCACAACCATCCTTCGAGAGAAAGGGAAGCTGTGTCGTGTTACGCAGAGAGTGGCCAGCGCTGGCGGCTGCATCAGATATAGTATTTCCTTCTATTCCCGAATGACCAGGCAGCCATTGAAGCACGATGTGATGCCCCTCGCGCACTACACCGCTGTGTGGATTTCACTGATTTCACACACAAGCTGACATGCAGTGGTTGGACAGCCTTCTTAGAGCTTGCAAAGCACCCCGTGAGTTAAGAAGATCACCCATCGTCGAGCTTGATGTGCACCAATGAAATGAAGGGCAGCCCTTACAGCCGCTAGCTCAGTAGCGGGGATGATGTTTTTATGGGCTCAGTTTTTTCCTGATGTGCACTGGACCGACGGAATCCACACGCCAATGGCAGATGATTCTTCGGTCACTGAGCCATCCACATAAACGTGGGTGTGGCTTGCGTACGCGGTAAGTAAACACTCAAGTGTGAAAAACTTCAGTGCAGGTGCGGGCATGGACGACTTTTTGCTTATTCCGGGAATTGTCGTTATTATGAGCATTTTCATTCAGCTATCGACGTAACGCTTTCATAGTACCCTGCAGAAGAAAAACTACCGTGTCAGCGCGCGTGCTGTCTGCATCTCGGTTTTGTGCTCCGTTTCCCTTTCCCATGCAAATGAACAGCTACCAGCTGGCTGATAAATTGTAGTGCCTGCGGTGAAATGCGTATCCCGCGGATCCGTTAAGAGCTGAGATTCTCCAGTAAAATGATGTTCCTTGCTCGGCTTGCGCTGGTAAAACATGGGGGATTATCAACTTTTTCCCATTTTCCTCCCTGTTGGATTCTCTCGGACATTTTTTAAAGCCATTTTAAGCTAGAGGAACCGCGATGAAGATAAACTGTACAATTACTGAATTATTTATCATTTTCGGTAAACACAGCACATGCTCAATTATGTCTTGCATACCCTTTGTGCCGGTGGCTTAGGTTATTTGGGATGATTATGATGATGGTGATGGTAATTTTCCACGCTTACTATGATGATGGAGAACATTATTATTACGCGCCACAAGCCACTTGATGGCTTAGGCGAACCAGCTTGATGTATGCTTCTGATGAACTTTTAATATATGGTATTGTATTGCATTATTATTAGTTTTAATGGTTTTATTATTACCCATACACGATGGCGTACCCACCCATGACAAATTGTCCAGCAGTAATTCGAAGTCATATTGCAATCAAAACAAAAATTTCAACCTTAACGATTTTATTTTTATTCTAGGGTTTAACGCACCTACGCAACTCCCGCGTTGAGGCGCGCCGTAGTGGGGGCCGAAGCTCCCCGCGAATCGAACGCGCCCGTCTCAGCAGCGCAACGCCGCCACGGCGGGGAATGTATATTTTGATTTATGTTCATCAGAAATTATTAGTACTGTATTGATTATTTATTTATTTATTTATTTATTTATTTTTTATTTTATTTATTTATATTTATTTATTTATTTATTTATTTATTTATTTATTTATTTATTTATTTATTTATTTATTATTATTTATTTTATTTATTTATTTATTTATTTATTTATTTATTTATTTATTACTGCGGGCCATTGGTGGCCCAAGTACGAGCGGGAGCGAACACAGTTGTTGCATTGATTGTAGAAACCTACATCACATGCAAACTTACAGTAACGCAATGCACAAACAGGCAGAGGTGCGGGAAGAAAAAGCAATCGGGAGATACACGTCTTTTTTTTTCCCCACTGGCCTGTAGCTGAGACCGAGCCAGAAATGCTGAGAAACTGAGGAGCAAATGTAGCAAGAAGTGCTGCTAGGAAGCCAACCTGCTAAAGGAGGCGCACAACGCAGGAAAGTGCGCGCGGGTTGTCCGGTTATCATTACCTCTAATGTCAAAGTCTTTCCTTGGCAGGTAGCATAGTATAGTATAGCATATTATAGTACAGCACAGTAAAGTATAAGGTACTTAGTATAGTATTGTATAGTACAGTATAGTATAGTTTAGTATTGTGTAGTGTAGTATAGCTAGTATAGTATAGTATAGTAGTATAGTATAGTATAGTATAGTATAGTATAGTATAGTATTGTACGCTAGTACAGTCAGGAACAGCTTTCAGGTCAGGTGTGGTTTATTATAAAGACTTCCCGCGCGAAACTCCCAGCCAGAGCAATGCGCTTTCCACTTTCACCGGTGCGGTATGTATTAATACAGGGGTCAGCAAATTTTTGAGGTGGAGGGCCGAGTTGCATGAAGCCGACACTGGGGAGGGCCGGACAGTAAATCGGGGGCAGGTAGATAGAAAAAATTATGTGCATGACAATATTTGACAAAAATTTGCAATAACCTGGCTAAGTGTGAAAATGGGGGACAATGACAACTGGAAGCGGTCAATTCTCTGTTCTTGACTCCCGTATAACCCCATTTAAGGTCAAAACTGCCCTTTCGGCCTTCAGGCAGGGAGTGACAGGGGGGGGGTTCTGACAACGTGCTCGGGGACGCCTAATACTGCCTCGCGGCCGACCCCTGTATTAGTATGTTCAGTCAATTTCGAATGGCGTCGATTACGTACACCGCTGCATACGCGCTGTGGAAACTGCAGTCCTACCCGAAATTGAGGACGTGGGTTCGATTGCCGGCCGTGGCGGCCGCTTTTGGGATGGAGGCAAAAAGCAAAAACGCCCGCGTGTCCGCGATTTCGGCGCATAATAAAAATCCCCAGGTGGTCAAAATAAGTCCGGAGCCCTCCACTACGGCGCACCTCATGCATCACCGGCGTAGCGTCGGCGCACTAAACCTCATAATCAATCAATCAACCTACCCGAACTTATCTGCAACCGAGTGCGCAAAGCTGCAAGCGCATTTGAGTATCTGTACACGGAAAGCAGATCTGTTTCGCTCCGACTACATCTAATGCTTTCACGCATTTTCTAATTCGTAAAGGAGGAATGAACGTTTATTTTGTACAAAACGGAAGTTGTTGGGGCCGCTCACTCGCGCGGGGCACGCCCTCTGTCCATGATGTCTTGCAATCTGGAAAAAAAAAAGTAGAAAGTGGGTGGGGGAATGGGGGCGCAATTACGCGGATCCGAAATGAATTTGATACCGTTCTGTTCCAAACGGTATCAAATCAAAAGGCAAATGATAATGACATACACGCAGACGGCGGGGAAACATATCCTACCACCTTAGCGCTAGTTCTATAGAGCCCAATTGAACTCGCATCTAATTAAGCTCTTCTCCTCCTCCTTGGGTGCAGGTGTCGCTGATCATCGTGTACGCGCTGTGCGTGCAGTACGAGGAGGCGGCGGACGCCTCCAATGGCCGCAACAGCATGTCCGAGGCCCTCGGGGGCAACGCGCCCAAGGAGAATTCCATCGAGAAGTACCACGCCAGTGAGTGCGCGCGCGCGGGGAGGGCGAGACCGTCATTCTGGGGCCCCTTTGTGGGCTCTGGCTGCGCCGACACCACTTCCCGCCACCCGCGCCGCTGCCATATCAACAGCCGCGGCGCTAACCCGCGGCGGGGGGTCGTGGCGTCACGAGTAGGAAGGAGAACTCCACACTGAGAATGGTTAAACACTGCCTCTTGTTTGAGACACTTTTCATTTTGAGGTATACTGTGGGTCTGCAAATGACACCGCGGAGAGATTAAAAGTGAGTAAACGGCGCGAAACTAGTTTCAAGTTTATAGTTAGCGTGGTTCAGTTTGGTACTCTTACGGGGCAATTGCGGATAGCGCGCGAATCCCATCTACAGCCTCTAGGATGCCACATAAACTAGGCTTTGTGTGTGTGCGTGTGCGTGTGCGTGTGCGTGCGTGTGCTAAACAGCAAATACAAGTTCTGGAATGACTCCGTATACCTTTCACACTACACCTTAAAATATTAATAGGCAAGAGATAAAAACGCTGAAGGAACCAGTCAGAACTGTAGAGTTGCTTTTATTTAATTGATTTCTTGTGTCATTCGCCTTCAGTAGAAATTAAAGCTACCGGCCGCGGTGGCTCAGTGGCTAAGGTATTGTGCTGCTGAGCACGAGGTCACCGGGTTCGATTCCAGGACGCGGCGGCCGCTTTTCCGGTGGAGGCGAAAAGCAAAACCGCCCGTGTGTTCGAGATTTCGGCGCACGTTAAAGATTCCCAGGTGGTCTAAATTAATCCGGAGCCCTTCGCTATACGGCGCGCCTCATCGCCTGTGTTGAGTCGGCGCGTTAAACCCTACAATCAATCGACAAATTGAAGCTGTATGCAAGCTGTACACAGGTTTACGGAATGCGTAAATGAATGAACGAATAGAGGAAAGAAGGAGAGTAAAAGGGAAATCAAAGCCAGTTTCCTAAAGTGGTCTTGAAAGGCGTTTTGAGCACATTAAGTGAACAAGCGCAGTCATTAGGTTGGGTGGTCAACGTCATCTGTGCCAAGCAGTACAACTTTTTTACGTGCAGCGGAAGACTCACACTTTCGCAGCAAACTTTGTCGCCCCTTTCCTACCGTTTCCTGCATGTTTTTTAAAACCGCCACCTAAACGCGTGTACGTCATCGATTCTCCAATGCGCGTCACGAGGCAGACGGCTTTTTTCTCGCACTTATAGTGAAGAAAGGCATCGTCTTCTCAGCGTCAGTTGGTTGCGGTTACATATTTTGTTAATTAGAGCTTCCTGCAGCACGCTTACACGCTATCGTGTTTGTCTGTATTTAACTTATTTACTATATTACCACGCTTCTCATTACAAGAGGTGGGTGCAGCTTGTCAAACCACGTGTGCACCGTGCTTGAGTGCGCCGCTGTTTGCTCTGTGCCTTTCCAGGAAGTTCGTTCATCGCGACTGATATTGCGCTTCGAACCAGCACGTTTCGTTTGCGGGTTCTCTGTCATTTTAAAGTGTTGTTTTGACATGCAGTCGGCAGGAATTACTGCAACACCACAAAACGAGGCCCCGCACCTCCTGAGCCACATGTGGCACGGCGTTTTTCCGATAAACAGTGCCCGTGCTGCGTGAAAGAGAGCAAGACACGTGCGATCCTTCCCCGTGCAACTGATAAAGCATTCCTAAACGGTTCATTCGTGATCACGAGTTCTCCGCCGCTTTAAACTGTCTTTCTACGTTCCGCCGATAGCAACCACCGCAACGTGCAGTCAGCGTAGCGCAAAACCGTCAATGGCCGGAGACGTCACTTCTGAGGAGCAAAGCATTATGGGAGGGAACGCTCGCGCGCCGTCAGCAGCGAGGAGAATGGGGAAAAGAGGAGGAAACACGCCGCTTTGACAATATGCAGTTCTTGGTTTCCAATTTCTCAGCTAACACACATACCTATAACAAAATTCTTGAAGGGAGTGATTACTAATACATTGCTTTATTTGGTTATATGTACATCTATGCATCGGCGGAGGGTATTTCAGGACCCTTTTAAGAGAAAGATGGTTAAAACGAAGCTTTCTCCCATGCGACCTGAGTCAAAGCCGAAGTCCAAAATCCACTCTCCCAAAGTCCAAAATACGAACTGCCTAAGTCCAAAGCCAAAGTATAACCCTACTTAGAGAATGTTCATCATCACCACCATCATCATCAACATCATCGTAGTCGTAGTCATCATCATCACTGACCGTGTGTACTGCCAAACTATATTTTGCGTATTACGAGTAGGTCGTTAGGTGTGACATCCCGTTGTCATGTTATGTGGTGTATGATTGATGTACCCTTTATAAAACCCCTAGTACAAAGTTGCCTTTCCTGCGGTGTGTTTTACTCGAACGTCAACGCCATCAGGGAGCCATCGAAAGCTTCGCCTTAAAATGGGAAACCAGAACCCCACAGAAAAGAAAGGGCAATGAGGAAAGGGCATGCTCTCTTGCATCCTCAATCTTGGGTTGCGGAATCCATTTTGTTGTAGTACAAACAAGCTCAATTTACTTTTTGGCTCAGTGGCTAAGGCGTTGCGCTGCTGAGCACGAGGTCGCGGGTTCGATTCCCGGCCGCGGCGGCCGCTTTTCTGGTGGAGGCGAAAAGCAAAAACGCCCGTGTGTACGAGATTTCGGCGCACGTTAAAGATCCCCAGGTGGTCTAAATTAATCCGGAGCCCTCCACTACGGCGCGCCTCATCGCCTGCGTTGCGTCGGCGCGTTAAACCCTACAATCAATCAATCAATTTACTTTTTGGGCAGGCATAAACAAATATCCTGATTTTGTTTCCCCTCTGTTTGCCCTGCGTGCCCTTTACGATGCAGCCCCTTTTTCAAGGCGCAAAAGACGTCAACGTGCGAGTGCGAACAGACAACAACGACAAGCATGCGCTTTTGTAGCGAAAATTGCCTTCGTGCTCAGCGTCGATTTGCCGACAACACAGATCGCGCTCTCAGCCAGGCTCGGTGCAGAAAGGCCAAGGTTGGGCGTCCCGTTGATCCGCCAACACGCGCACCCCGCAAGGCCCAGCCCGAACGTTGAGTAATCGCTGGAAACTTCAACAATGGGCCAGTAATTGGCGAAACGCACCCGTAAGGCACCGCCCCTTCCCCCTCTGTACAAAATTAGAGAAGCAGTCCTTTGTAAAGAGGTCACGAGTGACTGAACAACTCCGTGCGTGTACGACCGCTGCACGCGAAAAGGAGAGAACGAAAGCGGTGGAGGATCTCGATCACGGCGCTTACTTCGAGCAGTGAAAGGAAATGGCGTTGACGGCCACCTCGCGCGCACCACTGATTCCACGGAACGAGAAATCGTTTTCGACCACGCCAGTCACGGCTGCTTTGTTCTACGGGCTGCCCAAGGGCCTCACCGCCCGTGTATAATGAGATGCGTGGAATTCGTCTTTCCCCCGAATGTACACAAACGCGTACGCCGCTGACGTCCCGCCGACTTCAGCGCCCGCAGTCGCTGAACATCAGTCGCCGCCGGCTCCGTGAGCACGGCACTGCGTACACAGGCTGCTTGGGAACGTCCTTCTAACTAAAACTAACTGGTTATCTCGTTAGCTTTAACTGATAACTACATTATCTACAGGTTATATTTGTCGATGCCGTCAGAGTAAAGGAACTGGAGCATTAATAACTGCAGGCACCGGATACACTTCCATAATTCGACTTCGTTTCCCGGTTCCCACTTGTCAACAATGTTCAGCGCGGACTTGTGGGGGCTTTAGGCAAGACATGCGCACTGAAAGTTCCAGAGTTTATTTCATAAAAATACACGTTGTATTTGTATTTACGAAACAAAAAAAACGTGTTAACAAAAATCGCTGAAAACAAGGGAGATGACAGCGCAACAGTAAACGACAGAAGCAACAACAAAAATGTAAAGCGACGTTTAACGGTGTCGGCACCAGCGCTGCCATAACTGCGTTCGCGTAGTTCTAACAGCGCAGATTCAGTAAGATCCTTCCGGAAGACGTTTAATTTAGAAAGAAAAAATCGGAGCCATTCCACTCTGTGAAGGCGGATTACCAGCGAAGATATATAAAATATACATACCACACATGGTTCGACAATGCACACTCATTTTTATCATCACTTGGTATCGGTAGTGACTATGGCTTTGTGATTACTCGATGACGTTCGGGAGGATTCGAGTTTTATCCTAGCAAAATAACATCCGTTTCCCTCCCGTGGAACCCCACGTAATGACAGCCGACGTCAATGCCCGAACGCTTACAACTTTACTGTAAACTAGCCCATCATCACAATGCCACTTGATAAAGTCGCCTTAGCGGCCAATTGTCATATAATTGTTTTGGGGAAAGCTTCAATAAAACAAGAGCCGCGGAAGTTTTCTGAGAGCATTTTTGTTGGGGCAAAAAGTGTTGGGACAGAAAAATGCACGAAGCCCCAGCCATGAACAGTTTCGCAGAATAAAAGTGGGAGGGCTCCGCTGTTCGTGATCCACCGTTTTGTACAACGCTACTCCAGTTAATAATTACCCTGATGGACGCAACTATAAATGAACAATGAATCATTAACGTTGAGCGATCATCTGTGAAGTCTTAAAGTGCCTTAAAACGTACTCTTTCTCGCGAATTACCCGTTAGAGAGCAGTAGCAGTGGCAGTGTTTGGTAGTTGACACTCCGCAGTTGAATGGTTCCGAAATAATTCGGTCATTATTAAAGCGAAGCTTTCTATGTCTCACTTGTGGCTATGTCGGGAAAAAACGCACTGCAGGAAAGCCAACTTTACACAATGGGTTTCAACAAAGGGCACATCAATTACACACCGCATAAACAATGGGAAGTCTTTGCATGCACAGCGGGTTCTATTGTGGCAGGCGGATGCAGTTTAGCGTCATACGGTTGAGCGATGACGCTGATGATGAAAGCATTCTCTAACAGGCGCACAGGTGGCACGTTGATCACGCCACACGCTTAATTAACCGATAGGAAGCCCAAATCAGCGGCTACGCTGAGCTAACCAAACCAGCACATTTAGATGACCCAATCATAAACTAATAGATACAAAATAATAACATATCATTCGGTTAGTTGAGCGTTGTCGTAGATTTGACTTATTCGGTTGTGGACTTTCCGTTTGTATCGGTGAAAGCTTCGCGTTTCAACCATCTTTACTCCAGAAGGGGGCGTTAGATTTTTTTTTTTACGGGGAGAGGGAATGGAATGGGGATGGAAAGGTGGCTACTGGGTGACGGAGGGGGTGGAATGGAATTGAAGCTTTGTATAGAATGGACAGAGTTAACATGCTCCCGCTCATAATTTTCTCGATATCAATACTCAAGCAGGCTCCAGCAACCAATCCAGCTAATCCAGTTTCACAGTGCATCAATCTGCTTAGCAGAACGCAGCTCAAATGTAGCCACCAAGATTCCGTCGCCGTATTACGACGCGACGAGGGCTGCAGGCATATTCACAATTTACATTGGGAGAACCTCTAACCGCGGGCGTCTTATTTAAGCAGAGAGTTAGGTGCTCCTTGCGGCAATGCTGGTGACCTCGGCGAGTTCTTTCCAACTTACGGGAAGGCAGTCGGCACCTGGTCGGTGCGAATTCTTTCTGCTTGCGTGGGCATTGAAGGAAAGTGCGACTAGATAAACACAGAGATTCGAGTTGCCCATTTGCGTGCGACATAGTCAGCAGAACACGTTGTGCTGTTCTTATCCTTCATGACGAGAGAACACGTTTGTTCTCGTCGGTTCTGCGATGGATTTGGCACGATGGTGCAAGCGTTTCCTTCGGCGGAATTGGTGGAATAGAATGGGGCCGGCCAATTACTCCTGCAGAGAGAATGGCCAATGCTTGTGCAATAACTGGAATTTGACACTGTCCAAAATAGAGTTTGAATTGGATGGAATGGAATGGGCTTCACAAGTTTCTAACACCGTTGGCTGCTGAAAGTCAGAACGAAAGGCATTCTTCTTGCGCTGGCGATGGAAAAACAGTGTCCAGGATAAAGGACTAGTAGCAGTTCGAAATATTTGCCAAAATGAAGTGTATACAGTGGAACGCTCCACGATTATAGTTGACGGCCTATGCGAATTTCCTCAGAAGTGAGTTTCACCTGTCCTTGCTCAAAAAGAATTCTTAATCGTTATCAGTACCGCCATCGTAGTCGTCGTCAGCTTGTTTGAGACAAAGGCCTCTCCCATACATCTCGAACCACTCCCACTTTGTTCTTTCTATAGAGAATGGTCGACACACAATGTGTAGGCCTCATGCATACACGCCTTCATGGCCAGCCTGCGCAAGTGCCCAAGTTTGTTGTCATTTATTTGATAGTTGAAGCGGCTCTCAGCAAGCACGTAGAAGGCAATGGGAAATGACATGTCTGAAATACCTGCAGATCTGGGGCGCTGTTATCGGTTGCTTGGGGAACCTAAGCACGTGATATGGCTTTTTCCGTATCAGTAGCTATAACTGTTGCTTTTTATTATTGAAAATAAGAGAGGAGTTTCACGAAGTTCACGAATTAAAACTTGATTTCTTCAGTGTCTGCAGCTTTCAATGTAGACAAAGATTAATTTTTGGAATCGAAAAGCCTTTATTTCTCGCCTCAGCGGGAGGATATGGGGACTAAAGGCACAGATGGCCCGAGAGAGGTCATCAGCCTTCTACGCGCTGTGTCGGCAGCATTTTGTCTTAAGCAAAATTTTCACTGAATCGTATATTGTCACAAAATATACAATTTCACAAAATTGTATATTTTCACAATATCACAAAAATTTTGTATATTTGTATTTGTATATTTTTTGTTCTTCTATTTTTTTATTATTTTGTCTCAGTTTTTACAAGCGCCTGTTCTGTATATTTCTTTTTTTTAACTCGTACTGGCTCGCCGCAACAACGTTATGCTTGTTCAAAAATAGCGACAATCTTTCAAAACGTATTCTTGCAACGATCTTAGAAAACATAGTCAGGGTCGGTATATATAGGCCGAGGTCGCGGGTTCGATTCCCGGCCGCGGCGGCCGCTTTTCTGATGGAGGCGAAAAGCGAAAACGCCCGTGTGTTCGACATTTCGGCGCACGTTAAAGATCCCCAGGTGGTCGAAATTAATCCGGAGCCCTCCACTACGGCGCGCCTCATCGCCTGCGTTGCGTCGGTCGCGTTAAACCCTACAATCAATCAATTATATATAGGCCGATAGTTTGATATTTGCTCTAATGCTCCATTTTTGTGGATGGGAGTCACGCGCGCAAGTTTCAGTTGGTCAGGGAAAATTCCAGTAGAAATGGTGAGGTTGATAATGTATGCCATCACATCCCTGTTTTTATAACTACGTGTTTATTTGGCCCTGGTTTAATTCTATCATGTTCTGCAGCAGTATCATTCTCCAGTTTACTTATCAGGGAGCGTACCTCAGCTGCATACCCGCCGTGGTGGCTCAGTGGCTAAGGCGTTGCGCAGCTGAGCACGAGGTCGCGGCTTCGATTCCCGGCCGCAGCGGCCGTTTGTCCGACTGATGGAGGCGAAAAGCAAAAACGCCCGTGTGTACGAGATTTCGGCGCACGATAAAGATCCCCAGGTAGTCAAAAATAATCAGGTGCCCTTCACTACGGCGCGCCTCATCGCCTGCGTTGCGTCGGCGCGTTATAACCCTACAATCAATCAACCTCAGCTGCATCGATGTGCTGCAGAAAAAATGCGCTTGCCAGGTGCGCATCATGTGTGATGACCGGCCAACTTTCACTATCGCGTTGATATTCATTCGCGCATGCATGCACAAAGTGTGCACTCATGAGCGCTGGTTTCTTTTAATCAAGATCCATATCCTGAAATCGTTTCATCTGCGTTTTGTTTGTAACTTCGTTAACGGCCTTTCCGATCTACTCGGGGTTATTTTGCACAGCAGAGGAGAGATTCTCATAATACCTTATTTTAGCCTGATGTAGTTTTTTTTTTAATTTAACCACCGCAATCACACAAGAAAAGAAACTGATTTGGAACCCTGAAACCAAGGACCGTAAATTTATTTTTTCATGTATTAAAATTATTGTCCCACGCTCTTGGTATTTAGTGGGTTCCATTGCCGTCCAGGATCAACAACGTCAAAAATTGCGTATATCCTTGTTCTCGGTACAGCACTTCGGTGTTTCTTGCGTATATGCAATTGGCTTACACGTGAGCTGAGCTCCAAGTCGAGCTTATTTTGACGACTCTGAGGTTTGCGCCATTTCTTTCGTCTTTGCGCTACCTGCAAAGAGAAGGGCGAGAGGCTCCAGTGCCGAACTTTCGAGGCTTTTGTGCAGACGTCTCTTGTTCATTTTAGTTTTTTTCAGCTCGTTGGGCCTGTCAAAACGGTACTTGCGTCAGCGCGGGCGATGACTTCCTCTTGCGAGTGCTTTCGCGCCCCTTCCCTCCCCCCTCCCTCTTTCTCCCTCCCTCCCTCTGAGGAACGTGGCGCTTGACTCAAGTATTTTGGCTGAGCACTGGAGAGGAAACTGACATCGCGGTTCGCGCTGGCGCGTCTTCGGTGACAAATGGCAACAAACCCCGAACCTTGTCCTTTAGGTTGCCGCGCTGCTTGCGTTCTCAAGTTTGTGGGCGCGCGCTGCTTGGGCCACCGATAAGCTCTGTACTCGAGGGGAGTGCCACTAACAGTGGGCCGATAACCGCGCTAGCTGTAGCGCAGTCTTCGCACGCCAGCATTTGCCACTCTCTTCGCTTAAAAACACCGGGGAGAAAGCGGAAGCGTTAAAAGCATCTCCTGGTGCCGGTCACACGTTTAGATATTGGACTCTAAGACTGGTAGTCCCGGGCTCACCGTAAACTTCCCGAGATAAAATTCGCCGTTGGTTTTTAGCATGCATTGCTACGCCAGCTCCTGTCCGGGGGCAGCCCTCGAATCACCCGAACGGTCGGTACGGCACCGCTAAATTGAACATGGGCACAACAATACGTCCGGCACGCTGCTTTCGTATTTTAACGGCGAGCGCTATGTCCTGTACGGCTACTCTTGACGATGTTATCTATGGCGATGCCATCTATACGGCTGCTCGCCGTAACAGAGGTGTATTTAACTTCACCGGCCAAGGAAAACGTTCAATGCTGATGGACGGAGAGTCAGGGTGCGATCGCTCTCATCAGAATGCAACTTCGATATAGAAAGAAACCAGGGAACCCTCGCTGCCCGATTCGTGGATAGCTAACCCGCAAAGCAACACTATATGTTAGAAATCAGCCTTGATTTCATTAACAATCCACACACATATCGGCACAACGTACCCCGCCCCCTTTGCACCAAGGCGGAGTGGCCAGCGCCCTCGATAAGCTCCACAAACAGCGCTAATTCGCACTCTGCGCGCACGAAGAAAATAGGCAGTAAGAACCTTAGTAAGAACCTCGGCGACTTCGTAAGTTACTAAGATTGTTTTGTTGGGCGAGTTTTTTAATGGCTTTAAAAAAATTTCTTTGAAAATCCCGGGCCATCTCCACTAACGTGAAACCTGGGGAGGGGCGAAGAATGCAGTGTATAAGTGCATTCTTGGCGCCTTGGCGTTTTTGCCCACGGAAATAAAACCGTTTGGGGATAGAGGTATACAGTTTTGCTGTAAGTCACGTTCTACAGTAAAGCCCGCTTATATCGAACAGCGCGAGGATTGTAAAGTAATTCGATATAGCAAAAATTCGATAAAGAAATTAAAGCAAAAGAAATGTTTATATGACAGCAATCTTGCCGACGGAGTCACGCGCTAACGCTGAGCTCTTACCATGCTGCAGTTCACTATTGATACGACACTTTCTCGGAAAGAAAACAATCATTTATTGGGGCGGAAGAACTGCGTGAAGTGTAGCCTTCTTCTTGGAGCGCAACGCGTTGCTAGTCGCTGCTTGCTCCACGGTATCTAAACAGTCGACAAGCACAAGACCGCTGCCCTCAGTGGCACTGCAGTATCACCGTAGCAGGGCCACGGACAGCGACGGCGTCGCTCGTGCTCGGAAGCGGCAACGGAGTACTCGGCGTCTTCGGCAGGGCGGAGACAAGCATGGACACAAGCGAATAACGGTGAACCCAGCGAACCGAGCAAGAGCGGGCAGCGAGTGGCGGGGACTGGAAGTTCGGTGACACCGCAGCCCGCAGCACCCAATGTGGTGCTTTCGGCTCCACCGGCATGCATGCTTGGAGCTGGTCCACTCTGCCCGGCCTGGTTTGGACACAGAACAGGGAGTTGGACGCGCCCGAGCTCGCGCGGGAGTCGCAAAGCGACACCCGCACCACCGCTGCGCGCCGATGTATTGCGGGAAAGTCTACCGCATTCCTAAGGAGAGCGAAAAAATCCCGCGAGGGAGAGTTTGATATATCCATTGTGAGCAAAATCGCGTCAATATAAAAAGTTTTAAATGCATGTAAATTTTTAACCAGAATTATACAAGAGTTCGATATAGGCATAATTCGATATATCCGTGTTTGATATAAGCGGGCTTTACTGTAGCTCGAGGCGTTTGGAAAACGAGTGTCCTGGTGTGTTCTTTTAAGCGCGCGTTACGTTCTAGCTCGAGGTCTTGGAAAACGAGTGTCCCAGTGATTTAGTACCGTGACTACATGAGACGACGACGACACGAGACGCTGACAGCCCGACATGAGACGCCGACAGCCCGAGCCCCTAAGGACATTCGTCCCTAAAAGAGCTCAAAGGACGAGGACAGAAGGAACACAAGAGCGCTCGTGCAGTCTACTTGTGTTCATCTGTCCTCGTCGCTCTTTTTAATTTCTTCGTAACATTTCATAAGTACTCATAGAACTTCTTGGAGGCCCCGCATCAAGGTGGCTTTCGGGGATGACAGACAACATAACAGGAGTCCCACCCCAGCGACGCAGACGCTTTTCCAAAAGGGCAAAGAAATGTGTTTTTTTCCTCCCTCTTTCTGGAAGCCTGCTGCGGACGAAGTTATTTCGTCCTGCTAAGTTCTGCTAAGAATATACATACATTGTCAAACGAGCTATGTAGGTGCGCAGGGTGAGATTATTTTTCTCCTTATTAATGCAGTTTTAAGGAGCTTGTCTCAGGGAAATAGCTAGTGCCGCCCTGGGAATTACTACAAGCGACAGAGAATAGAAGAACGCTTAAAAGGCCTATCAGAAGCCGATTTGATGCACCTGTAACAGTGGCAGCGGGTGCAACAGCTGCAGAGTATATGCATATAGCCTACGCGGGGAAAATTTCCGTTCGCTAGGGACTACCTGAGTTTTCAAAATGCATAGCCACCAGTAGCGCCGTTCCTTTGTTTCCACAGTGTTGTAAAATCAAAGCAAAAAATCCGAATTTATTTGCGTATAGCACGATCGACGTAATAAGTGCGGCTGACGAAAGTTTCGGAGACTAATTGGCTTATTACGTTCGCTTTAAAAAACATGAAGCAATTCATCGTCTGGTTGTAGCAGCGTAGTCCCCTTCTTGTTGCGAACAAGTCGGTATCGCAAAGAATACCGGAAAGCGAAAATAAGAATTTTCATTTTGCACCCGAAATAAATATCTTACCGTTGAGAGATTAAAAAAAAATAGGTTCCTTGACCAACTTAGCATCGTAAAATTTTCTTCAGCGTGCGTCTTGACGAGAAGGGCAGCTTGACTACACCTCTCCGCATTCGCCCAACTTACTGCAGGCTCCGATTATTACTCGACACATGCAGAGCACGATGCATTTCACTTTTGGATACGAGAGTGAAGAGGACAAGTTCTTGCTTCGTGACCCGGTGCGATTACGCAGCGGCGGACACGAGCACTTAATTGTAGCAGGTTTTGTTCAGCTCCGGCACGCATCGCTAGGACTATCCGTAGAAGGCCCACAGAAGGAGAGGAAGGGAAGAGTGAGGCAACGTACTAGCGACTTCGCTCACTGGTGAAGCTGTGTGCGACACTCAAGGGTGCCGGCATCCAGGATGGAACGATGCAAACTGGCTAGGCCCCCATGGAAAACTTCGGCCTTGCGAGTGTGCGGCCTTGCGAGTGAGACGCAATTAAAAGGCATAGGGGAACAACGAAGAACGCTCATCGACGAGCTAGGCTGGTTTCACGAGACAGCATGTCGTGCGGGTTGAAGAACTGTAGTTTTCGCTTCTATTATACGACGGTATAGCTGGCACTCCTACAGAACGAGACACTACGCGAGGGCGACACAGACTGTCACGGAATACCACTCACACGAGCATTCACTCCTCTTAATATACCTATGCTGGACGAATGGTTCTAATCACGCTTTAATACACGTTCGAAACCAAAGGGCCAGAGGGAGCAACGCTTTACGCGCAGTCCGATGGAGATTATGCTAGTGCGCGACATGCCAATCTCCGGGTGAGTCGTGTGACACTTGCCGGCACGTAAGACACTTCCTGGTAAAGAGCGACAGGACTCACGGCGCACCGAGGGAAAACTAAACTAATGAATTCGGATGAGCCACGTGTTGACCATGCTTGGTGGCTCTAGATTAATTATATCAAATTAAAAAGGCTCACACACCCGCTCGCGCACGTACGCCCATGCGCAGGCACTCACTCTCTCTCTCTCTCTCTCTCTCTCTCTCTCTTCTCTCCTATAGAGGTATAATGATATATAATATATAATATATATATATATATATATATAAATATATATATATATATATAGTATATATATATATATATATATATATAGGCGAACAAAAGAAGTTTCCAATGGTCCAGAAGAAATTCAAAAAGTGAGTCCGACGCAAGTCCAAAAACAAAAACATAACATTTTACTAACGTTTCGACTGGTGGTCCAGTCTTCATCGGAGTAACATTTACAGTACACTGCAGAACGCTTTTATAGGTGCGTGTAGAGAGAGGAGGAAGTTGCGCTACAGTGCGCCCTCTTTGAAAGAAATCCATACGTCATCATTCAGCAAAACAGCAAAAAACGCAAGACATACCATGGGAGAAAGCGGAAGCGTTAAAAGCATCTCCTGGTGCCGGTCACACGTTTAGATATTGGACTCTAAGACTGGTAGTCCCGGGCTCACCGTAAACTTCCCGAGATAAAATTCGCCGTTGGTTTTTAGCATGCATTGCTACGCCAGCTCCTGTCCGGGGGCAGCCCTCGAATCACCCGAACGGTCGGTACGGCACCGCTAAATTGAACATGGGCACAACAATACGTCCGGCACGCTGCTTTTCGTATTTTAACGGCGAGCGCTATGTCCTGTACGGCTACTCTTGACGATGTTATCTATGGCGATGCCATCTATACGGCTGCTCGCCGTAACAGAGGTGTATTTAACTTCACCGGCCAAGGAAAACGTTCAATGCTGATGGACGGAGAGTCAGGGTGCGATCGCTCTCATCAGATGCAACTTCGATATAGAAAAGAAACCAGGGAACCCTCGCTGCCCCGATTCGTGGATAGCTAACCCGCAAAGCAACACTATATGTTAGAATCAGCCTTGATTTCATTAACAATCCACACACATATCGGCACAACGTACCCCGCCCCCTTTGCACCAAGGCGGAGTGGCCAGCGCCCTCGATAAGCTCCACAAACAGCGCTAATTCGCACTCTGCGCGCACGAAGAAAATAGGCAGTAAGAACCTTAGTAAGAACCTCGGCGACTTCGTAAGTTACTAAGATGTTTTGTTGGGCGAGTTTTTTAATGGCTTTAAAAAATTTCTTTGAAAATCCCGGGCCATCTCCACTAACGTGAAACCTGGGGAGGGGCGAAGAATGCAGTGTATAAGTGCATTCTTGGCGCCTTGGCGTTTTTGCCCACGGAAATAAAACCGTTTGGGGATAGAGGTATACAGTTTTGCTGTAAGTCACGTTCTACAGTAAAGCCCGCTTATATCGAACAGCGCGAGGATTGTAAAGTAATTCGATATAGCAAAAATTCGATAAAGAAATTAAAGCAAAAGAATGTTTATATGACAGCAATCTTGCCGACGGAGTCACGCGCTAACGCTGAGCTCTTACCATGCTGCAGTTCACTATTGATACGACACTTTCTCGGAAAGAAAACAATCATTTATTGGGGCGGAAGAACTGCGTGAGTGTAGCCTTCTTCTTGGAGCGCAACGCGTTGCTAGTCGCTGCTTGCTCCACGGTATCTAAACAGTCGACAAGCACAAGACCGCTGCCCTCAGTGGCACTGCAGTATCACCGTAGCAGGGCCACGGCAGCGACGGCGTCGCTCGTGCTCGGAAGCGGCACGGAGTACTCGGCGTCTTCGGCAGGGCGGAGACAAGCATGGACACAAGCGAATAACGGTGAACCCAGCGAACCGAGCAAGAGCGGGCAGCGAGTGGCGGGGACTGGAAGTTCGGTGACACCGCAGCCCGCAGCACCCAATGTGGTGCTTTCGGCTCCACCGGCATGCATGCTTGGAGCTGGTCCACTCTGCCCCGGCCGGTTTGGACACAGAACAGGGAGGTTTGGACGCGCCCGAGCTCGCGCGGGAGTCGCAAGCGACACCCGCACCACCGCTGCGCGCCGATGTATTGCGGGAAAGTCTACCGCATTCCTAAGGAGAGCGAAAAATCCCGCGAGGGAGAGTTTGATATATCCATTGTGAGCAAAATCGCGTTCAATATAAAAAGTTTTAAATGCATGTAATTTTTACCAGAATTATACAAGAGTTCGATATAGGCAATAATTCGATATATCCGTGTTTGATATAAGCGGGCTTTACTGTAGCTCGAGGCGTTGGAAAACGAGTGTCCTGGTGTGTTCTTTTAGCGCGCGTTACGTTCTAGCTCGAGGTCTTGGAAAACGAGTGTCCCAGTGATTTAGTACCGTGACTACATGAGACGACGACGACACGAGACGCTGACAGCCCGACATGAGACGCCGACAGCCCGAGCCCCTAAGGACATTCGTCCCTAAAAGAGCTCAAAGGACGAGGACAGAGGAACACAAGAGCGCTCGTGCAGTCTACTTGTGTTCATCTGTCCTCGTCGCTCTTTTTTAATTTCTTCGTAACATTTCATAAGTACTCATAGAACTTCTTGGAGGCCCCGCATCAAGGTGGCTTTCGGGGATGACAGACAACATAACAGGAGTCCCACCCCAGCGACGCAGACGCTTTTCCAAAAGGGCAAAGAAATGTGTTTTTTTTTCCTCCCTCTTTCTGGAAGCCTGCTGCGGACGAAGTTATTTTGTTCTGCTAAGTTCTGCTAAGAATATACATACATTGTCAAACGAGCTATGTAGGTGCGCAGGGTGAGATTATTTTTCTCCTTATTAATGCAGTTTTAAGGAGCTTGTTCTCAGGGAAATAGCTAGTGCCGCCCTGGAATTACTACAAGCGACAGAGAATAGAAGAACGCTTAAAAAGGCCTATCAGAAGCCGATTTGATGCACCTGTAACAGTGGCAGCGGGTGCAACAGCTGCAGAGTATATGCATATAGCCTACGCGGGGCAAATTTCCGTTCGCAAGGGACTACCTGAGTTTTCAAAATGCATAGCCACCAGTAGCGCCGTTCCTTTGTTTCCACAGTCTTGTAAAATCAAAGCAAAAAATCCGAATTTATTTGCGTATAGCACGATCGACGTAATAAGTGCGGCTGACGAAAGTTTCGGAGACTAATTGGCTTATTACGTTCGCTTTAAAAAACATGAAGCAATTCATCGTCTGGTTGTAGCAGCGTAGTCCCTTCTTGTTGCGAACAAGTCGGTATCGCAAAGAATACCGGAAAGCGAAAATAAGAATTTTCATTTTGCACCCGAAATAATATCTTACCGTTGAGAGATTAAAAAAAAATTGGTTCCTTGACCAACTTAGCATCGTAAAATTTTCTTCAGCGTGCGTCTTGACGAGAAGGGCAGCTTGACTACACCTCTCCGCATTCGCCCAACTTACTGCAGGCTCCGATTATTACTCGACACATGCAGAG
Organism: Haemaphysalis longicornis; assembly: GCA_013339765.2. Taxonomy (NCBI): domain Eukaryota; kingdom Metazoa; phylum Arthropoda; class Arachnida; order Ixodida; family Ixodidae; genus Haemaphysalis; species Haemaphysalis longicornis. Next base: position 261,954,969 of record CM023449.1, read on the forward strand.
CACGATGCATTTCACTTTTGGATAACGAGAGTGAAGAGGACAAGTTCTTGCTTTCGTGACCCGGTGCGATTACGCAGCGGCGGACACGAGCACTTAATTGTAGCAGGTTTTGTTCAGCTCCGGCACGCATCGCTAGGACTATCCGTAGAAGGCCCACAGAAGAGAGGAAGGGAAGAGTGAGGCAACGTACTAGCGACTTCGCATCACTGGTGAAGCTGTGTGCGACACTCAAGGGTGCCCGGCATCCAGGATGGAACGATGCAAACTGGCTAGGCCCCCATGGAAAACTTCGGCCTTGCGAGTGTGCGGCCTTGCGAGTGAGACGCAATTAAAAGACATAGGGGAAACAACGAAGAACGCTCATCGACGAGCTAGGCTGGTTTCACGAGACAGCATGTCGTGCGGGTTGAAGAACTGTAGTTTTCGCTTCCTATTATACGACGGTATAGCTCGCACTCCTACAGGAACGAGGACACTACGCGAGGGCGACACAGACTGTCACGGAATACCAACTCACACGAGCATTCACTCCTCTTAATATACCTAGTGCTGGACGAATGGTTCAAATCACGCTTTAATACACGTTCGAACCAAAGGGCCAGAGGGAGCAACGCTTTACGCGCAGTCGAGGAGATTATGCTTAGTGCGCGACATGCCAATCTCCGTGTGAGTCGTGTGACACTTGCCGGCACGTAAGACACTTCCTGGTAAACAGCGACAGGACTCACTGCGCACCGAGGGAAAACTAAACGAATGTAATTAGGATGAGCCACGTGTTGGCCATGCTTTGGTGGCTCTAGATTAATTATATCAAATTAAAAGGCTCACACACGCGCTCGCACACGTACGCCCATGCGCAGGCACACTTCTCTCTCTCTCTCTCTCTCTCTCTCTCTCTCTCTCTCTCTCTCTCTCTCTCTCTCTCTCTCTCTCTCTCTCTCTCTCTCTCTCTCTTTCTCTTTCTCGGTGGATTTTTTTTTTTTTTTTTGCGCATGCAATCAAAGCTTTAGATGCCGACATTCTACAACAATGATCGTTCCACTGATCCATGCGATCGTTTCTTGCCGTCGTTGCCTTGTTCGAAATTTTCCGTATATACACATCAGTAACATTTCCATCCCTTGCTTTCGTTCAAAGACCTGTGCAAGATGCGCCGCTGAAAGAGCTAGCAAGTCCACTCAGAAAGCGGGATATCTCTCGCAGGCGGAAAAAATAGCCACAAAAGGGTAAATCGGGTGGTTGAATATACATTTAAACAAAATTACGAGCCCGACGTGACCAAAGGTACCAACACAGTCCGATTGCGAATTATTTTCCATGCTTTCCGAAACGATGCAGACTGATAAAAGTGCACACATTGTTGTAGAGCTTTGTAATTGAAAACAACATAAAGTTAAATGAAGACTCACTGTGCTCGGACTATCTACAGCGACATAAATGTGCGGGGGATGACACTGTGCGCTCTAAGAGAGTGAAGAGCAATGTTTTCATGCAAGGATCTCGAGGTGAACTCTGCGTGTGTGTAGTTTGCAACCGTGATCTAAAGGCTCTCATTAGACACAAACTCCGCAAGCAACGGCTAAAAGAATGGGACTCGCGAACAGAAAGCAAACTAGACGCAATTCAAAGTAAAATAGGCAGCTACAGACAAGCGGAACTGATTAATTAAAGTTACAATTTGCAGGCTACGGATAGGACACACAGACACACGGCACACATTCTTACATTTTTAACGGCACACCAAAACCACAATGGTCGAGATGTGGACAAGCACTTACCGTCCTTCACGTCCTTGTTGAATGCAAAGAACACGACGCTTACAGACGCAAACACTTTCCAGAACTCCACCCACACCACATCCCAGTACACCCAGCATATTTCCTTGCAGACGATCCCACGCTTTCATGCAATCGTGTTTTCGAGTACTACTTATTTAGTGTCCCCTAAACTCCCCTTTGATGAGGGCCCTCCAGGTAATCATTGAAGAAAGCAGAACTGCATTTTTATTCCCCACTTCTAGTTATTAGCATATGGCCCTCTAAACCAACAATCATCACCAGCCAACTCGGGCCCACTGCAGGACGAAGGCCCCTCCCATTGACCTCCAACCGCTCCTGTCTTGCGCTACTCGAGTCCACAGTTTGCCCCAGGATTTTTTTATTTCATCCCTCCATCGGATTGCTGGCTTTCCCCTTCTTCCAGACCTATCTCTTTGTAACAACTCTGTTACCCTAATTGTCCACCGGTTATCGGTTTGTCTCACTACATGGCCGGCCCAAGTCCATTTCTTTTCCTTTATTTGAACTATGATATCTCCTACTCTAGTTTGTTTTCTGATCTAGGTAGCTCGTTTCCTGTCCCTGAGTGTTACTCATAACATTATTCGTTACATGGCCCGTTGAGCCGACCTAATACCTGTGCTACACGGTAACTTTCAATTGACAATTGGCCACTCCTCCACAACTGCGCCCTGTGTATTTACAATGGGGCACTCGATAGTCTATCGATTCAACGGCCTTCCGAAGGCCTTTGAAGTGACCGTGTAGCACAGGTATAAGTTTGCTTTCTAGTTGTTTAGTTAGGCGCCACGTTTCACCTCAATATGTCATAACCGGCCAGGGTGAATTGGAATTTGACCCGTAACGTTAAACGCACGCACTCTGTCTAGCGAGGGAAGCTTAGCTGTATTACAGAGGAGCTCTCGGGCGTTAAGTGGGACATTATAGGGTTCAGCGAAGTTAGAAGGACAGGCTCTATTCTGTGCTACAGTGGACCCCAAGAGAATAAAGAACAGGAGGGGGGGGGGGGGGATTTTCAATCCGCAGAAGAATAGCAAAAAAACGTGGAGGAGTTTTTCAGCATCAGAGAGAGAGTCGCGGCTGTTGTGATCAAGTTAAGCAAACAATACAGGTTAGAGAAAGCACAGGCCTATACGCCAACAACCAGCTATAATTATGAAGCCGTAGACAGCTCCTACGAGGAGGTCAAATCAGCAATGAAGATGGCACCAACACAGTTCAACATTGTGATGGCAGACTTTAACGCAAAAGTCAGTAAGAAGTAAATGGGAGAAAGGTCACTGGGAAACTTCGGAATAGACAATCGCAACAGTCGAGGAGATACGCTGGTGGGATTTGCAGAGAGAAATAACCTGAGGTTGATGAACACATTCTTTTACGAACGAAATAAAAGGAAATGGACATGGAAAAGTCCCGATGGTATGACAAAAAAACGAAATTGATTTCATTTTAAGTGACAACCCAGGTATTTTGCAAGACGTACAAATGCTATAAGTAAGATTCAGAGCAGCGATCATAGGATGACATCACGTGGACTCAGTAAAGCCAGATCTCAGTAGTTTAAAATAACTCTTCAAAACAAATTCGCGCTACTCAACGAGCTGAACGAGGTAAAAAATAGAGATAGGCTAAATGACAACCTAACATCGGCAATCGCTTAATCAGCAGCAGCTGTAAGAGAAGCAACACGTAAGGAACAATCTGGAGAACTAACAAAAAGAAACGAACCTAACGCCAAACGTAAGAGCATGAAATTATCACGTACGGCAGATCAGATTGAATTAGCCGAGTTGTCGAAATTGATTAACATAATTGTAAAAGAAACGACATTGATGCATAATGATCGAGGAAGTGCTGCAAATAGCGGGAAGCTGGAAAGCAACTAAGAGAAAGCTAGCCATCGGCAAAGACAGGATGTACTCCCTCAGAGGCGAGAAGGGTAACAACGCACAACTTGGACGAGGTGATAAAGGTAGATGAACGATTCTACACCAGGCTGTATGCCAGCGACGTTAGACCAGGGGAAGCTACTGAGAATACAAGTTCAACTTGCGACGTCCCACTAGTAATTAAAGAGGAAGTTGGAAAGGCTCTCACAGGAATGAAAAGAGGAAAAGCTGCAGATGGCGACGGCATAACCGCGGGTCTTTTGAAGGACAGAGGAGATATTGTACTGCGAAAGCTTGCTGTACTATTTTTCGGAATGCTTGAAGACTTAAAAATGGCCATAGCCTGAAAAAACGCCAACATTATTCTAATTAATAAGAAGGGAGATCCAAAGGGCCTAAAAAATTACTACGCCTACTCTTGGTTCCGCACAAGCTTTTTACCAAAGTTATAGTTAGCTGCATAGGCGACCGACTGGATTTCCAACAACCCATGGAGCATGCTGGGTTTAGGAAAGGGTACTCAACCATGTATCACATCCGTGTCTTCAATCAAGTGATAGAAAAATCCACAGAATACACTGAACCGATCACAGGGTTTAAAGGCGCAAGAAAAAAAAACGCGGACACTAGAGGAGAAAACTACCAAGACAAGCGAAGCGCTTCGTTTGTCTTGGTTGTTTTTTCTCCTCTAGTGTATGCGTTTTTTGTTTCTTGCGCCTTTAAACCCTGTGATCATGTCGAACCAACTGGCCCACATTAAGCTATTGCTACACTCAACCGGTTCACATGGCATTTATAGACTAAATTAATAGGTCGCTTTTAACGAAATGGACCCTACACCATCTTCTAACAATTTTACCTAAAGAAGTTCACACCTAAAGAAATATACAAAACCCTGGTTTTGGGCGCTTTTTGGCCCAGTTTCCCTTTCGCCAATAAACAACCCATATTACAACGACAGCTGTCTTGCAAATTAACAAAGGGAGAAGTACTACCGAAGCAGTGCGACGCTGAGTTCTGAGCACAGACTTCCTTTTTTGCGTTGTTCCACGCTGTGCCACAGTAACGAGTTTTGTTGTTTCTAACGGCGTGCTTTCGTGCCGTGTCGCAGTGTTCCAGGACGTGAACGTGATGGTGATCGTCGGCTTCGGCTTCCTCATGACGTTCCTCAAGCGTTACGGGTACAGCGCCGCCGGTTTCACGCTTCTCATCGCCGCCCTCTGCGTCCAGTGGGCCGTCGTCATGCGTGGCGTCTGGCACGCGCGCAGCGGCTGGATCTTCGTCGACATCCTCGGGTGAGCCGCCCTCTTGACTCCGGCACGTCGCTATCCCTCTACGGTTGTCGCTCAGACCCATCCTGTGTTCCAACAGACCCCTCTCTGTGCGCAAATGTTGAGCGCATCCTTTTCTCCTTTCCCGCCGCCCAACAGTTCCCTCACTCCCCGAACCCTCCTTTTACCAACTGGCGGGCGTGGTAGGCGTCGGCGGCGCCTCCTTGTGTCGGGAGGCACGAGTCATGTCGGGGGGCCTAGTCCGAACATGGTCCTTGTGACGGGAGAACACCAATAGGTCCTAGCCTGACCAAGCAGAGTCTCTCTCTCTCTCTCTCTCTCTCTCTCTCTCTCTCTCTCTCTCTCTCTCTCTCTCTCTCTCTCTCCTCTCCTCTCTCTCTCTCTCTCTCCTCTCTCTCTCTCTCTCTCTTGTCGTGTGTTCCACCACGTGCCGCCCGCGCGTTCGTCCTGTCGCATCATAATCATCATAATCATCCGCCGTCGTCATCCTCGTCGTCAGCCTATTCAGGGCCACTGCAGGACGAAGGCCTCTCCTACTGACCTCCAACCGCCATTGTCCTGCGCTGCTCGAGTCTACAGTTTCTCCCCGAATTTCTTTATTTCATCCCACCATCAGATTAATAGCTCCCCTTTCTTCTAGACACATCTCTTGGTATCCATACCCTAATTGTCGATCGGTTGTCGGCTCGTCTCACTACATGGCCGGCCCAAGTCCATTTCATTTTTTTTATTTCAACTATAATATCTTCTACTCGAGTTTGCTCTCTGATCCAGGTAGCTCGTTCCCTGTCCCTGAGTGTTACTCCTAATATTATTGGTTACATGTCCCGTTGAGCCGGCCCAATTTTGCTTTCCAGATGTTTAGTAAGGTGCCAAGTTGCAGCTCCGTACATCACCGGAAGTATGCCCTGGTTGTATATATTTTTCGTTTGAGTGATATAGGTAGGTTAGTTTTCATGATTGATTGATGATTGATTGATTGATTGATTGATTGATTGATTGATTGATTGATTGATTGATTGATTGATTGATTGATTGATTGATTGATTGATTGATTGATTGATTGTAGGGTTTAACCTGCCGATGCTTCACAGGTGATGAGGCGCGCCGTAGTGGAGAGCTCCAGATTAATTTTGACCGCCTGGGTATCTTTAACTTGCGGCTTAATCTCGAACACACGGGCGTTTTCACGTTTCGCCTCCATCACAAAAACTTTTCATTATTTGGGAGTGCTTGCCGAGTGCTCCCCAAACCATACCTTTTCCGCGCCGGATTTCTCTATCGCGGTTGGGGTCAGCACTAAACATCTGTCCGAGATAGTTATCTTCTTTTATTTCTTCTAGCGTCTCGTTTCCTGAGCTGAAGAGGACGTTTTTGCCATGCTTATTCGTCATTACTTTATATTTATTCATATTTATTTTTTGCCTTAATCACGTTCCTAGCTAGATCAGTTATTTAACGTTTTCGTCTTATTGTGCGGCTTCCTTTAGCAGCCTGCACGACACGTACTAAAAGAGGGCTATTGCGGGGCAAGAAAAAATACCGGGGATAGGCGTTGTCCAATGAATATCTGAGGGAATGGGCCACCACCCTTATTAGGCTTACAGGCGCACCCATACTAGGCCGTAGCCTGGTTAACATTCCTGCCTTTCCTTTACTTTTTCTCTCTCTCTCTGAAGGCAACCAGAAAGTTCGTTTCAAACGAAAGTCTAATCTTCCCATAGCCATTTTGGAGTTGATTTGGTGTTAAAAGATGCTTTAATTGCCGATAAAACTCTAATCAAACGCTGATTAAATGTGACACAAACAGCGACCGTAGACGCTGTTTGCGTCACGTTAAACCGGAATCAAGGGAGGCAGCGTTGATGTATGGCGATATAGAAGCAACCGAATACAACGCTACCGCGTACCGAAGGGGTTGGCCAGCTTCGGTCAAGTCAGTCGTACCACGTCTTTTGCACTCCGGACCACTAAGCAAGACGTTCCTTCATGGGACCTGTAATCAGTATTGACGCTTCGTTGAAGAAAAACATTAGGTGCGGAGTACCTTAGGACCGCACAATATCCTTCCGCGTCCGTGCGCATAGCATTTACAATCGCAAAAATTACACGGGCACCGGCAGGACTCGAGCCTGTGTCTGGTAGACCAGACAGAGTTAGTGTCAGCCGTCTTACCCATTGGGCGACGACCGTGAGTTAATACCCGAGACTCAAACGGCTTATTCTCTCGCCTGCAACGGTGCGGAGTACCTGCAGGACCTCCCAATGTCCTTCCGCGTCCATCCGTGCGCACACCACCATCCAGCGAAAATCAAGCAAAATTCGATTTGAGCCGTGAGTTGCAGTTTCATTTAGGGAATAATCAAGGTGTAACTCACGCCTCAAATCGAATGACGGTCGGGGCGCAAATCAGATGTCACTCGGGGCGCAACTTGGATGTCATTTCGAGTCCCCGTACTCCGCACCCTCGCCATCATCCACGGAGCGGAGATGCTGCCATTTTTTTCCTTTTGAGACCCCGCGAATGTTGGTGTCGAACCAACCGCTCTTACGTAGCTCGCACGCTTCCTCGAAAAGTGGTACCACCGCCCAAAGTATGGACGAGTAGCTCCACCCAGCGGCAGCCAGGGAAGACCTTGCGCACGCCAGACGTTTTGACCACTCCCGGTGTAAGTTGCGCAAGGACGGCGGCACTGGACTTCATGTTTTAGCTATTTTATACCTTATTAATAAAAAGCTACGCGTGAGAGTGCACGGTATATTCGTCTTCTCGGTGAGCTAACCTATCAATCTAGAACAACTGGTATTTTGACTTGAGTGTCCCTTTAAGGTTAGGCAGCTCTAACGCTGAATCTGACGGTGTGCCAAACAACGTCAAGCTCACCGTAAAATACGAGGCTAAGCCCTGATACCGTTTTCTCCACCCGAAGAGTTCGGTCAACATACTTGCGGTAGACAGAATAGCTTTGAGTCCGCCGCGGTGGCTCAGTGGCTATGGCATTGTGTTGCTGAGCCCAAGGACGCGGGTTCGATTCCCGGCCGCGGCGGCCGCTTTTCTGGCGGAGGCGAAAAGCAACAACGCCCGCGTGTACGAGATTTCGGCGCACGTTAAAGATCCCGGTCAAAATTAACTCGGAGCACTCCCCTATATGGCGTGCCTCATCGCCTGCGTAGCGTCGGCGCGTTAAACCGCACAATCAGAATAGCTATGTATCTGTCGTGCAAGGCCACTTCAATGACCGTCAACAAACTCTACTGCGCGATTTTTTTTACAAACAGCTTTGGTCTGAAACTTTGGGTGCAGTTCTACGTGCTCCTAGCCAGCGCGCACTCAGACAGGCGTGTTCACTGTAGGTAAGTTCATTGTTCTGCGTTGAACAGGGCCAAATCGTTGTGCGCGCGCATCGAAGGCGATCGGGCAGCGCACATCGTGATGGTTTTTCGGTAGGGCGATCGAAATATAGCGACATCGATCTCGGGGGCACGGGTCGTCATTAGCCTGCCGAGTAACGCAACAGGGCACGCATGGGTAGGCTGTATACTATAGCGTGGTACGACCTTTCGTGCAACCTTGTCATTCTCCCGCACATTGTACACCTGATAAAGAAATCAATTGAATGTTCCGACGTTTCGACCGCGCAACCAAGTTTCTCGACGATAATTTAAACAATGCATGCAAGACCACTTTATTTTCTTCAACTGTTTTTTTTTTAATTAACGTCCCTTAGGCAGGTACCGATATAGAGCCACCATGAAGGTAAGCCTAAAATGACTCATCTATGCTTTGCTCGTTGTTTAAGGACATTGACAGCGTTTTTGCCTGAGTAGAACAGTGTCCAAATAAATACAGGTAGTAGCCTAAACGTAAATACGCGGCCATTTAATAGGTGCCATGTCTCGTGCAAATTACGTGCCCACCACTTTGTGGCATTTCGCTAGGCCCAAATTCAAGCTCGGTCGAGCGCCTACACCCCATTATCATCCGCATTACCCCAACCCCGTCATGGGAGGCCGCCTTATAACTGATCCAGCGCCCTCAGCTGTGCCCCCTGGCGAAGTCCACCGCATTGCCCCGTTGGGGTGCGCTGCATCCGTAAAAATAAAGGGACTCTGCAACACTTCCGGTAAACGCTTTCACTCTCTCCTTCGCGCCTGGAAGCATTGTGAAAGCTGCAGTTATCACGAGCACGGAGCGGCACTGCGCAATGTAATCGTCGCAGTAGATCCGCTTTTCATTTCTGCTTTGCTGTTGTGGCTCTTTTTTTCCAATGGCTATCGAGCGCGTTTATTCCTGCAACTGACAGGAAGCCGGCCAATAGCCGTTACATGGCCTCAGTGACGTCATTCGGGTGGCCGAAGAACGCGAAGACCGGGAAAGAGAGGAAAATCCTTTGAGCAAGCTTCTAAGTAATCTGATAGGCATTTAGCGGTATAGTTTTGAACTCTGGTACTTTGCGACCCCCTATTCCAACTGCTGTATCTGTTTGTTACCTACGTTCTGAAAGCATTTAAGATTTATAAAAAAAACAGTTGAAAAAGTATTGCAGGATCCCTTTAACGCAGGGACCCTTGCGTAGTTAGCGGTTGCACAATAATGTTTCTCCTTTCTCTCGGCGACGAGGTAACGCACGCAACCGCGTCTCACATCTTAAACACGAACGCAGACATCCTGTGCAATTTTCTATAGCTTGTATTCACTGGCGGGGCACGCATGCAGCCAACCATGTGAGTGCGCCGTCGCTGGTTACGTCGGGCTCCGCAGGATGGCGGTACTTGTCCGTGCTAAGCACATGATGTGTGTTGGACGTTCCAAACTCTACCCCACTGAACGCGAAGTAATGCTTCGACTCCAATGTGAGTGCGAATAGTAACATCTCTGTTGACACCACCGTTGAGATTCGGGTTGAAACGGAGCAGACGTCGCACGCCGGGATTTTTTTTTTTATGCGGCGTGCGGCCTCAGTGGCACGAGCCGCGCCATGTCCGTGGCGCTTCGGCCACGGCCGTGGCCGTTTCCACTGTTGCCCAAGCGAAGAAATTGACAGCTAAACTTTTTAGTGAATGCCATCTATAGGTTACACTGCCAAAAGTACTCTGTGAGAACATAGTGAATGGGAGAATAAAAAACGAACTGGAGTATGTTATTCACACAGAAGGATAAATAATAAGGTGAACGAACAACACGTTACACTAACTAAAAACAATGGAAGAAACGGACAAAAGAATGCAGGCATAAACCAATGAAATGAATTAACGAGTGAGAAAAACAGTGAATTATTGAGAGAAAGAAATGATGAGCTAAATAACGAATGGATAAACGCACAAGTACTTGATGAAGCGACAAATTGAAGATTTAATGAAGTAACTACGGGTGAAATATTTGGATAATAATTAATGGGGTAACGAATGATTGAATGAATGATAAATTATAGAATTACTGAATGAATGAATGAATGAATGAATGAATGAATGGTGACATGAACACGCAGGTTATTGAACGCCGAATTCTGTGCGGCCAGCGTGCTCATCTCGTTCGGCGCCGTGCTGGGCAAGACGAGTCCCCTGCAGCTGGTCGTCATGGCCGCCGTCGAGGTGGTGCTCTACTCCTGCAGCGAGCACATCGGCGTCGACATGTTCCGGGTAAGCTCCCCCCTTGAAAGCACTTGTATTTGTCCTCCCTGGATTTTGCGGACGTAAGATGAAGCCTTAGCAACGGCGTCACTATTACTAACGGGGAAGCCGAACTGCTGACGGAGGGCGGGTATGTGCCGGCCTGACGTTAGGCTTAACAATACGCTTTGATATTTAGCGTCGTCAGGTGGTGCCTGCAGCTTGACGTACAATTGGTTTGACGTTGCTGGGAAGGCGGTTAAGCGTAACGTTAGGGCTTCAGAACGTTAACCCTAAACATAGGCCTAACAAAGGCGTTGGCAAAGGCTTCTTGTTAAAACTAATGGATAGAAGAAAAAAAAACAAGGAGAAAATGATGGCGGCAGTTTCACGCCCACATATTGAACCGCACAAGCGTAGATGTCCTCTTCAACGCGAATAATGCTCACCGACAGTGGCACATTCCAGCTGAGGTGTATTGGAGAACTCCTTACAAGACAGCTAACCAACCAGTCACTTTATTCAGTTAGAAAGTTCAATCAATCAATTAATTATTCATTAATAATTTAACTTATCAATAAATAAACCACTTTTAGCGTGAGCATTACAAGGAGGCTCGACCACAATAAATCTGTTCCCGTACTCTGAATGCCGTGTGCATTCTTATTCTCTGAGGCCGATCAAAGGGACACATATCCACAGAGTAGCAGATACACGCAGCGGGGTATTGGAACACCTTTTAAAACCGGGGACGCGTGCTGCTTTCGCACAGTGTTTCGTAGTTGGAGCAGCCAAACCGTCTGCCAGTTTCTTCCCTGCCAGTTAATTCACTCCACAAGCTTCTGGAGGTCTCGCTGCTCTCGATGCGGTTCTGCCCAAATAATTGCCAATGTTGTGCGCAAGGTAAAGTAAAGCAATGGGGGCAAGCACGTATTCTGAAGTTAGGGTGTCTTCACCGACCCATCGCACCAAAACTTGAAGCCATTGATTGTTTAAAGTTTGTCTCACTTCCCGGAAAATTTGGATCAAAGGTAAGACTCGTGCAACACGAACTCTCAGATCTCCGCTTATTCTCTTATAACATACATGAGCCCAATGGCGCAGGCAAATCGACAAATGAACATCTGTTTACCAGTGACCTGGCTAGTTCGCGGCCGTAGTAGTCTAATCAGTCGGAGGATATTTACGGTTGAAACAGCTTATTGCTACCATTCCACGAACGAACTACGCTGTGAAAAAACGTGTTTTGGTCTGAGGCAAAATCTTATGCTTCCAAACTATACATTTGATGAACGCAAGAGTAATGAAACGTCCAAGCGCCTCTAAAATGCCTCGCGCTTGCTAAACGACCTTGTGTACCTTAACATGCAATTCCGAGCCTATACAAGGACGCCCACGAAAGAGGATGTGCACCCCCCCCCCCCCCCCCCCTCTTCGAAAAAAAATTAAACTTCTCTGGCAAACATTTCCCAGAAAAAACTTGCTCTAAACCACCAGCTGCAGTTCATCACTAACTTTACTCGCACAACAGACCGTTGTTTACAAGGCAGAAGCATGAAGCGCAGCTTCACAGCTGCACCTTCTGATTATTTGCAATAATTGAGCGTCTGATTACTCTCCGAAACCCCGGCGTGGGGCCTGACATTCTCGACGACATGCTCACTGCTCTCACTGTTTCAAGTTCCTACGACACAGTGCTCGGTAAAGGCAACCGCTAATGCTACTGAGCGTATAAAGAACTCTTTTCAAGGAGAAAAGGAGGCATTGGAAAATATTTGCTGGCCTAAACGTTGGCCGCGAGCGCGCAGCGTCGGCAGTGCGAGGCAGCCGAGAAAACGTGCCGTCACCGTAATGGCCACGCCACATACACCAGTTACGTGAATTATGGCATACACGACATACAGCACGGCGCGCAAACATTCCCGTTAACACATACATTGCTGCACACAGATATGCACATAAACGCGACGCTACGTACCCCCCCCCCCTCCCTTCCCCCCTTCCTTTTCTCTTTTTGGGAACCAACGGGCAAACTTAAATCTTTCAGCGGGTTCCCCAAGAAAAGATGCACGGTGTCTTACAACAATGCACTGTTCCCCCGAAGGAGAAGATTAGTCTCTGCGCTTTCGGCATTTCGTGAGCCTACAGACTTTAACCCCTTGCGGTGCGCAGGCGGTGGACATTGGCGGCTCCATCTTCCTGCACATATTCGGTGCCTACTTCGGCCTGGCCGTGGCGTTCGTGCTGAACAAGAAGGAGCAGCGCGACCACCGCAAGGAGGGCTCCGTCTACCATTCGGACCTATTCGCCATGATCGGTGAGCTTGCTTGCTGCGCCCACAGCACGCGTGCAATTGTCTCCGGGGCTTGCGCCCGCTTACGCAGAGTTTACCGAGCCAGCGGATGGCCAGGGCTTCGTACGATGACTTCGTCGTCCGCTGGCATGTTTCAACCGACCGTTATGCCTTAACATCCAGTTGCAACATACAAACGTCGTTTGAATGAGGAAAACATTACTCGCGGTGTTCGCCATGGCCTTTTCGGGTGTATGTCCACTGCATTTCTGTGGTTTTGGTATGAGCTGGGCCGCAACAGCAAGCGTCTGCGCGCGTGTTACCTTGCTTCATCTGGCTCCTGTTCCGTACCGAATCCAGCCGACAGGATATGTATACCCAGCCCAGCTAAACGTAACATCGACAGTTTTCCTGTCATGGTATTCCTCGCCACGTGCTAGGGTAGGCCAGTCCTCAAGCAATTATATATATAGCTTTTGCCCATGGCTGGGCAAAAGAGCGCTCTCACATAAACTTCCCGAGATCCTAGTTTATATGTTTCTTGCGTGCTGAGCAGGCAGGTTAGACTCTGTCTCCTAGATTTGGTGCAAACATTGTAGCGCGATTCCGCAGGGCTTGTTATGCTCGTTGGAGCATTCGTGGTCGCGGCAAAAATACGGGGGCGGTCATGCTTCGCACTATCATCATATAGAAAAAAAAATGTTACATACGACCAATTCTGTGGCACAGTGCATTTTTTTTTCTTCTTTCTTCTTGCAACACACAAGCAGATCTGCGAACGCTAGTACCTCGTTTGGGCTGTGCACGCGTGAAAGCTGCAGCTACGCGTCGTTCTTTAAATGCGTATTAGCCTTGAGAGCTGTGCAGCAAATGTAATAAAAGTGTTTGGGTTCCGTACGCATGATCAGTCGCAAATACGCGGCATTCTTTAAATCCACACTGGTCCTTGGAACTGTTGTTGACGCGTTTGGTTTATACGAGGGCCAGGTGGCACTACATCCCTGCGGGTCCGTCGAAACACAAAACAAATCTTTTGACATCGTTTACGAGACTCAAAGTAGTACACCAGGGATGCGCACTTTGGCAAGTTTTCTAGCCGGAAAATTTTCCTCTCTATCCTTCCGGTATCTCGATGGCCTTGAGGTGAACGCAAAATATTTATTCGTAAATGATGTTGTGCGCCTCTTGCGTTGAAACACTCCCACACTCTAGAAAAACACCGGGCGCTCTATACCCGTGTTTGGCCTTGGGCGCCACTAAAACATTGAAACCAATCATAATCACGAGAAAAGCAACGGTCGCTTGTCTTATTCTTAGCAGTTTGTCAGCTCAATCGTAGTGGCATTTTTTAACAGTTTTCAACAACCAAACCTAAATGATTAATCATGAACAATCCAAAGGCTCGTCAATTCATAGTAGAGGCATCTTCCTTACCTGAACTGGTGCAGATTAGAGCAATGTCGTGCAGACCAGTGCAGACCTCTAAGTTAAAGAAAATGAACGTATGCTGCACTGCTCCGTGCACCAGTGCAGCCAGTGCAAGTAAAAAAATGACTTTAGTGACTGCCTCTCAGCTTATCAAAACGTCTAGCAATGTTTCGCTTGGCTGATATCTCTGGCATATATGAACGTATTTAGGCAAGCAAATATTTCTGAAAATTTTAAAATCAACTAGTCAATATACGGAAAAGCTAAGGGCAGGCTGATGCTAAACACGATAAGACAGCGGGGGGATTCGCATTCCTCTAAGCCAGGGATCGGTAACCTTTTGAGGTGGAGGGCCGCGTTGCATCAAGCCGACACGGCGCCGGTCGGCCGCAGATCGGTGTGGAGGGCGAAGGAAGAGAAAAGTTTTGGAAAATTGAAAATAGTGTACATAACTGGAATAGAAATCATAATCATCTTTATTTCCAGCAGGAATGTCAGGAGATTTAAGCTCATTTAAAGTCAAAACTGCCATGTCAGCCTTAAGATTGGAAGGGAGAAGAGGAGGGGAAGGGAGTCTGCTGTCGTGCCGGGGGACGCAAAATACTTCCTCGCTGGCCCCAGGTTGCCGACCGTTGGTCTAAGCAATATAGTCATGTATTACTGTTGTAGCGGCAGCTCCAGAGACATCGCTGGATCGAGCGCCGCTCCTCGCGCAGCACCCCGATGGACATGCGTTGCCGCGCGAGCGCACGAGGACACGGGGGTCGCACTGGTGCTGACAAAATAGAATCTGGTTTTGCCTTGCGACGAACGGTCGTCCTGCCTGAGGCTCCTTCCTCTCGCCCGACATAGCGCCCTACACTGTCGTACGTAGGGGATGGCACGAAGGCCTCGACCCCTTGCGAAATTTCGACCTCAGGGGGCACGGGGAAAGCGTGGGAATGGGTGGGACCGCTAACTCTATCATGAAATAAAGAGTATTCTCGTAATCGTTTCTCTGTCTCAAGTTGTTGACCTTACTCGGCTTCGATGTCTCCTCTCTGCACAACGTCGATCAGCCACTTGCAATGTCCACGAAGTAAAACAAGAGCGCACAAAGCAACGGGGACGCCATATAAAGAACGCTCACGGCAAATAAAACATTCTTGTATACAATTTCGAATTGATTCTTTGTTTACACTGTTTTTTTCGTCTCTTTGGCTTTGTTTTTACTTAAGGCGAAGCTTTGTATGGCTAGACGAAATAAAAATCCGGCGGTCCCGTGTACGCAGAAAACATTTCCGGAGAAACCCCGTGCATATTCACACACACACAAAAAAATCAGGTCCAAAGTAAGGGAAGAGAGACTGGCTGGATCTATACAAACGACGTATCTACACCCTCTCACCTAACGACACTGGTAAGTTGGAACGGCACGTCGGATGGAGTGAAAAAAAAAATGGCCGCGTATCTGCTCCTTTCGTTGCAAATTCGACGCAAGACGATATTCGATTGGTAGCGCTGTCAAGTAAATGCCTCCCTTTTCTTTCCCGCTCACCTCTCATGCTGTTCCTCTCCCATCTCGTTCCTCCGAAGAAAACACGCTAGAGGTTTGCTCAAGTCCATTTAAATTTACCGCGTTCCACTGCTCCAAGTTGGGTGCCTCGATATCAGCGCTGCCGTACGGAGGAGACGCGCGTGAATCGAGTCACCCTACTACAACGTTTATAGAGACCACGTAGCCCTACTCCACGAGCGTTCCAAGCGGAACGTGGAACCTATCTAGTGGGACCTTTCGTTGCTGTTTTCTTGGCGTTTGATTTTTTTAAATGCCGCCAGGTAGCGCGGGCAACAGCAGGCGACGGTTTTCTGCAGTTGATGGGGTATTTTATTTGCCATCGCAAAAACCAAGAATCCGTAAATGTTTAATAAAGGAACACTGCAAATTTCACTCATGTATTGATTTTATGCCTTATATTTGCGAATGCGTTGTTCTTGTTCAACAATGTTGACAAGTACGGACATTAACACCGGCCTTAGACGTTTAGATTTGTCTGTTGATATATAAGACTATTGCGCAGTTTCTGTTTCACTTTGGCCTGGTGGCTGAATCGAATCACAGACAGACAGACGGACAGACAGACATACAGACAGACCAAAATTTCTGCGTTTAAGATAGCCCAAGAAATACTATCACATTTAAAAGTCTCTCTCTCAGCAGAGCGCTCGCCCAGCGAGCTACTGCATGAAGCACAGCTCAAACTACAATGCCGGGCAGGGTCGGCGGGAATAGTGTCATCATGGCAATGGCAAACACGAGCCGCCCCACGTTGCTGCGAAATGGGTAGGACACGGGCAAACACCTGCCGCGCGTATAGCTTCGCTGTTTAACTATCTGTACGGATAGAATGTGTGCATTTTTATGCATGCGCCTTACTCCGCGGCGCTCTTTTTCTGACGCAGGCACGCTGTTCCTGTGGGTGTTCTGGCCCAGCTTCAACGCTGCATTGGCTTACGGTGACGCCAGGCATCGAGCGGTTCTCAACACCTTCCTGTCGCTAGTCGGCTGCACGGTCACCTCGTACGCCGTCTCGTCTCTCGTGGACCCCAAGAACCGCTTCTCGATGGCAAGTCTGAGAGGACTCGGTGGTGTACAGTTGTCATTTGGGATATGGAAGAACAAATAACAAACACATAATCTACGCCGGAGCTGACTGCTGCAATCATCAACCATTTTCCTTCCTCCTTGCCTTACAGTTTTATTTACAGCGCGGCTGCAGGCACGGTGTTGTGAGGTTGTCAGCCGCGAATATGTCGCCTGACGCAAAAACTTACTTTCGCAGCAAAGGCAACTTTAATGCGAGATAAGCCGACGCAGATGTTCACGTGACCCACTTACACCACGCGGCCTTGATCGCTCGCTCACAAGTGATGATAAAGGGCACGAGCCGTAGCATGTGTCAGCATTCCGTAAATGAAACAGGTCGGCCTAGGGATACGACCGAGCAAGCGGCCGCCTTGAAACGTTATCGCCTAATTACTGCCATCGCTGCGATGTCATTTTGCATCACATCGCGTAATCGTCGGTGTAATTTTAAATAGGTAACATTTATGTGTGGACTCGACGAGCGGACCCGTGTGTCCGACGGCAACGCTTGATGTGTAACACTTTCGCCGCATTATAAAATCATCATCATCATCATCATCATCAGCCTGTTTGGGTCCACTTCAGGACCAAGGCCTCCCCCATTGACCTCAACCTGGTCCTGTCCTGCGCTGCTAGGGTCCATTCCTTGCCTCGGAATTTAATTTAATTTCCTCCCTTCCCCTCCTCCCACACCCGTCTCTCCGTAGCTACTCTGGCATAATGGTGAGCCGCCTGTTGTCATTTCGTCCCACTACATAGCCAGCCCAAGAACACTACTTTTTTTCTTAATTTGAACTCATGATATCATCTACTCGGGTTTTCTCCCTGTTCCGAGAGGCTCGTTTCCTGTCTCTGAGGGTTACCCACGCCATCTTTTGTTCCACGGCTTGTTTAGCGAACCGAAGTTTTCTTCCCAGATGATTAGCGAGGCGCTAAGTTACCGGCAGCACGCATTGGTAGTGTACTATTCTTTTCAGTGACAGAGGTAGCTTACTTTTCATTATTCGTAAGTGCTTGCCCAGTGCAGCCCAGCCGATTCCTATTCTGCGCCGGATTTCTTTCTCGTGGTTTGGATTAGCACCGACAACTCGCCACAGGTAGTTTAGACTATTCTACTTGTTCTAGCGTTGCGCTACATACGCTGAAGCGGCAAGTTTCAGCATACGTATTTATCGTTACTTTACATTTATTTATATTTATTTGTAGCCCCACGGCCAAGCTCTCTTATTGCAGTTCCTCAAGCTTTTTTTGCGGGTGATCTGCCAGCTCACTGAGAAAGGCAATTCCGCCTGCAAACCTCAAATGTCTCAGGTATTCACCGTGATCCTGCGTTGTCCCAGTCAAGCTTCTTAAATATCCCCTCCATACACGCTGTAAACAGTTTTCGCAGAATGGTATCTCCTTGTCGCACTACTTTTCTGATCAGGAACTTTTCGCTTTGATTGTGAAGGATTACCCTGCCCATACATTCCTTATATATCTCGTGTAGAAGTCATATGTAGAAATGTGTCAAGCAATGCTGCGGTTACTGAATCAAACGCTGTGTCATAGCCTATAAATGCCATGTAAACGGACTTAATATATTCCGCCATTTTTTCTATTACTTGAATGATGATATGGATGTGATCTATTATTGAGTTTCCTTTTCTGGACCCAGCCTGTTCCCGGGGTTCTTGGAAATCTACGCTGCCACGATTGACTATTACCTCGGTAAACAGTTTGTATACAACTAAAAATAGGATAATGGATCTGTAATTCTTAAGGTCTTTGGAATCTTCCTTTTTGGGAACCAGAAGGATGTTGGCGTTCTTCCAGGCTATGGGCACTGTTAGAGTGCTTATGCATTTGGGAAATAGGTCAGCAAGCTTTTATGGTACAATGTCTCCTCCCTCCTTTAAAAGATCCACGGTTATGCAGTCGTCACCTGCAGCTTTGCCTATTTTTCATGCCCTTGAGGGCCTTTTCGACTTCCTTTTTAGTTACTACTGCGACATCGCTATAGCTAACCTTCTAGGCTCAGTAGTTCCCTCTAGTCTAACGTCGCTGGCGCAAAGTCTGGTGTAGAATCGTTCCGCTGCTTTTATTACCTCGTCCATGTTGTGCGTGATGTTACGCTGTCCGCCTCTGAGTGCGTACAATCTGTCTTTCCAAATAGCTAGCTTGTTCTTAGTTACTTTTAGGCTTCCCCCTCTCTCCAGAGTTTCCTCAATCACGACCATGTTGTATGCACGGATGTCGTTCGTTGTACTTCTGTTGATCGATTTCGACCGACAGCTCTTCCCATTCAATTTGACCCTCCGTACTCGACAGTTTCATGTTCTTGCGTTTCGCAATTATTTCCTTCGGTTTTCTGAGATAGTTTTCCAGTTTTTTTTACAGGCTACTTCTCCCACAGCTGCTGCTGATGTGATTGCCGTTGTTAGGTTGTCACTCAGCATGACTACACTGTCCTCGTTCTCCCCGCAGGTGAATTTGTTTTGAAGGGATATTTTAAGCTCCTGCGTCCTGGCTCTGACTGACTCCGTGCTGGGTTTCTTACTCTCACGAGTTTCCTTCTTTCTATTTTGAGATTCAGCTTTGCTTTGCACCTAAGCTGCTAATAAATGACCCTAGGGCCTTCGCGTGTTCAGTTAGTATCTCTCACATTGCCTCTAAAATGTCCTTCCGCCAATGTATTTGTGCAAAGCAGTGAAGCCGACTTTAGATGTGCTCGGTGTGATGCATTTCACATGGATGCATGTGGTTTTATGGCGGCATTTAATAAAAGTCCCAAGGGGCTACATAATTCCGTACAATGATTGCTTACCTTGGCTTTGAAAAATGTGTTGGCAGGAATGAACTTGTGTGAAGTAGCGAACTCGATTTTAAGGGGCCCCTGTCTGCATTGCGCTCCACGGTTATGATAAATGGGGTGTTCCGGAGGTAGTTAAGAAAAGGCCCTAACACCTTCCTACTTTGACGTCAGACTGTTTGTATCCCCCCCTCCCCTCCCCTCCCCTCCCCCCCTCACCCCCACCCCCACCCCCCTCCAAAAAAATATATTGGTTTCTAGCAATGCACTTGCGTACAGCGGTGAAGCGGACTTTAGGGCATCGGTTTACGCATTTCTCCGACAGTTCCCACGTGAGAGTTTCTGACATGTTTTAAGTGCAGAGCACTTTAGGGGCTCGCCTTGTCGTCGTAGCTCGCTCGCTGTACCCAAGTAGAGCTACACGGCCTCCTGTCGTAGCGGCTGTCGTCACGGCGTAACCCAGAGTCTTCGAAAGCCAAGCGGTTTATATAGTTATAAGCGTTCGAAACTCGTGAACCGCTGGCGCTTGCCATACATCTCCGCGTTGTTTAGCGCAAAGAAAACTGCAGGTACATTTGAGGCAAAATATACGTAATTAACCGCCAGCGCCCGTGTTCATTTAGTTAGGAACGCTCGTTGGTTTGGTTTTTACGATAGTAAGCGGGAAAAAGTGGCAGTGCAACGCCGACACGTGCGGGAGGAAAAGCAAGTACAAAAAGAACATAACTCCCTCTGGCGCAGTTTCAGGCAGGCAGTGTCGCGAGCACTGCGAAGGCGGGAAATCTGATTTGAATTAGGTGGTAGCAGTGAGCTGATAACGGCGCTACGGCCCATTATGGCGAATCACTGCTCTGCACTTCCGACAGCTTTCATATTGAGTGGAACGGCTTGAATTTTTTTCTTTGTACCTTAATAGAAGCTTTGGCAAGAGGACGCTTGTCAGCTGGGATATCTGTCACCCGGTGGGCTGTATCCGTACGAGAGCAAATCTCCGCCAGTAACCCGGGACAGAAGGGCTGGGTCTTCGATGCCGGCCACCGTCGAAAACAGCGAAGAGAGAGTGAAACGGAGCACAGAGTTGCCAACAAAGTAATCTTTCAAACCCGGCAAGGCAAATTACAGGCACAGCACCAGTTATACTATAAGCAGGAAACTCTGGTGAACCTAGTACGTTAAAACTGATGTTACGAACGTCATAACCGCGTTTTCTACAGAAAAGTTCTCGTCTCCAGCTCACGGCAAGAAATCTCATTCATCATTTACACATGCAAAATCTGTCATAAACAGCTGCATGAAGCCACAACTTTCGTTGACAGCAGCACAAGCGCAATGTTGAACAAGTCTGAACGCGAACAGTACTTCTAATACTATTGTAAATATGTATTTCACATGATTCTCAGAGTGCACATGTAAATCAAATTAAAATGAACTAATGGGTAACTATTTAGCTCAGAGCGAAAGTTGATCGCAGACATTTTTTTCCCCAGAATTCAAACGAAGTGCAGCCATTATTTAATTCCCTACATGCCTCACATAACTCACTTCTTTTCAGTGGAGGCTACCCCGGTTGCGTATCTAATAATTATCCGTGTTTCTATCTCAGCCAACATTTATTCGAGTCGTATATCCTGATTACAGCATCAAGTTCGAGGCTGTTAAAAATGTTAGAAGCGTCAGAGGTGGCTATTAGCAGCTGCCCTCAACTATCACCATCATTGTTCAGTTCCATCCAATATTAAAGATTCACTCACGTCCCGCGGTCCTCGCCTCGGTTCTTTAACAGAGGCCTCTGATTCGAGACCGTAATTCGAGTGATTTACAAAGGTGGCCAAAGAGCAGTTGTTAATAAGTTTATTTGCCTTGTTAATTAATTAGTTATAAATTCAATTAATGGATTCTGCAGGTGCACGTGCAAAACGCCACGCTGGCCGGCGGCGTCGCAGTCGGGGCCACGGCCGACATGATGCTGCACCCTTACGGCGCGCTCATAATGGGAGCGCTAGCGGGAGCCCTCTCAGTATTCGGATACAAGTTCGTCACGGTGAGTGGAACTCACGTCCACGTGGTCCCACCAGAACGTGATCTGCCCCCCCCCCCCCCCCTCGTGCAGGATTCGACAGAACCCTCTAAATTACTGGAAGCGCGCAGTGGGTGGAAACCTTTGGGAGAGGCCTTCGTACTACAAGCCTCTTAATAATATATTTACGCAATTGCGACGATTAAATGTCTTACCTTCGCCAGTTACGCCGTTTTGTGCAGTTACAAGGCGTTACACTTTCCCGTTGCGGACACATTATGTTGGGGCACTCGGCTCAGGAATGATTTCGCATTACAAGATATACCCAGGTCATCTTAATTTAAGCTGGTGCCATTCAAATGCGTATTCACAGTGCCTCCAGTGCGATTGAGAAACCCTCAGACTTGAAATGTTCAGGCATGACACGTCTTCTCTTTAGGCTGCGCGAAAAGTGTTGCATGGTGGCACGTGTGACCACCGCACAGATAGGAGGAGGAAGAGGTGAAGGAGGAAGACGAGGAGGAGCGAGAGGTGGAGGGGGAAGGAGAATTACCTGGTTAGACATTGCGTGAAGTAGAAAAACAGCAATAGCTAATTTTATTACCACCCTATTATAGACCCGCAGAGCCGTAGTTCAGGGTCTCCAACAGGACTATGACAAACATACACCTAGGGTTCCTCGTTTTCGGGTTTTATATTTTAACACTAAAGTGTTTTATGCCGGGATACACCAAGATTTCACTGTCGTCATATCCGTCATGGAAGTGACGCCAGCACAACGAAGCAAGTGGCCTGTAAAGGGTGCACCCCTGCAGACAGGGTCTTCTTGCGGGGAAGCAACCTCTAGACGTCTTCATTTCCGTGACGGATATGACAACAGTGAAATTTTGGTGCATCCCGGTATAAAACACTTTCGTGTTAAAATATAAAACCCGAAAACGAACAACCCTACGTATACCATATGCGACTTGTGCATGGATGTAATGTCATGTTTCGACGGACAAATGCAGCCGTTGCTGGCCCGGCGACTGCGCATCCACGATACGTGCGGTGTGAACAACTTGCACGGCATGCCGGGGATTCTGGCTGGAGTGGCGAGTGCCGTCATCGCCGCTAGTGCTACCGAGGAAGAGTACAATTACAGGTATGCACCTCTGGCCTTCGGCACACCGAGAGGGTGCAATAAGTGCACCCCAGCTGGCACAATTCTTAAAATTTTCTTTCCACGCGTAACTGCATAACACAAAGCGAATATACGTTTCTTTTTCGCCGGAAGGACAAATAAATGTATCCTCCTGTTAGAATTATCCGTTCTAAATTAAGACAAATGTAGATGTCGAACTTAAGCAGCTTATAGGCAGAACAAAGGTATGCAACAGGATTATACTCGACCTTCTGATTGGCTATCAATCAGTGTAATCAGGAATAGTTGCTGTCTCGTTCCTTTCAGGAACCAAGTTTACTTTCAAGAGTGTTCTTTCTCCGGTCGTAGAAGGCATGCAGGTGCATGTCGCTGTGCCTTCCACTGAGACTTAACGTAGGGCCTCTCGTCGCAAATTGTCGCTTAAAATGCCAATAATCCAGAATCCGGAAACGCGCCCCTTGTTCTCGTTCTCGAGCCGGCGCGGGTATTTCAAATGCCGTAACGTGAACTCGCCACTGTCCAATCCAAAGGCAACATTAATCGGGAAGGCAGGCAGAGAAGCAGCAGCATTCAGACTGTTTACGCACGTGGCGCAGTCTGTACACCCTGTACCCTGCTCGGGCCCCCACCGCGAACTCAACCGAGCTGAGCCAGGTGAACTACTACACGGTGGACGTGGTGGCGGGTCTTGGGCGCACGGCCGGAACGCAGGCCCTCTACCAGCTGGCGGCCATCGGCACCACACTCCTGATAGCCGTCGTCGGAGGCAGCCTCACTGGTGAGTAACCACAAATAGATATTATGCGTGATCTTACGCGTGACGTCATGAAGGTGACCCTGGCGCTTCGCTGCCATCCTTCTCAACACTTTCAGCGTTCGAAACGAGCCCTCGCGAAACAAACCAATGAAACGCCGGCCACGTATGAAAAGCGCCGTAGTTGAGGGCCTTACCTTAAGATCGCAGGCGTGTCTTTTGTACTACGCCGATGTATCGCATACACGGACATTCATTTTAGTAATGAGAAAGCATTATATGTCCGATGGGGTGAAAAAACCGGCGTCTTGAGGAGTGGATGGCTCCAAAATTCTACGGTCGTTCAGCAGAAGAAGTTGCGGAAGCTTCCCAAGCCACCGTGACCGGCTTCACTACTGTACACAACTGCATTACTGGAACAACTATTTTGCAGGGGTGATGTAAACAGACCGATATCAAAGCAGGGACGCCCTAGCGCATTTTACTAAGTAGGTTCGATCTGTCCCTATAGGTGGTATTCATTGAGAAGGTTTAGCTGACAATTTCTTCGCTTGGCAACACTGGAAGCGGCCACAGACATGGCCGATGCGCCACGGACAAGAAAAAAAAAACATCGGCGTGCGTCGTCTGCTCCGTTTCAACCCGATTCTCAACGGTGGTGTCAACAGAGATGTTATTAGTTGCTCACATTGGAGTCGAGGCATTACTTCGCGTTCGGTAGGGTAGAGTTTGGAACGCATAACATAAATCATGTGCTTAGCACGGACAAGTGCCGCCATCCTGCGGAGCGCGACGTAACCAGTAGCGGCGCACTCGCATGTTTGCCTGCCTGCATGCGTGCCTCGCCAGTGAATACAAGCTATATAGAAGGCTATACACGGAGCTTCTGTAACGCCTGATTCTCTGCTATACACAATTGCATTGGTCGGAAGACATTTTAGGGGGAATATAGGGTGTCTGAGGAAATTTAATTTATTTTGTAGATAAATACATGGATGTAGTTATGTCCACGAGGCGTGGAAAAAGGAGGCTCGTTCGTCTCCTGACAAGGCCACCGGCCCGGGAGTACACATCAGCGCATCAAAGTATGAAGGCCTTGGCGCCTTTACTAAATGTACCTATAAGGCCACAATTATACCAGTATGGCCCGCTACACACTTTAGCCACTTAACTACGGCCTCAATGTTCAGCCCGAATGCATTACTGGAAGCGCGTCTTTTTTTATGGGAATTATAAACAGTCATACAAAGATATGAAGGCCTAGAACCTTTATTAAATATACCTCCATAAAACCTTACTCATCCCAATGGCCCGCTACACACCAAGGCCTTTTAAACTTGGCTTCAATATTACAAATGCATCGGCGATAAGTCATTTTAAGGGGCAATATAACGGTCTTATAGTACCTTACATCAAGTGTGCATGTAGTTTAAGGAGGCCATGAAGGCAAAATTCAACTTCGTTTAAAACGTGAACTCTATGGGACCTAGTGCTTAATAGCATTTTCTGATACGGCGAAACTGCACGCACGAAGCGTTACAAAAGCACAGACGGGTTTCCCCGTTGAGTGCACAAAGAAATTATATGCATTTAAATGGTGCAGGGCACCCCTAAGCCTGTTCTTATGAGATGAGAATGGGAAGGCGTTTCTTTTGGCTAGGTTCGTTGACTAGCCATCCGCCGATGTTGACGTTAAGCCTACAACCTCGACATCGGACTCACTGCAGCCACCTGTTGCAGAATCACGGTCGATGTTCCACAGAAGCTCAGGGCCAACTGAAACTGGGTGCGAGAGGGACCTGCCTCTGTAAATGCTACGTCGGTGACCACGTGATGGGTTTTATTTCTGTTTCACGCACTACGGAACGTGTCACCGAGGGCGCGTGTTGCTCAGCGCAGGTGCTAGCGGCGGCGTAGGTTCCGATGAGAAAGGTCACGTGCTTTTGCTGACATGGCTCGTGAGGACGCCTTTTGCGGACGCTAGCTGGCTGGGTTCAGGCTTTTGCCAACCTAGCCGGTAATGCTTCCGCGTTGAATATGTTTCCCTGCACATGTGGCGCTAAGAAACGATTTCGCGTCGTTCAGCTTTTACATGCATTCCGATTGGGACGCAGGCCTACTGATGCGACTGCCACTGATGGACCCTCCGACAGAGGATGGACTGTTCGACGACTGTCATTCGTGGGAGGTGGAGGCGGACCTCAGCGGAGCCGATGATGCCGGTCTGTCCTCCTCGAGACCTGCCGTCAAGAGCAACCAGATCGCCATGTCTGAACAGCCGCCGGTAAGCGCCATTCGAAGCATTTCAGCCAGTCGCGCGTCAAAAGTACGCCTTAGCTAATTATTTAAGGCATCTCCTCTGGCAACCGTGGTAAATGCAGCAATTTGCCAGACCGTAGCTCGCAGTGCCCCCAAATTTCAGCTAACGACGAAGTGTGCCGTCGTTCTCACGTCGTTCTCAATGAGCCAAGCTAAATGCTGCCATCACTGCACCGACGAACATCACACTCCAACAACTGGTGCACCGTTGTTGGAGTGTGATGTTCGTCGGTGCAGTGATTGCGCACACTTCAGCTTACATTGATCGCACAGGACAAACGGAACAGCAAATGCTCCTATGTCTGCACTGCTGCGGCATCAAGATCAGTCAGTGGTTTTGGCAGTCAGCGCATTGCCTTCGAGTTCTCGTATCTTGACAGCAAGAACAAATTTAAACTGGTGTGTTTGATTTGCGAATTGCAAGCAAGTTACTGATGAGCTCAGTTAGCTTACCTGCTTGCTGCCTGTTAAACTTTTCCGCGTTCTATTTTACTGCTGGCTTGCATATGCACTTACCAACTCATAACTGCTTAATTTCCCATCTTCTTGTCTTCTTTTCTAACTTGATTAGCCATTGTATTCTTGATTACCTCGTTTTTTTTGTCACTGGCTTGCCTGTTCACTATCATATGCTGGCAGTACCTTATAGCCTTCGTTTTAGAGATGAGCTTATGAATGTATGCTCTCTCCTCCGCCATGCAGGACAGCGCAGCACGGGCCCGGCAGCTGCTTCCGGCACACTTCAACGGCGCCTATGACACACCTGCGTCCACGTAACTTTGTGGGCGAAACGTTGCTGTTTGGGTCGAGAAATTTTTGTACGGTGTCTCGGCATAACGGGCACGCCACAGCTAGAATTGAGAGCTTTCCTCTTACTATTTACAAGCCGAAGAGCAAGAAACGATGGCGAAGCGGAAATCTACATACAGTTGAAGATGTCACCTCACGGAGCGTAAGCATCATCCCTTAAGCATGAGACAGAGGAAGACCATGCTGCAAGAACACACGCTCATGGAACTAGTAACAAGGAATCGACAGCAGGACTGTATTGTTCTTTGCAATATTTTTCACGTACCCTGTTTACAGATTGCATAGAGGGTTGCTTTTTGTTTACTTTCGTTATTGCGAAACCAATTAAAAGGGACACTTGTTCGCCTAGAACACCATCTGATATCCACCAAGTGATCGGATGTATGTACGACATATTTGGGCCACCACACTTAGGGGCATTTTCAGGTGTCTTATCGTTGTTTTTCTAGTTGGGTCGGAATGTTCCCACCCCAACTATTAATCAAAATGGTGATCTTAGTAGGGCTTTCTATTGTTTTTGTTTGTGACGCTTATGACGGCTGCACGGTGTGCTTCGGCTGCAACGGGCTTTGTGAACATTCTCCAGAACAAGTGCTAATTGGAGGAGTTGTGCCTACAGTCCTCAAACAAGTGTTAACAACAACAAATACCGAGGCACCAACCTATGCACAGAGTAGCGCCCGGCATAGTCAGCAAGGTAATCGTATTAAAAGTAGAGAAGGCGGCGGCGAAGTTCTGCGAGTGCAGAAGGTCAGCCTCGTTTGCGTCGATCATCATCCTCCAAAGACGCGCCGGTGGCTATCTAAGCTGCTACTTCGTGCATAAGCTGGCACCCGCTTCTTTCGTGCTGTTAAGACTTTTCACGACCGCACTTGTACAGTAGCCACAATCATTAGTCCCTTTGGGGACTAAGTGCGAGGGGACGAACGGTTAGTCCCCCACCCGGATGGTCCGTTCCGATACTCCCCAAGGACGAACTGCGTAGAGTGCAGAAAAAAGAAAAACAACCCTGGCACCGGCAGGGATCGAACCCCTGACGCCCGAAAATTTACACAAGGAACCCGACGCGTTATCCGCTGGACCACGACGCCGGGTGGTAGGCGCGGTAGATAATATTCAAGTGTACAGCGTGTAGTTCTGTGCGTAACGCAACAGATCCATTGCAACTGGTGCCCGAATTTCTATCTGTGCAAGCGAACGTGACCGCGTTTCGCGCCTTGCACTTAGCGCTTTGCTAGGTTTAGGGACTATTGCTCAGTTCGATTCGAAGTAGAGCCTCACAACCATAGTTTTTCTCGTAAATAACAATCAACTCGTCGTCGCCTAGTTGAGATAGGTAGCTGGGCGATCGGACGACTCATTTGTTTCCGCACAAATTAGCGCAAGCTAAGTGCTTTCTTAGTGTTTGATACATATGTTAAGTGCTCTATGTAACGTATGTGAAAGGTGTCGTCTGTGTGAGTGTCAGAGTAAGGAAACATGCCATATTTTCCTGCATCGGCGAAAGCGAATACGGTGTTGCTTAGCCTGAATTCTTCAAATTCGCGTCGCTGGACGATTGTGACTGGAAAATGCAAGCGGGTTTTACAGCAGTTGCAGCATTGTCATAGCTTTGGTGCCCAAGGTAGTTATGTACCGAGTGGAAAAGAATAACTTCGAGACGCTTACCTGTGGCGAGCCTTTTGTTTTGCAGTTGTCATCAGCAACATGCGTTTTTTCTCGTCGGTTAAACATACACTTATTCATTACGCTCAGGAATCCACTTTTGCTACTGTCACTAATTTTTGCGTTACTGTTAAGACGCTTGAAAGCTTTCATTGGCCGTTATTACCTCGCACGAATCGTATGCTCGCACGAATCGTATGCAACACAGCGTATCAACATAACCTCGCCGAGAAGCGTCTGGCCATCGCGCTTCGCCGCTCCTTGCCATTACCCGCCGCTCTACTAACCCTAGGCGATTTTTTTATAACTAACATCAATATTTTCTCCCGTGGCACCATCTAAAGCACCCAGTGACTGCAATGGCTTGTGTTTTGGAAATATAAAGCTGTTCGCAGACATATGCGCGAAAGGGCAACGACGACGCCATTAGGGGATTAACGACGCAGCAAAGAGACTAACTGCATGCGTTTCGTCTTCCCGTTACTCCTTATAGATCGGCGGGGACGAACAGTTAGTCCGAATTTATGCACATGGCACGTACTCTGCCGCAGATACTCCCCTTGAAGATGAACGGTCGCCCGCGAAGACTAACGGCTGTATTTTAGTCCCTATTTTAGTCCTTTTTGCCTAAGAGTGTAGAGTTAAAAAAAACACAAATTCGATAACAAGAGCAAAGCAAGTCGGTCTAGCGCTCCTTCTTCACAAACACTTCGCTTTGTGCGAAGTGTGCGCAGGTATATAGGACAAAGTGATGCTTTACTCTGCCCAAATTTGTTGTCGACCTGCTTCGTGTTCCATGCACGTCGCAAACGTCGCAAGCTGTCTCTTACACACTGCCTTCGACTCTGCCGCTTTTACGGGCGTTCAGTTTCGCCATGGGATGATGTTGAGAACGCTGGAAAAAGCACGGAGATGCTGTTT
Organism: Haemaphysalis longicornis; assembly: GCA_013339765.2. Taxonomy (NCBI): domain Eukaryota; kingdom Metazoa; phylum Arthropoda; class Arachnida; order Ixodida; family Ixodidae; genus Haemaphysalis; species Haemaphysalis longicornis. The sequence goes on from CM023449.1 coordinate 261,984,327, forward strand.
TCTTGTTTTGTTTTTGTTTTTTGTTTTTTGTTTCTTTTTTCGTTCACCCGTGCTCATTTTGGGTTGAGGCATTGGATTAGCATCCTGATTCGGAGGTGGCTGGAATCCGGGGCCGCTTAGAATGGAATAAACTGGAACCATTATTCCGGCTGTCCCGAACCCAGATGTCTTTCTTCCCTCGAAATATCTAACCTTTCATTGTAATCTTGGCTTGGTTTCTCTGTTGAAAAACGGCTCGCCTACCAAAGATAGTGTAAAAAAACGTTTTTTCTTAAGCGAAGATTTCTATGCCTCACTGATAGCGTCCGGCGCGCGGGAAAACGCGCCACAGAAAAAATTGCCGCGTATCTGCTCCTTTCGTTGCAAAATGTCGACGAAAGACGATAGTCGACTGGCGCCCCTGCCAAGTAAATGCCTCCCTTCTCTTTGCCGCTCACCTCTCATGCTGTTCCTCTCCCGCCTCGTTCTTCCCAAGATAAGACGCTAGAGGTTCGCTGCCGTACGGCAAAGACACGCGTGAATCGAGACACCCTACTACAACGTTTTTAGAACCACGTTATCCCCCATCACCACACACATCCTGCAGACAGCAATGAATCAGCCTGCACATTGCCCACGCCTGATATGGACTCCGGCCCATTCGTCCCTTCTGGGTAACGAGCTGGCTAACGATGTAGCCCGAGATTTCTGCTGCCCGGATGCCTCGGATGCTGCTTCTCCACTTTGGGTGGGAGGGAGGGATCGCCTGGTTAGGTATCGGGACATAACACATCACTACTGCTTTAGTCGGATGCACTTCCCCGGCCCCGCTCCCACCTTAAAGCGCAGGAAGTCTGTCCAGTGGCGTCGGCTGCAAACTAACACCTTCCCGCATCCCGCATTGTGCCACCTCCACTTCTCCACGCGATACTGCCACACGTGCACATGGTGCGGCGCGCCTTTCGCTAACCTCCACCACATAGTGGGCGCGTGCCCCTCCAAACCCCCTCTCCATGTTACTCTGTCCCTGCCCCTTACCACTCTACAGCAATGGGAGGCTACGCTGCTCAGCTCCGACCCACTAGTGCAAGAGTGCAATCCAGCTGGCCGAACTCGCCGCTAGGGCCTACGGGCTCCTGGTCGTCGACTAGGGGACTGTAGTGTGCCGGTGCTCCCAGCCGGCGCCTCTTTCTATACAGCTTTGGATGAATAAAGTTTCTACCACCACCACCACCACCACCCCTACTCCACGAGCGTTCCAAGTGGAACGCGAAACCTATCTAGTGGAACCTTTCGTTGCTGTTGCCAGCAACAGCAGGCAACAGCAGGCGACGGTTTTCTGCAGTTGATGTAGTATTAGGTGCGGAGCACCTTAGGACCGCACAATGTCCGTCCGCGTCCGACCGCACAATGTCCGTCCATGCGCATAGCATTTACAATCGCAAAATAATCACACAGGCACCGGCAGGATTCGAGCCTGTGCCTGGTAGACCAGACAGAGTTAGTGTCAGTCGTCTTGCCCATTGGGCTACGACCGTGACAATTATTACCGGAGCGTCAAGCGGCTTACTCCCTAGCCTGTAACGGTGAGGAGTACCTCAAGACCTCCCAATGTCCGTCCGCATCCATCCGTGCGCACACCACCATCAAGCGAAAATCAAGCGAAATTCGATTTGAGCCGTGAGTTGCAGTTTCATTTAGGGAATAATCAAGGTGCACTCACGGCTCAAATCGAATGACGGTCGGGGCGCAAATCGGATGTCACTCGAGGCGCAACTTGGATGTCATTTTGAGTCTCCGTACTCCGCACCCTCGCCATCTTCCACGGAGTGGAGATGCTGCCAGAGAGAGAGAGAGAGAGAGAGGAGAGAGAGAGAGAGAGAGAGAGAGAGAGAGAGAGAGAGAGAGAGAGAGAGAGAGAGGAGACTTTATTTAGTGGCCCGATATTGCTCAGAGGGTCAGTGGTCGAGCCGAGCTTGGACCCGACGGCGCCCCATGGAGGTATTTGCTGTGGCTGGTCCCTCTGAAGCACTGGGGATCCCACACGGATCGCTAAAGCCACAAGAGCATTCTGTATGTCCTTGATGGGGCTGAGCAGTGCGGCCTCCCAGTCTGGTTCGTCGTGAATAAAATTGTCGGTCTGCATAGTGGGGCACTGCAATAACATGTGTTGCATGTTGGCCCTGACTCCACAGGATGGACAGAACGGGGTGTATAAAGTAGGGTGTATTCTGCTGTACAGTGCTGGGGAAGGGAGGTTGTTTGTCTGGAGTTGCCGTAGTATGTTCGCTTGGTATCGAGTGAATGAGGCGTGCGGGTGCGGGTAAATGCGTCTAGCGTTCTTGTAGTGAGTTATGACAGCTTGAAAACTAAGGAGGGGTGCTGAGAGAAGAGGAGTGGCAGGATGATCTGACACCTGGTTGGTGAGCTCACAGGCCAGCTCATGAGCCACCTCGTTCCCCTCCAGGCGACTTTGCTGCGACTTTGGTGGACAGGGTGGATGAACAAAGAAGCAAGCCTCCGCCCCAGCACAGGAAAAGCTGCCCTTTCTCACTGCGACCGCAGCTTCTATCCGAATGTGCACAAACTGCTTCAGATTCTAGTCACCCTTCCAGTGACAACTGCCAGCGCAGAGGGAACATTTTCGAGCACGAGGTTGCTGAAGAGCTACTTGCGCTCCACGATGTCCCAGGAACGAATGACTGGCCTCGCGCTTCTGTACGCCCACAGAGACGTTGCTTTCAGTGTATCAGAAGTCATTCACCGCTTCGCTAAAGTTCCCCGCCGAATAAGCTTCCTCCCTGAAATACAGTACCAGTCAAAAAATCATTTCAAATAAAAGAAAAGATGTTTATCCTGTTTGCTTGAGATTGTGATAATGGTAATTGCAAACGAAGCAGTGTTCATTAGTTTTAGAAACCACAGGGATTATTGCCATTCACTGGAACAGCCAACGTTGTATTCTAGGATTATCAAAAAATTGTAAAATTAACAAAAACATAAATTACGACTCGCTCACCTTGCTCCAGCAAAGCCTGAATTACACGGTATTTCTCAACCAACATTTGAGCTATGGCCTATGTTCAACTACATGCGCCGTTTGCGACTACGTAGAACTCTTGACTTTTGTCTTTTAAACTTGTGTCTTTTATCATTGTATTATTTTCACGTAAATCCCTCTTTTACATTGGGCGTAAGACGATTGTCTCCACACTAGGGCGTCTTTCAAATACCCGTTTCACTTCATATTTTACACATTTTTATTGTTATTCTACCGATACGGTCTAGCTGTTGCATCACAACGCCAGTGTTCTAAAAGCAAATTGCGATTTCAGTGGTAATAGCTTTTTTTTTTTTTTGCCTCGGTTCACTATCTTTTTATGTGCGGGGTTAACCGCATGTGCTCGCTGAACTTTATACTTTTTTGCTTTATTTTACGCACTATGTACAGAACTGTTGCTTAGAAATATGTGTTAACTGCAGCTTTCCAATTTAGGCATGTTGTTGCTAGGTTTTCTGTATAAAAGAAGTTTTTGTTGCCAGCGGCACTTTTGTTAACCTGATCAAAATAAAATCTTCTTTACGTCATACGTCACTGCTGACAAGCTGCTCCTACGCCATATTTTGGAATAGGAGACAGCGGCGTTATGGTTTGTCTCTAAGCGTCGCACGTGTGCAAAAAATACTATAAAGGATTCTTGGATGACAAAGCGATACAAAATAACACATCCACACACAAGTTGTTTGTTTCGTACTTTCTCGCCGTTATAATATACGCTGCAAGCAATCCTTTGTTTGTTTTAGATTAATTTAGTTGTATGTTTTTTTTTTACTTTCGTGTCGGTTAAGCATGTATGTTTTTAATTGTTCTATATTTCTATAATTTTTAGTGTTATTTCGTTTTATGCACCCAAAACAAACTTGCAAGCAGTGATAGCAGTTTTTCTACAGTTCTCAGAACATACGAATACTTTTTTGTGAATAAATATTTCGTTTTCCTTGTTCTTGACAGCACGCAGGGATCAAAAATTCGTCCGCAACGTGTAACGTAGATTGCTGTCATTTAATAGTCATGTATCGTACATATCTTTATTCTCTTGAAAAATCACACGGAGGAGATCGAAATGTAATCTCAGCCCCCCCCCCTGAGCAAAATGTCTGGCTACGCCCCTGCATCGCGACACCAGTGAGCGCATCGCCGGCTGCCGTCGTGGACAGACGACAACGAAAGAATTCCTCACGATATAGGACTTTATTTCACCTGGTTTGCGGGGGAAGAAAGTTTCGCGTTTTCACCATCTTTGTCGTTAGACGAAGGGGCTTTGATATTTTTTTAAAGACGATAGTCTTTCTTGGGCTACTTAAAGGGACACTGAAGTGAATTTGTCAAGCTCCCGTTTTTGCTTGCACTGTGTAGACTGGCTCAAATTAACACACTATTCATCGTTTATCCGGTTGACAAATCGGTAATTATTTTACAAAGCGCGAAAGAAGAAAAACTACTATGCGCGGTTTGCGGCGGTCGCACCAACTAAAGGCTGTGACGTCAGGAGGGGAGGGCACCGTGATTGGACGATGCCCAAGGTTAGAAATCAAAAGTTTCGGTTTCGGTTTCGGTTCTGTAAAACAACATGCTTGACATCTGATGGCGTTGTTGGATGGGCATTCTCGATTTCTCAATTATCGCCGTACCGCGCTTCCGCCATGTTGTCGGCTGTCAAATAAGATAAACCTCCCAGGGCGGCTTGGAATCGTAGAAATCACTAGACGAGGCCTACGCAGTGGATGAACGCCCTCCGCGTCACCGCAGACTCTCAAATGCCATGCGCTTTTCTCGCATATTCGAGCTTGCCTCACTCATGTCTGTTCGTAAAAAACTAGTTCGCCACCAGGCCAAGGCTGGTGCTGATTCAGGCTGGGCCCACTTCCGCAAGCAGTCGGTGCCTGTGGCAACAGCACGCCAACGAGAACTCGCTAGCGCGTCATTGTCAGTATGCGCGCGTTCTGCGAGCTCGCTTGTGGAGCAGGAACGTACGGCCCAAAAATGGTGAACTCAGTTCAGAAAAACATCGGCCGCATACGAAAAAATCAACTTACAAAAAAAAATACATTGACCCTCGGGGATTCGAACTTGCGACTTCCAAAACAAATTCCAGCGCCTCAGACCGCTAGGCCATGAGCTTTTTTTTTTTTTTCTTTACTGCCGGTCTTCGACACAACACAGAACCACAAAACAAACTTATTCACATGAGCAACTCGAGCGACAAGCCACCAACCTATATGAAGCTGGTGTCTCTCTAAATTCCCTCAGCATAGTCAAGGGTTCTATCCTTGACAGCCACTCAGGAGTGTATGCCTTGCGCTTCTGGACTTCTACGTACTGGGATATAGACTCACGAAAACATTGCCGCGTAGGGCGGGCGTCCACATCACCGTGGAGCCAGGCCATGCGCGAGCGCCATATGCTATGCAAGGCCACCAACATAACGAGGTCCAAGGGCGCCCCCTCCTCGTTTTCGACCGCTAGATAGCATATGCCATGGGGGCTCAGCGGGAAGTCTTTATGAAGGGTCCTCTGGAGGACATCCCACAAAAATACCGCAGCCTAACAATGCAGAAAAACGTGCTCTATCGTTTCTGGTTGTTTACAAATTGAACACTGAGTTCCCCATGGCACAGATATCCCTCTATCCTGCATCCAGGTTCCAACAGACAAGGTGCCTGTGTGTAATTTGAAGAAAAAGGTTTTCACACCAGAGTGAACCTCCATTCTTTTGACGCGCTTTAGAACATTTTGGCCTGGCCCAGCACGGTAATTATATCTATACATAGGGAGGGGAAAACAACATCGCAAATGTCCTTATACAGTTTTTTGCGTGTCACAGAGGACAGGTACTCGCCAGAAAAACGTGCGAATAGAAACGGGCCGTCATAACTATTTCCTTAAAATACCCATACCACGCCACCTGGCATGCACCATGTTGATACTACATATTCCGGCATAGCACGCGCCAGCCGTACTTGCATGACACTCTGCAAGAACGGGTCACGAACATCTCGCCAAAACAAAAACCGGTTTACCAGCTGTCGCACATAAAGGTGCGCCAGCCCCAAGCCACCATTTCGGACTCTCCGACACAGGTTTGTTCTGCTGCACCTCTCCAGTTGCAGCCCCAAACGAACACCGCAAATACCCGGTGAAGCCTTTGGACGTTTATTCGCGAACAATGCAGTACCTGCATGATATACCCAAATCTTCGCTACAAAGAATAAGTTACATGCCGTGGCCCTTGCAAAAATTGACAACCTTTCCCCCTTCCATTTCTCGGCCTTCTCCCCTCAACGCCATTGTCTGGCTACGCCAGTATGGTTCACTATCCCTGTAATCTTCCATTTCAACGCCCCAGTACTTCACTGGAGTCGTGGTGACCCAACTAATATTAGCGAAGGTTGGCGGTGTTGATGACCTTCCCCATGCCAAAATCCTAAGCACTTTGCCCAGTTCACAAAGCTACCCGTCACCATGCCAAACTTTTTGACAGTGTGAACTACCAACTGAACGCTTTCTTCGTTCATACAAAAAACGGCCACGTCGTCTGCGTAAGCCAAAAGTTTAACTTCCGACTCATGCAGTCGGAGCCTTCGATGGCACTATTTCTGATTATACTCATACACAGGGCGATGAGGCCGGCGCTGGCCGGTTTGGATATATAAGTTTATAACTGTATGACCAGTTTACACTTTTATTTATTTTAAGCATTTTAAGTACTTTATGTGACTATTTGTTGTATATCACTCCTGCAGTAAGTGTCCCCCAAACTTCCACAATATCTCACGTCTAGCAATTGCATTTCTTTGACGGAAAAGCGTTCGCAGATGTGCGGTCCTGCTGCTGACCGCTGTGCTTGTTTACCCAGCGCAAAAAGTGCTTCCTGCTCCCTAGTTTTGCACTGTACGGTAAAAGTTTCAGGTGATTTATTTTTCTTAGTACCCTATATTGACCTTCGCTGACTCTTCTGCCCGCCTTCAATTGGCTCTTAGATTCTCCTACTAGCGTAAAGTCAGCGAAGCGTCGCATGTGCACTGTGCAGCGCTTGTGTGGAGCGACAAGGACTCTGAGTTTGAACACAGTGTACAAACTACAAAGTAAGGAAAGGCACATTCTTTCATTCACAAAGGTGTTGTGGCTTAGTTTTCCCATTGAGCGAGCGAATAGCGACGACCCGTCGGCGGCGGGCGGACGGAAACGCTGGGCCGATCGGTTAGTCGGCTGGTCGGCGAACGTGGCCGTAGGCAGCAGCGCAGCCATTTTCCAGCTCATCCTGCTGACGTCACACGAAAACGCCACTAGAAAATGGGGCGAGCGTAAGAAAGGAGGACGCATTTTCGAATTGATTTTTCTACTAACTAAATTCGCGTAAACGCGGCCAGAGTGGTCGAAAACAATGCCTACGGATCTCGAACTACAATTTGCGCTAGTAATCCCGCAATGTTTACAAATCACTTCAGTGTCCCCTATTAAACCCCGAAATTTTGGGCTGTCTGTATGTCTGTTTGTCTGTCTGTCTGTGACTCGATTCAGCCACCCTGCCAAAGTTAAAACAAAGGCTCTGCGAAATATAGTCTTATATAGTCACAGCTAAATCTACCCGTCTAGTCCGGTGTAATGTTGATACTTGTCAACATTGTTGAAGAAGAACAAGACATTACGCAAATATAAGACAACAAATTAATACAGAAGTGATATTTGCAGTGTTCCTTTATAAAAAATTATACATGATTTAATTTTTGCGAAATTAAATACTTCACAACTCTGAAAAAAAAAATCACTCCGCCTTCGCCTGCTGTTGCCCCCGCCACTATAGCTTCTGACGCCATTGTAAGAAATCAAACCAGCAACAGTTTACACAAGGTTCACTAGATAGGTTCACGTTCTGCTTGGAACGCACGTGGAGTAGGGCAACGTGGTTCTATCCAACGTTACTAGATTCTAGTAACGTTGGTTCTATCAACGTTGAAGTAGGGCGCCTCGATTAACGCGCGTCTCCGCCGTACGGCAGCGTTGGCATCGAGACACCCGGTTTGGAGGCAGGTGGAACGCGGGTTAAATTTAAAATGATTTAAGCAAACCTTTGGCGTCTTTACCTTGGGAGGAGCGGCGACGCAAGAAGGAGCGACATCAGAGGTGAGCGGGAAAGCGAAGGGAGGCATTTACTTGGCAAAAGTCGGTACAGACTATCGTCTTTTGTCGACATTTGCAACGAAAGGAGCAGATGCGCGGCCAATTTTTTTTTTTTCTCTCTGACGTTAGTTTTGCTCTCAGTAATCCCAAACAACGGCGTTCAGAATAATAGCGACTTTAGATTTCTAAACGTCAGGATTGTCTCGATCTCTCTTTTGAGTAGGTACTGATCACGCTTGCGCTGATTCATTCGTTAGCAGGTCTTTCCACCCAGCAGGTGAACGTAGAATTTGAACGCAGAACGTAGAACGGGGGCAAAAGGTGGGGAGGAAACTGTGGTTGATTCCTTTGTCATAGGAATCGGAAAAACACGAAAGTTAATGTGCAGTGAAGTCTGCAGCGAAAGGAGCATGATTTGCGGGTCGGCGGCTGTCTTGTGGGTGTTCTTGGCGAGAGAGGTCCTGCTGGAGGATCGCTTCGGCAAAGGTGCGACTACTTCAGTCCTGCTTCGTGGCGTGTACGGCATACGGTTGCGTTGCGACGAACTCAGCTTGTGGAACGCGAGAGGCTGAGTTGTAGCTTGACAGGTGAACGCGTGAACGCGTTCTAACGCGTTCACGGTCGAAGGTACGATACAAACGCGATCAAAGCGCCAACTGTCGGCGCTCGTTAGCGTCATGATGCACTACTTCGCTTAACCATTTTACCACTGGGCTGTGCTAGCGGATCTCTGATTGGCGCAGTGGACAGGATTATCAAACTGCGCATGTGCAACACAGCCCAGAGCATATGGCCTGATCGTATTAAAGATTAACGAATGAAAATTGTTTTGGCCGGCTGGCTGAATCGAGTGACAGGTATACACACAGGCAGACCAAAATTTTTCCGTTCAAGTAGCCCAAGAAAGACTATCGTGTTTAAAAATTATGCACTTTAAAATAAAGTTTAATGTTAAATTGCCAGTTTGAATAATTACTGTTTTTCCAAAGCAGGTGGAGGGAGGGGGGTACAGGTACCGACTGTTTTTTGAGGCGAAGTTTCACAACTGCCTACATCGAAGAGCTCTGGTTTGGACCAGAGTTTGGACACGTAACGTAGTGTCAAGTTTAGACACTGCAAGGCGCCACCTTTAAGACTTCGAACATTTTAGTGCAAAATTAAAATTATTTCGGCCAGTTTATTTTGCAATTCCTTGCGGCTATCCCAGTATAGAAAACGCTGCCTCTTATATGAGCTAGAAGACATGCACTACACAAAAATCTGTAGTCTCGCCGAAATCTCGACACACGGGTGTTTAAAATCATTTCCCGTCTACACCATAAAAACGGCCGCCGAGGCCATGCGGATCGAACCTGCGCACTCGTGCTCCAGTCGCTGTGACGTCACGTGAGAGCCATTTTATTCGATCCTGTTAGTTGCAAGTGAACGACACAGAGCAGCAGTAGTGCTTCGTCACGGTGCCCGTGACGTCGTCCGGAGCGGTGGGCCTTGGCGGCAATGTGAAGAGCGTCGTGGAAGGTATCTTCGCAGCTATGCGGGCCGCCGGCGTCGTAAACACGGGCACGTTGTACTCGTCACCCGAGTGGACGTCCAGCATGCAAATGCCGTTCATGGCCGAGGTCATCGTGAAGCGGATGCACGTCAAGGTCTCGCAGCACGGCAGTGTCAGGAAGTGGCACTGCATGCGAGAAAGGACGAAGCCTCCTTTTAAACCTTCACGAGATTCGCGCATGTTATGGCGTAGTTATATCAGCCCCTGGAAGGTATAGAGGGCAACACACGATGTCTATAACACGGCTTTTCTGCTTCTAGCCTTATCCTGCCTCACTCGAAAAGGATTTCAAATAAACTCAAGCGACATCCTGAAGTCTTACCCGCCACTTTTGTCCTCAACTTTTTTTTTTTTTTGTAAAACGTTTGTGTGTGCTGCTATGAGAGGTAACTAGTTAAAACTCTGCTTTGCCAGCACAAAGCAGTCACAAAATGTCTGCTCCGGGGATTAAAAGGTTGAAACTGTAACGCCCACAATAATCATCGACGTGTCCTCAACTTTCTTGAACGCGAGCGGACAAGGTACCGTGCACTGAAATACGAGGGTGTGCAGCGCTGTCGCAGCCAAAAAATGTCCGAAAAAAAAAGAAAGTGTCTTTAGAAAGTATACTTTCTAAAGACACTTTCTTTTTTTTTTTTGCTTTCTAAAGACACGCCGTGTGCTTTCTGCCTAGATGAGTATATTATACTCTCGTGGCAGCTATATACAGGGTGTTACATCGATAAATGGAATACTTTTCCTGGGCGAACTGCTGCTCCGTTCGCGCTCAAACTTCACGCGAAGGTCGCATTTTGTGGTCTATTTTGTTTGACACCGGGAACAACGATGTACTTGCCTGTTTATTCTGCAAGCAATTAAAAACAATTTTCGCCTATAGGAAAACGGCGGCCAATTTGGACGTGCAAGCTGATCTTGGAACGACGGCGCCAACGGGAATATGCACAAAAAACGCGCGATAGCGATTTACGATAGCCAAATTCTAACGCCACCGAAACTAGCTCAAGCTTAAAGAGCTTCACTGGTAATAAATTATGCCAATTCATATCGCTTTAAACATGGTGAGGTACAAAACACCCCCCGCTTGTAGAAAATGTTCAGTCCACCCGTGTAAACAGGAACAAAATGCCTCCAAAGTTAAAGGACTCTTCACCATTTTTCTAATTGGCGGTCTTTTCTTACACCCTTTTTCTTACACCCTTTTTTTTACGCCCTTTTTTTAGTTTTGAACACCCTAATTTGTAGCTTTACACCCTTCTGGGAAAAAGGGTGTTGAAATAATGAACACCCTTTTTTAAGGGTGTTGAGGTGGCGGGAAAGATTTGTTTGGTATTTAATGAAATTTAATAAGTTATGGAGCACAAAAACTACCTCTGGATTAAAAAGGTTTTGCAAATCCGCGTGTTGATTTGTATATTCTCATAGTAAAATCCATACTCCCGAAATTAGCGCTAAAACATCTGTGTTTTTGCGACAAGCCCACCGACTCGATCGGGGGGGGTCCTCTGCTGGATATAAAAGCAGAACAGCACATGTATTACTAAGTAAGCATGCGCTCCCTGTGCCGCTTGCATACCGTTGGTTTTCTTGCTCAATTCATTTGTGTTCCAACTGTAACTTGTGCGTATTGCCTGTGTTGAATGCCGAGCGCTGCGCCGATTCACATTGCCACTGCGCATGCCATAACCTTAAAAGAAGGGTGTGAGGCTAAACACCCTTTTTTTTGCCAAAACACCTTTTAAGGGTGTTAGCCATGGCACAAGATTTTTACACCCTTTTCGGCCAAAAAGGGTGTAAAAAAGTTTAGTGTAGCGCGAACCAAGCAGCAGTTCGCCCAGGAAAATTTTTTAAAGTGTTCCATTTATCGATGTAACACCTTGTGTATTGAGAACAGATCGGTTCATTAGCTCCCTTCAGTTATATATTTACGAGAGCTGTACTGAGTTTGTAAAACGGGGCACAGCGGGGTATCACGAAGCGATACAGGAATATTGTGTTTGTAACAAGATTTTTCGCCAAATTGGTAACAAACAAAACACATTTCATTGGCCTTTCCAGGGCTTCTTGAATAGATTACTGAGTAGATTACGTACGTTTCTATTCTGCGCTGCTTATTTGTATTACTAGGCTTTGACGTGCATCCCCTGTTCTGTATTACCCCTGAAACTTGATTTTTTTTCCCTCTTTTTCTTTTTGTTAAGAGGACCCTGATCCTGTGAGGATGTTAAAAAAACTCTGATGAACATGAATGATTTTTTAGCTTCTTTCCCATTTTCTCTACTGCAGCTGCTGCTTTTAGGGATTATATTGGACATGTCAATTAGTGCCATGGTCTAATCTGTTTTGTTCTAAGCTTGCAAACTACTAGGAATTTTCTTTTGACGAACTGGGCCATCTCTTACAGCCTGAACCTAAATCTCGTACACAACGGCAGTTTTTTTTTTTTTTGCTTGCCTTTATTTGTGCCTATCAGTAGCACAAATGCCGTCGCTGCTGACGAGTAGCTGTTCTCAGCCTTGTGTAGTTCCGAACTCTGTTCCCTACTTGTAGCGGACATCCCTACCCTTTTCTGGTCGGTCTCGCCTTGCCTTGTCTCGTCTTGTATTCTGCATGTGAGGCTCGCACAGACGGTCAGGAATATAGCCGTATTAAATAAAGAACGTTTCGAACAACATCCTTCGGAACACTCGGCTGGTGTCCGCGTGCGGTAAAATGTCCCGAGTGCGCCCAACGCTGTGACTCAAGCCTCAGCCACGCAGCAAAGAAGTGCAAAGTTCCTCTATATATGTTCCCTGTGGGAGCTATAGGTGGTATTCATTGAAAAGTTTAGCTGTCAATTTCTTCGCTTGGGAACACTAGAAACAGCCACGGACATGGCCGCTGCGCCACAGACATGGCGCGGCTTGTACCCCTGCGTCCCGCACGTCGAAGAAACAAAAAACACTGGCGTGCGTCGTCTGCTTTGTTTCAACCTGATTCTCAACGGTGGTGTCAACAGAGATGTTATTAATTGCACTCACATTGGACTCGAGGCATTACTTTGCGTTCGGTGGGGTAGAGTTTAGAACGTCCAACACAAATAGTGCTTAGCACGGACAAGTACCGCCATTCCGTGAAGCCCGACGCACGGTGTAAGATATATTATTAGGTGAGGACACAGCTTACAAAACGAACGTGTGCTCTTCGTCTTGATAAAGTCGCCAAACTGGCGCCGCTGAGACCGTTGATTGCAGCGCCCTCCAGCGGCAGAGAAAAGAGGCTGCCCGAGCGCCGCCCCATCGGAGGTGTTCGGATCCCTTCGGGTCCTTGTCGGGCCTTCTCGGCAGCTTCCGTAACCGGTCGTCTGTTCGATTTCTGCTCGCCGCAGCTTGGCTGGTTCCGCCGGCCGGGGGTGCAGACGATAATTTGAAGAAAGCCGTGGGAAAGCATTTGCCCTCGCCCCAGTGTTTCAACGTGTTCTAAGCATGTGTTTTGAGTCGGTAACAATCAAAAGAAGGTATAAAACACTAAACCGAAGGGAATGTGTGCCGCGGTAGCCGTTGAGCGCTCATACCAATGAGATTTATGCTGCATTTTTTATGCTTGCGCAAAGAAAAAAAATGGGGTGCAAATGTTTTATTGAGTACGTACTGCAACGGATGGCAAGAAAACGTGACAGTAATTAACGTTACCTGCGATCCTAAACGAATGAATGCGTGCTGTGCAGCCATCTCCAGCAGAAAATGATGCTACTTGCGGTCAGCATTTTTCTGAGAATGCGGTTGCGCGAAAGGGTTCTTTTTGGTGCTTTGGGGGGATGTACTACTGAATGTCGAAGAGGTGCGCGCTCGCAAGCAATGCAGTGCCGTTGAATTTACCGTTGGCTACAGCCCCCCAAGCTATTCCGTACAAGCAACGGCAAAAGAAAGCGTCCGCTGCCGGAACAACGCCCCGACATACAAGGAAAGTAGGCAGTTTGTGAAATGGATTAAACTGGCGGCGAGTACGCTGATAATTCTTCGTCGTAAATGACGTTGCACAACTGGGGTAAGTCCATGCACGAAGCAGCGGAGACGAATCGATGTTGTCAAACTCACTGCCGGTGTCCAATGTTCTGAGGAGCTGCGCGCGCGTCTTCATGAACTAAGTACGCCCGAAATCTCGCAGCTGTTTAAACAATGCAATAAATTACGCGTTAAGATCGCGTTGTGTGAGCTTACACGGTGAGCTCAAACAATTGTTTTACACACGCATTCCGCTGGTGCCTGCGAACCACCTGGCTTCGGACAGTCGTTGTTCAAGTTGAAGCCTCGGTCGCTTCAAAGCTTGGTTAAGAGTTCTGCCGCCAGATGTCCTTTCAATCAAAGGTCCACGCGCGGCGCCACGGCGCCAACAACTCTATTTGACAGATTTTTGGGCTGCTGTGTCCACACCTAAAAGTATATCTTACACCGTGGCCCGACGTAACCAGTGACGGCGCACTCCCATGGTTGCCTGCATGCGTGCCCCGCGAGTGAATACAAGCTATAGAGAGGAACTCTTCCTACCACGCCTCCCTCCGGCGTGCATTTCTTCTCTGCCGCCGTGGTGGCCTGGAACAGTCCAGCAGCGGCGAGCGTGACGATAGCCAGGCATAGCTGTAAGAAGATGAAACAGGAACCCGAGGCCGAGTCCGTGAGAAACCGCTTCCTTTCATTTTGGTTGCACGTGCATCTTTCTTTTTTTAATGCGTAGCATTCTTTGCCGGGTACCCCCACAGCCAGGAGCGTGTAACGCCCTGCATTTCCACAAGAATGCAGATTTCACGAAGGTTCCACCTCTAATCGTTATAACAGCGTAAATGGAGATAATTCATCATCATCATCATCACCAGCCTGTCTACGCCCACTGCAGGGCAAAGGCCTCTCCCAGTCTTCTCCAATTACCTCGGTCCTGTGCCAACCGTGACCAATTTATCCCCGCAAACTTCTTGATCTCATCTGCCCATCTAATTTTCTGCCGCCCCCTGCAGCGCTTGCCTTCTCTAGGGATCCACTCTGTTACCCTTAACGACCAGCGGTTATCTTGCCTTCGCATTACATGCCCTGCCCACGTCCATTTCCTCTTCTTAATTTCTACTAAGATGTCTTTAACACCAGTTTCCTCCCTGACCCACTCCGCTCTCTTCCTGTCCCTTAATGTTACACCTAGCATTTTCCGCTCCATTGCCCGCTGATTCGTTCTCAATTTAAGTTGAACCCTCTTAGTCAGCCTCCAAGTTTCTGTCCCGTAGGTGAGTACCGGTAATATGCAGCTGTCATACACTTTCTTCTTCAGCGACAATGGTAGGCTGCTATTCATTATCTGGGAATGTCTGCCATATGCACCCCACCCCATTCTGATTCTTCTAATTATCTCTGCCTCATGGTTGGGATCTGGGGTCACAACTTGGCCTAAGTAGATATATTCGCTTACCACTTCCACTGCCTCGCCACCTATCTCAAACTGCTGTGCTTGTCCCGAGGTTATTGATCATTACTTTAGTTTTCTGCATATTAATTTTCAGGCCCACGGTTCTACTCTGTTCGCCCAGTGCAGAAGCATGCTTTGCAATTCGTCCCCCGAGTTACTTAGCAACGCAACCGTCGTCAGCAAATCTGAGGTTACTGAGGTATCCTCCATTAACCCTTACTCCCACCTGTTCCCAATCCAGCGTTCTGAATATTTCTTGTAAGCATGCTGTGAATAACATTGGAGAGATTGCGTCTCCTTGTCTGACACCCTTCCTTATAGGTATTTTACTGCTCTCCCTATGGAGGATGATGGTAGCTGTAGACCCATTGTAGATATCCTCTAGTATTCTACGTATTGCTCATCTACCCCCTGGTTCCGTAATGCCTGAATGACTGCTAGGGTTTCGACCGAGTCAAATGCTTTCTCATAATCTATGAAGGCTAAATATAGGGGTTCATTATACTCAGCGCACTTCTCTATCACATGATTGATCGTGTGAATATGGTCCATTGTTGAGTAACCTTTACGGAACCCTGCTTGTTCTTTAGGTTGACTGAAATCTAAGGTTGCAGAGATTCGGTTAGCGATTACCTTGGTAAATACCTTGTAGACGACTGACAGTAAGCTGATCGGCCTGTAATTTTTCAAGTCCATCATGTCGCCTTTCTTATGGATTAGGATAATGTTCGCGTTCTTCCAAGGTTCCGGTACCATTGCGGTCTTTAGGCATTGCGTATACAGGTTTGCCAGTTTTTCCAAGTACAATTTCTCCGCCATCCTTCAAGAGGTCTGCTGTTATCTGATCCTCACCAGGTGCTTTGCCCCCTTTCATTTCTTTCAAAGCCTTCTTAACTACTTCGGTCGTTACTGGTGGGATGTCTATCTCCTCTGAACTACTGTCTCGTTCGGCATAATCCTGTATGTCCCGGCTACTGTACAGATCTCTATAGAACTCCTCGGCCACTGTGACTATTTTATCCCTATTTGTGATGACATTGCCTCGCTTATCCTTAAGTGCATACAGCTGATTTTTCCCCACGCCAAGACGTCTCTTCGCTGCTTTCAGGCTACCTCCGTTTTTTACAACGTATTCGATCCTCTCCATATTATACTTCCGTATGTCAGCTGTCTTCCGCTTATTGATTAACTTCGAGAGCTCGGCTAGTTCTATTCTGTCAGCTGCGGTAGAGATTCTCATGGTTTGCCGTTTCCTGATTAGATCTTTCGTCTCCTGTGAAAGTTTACCAGTATCCTGTCTAGCCATAGTGCCCCCGACTTCTACTGCACATTCCGTGATAATGCGTGTAAGGTTGTCGCTGGCTTCCTGTGTCGTAAGCTCGGCTTCCATGTTAAGGGCGGAATATCGGTTCTGCAGCGCGATCCTGAATTCTTCTACTTTATGTCTTACTGTTAGCTTATTTATTGGCTTCTTTCGTACTAGCTTGTTGCGGTCCCTCCTCAAATCTAGCCTAACTCGAGATCTTACCATACGGTGGTCACTACACCTTACCCTTCCGAGCACTTCCACATCCTGCACAACGCCAGGGTGATCGCATAATATGAAGTCTATTTCATTTTTGTGCTCCCCCATTCGGGCTCCTCCAGGTCCACTTCCGACTCTCCCCGTTTACAGAAGAAGTATTCATTATCCGTAGGTTATTCCGTTCTGCAAACTCAACTAGTAGGTCCCCCCTGCTATTTCTACAGCCCAGACCATAGTTCCCAACTGCCTCGTCTCCAGCCTGATTCTTGCCTACTTTAGCATTGAAGTCCCCCATAACTACGGTATACTGTGTTTTTACTTTAGCCATTGCCGATTCCACATCTTCATAGAAGCGTTCCACTACCTGGCCGTCGTGGCTGGATGTGGGCGCGTAGCCCTGCACCACCTTGAGCTTGTACCTCTTATTGAGCCTAATTACAAGACCTGCGGCCCTTTCGTTAATGCTATAGTATTCGTCTATGTTGCCAGCTATGCTTTTATTGACTAGAAATCCCACTTCCAGTTCTCTTCTGTCCTCTAGACCACGGTAACATAGGACGTGTCCATTTTTCAGCACCGTAAAGGCTTCACCCGTCCTCCTAACCTCGCTAAGCCCTATTACATCCCATTTAATGCCCTCTAATTCCTCAAACAACACCTCGAGACTTGCTTCGCCAGATAAGGTTCGCGCGTTAAACGTTGACAGGTTCAGATTCCATTGGCGGCCAGTTTTTTTGTTTTTCTTTTCTGGCCAGTAACTGATAATCCTTGCTTGAATGAATTGCCTTCATCAGTTCATTTTTGTTGATGTGCCTGTAGTACCGCTCACACGTCATGTGCAGATCAAGGAAAACACCCTTTCCACCGGTGCATTTGTGCCTGGCAAGCACATGGCATACTCGACGATTGTCTTGATATTGTTGCAAGGAACGTCATTCGTTTCCAAGTGCTGAAGCACGACCACGCACCGTTCGTCAAACGCAGAAGGGTGTGCTGAATGGCTGAATGGCTCGTTGGCACACTGTAACTTCAAGAAAACAGCTCAAACGTTGCGATTAAGCAAGAAACACACAACACAGGCGCTGTGTTGCGTGTTTCTTGCTTAGCCCCATCGTCTGTGCTGTTTTCTGGAAGTTCCTTAAAAAGTTTCTTTTGGCTCTTATATTCCTCCAGCTTTTTATGCGTGACACAGGTCCATTATACTGACAGGGCACAGGACAAGGCGGGACAAAACGCCGTCCCACAAGCAGGCTGCCGGGACAGCGGGACCACAGCCGCAAAACCGGTACTGGTACCGCCTAAATCGGGACGTCTGGTCACCTTATTTTAGAAGCGATCGCTCGAGCTCTCTTCCTCCATGTTCGCGGCCGCAGCCGCCGCCGGCCGCGCCACGCGCAGCGTGCGGCCGGTTCCCCGGCAGCGGCAGCGCGCCTGTGGCGTGCGCGGCGCGTTTTCGCGAGCAGAAAACGCCCCATGCGGTTCACGCTTAACTGTGTTCCCACAAAAATTGAAGCTCCACCTTTAATTGTTATAATAGGATCATTGGTAAAACAGAATTTTGAGAAACCAAAAAATAAGAAAAATATAAAATATACCGAAAATGGCGACCCGTGTAACGCTCTGCATTTACACAAGAATGCAGATTTCGCGGAAGTACCACCTCTAGTCGTAAAAACCCGAAAAAAATAAAAATAAAAAATAGCAAAACTGGCGAACCGTGTAATGCCCTTCATTTACACAAAAATGCAGATTTGGCGTAAGTAACATTGTCATCGAGATAATTTGTTGGACAGAACTTAAAAAAACAAAAATTTTGCTGTAAGAACACACTCTAGACAAGCGGCATAAGAACGCCACGTGTTAGTAGACAATTCTCTGAATTTCTGCAGACTTTTTTTAACAGCAGAGCTTTTCGTTCCGCCATATAGCGTTCCCAGAAAGATATACCGAAAAAAAATACCGAGCGCACGAAAGCGTGCGCCTCGTGAGGAGCGTCCCCTAGAATCAGAGCTCTGCCGGCGGGTGTGCCCTATTCTACTCACGGGTCATCACGTTCACGTGTGACGCTGCGCACACTATTTTATAACTTTTACGCTTGCAACTCAGTTTTATGAAGCGGACACATTAGCCTCTCAAAGCTCCTCATGGTTCCAAGCCCCTCCCCCAAAGCACGGTGGCAGCGCTTTGAGCTTCTACTGTGGACACGCGGGTTCAAATCCCGTGCGGACTCAAATATGGTTATTTTCTTAACCGGACAATTGCAACGGCAGTTTTTCGCAGGATGGGGCACTTCGAGGCTTTCGCCGACAGTACCGCTCACGGCATTAAAACTACGTCTTCCCTCAGGAGCCATCAATGCAACTTGATCGACGCGTTTTAAGGTAGGCGTTGTTTTCGCCACACCATGCACGACTTACCAGAGCCATCCAGACCGTCGAAACGTCGATCACCGTCGATCACCGTCGAAACGTCGGTGGTCGGAAAAGATGTGCGTGGCGCCGAAGTATAAATGTGAGCCAACGGGCGCGCGTTGAAAGCGAGGAGCGAGATTCAGTTGTTTTTGAGACGGGAGGAAGGTCAACCATGCGTAGCATTCGCACTCAGAGCAATTCATCGACGGCGCGTTTGATCTGGAACGTCCAGCATTCAAGCGCATTGACCAAGGAAAGTTCGGCGTAGATGAAAGGCGCTGCTTTCGTTTTTACACAAAAAAGCGCTCATTCAGCGTTGAAAGGGAAAGCGCATGAAACAGTTCTTGACATCAGTAAGATTCTTTGAAGCAACTCGTTACCTTTTTGTCGGCGCGAATATCTCCCCTATTAATATGAAGCGATGAACACGCTTTAATTAGCGTCCCGAAGAAAGGTGGGTACAAGTATAGAGGTTCACCTTCATAATTAGTGCGAGGTGGTGGCATTGATCAAGCAATCGAAGTGGAGAGGGTGAGGGATTCAGGATAACCGAGGCACATATGCAACTTATTAAATTGTATTTATGCATACTGGCAAAAGTTCAAGCTTACCCGCCGCGGTGGCTCAGTGGCTAAGGCGTTGTGCTGCTGAGCACGAGGACCCAAATTCGATTCCCGGCCGTGGCAGCCGCGTTTCTGATGGAAGCGAAAAGCAAAACACCCGTGT
Organism: Haemaphysalis longicornis; assembly: GCA_013339765.2. Lineage (NCBI taxonomy): Eukaryota > Metazoa > Arthropoda > Arachnida > Ixodida > Ixodidae > Haemaphysalis > Haemaphysalis longicornis. The sequence goes on from CM023449.1 coordinate 262,004,129, forward strand.
GTGGCTGACGGTGGTAGGTGGCTGACGCATCTATCGTCAGTTTTGGCTATGTGAAATGCTTCAATTATTTCTCTCGTGAGCTGATTTCTGTGTCTTGCGATTAGTGCAATGTTCTTAAACCTCGCGCACACCCACATTCTCTGCAGTGCAGTGACAGGTGTGTCGTGAGAAAACGCGGGAAGGCTTTTCACCGCGAAAAAGCCCAGCGCAAAGTAAAATGATGTGAACAAGACGACACAGTCATGAAAAAAAAAACGCGGGAAAAACGACACCCTACGTGCAGTGGTTGTCACATGGGCTGAAAAATGTAGCATCAAGATATGAAGTAGGCGTGGTCTTTTCGGGGCCCAAGAAATTAGGTAGCATCTTTCCAGCAATCGAAAAGAAGGCGCAGATGGGTAAGAAAACCAATGGATGCGGCGTGAATCACGGCGCCCTTTTTGTTTCATGTGCAACGGGTGTCGTCTACACCCTGCCCCTTTCCTGTGGCCGCCAGTACATAGGCCGGACGGGCCGATGCCTGAACGTGAGGTTAAAAGAACGTGAGCGGGCGCACGGAAGATATACGGGGTCGCACCTCACTGCACAGCAGAGAATGTGGGTGTACGCCGAGTTTTAGGAACAACCCGCCGCGGTGGCTCAGTGGCTAAGGCGTTGCGCTGCTGAGCACGAGGTCGCGGGTTCGATTCCCGGCCGCGGCGGCCGCTTTTCTGGTGGAGGCGAAAAGCAAAAACGCCCGTGTGTACGAGATTTCGGCGCACGTTAAAGATCCCCAGGTGGTCAAAATTATTTCGGCGCACGTTAAAGATCCCCAGGTGGTCAAAATTAATCCGGAGCCCTCCACTACGGCGCGCCTCATCACCTGCGTTGCGTCGGCGCGTTAAACCCCACAATCAATCAATCAGTTTTAGGAACACCGCAGTAATCGCAAGACACAGAAACCAAGCTCACGAGAGAAATAACTGAAGCAACAATTTTTGCTCCGTGGCCAAAACTGACTATCGATGCGTCAGCCACCCGTCAATTTCACTATGCAAAAAAGAGCAGATTATCTTCAGGCTGTTTGTGCGCGATAAGTGACGGAAAGTATCCCGTGAAGTGTCGTGTTGTTGCGCGGATTTTGACTTTTTTTTTTTGGAAATTGTGTTGAGTTACGCATGCGTAGCGTTGCACGACACGGTTTTATGCGAGTATCATTCCAATAAAATCTAGTCGAGAGACAGCGTTTGTGGTGTCTATTTCTTACTCGTTTCCCGTTCTTTTACGCTGTGCAAGATGAACGTATTCCGACTCGCCCAAATTTCCGCCTTGATTCATCTGTAGACGGACCTGTAGGCGGACCGGCCGGCTGCTCCCAGCGCTCGTCTCCCCACCCACATTCTCGAGCGTCGCGCGCCGTTCTCTAGCCGCGGGAAAGCGGAGGGCTCCGGATTAATTTTGACCACCTGGGGATCTTTATCGTGCGCCGAAATCTCGTACACACGGGCGTTTTTGCTTTTCGCCTCCATCAGAAAAGCGGCCGCCGCGGCCGGGAATCGAACCCGCGACCTCGTGCTCAGCAGCGCAACGCCTTAGCCACTGAGCCACCGCGGCGGGTGGCAGAAATTTGCACTCGCAGCGCCTGCGTCGCGTCCACGGTCGCTTTTTAATTTAACGGCTGACGAGATCAGTACGTAGGGGCATTCGCAGAAACTGCCGGCGACGCGGAATCGAGAGTGCTACGGCAGCTGCTCTGTGATATCCGTCCAACGGTCACGCGGTCAGCTTTGTTCACCAAAAATCCATCGTTTCGCGGCACCCGCTGAAACCGAAACTGCGACTGGCCGCATTGAAAATGCCTCTAATTAAACAACCGTCGCACGCTGTAGCAAATGAGGTGTCTACAGGTGATAAGTAGGTCATTAGCTACTTTTCGCAACAAAATTACGCCCACCTCCCCTCGCGGGAACCCTGGTGTGATGCGACGCTGAAGGGGGTTCCATTGTGCGTTTCCGTTGGGTCGATTACTCGAATTGCGTGAGCAATCGTCGGGTAATGCGAGAGAGAGAGAGAGAGCAAGCCTAGCGCGGACGACCGTCGACTGAGAGACCGGCCGGAGCGCGGCCCTCATATGCGCAGCGCGCCCGAAGGAGAGGAGACCGCGGAGAGAGAGGGCGCTGCACATGCGCACAGCGCGCTTGCGCCGCCCACCGGCGGAGTGAGAGAGCGCGCCGCACTGCGCGCGCCACAGATGTTGGGGGAGAAGGCGCGCTATCACGGCGAGAGAAGGAGGGACACAGCGGTGCGGACAACAACGGACGCACGCAGGAAGGACAGGGCCGCCGACAAGAGATGCTCTCAGCGTCGCATCTAAAAAACCAAGATGCAAAATTTTTGTGTCTGTGCTCCTTTAAGAGTGCGCGAGCGAGACTCGTCCCTTCTTAGCGAACGCGAGTCTCGCTCTTACGCGCATGCCTCGCACTGGCTTCAGAAGTTCGCATTGCACCATTTGTGGGGTTACGTTGCTTGCTGCGACAGTTGCATTGGCTGCGTGCCCCTTTTTTTGTTGTCCACCAGTATCGGCACTTCATCGCCACCGTTCTCATGTTCCTCTTTCGTCGTCCTGAATTGGCTGAAGACTCGACTACACAACGTGTACAAGCGGTGGCGGGGGTAACGGAGGGGTAGCCAACTGTGAAGCGTAAACTGCCTCGCTCGAAATACCGAACGGCACCGCGGCCACTCGCAACGGTTCGAGTCTGACACTGCGCAGGACTTGAAGGCACACGAGGAAACAACGGGGAGATCTCGCAAACTTCTGGCTCCTGATTCAGCGCACGAAGCCCGGCCGACGAGTCCGAAAACCGCAGACAGAACGTTGAATTCCAAAGGCAGATACGGAGCACTTTCGGAGCAACGTTTTTGCTTCTTTCGGTGCGAACACGTTCCAATGGCAAATTGGGAGCAACCGAATCCTGTTCCAATGGCAGATCGAGAGCGCCGTCGGAGCCAATAGCATGCCGTTCCGTGGAGCAAGAAAACTTGCTTCTCCGAAATCGGTTGAGTCGGCCGAAATTCGCTGGGCGCTTTCTTTTCTCTTGTGACGTCGCCGCTCTCTTCCGGGATTCCGGTACACTCTCCTCTTCGAACCGCCATGGTAGAGTGCTTAGTTTCTCACTGTAGAGTGAACTAGAATATGGCCATGGCGTCTCCTTCGGCAAATGCGCGCAGCGTCCAGAAAGAGAAAAACTGTGGTTGATTCCTGTGTCGTAGGAATCGGCAAAACACGAAAGTGAAATGTGCAGCGAAATCTGCAGCCGAGCATGGTTTGCGGGTCGGCGGCTGTCTTGTGGGTGTGATTGGCGAGCGACGTCCTGCTGGCGGGTCGCTTCGGCAAAGGTGTACTGGCCTCATTTCCGTGACGGATATGATGTCAGTAAAATCTTGGTGTATCCCGGCATAAAATACGTTCGTGTTAAAATATAAAACCCGAAAATGGACAACCCGAAGTATAACGTACTCTTTAGTACTAAAGGTTGCTTCCCCGCAAGAAGACCCTGTGTGCAGGGGTGCACCCTTTACAGGCCACTTGCTTCGTTGTACTGGCGTCACTTCCGTGACGGATATGACGTAAGTGAAATCTTCGTGAATCCCGGAATAACACTCTTTCGTGTTAAAAGATTCTGAACGCCGTGTTGCGCTCATGCTTGCTACATGAGGAAAGCAAGCGCGACTAAAACAGCTAAAACTCGGAATCAAGCAGCAAGGAGCCCAGCTCCAACGACGACTGGGTTCGCCGTTGGCATTTTCTTTTTTTCCTCGCCTGCCCGAGAAAAGACCGACGAAACTTTGGAAACGGGCGGCGTTGGACGCCATCGAGACCACAGTCCCTTCAACGGCGTGTTGACGATGAAGGGGCTTTGAGATCGAGTAAGGAGAAAGCGCTTGCAGGGAAACGTTTTTGGAAGGGTCCGATGTAAAGGCTGCCGGGAAATGCCTTTTCCTGTCATGCTTCGGCATCGGCGAATGCTGGTGCCTTCCAAATGCAGTTTCGGAGCACTTGCTCTTCGTGGGAGCAGCATGCTCTGCGGCGGAGCTCGGCGACCACTCCGAATCTGCCACTAGAATTTCACACAGCTACGGTTTCCAAGGGGCGATGTAGGACGCCCGCTAGCTGCCGTTGCCTGGAAGAGAATGGGCCTGGCAGCACGTGTTCCTTCGCGCGTCGAAGTAAAGGCCGCGCTACTCCTGCTGCTAATTGCGTCGGTCACCCCTCGGGCTCACCACCGCTTACCAGAAGGTGCCAGTCCTCCAGACCACCATGCTGGCTTCTGGTGCCCGCAAAAAAACGGGCCTTGGAGCTCTGGCTTCTGACTGCAAATTTTCCTGCCATTTTTTCGCGGGGCTACCATGGTTGCCAGACCAGGACTGTCCTCCCCTTTACGGACTGCCTTTACGGGCCCCATACGTTTGTACGTAGTACCAGAGTCCGTCAATGCTTTTGACGGACTCTGGTAGTACCTACCCCAGGGGTGAAGCGAAAAAAAAAAGAATGAACCTGGGCGCGAGCCCGAGCCGTGAGCACACGGGGGTTTGAAACCAGAGCGGGCTGACAGACCTGCGGCCTTTACGGGCCCCAATACGTTTGTAGTACCCGCGAATGTATGATGCGAGCTAATCAACAGAGGGCACTCCGAGTCTGGCAACCATGGTAGCCCCGCGAAAAAACGGCGGGAAAATTTACGGGTACGCCAGCCGAAATGCTACCAACGTCCATTTTGTCGCCCTAGTGCGGCAGCCTTAAAACTGCGCTTGTGTGGCGGAATTATAGTTTAAGGTTACAATCAGAAACGAGCACCAAGAACCTTGCAGAATGCAGGTAAAGCTTTCGCGAGTGTCAACCTTGCCATTAAAACTGACTGCTTCCTTTTCTCTGGCTCCTATACACAATCCCCCCCCCCCCCCCCCTGGGCAAAGGGAAGCGGGGGAAGGAGGCAGCCCTATTTAAACAATTTATCCCCCAACTGCTCCGAGCCTAGCCACAGTGGAAAATTCAGTAGGCCACTTCATTCCCAAGTAAACACTGTTTCTCGCATTAGTGCGCGCTAGAAGCAGCACTCTCTCATTCCAAAAGTACCAGTCCCACACTGTTCCTGTATATATCTAGCTCAGTATATTGGTGAACAGTCCTTTTGAGCAACTGCTAAAAACTGTTCGTCCGCTGTGCCCCAAGGCAATAGTTTGGGTCCCGTTATTCATATGTTGCATTCCAGTGGCAGATCTGAGAGCGGTCGCCGAGGTCCGCCAAGGTGCCCGCTGCTCCCTCCAAGAGCTCGTGCCCTGTACTCGCGTTTGGAAAGCACACGTTGCCGCCGGAGGAAATGCCGATGCATGACGGGAACAGGAATTCCCTGGCAGCCTGTACATCGGGGCCCCCAAAAATGTTTCCCTGCAAGCGTTTTCCTCGTCGGGTCTTAACTAGTCGCTTCACAGCTTTTTTGCTGGCGGCGGGACTTTGGTAGCCTAGACGGCATCCAACGGCACCCACGACAAGTTTTGTTGGCCTATTTGTAGGCAGGCGGGGAAAAAAAAAATTCACCATCGTCCCGTAGGGGAACCCCGAGTAGTATGCGAAGCAGCCATGGGGTCGGCTCAAGTTCCCATTAGTTTTCAGTTCGATCGCGGCGTTGCGGGAAGGGAATGAGGGGAGCGGAGCGCGCGTCATTTATACCGCGGAGCTACAGTGGCACCCCCAGCGGAGTATGCAGCGGCTACCGTCGCGTCTCTAACCCTAAGCTGCTTCGCATTATCGGTTGGCCAATCCCTAGGGGCATCCCGCCACAATCATCATCAGCAGTGCCTGGCCCGGCATGCGCAGTGGGTGTGTGGACGGCGGACAACGGTGACAAGGGAGGGAGGGACACAGCCCCGAGCACGAGATGCTTCGCATTTAAAAAAACGACGAAGGCGTGTTTATATACCATGCCCACCCAGTTATCAGAACTGGACTCCTCACCACTTCCCTCGAAGTCTCAGCTGTTGACTCTCGCCTAGTAGCAAGAATGAACGCGACATGGTGTGCATCTATTTTCCTGTTGCGATTGTGGCCATTGCTTTTTGCCTGAACGGGCGCCATGGCGATTCGAAACTAGGAGCGAAACAAACGCAGATGGTGATGACAAGCCCCCCCCCCAGCGAGTTCCGGCCAACGCCGTTGATTTTGGGGGAGCAACTTTTCTTGCTCCAGGGAGCGATCTTGGCTGCGACGGTGCCCTCGATCTGCCATTGGAACAAGATTTGGTTGCTCCCGATCTGCTATTGAAACGCGTCTGCTCCAGATAGGACAAAAAAGTTGCTCCGAAACTGCTCCAGATCTGTTATCATGAGGGCAGTTTGGCAACATTTAGGTCAGCTTTGGGCAGTTCACAGCCTGCATGGGTTGTGTGCCCTGTCCTGCTTGTACCTGGTACATGGGGGGTGGAATGTGTGTACGAGCGGGAAGAAGAGATGCTGCACCACGGAAGGAAGGCAAGCCGCAATGCTATAAGCGAAGACATCAGGGACTTTATTGGTAATTATATATATATACACGGGATGACAGGGCCTCTTGGCACACCAGCGCTCACTGCCACAGCGCTCATTACGGCAAAACGGGACATCGGCCAGGGCGGCCAGCGCTGGTGCACCTCAGATGCATAGCAGTTCCACTCTCTCGCACACTCTCTATGGCATCCAGGAAATCGCTCAAGCAACGTCATCCATTGTACACTCGTAGAAATACAAATCGCTCCACACTTTGTTTTCCCCGTCTCCCTTGCTGCAGCAGCAACTGCGTACAGAACGTCGATGACAACCAGGGGGGGAGAACGGAACTCTTAGAGAAGGAGAAAACTGAACAGGTAAGCACCCGCCCAACGGAGAGATTGCTGGGTTTATATTAACGCAGTGGAGAACCAACGGCACGTGCCAGGGAAACAGAAGACACCTGAAAGCCGCTTCAAGACTAATCGTTGAGGGACAGCCAGCAGCATCACTATGCAAATTACACGATGTCGCTTCGAGCACTGCTGGCCCCCAAAAACTAGACAATACACTGCCCTAGGCTGGAAACAGTCTGCAGTGAACAACTGTCGAACACCACGGCAGTTACCAAATTGGCGCGCACACGGCACGGCTGCCTCAACAGAGGTGCGGTTGTTAAATTATCAAATGTCACCTTTATTTTTACAGCACACAGAAGCATCGGAATGGAGAGAATAAAAAAAAAATACTGCCAAAAAAAAAAACAGACTGGTCTTGGAGGAGAAAAAAATGAGGGGGGATATTATTCACCTTGTACACCCTTCACTAGACAATCTTGACATCCTTCACACACATGAAGGAACACTCTCACTGTCCCAGCAGGTGACTTGAATGCACCATTATGCTCTGCTCCCATTTGTAGCACAGTTCCGAGAGCGACACTGCTTCAGTTCAACACGTAGAATACCTAAAATGAGAGCAGCACTGGTGCTGTAGCAACTACCAAAAATTTCATTCCTCAATTTAAAGACAAAAAAAAAAAAAAAAGCTGGGTAATTTGAGAGAAACCAAGTTTGGTAGTAGAGCTCTTGTTAAAAAAAGAAAAGAAAAAAAAAGGGGGGGGGGGGGAGGGGCGGGGTGTGGGAGTGGGCATCGGAGGATGGCTCTCTCTTCAGAGGGGGCGCAGAAAAAAAAAAGGTCAAGAAAGAAAGGCCACAGTGCAGCAGAAGGAGCGTGCCGCTGCCTCCTCGTTGTCCCTCCTACTTTACAGGGGCCCGGCACAGCCGAGTGTTGGCGCTGCTCGCAGCAGCAGCAGCAGCAGCACCCAGGCCTGGCTACTGCTGGCAGGCGCAAGACTTCTTGCGGTTGTCCGTCGGGTCCGTGGGGGCAATCGTGATGGGGATGTTGTCTCGAGAGGGAGACGGGTCGTTGTCCCCTTCACTCCTGATCTGCTTTTGTGACACAATGTGGTAGATGTCTGCACGGGGGGGAGGGGAAGAACAACAACAGGGGCACCTCTCTTCAGCAGCCGTCCAAGCACGTGCTCGCACCATGCGCACCTACTGGGTGGGGCACCCCACTGAAATCACAGCGTGGGCTTCACAGCAACACGACCTAGGCAACGGACCCTAATCATCCACAAGGGGTGTTGCACCACAATGACAAAGTGGAAGAGGAGCAAGGTTACACGCCAAAGCTGCACCTGGGCTTTGAGGCTTGAAACAATTTTGACCCCCTGGGTATCTTATAACGTCCACCACAGCCTCGACACACTGGCGTTTTCGTTTTTTGCCTCCATCGGAAACAGCTTGCAGGGCTGGGAACAAACCTGCTTCCTTGGTCACAATGCCTCGGCCAATGGTTTAACTGCGGCAAGCAATGACAAGAAATGACTAATACCCCTGTCACACCGCAAATCAAACGACAATCAGAGCTAATGACATTCAAGTTGCATTACATAAGAGTACTGAATGAAATTTGAGGGAAACCGCATTCGGTGATCAACTGAGTTTAGAAAACACATTGCATTAGCTTCTGAACCAAACGAGTAGCCTAGACTGGTTGCTATGGATAATGAACCAAATAAAAGTGTGTTGTAGAATTTTCGTAGCATTTTTGAAGCATTGTGTAATTTTTAAAATATTGGTCCTTGCCATCCACACGCACTGAAACCCAAAGTACCATCAAATTCTATTACTTCCGTTTGCTTTTTTGCTATTGTAACTTTTTTGTGTTTATTTCTATGGATATTGAATCGAATAAAAGTGTGTTACAAAAGATTTTCGTATTTGCGCATTCTTGGGACTGAAGAGGATAGAGAAGCATGCCTAAGGTAGTGGTTTCAAAGCATTCAGACTGGTCGGTCTCCCTGGCTGAACTGCCCAAACAAGCTTATGACTATCACTGTGGCCAATATTTATAAAGTTACTTCCACTCGCAGTGCGGAGAACTACTTCTATCGTGGTTTCCCCCCATATTATCAGGTCCTCTCCAAGGCCAGCATGTGGGAAGCTGTATTCACAAGTGCCATACTGGTGAGCAGCAACGCCTGTAGCTGATGTGGTTATCTGCATCAGTTTGCAATCACTGCCAGTGCAGTGTCCATGCTAATTGAGCCGCATGCATTAAGTGACACCACAAATTTTTGCCACACGCTGGAGATACTGTAACATAGCCTTGTTTTCCTTTATACGGGGGGATATTGCAACATTTACTTGTGCGGGCTGCTTCCCGAGCTGTTCCATCGTGCAACAAATAAATTAAAATATGTTCCCCGTGTCGCAGGCCATTCATACTTGATCCAGGGTACTATGACGCGCAAAAGGAGCCAACTATATAACAGTAACACCAAAAATTGGAGTAGAGCTCGTAACAAAAAGAATACAAAAAAAAAAACCATCCCACTGCACACCCCTGTTGATGGACATCAGCAGAAGTGTAAAACACAGGCATAGGGAACATGGCTCACCTGTTAATATTTGATGAAACGCAGCTTCTACATTTGTGGAGTCTAACGCCGATGTCTCAATAAACGACAGCTTGTTTTTCTCTGTGGAGGGAAAGAGGACAGAAGACATCAGGCAACACCACTATAACAGACAAATATGCACAACACTATTACCTATAAAGACAAACCTCTGAAAAACCAGCCACAAAATGCAAGTTTTCTGCAATTAAGCTTTGCTACTTCCCCACTTTGCTTCAGTGCCTTTGCAAACTACAAAAAAAAGAAAGCATACATCGCATGCTGCAGGCCTTTCTGCTGCAAAGGATAAAGCACAGCAACCAGCAAAAAAAAAAAAAAAGACATTAAACCACGATGCTTCACAAGCCTAAGCCGGGCTGTAGGTGAATTGCAATTTGGTCATCAACGCGATGGTGTTACAAATAGCATCACCCACTAGGATCACCTAAATACAGACAATGATATCATACATCGTAATTGTAGCTCAAGAGCAGCAAGATAAGGAACTAATACCCCACGAGGCACAGCATGTCACAAAATTGGATCCAGAGAAACACGAATTTCAAGTTCCTTATCAAGGTCACTTTTGCTGCAACAATAGAAACTGCAGCTGTAGACCTTCCACTAAGTCTAAAGCACAGCAGCCCTCCATGCAGCAGCACGATCCCCACGCCATAGAAATACACAGTCAAACCCCCTCATAACAATCCCACATATAACGACATATCGGCTATAACAACAGGATTTTCTCAAATTACGAATCCACAGTCCTCCCACTGAAACTATGTCGATATAACGGCCATATTTCATGGCTACTTACGGTTACAGCGAGCACTCACAGCAGTCTGTGGGAATCATTTCAGGTTTAATGGCACAAGGCCAACAAAGGCTAAGAGTGCCATGACAACAATGGTGAAATGAGACGAGAAGGATTTGTAATAAATGCACTAGTTCAAAGAAATTTACTAAGGTAGTTGGTGTATAGATAGGGCTATAATTAAAACAACGAGTACCAGCTCCGAAGGTGTAAAGCCACCGGAGAGGCTATGGACAGTATGATACGTATTTAGCCCCGTGTACATGGACGCGACGGGGGCGGGGTGAGTTGAGTGGCGGGTTCAGCTTACCTCGACGCGTCCGAGTTTATATGAACCCCGTCCAAAGAATCGAGGTGAGGGGAGCGGCGGGGTTCCCGGAAAAGGGGCTACCGTATTTTCACGATTCTAACGCGCACCCTCTCTTGCTAAAAGGTAGCTTAATATTTGTGTGCGCGTTACAATCAGGCTCAAAACCGAAATAGGCTTTAAAGCGGCCAGCAGCATTCCCATGCGCAACGGACACTAAGTACCCGCAAAATCCAACCCAGTCCAATAAAAACAATCCGTCAACACCACGTGAGTGAATTTCGGCGAACTGATTCCTCAATGGCATGCCGAATACCCTGGTCAGCTGTTGCACATTTTTTTGTGCTTCTGCTTAGCCCCTAACGCTTAGAATTATGAAGGTCAAGGCACTTGAAATCGCAGGCAGCTTCAGTGTTGCGCGCTATAACTTTATTTCCAGCAGCAGCTGGATAAGCAACCTTGTGAAGCACAATTCATTATTGGCTTCCAGAGCGGCATACGCCAAATAAAATCTCCCTCTTCCAGGTACGTGGTGTCATGTCTTTTCCATCTGCGCAGTACCGTCAGTGTCACATTTGTTTTTTTTTGTTTTTTCGAATTTTCCTGCGCGAAGTTACCCGCGCGTTACGATTGGGGGCGCGTTAGAACCGCGCAGATACGGTATTCTGCTCCCCGCGGCCCGCCGACTCAGCCCGACGAGAGAGCTAACCCACCCCCTGCCTCCGAGTTGACTGGACTCGCCGCGACGGCTCTCTGACCCACCCCGTCCGCTTATACATGGGGGGGTCGAGTCCAAAAAACCTGTTTATTTCGACTCAACGCGCCCTCGTCGGGTCAATGTAAACGGGGTTTTTGTGAAAGCGCACGCATGAAAGCGCTCGCTATTGCCCACCAAACGTAAATTCAGCTCGCAGAATTCAAAACAAGTCGGGGTTGGCTACACAGTTCATGAAGCGCAACGGGCTGTGCATCCCCCGTCGAACGACGATATGCCAAAGGCTTTCGAACGAGTAAGAGAGCCAGCTCCTGAAGTTTCACGGCTTCGTGAACGCTCTCAGGCACGATCATGACTACCATTTGTCCCAAATTGGGAATGCGGACCAAACCCTCGTGTGGTTCAATGCACCAGAAAGCAGCACAATTGACTTTCGACGTGCGAGAACTGTCTGTGGGCACAAGCGGCGCAGAGCGACAGAGATGCACCGCGACGCTGTGCATTACGGCAGATGGCAGAAAGCTGCCGCCGTACATTGTGCTTAGGAGAAAGACGCTTCTGAAGGAGAAGTTCCCTCAGGGAATAATTGTGCACGTGCAGGACAAAGGATGGGTGTTCGATAACTTGTTGACTCAGTGAAGACTGTCAGGAGGCCTGCTAACACAGAAAGCCCTCCTAGTGCTCGACAACCTCACAGGTGTCAAAGACCGGCTCGTGGTCACCCAAATGGACTAAGCTATGGTTCCTGACTGGATGACAAGCATGCTGCAGCCACTTGATGTCAGTGTTAACCGCTCAATTAAGTTTAAGGCAGAATTCCACTGCTGCAACTCTGAATGGATGGCTGCAGGCAATCATGAGAAGACCCCGTCAGGGCGACTGAAGAGGCCATCGCTTCAACAAGTCTGCCAGTGGATTTTGATTGCGTGGTGTCATTTGACACTGTTGTGAAAAACTTCAAGATGACAGGCATTTCAAACTCAGCGGATGGTACCGAGGACAATAGTCTCTGGGATGGTGCCGTCGACGTGAGCTCTTTCACGGGCGAAGAAAGCGAAATGAAGTGAGAATAAAACCCTTCTGTTGTGTCACTTGAGTCTTCTTACGCTTTGCTACAGTCACGGAAAATGTACAAAGCGGCCGCAGGCCACCATCAGCCTGATTCGTGTAAGGGCTGCACCCAGGCAATATTCTAGGAAAAGAAGTGCAGCCCTTACACGAGTATATGCAGTACTTTCAGGTCTCCGAAGTGCCGTGCACGTGCTCACTCCTTTCGACTCGGAAATTCGTAAATTCATAAAAATTCGACACTATTTTTTTTTTGTTCAAAAAGATTAATATCCTGCGTTCAACTTCAAACACCAATAAGAGGCATTTTGCAAGAATCCCACTGAAGTCGCTATCGCTGCACACAAAACTGACGGCTTGTCTAATTGTCCGAGGTTCGCACGTATCCCTGGTGCCTTTTTTAAGCGACATGGACCTTGATATCAGGCTTGCCCCATGCTAAAGGTTCACATCACACGCACACGTGGCGAAAAATCCAAACTTCTCTCCTTTCTTCCACGGCACGAAGCATGGAAATTCTGATGTTTACGATTTCAAAAGTACCCAGTAGTAGCGTCATAACTTTGAGCCCGCCATTGCACTGCGAAGCAAGTACTGCAGTCATACTGCATCGGACGAGCGATGCTAACACAGAAGTCCTAACCGGCCCGTGAACGTGCCATAAACACGCTTGCTGAGGTGGTAGCGAGTTCTGGATCTGGATGCGTAGCCCACCCCAAGAATACGAGAAAAGTCATAACTTCTGCTGTTGCTAATAAGAAAAGAACGCAGTGCCCTCTCGTGACGGTGAACGGTATCACTGTCGTTTTACAGATGTTCCCATTTTTTCTTGAAAATTTGTAAAATCTAGGGAAAGATTCGTTAAATCATAAGAGTCGAAATTCGAACATTTTACGGAAAACTCAGAAGAGCTGGCCAATGCGACACTGGCTTTCAAAATGCATTTCTGCGGCGCGCACGATTGATCGGCTTCACTGTAGGTCTCACTGGTCTGCCCGTGTCACACACACACACACACACACACCGGCGCAGAGCTCATAGCCTCGGTACCAGAACGCTACATTCCTTTGTCAGTAGCCCCGTATGAGGGCTCGCTAGCAACCCTCGTACAAAGCTACATGAGGCTACATTGTGCCGGCAGCCTGTAGTGGCCATGCGCACTCTTTCATACTTAAACGTTGAAATTAGTCAGCTCGGCAACTACCAGCAGAGCTTAATGGCTGCAAACGAGCGCCATGTGCCAAAGAAACGAAAAGCCATAGATGTTGGCACCAAGGTGGACATCATTCGCGAGACATGTCCAGGAGCGTGAAACGCCGAAGTCTCCAAGAAGTATGGACTGTCAATGTCTACAGTTGCAGCTATCGTGAAAAAGGAAAAGACAATGGAATTTGCTAACCCCAACGGCAATGAGAAGAAAAGGAAGCGTTTACGTGAGGCGACGTACAAGGAGGTAGAAGACGCCCTGTACACATGGTTTCTAAACGTCAATAATCCACCAAATGAGCTGCCAAGGCAACAAGTACTGCCAAGGCACTGGGCTACATGGGGGCTCTCAAGGACCTTGTTTTTGCAAGGGGACTATTTGAGGAGCACGCCGACCACTTGGACAGCCTGCAAAATAGTCGTGCGCACTACCGTACAAAAGCAAGCAACCATCACTTCCTCCCTACAATAAAAAGGTATCACGCCTTATTATTTGTCTCCACCCTTATTTAAAAGTTCAGACAGAACGAGACACTGATACAACTACAACTTCTCCCAGAATTATCATGTTCGTTGTAAGTGGGATGTAAAAAACGAATGCCAGATTGCTTCTCGGGGAGTCTGCGGTGAGACTGACAATCGAAGAGCCCCATTCGTGTCACGATCCATATCCATCCTGCACCTAGAGCTGACCAGGGCTGTAGGAGGAGGACACCCTTCGCCTTGACAACAGTGCTTTAGGAGTGACCCTTCTGTGACCTCTGATGTCCACCCTGGTCTTCCCCAGGGCTGCAACGCACCAAACGATCTCCCGCAGCACTGCAGCCGAGGTTCCCTGCTACTTTCACGTTGCTCCAGGAGACGGTCTGGTTCAAGCGGCTTGTGACTGCAGCCCGGCCAGCTGGATGCTATGCAACGAGGCGTGCCTACTCCTTGGGACACAATCCCAGGCCATGGCATGCAGACTCATTCCAAGGTTGGGTGCCTCATCCGTGGCCCCCACCTGCTCTCTGCATGCCCTGCACATCGTTCCTGTGGCTCCCTCAAGGCACAGCTGCGGTAGCTGGTGATCTTGATTCAATGTGAGCCTTCCCGTTCCTGTGGCTCCTGAAGGCATAGCTGCGGTAGCTGGTGATCTTGATTCAATGTGAGCCTTCCCGTTCCTGTGGCTCCTGAAGGCATAGCTGCGGTAGCTGGTGATCTTGATTCAATGTGAGCCTTCCCCTCCCCTTCTTCAAGTGGCTCACCTCAGTCCTCATTTCCTTGACTGATGGCCTTTCTTCATGACCTTCACGGGCCCGTATGCTGCATCTTCCAACGGGTCGTGAAAAGCCTGGCCACCTCCAACTGAGAGCACAGTGTTGCAATCGTCGGAACATGAACAAAATTTTCTGTGTCCATATGCCTAGCCTTGGTCAGCTTTTTTGGTGCACTGCAAGATCTGGGGAACCCCGCAACGTAACCATCTGGTTTCGAGCCAGCTAAAAAGTGTAAGCACAATTGTGACAGGATGACATGGTCTATGACAAAACTAGCGCACATCTCCACAACACACCCAAGTGAAGTGTGAAAGCTGTGTCCTTGTGTGAGCCAGGCACCGTTGTAGGTCACATCAACGTTTTTGGGCGGATTCCCAAACTCTGCATACAGGAAACGCTACCTGCTTCACAATCGCAAGCCACAACACTGCAGGCTTGCACCATACCACCTACCAGGGCCACGTGCACAGAACCAACGAGCAATAAGAAGTATTCGAAATCCTTAAAAAAACAGCCGATTGTTTCATAGTAGCACTTAGTTCCTTTCATTATGCGGACATTCACCTCAAAAAGTCATTTTGGTACCACCAGCCACCTTTAGAAAAAAAAGCTGTTCTTCATGCAACTCATATGTTGCACTTGCGAGCACAAGCTTCCACACAGCCCACACAATGAGGGGGCCTTGAGAAATGCCAGTGTTCTCGTGCAGCACTCGGGGCAGGACAAGAGCCTAAACAAAATTGTGGCCAAGTCCACAATAGCAAAATCCATGCCACTTTACTGGCTTCCACTGACCAGTTCTACGTCAAACAGTTTGAAACTTCCACTCTGCAGCCAACTACAGTGCCAAACACTTCTTCCTGTTCGCCATACGTCTTGCCAGCCTGCAGATTCCCCAATGGTACAGTATTCGATGTCAGTGTGGTTCTGGCCAGCACTCTGGCCACAAGCCAGCGATTAAGCAATGCCAGCAGCACTGCTGCTTGCTACTGTCGGAGGAAACCCTGGTTTGGACGCAACGGGTAACCTCGGCATTGCTGCCTTCTGCTTTACGTTCCACGCATGTTTCCATCCATCTATATGCTAGAATGGCAGTTTTTTTTTTTTTTTTTTTATGTGAGGATCCCCCGGCATTGCAGCAGGAATATAAGTCGCACTGAAATCACCGCAGCAGACAGGAAGGATGCGGGCAATACTACGACGAGTGCAAATGAGAGGGGAAAAAAAAAAAAGCGGGTTCACCAAGCCAGCTAATTCAGTGGCTCATAGATGTCCTTTGAGAAAATTCCAAAAGCTCTCGTCACACTAAGCTCTCATCACCACATTCGAATGAGCCACAGGGAGCCCGTTGCATGCTAAGTGTGTGCGTGCAGAGTTCGGGCATTTCCAGCCTGATTTTTGCAATTTTGCAATCGCTGTTGCATTTACACTGTTAGATCAAATTCAGCGTTGAGTAGGTGCTTGACGGAAGCAAGGCTTCCCATAAGTGTTTCTCAAAACAAGTTTTCTGCACCATTTTTCAATTCTAATTCCCACATCCCCTCTTTCAAACATTCCACAAAAACTAACGGTGCCTTGCAGATGACTATACTCGGTTACAACTTAAGAACGGCACCAAAGTTGCTGCTGTGCCTCATCACCGCAGCCGGATGTCACTCCGCGCAGCACAAGTAGCGCGTTACTGGGGATATTTTGAACATGGCACGAGCCGTTTTTGTATCTTTTTGGACCTAAAATGCTTATAAACTACTGCACCGACGGCAAACAAACTACGTGAGAAAAGGCAGACGATATCACGCATTCGTGGCAGTCTCCTTTCAAAACGCGCGCGCCCGTTGACATCCGGGTCCGTCGCTTAGGCGGAGTGATACCGTACATGAGTTGGTGCCGTTCTTAACTTGTTCCCGAGTTTAACACCATCTGGCGTATTTATTGGCAACCCCTTTTCAATTTCATTATTGTTTGTTTACATTTCTTGAGCGGAGACGGCGTAGAGAGGGAAATTCGACCCTGCAATTATGGTCCCTAGAAATATTTGCTAGTCTGCCGTCCGGCGGCCGCGAAGGGGGCTCCTCCGTGATGCATGCAGCGGCGGCGCTGCACGCAGTCGGAGCGCGGCCGGCCAGTGTCGGCCTGGGGAGCAGTGCAGCGGACGGCGCTTCGCTGTGCTGCATTCGTATATGCGCGCTTTCAGCCGGTTTGAAGAGCGTATTTTCTTCCTCTACAAAACAGATTAACCAAATAAATTGGTTCCTACGAATACGAAGAGTTTGTTACCGAAGCATGAATTGATGCCAGTACGTTTTTTTGCGAATTAAGAACGATCGAGCCGCCAAACCATGGAATCGTGTCACTGCGCTCTATCCTCGATATCCTCTTCCAGGGGAAACACTGTCGGCACGGAACCTTTTGTTAGCTGGGGCACATCACGCGGTATTTCGACTAAGTTACTTAACAAAGAAGCGTTTTTGTGTATACCCCCGCCGTACACGGCCGTCGATATATAATTGATTGATTGTAGGGTTTAACGCGCCGACGCAACGCAGGCGATGAGGTGCGCCGTAGTGGAGGGCTCCGGATTAATTTTTACTACCTGAGGATCTTTAAGGGGGGACGCGGCTTTCAACTTCGGAAAAATGACCAAAACATCGTTTTTTTGAAACCCGCATATTCGGCTTCTATGTTTCCTATTCTGTGCGTCTGCAAAGTTTTTACGCTGAAAAGCGTCGCAAAGTGGCATAAAAAAATACTTTTGTCAGGCGCGGTGACAAACTATCAGCGCAAAAGGGCGAAAAAACGGCAATTTTCGGAGCGCTCGATCTTCGCAACGGTGCCACCGGGCGCGGCCATTTTGATATGGTTAGATCGGCCGAGCGATCGTCTTTCCGGTTCCGCTCGTCTCTTATCTTCGTTCATTCACAAACGCACAAACGGCAGAAAAGAAACGACGCACAAACGAAGCTAGAAATAGATGCTGAAGCGCTATTGGTCCTCCGGTCGGGGCGCAGATCGACGACCCTCCTGATTGGATGTCGCGGGCGCAACGCAAGATGGCGGCCGCCTGAGCTGCGTAGCGAGCGGATTGAGTTCATTTTCGCCGCTTCGCTCGGCCGAGTTTCTGTTCAATCTGTGGTATTCAACACGGACGTTATCGCGATGGGAATGCCAGAGATAACGAGTCAGATTACGGGAAGTTGTGTGGCTCGAAAGGCGGAGGTCATCGAACGCTTCGTGGTGCGCGTGACTCTACCGTCGCCAGACCCCGGAGGGTGACGCGGTGTGCGCGCTTGCGATAGCGGTTCGTGAAGTGAACTTTTAGTCGGATTTGCGATGTGTACACGCTTAGTTATTGTTGTGTTTTGACTGTGGGCTCGCTAGCCTTGAGAAAGAAACGGTCGACGCGTCAAACGCTGCGGCGCGCACGGCATAGCCGACGCGCATTGGAGCATCACATGACTGGGCAACCGGTTACGATTGAACGCCAGTAGTTGTAATTAATGCCTGCGACGTTAGTTTTAATCTTAAAAGCGACCTGACCAGCCATATCAGGTATAATCAAAGCTCGATATGTCGCGGTAAGCGTGCGCTGCGATGCGCGCGAGCCATATCGCCTTTCTTGCGCAACGTTTCCCGTGCACTTGTAATTTTCATGCGAACAGGTTTGAGTTAGTAATATAGGAATAAAAATATGCTCTCTGCGTTAAAAATGTACGTGACTGTGGCAGCATTTAACAGTGATTTTTTAGGGAAATTATTGATACCATTGCTCAGGGCATACTGGCTGTGCTGCGAGAAATATTGGATGCCTTGAATGTCAAAAGTAGTAAAAAAAATATGCTCTTGCATTGAAGTTGGGAGTTATGCAGAATACTCTACCAAGCTTCAAAGTAGCTCATTTTCAACCTTGTGGTATGCAAACTTTTGGCAATGAACACCTGCACTATGAGTACTAAGTTGCTGTGCCAGGCAAGATAAAACATGAAAAAAAAGCCAAAAATGTTCAAATTTAAGTTAAAAAAATGCTTAACTTGTTGCCATGGTGACAACACTGCAAAAGGAGGTTGTCCAGTGCGATACAGCCAACCAACTAACCTACTTTGCATTGAAAGCCCATTGAAACCCATCTCCCCTCCGTTTGGTTTGCAAAGGGGGGTATGTACTCTTCACGGAGGAGCTGAAAATGATGTTTTCTGGAAAGAGAAAGGCTGAAAAGGCACTCCAATTTCAAGGCAAGGCCTTCCAGAAGCCCCATGTTCAAAAGGACATGAAAGGCTACAACCGTGACGACTTTTGATATGTGAAACCTATGTTGCAACTTCGGAAGCCGTTTTCTCAAAACAGTTTTTTTTGCCACCTGTGTCGCTTGTCCCAGGGATTTCTTCGTGACTGCTGGGTCTATTTTGATTCGTTTCTTGCATTACATTCCTTGATGAACTGTTCAGGTCGTGACACTTTTAGTTTTCCAGATTTGTTTTTTGTGATTTTTTTATTCAAATAATCGTTCACAGTTGACATGCCTGTTGCACATTAACCTCTAAAAAAATGAAAACTAAAAAACATTGTGTTGTAAAAAAAAAATTCTAAAACTGTCACGACCTCGCCCATTCATTTGGGAATGCAAAGCACTTCGAACAAGTTTTCTATCGTGTTTTATAAGCCGCTCAAGCTCGGTACAAGCGGAACAGAAAGAAAATTTCATACATAAAAAAGTTATCAAAATATTAACTTCAAATTTTTATGGTGTTATCACAGAAGCATTTCCAGTTGCTGTGCCAATTTTCATCAAAATCCACAAAGAAATAAAAAAGTTGATTTTGAAAGCCACGTCCCCCCTTAATATGCGCCTAAATCATGTACACACGGGCGTTTTTGCTTGTCGCCTCCATCAGGAAAGCGGCCGCCACGGCCCGGAATCGAACCCGCGACCTCGTGGATATATAGCGCGTGAAAATATTTGTGTTGTGTGTGGGCGCCACGTAATTTTTTTTTTTTTTTTTTGAGGCGCTTTGGAACCATTCTCAAACCTGTTTGCTTGGGAGTCAAATACAGTATTCCCTCGTTATAAAGAGATCGCTTTATTCGAAATATCGCTGTATTCGAAATTTCTTCACCCAAACGCATGCTTTTTAGGCCGCATTACACGAAGCGCTTGAAGAGCCTGACCCGCTTCGAGCGAAGTGTCGAGCGGAGGCGTCGCCCATTGGCGGCGACCCATCGGCAAGTCAGGCGGTCAACATGGCCGGGCAACGCAAGCTGGTCTTTCCCCGGGCGATTTTTTGGAGCCAGTTCATGCTCGATTTGCGTCAACTGACTTTAGACAAACGGTCCAACTGCGTGGTACGGTCCTTAAATTTTGTTCCTAGACATTGGTCAATGGCGTGGGCGCGACGGTGTGCGAACACCGACACTCGAACCGTAGAATTAGCAGTGTCGTTGACGAGGGAACGCCGAAAAGCCCTTGTTTTGCAAACTTCACGGCTGCACACCTTGAGGAAAATTTGCCCAGTGATCATGCTAAGCCTCTAGAGCGAAAACCGTCAGTTTTCATGATTGCGCTGTGTGCCCAGAGTGAGCGGGTCATCGTTTTTTGAGCGCAACAAGCACAACCCTAGACTCTATAGGCACGGCCTTTGCGGCGGTTTCCAGTGCGAAATTCGCGTATCATTCCGTGACGCCCGCACGCCTCCCTATAAATTGGCCACAGCCACTGACACTTTTATGGGCGACGACCACGGCCTCATGCGTTGCTGGTCAAATCGGAGATGGGGTTGCTCGTGCCCGACAAAAACTTGAAACAGCCAAAACTCACTTCCCATTTTGCACCCGAATAAAATTGTTCTTCTCTGACTGCAT
Source organism: Haemaphysalis longicornis (assembly GCA_013339765.2). Classification (NCBI taxonomy): domain Eukaryota; kingdom Metazoa; phylum Arthropoda; class Arachnida; order Ixodida; family Ixodidae; genus Haemaphysalis; species Haemaphysalis longicornis. The sequence goes on from CM023449.1 coordinate 262,024,820, forward strand.
TGTGTTTTGGTTCCTTGCAGTTGTGGTGCAATTAAAGCTCAATTGCTTAAGGGGGGACACGGGTCTTTGGGACCAAAAATTGGCGAAAAAATCGATTTTTTGAAAGTGGCATTTTCGGAATCCTCAAGTCTTTCTGCCTAAGTCTGGTAAGTTTCAAACCGCGGGAACTAGTATTTCACTCGCAATAACGATTCAAAACATTTGCGCGAGCTCAATGCGCGCAAAAGCGAACGCTAAAACGGTCCTTTTTTCACGGCGCGCAGCCGTTTTCCCCCTGGAGCGACAGGCGCCATCGCGGTGTCATTTGAAAGAGCGCTCTTCCCGCTTCAATCTCCCGCCACCGTTGTCCCGCTTCGCCCACTCGGCGAGGAGAAAATAAGCATTGAAAAAAAGCAAAACTCGAGGCCTGATTGGACGTTGGGCGCACGTGATGCGACGGCGCGATTGGATTGGTCGACTGCGGCGCGGGCCGTCTGCTTCGCGCGCGGGCGCATCGGTTGCCCGGATGTGCCGCCGCCATCTCTCTTGTTGTGAACGGCAGCGAAAACACAAAGCGATGCCTGGTTCGGCGAAAAAACAACATACGCGGAAGAAGTATGGGAAGAAAAGGAAGAAGTCCCAAGTGAGCAACTTCAAGAAGCGTTCCGCACCAGTGGAAACTGTAGAGATTACGCGCGACCCTGAGCGTAATGCTGACGCCGACGGAGCCGCCGATGCGCCTGACAGCGAGATAGGCCTAGCAGCCCCGACGGGTCCGCCGGGACCGAGCCAACGCGTTCGACTAGATACAGCGATGCTGCAGCCGTCGGAAGTGCGCGAGAAAAAAGCAAAAGCTGAAGAGCGCCTACATGACCTTGCGTCAAAACCAGCAATGAAGAGAAAGATGGATTGCTTTGCTTCTGAAAGCCCCGACGTTGCGACCGGCCCCGTTGACACGAACTTCCTCATTGCGAGCCTGGACTCTTTGAACAGCTTGATGAATGGTGTCAAGTGTAAAACGTGCGGCGGGAACGTTAGCGTCTCCACTGGTGAACGCGAATACGGCCTTGCGGTGAAATTGTGCCTTGAATGCGTGAACTGCGGAGTGGTGTCGTCGTCGTGGAGTTCTCCGCGTGTTGAAGGGGAACAGAAGGTGAACCCCTTCGTAGTGAATGTACTGGCTGCACGCGCGATGCAGTCGAGCGGAAACCGTCAAGCGGCGCTAAACGACGTCTTCGCCGAGATGAACATTTCCCATCGCGGGCTGCATACGAAGACGTGGCAGCACTACGTAAAAACAAAGCTGACCCCTGCTGCTACTCGTGCAGCCGACAGTGTCACGACCGAGTCCGCGAAGGCCGTTCGTGAACTTTACCGCGAACTCGACATCGACAATCCGGGAAACATCGCCGTTTCCTACGACGGTTCATGGATGACCCGCGGACACACGTCCCACATCGGCGTCGGGACCGTGATCGAACTTTTTACGGGGCTCGTGCTGGACTACGTGGTCCTTAGCAATTTCTGTGCCGGCTGTGAGCGTGCGCCCGACAAAAATGATCCTGCCTACCAGTCATGGACGGAAAGCCACGTGTGTCAAAAAAACACCGACAAGAAGGCAGGGGAGATGGAGGTGCAGGCAGCACTCATTCTTTTTGAGAGGTCGCTCGCGAAGTATGGGCTGAGGTACACAACAATCTTGTGTGACGGGGATTGCCGCACGTACCTCGCTCTTTCGGAAGCTGGTGTTTACGGCTACATAAAAATCGTAAAAGAAGACTGCATCAACCATGTTGAGAAACGCATGGGAACCAACCTGCGTACATTGAAGTCAAAGAGTGGTGGTGCAGAAGGCCTTGGCGGAAAAGGACGGCTGACAGGAGAGCTCATCACCAAGTTGAGCCGGTATTACGGCTGGGCCCTAAAATCACACAAGGGCAATGTGGAGGAGACTCAGAAGGCGGTGATGGCAACGTACCACCATGTGACCTCGAACGACGCTGTCTCTGATCACAGCCTCTGCCCTACTGGCCCGGATTCGTGGTGCCGCCAAAATGCTGCTATTGCAAAGGGAGAGCCCACGCCGAAACACCGCTACAACTTGCCACCTCACGTGTGCAAAGTCCTGCGGCCAGTATATGAGCGCCTCTCGGACAGGAAACTTCTCGAGCGTTGCCAGAGGGGACAAACGCAGAACAACAATGAGAGCCTGCACGCCGTGATATGGGCCCTAGCCCCGAAGGAGCGCCATGCGTCCCTCTTCACTGTGGAAGCTGCCGTGGCTGAAGCTGTGATGAGGTTCAACGGAGGCAACGAGAGGACATCTGCTGGGATTCTCAAGGAGCTGAACCTGACTCCTGGCCAGAAAAGTGCCAGACGGACGGCCGAAAAGGACAGGCGCCGGGCAGCTGAATCGGCTCGAAAGCGAGCAGCGGCTGAAAATGTCCAGCGAGCGGTCAAAAAGCGGCACACCAATGCTGGAAAGCAAACAGACTACATCCCTGGAGGCTACTAACTCTCAACCAGTATAAATATGTACATACTAATTGCTGTTGTCAATTAAATCTCATGTAGTTTGTTTTTTGCCATTTCCTCAAAACACAAATTTTGGACTCCACTCAGTTTTAAGGCCTCAATATCTCTGCATGTATGACAGGTAGAGCTATAATTTTTTTTGCACCAGGAAGCTAAATATGCGTGGTGTGAACTAATGGGAACAGATTTATGAAAATAAGCTTTGATAATTACTTATTTGCATTTTAAACTCCACCACTAGTGGCCACCATGTCAACACTGATTTTCAATGAACTGTAAAACTGCTACTAAAGCCAATTTGAGAAAAGTGCTCCCATTAGTTCATTGCTTATGCATTTGACTACCCAATCATGTGTTCAAAACTTTTTTTTATGGACCACTTTTTTTTTAATTTAGGCCTTAAAAAATGGCGGCTAATTAGTAATTATCTCTAAAACTAATTGACTTTTGCAAAAACTGATTGGATATTTGGAATCAGCACAAGAAACTGTACAAGAGTGCTTAGTTTCACCAAAATTGGATAAGAAATAAAAAAAATAGGTTAAAGACCCACTTCCCCCCTTAAGCTCTTCTCGAGCGGTTGCTTATATCGAAATACCGCTTATAACGAAGTTTTCCGCCATCCTGCTGACTTCGTTATAACGAGGGATTACTGTATACGCTTTGAAGCTTGAACAGAATCTGACCAATTCGCATCGTTCAATAATTAGGCCCCATCGCACGTCGAACGCTGCCTCCTCAGTTGGGAATATCTGTCGAATGTAAATGCCGAATAAAAGTAATAGGAATGTACGCACGCATATGATGTTTTTTGCACTTTCAATCAACAGACAGAAACTGTGGTACTATCTTCTATTTTGCGCGCCTGTAATTTTTGTGAATTCCACGATTTGGAAAATTCGCTAACTTGAAGAGTGCGGGAAACTTTTTCACTAGAATCAGGCTGCCAAACAGTAACTGCGCTTGCATTCTTCATTACACAGGGCTTTCTTTTTTTCTTTTTTTGATCGCCCGCATACTCGGAGTGAATCGCGAGACGCACGCAGGGAAAGCAACAAGGGAGAACATCTGTGTTATGGCCAATCATTTTACTTGCGGCTGTTTGAAATTAAAAAGATTAGCATTTAAGGCTTATTTATTTCTATGACCATATGCCTAGCTTTAACAACCCCCCTCCCTAGGGGAAGTAGGAGGGCTCGGCCGGAAGTATTTAGGAACGGGTTTTTTGGTAAAGCATTTCACTACAGCTTTTTTTTTCTTTTTTCTCGAGTCAGCCAGGACGGATACATGCAGACAACCTTCAATACATGACGTTCGGGGATAACCACGTAGTTTTCATAATTAGCACAAACACTGCGTGTGGCGCCGCCGGGCTCTCCTGGAACAGATCTCACTGTCTCAACAATGCGCGAAATAATGGTTCCAGCGGTGGTAGCGAAACGGTTACTCTCGTTGCTGCGGTTTCCTCCTTCGGTCTCACTCGCGAAGGTAAGCTTCCGCAAATAGCCTAGGCTTTGTAGCCCGATTCGCAAAAAATTCGGGCCGTCGAAATTAAAAGGACCTATAGTAGTTCTATCGCAGCTTCAATTGTGGGCTGATGTACCCCGAGCCGCTGGATTACACCGCTCTAACTGGCCGTAAAACCCCCATGCGCGCCCCGCTCCCCGCGGCAGTAGCGCGCCGCACAGGCCGGCCGGCGGCCGCTCTCGCTCCCCGCCGCTCGGGCGCTCCGATTGCTGGCAGCGCCCTCTGGGCAGCGCTGTGCGTGCATCAGCGGTGCGGACGGCAGACTAGCTCATATTCTAGGGACCATACTGCAATAGTGGCGGGTTGCGCGAAAATGGCGTCCACTTCATGGCACGCTTCGCAAAAGGGAAGAGCTGTGGCAGGGACTTCCTTACCCCAGCAATTGTGATGACTCCAGCAATGATGTGGGTTTGTCAGATTTCAGTTCTGATGAAGATGCTCCCATTTAAAAGCCCCAGACTGACAACTGCTGGGTTGGTAAGGTTCATTTATGAAATCGCAGATTTCAGTTCTGATGAAAATGCTCCAATTTAAAAGCCTGACTTTGACAACTGCTGGGTTGGCAAGGTTCCCTTTTGATTTCGCAGCATATTTTATAAACAAAATTTTTTTTTTAATCCGATGACTGTGGTATTACTTCCATGTGTGAGGCCTGGGCAACATGTGGAGGGGATATTTTGCCAAATGCACCACGCCATATTGTGTAATCACCTTCAAGATAGCCTGGCGCTCATGTTGAATTAGCACTGTAGAGCGCCGCGCGCCGCTTTTCAACAGCACTGGATTTTTTTCCTCATTTTTTACCACTGAAGTGATAAAGATTTTGTGTGAAAACAACAAGGTTGGCGGGCACGCAAAAATTGAAAACCTGGTGCACAGCCTTTATTTGTATATTGAATCACAGCTTAGGAACATAAAAATATATTGTATATCTAAGAATTCCTAGAGTAACTTTTAGGACTAATTGTGTGTATACTTTTTTTGTGCAATTTATTTCTGTTTAATTGACCAATAAGCTGCAAATAATTGTACCTTTCACAAAACTGCTGTTGTGTTTGAAAGAGCAGTCTAAGCTACAAGTTCATGCATAACAATGCTGTGTCCAGTATTGGCCATTTTTCAACCGTAACGAAACAGTTAAATTGATCTTCCCGTTTTTCATCATGCCTATCACCTCACATCACATCATGCCTATCATGCTAACCTAAAATTGGTTGTAGAGGTTCAGCTCAATGGTAATCTGCTGAAATCAGACATGCGCATTGTCAGGGTATTGTCAGAACCAGCATCAGCAACCAGTGAGGGAAATGGTACAAGGGCACTTTGCAACACCACCGCATTCTGAACCTTAATATGTTAACTAATGGGCCAATGCCTGGAACTCGCTCCAGTGTCGTTTAAATCAACAAGCCTTCCGCCCAGGTTGTCCAGGGCACCAGAGCGGCAGAGTACGAGGGGCGCACACGCAGAAGACTGCACTGACCGGCAAAGGCCTTGGCCTCGTCGGTGGGCACGGCGCGCAGGTGTCTGAGGTCATTCTTGTTGCCCACCAGCATGATGACTATGTTCTGGTCAGCATGGTCCTTGAGCTCCTTCAGCCAGCGCTCCACGTTCTCGTACGTCAGGTGCTTCGCAATGTCGTACACCAGCAGCGCACCCACCGCCCCCCGGTAGTACCTGCACGGTGGCCAAGACAACTCAGGCTCCACTCCTTCCCAACCACAAGAGCACGGCTGGCTCGTGTTACACCAGAGGGGGGGGAGGGGGGGGCATACGCACACACTGTACACACACATTTTGTGCAAAGAGCATTGGATTTCACTGCTGGCTCAGAGCAAATACTTCATTCGCATGTCGTAATACCACAACAGCTGTCAACACAACGCAACGTCTACTTTTCCGTAGTTGTTCCGCGATATCTTTATTCCCTCCTCTGAAGCTTCTCATAAGTTATTACGACCCCATCCAAGCAGAGTTCTGAACGGAATCATGAAGTTGTGCTTGAGAAGCCACGGTGGTTCGTGGGAACGCAGATCTCACAAGACAAGCAGAAAGTAGAAAGATGCGCCGCTATCCCTTTGCAAAGTTTGCGATCCACATCACGAGGAACCGCTACGCATTACTCAGGGGAACCGACAGCAGCATCGTGACACCTTTCCTCAGGATTCATCTGCTCCTCATTGCTAGAGAGGAGCACATTCAGGTGTACATTAAGCCAAAATGGGAATTCATGCTGATTGTTCTATATTTTTACATCGTGAATCCAGAGGTAGCAAACCTTTGCTTCTATTTAGATACCATGGTGACAACATAACTTTGGCCTTTCATACTAGGCCACATTACCATTTCACAGGAAATGATGCTGTGAAGATATGAGCAACAGAAGCCGCGAGTCAGAATGCAGATCCCATGGTGACAGGAACTATATAAGCAAGTCCACCATACCTCTGCACTTGAACAGGCAACAGCCAGAAATAAGGGCATTACCCCCATATTGTGGGTAATTAGTGAAGGATGCATTAGTAAGCAAAACAGCACACACTGTGACAAGACATGAACCCTTACTGAGGCGTCACCCAACAACAGCATACCTTGTTCGGGCATGAACTGATAGCACACTTAACAGCAGAGCTGTTTAGCCATTTCGGCCAACACAAATTCATCTTTCGTAGACAGAAACCCAAAGCCTAAAAAAAAAAAGTGTGGTTAGGGAGGTCCCAGGAATGAAACACAGGACTTTTGCACCGTGAAACTGGCAACCTAACCACTGGGCCACCCCAAAGCTCAAGGGGTACGGGTTAGCAGCGACAGGGAAAAACATGTGCAGCCAACTGGAGAGAGAGTCCCTTGTGTTATGAAACCTGGGGTCTATCCGACAGCTATAATCTCATTTCGGGCACCCAGCAGTTCCTTTGGGTTCATTGCACGGATGGTGGCTTTGGACTTGGCTGCGGGTTCTAGCGTGTGCTAACGCAGTCCACTTTGGGAGAGATGTGAAAGCCTGCGGACGAAACGATAAATGCCAGTGGTGAACTTTCACCGGTAAGTTCAGAAATAAATGTGAGGTTTTACTAAACAACTTGAAAGCAAACTTAGGTTGGCTCAACAGGCCATGGGATAAATCATGATTGGAGCAACACTTAAGAGACAGGAAACGAACTTCACCGATCGACAAACACACCAGAGTAGAAGATATAGTTCAAATTAATAAAAAGAAATGGGCTTGGACTACCAGGGTGACAGAGTGGACACCAAGAGACACGGGTCTAGAAAAAGAGGAAGGCCACTTAATGGAGGGACAAAATAAGGAAATTCGGAGGCAAAGAATGGATTGGAGTGGCGTGGGATAGGAGTGGTTGGAGGTCAATGGGAAAGGACTTCGTCCTGCAGTGGACCTAGTGGGCTGCTGCGGCTGATGCAACAGCCAGGTCTCCAACCAAGACAGCAGGGCCACCAGCTCGGCTGTTTCCAATTACGAGGTTTAACATGCCGATGCTACACAGGCAATCAGCCATGCTGTAGTGGGCTTTCATTTTGACCCCTGGGGATCTTCAACGTGCACCGAAATCTCAAACACGCACGGGCGTTTCGCTTTTCGTCTCCATCAGAAAATTGGCCACCGCGGCCGAGAGTCAGTTCTGCTGTTTCAATCAGTTCTGCTGGTTCTCCAGCTTTGCACCACTAGTGCAGGCTGGGGCAATTTTTTTACTGCCTCATCCTTCTTTATAGTGATATCTTTGCCGGAAGGCATCCCGTTTCTACCCAGTTGCAGTTCACGACCTCCAGGTTGACAAATGGTCATAAAGAAATAACAGTGAACAATAGAAGGCCACTACAGCAAGTACATTATCCCTGCCTGCAGTCCCAGGGGAAATAAAAAAAGGTATGTGTGAGCAGCAGTTATTCTTCACTTCACTGCCACATCCGATGTGTTGGGTTTGTTAGCATCGTCCACATTCCCTCTAGCACACACTTTTTGTACCCTGTCCCACGGAGGATTGAGAACAGTTGAACCTTGGCATTTCCCGACAACCGCCGAGAAAAAAACTTGGAACGACACTTCGAAGGAAATTTTTAGTTTCAATTGAGTCTACCCTTGTGGTTTGAAAGTGAAGGCATTGTGACAAGGTTTGCATCGGCCTTGATCACACGTCATATATAGGGTGTATGAACTGGCCCCTGGACCCCTCAGCGGCGCAAACTTGTACGGTTGCATGCTGTCCAGAGAACAGCGAGTTCCCCAACGCGAAATGTGGTTTGCTGCATGGTGTTGGCAAGTTCATTCGAGTGGGTGGTGTTTTTGCTGCACGATTTGTGGCTTTGCAAATCCTTTGTCATAAAAAGTAGCCAGCAGTGTTTTTGCTTCAGAATGCTGGACTGCACTGTTTAATTTTCCTACAACCGTACTTGAAACAGGCGGCACAACGAAAGCTTCCCGCCTGCCACGTTCCTTGCTGTTCCAAAGCAAAGGCTAGGGCAGTGCTCGAAGGTGGTCTGGCTGCATGCAGGGAATTCACAGAGAATGTATCGATAATTGGATAAACCAGTGCTAAATCTATTGCGAGCATTTCATTGCAGGTGAGGACGATGCAGCATCAAAGCTTTCATGTCATGCCTCCTGACATGCCTGGGGCCTTACAAAGGGCTTGAAATTTTCAGTATCTAGGACAGCCACACTACACTTATGGACGAGGTGAACCTGATTAGAATTAGAAGGCTTTGAGGTGAATGTGCTGAACAAGGCCACCCATCAGGTAATGGTGGGCTTCCAACAATTTCACTGCTTATAACTGTTCCCTAATGACCAAGCATGTTCTGCAAGCTAGTTTCGTTTCTAATTTCTGCTTTGTCTACACACTCAATCTTAAACACGTACATACCTCACAATTGTTCCCACCCAGATCCTTTGCATAGTCACTCAGCTTCATTGGGAGCTCCAGTTGAGTTTGTCAAGGTATTAATCACATTAGAACACTGTCAGCAGAACACCTCACTGTCTCGCACCACTAAAAAGAGCACAGCGGGCCTGGGAGGCACTGCAACACCGGCGCTTCGTTTCACACGCCATAACATAAAACTCGCCGCAGGCCTGGGTGGACAAATTTTTGTAACTCCAGGCACAGTCGTTTGACGCAACGCAAAAAATAAGAAAAATCAGCGCACAGGGATGACACCAAGCTATCGTGAAGCGGAGAGTTATTTGCGCTGCTGTCTGCACGCCTGCATCTAATCGTACAAATGCAGTCAGTGTCGCTGCACAGGCAGTGCATAAACACTGTATAGGAACGTGTGGGGTGGGCTGATGGCGCAGACATGAGAATCTGCTAATCAAACATGATGTTCTGAGGTCTCAACACATTCAATAAGCATTACATGCTAAAACTATAGAGATATCCAAATAAATGGCCCCAACCAAATTATACATGGTACTCTGTCTTTGTGAATCACTAGTACACCCAAGACTATATGACCACAGCAGCTGTCCAAAAACAAGCCGTACAACACTAGACTACACGGGATTAAGACCACCAAAGCCGACTACAAAGCTTTACACTATAGGATTAAAATCCAACTGAATCTGTCAACCCAGATGCTCCATGCCACTGTGCATTAAAAAAAAAAAAAAAAAAGAAAAACCCTGTTAGAAGAATGACTTGCATGCCATTATGCGCTGAGTTAGGTTGCTGTAATGTTCACTCGTTGCATTGCCAACAAACAGACGGTGCTTTTGAGGAAGCTTTCATATTCAGAGAAGGTCCACACTGAACATTTTTGGGTCGATTCCAGGTGATGCAGCAACCATTCCTGCAGTGGTTGAAGAGCCCAAAACCAGATGCTCAGTGATGGGCTACACTGAAGCAGCTGCACTTTTAAAAAGCCTCTAAGGCCACACGACGGTGGCCTTTCTGGAAGCTGAATGCGAATGGGGTTTACAGGTGTAGCAACACAACTTTGGCGGGAGCGGGGGAGAGTGGGAGGCGGGGCTTACGCGCTGGTGATGGCCCGGTAGCGCTCCTGTCCTGCCGTGTCCCAGATCTGGGCCTTGACCGTTTTGTTGTCCACCTGGATCGAGCGTGTGGCAAACTCCACCCCAATGGTGCTTTTGCTCTCCAAGTTGAACTCGTTCCGCGTGAACCTCGAAAGCAGGTTGCTCTTGCCTACACCGGAGTCGCCTATCAGGACCACTGGAAGGTGGGAGAAGAAAAAGCAGTCTCAGCACACGGTGATTGAGTGTTCGAGTAAAAAGCAAAATACTAATTCAGGTCGAGTTGGGTCTTTACGTGTAGAAATTCAGCTTGACACACTAAAGCGGACAGCTATGGGTAAATTTATAATATCCAAAGATTTTTTTCCGATTCAGCGAAATCTTGACAGGGGCAATCTCAATTTTTGCCTGTGGTCGAAAAATGCCAGCAGCCAGATATCGAACCTGCAGCCTTGTGCTCAGTGGTGCAATGCCTTGGACGCAGCCGCGAGTGACACAAAGAAGCCGTCGTCACGACTCGTATTTCTACAGAAGGCATCAAGAATCACCAGAACAGTTCAAGTTGAAGTTCAAGTTCAACACAGCAAGTTTGATGCCCAGATTACAACGCGCATCAAGTGGGCTTTAAATTATCCGAGAAAGGCGATAGGCATAGTGGACTTGATTACAAGAAGCACACCCTGCTAGTATTGCAAATTAGTTTCGTAAATACAAAGGTTCTACCTAGTTGCTATCAGCATCAAATATCACAAATTACTAACAACACGACACTGCACAAGCTGCTCAGAAAAGAGGTACCTAGTAAGGTACCTGGTGGCTTAGCTTAACAATAAGGCATCTGTCTAGCTGAAGTTCTTGTATCTTTTTTTACTTGCAAATAAGCCTAGAAGGACACTAATTCCTTCTGAATTGATTTTCTTTGTTTTCAGTATGCATTGATCCAGTAGTACTGCACAAAAATTTATTTTAGCCGTCAAGCCCCGATTTACACACCACGGCGGTGTATTCTCTCTTTTGCATAGTACATTACATAGACACGCCGACGCTTATACAAATTCATAAGCAAGCACCCTGCCGACGATATATACTGCGTCGACTATGGAGGAAGACAACTACGACAACGTCACATGCCAAAACTGAGTGCCCCTATATCTTTCTGTGCTGTACAAATCAGTCGAGCGCTTTGAGGCAGGTGATCACACTGTCAAGGAGGAAGCAGTGCAGCCTTCACTAGTTACTTTCCCTACAGTGCCGGGTGTCCTTTACACCACTCAAGCTCACGGATATCAAAAGGCACACTGCAGGAATCAACTTTCATCCCTAGAGCTCACAGCGTTATCTGACCACACCCAACATAACAAAACACCCACTGGCACCATTTACCCCAAAGTTGTGCAGGGCATTTCTATGCTGAAATGGGCTTTCTCCCTATGTGCTACATGTACTTGGGATCAACCCAGTTGTCCCACCCACCCAGGCTGACCCAGCAACGAGTTCTTGCAGGCCTGCTGCATCCTTCAGAGCAATACGGCGAGGCAGCACTAGAGGCATTAGGCGAGCTTCCGGTACTAGGGAATTAATGACCTCCTCATATGCAGGAACAGTCCTGCTCATCCTGCTTCTCATTAACCAGAGTAGCAGCTATTCGTGAAGGACAGCTGCATTTTACTCCCACCCATGTGATCACCAGACAGCCACGCTAGTGACAAATAACGGGGACAATGGCAGTTAATTCCACCCCTCGTCAGCATGGAATGCTGAGGGTCCAATCCACAGCACTTTGTTCAATCCAACTTGCTCAAGGAGCAAAATAACGTTCAACCATACGGAACTGCGGCATCACATCTAGTTCCCATGAAGTAACATTAATACCACTCCAACACGAGCATGATCCTTATCACGAACGGGGTCAAGCGCAATTCAGTGGCAAGTCCCCAGTAATGCTTCGAGAATTACAAGAACACGTTTTACAAGCAAAAGCAGTTTATACAAAACTGCTAGCCATTCGCGTGGGGCAGTTTCTTAAAAACTTCCTTCTGACCCCGAACATAAAATGCAGCCGCCGCCTTAAATGATCAGCCATACAGGTACGGTGCAGGGCGGGGAACATCGTGTGCAATTGCAGCTTTTGTTGCACGTCACAACCTCCCACAATGCTAATTTATCACTAAGTATACTCATACAACCCTCGACGGTCACGGATAAGCAGAATTAATCATAGCATCCTGTGCTACATGTCGTACGATACCGACAGATAGCGTATGCGATAACCAAAAAAGAGTGAGGCTTGAATTGCACTGACACTGCAGGCTGTTATCGCCAGCGATACAGCTGGAATTCTGGGGCTCAAGTAATGGGTGCACTACATCGGAACACCCTGGATCGTGCAAAAATTTTCTGCTGCCAAGCTCGCTTTAGCGGGCGCTGAATGCGGACTGAGTGATAACGGCGAAGCAGTAGATTTTTGGTTTCGCTTACTTCACACCCGTCACGGGTGCAGGCGGCCCTCCCACTGAGCTGGGTGGAAACGCGCCGATCTGCCTACCGGTATCACAACTCGCGATCGTGTCAAAAGCCGGACACCGGACGAAACCGGCAAACGTCCCGACTTTTCCTCCACCAGCGTCCTTGAATGGGCCAAAAGGAAGCCAAGGTTTACCGGCCGGCTGTGCCGGTGCAACGGTTTTCATGCACGATTCAAAGCTACGCCCCAAAAATTGCTGCCAACGGCCACGCACATCGCACAGTCATCTTCCGCCGAGGATGACATCAACTCGAGGAACGTCGACACGCACACAACGTCAAAGCCAGCCGACTGAACTAGGCTTACGAACAAGTAGGCGTTGCAGATCACTCCCGCTTTCGCCGATCGGCGTTTAAGCAAGTGAAAGCCAAAGAAACCTAAAAGAGAAGCTACACTCCTATTGCGGTTTGATCTACAACGGCTGCCGTAACTCGAATAACGCCTTGACACGGTCAAACAGGATCCGAACCACAAACGTCACCCGCTACTCCGCCCCCTCAATTGAAGAAACTGGCACAGCAGCCCGTAAATCTCCACAACAGACATGCCAAACGTCAAACGTACTGGAAGCTCACCCATTTAATCGCGCCTACGTAGAGTACACATTAATGCAATAAGACTTGGGTTCTTCAAATTAAGCCTACGGAAGCCTCACCCAGTTACAACGGCTACAAGGTCCGGCAAACACTGATAAAGGCGCAAGCAATTTTCGGAAACCAAAAAGAAGGGCCTTAACGAAGCTCTCGGGTTAACTAAAAATCGGTGACTAGTGGAAGAACGGAGGGGCTTACCTTTGAAAAGGTAATCATATTCATCGTCTTTATTGGCCATCCTAAGCCGCTGACTCCTCTACCCCACTGGCGACGAGTGAAGACTGGGGCTGAAATCAGCTGCAATAAATATCTCGCGGCGAGGAGGAGCGTCTCAGTTCATAAAATACACTTCAGACGGTCGCACAGTACTGCAGAGCCTACCGATTATCACAGATATAATACCCTTCCACAACACCCAAAACACCAAGATGGCTACGCGTTCGACGCCCCCAGTTTCTGCGCACTCTCCGAACGGAACGGATGTTCACGGCCGGAAGTTGATATCCAAGTGCCCGTATGTAAATAGTCGCACGTGAGCTCTCGCCACCAGCTGACGCCGGCAGTTCGACTCGAGAAATGCAGTGGTCTTTATTTCCGCTTTGCTTCAAATTTTATTCTTTCAGTCATTCTTCACTATGCTGGCGCCGTCCAACGCGGTTCAAACTGAAGGCGCGGCACGAAAGAGGAACGTTGAGTTGCGTTATACGTTTATTTAAAATTTCCACTTCCGTCGGAGGTGACAGGAAAAGAAAAAGAAATAAAAATGGCACAATGTGGCCCCGCGATTATCAAACGCAAATAAATATGTAAAAGTTGAAGAAACATTTTCATAACAGAGGTGAAACACTGTCCGCAAGTCTGCATAACTCGAAACCAGAAATAAAGGGCTCCAATCATTCAGGATCACACAACAAATGAGGGTAGGTCAGGAAAGATCTACTAGTTTCCTACTAGGTAGGAAAGATCTACTAGTGTTCATTAAGAATAATCTAACGCAAATACTGCAACACTAGACTCGCCGTCCCATTAATCCTGCTTCATGGCTCAATAAAGTTTCGTACTACTACAGTCCAGCCCGCTTATACCAAGGAACGGAAATCACTTCGTTGTATCCGTTTTTTGCTACATCTGCACATAAAATATGTGCAAATGATAACAGGAAACGAAAATTTGTTCTTTATAGCCGGTACTTCGTTAAAACTGGGTTCTAAATAAACTGGCTATCCTGTACTACCTACCACAAATAGTGTGATTCCGTCTCTTACAGCCAAGGGAAACCCTTCTGCCAGCTGAAATTCAAGCAGACTGACCAGAAAATTGCCGCTGAAAGTACACTAATTCCACCCAAAAGGTTTTATAACATTTAGGGCTTTTCGACAGCTGCAGTAACTCAAACATGACCTTGTTAAATAAACATTTTGTGATTTTGATTGAAGGAACTAAAAATTAAATTGTCGATAATTTTTTAAAATAACTTGGAGGACAGCACCAACAAACAAAAATGTGAGAAACTATGAGTAAAAACCCTAGACCCATAAAAACAGCATGCTTCTTTTTGTCTCAGTGAGATCACACTGTGCATCGAAACACCAACAACATTACGAGCACGCATGTAGGCACATTGCTTCCACAAATAGCATCAAAAACAAATTTTCCGTGCATTAAGAACACTAAATTCTTTAATGTGCTTTGTGAGATACGTATGCGTGATGATGCCATGTGATGACTGAATGAATGAGCAATGTAACACCCATCAGTATGCAACTAGTTAAATGAAAATAGTAACAAGCAGAGAAGTTCACGACAGCAGCTTTACACTTTTGATGCCCAACTCCCATTAGAATTACATAAACATGTTTTATACAATAGTTGTGGTACCACATACAACACCCAAGAGAACACCCAAGAGAACATTTGCACACAAATATAGTTCCAGCACAGCTGTTTAGAAATGTGCTTTTCAACTTCAACTTGTTTGCAATTTTGAATGATAGCAGCCTTCTCAGTAAAAATTTTTACAATGAGGTTTCAATCGACCAGATTTAGGGGAAATCCCCAAGGTGGAGTAAGTTTCTGTGAAGGAAAGTGTGACATCCACCTGAATGCAGCCGTACGGCTACAAAGGAAAGCTATACAGCTTCCTCAGAAACTTCGCAGTTGAAGTAAGGATTCGAACCCTGGACCACCACTTAACTGGAGCAGTCGCTCTACCAACTGAGCTAACCATGAGGCTAGTCGTTTGTAACGCGAGAGCGAATTGATCAACAACTTGAAGTGAGGACAGGTGTTAATCGATTAGATTTAGGGAAAATCCCCAAGGTGGAGTAAGTTTCTGTGAAGGAAAGTGTCACTTTGGAATTTCATCTGGCCTGTTAGACCAGCACAGTTTTTTTGAACGTGCACCAAAATCTCACACATAAGCCTTTTCATATTAAAAATGAAACAATACAAACAACCAAATGGGCAGGGCTCATACAATCTTTTCAGTAAAAGAACAAGCGGGTACTGCTGCCAATACCAAAAAAAATTTTGGCCTAAACATAAAATACCACTCCTGTACAAGGCCCGAGTTCAGACACAGCAGTAAAATTAAACAAAAACAGAAACATTGTAATCACTAAGACTAACATCAATTTTGGAAACAATGCAATCGAAATCTCTGGGTACAATGCACTAAAATTAAGCACTAAATGTGCTTGCTCTACTATTACCTAGATTTTCAAACAGTAAAAAGAAATTTGTGATTTTGCTGCCCTGACACTGCTGCAATGCAACTAAGGGGGCCATTAAGTGGTTTTCTACAGAGCTACGGAACACCACGGAACATCTCGACTCTAACAATTTGCTCAAATATGCCCTCAATGCTAATTTAGTTATGAGCAATTAGCCTTCCCCCTACATCAAATCGCGACACCTTTGCTCTCCTGTACCTGCATTCAAGGCGATGTTCCCTCTAACAATCAACTTTGTAAAATGGCAAACATACACCTATTTCATTTCTCTCAACAGCACGCTCTTCCTATTCAGTGTAAAAACACAATGAGCTCCTTCTGTCGTTCCAATTTGTGCCTGGTGGCACTAGTTTTGTGGCATCACAAACCAGTTGACTGAAATGGGGCAGGGGTCTTCATGCAAGCAAATAAAAGAACGACGACCTTGCTGCAAGTTCACAAAAATTTTGAATTTACAGTCCCATGATACGAGGCTACAGCTTGAACTTGAGGTGTGCGACAGTGGAGGGCTCAGAATCAATTTCGGCCACCAGGCATCCGTTAACAGGGGCTCCAACCCTGTTCGCACAAGTGTTCACCTAAAAATACAGCTGCCGGCTAGCTTGCACGCTACTGGCTATGTTTAGGACCGTAATCCTTGCCAAAATGAGCTGAAAATAAGGGATACTTGAAAAGCAACCTCCAACACTCGCAACAGCTCTTTACGTTTTGTATGCACCCTGCGGTCTCCCTGCTAAATTAAAAAGACACTAAAATTTAATTTTTTTTTTAAAATACTTCAAAGAAGCACCCAGACTATCCGTCAGACCTTAGCGCATTATTTTTTATATCAATCCGTGACAATATATCAATTAACAAATATTTTTGTAGCACCTAGCTCTGACTAAAATATATCCCCCACAGCTAGGTAGCAAATCTATCTCGTTCACGCAAGCTGAAAACGTTAACCACTGTCACCCCTATCCCAATACTGTCAGTTAACGTGTGACCATTTTAAGCTGAATTCCAGCTACACCAGACTGCAAGAGCTTAAAAAATGCATCAGCTTAAAAGAAAACTAAAACAATTGAAGGGGAAAATGAGCTTGTAGCATTTTTTGGTAGGCTCCCCACTAAGGTAGCGCAGTGAAACATTGTCTTTAGCTAAATGCAGCATGAAGATGCCATAAAAACATCGCACTCGTTCTTTGCGCTATTGAAAATGACCAAATTAAAGATACAGTGACCTTGACAAGCTGAAATAAGCAACGTGTGAGCTGCACCTGCACTTGTGACATGCAAGTGAATTTGATGGTGAGCATTTCTGCCTCCTCGTGCATGAACTGGCGTCATAAATAGTTAATTACAGTTGTGTGTCAGCCTTGCAGCCAACAAGTCAAGATGAGGAGTAGCACAGACATCAGCAGGCATGCACTGAACTTAATGGTAGTGTTCTGTGAAAGTTCCAGTATAGAGATTTTTTTTTTTTGATTTCCAAACAGCTGTGCAGGACTTAACAGTATTTACATCAAACCAGAGCTTCAGTGGGCCTCAAAAGTGCAGCCCCAAACTCAAAATAGGAACATCCAGCCCATTCCTCCTTTCTGATCCAAGCACGGAAACAATATTTCCACTTCCACATTAGAAACAGTCCTTCGAAACGCACGATGGCACCATGGGGTGTAGCCACCACTAAAGACTGAACAGGCGCCGCCTCACTCATTAAAAACATCACGTCAACACCAGCTGCACCAAAGGCAGCTTTGTACTTTCTGATATTGGCGACTTCAACTGGCACTTAACTATGGCATGCGACAACCGCCACTGGCACGTGAGCACCTAACACCGTTCAAAATCCATTGACTTCACAAAAGTCAGGCACCTCTAACAGTTAGATAAAAGGCAATGCATTCAGCACCCACTTGCACTGTACGCGTCCACAAAATGTCCCGCTGCGAAGACTACACACTACGACGTTTTTACGACTGGAGCTGGCGGCGAAAGAAACACACTCCCGTCCGATACACCGGACAGATCCAGTTCCAGCGGCTTCAAGTGCGGCTTGGCTGTTGTCGGCTCTTTGGCACTCCAAACAGGACGAAATGCCGGAACTGAGGTCGCCTGTCCTGGCTTGCCGGTGAACAGTCTCTCTGGAGGCGTGGTCCTCGGCCGTGGTTGTGGCAGGCGCTGAAGCGGTGGCGTGGAGGCCTGCCGTGGGGG
Organism: Haemaphysalis longicornis; assembly: GCA_013339765.2. Lineage (NCBI taxonomy): Eukaryota > Metazoa > Arthropoda > Arachnida > Ixodida > Ixodidae > Haemaphysalis > Haemaphysalis longicornis. The sequence continues at coordinate 262,042,894 of CM023449.1, forward strand.
AATGTTTTCGTCACCGCACGGGGATTGCTCCTGTTGTTGCGGCAGCGACCGTGGTTGCGTGAGAAGGTACTGGTGGTAGCCCAACAAGAGCTGGCGCATCTCACAACTTTTGGCTTTGGCCGCCTGGTCGGTGTAGCTGCAGATGTCCTCTGCGATGTGCAAAGGACGTTGCAAACAGTTTTTTTTTTTCCACATGGCCAATACAAGCAAACTGACGGTTAGTCAAAAGCTAGGTGAAAACACACCAAACAGAATGTTGGTGATCTGAAAACTGGCACAGAAGTTTTTACAAAATTAGAGTGCAAGCAAGAAACTGTAATTAGTATTAACGGGACAAATTGTTTTCACTACTTTGGGAACAAAAAATGTAAATTAACTTTTCCCTGACTGGAGTTTATAAAAGGCAGCTTAACCTGCCTTAACCACACACAGGGCCAGCTCTGGTTTTGCATTACCCAAGCTCCGCTCCAATGTACCTTCGGCAAAATTACAAATTGTATGCCTAGAATGACATGACCACCAGGTGGAAGTTGTTCCCCCTACTACATAAAATTCTGAACAATAAAGCTTTCACCACATAAAGACCAAACATCTTTCGTTTTCATTAACACCATTCTGAATTTCATGTCCGAATCTGCACAGCTGAGAAGCTTTCCCACATGGCATCACTGGTAACGTCATACACGTTCTCCAAAAGATGCATTCCACACTAAAAACCTACTTGAAGATTTAAAAAATCGCCGAATATACCTTCAAACTATGAAAAGGAAAATACTCTGTACCACAGAAAATGCACCTAACCGAAACATTGCACTTACTGTAGACCTTGTCCAGGCAGTCCACAAACCATCCGCTCCACTTGTCCATCATATCAATCATGTTCTTCTGCAACATAAAAAGAAATAAAGAGCAAGGGAAACGCTGCCACCTTTCCTTTCTGAAAAATAACAATTCCATTTCTGGAAGTTCGCAAAAAGTTGCCCTTCTGCAGCATGAGTGCTTCTTTGTTTTGACTCCTTCAAGGCACAAATGCTACCCACATGCACTCTGTATTCGTCATGTTTTAATGGCAGTTTACAGTGGCACCCCTCATTTAGGTGCATGTCTATACCGACATTGTGTCTACACACAGTGTTTACCCTGTACCCACGTGTTTTTTGTGTACTCTTGTTATGCTTTTATCCCCATTTCTCTACGTTAAAACTGCAGTACAAAGGCCTATCTCGACTGGGGGCTTCAGCCGAATACTCAACAAAAGTAACCAAATACTGTTCCCAGTAGGGTGTGCTGCTTTTAAAGTGCAGAGCACTTGAGGAGCCTGGCTTGTCATCGTAGCTCATCCGCGGTCACGCTACCTTGCCACCACAGCGGCGTCACGGACCCAAACAAAGGCTTCAAAAAGATACCCACTTGTCCCTCGATTCAGCCTTCCAACCAAGAGTTAAGTGTACTTGAACAAATATATGCACAACAGTTTGAAACTCCTGGAACCGCTGACACTTGTCATACATGTCCCAATTACTTGGCGCAATGAAAGCTGCAGGCACATTTGAGGCAAAATGTACGCACTTAACCAGCTGTCCCCCGCATTCATTCAGTTAGTTTAGTTTAGTTGGGCTAGTTTTTTTAAGCAAAAAAAAGTGGCTGCGAAAAAAAAAATATTGAGACATTCAAAATGGCGCCGAAAAGCAGAAGCGTGTGCAGTGAAAACAAGCACAAAAATAACAGAACTCCCACTCGTTGATTGTAAGATTTAACGCGCCGACGCCACACAGGCGATGAGGCACGCCGTAGTGGAGGGCTCCGGATTAATTTCGACCACCTGGGGATCTTTAACGTGCGCCGAAATCTCGAACATGCGGGTGTTTTCGCTTTTCGCCTCTATCAGAGAAGCAGTCGCTGCGGCCGGGAATCGAACCCACGACCTTTTGCTCAGCAGCATGACGCCATAGGCACTGAGCCACCGCGGCGGGAGAACTCCCACTCGTGCTGTTCCAGGGAGAACAAGAAACCAAAGATAAAGAAAAGGATGTGAGCTGCCCCAGGAGAAGGCACACGAGCACTGCGAAGGCGGGAAAATTGAATTGCATTGAACAGACCTCTGTTCAATTCATCAAGAGAGGAGTGAGACTGAGAGGGGAAGAGCGTGACGGTAGGTAGCAAAGAGTGGAGAAGGGCACCACAGCCACTATGGCAAATCCATGGTCTGCACTTCAGACAGCTTTCACGTTGGGTGGAACTGCTTTGATTTTTGTCCCAGGCAGCATTCAGATAATGGTTGGTTGCACCTAGTATTTAGTTTATCCTCGCTGGTAACCGATGAGCCTACATCTGCAGAACCAGGCAATACTCCAGACCTGGGTGATATGAAAATTGCAATATCTCGCTTGTGGCAGGAGCAGTGCCGTTATCTTATCCTCTGATAGGGCACGGCAGCTACTGACCTTGGCAGGCAAGACGCGCGCGCTTGCATTAAACATGACCGCGCGCTCGCGACTATGATAGGATGACTTGGCTTCAAGACCAAACACGCAAACATGATTTTTGCTCTTGGGTATGAAGAATGGTAGCAGGAAAACGGCAAGGGCAGCTGCTCACGAGTCACAACGCATACATGACGGCGCCGCACCAGCAGCGGAGCACATTCGTGCGATTTCAATTGGATACAGATTGGCTGTAGCTCCGGCTTGGCGAACCGGGCCTGTGCCTCATGTAAAGACGGCCAGCCACATCGTTATCACCATCAAACAATGGCGTCCGCCTATGAGTTTTTTTTGTTTTGTTTTGTTTTGGGTGGCGGTGTGGGCGCACCGCGCATGTTTTCAGTGAAACTAAGCGTCCTGAATGTTTAAAAAGTTACAAATAGCTGGCGCTATGCTTATTAACATATAATTACAAATCTGGAAGGGTGCCACACTAAAAGGGAAGGTGAACCTGAGGTAAACGCCATTGAACCCGAGGGAAACTGCACACGTTTTGACATGTACCGCAGATGCGCATTTCGAGAGAACTTGGATCGCTCAAGGTAAAGGAATTAAAATTTCCGGTAGGGAAATCGCAATGCGTTCGCAGTGGTCCATCATACTTGCACAAGCGACCCACATCACCAGAGCTGCGCGTACCTGGGCGCTGCTGCTGTCCCCCTCGCAGGGCTGGATGTGCAGGCGCTGCAGCTGCGCCTGCAGGGTGGCCAGCTTGTCGGCGTGCTGCTTTTCCTGGGCCAGCAGCTGCTCCTTGCACTCGCGGTCCGACTGCTGCAGCTTCCGGTGGAACTTGACCAGCTTCTGCTTCAGCCGCGACTCCCGCTCCGACGCCATGGCCAGCGCCTGCCGCAGCTCCGCGTCCTTCCCTTCCACCTGGGCCTGCAGCTGGGACGCCACCTGTTGAAAAACAAGTTGCACAAAAAGCACCATGTGCTGGTCAGGGGTCAGCCAAATCAGGACCTGGGAAATTGTTTTGCCTAAGCATCTATGGTCAGCCCTCGTCGATTCGGTCTCGGTGGGACAGCTAACATTTGGCTGAGTTTAAGCGAAAAGTTGAGTTAATTGAAGTCGAAATGCAGAGCTTTAAGCCCCAATGGAGCATGACGTAAAATCAAATTTAACGAGGCCGCCAAACAATAGAGGGTTGATTGCAGCATGATTTGTTGCACGGTGAAAGGGCAATGAAAGTAAGCCTGCTATTGTCACAAGACATGCAAGCCCCATGCTGAGGCAAAAGACCTATGGGAGCTCCACTAAAGAGAACACCTAATGCATAAAGTGACTGCGTACCTCTTTCAACTGCCCGATTTCCTGGCCTTTCTGACGAATCAGGGCCTCAACTTCCTCGAAATCTTTGTCCACCTGAAAGAGGAAGCATATTTTTAAAAACGGCAAAGCAGGCTTTATTTGCTATTTGCCTCACAAGTACCCTGTCAAGACTGAACTTTTTTCTTACAGTAGTATGCAAACGTGCTGTGCTAGCACCCTTAATTAACTCAGCTGCCGGTAGCAATCTTGCAATAGTGACCTCAAACAGGCCTCTGGCCAATTCTGGTAAAACCGACCAAAAAAAGACCGGGCCTGTAACAGGAAACACTAACGGCGCAACTCCAGAAAGATGAACACCACACAAGCAATGCTATGGGCAAACATGGTGACGACATGGAAAAGGGCAGCCCGAAAGTGTGTAACTGTGCCACAGTTAAGATTTGTGGCCACAGCAGACCACTTGTACCATCATATTAGCGAACAGGTCAATGAAACTAAAAAATACCTCAGTCATGTAGGCCCAGGGAGTTTGATGTAGCCTGCCAGCAATTTAAAGAACTTTTGTTCAGCAGGTCAATAATAGGCGTGACAAGCTGCACAGCCACTGTTGCCATATATCATCAATTTATGAGAGTAACATAAGTCACAAGCATGTTTTCTTCTATGAGCATGCTCACTGCACAGAAGCAACTACAATAGAGGCCTATAGCTGCCTTGGGCACGATTTCTGCCCTTAAGAACTAAATCCTATAAAAGTAAGATATTCTTTTTACTTGACTCAAGTCTAGTCCAGTTAACTCAAACACAGTCTAGTTGACTCAAACTGCGACTACGACACACTCCTATCCAGCATCAGCTGCACAGACTGGCCCCACATTTCCTTTACCTCACCCCTCCACCCAGGGTTCCGCCTCCCTCTGCTCTCCTTCCCATCCCTTCACGCTCACCGTAGCCGCTTGCCCCGTGCAGCTGTTGTCGATAATTCCAATCATGCGCCGCGCCCATTTTCTGATGAACCACAGCCAGAATGTCCGTCCACGACCAACATTTGTTCCCCATGCTCACTTCCCACCTTTGGGAGTGACGCCTCTTGCTTATTATGTCTTTGGGATCCGGTGCAGCGCTCTCAGTCCCCCTCACCTTGTCGGAGTGATGCTGCCTGCACTGCTCCCTGGCCAGCTGCTCCCTGAGGGCCAGCAGGTCAGCCTGCTTCTCCTGGTCGAACTCGTGCCTCCACCGCTGCCTCTCCCGCTCCAGCTCCTCTCGAAACTTCTTCACCATCTCGCCCTCCCACACGGGCCGTGCTGGGGGGGTGGGGGGGCAAGCAACACCCAGAGTTCACTTGCTTTCTTAGCATCGCTCGCTCTTTGGCGTTACGAAAGGATGCTCTCGGAATGTCGCAGCCATGCCACTATCACATGGGAAGGCTTGCGAAGCCCTCACAATGCGCTCACTTCCCTCTCTCTGCCTTCCACTTCTCTCCCTTCCGTTTCCCATGCCGCCTTCTGGCAATTGCGCGAAATTTTGGCTTTTTCACAAAACCTTCACGTTCAGCTGGTTTCTTCGCACAGGATGCACTTTTAGTTGACTTTCCCACACTGCACTACAGCTGCGCTGAAATCAAATGCACTAAACTTGCACATAATACTCAAGTCTGCACACAACATTTGGGTGCAAGAGCAAATTGCTTTGCCAATGAGCCACATGTCAGCATCACCCAGATTCCAGGATCTTTCCCTCTTTCTATCCCACACCCCCTAATCCTCAATCCCTATGGCAAGTCGAGAAGGAATCCACATAACATTTGTTAAAAATCACTGTTCTAGAGCTTCCATTACAAAATGCCTACAACATAAAAAACTGTAGCAGCCAAAGGCTGAAAACAGAAACGAGAAAAACAATGCAAAAAGAAAGAAAAACAAAAATGACAAAAAATGCCTGCCTCAAAATTAACTGTTTTAAATTCAGCTTTTTCTCTTAGAATTAGGGAGAACACTTTACCCATGGCTCGCTGCAATAGAATCACAGCACCCGTTCCACAAAAAACCAGTCGAGTGATTCTTATACAATCAGGGCAACGAAAAATAAGAAATGCGAGAGACTCTTTCGACTGCAGCCCCGTAGTCTCACTATTATGACAGAAGCAATTTCATCAACACAGCCGCATCAATAGCAAGTTTTCGTGGATGTAAAAACAAAGCTACTGTCCAGAAGCTGAAGCTCATTCTATGTGCATGTCCCCACATCGAGAGAAAAAGAAAAGACGAAAAGAAGCACGGCCTTCGAAGAAGAGCAGATACCGCAATCTCCCACTGGAATGCATAGGCGCACTCACCTTTCTGTAGAACCCCTCTAAATTCGTGATGAAGCTTTTGCTCCACGTCTTGCTTCACATTTTCCTCCCTGGAAGCTAGCTCCTTGACGTGGGCCTCGAGTTGGCGCTTCTCTTCACAGGACCGTACGTAGAGCTCCTTCACATCATTGATGGTCTGCTGCAGCGAGCTGTAATTTGAACTGCAACGAAAAAAAATAGCAATAGCAGTGCATCACTGATTTGCCAATGCACATACACATGTTCCACACTGATGTCTGCGTAGGTAAGCAGTGCATAACCAACTAAGGACAGCTCATTACCGCTACATGTCTTTTAAGGTTTTTTTCCCTTTCATTTAAATAGCTTGTGAAACTTTTCACTTACTGTCACACTGGTCAAACACCAGAAGAGTGGAGCACTGTAACAGGTGCACCCTACACCATGGTTCAGTTTTTATACCGAGACACACACCTTTTCTGTTCAAGAATGGTTAATTTAATAAACTTGTTCAAATTAAATAGCCTCATGCATCTTATGCATGCATCACAAGCCGTTCAGAACTTCCTCCAATTAAAATACTTTGACGAATCAACATGTTCATTTGAATGATCCACGAACTAGATTCGAAGTGAGCTTGAAATGTTCTATGGCATATCCGCTTTCACATGCATAGCTAACTAGGTGGATAAACGGTGAGTCCACCGTGATAAAAAGGGACACCATTTCGGAATTTTCATCCATTTTCACAAACAGTGCTGCCACGCTAGAGGCGAGGCCTGACAGCTTATTGGCTTTTGCAGCAGGCACTAAACTTTCACTCATTAAAAAAAAAAATGACATTGCAAAACCTAGTGTCAAAAAACAAAAAAGAGAAAAACCATAAAAATAGATTTTCGCGGTAATGTTTTTAACTGAAAAACTAGCAACACTGTAGCGCTTCTCTTGTAGTACAAAACTAGAATTTAGCGCGTGCACAAGTTTACTGCAAGAATAAAATGCAAAAAAAGAATGAAGCTGGAAAAAAGGTGCTTATAAAAGAAGCACACGTGCTTCTAAAAGCATCTTAGCAGGGCTTGCAAAAGTGAGCCTTCCAAGGGCATCCCACTCACTTGAGGTCCTGTATTCTCGCCTCGTACTCCCGTGTTATCTGCTCTTTCTCACGCTCCGACAAGGACAAGAGTTCCTCCCTCAGCCTCTTCATGGCCCCATGGTGCATCTCCAAGATGGAGTTCTTGCACCTGAGGAGTCACAGCACACAAAGAACAACGCATTTTTCAGGCCACCAGTCTCTGCCTGTACGCAAAATAACACGCAAGGCAAACTCACGCCCAACTAAGCCCAGAACCACCAGCACTAGCACTTGTTGAAGCATTGCACTTGTTCAATATGTGGGTGCAAGCAGACTTTGTTAAAGTACAAGCTCGCTAATTCGAACTCGAAGGGGACCATAAAATTGTTCGAATTAAGCGGAGTTCGAATTAGCAGGTGGACGCTAGAACGAATGGACATCGTGCCATACTGCGCGGGCACAACACAATGAAGCCACCTCTGGATTCGTTATCGCGAATTAGGCGCTAGTACCACACGTTTTTGGCAAGTGATTTCGTGAATAATGTTAGTGGAGCTCGAACAGCGAACAAAATCAATTGATCTAATGTTGAAATAATGACACTGTTGATGCTTGAAAACACGTTTATTTACGTGACAGGGTCGAGTTGATCAAAATTAAAAGTAATCGGTCGATTACTTCTGCTTTGAGCCCACTCCTGGGCCGACTTCTTTGCCCAGGAGCGATGGAAACCAGGGGATCCCAGTTCGAATTAGCTGTTCTGGATACCGACGCGTTCGAATTATCGGCAGTTTTCCCCCATTGAAATATACAGGACTGTGCTGGGACCAGGGCGTCAGTTCGAATTAACTGTAAGTTCGAATTAACGAGCTTTTACTGTATACATTTTTTTAGAAGGAGTACTGACACGAAATCTCAAAGCTGAGATGACTAATTAAAAGGCGTCCTTTGTATATATAAATGTCTCCGAGAAAGTTTCAACAGTAACCGGTCAGTATAACATACTTTAAATTCATGTTAATCTGTGCGCGCGCATGACAAAGCTCAGAACGGATACCCTTTAGCGATCCACACCAGCATGACGCCACCTGCTACTCATGGCCCCACACTGCCAATGTGGGGGCCCCCGTGACGTGGCCAATGCGCTGGCTACGGTTGGCGTGCGCTGCTCCGGAGTGTGTATCACACATCACTGGTTTTGGGACTGACGCATGGAGATGGTAAAGACCACGACCGGTCTATAGATGGTATTGTCTGGGCACGCATGCGTCCACATTGGCAGTGGTGCGATGAGAATGGTAACGTCACGAGCGCCCTCCTGTCATGGCGGCCGCCGCGATGTTGGTTTCGTCTAAACCGGAATTGACACGAATAAACGAGGTTGTAAATAATTATTTACATTGCAACCAACCGTATAATGTGCCATTCTATGGTTAGTGGGCTGGTAGGCACCCATAACAGTGAAAAAAAAAAACGAAACACAAAAATTTTGTGTCAGTATACTCCTTCAAGAGAAGCATTCATTGGCCACTTCACCCTCTTCATGGTATCTGGCTGGCTGGCCATGCGACTACCTAGCCCCCAAAGCCCAGCCATCACCGCCTTGCCGGTGAAGGGCGCACCCGAGCACATAAGGTGCTATTGCAGTGAAGCAAACTTAAGTGCTAATGCAACGCCTGCGCCCACTACTCACACGACAGAATTTCCTCCCTACAAGGATACAACATGTATCCTTACCAGGGGATGCCCAAAATAAAGACGAGGCAGTTGAGCCTTGTTAGGGCGAAATCGCTCGCTCACGTGTCAATGGCCTGTGCCTTGTCCTCCGCACAGGACCTGATGACCATCTCCTTTTCCAGCAACAGCTGTTTTTCCTGGAACTTCAGATGCTCGTAGGCTGCCTCTGTCTGGCACAGCTTGTTCTCCAGGGTCTGTGAAAAAGAAAATCAGACAAGGTCCTCAGCATGCAGCAAGCAACGGCTACTTTCTCCTTTCTCTTTTCTCCGCGTCCTCACCTGAACTTGCCTCGTCAGCTCGTCCTTCAGGTCTTGGAACTGGGACTCCGTCTCCGAGCCATCCCTGCCCTGAAGCTTCTCCTGCAGCCTGGCCACTTCATTCTATAAAAAGGATGCGTTGGAACTGAGTGAGCCAGCCACACGTGCCTCAGCCAGTAGCGGATGCAGAGTGATAATTTCAGAGAAGTGGGGGCACGAATTTTAATGTTAGTTCAAAAGGTGATTAATTAAGCAGATCTGTCCTCCCCTACATTGCGTCGGCCACTGGTGTCAGCCCATCTCATTAGTCACTTGCTTTTACCTCACTCGCATATCATTGCATTTTCAAGCTTGTCTGACCAATTTTGGCACAAATACATCAATTTTTTAAGAAGCCCTATCAGCAGTGTAGATCAAGGCAGCCTTTTCCTTATGAAAGACCTTGTCGCTTAGTACCGGTGAGAATATTAATAAAACTAAGCTTAAAATGACTACAAATAAAGCTTCGCAAAACATGGTCAACAAGACTGAGAACATAGGCAATCTAAGGAGAGAGGGAAAGCAAAGATTCACTAAAGCAACTTGGCCCTGTCGAGCTAATCAAATGCGGTCGACTTTATTCTGTATTAAGGGCATACAAGGTCTCTAGTATACGAATACAGTGAATTGATGCATATTTCTGTTCATTATGCACTATGTGAAGCTGGCAAAGAAACAGCCACCAAAAAAATACAGCACTAAGAGGAGTGATGCAGGCCATTTTTTATTTCTGGGGATTCCCAGATCAGCAAAGTTTCTGCTGCCAGAAAGTCCTCCTCAGCCTTGCCAGACTCTTGTGACATGGGAGAGAAATTAACTCCACAACTACTTGTTAGTCTCTGAGCGAAAAGGGGTTTTCCATCACCATGCAAACAACAAGAAAACTGTGAAGGGTTCAATACTTGCAGGTAAAACAAAAGCATATTAATTTGCCTTTTCAATGTCTCCCGAGAAACTTTTTTTTTCCAAACAATCCTTTTTTTTGCTAACATCACAGCATAGCCTTCAAAATAAGAACAAGTCACAGTTTTGTGAAAACAAGCACACGAAGAAGACCAACCTCGGTCATCTCCAGCTTCCTCCGGAGCTCGCCAAGGTCTCGGTCGGCCAGCGAGAGGCTGTCCCTGGCCCTGAGCACCTCGGACCGAAGGTGCCCCACTTCCCGCTGGCACAAGTGCACTTTCGATTCGGGGTCCTCATGTGCTGATCTGGTGGATGACCTGGCTGCCAGGCTGTCATCACTGTGAAAAACGATGAGCGGGGAATGTGCGGTGCCCACTTGAACTTACCCAGAAGGAATAAAACAGGTCTTAAATACAAAAAAAAAATTTTTAAGGAGGTAAAATCTACCAATTTTTTTTTTTGCCGGCAGGAAAAGAACACTCCGATCGTCATACGTGCCAGCCACACTAGTGAGTTTAGAATTAATTTCGGTCCCCTTGGTATTTTTATTCCATCTTGACTGTTGGGCATTTTAGCGCGCGCACGTGCATGAGGATTTTAATTTCTGGTGCTACAACCAATAACCAAAGTTAGGGCTACATACCCTGCGATGAAACACTTTCCCTCTTGTTGCACTTCCACGGTAATTTCAACAAAGCAATAAAGCTCCGCTAAGCTCCTCATAAAGTAAAGTAATCAAGCTCAAATAAGTTCGTTATCAAACAAAAAAAATTATGGCCAACATTCACCCCAATGCGATACAATCTAACGTACAGAAGTCTGAGCACAATAATTCTCCTAGGACAATACTTCACGCAGCACGTCCTAAAGCTGCCACTTTAAAGTGAGAAACAGAATTCCAGATCTGGGCATGTGCCATGCACGCATATGTGTGAAAATGTGTGAAAATCTGAAAAGGAAGAGCATCAATGAAAAATGGAAAGAGAAAAATTAAAGTTGACTATGCAAGCAAAAGCCCCTTTCTTTAAGAGAAAGATAGTTAAAATGCGAAGCTTATTCGACCGTTTCGGATAGACATTGGCTTCATAACACAAGGAACCTAAGATCGATTCCAACCACGGATAAAGTGTTTTTTTCTTGAGGTGCTTGACGTGCCTTTGCTTATCATCATCATCCTGATTTTGTGAAACCCATAGTGTAAGTTGCTTTCCTGCAGTGGGATTTGGCAGTACATTGGATGCCATCAATTAGGCATAGAAAGCTCTTCCTTAAAAAGCACATGCATGCCCAAATGCAAATCAATGCCTGCAGAAAGCCTGCTTACCTTTTAGACAATTCAGGGTTACGGGCCGCCAGGCTGGCCTTGGGCATTATTAGCAGCCGGTACAGGTCATCAACTCCTTCCTGAGACAACGGTGCGACGACATCAGTCGCCTGCTCGCAATGCAAAGGGTGTGCAACGGGGACACAAAGAACCGACCTCTAGCCGCTTCAATTTCTGCCTCTCCTTGCCCCGCTCCTCCTGAAGAAGCTGGAACTGCTGCAGCAGCTGCCTCGAATCTGCAGACGTGCCTAAAACCGAAACAAATGAAATTAAAAAAAAGAAGCTCTCTTATAAACCTGAAGGAGAGTATGCCTTTACTTCAGGAAAAGAAGACCGCCGAAGTAAAGTTGCCCACACAAAGAACGAGTTGAGCAGCAATAGTAAGACTCACTGCTTTCTAGGAACTGGTGGCACTGTTTCTGGCTGTTCGTCAGGGACTGCGTGAGCTGGTTGATGGTGTCAGCCTTCTCCAGAAGCCTCGCTTCAAACTGCCGTTCCCGCTCCTCAAAGCGGGCTTTACATAACTGCATTTCTTCAGCCTGCGGGCACAAGCAGAGCTCAAAATTATCGCAAGGAAACTTAGTTCATGGTTGTTATCGGCTCTGCTTTCATTCTGGCAGGAACTGATACTACAACACGCCTAAATGTCTCTGATCTGTTCAATGCCACCCTGTGAATTCGCTAGTGTGTCATCATAGCCAACGACACCAGATTATGCAATGAAGGTAATGAAAGGAAATGTTATTCCTTAACCTAATCTTGCCACGAAAAATGCGTGCTTATCAGCTGAAACGCGCCAAACAAACTGATCTGACACGTTTACAGCCCCCTTGAGTATGGCTTTGAAACTATAATCTACGGTGCTACATGTTGATACAGAAGGGAGTGATGCGAGCACCAGATGAACACAATGCACAAGAACAACGTTCCGCCATTCCCAAAGTTCATCTCACATAATGAACATGCACCTGTGTTTGAGGGTCATGGGCACTTCTCAATGACCCTAGAACATTCGCATCCAGTGTTGACAACCTTGCTAGATTGGTATAACTTAACCAGGCTACACTAACATTGCAGTAACAGTAATGTAACTCTACGGTGATGGCAAAATACCTGAAACAGTGAACATGCACCAATGTTTGAGAGTGAAAGACTTTCATCAATGGACCTGCAAGCATTTGTGTCCAAACCTCATTGGACAGCATCTGCCACGGTGGCTCAGTGGCTAAGGCGTTGTGCTGCTGAGCACGAGGACGCGGGTTCGATACCCAGCCGCAGTGGCCACTTTCCTGATGGAGGTGAAAAGTGAAAACGACCATGTGTGCAAGATTTCGGCGCACGTTAAAGATCCCCGGATGGTCAAAATTGATCCGGCGCCCACGCGCCTCATCACCTGCGTTGCGTCGGCGCATTAAACCCTACAATGAATCCATCAAGTCACTGGACGGCACTGTTCCCAGTGTGACTGCCAGTGAATCACCTTTGCGGCCAGGCTCCTGGTGAGCTGGTCGATCTTCTCGTGCAGGCCGTACAGCTCGTCCTGGTGCTTGAGCTTCTGCGTCTGCAGCAGCTGCTCGTAGTCGCGCTTGAGCCGCACCAGGCTGCTCGAGCCACTCAGCTCCGATATCTGCTCCTGCAGCATCTTGATGGTGGCCTCTGCCACCCGCATCTTCTGCACATTCTGCGCATGGTGGGGGGACACAAACAGAAAACAGCTCAGCACCACACAGTTCTTGCACCACAAGGAATTGGGAAAGACGGGGTACAGCCACCGCCATCTACCCACCCCGCTCCCTTCTTCCTTTTTTTTTGCTACTAAGCGGGCAGTTTTTGTGCCCCTTGCACCCCACTGTGCAAGGCCGTGGAAATAATCGGTAGGTGCATCGATAATTTATTACGCACACAAATCCCCATCATCATACGAGGAAAAGAACGATCTGCGTCTGCTTAGCTTGTTCCTCAACGCGGAGCTCAGTGCTAGCTAGCCCCAATCACCCACATTTGCTGCAGGAGCAGATTAAACATGCAACCTCCACATGTCATGTCTACTGCGTGCGATTGCTCAGCAGCCATTGTTTTGGTAATGCTATCGCTCCCACAGAGATCACATAAGCAGCACCAACTGTTAAAATACTACGCCCCATATGCAGTAAAATAAAACTAATTTTTTCCCACATTTACACACCACACAACAAGGATATTGTGGTATCACCAAAGGCCAAGGCACAGGTGTAAGAGGCCACTAGAAGCTACTGTTTACATGCAAGCGCTGAAGAATGTGAGGAATAAGATGCATTTTTTTTTTTACAGCGGAGAGCCGATGCACTTTCTACCGCCTTTTATTTACACATAGCACCTTTCGCGTAAGGCACATACAATCACAATATATATACACACCCACCTTCTACTCCCGCTTCCCCCACTTGACGTAGAGTCTTCCTGCCACAAAAAAGGCTACCTCCTCCTCCTCCTAAATTTTAATGACCATTAGACGGTTTGCATCTAGTATTTTGTGACTCAGCAAAGCCTGTATACAGCGCACAAAGAAGCCTGCTATTTGCTGTAGCGCGTTTACAATTTCAGGTGTGTGATCAAGTTATTCTTCCACGCATCTTTCTTTCAATCGGCTAAACTGACCTAAACGGTGCTAAACTGAAGAGCACAGACATGAACAACATGCTCAGCTATAGCTGAAACATTTTAATAAGTTCACAAAAATTTTCGCGACAATTCAGAAACCAACCTCATCTCCGGACTTGGCCTCAGCTTCCAGCTGGCTCTGAAGCGTGACCAGCTTGACTGAGAGTTCAGCATTTTCGCTCGTCTTGCTTGCAAGGGCTTGACTGGCTTCGTTGTAATTTTCCAGATATCGCTGTACACTGGCTGCAAGAAAACAAAAAGAAAATGAAAATGAGAATCAGAGCAGTGTGCAAAACAACAAATTAGCAATGTACTAATATGCAATCTGCATAGCAGCCTGTTTGATATGGAATGTGCAAGCATGAATACAATCAATCCTTCAAATAAAAAAGACAAATACATTGGTACCCCAACGAAAAACAATTTTTTTTTCTGGTAAACTGGGCGCAATACATACAAAACTTCACTGCACTGCTTGTTAGCTTTGAAAGTAGCAAAGAGTTTTAAAACATTCACCCTATGGAGTAAGACTGCCTTAATTCCATGTTTGTGGATTGCTTTACTGCGTTGTTCGTAGTCGGGACAAACCAACTCTGCTTGAAAGCAGACATGCGCACCAATACACTAGAACCAGTTTCACACAATGTCCTGGTTAGTACAACTCTCAATTGTGAGCACTAAAAATTCCCCGTAGTACGTTTTCCTGGATAGTACGTTTCTCCCCCGTGTTTTTTTTTTAAACATATCAACGACGTTCTACTGTACCCCACTGTACACAAATAAGGAATACCTTTTATTGTAGTATTTTAAAAAAATGTGAGGCTGTTTAAAAGCGCAGGTGCTCTTGAGCCACAATGAATCAGAAAGAGGAAAAAATCACTGCAACACATACTGGAATTTTCCCATTAGAGGCTCTTATATTTTGGTTCTCATTAGTTGTACACGGCGTGGTGCTATTTTCTGTTAGATATGCACAGTTGCGTATAGTGCTGTTTTAACCTTTTTGTCGCCTTTCCTTCATTTTTACTTTTAACGTAGCCTACGTGCACATTTCAGTTGTTTGCATTCCGTTGGATTATAATTTCACCCTGCTTGTAATTTGCCCAGCTTTTATATAGAGGTTGTCTCATCATTTATCGCACAGATCTGTCTCTTTTCTTCTTCACTGCTAATGTCCAAAGATAGGCACCAAAGACCAACCCGTCGGTCACTGGTTATCAGAGTAGAATTATCACTGTGGATAGACTGCAACCTGTGACAGGCCAACACTACCATTATTCATTCTGAGCCTGAGCATTTGTAGTGCCTCGGAATATCTCGCCAGAACCAAACACTATTCGCACATACTGAATACTCAGCTTTCAAACCTGAATACAAGTAGAACAACAAGAACTGTCTGATCGGCGTTCAAAGTGTACAATGCTCGCACACCACCCGTGCACCGTACAAACCTTGGAGGGAGGCCACCTGATCCTGCAGAGAGCACACCTCCGCCCTCGAGGACTCCTTCAGGTTTTCCAGGTCAAGCTGGAGCCTCTCCACTTCCCTCGTCCGTGCCTTGTACAACACCTGGAGCTGGATGTACTCATCTGCAAAGGATGAGGCAAAGGAGTGCGCAAGAAATGAAACAAGGGGCTTGTCTGCGAAAGACACATCACCCCCAACCACAAGCTAACTGCGGAGTGGCCTGAGAGTGCATGAATTAATGTGGATTACTGCAACCACATCCCACTAACTTTGGCCCCGACCATGCATAAGGTTATACACAGATGCTACAACCGCGTTCCATGAAAATTTGCGCTAGACTGCACACAGTGGGACCTGCAATTTCACAGAAAAGAAAAAGGAAATTGGAACAAGGAGGTTCAAGACACCCTCAGTCTTGTGAAAATAAAAAATTGGCTGGCAATTACGATACTCCCTAATGCGAAATTTGGGCGCAGCTGTTAAGCTGTTTTGATTGTGCAAAATATGTTGAGGCAAAGGAGTTTCAGACAGACATAATTGCATGGTTACCGAAAATTTGTATTTGCAGCGGCAGACGAAGCACAAGCACGGGTTCCCTCGCACAATGTACAGCCCTGACTCTGGATTCTAGCGTCGGCGGTGCACAGCCTCCGCTCGGGCAGCTCGTTTAGCTGCAGCGGCTGACGAAGCACACGACCGGTTGCCTCACTGGCAGTTGAGCACTCACTCCTGATAGCTGCAGTGCGCTGACGCTGCACTCACTCATGGGTTTTCTCGACGGCAGCGATGGCGAGCCTCTGCGTCGGCGGCGCGAAGTGCGTCTCAGGAAGGGACCGCAACTCGCGTCTTTGGAAGTGAACGCACATCATCGTCACATGCACGCCCCCCTCACATTTTTGCCAAGTGTCGCGCAGACAAGTGTCTTGTGCGGGCACAGCATACTGCCCACACCTCCCCGTACAGTCGGAGAAGCGTCCTGCGCCGCCACGGTGAACCACCCTTTCCTCAAAATTTTGCGAATGTCTCTAAACACCAGAAAGATAAAAAAAAAAAAAACATACACAGGACGACTGCTAGCATTCGCCCTGTGTTTTTCCTCCTTTGCTTTTTTTCACTCGTTGGTCTTCCCATTGTTCGTTCAGTTACACTGCCATCACCGCCACGAAACTCCCGATGCGGCCGCCAAAGGCTGCGCCTAAAAAGAGCAAGGCAGTCACCCCAACCCCCTTTTTTCCTAGATACTAGTTGAATTGAGTGCCAAACAGGACATCAGGCGATGTACTCCATTCTTTCACCAAAACTAGTTCCCACCAACAGTAGTTCCCACCAACTAGTTCCCAGAAATACAGTACCCACCCATTTCCTCGAGTGACTTGGCCTGAAGAGGGGATGGCTGAAGGCCACTGTGAGCGACAGCCAGGTTTTGACGAACTGGGCCATTGCTCCCACCGTTGAACTCATCCCCAATGCCCTGGCCATGGAGACCGTGACCTCCAAGTGCAAGGCCGTTGGTGTAGCTCTGGGTGTACCCGTCGTGCTGCTGGCCACTGCTGGGCATATTTTGGTGACCGGCCACGACATAGTCTGGAGAAGGGAACGCCTGCCTCATGTAACCCTGCAACAAAACGGTGCACTGGTCAATGCCCACGGCTCTTTACGGAGAAGTCTGAGAAATGCCACATTGGCCCGAGATGTACAGATAATTGTTGAGGTGTCATTGCCCCTCACCCCAGCAACCACCTGAAATCCAAAAGGCCCGTCTGATTTGCCTCTGCTTACTGAGGTGACCTCCCTGACACATATGATAGAAAACAATGAAAAATGGGCAAAATAGTTCGATATGGTGCGGTACAGTAGAAACGATGAGTCTGCATAGCAGGTGTCAAACACAAGAAAGCAGAGCATGATTGTACATGGGGCCCAAGACTGCACCAGGGTAGAAAAATTAATGGAAGAAAAAAAAAAAAAAAAAAAACTAAACATGACTGCTCCTTCTTTTCACCGTGCACATGCTAGACAATTTTCTTAAATCTCGCTTTGGTTTATTTCATTGTACAATGTATACTGTGATGACTGACATCCCCAGGCCAGGCCAGGCACCGGCCAGGCACAGGCGCGCGCGTCCATGTTCTGAGGTGCGGCCACTGCATCTCGACCGGTGCTACAGAGAAGGTGTCCCGTCACATTTTCCAGGCCTCAACACGCTCCAGCAATGCATTCGAGGTCTGCATGCAGTGCTTCACCAAGGTCACCCTGGCACAGTGTCGAGTCGACTGAAACATGAGCGCATTGTCACCTCGTTTTCCCTTTGAACTCTTGGTCAGACTTGTGGCTTTTCATGTTGCGTGTGTGTAGTCCATTTGACTGTAATTTGTTTCGCTAGTTTCCTTTTGTTAGTGTGTTTTTCCGCGTGTGAATATATCTACCGCTGTTTTCTGAAATCTTAACGAGCCATGGCGTCATCTGTTTCTTCATCCTCCTCGGCGGGTCACACACCCGCCTGTTGACACGCGGCCTCACATATACATGCATCCACTGGTTTTAACCTCAACCTTTTGCATAATGCCCCAAAGAACCTGTTTCCAAATAAATCAATGAGGCAAGGTACATTTAAAAATCCCTTTGTGCCTCCCTGAGAGTTAAGGCAACATATGGTACCTGGAGCTTAGTTTATGTTAAGACATGGCACTGCCCTGGAACTTGTGAGCAGTGGTAATGACCCCTAGCATAGGCCTGGCCCGATATAGGCCCAGAAAATTCCACCTCACCTGCCCTTCTGTAATCGGGGTGGATGTTGCGCCTCCATATCCAATGAGTCCCGGGAGGTTTGAAATACCTGAAAGTAAATAATACTTAATAATGGACCGAGGGAGACCAATTACTACATCCTCGCTCTTTACGAGCTCTAACGGAGTGATCAACAATGAACCAAAAATGCAGTCTTTCAGAAAGGACACAATAAAAACATTTACTCCACCCCCCATAACTTTTTCTAGGCATGTTATCAACATTAATCGATAGAATCAGTAATACAGCAGTTAAATGTATCACTTATACACGCATAAAACTCATACAAAACTACGAATTCTCACTCAAATAAAGATACAGTATGGAAAAGATTTAAAGCACCTTTGGAGGTACTGTTGCCAAGAAGTACCTCAATTAAAGTTGAATCCAAACTCAATGGTCGACTGACAAATGTTTATTAAAAATAGAAATTTAGCATTAATGAACTTCATGTGCCCTAATGCCTGCTGTAACAATCATTCCGATATTGTCTGTTGCAAGTGAATATACATTACAACTGGCACCTTCGAAAGTGATCTGCTTGAACATAAGATGTTCATAAGATGCCACGGTTTTGTAGTATCCAGCTTACCAGAGCGACATCAACATTATCACTGGCCGAACAAAGCTTGTACTTTGCTTTCAACGGGCCTACATTTATGGCTTTCACACACAATCCTAGTTGTGGATTGCTGTACTTAATTCTGTGAGATAACTACTTTCCTCAGAAACAATTTCGCATGTCCGACTTCAAATTCATTATAACGATGTGCTTTTGGGACTGTACAAGCAAGTGAAGCGAAGACACGAAATGAGGTCAAAACAAGAGCCACTCTCTTCCGCTTCAGCAGCATCGCTGCATCTCTCCCAAACATCTTACTTCTCCTCAGAATTAATGTTAGCCCAGAAAGTAAGTAAAGAGCTCACTGATCAGCAGAAAGGTCTTCGTCGTAGTCATCGGACAGTCCCTCCAGGTCGTCGAACCCATTGGCAACTGCCTGTTGAAGCTATGACATCAAAACACATTGGTCAGAATTTACCATTAGTATAGCCTGCTGCACATGAAACGTAAGAGGTAAAAGAAAAGTTATACAAAGCCTACGGAATAAGCCATTAAAAGCAACCCTTAAAATTAGATCACAATATTTAAAATTCTAGGCGAATGCCACTGATGCACACTGTGCACAGCATGGTGAAGTGAAGGTGACTTGGGAAGGTGAAGTCACTGTAATAACCGTGCCACACGTACACGAAAAATGATAATGCTTAATGCCTTAAGTTCTAATGTCATTTTTGGCTTAAGGAGTCCGAGTTCTGCACAACTCATTCACCTTCGCGAACGCCTTAAATCTGCCTACTCTTGAACGTGATGAGCACCAAATGAAGCCAACGAAACTCTTAGCACCAGAGTGTCGATGCAAAAATGTAGCTGAACTTAATAAAAACAAGACGATTTTTTTGTGCACAACTGGCGGCGAAGTTTTGAAGAAGATGAAGTTCACTAGAACAGCGGCAAAAGGAAAAACATCGCATTACTCTTCGGGTTTAATTTTTCAGATTTGGCTACCGCTGACAGGCGACGGCAGCTGCTGAAGCCACTTTTAGAAACACCTCACACCATTTTTAAGACACCTGCATTTCTCATAGCGTTTTCTTTCACAAAAAACAGTTTTAACTCTTGTAAGAGATTTTTCTCCGCTTTAAAGATTTTGAAAATATGAGTGAATTTCTCTTTTTGGTCATGATTGCCATCATGCCTAACACATTTAATGCCTTTGTGTTTTCGCGTGTACCATGGCCCACCCAATTAATGACATTCGTTATCTTAAGGCCTTAAACACTTAATGTCATTTTTCGTGCACGTGTGGCACTGGGTATAACTTACGACTTTATCAGGTGACATTTGTCAATTGATGAAAACTTAACTACTGCTCAATCCCCACTAAAGTGACCCGCCCCCAACCCAAAGACAGGTGCCAATTTATCGTGCTGAGTTGTGAGCTGTGGAAGGTTTACTTTGCCACTTAGTAAGAACTTTCTGCGTATCAACTACAATTTGATATACCGGGAAACCTTCATAAACTGGTATCACTGTGACACCTTAGACTGCTGTGCAATGTGCAATAAGGCACCCAGCAACTTTGTGAGCCCTTGCGATTAACGACAAATTTCCAGCAGTCATGCTGAAGGAATTTTCCTCGTTCTTAATCTGTTTCGCAAGTCGATCAGTTCATCTGTTTAACATGTCATCTCAGACCAGCTTTATCAGCGGTGAAATTTTACACGTAGCTTTTGCGAGGCAACTCAAATTCAGCTGAAACAAGTTTGCTTTAGGTAAGCGAACTGTATTGAATGTACTGAATTATGTAAGGATTCTATGGGTGTATCTAGAGCAGCCAACTGGTTTCTTGAAAGATTTTGTGAAAGGTAATGCCCCTGCTACACTGGTGTCCAAATGTCACGAACTGAATGTCATTTGACCCACACAGGGGGCTTCAAATGCCATTCAGAATCCGCCGTGCTCCACTACAATTTCGATGGAATTTGAAAGCTTTAACAATCGCTTACCGTGCTGCGTGGCACTGCTGCTGTCGAGTTCTGTTTTCATGCAATAATGCAACAATCAAATTTAGCAGCAGTCTTTGGCAGTAAAATGATACCACATTATAAACAACATAAGCTTTGACACTGTTTTTGCTTAATTCTGAATCACAATCGAAGTTTTTTGTGCTATCCGGCCACACTGGTTTGTCGCTTGCTCGCACTAATGCTGAGTATGGAGTTATTACATCTTGATATTATGATTTGAGTGAACAAGAAGTAAAAAAAGTCCCACAATTAAGAATATTTTTTTGTTTATGCTGACTTGCAATGCTGTGCGCGAGAGTACTAGAAATGGCATTTGAGAGCCACAAATGTCTCTCTGGGTGCTCATTGGGCTCAAATGTCATCTGACCCAAATGACACTTCAAAACCCAGTGAGGCAGCACAACTTCGCATTTGAGTCAAATGACATTTGATTCAAATCCCATTCGGACACTAGTGTAGCAGGGGTATTACCTTTCACAAAATCTTTCAAGAAACCAGTTGGCTGCTTCTAGATACACTCACAGAATCCTTACACGATTCAGTACATTCAATACATACACGATTCAACACACTAATAATATTAAAGTTTTGCACGATTCAATACATCTCACTCCCTTGCTGGTTTCATACCACCACTGTAAAACTGTTACTGACATCCTGAAAGAAAAAAAGAGCTTGAATCAATCACCCACAGTTTAACTGCCTTCATGTATCATTTTTGCAACAAGTTTACCATCTAACAACAAAAAATAATTAAACAAGCATATGGCTGATTCGCACTGCTTGAACCTTGAAGAAGTAACAATGGCATTAAAACACCACAGAAAGTCTGCAGTCGTCACTTGCGTTCACTGCAGTGTCTTTAAGAGAGGAATTGCGTGGGTGAGAGCAGGGGGCAAATATCTGCGACCCCCCCCTCCCCCCATTTGCCTCATCCCGATACTTGGAAGAATAAAAATAAAATAACTACCTCTTCGGCTTTTTTTCTCACTTCTGCCGATGCCTCATCGTCTTCCTCGTGATCCCGGGCAATGTCGAACTTGAGATCTCCAGCGGCGTCAAGCAAGCTCATCCCTGGCTCCACTGGGAACGATCAAGACATGGGTCAAAGCAACGGGGTTCGCGCAACAAAATAACACGCACAAACAGCATACACACAGATTTTCTTTTTAAATTTCGCCGCGTTTCTGCCATGCCTCACGGTTTGACGGGAGATGAAGCCGTCACTAGTGCATGTTCCATACCGAGTACAGGCAAAGCTTTGCAGTCAAGTAATCGCTTTCCCAGTTCTGAAATTGATTCCGATTTTAAAGAAGTGTTTTCACGAGACCGCACGCAGAAAACGGTTCCCAGGCTGCAGTGATGATCGGTTGCCTTTTCCCAAGCAGATGCAACTTTCCCCCGGGAATGTGTCTTCACTGCGCAACAACTAAGCGCTGCAAACGTGCCCCATATGTTTCGTGGGCTTCATAAACCGAGGTGCCTATTGTAGCCAACGAATACAAAAAAAAAGTCGGCCAATCGCGATAACCACGAGCGAAAATTAGTGCTACAAAGCGGAGAGAAGGGTGAACTAACAGTTGACTGGCACTCGCGTGCAACTCACCGCGAAAGCTACGCGAGCCCGCGCTTTGCAGAACGCGATATGCCGTACTGCTTTCTGCTTTCTTGTATTAACAGCATGCAAGGTGTACCAGCAATTGCCGTGCGTGTTCGCCAGAATGTATTTTGTTCACAATTCAGCTGCGAAAACGATCGGCTCAAGTGAAAAGAACGCTCACTTGCGGCAGCCGGTCAGCCCGATGGCGGGCGAAAGACGTCAGCCCACAGGTGTACGGTCTGGAACAGCATGAGCCATCTGTACCGAGCACAAACGGGGTCGGCCCGGTAAGGAAAAAAAATTAAACACCGATCGGGAACAGGCGCTCCGCCAGCAGTCATTACACAGTAAACAAAAACCTGAACCGGGGCGCTCGCGCGAAACAAAACACACGTTCAAGAGTTTGAAGTCATCGGCATCTGCGTGAGCGTTGCGTAATTGTGAGTTCTTCTGCCAGAATGTGAACCAAGGTTTCATTCAATACAACGCTTTTACTGTAAATTTAAGCTATTTTTATTACGTTATTTTTTTATATCATTTGTAATATTTGCAGTAATTTTGCTTATTTATAGTCACGGCAGGTAGCGCACTCAAGCGGCTTTTTTGGGGGGGTTCTTGCGGTTTTTATCTATCCTCAAACATGGAGGAAGCCCTCAAACAATTGGGCTCTTCGATTTACAGTCTTGGACTCACCGCGGACTGCTGAAAAGCAGTCCGGCATTCGATTTTCCCATGTATCCCTATGCTTCGGGGAATCCTCGGACTACCCGCGGACCACCCGCGGTGAGTTCGAGACTGTAAATAAAAGGGCTGTGGTGCCGTGTATGAATTGGTGCCGTGACCAGGATTCGAACCTGGGTTCTGTTGAAAACCGGGGAGCGGGCGACGTAGAGAGAGGACCACTTTATTGTACCAGTGCAAGAATCATTCCGGAAAAGCCTAATGATGATGGCACGCGCCACCTCGTTCCCCGCATCCCCTCAGTTCATGCCAGGATCGTCGTCCTCTTCCTGTCCCGGTCGCTTTAAATAGGTATGCAACAGTGACCAAGACAGCTCAGAGTTGGGAATTCGAGGGGATCAGAAAAGAGGAAGTTTGGGATTGTGTTCACATGAAGTAGACACTGGCTAGCATTAGAGTGAACTCTAGCTTGCATTGTCTGATGCCTTCGGGGTCAGCAAAATTTTTATGTTCACCTATTTCTTTAATCTTCTCGGAACAAAATATGTGTAAATCGGCCATGCAAATACCAGACATAAGCTACATGTTCCCTAATGAATAGTAATTATCACTCGAAACGCCCAACCTGCAGCAGCACTCGTACACTAACACATCACATGGGATCACAGTAGCAATTTTCATACAGACAAAGCACCAGAGAACAAAAATTCAGCTATGGAAGGCAAACCTTGGCTGGCTCCACCCTTCAGCAACAACAAAAGTCCTCTTTTCAATAAAAGTTTATTCATTCCTCTGTGTCCTCATCAGGTCTCCTCAATCTGCTGCCTCAGCCTGTCTGTATTGTTTCCTTTTATATGCAAATATGGTGTATTTCTGGCTCCAGCGAGAAATACACCTCCTGGCCCATATGCTGCATCTAAATCCAAAGGGCATTTAGGACTGTTAGGACTTACATTGCTCCACAAGTTTGCCACGAGTTTCGTGCATACACTGGTATATATGTTCCAGAGGAGGAAGGTTCTATTTTGGAATGTAATGTGCGCTTCGCTACAAGGAAAGCTTTCTGAACTGTGGCCATCCTTCTCAGTAAATGGTGTGACGTGCTCCTGCCAATGCGAAGCGATGGCTCTTGTCAATATTCAACCGCTCCTGGCAGACCGGCCGTCTTGAGCCTGGGTGGAAGCGCACTCGCATCGTGCCAGTTCTGAAACCTGCCAAATACCCCTCAAATATTGATTTGTATCGGCCTATAGCGCTTCTAAGCTGCATCGGGGAAGATGGTATTGCTTCGCTTAGATGCAGGATCTGACTGACAAAAGCGTATATCCGTCGCAGATGTCGGGCTTCCGCAAGGGACGGAGCAGTATTGTCAACGTCATTGCCCCTGCAACACATGTGAAGCACACAAAGATCCAACGCCACATAACCATTGCAGCCTTCATTGACATCAAATCAGCATATGACTGTGTTCTCGATGAAGCTGTTCGGACAGCACTGAGGTCTGTAGGCATCGCGAGACGAATGTACGACTGAATGTCTGATTAGGTACCTCTCTGATAGGAGCATCTACATGTCTGTAGCAGACGGTGAGACATCCTTCCATAACGTGACCCGCGGTGTCCTTGCGCAGGGTGGGGTATTGAGCCCGACTCTGTTTAATATTTCGATGATTGGCCTTGGAAGATGTCTGACAAAATCAGTTGAAATATCTGTATCTGGTGCTCGGGGCCGCAGCAGGTGTGCTCCAGTCGAGGCTCCAACAGGCAGTCAGCGTGATTGAAAAATTTTTCGCGACACATGGCCTTGATATATCACCGGCCAAGTGCGCCGCAATCGCCTTCACAAAGCGGGACGTCTCAAACTACCAGTTAACAGCCGCAGGCATACAGATTCCTTATGTCACCTATCACAGGTTTTTGGGTGTTACCTTCGACCGCCATCTGACATGGACGCCGCACATCCAAAGCCTAAAAGAGAAGTTAACGTCATTCGCGCACATTTTCGGCATGCTTTCCAACGGCACTAATGGATGTAGCGTCAGCTACATCCATCATGTACGACACCTTCCGCGAAGGCTTACTTCGTTATAGCCTCCCAGCCCTGCCTTCTCTCTCCAAAGGGAATTTTAAAATACTAGAGGGGTTGCAGGCCCGAATACTGAGGATATGTCTTGGTGTCCCAAGGACCACCTCCCCAGGGGGAACCATGACAGAAAGCAGGCGGCTTCCGCCCACTGCTTTGCAGGCAATGGAACACTTTGGATGCGCCTGCGCGTTGTGGCAAGGCAACATGGGCATCCCCTAGCTGCCGCCTGGGTCTTTGAAGCACAGCATGATCTGCCTTCCCAGTATCAGCCTTCAGCCTCGTCTCCTCACCCGCCAAAGCTTTTTTCCTCCAATGAAAATTGTCGCCACGGTACCTGTATTTAAGCGGAAGGCGGATATACCAGCCCCAGCTCTAAAGTTCTTTGCCTTGGAGCATATTAACAACCAATACAAAGGCCCCACTCATGTGTACACTGATGGCTACATCGTCGGTGATAGGGATCTCGATTCCTTCATCGCTCACTACCACCTGCGCCCTACTTAGCCTACAACAGTGCTACCGAGCTGGCTGGATGGCGCGCTGCCTTTCAGTATATTCTAAAGCAGCCAGCCAATCAATGGCTGTTTTTACAGACTCACCCGAGAGCTGGAAAATCAATCTTTTGCACAGCGTAGATCTGCAGTGGCTTCCTGCCCACTGCAGAGTTTCCGGCAACGACGCAGCTGACAAAGCCGCCTCATCTGCCCACAGTCTCTGCACTCAAGCTCTGCCGATCCCATTCATGAGAAAGGATGCAGCAATACTCGCCTCATCAACCGCATGGAAAGTGCAGATATCTGGACTGACAAGGCAGCAATGCGCACCTGTTCACACGATTGATCCCAAGTGCACCTTCAGAATGCCACCTGGGCTCAGCAAGCGCGAGAAAGCCATTCTGCACATTCTGCACAGGCTGCACTTGAATGTGGCCTACACGGGACATTACCTCTACAAAATCCAGCAGGTATCTTCGCCTTTTTGGTCCACCTGTGGCTCACGAGAAGACATTCATCATGTTATATGTGTGTGCCCAAAGTACACCGTGCACAGACAGAAACTAATACATATCATCCTTGTGCAGGCAACTTGGTGCGGGACTTGAACCCTTGAACTGAGGGCTGTTTTGGGGCCTTGGTCGGGTCTCAGTCAGGCTGCACGTGCAATCAAAGCTCTCTTGGAGTTTCTTTGGGCACAGAACTCGGCAGAGTTTTGCGAGTCAAAATTTTGGGCGCATGAAATGACATCTTTTATTGTTTTTTTTTTTTTTTTTGCTTTCTTTCCCTTTTTCTTCCATCATCTAGCGTCGCAAGCCAGCGCAATGGCTCAGCTAACCTTGCTGGTCTTCATTAAAGTTTTTCTCTCTCTCACAGCATTATCAAATATATGAAAGGCTGGGGGGGAATCCTGTATGGCCAAGTATGGAAGGCCTCACATTAAAAGCTGGGTAGAGCATCTGCATCGGTTTCTTGCTTGATGCATCAGCTTACAAATACTTAATGCCATCATGGGCTGCAATTCACAATAGCTCCTAGCACTGCCACTAATAAATATCTGCCTTACCAGTACATCAACATGATCAGTATTTCAAAATACGCTTATTGATTTCAGTCACATACATAGCTAAACAAGCAACCAACTAATTTTCGGATTTCATACTGCTAGTTAGCAAGACAGTACGAGGCCAGGGGCGCTATTCTCGAGTTTTGTCCCTTTTGCGTCCCTTTCAAAAGTGCCCCTTTTGGCAAGCCCTGATTGGGTAAAAGCAAACAACCGGAAGTGACGTTACGCAAGCGCAACAAACCTACTGCCAACGCTCACTGCTTAATGGGAAGTACGTCACGATGAAAGGGACTCAAAAGGTTTTCAAAAGGGACAGTTACGAAACCTTAGTCCTCCTGCAAAAACATGGCCAGTTGTGATGAATACTCTGCTAGAGCTTTTATGCAAATTTTTTTTTTCACTCTACTACCTGCACTATCACGTTTTTCATTCTGATCAGTAGTAGTGTTGGAAATTCTACCGTATTGCTATGTAGCAAGGTGCAAAAAAAAAAAAAAAAAAAAACACTTAAATGCACAAAAACAGAGGCACGGCTAAATATTTTGCAGCACGGCAGTTTTGCCAAATCGTTTCACAATTATGTATCCTGCAGACAACAGTTGTACCCAGCTCTCTAAACTCCCTCAATTTGGACGATTTTCACGATTCGACTGCTTTCTGTTTAACGATGTTCTGCAAGATTCCAATTACTGAAATTTATTTTCATTTATGTAACACTGCACGCAATGCTAGGTCAAGATTAAATATATTTGAACACTCAATTACAATGGCTGTACTTCATTACTTTAAATGAACTATCCCTTATCAGCCACCTTTGAAGTAAATTACCCTTCCTCTGCGCGCACACGCACGCACACAAGAGCACATGCACGCACACGCCCATACCAACCCAACTCATCTGACCAATGAGAAAAGTGAACCAGGTCACCCAGTCCCTGCGACGACAAGACCACAACTTTTATTTGCAAACAGGACAGTTCATCTGTCTATATGTACATGGTGTAGAGAACCAACTTGCGAAAAAATACACAGCAATAAGCGTTCACCCCTCTCACAATCATTCACTCCGGGCCTTGCCACCGTCTTGACACTCGACACACGTGCAGTGTGAACACGCACCTGGCACACGGCAGTGTACAAATAGAATTCCAAAAAGGTCTCTGCACACTTTAAATAGTATACTCTCCACCTGCCTGCCAACTTATGCCTGTGAATTAAAAAAAAAAAGTGCATTCAAACACGAAGTGTTAACTGACTGGCAGAGTCGCTCATTGCATGTTGAGGCTGCCTGATCAGGCTGCTTTTACTCGACAAGAAAAAAGAAAGTAAAATTCTTTTGAGCACAAGCAACAAACGCAAATTCAGAAGTGCGAGCACTTCTTGTGCGAGAGACTTCACGGCATTGCGCTGCGTCAAGGAACCGACAAGCTAGCAAATCGCCGGGTAAACGTCGACTTCTCGAAAAATTTCCGTACAAAATAGAACTGAACCTTTCAATGTATATACTTCTCTACAGTGCTTCACTACTACCCCGCTGTACAATGGCTACAATGAGAGATGTCCCAAGTGCAACAAGTCTGCAACCAAAAGCTGCCTAACACATTCTAAGTGTGCACCATCAAGCAGCATTTCACCGGCTCTTGTTTCGCTACATTTATTTTTTTCAAGTAATGAAAATTAAAACATTTTGGCATTCCGTAAGTCATCTTTACAATGCCCCCTGAATTAGTTGGCCAGCAGCTCAAAATAACAGATTAGCTGCTGCTGATTTGCTTACGACAGGCAGTGGAATTGACAACTAATCCATCTAATGCTGCATTCTAGCCCTCCATTGAAAAACAATAGGTTCTAAAAAACATCCGTCGGCAGCGGCCACTGCCACTCAATTCCTCAACGAACGACACCTAGTACCTTCAACATGGTCCCCATCGTTTTACACCTCAGACACGGCTCATTGGGAGCATTAGAGAGCTTAACAGAGACTTTTGGCTGTTTCACAGAAACGCAGATGCCCCGCTCCTCTACAAGCCCGGACACCCACTACCCCAGACCCTCTTTTAAATAATAAATGGTAACCCTGGCCTATATGTACAAACAGTGTAGCTCATGGCTGGGGGAGGGGCAGGGAAAAAAAAACACAACCCTCCCTCGTCTGACAATCGTCTCCAGACTGCTGATGTGACCCCAGCGGGTGAGTGGCGAGTCCATAAATTAGGAAATGCTGTGCGCCTTGGCGTCTCAGAGCTCAGTGTGCTCCCCTTCGATGGGCTGCTCGGGCGTGGGTTCCACGGGCTCCTGCGGAATGGCACCTTCGCCTTCTGCAAAGGCGGGAAATTTGAAAAAAGGACGTCAGTGTGTGCGTGTGCAAAAACATGGCAACTAGTAGCTACAAAGAGCACAGGTAACATTTTTCTGAAGTGCTGCCTTATTGCAGCGACCTAGAAAGCCAAGATATGTCAGGAAAATGTAATGCAAAGTGGAATGCATGTCCATGCGCAGCAAATAAAGCCTCATTGACAGCAATTTTCTTGGAATTGTGGTAAAGGGTGTCCCCACAAGATAATTACAGAATTAGCGAAGCAGTTTTTTCAAGCCTGTATTTGGAGCTACATTTTGTAGTTCAATGAGCTCAAAACTTTATTTTATTTTGTACTGTCTAGAACAGAAAAGAAGCCCTCAGGTGCTCTAGGCGGCTACCTCCCAAAGTATTCCAATGACATCACAATGGCTTGAAATGTTTGAAAAATTCACAGTTTTCAGGCACAATTAAGTCGGGTAAACTTGCACGAGCTATAAGCCAGTATAAGGCGAGAATATTACTATAACAAAGCAAGACATGCTAGCTATTATGAGCAACAAAAAAGTCGGCAACAGCGTTTTGTATGGAACTGATGGACCGCTACAAACGCGTGGTTAACAAATCTTACCAGTTGCGGGCTGTTCCACAGGTATAGGTCCGTCAGGAATAACCGTTTCTGGAACAATTTCTTCTTCACCTGCCTCCTTGCTTGCATCTAGAAAAAGAAAACAACAGAGAAATAAATAACCTCAGTTACAGCACCACGTACCATACGTTGTGGGAGCCAAGGAAATCCCCACTATAAGTGGCATCTACACACTATACCCAAAAAAAAAACTATTGTCAAGGTCTGCCCATGCGAAAAATATAAGACCGAATGGCCTTCATATGCGACGATAGAGGCATTACTAAGGACAGCATAACACCTCATTGCTTTAGCCTGGTTTTTCTGATCACTGATGTGATTCAATGAGCCTGCAGCAAATCATGTCTGCACACTTTTTAATGCCACACATTAGCGAAATTTGCATTTAACTCTTTTGTTACCACTCCTATTCAAATCGGCCACCGGTGATCGATGATTTGTATTGCCTATTTCGACATGTTGTAGTCATTTTTCGTACACCTAATGCGGCCAGTGGTTAGTCTAGGCACTGCACTTCTAGAATCAGTTCAAATTTTCCCACTCCGGCGACATTGAGATTTTTGACGGAGTTTTTTGCGAGCTTAGGTGCGTGTGTTTTTGAGGAAGGGGGTGTGGCTGCTGCACTTGACAAAAAAAGCATGCCACTCATGGTTAGGCTGCATTACAATAATTTTTCTTTTAATCAAAAGGCTCCTGGAAAATCAACTACCAAATAATGTCAGCTTTGTAATCCGGCAGCGTTGAGAGGTGATAATTACTTGAAAATGACGCCAGCTATTCACTAGTGATGTTTGGTTCAAAGAAAGGGTAGCTTGATTCTGCCAAAGCTTATTTCTGATGGTCCCCCGCATGTCTAGCAAGTGTGCCGGGTATTTTCAACCAGTTTCCAACAGTTTTGTTTTCGTTTTTGTGTTTCGAAATTCATATTTGATGCTACGACGTAGTTACCCAGCTACAAGCTCATTTGCCATGACGCGTCCGTTGCCCGCTACTGTTCCTCGAAACAAGCATGCCGCTTGTGCTTCCACTTTACCCACGCCTTACTTCTGCGATAACAGCTTCCACTGAAAGTCGAAAGATAACACCGGGTCGGCGGATATCAGTTCAGACAAGGAGAATGCTTCCAATCAGCCATGAACACCGCCAGCTGCTCACCGGCCAGTTTCGTTTTTGTCCGAAGGTATTTCCGGAAGTCTAGTGTCGCTTCTTAGTAGAGCTGTCTATTCTGACAAAGTCTCCAACAGCCTTGTAATTGTTTATTTTCGAAATTGTTAGGTGGCGCTGCAATGTAGTTCGCTCGTAGTGCTGAACTCACTTCATAGCTCGACAGTGGCTTGGTGAAAGCTTGCTGGGCACGATTCTAGCGCATCGTACCTTATTTCTGCAAGTAGGGCTACCATAACAAGTCAGAACATGATAATAAACTGCAAATTAAAGTTCTGACGATAAGTGATGATCAGAATGTCAACAAACATCCCCACAGAGTTTGGTTTTCAACTTCAAGCAGATTTTTTCGCATCGCTTGCTTGCCTTCAATATTGTACTAGTCATAATCATTGACAAGGTGTTTTTCCATCCCGTGGAGGCTAATTGGGGCCTTTAATGATGTCAAACCACCAGATTTCTTCCAGAGAACTATCCAAAATAGCAAAATTTGAAATAGAGGTTGGGCTTCACCGCAAGACACGGGCACCACGTGTGCTAATATTTTCTTTTGTATCTGACAAATTGCACCGCGCAACTCAATTTTTTTTTTCTAGGATGGGTTTTTGAAATGTTTACCTACAAAATGTATATTCTAAATTTTTTCTACTACAGGTGGTTTATTATACACAACTTCCTTTTTTTTTTTTCTTCGACGCCTGTACAAAAATTTCGAATTTGATCATTTTTTTCGCAATCATTATTTATGAAAACTTTAAAACTGGTGTTGTTGGAAAGCATGTGGAATAATCTGCATTTTATGTCACTGCAATGTGTGCCTAACCAATATATATAGCGCATAAAAAATGTTTTGTTAGGCCCCTCAAAAATGGTCAATTTCCCGCGGTAACGAAAGAGTTCAGAGCCCCTGCACCTGTCATTGTTACTCTTGGTCACAAATGCATACTTTTGATCACAAAAGATGAATCAAAATTGAAGATGACATGATGTTGCCTGGTATATAAATGCACAGGCTTGCAATTTTCTAAAGGACCCCAACATAACAGCTCATGCTTTGCCACCACGCACTTCTATCTCTTTTATCATTGCTCAAATAGAATGCGTGTTTATCAAGGTACACTGAAATACTACAGCAAATTGGGCACAAAAACTCTGCAATAACATTAATCCGCACTGCCAGCACTTCACTGTTCTTACAAGCACCAACAGCTCGGTAAAGCATTGGTCTTTACAAATCAAACTTTAATAACAGCAAAAGTAATCCATGAACAGTGCCATGGATGTCCTTGTCCTTAGTGACGGGTAACATTAATGTAAAAGGTGGGTGTCCTTGAACTCCCCACCATTAAAGAAGAGGAAAAAGGTTTCCAGCTATCCTTCCTAATTTCCTCACCTGTCCTTCCACTGATTTGCTCACAAGCCTATTGATTTCATTAGAGGATGAAAGAAACTGCCCTCTTGACATAAACCAATCTCTTCCATGTTTTTTTAGCTAAGCAACAGCGGCCCCTCTCTCCCTTCCCTCCTCTGCCCTCACCTGGCGTCTCGGGCTTCTTGGTGGTCGAGGGTTTGGGCGGTGGAGCCCGCTGAGCCTTGTTCAGCAGGTATTTGGTCTCCCGGTCAAGCAGCTGGATCTTGTCGAAGATCATGTGCAGGGTCAGCTTGGGCGCCTCGTGCAGTGGCGTCGCCTCCTGAAGGGCCACCTGCTCGGCCTGCCAGTCCTGTAGGGGTCCAGAGAGAGAGAAAGAAAGGCCGCCCAAGTTTCAGAGGCTTCCTCGACTGCACTGAAACATACTACACAGGCAGAGAGAGCCCATGCTGCACCTGTAGCTATCACACTTATAGATCTTTAAGATGGCACAGCTGAAGGCACAGCCGAAACTTGGGTGCGAAAGATGTTGCTGCAATGCTCAGTGACATTTGTACTGCAGTATGTACAAAGTAATGCCAGTGAGCGAGTATGTTTAATGGAGCCGAGTAAAAATAAACTGAGAAAAAAAAAGAAATGAATGAACAAAAATAAACGGGGAAAAAAAGAAAAAAAAAAAAGCAGATGTGCAACCCCTTGCCACAAATGTTTCTCTATCTGCAGGAGGAGCAGCGATTAGGAGAGCAGTTTCCAAAAAAAGCTGCCAACCTAGAAAGTACGGATAGCATGACTGGTGGCACAAAACAATGTCCCAACTTTTAAAACACTGATCGAAACTACAGCTCACCGCAGAGGCTCCAATTCTGAGCTCACATTCAGTTCAAGCAGCTCCCTCAATCGCTCCCCCTCAAGCTCCGCAAGTGGTGGCCCAACATAGTCGCCCTTGCCTTGGTCTCGTTGATGATCCTGGACAGGGTGTTGATCTCGACCTCGGTGAAGATCTGATCCTTGAGCGTGCCAATGGCCGTGAGGTACACCTCGCTGGCATTGACCATGTTGTTGAGGGCAGCGAGAGCGCCCGGCCGCTCCCGGTGCTCTTGCACCCGGTCAAACAGGTCCTTCACGAGCCTGGTCAGCCCAGACAGGCGGTCCTTGAAGGCCTGCGGGGCAGTGACAGCGGAAAAGGAGCTCAGCTTTGTTCCACGAAGCACTGCATCCCAAGCCACACTTTGGCTGTGCCACAAACAATGGTGCCCTGTCATCATGCATTCTACAGCGTGGCTTACAACGTTTTTGTGGGTTTTTGGACGCTACACTCCGCTTCCCAATGGGCTGTGCAACTCCTTGCACAGTAAACTACGGCTAAGACCCAAGAGAAAGACTTGGCCTAAAAAAAAAAAGAACGAAAAAGGGCTGTACTTTACCATCTATTTTTCATATCAACCCATAAGGCTATAGTTACTCATTCCTAGCCTGCCAGCAAAAAGCTTAGAAAATAAAAGCTGTTTCAAAATGCAACAAAATGAAATTGATGCACTGCTCACCACTGGTTGGCTATGACTAGACGAGCTGAGAAACTAGGGAGTTAATGTGCAGACAAACCAAATAAGCCATTTTTTTTAAAGTATGGCAACAAACAAAATACATTCACATCTCTTTGGTATGTGAAGACTTCAGCTATAACAGCTTTAATTTAAAAATTCACACTACCCAACACTTGTTCTACAAGGACAGCCCACTCACATAGCAGGTGAAATGCACAGGATACAGTCACAGTCGTGACAAAATGGGCGGGAGGCACTGAACTACGATTATTTCCAAACGCCAGTTCAGTGCAATAGAGACTAATTTTAACCCTTTCACTGTCGCGTGTTCCTGGCACAAGCTCACGGCACAAGCTCACGGCTTCTGCACAAGCCATAGTTTTAACAAACGCCATGGCATAAGCCACAGCTTTAACAAGCTCACGGCTTCTGCTCAGGGCATGACACCAATAGTTGGCGTGTTTTAGCTAGCAGGAGATGCCAACCACCTCTAGTGAGCTGCTAAGACAGCACCCGAATTGTTCCAGCAAGCCCCTCATGTTCATGCTTCAAACTAATTTCTCTCAGTGTACAAAAGTAGTGGTGTGGTGTAAAAGCAGCAAAAAAAAAAAAAAAAAAGGTGTTCTAGAAATTGAAATAGCAGCAGCAGTGCCATGATGTGCGCGCGTGAATGTGTATGTGCATTCACAAACACACATGTTGAAGTTCAAATTTTTTTACCTCGAAAGTCTTGGTTCCCAGGAGCAAGTCTATAGTCACAACTAAAGTAACGATTCAGCCCGTCAAAAACACAGACTGGTTTATTCAGTGGCTCTAGAATACCGTAACATGATGCCTGTGCGATGTTAGTCTACTGTTTAAATCCACCGCCAGCTCTTCGCCTTGCTTGTTTCGCACAACCAATAGCTACATCATGTCAATCGAGATTAGAACAGGCCTTCCCTTTTTATAGCACACCCACAAAATCATGTCTGCATGCATAATAAGCAAATGCTAGCCCAGCAGCTTCTCAGTTCAAGGTACCTAGATATAATGAGTTGACAGAGTCATGGTTACTTTGTCCCGACCACTGTACACACATGCTCCCAATGTTGCAAAAAAAAGAAAAATGGGGAAGGGGGGGGGGGGGGGTGATTGTAATCACTGCGATGACCTAGTAGCCTTTTGACAGGTCTGCAACCAGGGGGGCACACTGCTGCTAGACACAGGGGAGGAGGCGTCGTCCTTGCCTTGGTCTCGGCGCTGTCCGACTCGTACTCGAGCCAGTCGGAGTCCTCAGTGAGCTTGGCCAGCACCTTCTGGCGCTCGTCCTCCGTGGAGGCCTTCTCGTACTCCTCCGTGTACATCTTGTCCTTGGTCTCAAGCAGGAACGACTCCAGGGCGTTGCGTGCATGGTCCCTGGCCAGCTTCGCCTTGTCCTTGTTGTCCAGGTCCGACAGCCTGAAACACGCAAGGACAAGTACCACGAGTCACACTAGGCACGCCGAATTGAAGCTGTACCGAGGAGGCAAACAGGGAATTCTTAAGCGACCCCCTTCTACTTCAAAACGCAGCACTGGCAAGCTCATGGCATGCACTTCTCCAGTGCACAAGCTCTTTAACAGGAGAGAATTTCTCACGAATCTGTCTGTCTGCTTGCAAAGAGGCAACACCTCATATGGTCGTCGCAGCTCGATCTGCGCACACACTCACTTCTTGATGGAGTCCGCCAGTTGTTCCGAGCTGAGTGCCTTCCTGTCTACAATGATCAGCTGCACGGAGACTGGCTCCTTGAGAGTGACGACCTTTGTCGTCTTGGTGGTCTCGTTTGCGGTGGCCTTGCTGGCAGCATCAGCACTCCTCTCCTCAGCCTGCGCAAGCAGAACGCAAGCAGTGACAATCCTATGAGCAAGGAGGGGAAAAGAAGTCTGGCCTGTTTTGAAAGCTGTCTCAAGGAAACTTGGCACGTGGGAATGTGAAGTACCATAAGCATCTACGCTCAGGCTTTGTGCAAAGACAACCAGTTTCGAATGATGTGCGTACGGTGTCTCGCAGCACTTAAAACGTCGTACAACCCACCTTCAATAACACGATGCGACAAGCTCGCATTGAGGGTGCATTTCTCAGGGCACCACATTTTGGCGCTACCGTAAAAAAATTGCTCGAGCAAGCAGAATTGACCCTGCTCATTCTTATCGAAATCAAGTGCTTGTGGAATAATGACAGGAACAAAAAAAAAAAAATAAATGAAACAGCAGCAGCAAAATGAACAGTTTGCATGGAAAAGTGGACTGCTGCAGGCACATCTTAGTGTGGGAGAAAGACCAACTACACGTGTTAAGTGGAGTTGCTCGGGAAGCAGCACGCCTCACCTGAGTCTTATTTTCAGTGGCTTGGCTGGCCGTAACGTTCTCTGGCGCCGCTTCGCTAGCGTTGTCGGGCTTGGCATCTTGGCTACCTTCCTCCTGCACGCAAATGATCAAGTTTTTTTTCACAAGCCCGCAACTTGCACACAAACACACGAAACAGCACTGCACGGGCTCCGAAATTGCGCCAAATTTGTCATGTGACGTCACGGGTAAGAACCAAGATAGGAACATACAAGCAAAAAAAGCTTCCTTCTAAGCGATCTGCATTTGTTTCCACCCACGTGCGATTAAATACACTTCCTCGTATTCAAGCATGCGGAAGGCCCCTCTTCGTTCCTCTTTTTGCCATATGATGCAGATCATGGATTAAAATGGAAATGTGAACTGTGTCCTAATGAACCGATACTGGATACTAGCAGCTGTACACCAGTCCTTTTTCGTTACCACAACGTCATGCCACAACTGTTTGCTTTTGGTAATCAGAGTGCCACGCTGTTGGCAACAGTTTGGAGAGTGAGGATGAGAGGAGGAAGAGAAATTCGAGGACGCTTACTTAAACACTTCTTATTTGTTGTGAATGCGAGATCAGGAATGTACAGCTGAATGCCTGAGACACATTGTTTCACTTCGCATTATCAAAGGGCTTTGCAATCTCGTCGCTGGAGACTCTTTGCTTTGCCATCTGCCTGAATACTTTCGAATAGCTTTGATACATCACATACACGTTGTGCACCTGCTCGCTCAGGCCATGTAATAGGAGAGTTAACGACAATGTTGAATTTTGCTGCATGTTCCTCCCCTCCCTTGGGAAAACCACTTCTGCTGCTGCCGGTCACATTGTGGGGTGCTTCGAGAAGGGGCCATTTTTATACCAGGGAATGCCAATGCCAATGACAGATGCTAGCTTTTCCTAAAGCTTGCGCCATGGAACTCCTTGTTCAATGGAACACCTTCGAAGGAGCCGTTTTTCTGTTACAGATATCGGACACTGCTTTTTTCGTTCAGAATTAATGCTTTCGCTTTCAAAACAAAATAATAAAAAAGGAGAATAGTAGGAGGAATAGCGTAGCAGCAATAGGTCAAGGTGAGTGCTACGCACACAATATCAGCGTGGCATTTGCAGCTCCAGAGGCAAACGCACACTTGTATGCTTGTGTCAACACTCTGACTGCTGAACTTATTTAACCTTTTCTTTTCTCTCTCAACTAAGCTGTTGCGATGCACTCACCTTAGCAGCCTCGTCACTGCCGCCGGAGAAGAACTTGCCCAGGGTGCTGCCGAGTCGCGACAGCGTCGACTCCTCCGCTGCAGGGACCTCCTCTTCCACAGTCTTCTCAAAGGCAGCCTCAGCCTGTCACCGAGACAACACAGTTTGAGTAAGCAGGCAACCTGCAAGAGGAATCCTCACGGAAGGTCTTTGGCTACCTGAGCAATACAGCAGCAGCCCAGGCAAATGTGGTTAGGTTACAGAAAAATCTGGACTGATGTTAACTCAAGCATTACCATATTGGCTATCGGCTGTTTCATGTTTGTTTCAAAAAAATGTCTCGCCAGCATCATTCCTACCCTGTTACAATTGTACTAGGGGGAAAACGCGTGACATACGGATTCCAACTTCAAATGCACAAATTCAAATATTTAAGGTAGTAGAGAATGAAGGAAAGCTCCAGATAAACATTTGCGATGCTGCTCTGCACAGCGTCGTCCAAAACGTCGCCCTGTCACTGAAGGATCCATGTTCAGTCTTTCCAAGTAGCCTGGCTGTTCCAAATCAATTTTTATCAGGACAGCAAGGAAATCGCACACGATTTAAGCTGAATTTAGGTTGTTAAGAGGAAGCGCAGCATAAGGGTACATTCCAAGCAAGGCTCGCTATAATAAATCAGTTCAGAATTGCACAGTCTGAAACTGGAGCAAGTGACAGGTATGACGAGAGTAACTGTAACAATGGCTAGGGGCAACTTACAGCTTTGCCACACGAATGTTTAACTTTTCACACTTTACTACAACAAGCAATATTAAAAAAAGAATACCTCTAATTTCTTTTCAAGCACAATTTTTCTTTGGGGAACAATATACATAAGCATCATTAGAAGTGCACAGGCTGGTTGCACTAAAAATACTTTTTCACCGATTGGCAGGCCAAACAGCATGCTCCCTGGCCTGGTCACAATACTCTTTTCACTCTTTTTAAAGAATCTCCAACAACAGGCGCGCTAAAAGCTAAGCTAAGAACAAATTTCAAATCTGCACTGAAGCTACACTGAAGCTGCACTTGGTGTATGGTGGTATGTTGTACTAGAGGGCTCCGTATTAATCTCCCTTCAATGTGCACAAATGTTTCTTGCGTACACCGGACAAGTGGCCAATGACAGGCCGGACCCAAGTCAACAGACCTTTCTTGACTCTCTACAAGAAACGCTAATTGCAGAGAGTTGTTCTGCGCTCAAGAAGTGCCAAGTCTCACACACACGAGCGATTTACCGGCTTGGCAGTGGGCGGGGGTTCTTTCTTAGGAACCTTTTTCTTGCCTCCAGGAGCTAGGGATCTCTCAAAAATGTAACTGACCTGTGCACGGAGAAAGGGTAAAGGCGTGAGAGCGAGCCAGAAAAAGATGGTGAGCGAAGCAGTCATTGCACCCTTCCCTCTTCCTCTTGATCTGCGTACCTTTCATGCATCACCTGCACGCATTCGCACTCATCTGCAGGCTTTAGCCTCTTTGGACTCCATCATTCTGTGTTCAAGATTGCAATCAGCTGATCCAACTGAGGTGCAAGTGTGCAGGAAGCCAAAAGGGGCCCTGAAGACAAAATGCAAGTTTGTTTTATTCGAAACACTTGGTGTTTTATAGTGCCCCAGTGCTTGTCATGCAGCAAAAGATGCTTTATTCACTGAGAAATTAAACATTTTATGACAAAATTTTAATTCTTTTGCTAAATCGCGTGTTTCGCGACGTCAGAAAGGGAAGGCACCCGAGACAGAAGTTAGTATGTTGACTAAGGCTGCTGTGAACAGCAAAGGTGCCTTTTGGCGTCTTGTTTACTGTCCGCCTTCATAGGTGGCGCCACAATACCGCTCAGAGACCGCTGTCTGCACTTGCTCTGTTCTTTACCTGATTTGTACTTGGCTTACTTTTGTTACAGTTGATAGCAATCATTCATGAAAGATTTGGTATGCTCTACAAACAGGGTCACGTAGGTGGCGATGTTGCATATGCAAGTTGGCCAGTGTTATGTCAGACAGGCCCAACGCACAGAACAGCTATGCAGCTTCAGCCGGCATAATGCGCATGCACTGGTGCTTCTATGTTAATGTGTGCGTTCATAACTTTTATTGTTCACCCACCATTCTTACCGCTATAAAAAGAATGTGCTCCAAATTTAAGTTAAAATAGCTCGTCCCGTAAGCTTGTAATCTCTGTTTAATTTTCACTGGATTTTGCCCACCTCAGCCAACCGCAACAAGCTGCCCATAATAAGTCAGAAGTTCAGTGTGGGAAAATAGCTGGTTAGCTGCATGTCTATTCTCTTTTTTCTTAATTATGTAGCTTATTTAGTGAAGTTTGCGTTAAAAGTGGTGTCAGTGTTATTTTAACAAAGAAATCTCCCGAATGAACAAAACTTGCATTTTGTCTTCATGGCCCCTTGAAGGGAGCATAAAAGGCAAGCGAGAAACAAGGGAAGAGCACTTAACACAAGCACACAGCACAACATGCAAAAAGGTTGAAAAGAATGAGAGGTTCAGGGCATAGATCACAAGCTGAGAAAGCGTTGAACAGAGAGCTCAAACACAGAAATGAGTGATGAAGATATTCTAGTCCTATTAAAGCATACTAGCTGCAGGGAATGTAAAAAAGCAAGCAATCTTAAACAGGCACAAATACAAAGCAACAGCAGCACACAACATTGGGAAAGAAAATGAGTTCGTGCACAGCAAAGGTTCTAACAAAGTTGCTTGTTTTAACACTGCAGGTCTAAGCAAGCCACAGATCCCGGGCACCTCAACACAATGAACAGCACTTATTGCAGGTACCCCACATGCAAGTTGTGGCAACACACAAAGTGCAAGAAGGAAATTGCAGTTACAGGCTGAATTGAAAGAGCATTTGACATGCTTGGTGGGAGGATCTACGGGACACATAAATGTGCATCTATTTAGTCTTTTTTTTAATTGAGTAAGCTGTGTTGACTTCGGAGCTATAGTATTTAAAGTTGCCTGACGAATCCTATGGAATGGAGTTTGCACAATAAAGAGAGATTGGGTGACCACTGGGCGAACTCCGCCGAGTGATGGCAACAGGAACACTCACGCCATCCAAGTGTAGCAGGCCACTTTCGTCCAGCTTGAAGTGTGCCTTGATGCCCTTGGCTTCAGCGTCATCCGTGTGCTTTTGCAGGGCCTCAGCCACACCCGTCAGAGACACCGTGCTGATGTTGAGCGAGCCGAAATTGCTGCATGCACAAGGGGGCAAAAGCAAAGGCTCACACAGGGCCCCTACAAGCGTACTGTATCGTGTCCCATTTGACAAGCCTCTAATATAATGCACTTCGAAGATCACGTTGCGCTTCCAAAGATGGCACAATCTCAAAGTCCTCCGCCGTTGCTGTTAAGCTGTCTTCCCTTCCAACCACATAACAGGCTTGCTCAGTGAACTGATTAATCTGCTGAAGTCCTATTTTTTCACTGAGAATAAGTAAATATGTGAACAACAATCTATATTAAAATCATTACACTTTTATTGTAATTTTACTTTCCTTTTGGCCCGGCACATTTTAAAGCAGTCTTTGAGAGTGAAATGTTGACAGTGCTCTGCAACAGACCACCTTGTCGAATCTTCCCTAGCAGCATTACTAAACAGACTAGACCTTTTCACGCCTGTCTGAAGTCAGCCCCAACAGGAAAAACGGGGCCAAAAAACAAACCAACCCTACAAACATGGGCACGCCTCTGAACACGGCTTGCAAAAAAAACTAGGAGCCCACTTGCCTTAGCTCGCCCTGGGGAAGAAAGCTGAGGTCACCGTAGTTGATGGAGAAGTCAAAGTCCGTGGTGTAGCGTGAAAAGGTCATGACCTTCTTCTGGGGGTACGGGTTGTTCCGGCTGAACAGGACTCGCCGAACAACCTTGGTGCTCTTGACGCCATCCGTGTCCACTTCTCGGCTGAAGTCCACCTGCCAGTCACCAGCAATGCACAAGGGGTCAGCTCTGTGAAGAACCACCTCCCTTCTTCAGTGGGCTCTGAGTGGTGGGCATGATAGGCAGAGGCACCACGGATACTACAAACAGCTAGAGCAATACAGGCATTGTTACGTGGATAAGAAGCGATGACACACTTCAAAAGTATGCAGCATTGGAGAAGCAACCACTGCATAAGGCTTGGTTTACGCGGTGTTCCCTTGAAAATTAATGTGCAGCCTTATTGACAAGACTGGCCAAAGTAAGAGCAGCAGCCACTCTTCCACTAGCTCAGACCAAGAAGGAACACCACCGATGGTTATATCCTATACATGTGGAAGGGAGCGGCAGTTCCAACAGGCATCCGCAGTAGCAATTTAGCCCTCAACTACCAAACTGTTTTCTAAAGAGCAATTTCAATCCCCAGAATGACTTGTCTGCACAGACGTTCGGAAACACCCACTACGAAAACCATCTAATCATTTGAACAAGTATTTGAACAAACATTTGAACCGTGAAAAATCCACACATTATGCGAGGGATTTTTTCCCAGTTATTAGTTTCTAAAATTTCCTCCTGGTATTATATTTGGATCCAAACAAAACTTTGAAAAGCCAAAAATTGGGCTCACTGTGCTTGTTTCATTATTGTTGCATTATAGCCTTGTAGCTTACAGCACTCCACCCAGTGACATCATAGGTTTGGTTGCCATTGCATGCCGACTTAAAACAGGTGCGCTCTTCGGCAGCACACGAGCTATCTATGCAAAGTGCACGCTTTCGAGAAAGCCACATTTTTTTCTTCGCAGTAAAGAAGCCAGATGTTGGGACTGCAAAAACAGTACTCGTTTACCTTGAAGGAGAAGGCGATTTTAGCCGCAAAAAACATCGGCTACTGTGCCCCTGAGAGGCAGTTTCCAACTTGGGACAGTAGTCGCACTTGGCAAGGAGAAAAGGAGGCCCTGTTCATGCACAAAGGCATGCAAAAAAAGTGTTCAGGGGCCAACGGATGCAGCATTTCCGGAAATTAAATTCACCCTGACAGAGTTCGTGTGACTACACCAAGCTGCACACCAAGCTTTGAGCCTGCTGCTTTTACAGACAAAAACCACAGAGCTTGCAAAAAGGAAAGGGAAGGGCGGATCCCACACCCTGACTTCAAAGAGAGCCAAGCCCCGTGCCTCCCAACATGCACCATGCCAGATTTCGATTTTTTTTTTATGCCGCCAAAGGAAGTTGATTCACAAAAGCTGTCCAAATTGTCCGAAGATGTGCTTGTGGCTTTCCAACGCCACGTTATTTCGTTGCACAAGGCCAAGAACTTGGGTCGGCAGATGAACCGACCCAACACCAGTGAATCTGGACATGTGCAGGAAAAGTGCTCCAAGCAGGTTTGAGTACGGCTCAGCAGACACAAGCAGAATGTGGGTTGCAGTGATGTCTCAGACAAAGGCTGGTCGCCCATTTTATGCCTTCAAGTGCAAGATGCAACCAAAAGAAAACAAGCCACCAAAAAATGCTGTCGCGAGGTGCCAGGAAAAAGGTGCCAGCAGCACAAATAGCCCAAACCC
Source organism: Haemaphysalis longicornis (assembly GCA_013339765.2). Taxonomy (NCBI): domain Eukaryota; kingdom Metazoa; phylum Arthropoda; class Arachnida; order Ixodida; family Ixodidae; genus Haemaphysalis; species Haemaphysalis longicornis. Next base: position 262,085,813 of record CM023449.1, read on the forward strand.
ATAGAAATTAGCCAGCCCGCTCGAGGCACAGCCGTCGCTCCCACACATCCTCATACTGGACACACTTCAGAGCTACCCGGCCGATTCCATGGAGAGACTGCCACAAGACTTCGTCACTGAGCTAATCACATTATCCCAGCTGCAGCATGGTCAAGCATTCCAGTGCATCCTGTATGTCACTACTTCTAAGAAGTGCAGTATCTTCAAGGCACTTGATGGCACAGGCGGTGACAATCTCTGGAAGCAGTTCTTGGACAAAGAACGTCCAATGACAGTGCAGCTGAGGACAACGAGTGAAACGCACAGTGTGATGCAAATAAATGTTTTCACCAAGTTTTCCTCACAATTAATTTGTGCAGGTGATATAATTATTTTTCTTTTTCGCTGTCCCCAAATGTCGCCTCGTATTTGTAGGTCCTCACTAAAGTGGGTTCTCATTAAACGGAACCTCGAGGAACCGAGAAAACATGTTTCATTTATCAGGAGTTTCGTTTCGAGAGAGAATAGGTTCAGCGTTGCACGGTGCAAAATCTAGGTAATAAGAGGATCGGTACATCACAAGTACAAACTGTAGTGCACAAAAGTAAACTGCAGATAATTTTATTTTGTTTTTAAATGTCAATAGTCCACTTACCGATTCCACCTGAAATACAGAAGAAACAGCGATTCATTTGTTATTAAAAAACGACTTTATGATGGGATTTCGAGACTGTGTTTGGTTCCTTTGCGCAGTGGTCAGAAAATCGTAGTTCTCATTAATGAGATTTGTTTTTTTAGGTTGCCTTGATACAAAACCAACCAACTGCGAGGCAATTGTTCGTTTCACCTATTTATTGAGATTTTTACTATATAGGCAGGTTTTCACGGTATATAGATTTTGTGCCACCCCCGCCAAAAAAAGAACCCCCTGACACCTGTTAGACTCACTGAAAGGTGTCGACGGAATTTTTCAGAACCAGTACCAACTCTACTATTTGCTGTATGGAGAGCAAGTAAAAAGCATTAAACACACTCTTATTACTTTTTATGGAACGAAATTGTTAAAGCCCTGTTGTGGACCAAGTATTAGTCAACATTGCTATTAAGAATATGTCTCATTTCACGTGCCAGTAGGCGCAGATAACCGTGAGGTGCAAATACCAACCAACTAAACACAGCATCACTCAGTATTTGCCTGCAGTCACGGAGCAAGAATATATAGGAGAGGAAACGCCCATTGAGGTCACCGCGATCGAGCGACCAGATAATGTCACAATGATAACTACGGCGACCTATGGAGCTCCGCAGCTGCGGCGGCGAACAATTTGACAGCGGCACCTGGTTAAATGTATTAAAAGCAATACTATTGTTTGCAGCATTCGCCACAAGGCGTGAATCGCTATGCGCTCGAGCTGCTGCGCAACGCGGGGACGGAACACGCGTTTATCTCGGACGTAGTGCGCGCGTGCGCGCGCCATGAATTGGCCGGTGCACTCAACTCACTTCGAGCGCATCGCAATCGAGATAAGGCCGTGCATTTACAGGTTTTAGATTTTTTTTTGCGGTTACAGGTTTGTATTTTGGGCTTGGTGCTTGCGCAAGATTGCTTACGCATTAAAAGAATATGTCCCTTTTATTCGCTCATACCGGCCGGTTTATATATGGCAGAAAATTAATCGCGAAGGCGGGCTTTTCAGCCAACGGAAGCGCAGAAAAGCGCACACACTCTCGCTTTGGCCACGGAATGTTTTGGCGGCCCGGCAAAATGCCGACGTGATGCCGCGGCCGTGTTGGACTGGGCGAGCGCAAACAGAACGTACGCCGGCCATGGCGATGACCGCGCTCTTCCTTCGCTTGCCGCCAGCTGTGTAGCGAGTGTGGCGGCAAGCGAAGGAAGAGCGCGGTCATCGCCATGGCCGGCGTACGTTCTGTTTGCGCTCGCCCAGTCCAACACGGCCGCGGCATCACGTCGGCATTTTGCCGGGCCGCCAAAACATTCCGTGGCCAAAGCGAGAGTGTGTGCGCTTTCTGCGCTTCCGTTGGCTGAAGAGCCCGCCTTCGCGATTAATTTTCTGCCATATATAGACATGTTTTCTACACTCGCTACACAGCTAGCCTCCATAAACCAAGACCTTCACACTATTCGGGAAGAAAATCAGAAATTACAGCAAGCAATTGCATCACTTCGCACGGAATATAACACATTCAGGAAAGACGTCGCCTTAATCAGCACTCCATCCAGTTCACTCGAGCACAACTATGATCTCGGCCCCATCCGGCAGGAGAGGACTACAAAAGGTTCTTTAAGGACCCACACCCGCGCCGTCCCATACGCCCGAAACGCCGACATGTCATCCCAGCTTCCTTACCTGATGGCGCGGAAGACAGCCTAACCCACCTTCAACGACACTCCTACAATGGAATTGCAGAGGCTTCAAACAAAAAGCTGCGGCCCTTACTCAATACATCACCACCCTTAGCAGTCATTGTCCTCCAGGAGGCGAATTCTCACATCAAGCTCCCTGGGTATATCCCCTACGGCCCGCCAAATAATTGCTCCACCCTCACACTAATTCGTAACACCATATCTGCAGTTGCACACGTCACCCCACAACGGGGATGTAATCATGTGTTCACCGAGCTCCCTATCTCCATCGATCAAACGTAATCAAGCCTCTACGTTCTGAACATTTATGCCCGCCCCTACCCAAAATGCCCCCGATATTTCATCCACAATACGCGATGCCATCGCTATCGCTAAAACAGGGCCCCTACTTATTCTCGGCGATTTCAATGCTGCACATCCTCAATGGGGGCTACACGTACAAAACAAAAAGGGGCGTCCTCCTGGCGCAAGCAGTCGACGATTTTCAACTCCTGCTGCTCAATCAGCCCGGCTTACCAACAAGAACGGGAACCAGCACAGCGAGGGACACTTCTCCAGACCTCTCTTTCCTCAAGAGCACCTTGGATGTACTATGGTCATCAACTCACGAGAACCTTGGATCTGACCATGACATTATCCAACTCACCATTCGCAATCATAATTACAACGTCAAGACAGGGGTCATCCGCCTCAACCAACTGGATGCTTTTCGCAAGGCCAATTCGTTGCGCCCCATAGACCCGGACCAACCTTCACCGACTGGATTGATGACATAATTCAAACATTCCGACTGAACACAAAACCATAGCCACTTCTTTTCAGACACCTAGCGTGGATGCTAAACTTTTACATCTCTGGGAGGCCCCGTCGAAGCTTAACAAAACGATGGAAACGGCAAAGACATAACCGCAAACTCCGCCTCAGAATTGCAGCACTTAACAAAGAAGCCACTGAGTACGCCAAACACCTCTCCAAAGAGAATTGGCTTCAGTTATGCGACAGCCTCCAAGGTACCCTCACCACTCGCCGAACATGGCATTTGCTAAGGTATCTTATGGACCCCGCTTTCCAGCAAGAATGAAACTCAGCGCTCTATTACCCGCACCCTACACTCATTCAACGGATCGGCCCACGACCTCATACAAGTGCTCACGGCTAAATACCTCAACACCTCCCGCCACTTCACCCCACCCCCCCTATACGGGGGTCGACGAACAATGACCTGGATAAGGACTTCAAACTGTACGAACTAGAAGCAGCTCTCTCCGAGTGCAACAAAAATAGCGCTCCAGGTCCAGACCAAGCCACTTACCGGCTTCTCGCCAATCTGGATGGCGACTCTCTCGATCATCTGCTCCACCACATCAATTTATGCTGGGGCTCAGGCCAACTCCCTCCCCAGTGGAAGACAGCTGAGATCCGGTTCGTACCCAAGCCTAATAAGTCCCCTCACCTAGATAACCTTCGGCCCATTTCTCTAACCTCCTGTGTGGGTAAATTGGTTGAACGATTATTATTGAAGCGCCTTCAAACCTTCCTTGAAACAAGGGTCTCATTCCCAACACCATGTATGGGTTCAGGAAGCATCTGAGTACCCAGGATATTCTCCTTCGAATTAAAGAAGAGGTCCTTGCCCCGGCTACCCGTCACTCCCCGCGAGCCATTCTTGCCTTAGATTTGAAAGGCGCATTCGACAATGTGTCGCATTCATCCATACTATCCCGTCTAAATCAAACAGGCTGCGGCCACCGCACGTACTCATACATTGCTGACTTCTTAACCTCAACGCCAAGCTATTATCCGGGTAGGAGATGTTCAATCTCAGCCTATTGCACTGGGTGATCGGGGCACGCCTCAAGGTTCCGTCCTATCTCCACTACTTTTCAATCTGGCCCTCCTGGACTCACCCCATCAACTCGACGCCATCCCGCACGTTCATCACGCACTTTACGCTGATGACATCACAATATGGACAGACACTGACTCCATCGGAAAAATCCAAGACTCACTTCAACAGGCTACGGATGTTGTTAAGAAATATGCCTCATCAGTCGGGCTTCAATGCTCGCCACAAAAATCGGAGCTTCTCGTCGTACGCAAACATCCCCCTGCTTCACACATTGAACCGATTTGTATCCACCTCGACGGCCATACCATACGACCCAGCTCCTCACTTCACTTCGAATTTTGGCCTAATCCATCCAGGCCAACACGCGCAATGAATCAAACTTTATTGAAGCTCTCCAAGGCGTTTCAGCAAGTCTCCAACATGCTTAGACGCGTTTCGAACCGCTGCCGGGGCATGAAGGAGAAAGATCTCATTCGACTGGTTCAAGCTCTCCTGATATCGCGAGTAACCTATGTAACACCTTACCTTACCCTCACCAAAAGTGACACAGAAAGCATTGATCGATTAATCCGCAAAGCTTTTAAGCAAGTATTAAATCTACCTATGAACACTTCGACGGCCCGTCTCCTACAACTTGGCCTCCACAATACGGTATCCGAGCTTATTGAAGGCCACCTATCAAGCCAACGGCTCCGTTTAACACAAACACCTGCAGGGCTAGCCCTCCTAAACAGCCTTCATATCCCATGCCCCCAATCTATTGTCTGTCAGCCCCTCCTGACCACTGGAGAAGTAACATCCAGGTTCGCCCTTTACCCAAAATATGCCACCCTGACCTCCATCCCGGCCCGCCGACAAGCCCGAAGCCAAGCACATGAGAATATTTATGGAAAAAGAACAGATGTCGCCCTATACGGATGCTAGTACCTACCCTAATGGTCAACACAAAGTAGCCGCAGTCACCACAAAGGGCGCCCTCATTACCTGTGCATCAATCAAGACATCATCAACCTGGGTTGCCGAGGAGCTAGCTATAGCCTTAGCCCTCATACACACGAAGTACCCAATCATTATTACAGATTCCCAAGCTGCCTGCCGAAGCTTCTTAGCCGGGAGGGTGGCCCCTTCTACTTTAAAGCTACTTTTACCACACCAACCCAGCCGGAAAGTTAATATCATCTGGACTCCTGGCCATTCCTCCCTGACGGGCAACAACTTTGCTCATCAGCAAGCCTGCGCCCTTTCTCTCCAGGCGTCCGAGGAAACCACATCGTTAATCCCGCTCGTAACGTATCAGGATATCACGCAATATTACCGGTCCGACAGACAACACTTCCCTCCTCCTCACCCTGCACTATCCAAGGAAGAAGAATCGCTGCTCCGAAGACTACAAACCAATACCTTTCCTCACCCAGTTCGCCTGCACCGTATATTTCCAACTCAATACTCTGCTGTATGCCAGTTTTGTTCACAACCCGGAACTCTAGCTCATGTTATAATACAGTGTGTGTGCAATCCCAAACTTCCATCTCTCCGATCCCCTCTTCCCACCCCTGAGCTGTGGGAGAACCTGGTGACCAGCGACCGTCTGGACGTCCAGCAGCTCCTGGCATCCAGAGCGAAGGCTCTCTGCTCACTTGATGGATTCCCGGACTAGGGGACCACTCCCACCTTAGAAAGCTCAAATAAACGTTTTCTCTCTCTCTCTCTCTCTCGCTTGCCGCCAGATGCCGGAAACTTGACGTTCGCCAAGAGCTTGTGACGTTATCAGGCTGCCCCAGAAAGCTCAGTTTCCCCTCCTATTTTATTCTTCCTCCATGCCTGCAATCAACAAGCCACGTGCAATTCCTAGAAAGCTTCCCTGCCAATTCCATTCCCTTTGGTGTGCAAGTTAATTCCAACAACGCTCAGATGCGAGAGTACCATCGGGAAAGCACTCGCGGCCGGAACTGCAAATGTGCCCCCTAGGCGCGCCGAAAAGGAGAAGGCCCCCGCACCTGTATGGGGAAGAGGCAGGCCTCCTTGACGTTGAACTGCTTGACCTTGAAGCCCTTGCTGAGGTAGGCTGCCTGGTAGGCCGCCCCGAGGGCCGCAGCCTCGTCTGCGTTCAGGCTCTTGCCCAGCTCCCGGCTGCTGCCCAGGGCCGTATGCAGCTCCTGCTGCACGCGTGGGATCCGCGTGCTGCCCCCCACCACGATCACCTGGTCGATCTCCCCCTGCGTGGAAGCAGAACGACCGGGTGATTCCATGTTAGAAGGCCCACACATACGTCACACCGCTGCACAAGATGCACCAAGGGGTAACGCAAACAGAAATTAGCCAGCACAGGGCGAGATATGACAACAAGAAAGAATAAAGAGAACAGCTCTGTTTGAATGACAAGAGCATCCCGCCCTCTTTTCTACCTCCGGAACTGTCTACAGCCCGGTGATTTTATTACGCTTACTGTACACTGCAATTAGCCGTTTCTTGGAGTCTGGAAACTTAAATCCTGAGAACAATAGGCATTTAGGTAATTTAAGCCTCAGTAGCAGACAAAAAGAGCAGTGTTTAACCAAGAATGGCGGAAAAATATGTCTGGATGGTTTCGACGGCCCAAGAGTACACAGAGAAACGAGAGAATGACTGCAGTGCGTGCAAGAAGAGCAATACCTACCAAGCTCATGCCGGCAGATGACAGGGCCATGTGAATGGGTGCGGCCACGCGCTTGAACAGGTCGTCGCAGATCTCCTCAAACTCTGCCCTCGTGATTGGGTGCTTGAAGTCCACATCCTCCATGACATTCTCGACCTGTAAACAACCAACCAAGACACTGCAGGGCAGACACCAGTTCCAGCAATGACAACACAGTACGACGGAAACACATGCGAGTTCACAACCCAAGGAGGTTAAAAAAAATTGCTGGAGTGGAAGGGGCGCCCGTAAAGTGAAGCCACCGCGCCGCCATCTTGCTAGGGAAGAAGACGCGTAGTTGTTGCAGCGCACGTTCCTTGCGTGCACGAAAAAGTGTTGTTGATTCGTGTGCGCGCCATGTAACGAGATCAAAACAAGTATGGTTGGTTCGTGTGTGGCTTACGGTTGTACAAACAGTGTGAACCCGGCCCCGGGAGTCGCATTGCGCACGTAAGTTGCACGCGTGCAAGTTGATTCCAAACTGCGGTCATGCTCGTTGCATTGGGTCGCATAGTATGCGCCTTCAATGTTTAATTTCTTTGCTGCTAGGCTTCCGAAAGATGTTGAGTCACTGTCCTTTGTCAGTGTCTTTTGTTTGCCATTGGATAGTATGTTTTAGCAGTTTAATTGACGTCCGGTATCATAAGTCTGTCTTCTTTCAAAGAATAAACACTTTGTTGCCAAAAATACAAATTGGTTCATCTTTTTTCGGTAGTTCATGTCACTGGGAATGTAACCTCATGGTGTGATTTACCAGAAAGATTGTTGGTTCTTTTTTTCCAGTTTTATTTGTGTGTTAGGTTGGGCAGCAATGCAATGAACATAATAGCATTGGTTGCTATCATACACTCATGAAAGTTTTCTGTATCGGTTTTTTGTCACTCCATTATGTCTATTATCACAATAATTCTGGGTGTTTCCTGTTGTTTTTCGGAAAATGCTGCAATTTCTGGTCATGACTGCTGTTTTTCACATTACAGTTGTAACTCTATTGCTTTTTGTTTCTTTTTTGTTCTTCGAACTTTCACGATCAATTTCTGCATTTGAACAGTTTAGAATAAAGAAGATAAACGAGTTCTTATGTATTTTTTACTTTGTGGCAGCTGCATGTCCGAGCCATAAGGTGAAAAAAAAAAATGTCCCTGTACTCGGAGATCTGACTACGAAATTTCTGTGGTAGAAATCAATTACGGAGATGTCGGACATGGCTCGCAGTGTTGAATTAGAGCATGAGAATCCGTTACGTAATTTAAAACCGCTGGGAAAATCGGCAAATACTGCTGCAAAGCAATCGGCATCTGGTTTCTTTCCCCGAGCAAGATGGCCGCCGCCGGCTTCAGCCGAGCCCATTGGTTGGTATAGGTGACTTCCACTCCAGCAATTTTTTTTAACCTCCTTGTCACAACCGAATGAATCGTTTACGAGAAGCTTCTACAGCACAAGTTCCTTGCCTGCAGTATTCCACAGGAACTGGTCGTGTATTGTCCCAGTGCACTCAATAAATGCTCGTGTCAGTGGCTCCAGTCAAGTTCTGCCTTTGCACTTATAGAGGGCATCACTAGCCTACATAGTAACACTGTGGCCTACAGCTGTTGCCTTTGTTAGTAAAACACCACAGTAGCCACATATTTCAAAATCACGTAGTTCAAAATCAATCTGCCCACTCACTCCACCTACAAGCTCGGCTTTTTCAGTCACCATTTTGCACTTGTCTGTTTTCTGGAGCAGTCGGCCGCACTTGATAGCCTTGTACAGTTCGATTCCCCATCTGTTCAAAGGCCTCAATACTAGTCGAGAACAGCGAGAGAGGGGAGAATGCGCACCTGAGCCACGTGCTCTGTGTTGGCACTGAGCACCTTCTTGACGCGGTCGGCCTCCTTGTAGAGCTTGGCCAGGCCCCGCTTGTTGTCAAACACGTCCTGCTTGGTCTTCTTGAGTGCACTGAACTCCTTGGCAAAGCGCTCGCCCAGCCGCAGCTTGAACTCCAGGCCACCCAGGAAGCGGTCGTACCTGGTAGACACGCACAGGGCCCCACCTCAACACCCTGTAGCTCTCTCTCTCTCTGGGCACCACTCGTCTGCTGCCGAGACTTTGAAGCATGTAAGCATTTTTATGTGGACTCAACGAGAAAAGCATGTCTGTCCATCTGCAACTTTGTGCATCACACTTTTGGCGCTAAAGGAAATGCTACAAGAAAGCCCCCTGTGGTCTTCAAATTTTCATATATGACCGCTATACAGCCCCTGTAAGAAGACCTTCCAGCAAGGCAGTTGTGCTTAGTGGTGAAGCACACTTTAAAGAGGCTCGGTGCTTGCCAGAAATGTGGGCATTTAATTCCCACTAGGAAGTTTCTGCAATTTTTTTTAAAGCAAAGCTTTCTATGCCTCTATGATGGTGTTCGATGTTGCTACGTAATGCACTGCGGCAAGGCCAACTTTACACAATAAGTTTCACAAAACAATGATGATGGTAAGCAAAAACACATCAAGCACCTAAAGAATTTTTTCTTGAGACACCTCAAGAAGATTCCAACCATGGGGCACTTCCCAGAGCTGGAATTGAACCTGGGTCCCTCACATTATGAAGCTGACGTCTTTCTGATTGCACCATTCTCAAAAACGGTCGAAGCAGCTTCGCATTTTAACCATCTTTCTCTTAAGAAAGGCTCCGATTTTTTTTTTTTTTTCTTGTCATTTGTTTTTTGCCGTCCATGCATGTCTATGCAACCCGGAAGAGTGAACATTACAACTCAAATTTAAAAAGCACGGTGAAGGAAGGGTTTCAGTTGATACAGGTTCTCTTCAAAAATAGGCTGCTCTACTGCATTTGCCTGTGCCTTACAGCACAGGCACTGCATTTCTCTTTACAATTATAATAATGTTAGCTTATCCCAACATCCACAATGAACAGCCATGTATGCTTTCTACCATTCAAGGAGCGGCACCTGTTACAACTTAAATCTTTTTTACACAAATTAGCAAGCATCAGCATGTCCCATCTAGCTTTCTTGCTCCACTCCCAGTTATTCATTACAAGGACCCACACCCCGCAATACTTCAGCAGCCGAGGTGCGCAGTCCTAATTTTAGAGGTCCACTCAGGCCCACGTTGACAAAGTTCACGGCTCTTTTCACAACCCTCACACAGCAAGTGCAGGTCGTGCGGCACGAAAGCAAAGTAGCCACTATGCGGTTCAGTAAGTGCAAGCCTATCGTCTACCTGTAGTCAGGCAAATGGTCTACGGGAGAACCTAATCTTGATTTCATTCAATCTAAAAAGTAATAGCAAACTGCCGTGCCCCGACTTCTATTTGTTTCATCCGTGAGCAGACAACAGCCAGTCGGTTAGTTCCTCGTCGCATTTCACACGCATATTAACCGTGCTGGCAGAGGGCAGCGACTCCAACGGCCGGCTGCCTGCCAAGTAGAGAGGCTCACCCAACGCCCTTGATGGACAGCTGGGGCACATGCTCCGCCAGGATCCGGTCCTTGGTTTTGACTGTCTGGTAGGCCACTATGGTGGCCGTCGTGCTGCCCGTACCCATGTCGTAAAACAGGATGTGCACCGGGGTGTCATTGAACTCCTTGCGGCGGAACACGCCGTAGTTGAGAGCAGCTGCCATGGGCAAATGGAGGGGAGAGAGAGAGCATTGTCAACAAAGCCACACTTCAAATCTATAACGGAACTCTTAGCATACTTGTTGGAACAACTGTTACAGCACTAAATACAGCAAGAGGTTCAAGCCCAGCTGCTTGCACAGAACTCAACCGATCAAAGAGCATAAAAATTAGGGGGCTGTTGTCCATTTAACCTTTAGGGCATTTTTCCCTTGCTGTAAATGTACATGCAAAAGCAGCATTCATGTAGTTTGAGAATACGTAATTGGCCTTTTAGCGTCCAGTATGCAGGCAGGGAAAAACAAGCCTCACCAGCAGTGTTGGCCCCAATAAGCTGGAGAAGCTTGAGGCCTGCCAGGCTGGCAGCCTGGGCCAGTGCTCTCCTCTCTGCCTGGTTAAAGTATGCCGGCACCGTGATCACTGCATCCTTGATTGGCTGCCCTGCAAGGACGGACACGTGGGGAAAGAATGGAGGCGATGCAGCCACAGGAGGAAAAAGGTCTGACTACAAGTCTCCCACAATCCACCCACTTGCAAGTAAGTGACCAGCAGGCCATTATGACAACATGAAAGCATAACAAAACTCCTACCTAGCTCAGTCACCCCAGGCATGCTGCTTGCGTGGGTTATATCCACCGTGCTTGATACGATTATGCCTCTTTTGACAACAATAGCATCCACGTGCAACTAACTGACACTCTAAATGGGCTTGCACATTTCCCCCCACTAACCATGGCAAGGTCACCATGCGATAAAAACTTTTCTGAGCAAGTGCAAAAGCAGTGCATTATTTGCAGAGGCTGTGACCCAGATGGTGAAGGAGGGATGGGACGCAATCTGGAAAAGGGATGTAGGCACACAATGTAGGCACACCCAAATTCCTTTGAGAGTGGCCCAACAATGCTTCCTGAGCTCAAAAAGAAAGGGCCATGCTGTCTTGCTCGCCATTTCTTTTCAGCTCTAGTTGTGTTCCCTGTAAAGGCAACTACATTAAGTTCACTACAACACACACAAAGGCGGGTGCCCCGCTATCCCTTGTGGGGTCCTTCACACCTGCGTTACCTTTTCCTGCAAGCGTGCTGCATGCGTGCTGCATGCGCTGAAGACGTAGCATGCGAGCTACGGGCCGGCAGGCGAGAACTGCTCCTCTGCCAATGAGGCTCCCCCCACAACCTAGGAACCTCCGCACTTCCCCCGCGCCGTCTTAAGGATGGTGGGTGCGCTTAGCAAGGGGAACACGCTACTCGACTCCCCATGCTGCCCCTGCCTCATTCTCAACGAAGCCTTCAAACCCGCTATCAGACACCGAGGTTAGGCCCTTTGGGCCTACCTTGCTTGCACTCATGTGTAGCCTCGACCATCCCAGCACGCCTGCACCTGGTCACGGAGGTGTGCATTAGTATACTGTAATTACACTGCCCTGCTGATGCAATCACTCTGTAAGTACTTGTGCTACTTGGCTAAGAAGGCCCTTTGTGTGTCTCAGCCCTTTGGAGCCTGTCGTTGCCTATCCTAGCTAGCTAGCGAGGGTTCCAGCGCTGTAGTGCCACCCTTTATGCCTACTCCAGCATCCACAGGGGGTAGCGAAGCGAGGCCCGCTACAACCCCGCACTCACCGGCCGCGTTGGTGGCAAACTCCCTGGCGTGTGCCAGGATCATGCCCAGCAGCTCCTCAGGGCTGAAGGTCATGTTCTCGGGGTGCCTGAAGAGCACGCCCCCCGTCCGGGGGTCGGCCTCCAGATCATAGTAGGGGAAGCGGCGCTCGAACTCCTTCACCACCGGGTTGTTCCGCTCCTTGCCCAGGAGGTCCAGGAAGTGCGAGTAGCTCTTGTCCGGGAAACGAACACCCTGGGGCACACGGGCAAGAGAGTCGAGCGGGGCATTCACACACAGTAGACTCGTGCTGACCGAACCGCCTGGGGGTCTACTTCCTGGCACCAAGATACAGGAAACGCGACCATTTTTGCCTCTTGCCTTTAAGGAATCAACTGATTAAGGGAATTAAAAGTGCAACCTCATGCATAGCTAACCGCAGTTTCAAGCACACCATTTTATCAGCATTTCGTCAGTACACAAGTTCCCCGTGTCGTCATACATGAGGTCCTGCAAGAATCAAGAAACATTTGCACCCCTGTTATCAACAGACTGACGCCACTGACAAGCACTTAGGCAAAGTGGCACAGCAGAAAATCGCAAAATCCGTGGCACCGTTAGGAACTTTTGTTTACATCCCATACAGTTCAATTCTTATTGTTTCTTTGCTGCCGAGCTATCTACGATACACATATGACCCATCTGCGCATATGGATGTGTGCAGTGACAACACCTACAGGTACGCCACAATCCTCAAGGCTATTGCAGGCACTTTACATATACTTCCAACTATACCGTTACACAAGCAAATCAATACCTAATAATCAATCTAACAGCAGCCCCAAGCATTGGCAAGATGAGCTCACAAATGTAATTAAATAGGGTCCAGCCATTAATTTGATGTGTCGCATGTTGTTCATGTTGATGCACAGTCCAAATAGCAGAAAAGCAACTGTCGTCCATCAACTTTTTTAGATGAACAATTATGTCGCTATGTGGTCCTTCGTTTAAGCCATTGTGAACATCAGGGGAACAGACGGAAAGTGACGACAAGAGGCTAAGGAAAGAAGAGGGAAGCACAGGGTGCTGCTGGGATGCTTTCCAAATAGCAAAATTCATGCAGGGAATGTTCTTATGCACCAAACTTGCACATGATAACTATAAGGTGCTATGACGTAGTCAAAGCAACTGTGAACACAAATTACAAGTTTGGTTCATTAAAGGAAACTGCTTTGTCGATGACAAGGATACCAATTTTATCACAAACTTCCCAGAAACAGTCAAGATAAACAAAAAAAGAACAAGCAGTGGCAATGCCCTAGCCCCGTTTCAGCAATTTCTCTGACATCAAAGACCAAAGTCACCACCAAGAAACATTACTAGGCAATTGTAGTGGGGCCTCCAGTTCCGTTTGCTTGTATCACAAGAACACTATCAAGCAGTTAAAACACTCGTAAAAATGTTTTTAGTACTGCCCCATATTATGTCACTCCTGCCCGTATTGCATCACTCTAGCTAGAAACCTGAAAGTTGGTCTATATTCCTTGCATTTTCTTTTGGTTAAGAAGCTAATTTCGTGCCAAAAGCGAGTTAGCAAAGGGAAGTTCTTTCAGGCTAAGCAAACTTGTATTGTGTGTTCACGGCCCCCTAAATAAGGTGTGTGGGTCAATGGAGCCGAACTGTGTTTCTGCAACGAGACCGAAACCTTACAACCTCAGGAAAGCCTTTGCGCTTAACCCAAGGTGGATCCACAAGGCGTCAGGAACCACCCCCTCCCCTCCGACACCTCAATTACTGGGGATTCTCCACCATATCTACCCCTCTATCCTGACACCCCCACCCAAGTCAAGCTGGACACACTTTGATTCAGCATCCATCAAAAATATAGTTGCCACAGCCAGGAATTAACAGCCCCATAACCTCGCGTGTAGACTCAGAGCCTATTAGTTACTACAGCTCCATTGTTTATAGTGCCTGAACCACTTTCTCTGGCAGGGGAATTTCAAAGAACGGCAAGAGAGGGCACCACTCTCGGTGATTATAGCTGGTTGGAGTTGCAGGTGGCCTCGAAGCGGGACAACGGCCAAACAGGCAGCTCGGAGTGCAGGAGCACTGCAACAAAGCATCCTGCCCCGTCGACCTGTCTCATCGTACGAGTACACAAGGTAAGTTGACTTTTGGCAGCTTCGTTCCCAAGAAAGGTGATAACACCACATTTAGTGCAAAAGCAGACTGAGGAGGGCAGGAGGGATACATGAAGATTCAGAAGACAAAATACAACTTATATTAATTTGAAATAATTAGCCTTTGGCAACTTCATCAACGCGATTCCAGTACTGTAAGAAGTTTTCTTTACCTTAGATCAGAAACTTGTGCTCAGCAGTGATGCAGTAGGGGGAATAAAAACAAAGTTACCGGTGTGTTAACTGGCCATCAGCATACAAATGGACATTCAAGTCTCTTGGAAGTGGCTTTAACCGAAGGCCGCCAATCGCACACAAAAGTCACAAGGACCAGGACCAGGTGGGAAAGTAACCACTGCCTCATCTGTTCTGCTTAATATCTAGCTTAGGTCTGCGTTATAAGTAGCATAATTGTTATTAGGTCAATGCAGCCTCGCAGGCAACTCACCGTTGAAACTGCTTGGTCTCCAAAATGCCGTTCACCATCTCTGAATGCAATGGCAACAGGTGTTTTTCTTTGAGAGTCCCTAATGGAAAGGGGAGATAAAGATGACATAATGCACAGGAATAAATAACAGAATTTGCTACACAGAGAACTCTGCAAGAAACATTGAGCAAGAAGAACTTACTTGTTTAATGCAATTTCCATTGGAACTCCAGGCTAGAAAGACAAAATGTTTTGTTATGTTCACAATACTCCTTAGGGTGTGTGCTTACACCATATGCTCTAATAAACCATAATTAAGTACCAAAAATGACATAATTTTTAAAATAGCACATCACTATCACCAAGTCCTAAAACATTATGCCTATGATATGGTCAAAACAAAATACTTCGTACTGTACGCATAGCTGGTCTCTCAGTGCGATTAGTATATGGCAGCATTGCCCCTAAGTGACAATTGAAAATACACTGTAAAGGGTTTTAATAAGGAAATAAGGAGCCATTCCACTCTATGAACATGAGTGGCTAGCAAGGCTGTACAGATTCATGCTATTTGATGAATTCAAATGATCTCTTCTCTTATGTGCCAGTAGTACTGTTTGTGGCTAAGAATGAGTAAGTGAACATACTTTGTTAAGCTGTACCTGATGGTGTGATAGAGAAAGGTACTGCAGGTAATCATAGTGCAGCAGAAGTGGATCACGAGTTCTGAATTAATTGTGCTGCTGAGCACAAGGACGCAGGTTCGATTCCTGGCCACGGCACCTGCTTATCTGATGGAGGCGAAAAGCAAAAACGCCTGTGTGTTCGAGATTCTGGCGTATGTTAAACATCCCCAGGTGGTGGAAATTAATCCAAAGCCTTCACTACGGAACAACTCGTAGCCCAAACGTTGCTTCAGCATGTTAAGCCCCACAATCAATCAATCAGTTCTGAATTAAGTATTATGTGCGACTACAGTTTATGTATAATCTTGGGCACAAAAACCAGTTTAGCTCGTATTCAACAGTTATGGACACCAGGAGCTTTTTTTAGTGCGGAAGAGCTTACAGCCTACCTCCGCGGATTCCGCGAATGTAAGGCGGAGCCTTGGCAGTGGTGTCACGATTGGGAGAGGGAAGGGGAACGTGTGCGTGCGCCAGAACTGATTGATCGATTGTAGGGTTTAACGCGGCGACACAATGCAGGCAATGAGGCGCGCCGAAGTGAAGGGCTCCGGATTAATTTTGACCACCAGGGGATCTTTATAGTGTGCAGAAATCTCGTACACACAGGCGTTTTTGCTTTCCACCTGCGTGCGCGAGAGTGATGTTAAGCCAAACATTACGTTTTGAGGTCTAAACATCGTCAATCAGTACCCACAGACTGATGTACAATGAAGTGAAGATAGCTTTGCGATAGCGAAACACAAATGGAATGCCCTGTTTGGTGGCTCCTTTTGTATTGTGTGTTGACAAATGAAGCAGACGTGCTGGTGTCAAAACGCTCTGGATGTCTTCCCATATATCATTTTATGACACTTTCCAGCATAAACGAATACGATAGCCTCTATTGTATGCATAATGCCAAATCTATACTGAAGAGGAGTACACCTACAAGGAGCAACAGTAGCAACATCAACAGCAGCAACGTGCGGCTGGAACCAATGAATATCGCGCACAAAATACCAAGTGCACGTGGCAAGGCAAGGCACGCGCAGGGCATAGTTTTTTGCGCGATGCACGATACGAAAAATCATGCCACGTAAGACATATAGAGCTTTGCTGTAAAATAAAGCTATAGAAAGACATCTGGAAATATATTTAACAGCAACAATAAGCTAATGATATGGGAAAAAAACAATCAACAAAAAAATAAATGGACTGCATACAATAAGCATGGCTGATTCCATGGAGCAATTAAATGATAAAGTTTGCACCCAAGTGATAGTTAACATTAGAATCCTTTAGTTACACTAGAGGATTCCAATAAAATGTTTTGTAATCACACTTTGTAAACAGCCACACGGTATATATTTTTTCTCGAATCTCAAGGGGTGCTCTGAATTTTCATAAAATAACATAACTGTCACCGCAGCCATCCAAGTACAAGGCTGTTCTTTCTCAACCTCCATTGCAACTAAATTGTAAACAATACGAAATTCAGTCTGGATGTTACGTGGGCCTGAAAATCCACAACACTGGTAAGCATATGCATTTCAGCACTTCGAATCATTGTAAAGAAATGGGCTAGGACAAAATAATACGTATGACAAAGTTTATATAAATTCTTGTTTGTAATTATGAAGCAGGTGCTTATTATACAGCAGCGACTATTTATAAGCAATTTTGACTAACACTTCAACTTTGTTATAAAATTTCTTATTATACCCGTGCCACACGTACACAAAAAATGACGTTAAGTGCTGAAGGCCTTAAGATGCCAAATGACATTAACTGGTCGGGCCATGCTACACGCGAAACCGGAAAGGCACATGGTGATCATGGTGTTAGGCATGATGGTGATCATGACCAAAAAGAGAAATTCACTCATATTTTAAAGTCTTTAACATAGAGAAAAACATCTTACAAGGGTTACAGATGTTTTTTTGTGAAAAAAAAAACGTTAGGAGAAACGGTGTTTTCTTAAAAATGGTGTGAGCCATTTCTAAAAGTGGCTTCATCAGCTGCCAGTAGTACCCAACCCGAAAAATTTAGCACGACTATAGCACGACGAGTGACACGATGTTTTGCCTTTTGCCTCTGTTTTAGTGAACTTCGTCTTCTTTAAACCTTCGGCACCAAGGGTGCACAAAAAAAATCGCCTTATTTCGAAGTTTAGCTACGTTTCCGCGTCAACACTCTGGTTCTGAGAGTTTCGTTGGTTTCATTTGGTGCTCATCCCCTTCGAGGGTAGGCAGATTTAAGTTGTCCATGACGGTAAATGAGTTGTGCTGAACTCCTTAAACCAAAATGACATTAGAGCGAATGGCATTAGATTTTTGCGTGTAGCAGCGAATTAATGGCATTAAAAGTTAAGGCATTAAGCACTTAATGTCATTTTTCGTGTACGTGTGGCACGGGTATTACTTTTAACTTCTAAGATGTATACTATATCAGCAAGCATGGCTTGCGACGTGCATGCTGACAAGTGTGGTCAGTGGTTATCGCCAACGGGCTCCTAATTGTGTGAAAATTTGTAACACTACATCATGCTAGGTAGATATGTTACAAACAAGCATTTTTTTTTTTTTTTTGCAAAAATATTACAGACAAGCATGCACTTCAGAAGCCTTAACAATTTTTGTGAACATTATATTAATTTTTTCAGACATTACAGTGGTTGCACTATGTAGTTCGAGGTAATCCAAAGTACTACGCAATATTGTGAATTGAACAGTTTGTAATGCACGAGCTTAAAGCATGGGTTAGCTGGGCGATTCGCTCATACTAGTACTAGTAGCACCGTTGTGGTGTTACACATTTTAACAGCACTAACACCTTTCAGTTGTTCGAAGTGCAACTCATAAAACATCACCGGTTTTCGGTTAGAATCAAAGTTACACAATACAGTTAAGTACCATATATGCTGTTAAGAGGCCGTTATCAAAGTTAACCCCGTTCTGCCGAGTAATGCAAAATCAAATCAGACTTACAGAAACAATGGCAACCTTCATCCACTCAAGACCAAGGTCTACCGACATCACTGCAATGCCTTCAACTGAAAAGGAGAATGATATCGTGGTCAGCACACGCCATAAAGCTCCACTCTTCTACGCCATCGCTAATGATCCTTTGTAGCGAGGGAGCCTCTGGGCTTGAATATGACGCCTTTCCAGACGTAACCCCGAGCAAAATAATAAAAAAATGTGTCGAAAGAGCACTTTCAGTTTTTGGACAATACTGCTTAAGTTTAAAAGCTGGCGAACCAAAAGTAGCAGCAGCGTCAAACTAAACTACCATGTGTAGCAGTATGGCAACGTGGACCACATGTCACGCAAACTACACAAACGGCACGAAAACTATAGGACTATAATATAGGACATATGGGCACGGGAATTGTGCAGAATTGTACAGCCCGTTTTCCCAAGCATCGCGACGACACGTCTTGTGTAAACATTACGAGCGCTTGCTCCAGTATGGCGCAAGACGTCACCGAAAACAAGGTCGTCAAAATTAACTACGGGCACGTGTGAACGCAGCGAGAAGCGGAAAGAGCTTTTCACTCACCTTGGCTAAAGCTAACCATACACAGCGCGACGATGCACCATGAGAGGTGCAGCCGCGAGATTGACGGGAAAGCCATTGCTATTGATCCCGGTTACCTGAAATTAGTTCATGGAGGAAAACATACGGTTAAGCACAAATCCCAACGCTCAACCAAAACGTGCAGCGCTAGCAAAAGTCTCAACATTCCATACATATAACCGTCGCGTTCTAGCCACAGGTCAGCTCTAGACTGAACGATCAGCTGCGAGCACCGAGCAACTTTCATTCATTGGTAAGACACCGGCGGTGCGTTATCGAGCTCACCGGACGACGAGAGCTTATTACCGGACTAGAGTACCACAAAAGTCGGTCAGCCGTGCACTCACCTGACTACTGTATGCCTTCAACCGATATTAAAAGTTATAAATCATTGCGCTGCATATGACCGAGACCGCCGGTGAACGAATTTCGGAGTTTTTTAATGATGGCCGGGGAATGTGGCGAAGGGTGATTGGGCTCTCGCAACCGGATATCCGGTTGAATGACACGTGGACCCCATGTTTGAGCACGGACTGCGCTATTTGTACCGTGTCAACCAAGCTTAGCAGGCTTTGCACTGTTGTTTGGATGACTGAAATTGAAATTGTTCTTACATCTGTTGTCGTAAGCCGTCTGAACGCTTCTCGGGGCAAGGAAATATCGTTTAAAACGATGCAGTAAGTTGGGAAATCTGACGTTGCGTGCGTGTTTTCGGCGTTGATGAAAAAAAAAAGAAGCATTGAAAATTATGGCTGGCACAAATCTTTACGTAATCAACTTATTAAACAAAATTAACTATTTTTCTTCGCACGTTGCTCTGAAGCGTAGTGTTCCCAGCGTACTGGCGCGGGAAATTTGAATTCTAAAACATTCTCAACAAAGAACTTGGTCGCTCTGCAGCACCCCACAGCCTTCAGGTCAGATTCTGCGTTCATTCTCCCTCGTTGGCTTCAGTGACATGTTCAGTCTTTATTAGTTTGTAAACAAATGGGGCAAGGTTATACGGTGGTACTATAAATAGTCGGCTATGGAAGTGACAATGGAAGACGAGAAAAAATCCGCCGTCTTCTGAAAGCGAGAAACGGCGGAAAATCCGCCATTCCGGAAAATGGCTTCCGCTTCCGGAAAACGGCGAATTTTTATTCGACTTCATTTTCGCAAAAAATAACACTCTAATTATCTCATACGGCAATACAAAACGCTCACAGAACAGCCCTGTGATATATATCTATATCACACACACACACACATTACACCCTCGCTATAGGGACCTGGTGGCCGTTATATGGCACCACCGTCGCTTCAGCCAACAGCGCCGCCCATGGCGAAACCGCTCATCAGTGGAATGCCGGTGGTGGTCAGCGCAGCGTATGTAGTTGTGCATGGATTTCTGTCGTTTCGCTGCGGTGCGGTTTGTAAAGCGTAGGTAACCACAAGGACTTTTTTCAGATTGGTAAATCTTAAAAGTAGGCATGCGTAGGCCTTTACGAGGCATGCCATGTGTGTGATATACGCCGATACTCAGTAATTACAAATAGCAGACGACACTCACTGCGCCAAGCTAGAAGACAAGCTGGAAGAGCAAGTACGTTTCTTCGTGCAAATTTTTCATGCCTGCATGCAGTTTGGTGTATCGAGGAATATACTGCAGCTAAATGCTCCTAAAAAGCCGGTTTGTGCAGCCGATCCAGGAATGCTGATGACTAAATGGCATCGTGCGCAAGCAATTGTATAAAAGACAAAGTTGGTGGTGCCTTATAAGATTTACCCCAATACAGAAATTGTGATAGACGACGCTCCGTAACTTCAATAACTACAATAGAAACGTGTTTAATTTCACAGAAATATGTTTACTACAGCCATCGGGAATCGTTTACAGAATAAAGACCGCATGATAGTAGAACGTTATTGCTTAGTCGTGGAAAAGCATTGCTTTATAAGACTTGCAATGGTTGCTGGCCAGTTGGTTAATGGTTTTTCAAAAAACAATATCTGCGTGGCTGAACGACGAGAGACAAGAGAATCCCGCCCTCAGTTTCACAACTGAATGCTGCGGTCGAGTTTTACAAGCTGCCCCTACGCTTGAAAAATCGTGCACTCTTTCGTCTAACGACGATGATGCTTTATCGCAAAGCTTACTTGTGCGGGTTTCCTTGGTTGCCTTGCAGTGTCTTTCACATTGACCCTTCCAATTGCATGTATTACGCACAAAGAAAGCTTCGCGTTCAACCATTGTCGTCGTTAGATGGAGGGCTGGGTGATTTTTTGTTTAATTTTGCTCGTCCATGCACCCCTCTCCAAATCGAAACTTCTTCCAGTGTGTCTCAAAATGCGTCTGTGCTGGTAGACACGGGCTGATGCACCTGTATGTGAGGCAACTAGTCGCACGTTTTTGGTTTCTTCACAAGACATTACACAATATTTTAGGTACTCAGCCAAGAATACTTCAGCAATAAAAAATAGGGCTTAAGTTAACACTGCCACATTTTTAAACTATCGGTGCCTGCCTTAATTTATACCATGCAGGTGGTAAAATAGGAGGGAGAGGGGGGATGGTTTGTAGCTTGGGCTGTTGGGTGGTTGAATAACTTTGGCTCTTGATAAAATGACCACTACAAACGTGGGAGCTCCGCTTCGGCTCTCAGGCTCCCATGCTGTCTCAGTGTCACTCACCAATACCGAAGGCACAAAGCTCACGGTTAGAGAAAGAAAGTGTAAACTGCCACGATGTTTCCACCGTCACACAGTAACTGAAATCGTACGTGAGCGCCTTTCTCTTCAAAGCACACGTATCGAGGTATTCCATCGTTAGGCTGGCATGGAAACCGTAGTCATTGAAAGCAGTGAATATAATTTAAAATGGTAGAAATGAATACCAATATTAACAGTTTTATTCCAACTCAGGTTGCACACAGCCAGGCGCAGAGCACTGCAAAAAGCGCTCATGTCAATGTAGCCCATTCCCAAACTTAGAAGCGTCCAGTAAGTTTACGTAGCCGTTAGTGAATCTAAGAAATGAATACTAATAACAGCAGTTTTATTCGTACTCAGATCAGGTAGATCACTGCAAAAAGCGCTTATGTCATCATAGCCCATACCCAACTTTAGAAGCGTCTGACAGGTTTACGTAGCCGTTACTGCATCTAAAAACCCAACACATCTGTCTAGACTTCGTTTCACCGCACAAATCCGCTCACAACACCACCAAAACATTCAAAGCACTGAAGCAAACAGGGCAAAAACAACGGGAGGCTGCGTAGTCCAATGCACCGGCTCATTCCACTAACGAGGGGAGCGTCGAGTGGAGGTGCCACCCGTTCAGCTGCCCTGTGCCTATAGCAAAAATTAATATAACAGTGAAACATTCACTGAGGCAAAAAAAGACTAGCACACTGGGTCTGTTGGTTTTTTATGCCGGTCACAAGGAGTGCCTGCTCCAGTTTGTTTGCGCGCACAATGGGGTCATGGTGGCCACCTACGCAGTTGACCTTGTTTAGCAACACAGGGATGATCTCCAGTATCTGCACCACCACAGTTTGCATTTAGCAAGGCTGCTTGTCTAGCTCTTTTTCCTTATCGAGGCGCAAAGAACTAAGTGTACTTTTTAACATCCATAGCTGTGGTGATACGGCATGTCTGCATCAGCCATCATGAATTATGTGAAGCTGCCTCCCACCTCTTCAGCAACGATTCCACGCACAGCTTCTTCGAGCCCGGTCATGAGCGGGCAGAGGGGCCCCTAGCAACCTTGCGAGGGGACGAAGGCACTTCACTGCGTTGCTATACTGGCAATGAGGACGGTCAGTTTCTGCATGCGGAAAATGTTGCGATGCTGCTTTTTTCCCACTGATTTCAAATATGCCAGTATTTTTTCAGTTGGTCAATTAGTTCTCAAGATAATTAGAGATAATTAGCCATTTTGCTCCCCAATTAACAAAACAGTGTTGGTCACAAAACTGTAATCTTTATATTTTCCAATACTATGAACCCTGCTGAATGCAATAAGGGAAGCAGTTTTTTGATGCACCGCTTGGAACTAATTTTACGGCTCATTAAATTTCGGTGGCACCAGTGGCAAGGAACCATTTTCAGTGCCCATTTCAAACACCGAAGTTTAATGAGCTGTAAAATTAGTTCCAAGCGATGCATCAAAAAACTGTTTCCATTATTGCATTCAGCAGGGTTCATAGTAATGGAAAATATAAAGATTACAGTTTTGTGACCAACACTGTTTTGTTAATTGTGGGGCAAAAATGGCTAATTATCTGTAATTATCTTGGGAACTAATTGACCAACTGAAAAAATACTGGCATATTTGAAATCAGTGGGGTCTGGTCTAAAATCAATGCCCGTGGGTTAGAACTGTGTAATGAGCTGGCAAAAGTGATAATTCAAATAAAGTGACTTCATTTTTACGAAGCCATTTCCAGTAAAAGCTTGTTAATTTGAGCTCGAAGGGGACCATAAAATTGTTCGAATTAAGCGGAGTTCAAATTTTCGGGCGGGCGCTAGAATGAATGGACATCACGCCATATGGCGCAGGCAGAAAACACTTCTGGACTCGTTATCGCGAATTAGGCGCTACTACACGTTTGTTGCGCACGCCATGTGATCGCAGGCCCATACGAGCGACCGCGGCACAAATAAAACCTGCGGCGGCATGCGCCGGAGCACTGGCGCCAGTGGTGCGGTGCCCACTGCAGAAGCAAAATAAACTGTCGCAGCAGCGTAGCGCACGCGCTATGCTGTTACTTTTTTTATTTCGTTGTTTTGCATCTCCAGTAAATTTTGTTTGGTTTGGATTTGCAATACATTGTAATCACTCTGGGCCGACTTCTTCTGTGAGGAATGATGGAAACCAGGAGATTCCAGTTCGAATTAACCGTTTTGGACACCGACCCATTCGAATTATCGCAAGTTTTCCCCCATTGAAATATGCAGGGCTGTGCCGGGACCAGCTAGGGCGTCACTTCGAATTAATTGTAAGTTCGAATTAACTGCAAGTTCAAATTAACGAGCTTTTACTGTATATGCCATTATCGTGGCACATCATTTTTATTGATTTATCGAATACTTTTGATCGAGTTCCCCATAAGTGCCTAATGATCAAAATTAGAAACCTCAGTCTTGATGAAATTGTAACTTGGTTTATTTTTAATAGGTTATTATTAACAAATTACTTCAACTTGGATTGAAAGTTTTCAACAAACTGATGACAATCAGTAAAATATAGATGACTATGGGCCGTATTCAGAGTCCCTCCTCCACTCCATTTGCTCCCTCTACTCGACTGAGGGGAGGATTTTCAAGGATCAACTCCACTAGAGGCTCGAGAGGAGGAAGGACCCAGAATACCAGGGTATGTCTCTGACCCTGTGGGTGTTTCCTCTGATGGCCCTCAAGAGTCGGTACTAGGCCCTCTTATACCAGTGATATAGTGAGTAATATTTCCTCGACAATTTGCCTATTTGCCGATGACTGCATCATTTGCAGAGAAATATTAACAACAAATGATGTTACTGCTCTTCAGCTCGATTTATCAACATGAAGTAAATTATGCAAAAGATGGCAGATAGAAATAAATGTAGAAAAACTAAACACGTGCGATTTTTTTTCGGTAGCAAGCTCAAACTCTTGTAGTTGTGTAATAAATGCTCCGATTATACAGTTCAAAGAATTGTCTACTAATGCATCAGCACTCTTTCGTTGCCTGTCTTGAATGGGTTTTTTATAGCCATATTTAGATATGAGTAGCCAAATATAAGCTGGGAATTATTTTATTGCCGTATGCTTTTTTTTTGCCAATAAATTGCATTCTCATGCAGATGCAAAATTAAGTGTCGTACACGGTTAGTGCTTTTTCACAATTTTTTGGTTCGTGGTTGTCATTTTTTTTTTCATGGCTTTCGATTTTTGTCTCCATTGCGTGAGGGTGGTGTTGAAGATAGATATTTTTTAGTTAAGTAGTTTATTTTATTATTTTCTAGTTCCTTTATCTGGGGGTCTTGTTTTCAATCGAACGATTATCTCTGTTTGCACTATAACGATTACAACTGTTAACTTCGCCAATGAATTTTTGTGCGAATGCAGGCCATTATTCAGTTGGTGCTTCTTCACAATTTTTTTTATTCACATTTCAATTAGCTTTTCCAGAGCTTTTTCTAATTTTGTCTTTGTTACACCTACAACACGGTAGGGAAATGTACAACTCCAAATTTGTGTAGAATAAAACTGTTACGTGAGGGCGGTTGATAATTATCTTTGATTTCGTGAGCTAATTTTTTACAGCGAAACAGCTTATATGCCTGTTTCCACATATAGCGTGTGTGACTGAACCGGTATAGAATGGAAATTTTTGCATCCAAGAGCTAGTGTTCTGTGCTTCCATCATGAAGGGGCTAGTGCAACGTTTTGGCCGGTGTCTTTAACGTCTAAGCATGCGCACATCACCGGGTGCCGGTTATGTGTGCATGGGTGAAGGATGGAAATGGTGGGGGTGGGGGGGATGCACGTGTAGCCAGGCTTCACGTGCTCACCAATGACTTGCCTGCTTTGCTAGTGGGAGACTTCAGCATGGACAACTCGCAGCCTGATGCGTCCTCACTGCTGTCCTCTGTGGTCGAGCGGTTTTAGTTGGTGCGTTACACAGACAGTAAGATATATCTCTTATACATTTGTGTGCAAATGCAAGGTGTTGCACGATTGGTCCGTTCTCACGATTTTTTTTTAATTTGTATTTCGAGTTTGTTCTTTCGGTGGGTTTTATATCTTTGTCTTCGTTTCGGGAGGCCGATGTAAAAAGTTGATTTTGTTATAGTTCATTGTGATCATTCTATTCCTGATTTTTATGGAACAATTTTGAATGGTGCAAGCGCGTCCGACATCCACGGGCGCTTAGGCTACAAAGCGCTTTATTATAAAAACCTTTAGCCGGCGCACATATCAGGAGAGGAGGAGAGAAAAGAAAGGCACATGAAGGAGGACGGCGGAAAAGAAAAGCAAGCCGTGAGAGGAGTCAACGTTGATATGGGAAACGCGCAACACTCTCCCAATGGTGTACCGTGCACCACTTCCAGCATCCCAGTCAAGGAGGCGATGCCCAGCGCATTTCAGCGGCAAACCCTTCTGCAAAATCACGGGGTCCTCTCGACGAACAAGCGACAAGCTCTCTCAAAGGCTACGGACGGGAACTTTGTCTCGTTCTTCGTTATCCGTGCTTGCCATCGTGAATAAAAGATAACGCTGGGATGTCGACAACCGGCAGACGCGCCGAGACAGATGTGCTCTCTCCAAGGGCATAGAACCGATAACCCCGTCAGATAGGTGACGCCACTTCTGTAAGGCTTCTAGCCGAGAGCGCCTGTGCTCGCTGCACACTCCAGGCATGTCAGCGTTGTTTTGCAGGGCGCTCGGAGGGCTGTCGGCAGGATGTGCTGGAACGGTGAGTAAATCATGTAAAATGTATTTACAGGCAGATGCGCAGTTATGCTTGCAGCGCTAAGCGTACTCAACACGAGCGCGGCACCTACTGTAGCGTAGATAACGGCCTCGTAAACATCCAGTCATTGCAGTGAAGCGGCGAATGCGTTGCCCAACTTCGATGTTATCGCTATTGTCGTTTTCACCTGTAACCATTACCTCTTCTAGACTGGAATCTTGTGCGCAGTTTACTGCAATGGTGCGTGCTGTGGGTACCTTTTGTCGCATAGAAAACGCACGATTGGAGAGATGCTGCGGTGGGGTTGTTTGTCTCGTGTGTTGTTAATCTTCAAGGCAACGATAGATGTCGCAACGCTCGCCAGCAGCGTAGCAGACGATTTTGTACCAAGTTTGAAAGCTTCATGGCGTAAAAACGTGTTACAAGAGCAAAATTTAACGATAGTTTTTCGTCTTTCTTGTACCACTTCTATGATTTCGAGGTGTTAAACTAGGCGTGAAATCCTTGTTCGAGGGCAGCTCGTTCGAGGGGAGTGCGCGGCCCTTTGGGGGTCGCGTCCCTGGCATCCAAATTTCACGAAATTGGGTCGTTTAACAGGTCGTCGGGTCGTACTTTAAATGGGATGACACCAGCGGGGCGTCACATCGGGCCAGCCGGGCGTCAGCGAGTGCCGCTCCAGAGTTATGGCAAAATTGGTGGTCGTCGCCGTGCTTGTGTTCGCATTTTACGGTGTCGTGAGGAACGCTTGCATTCACAGAGACTTTGGCAAAGGCAGTACTGTGTGTGTTTGCAGTGCTGAGCAGTGCGACCTCCTGGGAAAAATTGCGAAGCAGGAAACGGGCGTCGCGGGTGTTTACGAGAGCGGCAAGGACGGGTCCCGGTTTCTTGCAACGACCATCGAGTTCTCGCCCGTAGACATCAACTTCACCGCCTTGCCGCGAACGCGCAGCATTATTCGCCTGCAGCCAAACGTCACCTACCAGCAGATAATGGGTTTTGGTGGATCGTTCACCGACGCTGCCGGCAGCAACATTCTCCGCTTGGAGGAGCCGCTCCGCTCGAAGCTCCTCGAGTCTTACTTCTCGGAAGAAGGCCTCAACTACAACATGGGACGAGTGCCGATCGCGAGCTGCGACTTCTCCGCACGCGTCTACTCGTACGCCGACCGCTCCGACGACTTTGACCTTGCCAATTTCAGCCTCAGCCTGGAAGATATCGGCTTGAAGATACCCCTACTCCAAATTGCTCAGAAGCTCAACAAAACGGACCCCCTGTGGCTGCTTGCTAGTCCGTGGAGCGCTCCCGCGTGGATGAAGACCAACAAGGATATGAGCGGCCGAGGTACACTCATGGGGAAGCCGAATGGCACGTACTACAAGACGTGGGCCCAGTACTTTCGTGAAGTTTCTGGATGCCTATAAGGAGCACAATGTCAGTTTCTGGGGGATCACTGCTCAGAATGAGCCAACATCGGGCTTTGTTCCGTTTTATCCTTTCCAAACAATGGGCTTCACAGCGGCGAGCCAGCGAGACTTCATCAAGTTTGACCTTGGACCTGCCCTGAAGCGTGCCGGATACGGACCTGACAAGTTGATGCTGCTGATCTTGGATGACCAGCGAGTATTTCTTCCATACTGGGCCGATGTCGTGCTTGCCGATCCTGATGCGGCAAAGTATGTTTCTGGCGTTGCCTTCCACTGGTACTGGAACCACATAAGGGGACCCCAAGTTCTTACACAAACTCACGAGAAGCACCCAGGCAAATTCCTCTTGGCTACCGAGGCATGCGAAGGGGCGTCGTCTCTCTCCAAAAACAGAGTTCTCCTGGGAAGCTGGAAACGAGCGGCCAGTTACGCCTTCGACATCATTCAAGACTTGCGCCACTGGACGACGGGCTGGATAGATTGGAATCTGGCTCTGGACACTATGGGGGGCCCAAACTGGGCGCACAACTATGTTGATGCTCCGGTCATCGTCAACGCATCTGCCGGAGAGTTCTATCACCAGCCAATGTACTACGCCCTGGCCCACTTCAGCAAGTTCCTGCCGCGTGGCTCAACAAGAATCGCGAGTAACACGCTGAGACAACTTGACACAGTGGCATTCCTTAGACCTGACAATGCTGTTGTGCTGGTGATCCTGAACAGGCGTTCAGTTGTGAGGACGTACACCTTAGTTGACGAGCAACTCGGGAGCCTAAATTACAGCATACCAGGAAATTCTATACAGACTTACATTTGGTGGCTGCCTTCCACAGAGCCTTGAGTTTGTGTCTTTTGGCAGTAATAAATCTTGCTTGCTTCAGCTAAGTGAACTGCATAGTTCTGCTTTGTGTATTAGTGCCTCCTTTCAAGGTAAAGTTACTATTATATATATTTGTCTGCATACAATCCAAGAATGAGTATAACGTGCAAAGAGGCTTTTGGGGTCTTTGAAAAAGTGCAGTAATTGTACAGCTTGTCTAGATGTTAAAGGTCCACCTTGATTTGTAAAATTGCAATAAAAAAGTGTTGTAAGCTATGTTGTTTTTTCCTGTTGCCTGAATTAAAAACGTAAAGGTCGCAACTTAGACAGGTCTTGCAGTATGTCCTCAAAGAACTTCATTTTCTGGGTTAAGGTTGTGGTAATGGGACAACGTCAACGTGTATATTTTGACATTGATGGCTTTCATTGTCTTGTGTGCAATGCGGAACCTGACAATGTCACCATGTGGTAACACGCAGTCATAATTTGTGGTAATGTTTTCTGTCCCAACTTCCTTTTATTCCAGAAAAACACTGCACGTGGATGGGTGCCTTTACTTCAAAGGCTGTCCCACACAGGGAATGGTCAGGAAACACTTGACAAAGAAGATCCTGAAATGTGGGAGCTGCTAAAGGAGGAAAAACGACGCCAAGTCTCTGGTCTGGAGCTGATCGCATCTGAAGTAGGCCCTTTTGTTTGGAAACTTTGTTGCCAACATTCTCTACTGTTTCAAGTTTCTAAAGATGTGTCGCATTGTGCACCTGTGGGCAGTGTACCCCTTTGTGTGGGTGGTGAGTTCTTTCTTGAAAAGCTGCATGTCGGGTATTGTAATTTGAAAATTGTGGATTAGTGTAGCAGTGCTGTTTCCACTGTCATCTATATGTATAAATTCTGCTATTTTTGCAACTTGAAATAAGCAAGACTGAACAATTTGGAAATTTCTGCTGATGCAAACGATGTAACTCATATCCGCAGGTCTGAAACTGGTGAAACTCTATGGGGTCACAGGACCCCATAGAGTTGCGTACCAGTCAACATCAAGGCAAATGTATTGTGGAAAAGCGAACTTTACAGTGAACACTAACTTTAAAGCTTTGGCAGCAGTGCCTGCGGGTGGTGATCTAAGCTGTATGTCCCTACTTATGTCTGTAACTGACCTGCAGTCTGTCATGTAACTTTTTAAGGTTGTTCAAGAAACCATAGCGAGGCCACCGTAAGAATGCAGGAGTGTTACTGGCTTGAAAGGTTTCCATTACAGCAAAGGGGCTGGTGAAAATATTTAACAGTGGATGTGAGAACACTACCAGAAATGGCCTTGCTTTTGGCAGAAAGTTCATTGGAAGCAAAGGCATTGCATGCTACATCAAGTTGGCGCAGAGCTAGTGAATCATGTAGCCAAAGAGAGGCTGAACAGAGAAGAGAAGGCCATTACAGTCACATGAACATTCAAGGAAGGGTTGTTAGTAGACAACTTGCGCTTAACTTTTCGTTTGCATGGAAACACTTATCCGGTCATTTTTGTTCCAGAACTTTGCAAGCCGTTCTGTTCTTGAGGCCTTGGGCTCATGTTTGAACAACAAGTACTCGGAAGGATATCCTGGCGTGAGGTACCTTAGTCTTTTTATTTTTTTAAGACGTTGGCCGAAAATAAAGCTCTAAGGTACTTTTACTAGGCCCACAGTACCAACTTAAGATCGGGAATTTGTGAAAGCCAACTTCTTTTAATCATTTCAACAGTTTTAGTTCTTTATTGCCGTTTGAGCTTCACCCTGCCTAACTGAAAATGTCAAAGTGCTCCGTTCGATTGAAAAGTTCACTCCAGTCATTCATAGTAGGCATCTCACCACTCATTTGTATAGTTTTTTTTTTTTGAAGCCAACTATATGTTGCTACAAAGGGCAGGAAAATAAAAACTGCAGCATTCTAAAAGAACATCAGCATGTGTTAATGTCAGTTTAAATGCCCAGGCAGCATGCTGCTCCAGGGGTACTAACAAGAGTTCCTGAGTGGGGAAAAAAAGGCAAATTTGCATTTGACTGAAAGCTGTTCAACGGCACGATTGTTCACTTGCAGGTACTATGGTGGCACGGAAGTGGTCGACAAGATTGAGCTCCTGTGCCAAAAACGGGCTTTGGAAGCATTCAGCCTCGACCCCGAAAAGTGGGGCGTCAATGTCCAGCCGTACTCTGGCTCACCGGCAAACTTTGCAGCCTACACCTCTGTTTTGAATCCTCACGACAGGATCATGGGGCTTGACCTGCCTGACGGAGGCCAGTAAGCGACTTTGCTGCACAGTCATTGCACACACACACACCCTACTTAGGGAGAAAGGAAAAAAATATATATATTGCTGGGAACCATGTCTTCTGACTTGTGTATGTTTGTGTTATTACCAGCACATGGCCGCGCCTGGCTATTTATCGTGTGTCTCAAGAGGAGTGCTCATTATCCGATGCAGCACCAGCTATCGTGTTTGATAGGGAAAGGCTCTAACTTTGTGGTCACTATCCTAGGCAGTTCTTGTTTGGTCAACAAGGGTCTCTGTGTAATTCGATGCTTTCCAAGAGCAGCCGAAATTAGTGCACGGACTGAAAACGCGATGGCATTTGATTCGCCGATGCTTCACTGTGAACATCGCTTTGTTGGCTGTTTCTTCGATGCTTGTATTTTCTCCTAGTGTATTGCAAAGCACAAGCTCACCCTATCAGACGTCCTTTCTACAAGAACCTCAATTCGTTCTTCGCTGTCTGACAGCACTCGCACACACACTGGCACATTCTTTTAAGTTTGCATGTATGTATATTGTGCCTCGTAGCGTGTTTCTGCAAAGTGCCCTCTTTTTGTCTTCTCCAGCCTCACTCACGGCTACATGACGGACCAGAAGAGGATATCGGCTACTTCTATCTATTTTGAGTCAATGGGATACAAGCTGAATGTGAGTTGGTTCGTGAATTGTCTACTTGGGAATGAATTGTTGGCGTGATACGACTTTGCCTCTCTGGCCCCTTCAGGCTTGCCTGGTTATACACTTTTGTTCTCACTCCGCATTTCATCCTCTTGCAGAAAGAAACTGGGCTCATTGATTACGAGAAGCTTCACGACATGGCCCGCCTCTTCCGGCCCAGGCTGATTATTGCGGGAACCAGCGCTTACTCAAGGTTGCTTGACTACAAGAAGTTCCGGGAGGTGAGTGGGCCTGCTGAACCTAGCCGCATACTGCCTCTGCCGTCTCGGGGCTTTAAAACCAGCTCTGCTGGTGGCCACTGATGTGTCCTGCTTTTGAGCTCAGTGTGTTGTTCTTAATGCTGGAATCGTTGCTGGAGTACTTTTGAATGGTATCGATTTGCAGGTCCCCTGTACTGCTTATTGCTTATGCCACATCATCAGGAAGTAGGTTCACACATCGAGGAGAACCAGTCCTCTGGCACCTACTAAAATCATATGCTTCCAGCATCGAATACCAAAAGCCTGCTTTTTATTTATTTTTATTTTTTGTAACAACTGCAGGGGCGCGAATATTCGAAACTCTAATATTTCGTAAATAGTGTCTGCCGTTCGATTCAAGTCGCACTGCAGTTTTATTATTCTAAGTTTTTGATTGTTCAAAACTTGCAAGAGCATTAAAAGCTGGCTCTGCTGCACTGCATTCAAGCTTTCAAGCTTCACTGCAAGGCATGTCTTTTTTTTGGGGTTGGCTTTTTTGCATGACATTAGAGCTGCGCAAAAAAAGCTTAACACGTGCAAGTCTTGCGCGTAACAAGTGTATGCTAACTCCGACGTATGTTGCTAAAGCAGAATGCTGCTTGGGCAAAATTTATTAGCCGAAAACACTTTCCTGTCAGTGCAGTGGAATGAGTGAGGAATCAAGATTTATTACCTGTTTGCAATGGTTGCACTAATGTACTGGTCGAACCAGCACCAATCATGCTTGTAATAGTCTGTTTAATTACTGGTAGGACTAGTCGAACATACTTCCCGTATCTGCAGCATGTTGGCAAACCCAGATTTCTTCATGGCATTGTGTGCCAAAATTATTTTTTTTCCACTGCTTTGCTTGTACAAACTTTTTGTACTAGTTTGTACCAGTTTGGTGTAACATACCTGAGTACATGAGCACTCAGATATGTTAAGTCCTGACTGCTAAGTTTATTTTTTGTGTAGCTATGTTTTAGCTAACACTACACATGCTAATGCAGAGGTATTTGTATGCAAAAATATTTGACTCAATTTGCAAGCCAGTTTTTACTGTTCGTATTTGATTCGCAGTCCCCCATTTAATATTTTCACATCTCTAGTTAAATTCATTCAGAATAAGAAACTGTATATTTGGGGGGGGGGGGGGGGGGTGCATGAAATGAAAAACAAATATTTTCTTTAATTACTTATTGTGCACACACAGCACAGAGCTGTATTACTTTGCGACATAATCTGCCCGCTGCTCAATGGAAGTTTGCCAGCTTTTACAAAGTGCCTGGATTCCCATAGAAATGAATTCATTTTGGAGTGTGCACAACCACTTCTGCACTATGTGGCGTATCTCCTCTTCCGAACGAATGTCGCACTATTTAAGAACTTCCAATTTTATTCATAGGCTTGTAATGTGACACACATGTATTACACCATCGTTGTGCAGAAATCGGATAAAAGAATGCTGCTCCTCCCTGGCGCAAGTTGCTAATGGGGCAGCTTGCACTGCTCCTGAACCAATGTTCTAGTATCTGTATGATGCTGCCAGGGACTCCAAAACTGGAGGCAAGCATGGCAGAGCCCCCTCCTCTGGAGTTTTCTTCTTGCTGGATACCCCCCAACTCCTCCTGCTTCTCACACCCATTGCCCCTTTTTTTCGAACACTCCTCTCTTGTCTGTTGGTGTAACAAGTTTACAAGTTTACACGACCTCGGTTCAGAGAGAGAGAGAGAGAAAGAGAGAGGGAGTCGTACTTCATTGCAGGCAGCTGGTTTCAAACTGGCAGCCAGTTAAGCTCACCGTGGTGTTGTTGCCTGCTGTGGCGACTTCATTACCTCAAGGCATGTTTACGCTCTGCTGCTGGTGACAGGGGTCTTTATGAGGGTGCTCGTTCACTTCTTGTGTCCAGCTCACTCCTAAAGGAGCAAGTGTCCTTGAGCAGAGATAATAGTTTCTTTCTCGGGTTTGCCACAGAACATCTTCTACAGCTGCAAGGCACCCTTCTGCTCCTTTTTGCCGCTCCCAACGGTGTTTTTTGCCTGAATCCCGTTTCCCCTGCTTCCGCCAAAAAGCGATGAACAGCCGAAGCTGGTTTCAGGCACAGCTTCTTACCTTTCTCACGGACAGTGGCAGCATGCAACGTCTGTTTTCAGGTTGGAGAATTGTTTGCTAGCCAGTCCTCTCTCCTTGCACACTCCACCCTTTGTCGGTTCTGCGGCGGTCATTGTGAGCTCAGGGGGTACACATAGTTCACATATTTTAAAACGTACTTGTGGAGTCCCTGTGTTTTTGGCAGACTAAGCGTGTCTGCCAAGTTGGCAGACTAAACATGTCTGCCAACTTGCCGGTTTTTGGCTCCATGTTTTGTCTTTTTGTTGTACATTTTCTGTTTTCATTTGACTGCCCTTGTAGTACGTTTGGTGTCGAAGTAATCAAGAGAGAAAATTTCACAAAGTTAAGGGATTCGTTTAAGTGTTTCAGCCTTTAAACCTGGCCAAATTCCCAGTGACATTTGTGACATCTTTGAACCCAGGTTTGTGACGATGTGAAGGCAATTCTGATGGCTGACATGGCTCACATCAGCGGACTGGTGGCTGCGAAAGTTATTCCGTCACCCTTTGAGTACGCCGACTTGGTCACCACCACCACCCACAAGACTCTCCGAGGTTCGAGGTGAGTGCCAACCAACCACAGCGCAATTCTTGGCGGGGGCTACGGACTCGGATGAGGAGGCTGGCTAATACTACATTTGAATAACTTGTTTTTGGCTCCCTGTTTGGGAAACAAAACTGGGCTTTGGTTTGGTGTTCCTTTTGTGTGTAAACATTCCCCTCACACTACCTCCCTCCCTCCCACTCCTTCCTTCTATGCCACACCTTTGGGCTTGTAACTTTTGAAGGAGACTTAACTGAAGTGAAGCTGAAAATTATTCGTCATGACCATAGGCTAAATTGTAGAACAAAGGCAAGCATTGTGCATTTATGCTCTGTTAAAGTATAGCAGGTGGTCTTTGTCATTATTGTTGATCTCTCGGGTAAGAGACCTTTTACCATTGAAGTAAAATGAACCCAAAATGGTTGCACTAACTTGACAGCACAGCAGTAGCTCACTGCTGTAAAATTTTGAGCAAAGTTCGCAAATGCGATGAGTGTCATTTGAAATGCGTCTGCACCCCCTCTCCCATCCTTGCCCCCAGGGCTGGCCTCATCTTCTACCGCAAGGGAGTCAAGGAGGTTGACAAGAAGGGGAAGGAGATCATGTACGACCTGGAGCAGAAGGTCAACTTTGCAGTCTTCCCCTCTCTACAGGGCGGACCTCACAATCACGCCATTGCGTCTGTGGCCGTTGCCCTGAAACAGGTATGGTGCTTGTAGCCATCGTTAGTGTGTCTGGCTCATCTCCTAGCTGTGAGGCATGATCACACGCAGCTTCGCTTTCTTCATTTTACTGGGTGCAAGGGAAGTGCCGAATTCTAATGAGTCACTGTCACTGCGTGGGAAGTCTAGACTGCTTACAAGCACCTGCAG
Source organism: Haemaphysalis longicornis (assembly GCA_013339765.2). NCBI lineage: Eukaryota > Metazoa > Arthropoda > Arachnida > Ixodida > Ixodidae > Haemaphysalis > Haemaphysalis longicornis. Next base: position 262,121,159 of record CM023449.1, read on the forward strand.
GAACATTTGCTCAGCACATACTAAGGCTCCTAATAACCTCACGTAAAGTAATTCTTTATTAAAACAAGTTTGCAACAATACCTGAAAACAGATGGGTGCAGAGAAAAGAGATGAGGTATTGTGTTGTACTCGCACGCTGACAAAGCTATTGTGTTGTACAGTGAACTCCCGTTAAGACAAATCGGTTAAGACGAATTCTCACGTATGCCGAACAAGGTGGAAACGTCTGTTTGGTTTTCCATAGATGTAATGCAAAAAAAATCCGCTTAAAACGAACACCCTTGCACGTACTGTTCAGTTAAGACGAATGACTTTCGGTGGCCACCACAGCTGGCGATTCAAGGGCGGGTTTTGTTGCCACTCTGCTCTGGAGGAGAAAAGCACAAAATTAGGATGAGAAAGAAAACTAACAAAAATGCGACGACGGAGACTTCCTGTTCACGAACATAGCAGGTCTCCTGACCAATGCCATTTATCAGTGGGATCATGCGAGTTCACATCGGTTTGCATGGCGAATCCAACCGCGTCACCACCGAGAAAGCCAGGAGTTCCCTTTCTGTCTCTGCTGCGTTGTCGCTTCAAATAGTGGATGCACAATCTCCGTCGCCGCTTGGACTGGATTAAACCAGGCCAGAGCACTTGAAGACTGTCTTCTATCAACTTGCGCACTCAAATAAATGATTTTTTGTCCTTTTCCTCCATTGTAAGTTTACTTCGTCCACTGGGTGCATGCAAGGTATTTGCATGCACCTGGGCGTGTTGCCCATTCATTTTTCTGGGAGGGCTTCTGATAAGACGAACTTCTGATAAGATGAACAAATTATCATGGTCCATTCGAGCTCGTCTTAACAGGAGTTCAGTGTACTTGCACGCTGACAAAGGTCACGATTTTTTTGCATGTAAATCTGCTGCCTTGAACGACTCTTGAAAAGCCTTGCTTGCAATCTGGACTTCAAAATTCTGGCCAGAGGTGCAGGTTTGGGAGGAGGGATTAAGATTTGTGAATGCCGATCTGAATTTGCCATCTCAGACAGATTTGTGTCCCACAACACTTGTGCCATCACCTTGCAGGCCACAACACCAGAGTTCCGCGCGTACCAAGAGCAAGTGCTCAAGAATGCCAAGGCGATGGTCACCGCCCTGGTGGAAAGGGGCTACACCGTTGTTTCAGGTAATGGCCGGCTGGTCAAACTCTCGTGAAAATGGGTGTCTAGCGCCTGATATAGGTGAAAGCACTTTGCCTGTAGATTCAGTTTTAAAAATGGAAGCCACCGGGGTTGAATAGTATTTGCTCTGGAGGAATGTCTTTGGTAAGTGTGGCAATAAGTATGGAAGTACTAGAGTGGGGCTCAGAGGGATACGTAAACGCTGCATATTGAATGGCTGCCCTGCAGCAAGTAGAGCACTGCTATTATTCAGTAAAATTTTCACATTGTGCACAACTGTCGCTGCATGCCAAAAGCAGCTGAGGCCTCAGGCAGTTTGAATGTTTCGTTGTTAGCAAAAAAGATGATCGGTAGCTTGTCTTTATTGTAGGTTTTTTTTTCTTTCGTTTTTTTCCCCGTTACACAAAATCGGATTCTTTTTCACACATTTTGCGTTGGTTTAATGACTTGCTTTCTTTCCCAACACTTGGTAGGTGGCACAGACAACCACCTTCTGCTCCTGGATTCTGCGGCCCAAGGGGCTAGATTGGGCGCGGCTAGAGTCGGTCATGAACGAGTGCAACATCACGGCCAACAAGAACACCTGCCCCGGAGACAAATCGGCGCTTGTCCCTGGTGGCATTCGCCTGGGTACGTCCATCACCTGTAGCAGGCCATGGCTCATTCACAAATGCCAACTTCACCTCACGATACCGTACCTCGTCGCGACATTGTACCCCAAAAGCTGGGTAATGAGGGAAACATTTGAGCCAGTGTTAGTTACCACTGCGAGTCATTTTCTGTTTCTGCCACTTGTGATGTCCGAAATCATGAGAGCGGATTAGTGGGCTTTTGTGAAAGTTCAATTATGCACTCGGAAATTTTTGAGTGAAAGATTTTACGATCACTGCCATTACCTTTTTATGATGTAAAAAAAAAAAGGCATCATGGAAAGTACAAAGACAGTTTCAAGAGCAAGTCAAGTTTTAAAGTTTCAATTGCTAATCAAAGGAAGTACCTTTCGGCAATAAAAATAAAAAGGTTGAGAAGGTTACAAACTTTAATCATTGTTTGATTAAAATAATTAATAAGCCTTTCATATTTTTTTAGTGAATACTCAAACTAGACGTGGGTTCACTACTGGTTATGATGGTCGTTTTTACTTTTAGAGGCTTAAAACAAAAATACTCGTGTTGAGAATTAGGTGCACGCTAAAGATCCCCTAGTGGTCTAAATAATTTTGTAGCCTTAGCGTTTAAAATTGCCCCCAAACTTTCTTAATTTTGGGGGGGTTTATGAGCTGACGCTAAACCTGGGCAATGAGGCATGCCATAGCGGAGGGCTAGAGATTTATTTGTATCACTTAGGGATCTTTAACGTCCGCCTAATTATTAACACCTGCCCAGATGAGATCAAGAAGTTGGCGGGGATAAATTGGTTGCAGTTAGCGCAGGACCGGGATAATTGGAGATTATTGGGAGAGGCCTTTGCCCTGCAGTGGGCATAGATATGCTGGTTGTGATGATGATTAATTATTAACACAAGCATTTTCGTTTTTCTCTTCCATTAGAAAAACTGCCCCTGCGACCGAGATCAAACCCACGTCCTTAGGCTCAGCAGCCCATTCATTCTCTCAAATTCCTTGAAATTTTTTAAGCAAGGAAGGTACAACTGCGAATGCAATGTGACAAATGGCAGACATACTTCAAGGCATGTGTAAATGTCAGTGGACCTTATAATTTAATTGTGTAATATGCATGTTGCGCCTGTTGTTAAAGCAGCCAACCACATGACGTCATGTTGCATGCAAGGACTGATAGGGGTGCTGGGCAGCAACAGTCGCTTAAGTCTCCTTCCTTTCCCATTTCGCATCAACTGTTTTAGGTGCGCCTGCTCTAACGTCGAGGGACTTCAAGGAAAAGGATTTCCACAAAGTGATTGAGTTCATTGACAGGGCAGTGGCCATTGCCCTAGAAGCCAAGCCAAAAGCAGGTAATTGCTCTTGTTTTGAGGTTGTTGCTGCAACGAGCCTTAATTTTGGGGTGGAGATTTGTGAGAGGCTAAAAGGTTGTGTATTTTGTTGTAACTTCGTTTTTTAGTTTTTAAAGGCAGTTGTGGCAACACGTTGTGGAGGCCCATAGGCTACCCCACTGGCATAAGTTCAACTATCTTTGTAAGCACTGTCAAGATGAACAAGCACCAACCATCGACAGTTATTGCTACTTCATTATGAGAGCAGGGTAAAGACATTGAACCGTGCGGAGTGCTTGTATATTTTTACTTTCTGCACTCTTATGTCACACTTATAAACATGCCAAAATAGCGTTGTTTACGTGGACCAAGCAGCGTCAGAATGAGCTTGCGTACAAGCTATTTCCCAGCTCAGCCCTCCCACTCAACACTTGTCACGTCAACTAAAGAAGTTGTGGGGATAAATTTGGTAGACCAACTAGGAAAAACAAACACCAATGCAATCAAATCGTAATTGTAATTTCAGCTGTTCTGTCAAGGTTTACTGGCGTTGATTGAACCATAGGCCGTAGAATTATTCCACCTCAAGTAACCCACAGAGTAGATACGTTTGTATTTTCTTTAAATGATGTATGCCTTGAAATGAGCAAGAATTTGTCCCTATATTTGTGCGACAAGAAGCATCATGAGAGGCGCTGATGAACGCGTAGACATTAGAGTAGAATGAGCAGTTATTTCTCATCAAGCAGAATAAAGATCCTTGGAAGAGACAATGGCTTCTCATCCTCTCCTCACTTGAGTGCGAGGGTTGTCGTAGTGTGGATTGATTCTGTAATTCAGATGCCCTTTGGGCTAAAAATTTGTGCCAGCTAATGCCATGGCGTTCAGGATTTTGCATTCGTGCCAATTCAGCACAAACTTTGTTCAGGTATCAGGGGTTGTTCATCAGGTCCATTCGTAACAAGGCAAGTGATTAAGACAGCACATTTAGTGACGGACAGAGCAGACACTGGGGCACTTCGATTTACAGTCTCGGACTCACCGCGGACTCCCCGAGAAGCAGTCCGGTGTTCGATTTTCCCATGTATCCCTATGGCTTCAGGAATCCCGGACTACCCGTGGACTACCCGTGGACTATCCGCGGCAAGTCTGAGACTGTAAATCGAAGAGCCCCACTGCTGAATGTAACAGCGGGGAGCAAAGGGGTTTAACAAAACAATTGCAAATCTCCAGCGCTTCCCTTAGTCTGTCTATACACAGCTCGGTTATTGTGCTGGTAACAAAGTTTCTCAACATTTTTGTCGACAGGAAAAACCGTGAAGGACTTCAAGGAGTTCATTGCAAAGGATGAAGCAACCAAGCAGAAAATGCGGGAGCTGCGAAAAGACGTTGAGGCATTTGCAGTCACGTTCCCTATGCCAGGATTCGATGACCACTAGGTTAAAGGAATGTAATTTTCTGTACATAAGAAAGCCTGTTCGATAAATAAATGGTGATGAACTTCACTCTAGCTCATGGTGAAAATGTTAAGATCGTAAAGTTGCACAGTACATGGCCAGGTGCCATGTGCTGCCATATTCCACCTAGGGGCCATAATTCTACAAGTGGCTACATATAAAACAGTTACTTGTGGCCATCACATTGTTGTGACAAAAAATAAACAAAAGGCTTGTGTAAAATTTTATTTTAAGAGCATAAATAACTTTCTCCTTAAACTAATAAGAGAACTTTCCGCATGAAATGCCTTCCCTGTTCAAATGAAAAGTGGTATCGTGCTCATATGTACAAATGTTAGGACCTTAGTTCATTCGATGAGCATCTGCTGTTGTGGCCTTCCTGTGAGATTCACTTTTTCGCTTTGCTTGTCTTGCCAAAATAGGCATCAGCCATGAGCCCTAGGAAGAAAACAACAAAAGTGCACTCATTTCAGATGACATTCATGAGCAAAAACAATGCTAAATGACTTTAGTAATGGACTACAACCTTAAAAAAACTGCTGGCATGTGTTTCTTCCTTCTAGTTTCTAATGACTGATTTGCACCAGTTCCAACATTAAACATCGTAATAATCTGGTTTCCATTTTTCCACGTCACTGTAGCCACCCATAGCATTGCACTACTAAGTAGTCAGTGTGAAAATAGTTGTGGACAGCATAAAGGAGCCACAAAGACAACATACAACCTTGTTTACTTTAAAGAAGTGGCCTTCAGTAACCTACTTGGCTCCATTTCAGCCACAAAAAACGTTCTAACCAAAAAAGGGCAAGAAATATTGCAAAACTTATTTCGTGCTGCATGACGTTGGCAATGATGCACTAGATGGTACCTGACTACAGTCACACAGTTTGTTCAGTGGTGATGGCTGCGGTTGGTGGCTGCCAATTGCACAAACAAGATTCTGTGACGCCGTAAAGACATTGCCAGAAAGTGACTGGGGGTTGCCACTGCTTCATCTGTTTTCACTAGTAGTGTATCTCAATTATTTGTCTGAAGTTTTCGATAAAACTGGCAGCATCACTATTAGGACAAAGCAGCCTTTAAAAATGATTGAAACTTGTACTTTTCCTCGTGGCCTGTTTAACGTGAAATGACAAAACACCAACCAAGTGATGCCAGCAGAAAAGCTTGTCAACAAAAGCAGGAACTAAAAGCATGTGAACAAAAACGCCAGCCATTGCTCCTATGTGACATGGCTGCATTCCTGCGCGTGCTTCTTCCAATATTTTCTGCCCCAAACATGCAAGGGGACCAGTCAGACAAAGCATGTGAGCAGTGTTTGCAGTGGGCCAATGAGAAAAGCCCAGCTGGATTTGCAAACGCGCTGTTTTTCTGCACAAGATGCCGCCTAAGAGGCGGCTGACGGCACTTTCAACACTCATCCAAATGCTTTGTCAGCTAAGCGATTCCACCAGTACATTTTTCTCATAGTCCGTCGTTGCAAGTTAAGCACCGCTGTGCACAGAGCTCATAAAAACGCAGCCTTGCTAACTAATTTAAACCTAAACTCTGCATAAATTATAAATTCGGTTCTATTTATTGTCATATCTTGCCACAATTGAAAAATCAGCCACAAAATTCTCAATGAACTCCAAGCTGTGGAGGTTCCTGCTGCACGGCATTTTTCAGAGCTTGCAAAGGTTTATTGACTGCATAAAATGCGCAATTCTTCACGTCTACTGTTGGCACTTACCTGAAAAGACGAGTACGACGCCAACCCACTGCCGCACGGCAAGAGGATTGTTAAAAATTATCACAGATCCAAGGACTGTAAAGAACTTCCTTGTTGTTGTCACAACTGAGCACGGCAGGGGTCCAAACTCACTCACTGTCCTGAAGATAAGAATCTGGAAGCGGGAACACATGGTTAGCATAGTGACAGCACGAAAACATGCCAATTCTCATGCTCAAGGAATTAACGGTGGAAATGACTAATAAATGCTGCATTGAAGCCTGGGAAAATGCACTTTATGCAAGGTAACAAACATCATGATCGTTATCACGGTTGCTGTGAGCACCAAAAAAGGATGAAACAGCTCTTGCATGAATAAACAAAGCAGAACCACAATAAAATGTCCCTATTTTTTGAAAACCTCACTTGGGTACTAATCAGTGTATTTTGCTGACAACGCTTTACAAGTACACAAAAATTTCCTTATCCTGTGGCCTCGAAGCCTGTACCTATTTTACTAAATCAGCTTTGGGCCAACTGCCAGTATTTCGATTTTTTGTGTTTGTGTCTGCTACTGACGATTTCTTATTCTTCAGCAAAGTCTGTTGGACTTCCTTGGATTCAAGGCTACTCGATTCATTTATGGCTTGTTAAGTGATACTTCCCATTGTATGTTACGGTTGGCAAAGCCTTGGTGAAGACTCAGCACATCGGCTTAATCTAAATTGTCGGTACCTGCACTCTTGCCTTTACATCACACAAATGGCCTTTAAATGAACATATGCGTCTTCCTAGACCCCGTGCTATTTAAAAGAATTATATCCTGGCAACTGCGACCTGGTCATAAGAAAGCAATTCAGGAACACCGATATAATTTGTTGGGAACACTGACAATAGTGATAGGAACACTGTGATGTCAGTTAACGCAATACCATCACAATGAACAGGCAAGTTGGAAGCCAAGAATATTGCATGAGTGGGTGTTTAAGTAATGGTCCACTGAAGAAATGATCCTCTTTGTAACACGAAAAATGGCTTGTGACAGCAGGACGTGACAACAGCTAGGTGGTATCAGAAGCTACTTGGGGGGAAAAAAAAAACTGCACTAAAAGAACAAGATGAAGTGCATTTCAGTGCATATTTCTTCTTTCTTTCATCTCATTTTTCCTGAATCGAGACAAATATAGCACACGTGTCATAGTATGAAGCAGAGACTGTCATCACATTGGCTCTTGCACCCTGGAAAACTTGCTTCCCTAACCACAACAGGGCATTAGAAAATGTGGGAATTTTACCATGCAGAGCTGCTGGTAATGTAGTATACTTTGCATATGCATTTAATGTGTAAAAAGGTTAAGCCTTCGGGACCTGCTACTCTTTAGCACTGCAAAATAGTGTTCAAACACTGAACCAAGCTACGGCTTACACTGACACTCACCTGTCCTAGTGCTCCGGTGACTGCAAACAGCAGAACATGCGAAACCACAGCCGGGTACTTCTGTAGAAATGCTATGAATTGGAAGAATTCCCACGTAACCAGTTGAACTGAAACAAACAAGAATAGCACCCTGCATTAACCAGAAAACTTGTGTCGGCCTTTTCCTCCATAATTCCAAGAAAAAAAGACAACCTAGCAGGATCATTTCCGCCACATGCCTGCCCACAAATGCTACGGGTGCCTCCCCCCCCTCTGGTTCTTACCTCCGACAAGGTAAAAGACCGACCACAGGTTGGTCATGAGCATCATGTGGCCTGACTTCGTCTGGTGCTCGGCCTTCATGCGCTCCTGCACAGCCCCTGTCAAGCCATCCAGTGCCAGCGAAACCAGCTGCGCAGAAAAGAGCACGCATATAGGGCAGCATCAGTATAAAGCATATAAAGAACAGGGCCGGCTGGGAGCTGAGCCAGCCCTGTTCTTCCCTACATGGACATCTCCAACCCTGACTATGAACATGGCTCAAAAGTAAACAAAGTGCCTAGAGGCCACTTGTGATGCCACATTTGCGGCACACTTGAGTTGAAACTGTCCAAATGGGGTACTGAGCCTAAAAACAGTGAGATAGGCATAGAAAAGAGCCTTAACGAAGCTCTCCTGGCATGAATTTCAAGCATGTGAGAGCTTCCATTACAATACTGAACCAGAGACCGCTGGTCAGACAAGCTACAAAAGTGCAATAACATGCGCCAATGTAAGCAGCTCAGGGCTTGGTGCAAACTACACTAATGAGCTCTGGGAGCACCTGCTGCAAGCTTGAGACCTATAAGCATTCCAACCTGTTAAGGTGCAGCATCTTGGCACAACCACACGGTACAAAAGGTGACAACGCTTGCGGCACAGAATCTGCTTTTATTCCAGTGTGCAACAACCCAAGTTTCTTTGCAGTTCGCAGTGAATTATTGTCTGCATACATTGCATTTCTGCTTAGCAGGAATTCTGTATGTTGCCAAACAGCTCATCCAGGATTCACACACAGAGAACTAACTGCATATAAGAGTGAGGTTTGTTCTAGATACTAGGACCTACCAGCAGCAGCTCTCCCTTGCCCACCAACCCCTGGGAGGCTGCCTGGGCGGAGGAGGCCTTGCTGTCCTTGTAGATGAACAGGGCCACCCCGAGCACCACCACCAGGATGGACAGGTACTTGGCCAGGCCGTACCGCTTGCCCCCAATCAGCACGCCCAGGACCAGCACGGGGATCGGCTTGCACGACTTACCCACCACCTGGGAGGGAGGAGGAAGACAGGTGTGCGTCACGCGACTCAATGGGACAAGCATTGGCCCAGGGCTTGGTACAACCTACTGTGAGGCAAAAAAAGTCCCAGGACACCTAAGCGCTTCTTATGAGTAGTGAATGCAAAAGCACCGATGTCCTAATGAACACTGCTGAATGCTCTTTAGAGTGGGTATGTTGACGTCGCAGTCACGGGAATCAGTGAATCGGCTCTGAGCCTCCAACAAGTTATCGTCGTCACTTACCAATCTCACCGAGTAAGTACGGGAGAATTTTTTTTGGTTGTACTGACGTCACAGTCAACGGGAACTGGTGAATCGGCCGTGAGCTTTTTATGAAACCTGTCATCATCACTGCACAATTCGCCTCAGTGGCGATGTGAGAATTGTGGGGGTGGGTATGGTGATGTTGCAACCAAATGGGAATTGATCTGGTGATAGCTGTCACTGTCATGGCTAATCCACCACAGCAGGTGGTACCATGATGCACCTACATTCAGCCTAACATGCAGTCACCTTAACGTCGAGTCTAACTTCTAACTGAGCAACGTCAAACTCTTAGTTCATCCAAATAAGCGTACTGGTTGTCAACACCTTCCCAGTCAAAGGCCACAACCCACCGACTAGGTCCACCTCTGGCAGGGGTTTATGCAGAATTTCGATTTTGGGGGGGTGTCGGTGGGATGTTTAAATCCCTAGGCAGGGTGGTTGTAGAATCTTTTTGGGGGGGTGTCGAAGTCCTTCTGGGGGGGTTGTTGGGGGGATGTTAGGGGGGTGTGTATAAATCCCTGACCTCTGGTCACCTAGAGCCATGCAGCCGGGAATGCGTCGCGGATACGTGCTCAACTCGCATTCCGGAGGCTCTGGGTTTGATTTCCATTTAGTTCACAATTTTTAACTCCAGTACTCTACTTTTATTCTTTTTGTGCCATCAGCCAGTTCAGGAGCCATTTTTCTGCCACAGATGCCAACCGATATGCAGCTTAGTGGGCCATTTAACGTTTTTGCAATAATTTCAGGCATTACCCATAATCCTGACAAAGCTTAGCGGTCACTACAGCATGCATGCATCTGTAATTACCTCGCCCACTCACTAATTACATTTTAGTTTTAGGCTTAAAATGCAGGTTTGGAGCATTTTAAGGAAGCAATAATAGTTTTGAGTTTCTTTGATTTTGCATACTCACATCGCATTTGCAACAAGTTGCAACATTTGTAGTTCATGCACAAAACTCTGATGTAAAGTGGTTCCTGAATTGTCTGCACATTATCAGAGGTACGAATCGAACCATTTCACCTTAGCTTAATTAAACAAGGCACCAAAACATAGGAATGCCGAAATTAGTCTGCATACTTCTGCCTGATGAAGCACTACATATATACACTTGGCCGATATGCACATGACAGCAATGTAGGTGATGGCAAAATGCTGTGACATTGCTACTTTCAGAGTTACACTCAGTGCATAAGCATTGGACTTCCACATCACTTACAAAAACAGGTTTTTAAACGGAACTCTATGCTGTAGAATATAACTGTGTAAATTTCCTAGCTGAAGCTTAAAACAGTCAGCTGAGTAAAAATTATTAAGGGTGGAATACCGAATTTTACAACCTCCACAAGTGTCCATTGTGAGTGTAGGATTCTGCTGGGATGAAACAGGCACCCAGCACAAAACGGCTGCGCAAAATGGCTGCTTTTGAAACGGACAAAATTCAGAATTCCACCCCGTTGAGAAATTTGTAGCAAACCGCATTCTCCTCACAATTATCTTGGGAACACTGAACGTGATTGCATCTAAGATGTAGCTAGCATAGATCGATTCTGTGTCACATAATACTGCACACACCAAATCTTTGGACATACAAGCTTTTGGTCTAACGCAAGGTTTTCACGTAATCTTACTCCACACTCTGAAATTCACGCATTTGATACACGTAAATACTACATTGTGTTATCGGGCAAAGGGCAAGCAGCTGTGAGCACCACGCTGGTATCTTACCTGCGTGGTGTAGCTGACAAACTGCAATGCGACTGTGCTTGCAAGCATAGCGCCTAGATAAGTGAAGGCCGATATCATGTAGTAGGACCTCCTTGTGGTGTCGGCACCTTGCTTCAGAAAAGTGGACAACACTAGAACAGAAAGCAACACAAAGGGGTTGGAGAAGGTGCAAGCGTGGGCGGTGCACATTTTGAAAAGAACTTTTCACTCCTAAACATCTTGCATTTCCACGAAGACTACATCATTCCTCACCACAGCACACGTAAGCAAGTTCAAGGAGGTGCTAAAATAGGCAATTGACACGCGTCTGCCAAGAGCCGCACTCAATAAAATTGAAGGTACACAGTAGTGTATACTTTATGTTTTAACTAAAAGCCACAACACACAACTCTTTGAATTTCCGTTCAACATAAAGGTGTTTTGTGTGGTTGGGAATAAAAAATTAAAGCCGAAATTTCTCTTTTCCATTTCTTTTTCCTTGATATATGAGAGGGCAGCACAAGGAGAGCCAACCGAGCGAAAATGTAGTGGTGACAAGGCTCTGAAACCAACCAAGCAGGGCTGCCATCTAGATGAAGGTGCAGGGAATACTGGTCCTTTGGCTAGCATGACTATCTGTGAAGCTGACAACTAGCTTAGTCACGTAGTTGACGGTACTAACATCTCTGACTTTCATTGGATATTGCGTATTACACTGGCAGAAAGAAAGGGACGACAGCTCACACGTTCACCTGCAAACAGCTTTGTTGCAAAACTGCAACAAAGCCTATATTACCTGTGGTAGCAAGAGCCTGTTTGGCAATGTTTACGAACTGACAGCACGTGTGAAATTTCTATGCTAAAACAAACAAGCTCTGCCAATCCCATTTAACCATAGAAAATTTGCGACATCACAGGTTGTAGTGTGAGAAGATGTTTGCTGCAATGATAGCCATTTTTGCACTAACTGATTAGATTACGTCTCGTACTGAGAAGTGTTATCGAGCTGAATGATTACACTTTCCTTGCATATGTTACGTTTCCAATATCTTTGCGTTTTAATTAAATGGTCGAGTAAGAGTTTGTAATGCACATCTGCAATACGCATGCATTTATTGCGCATTATGGTTGTCGTACTGCCTTATGTGTAAATTCGAAGTGCTAGCCTCATTAGGAATCAAACTATATAGTCATCTTTTAGCTGTACACTGCAAGGACCTTATGCCGCTGCATTCACGTTCAGAATAAACTTACCCACCCACTGTTTTGAGACTTTGAGCAGCTATCTTCCCCGGTATCACCACGGCTCATACTCAGCCCACTGATATTTTCGCACACACTTCAGCGTCAAGAGGTGTGCATAATAAATGCAGCTCCAGCCTTGCATGGATGACAGCACCCGGTAACGACGATCTTTCGCTCCAGCTGAGGCTCATGCTATTCTATATTCAGTATTGCGTGCAGCAAAGTGCAACAGTTTCGTGCTGTGGGTGTCTTGCCTACGACGCCCAAAATAATCTGTTTGCTGCGCTAACTAGAACTACTTTCAGATGTCAGCATTAACAGTTTATGCCACTGGTTTTAACTTAGCTTACATACTTTTACTTGGTTCATTTCTGTATTCTGTTCCGTTACTTTTTCAGCATATAGTGTGCCGGTGTTGTCGGCACCAAAACATGCATCGATTCTCCCCTTTTGGGCACAGTGACAACGAGAACTACGCCAATTCTCGACTACTAAACAACAAAATTGACAAACAAATAGACTTACTTAGTTTTGCAAATACGACGTTCATTATACACGAGAAGAATAGCAGCGACTGCGCGTACACGAATGTCTCTTTGTTGGGCCCATATTTTGTCTTCGTTCTGAAGCAAAAGGAGAAAGTGAGAAAAAAAAGATATGCTGGGACAAACGGCAAGTGTCAGGGTCATACCTGACACAACTTCAATGTAATCACTCTGAAGATGTCATTACAGAATTCAAGTTCTAACATACATGCATGTCAGTTACGATAAAAGCTAGCAGCTTGTCTAATGAAACAGCATTACCGGTAACAAATCACAAATGAATGAAGAAAGTCGTACATGCTGTGACATATGCCAGCCAGCATCTGGAGTTCAAACAGCACATGAAAAACGATCACGCTGAAAATCAAGCCACAGAGAAAAAGAAAAGACACTCACATTTCTTCATGTAATACACCATAGTAGAAGTACGTCAAGAAAATTCCTCCAGCATAGAAGATGAGCTTGGCAGGGCTTCCCATCGGTGGCCGTAACACGTCGCTGAAAGGAACGTTCGATTTCGTCTGCTCACGGACAATAGTCACCGCTGCGTTGGCCGAATTTTCAACTCTGATCGCGTCACAGGGCACGTTCATGAAAGGGTTCGCTACTAAAGCGCCACTACGGATAACCGGAAAATTTAAAAATACAAAATATCAACTACACGCGACGGATAAGCTCTCAGGGCATCCGGAGTATCCGGTGCTCATCGTTTCGTACGCAACGCTAGGCGCATCCGTGCGGTACAAGTTCACGGCGTACACTACGTGCGCTTGTCCGATTCGTCAAATTTTTGCAACAGCGATCTTCAGCGTGACTGGGCGTCAGTTATCTTTGCTTATTTACATTATATGCACTGCAGTTAAAATAAATTTAGGCATTGGAGATGAACCAATTAGTGCACACCGTTTGGGCTTGATGAATGAGCGAAAGAAACGATGACGTGTACATCGCACAATGAATACGGAAGCGCGCGCGTTTTGAATAACCTTCAAACAGACACGCGATACGTAGTTACTCCAAAACTATTCCGATTCTTTTTGTTACCTCAGAACAATGTATTATCACCGTATAGAAGTTCTTAATGCGCGCGAAGAACAAATAGCTCGACACAAACATCTGGAGGGGAAACGTCCACACAGGCATCGACGAACGTTCCTAACGGGCTTTGCCTCCGGATCTACATGTTCAATTACGTTTTCAAAGCAAGGTCGGATTTCAGCTTAACCGTGATCTACCCACCTACCGTGGCTGATGAACAGATGTCCTACAATTACCCCCGTTGCGCTTTTTTCTTTTCGTCCGTAGTCATCACGTGACCTGGAAGTTGCGTGCCTCGCGCGCCCTCCCACAACGCGGCGAGAGAGAGAGAGAGAGAGAGAGAGAGAGAGAGAGAGAGAGAGAGAGAGAGAGAGAGAGAGAGAGAGAGAGAGAGAGAGAATAAAAAAGACAGAACACGCACACGGTTGAGAACACAGGCGGAGAATGTTCAGGGAGGGGCCAGAACCGAAATAAACTCCCAGAAATAAGCGAACCTGCATCCCGTCGGAAGCGCTAGCGCGAGAAAGGCGCTCACAGAGCATCGCCAAGCTCGCTCCGAGCGGCGCAACCCCAGTCTTGTACTCGCGGTAAGTAGCTTCATGAATTTTGGCACCTAGTTTCATAAAAGTAGTGGAATGGGGCGTCACGGCCCTTTTAACTGGATCACCCGTCGTGTTTTCTTAGTCCAATTATCGCCAACTCGGCCTGCTTGGTAACTGCCAGTAGAACGAGCCTCCGCTGAACTCACGCGTGCCTTGCACGTGTATGGTGCACTTAATCACTTTGTTCAAATAGCCACGTCCACGCGATGCGTTCAACTGTACACAACCTCGCTCATTTCAAGCCTGTCAGCCAACGCAAATTGTTCGCATTTATGACGAATTATTTGGAATTGGGCAAAAAACGATTATACGAATTATTCTGATTTTAAGTAGGCCTGCTTCGAATCACCGGTGTGCAACGGTAAATGTGTATAAAACGGCTGCCTAGAGCATTTTTTTAGTAGAGCGCACTATCAAAATGCTGTTGCTGTGCGGCAGCATCTAGCTGTGGTAGCAACGCGTTTTTGAGCCAGCGCACTTCACACGAACATAGACGTTCTATAGAACTTGAAGTTCCTGTTTATTTTATTAGATTTATATTTGAAAACAAGCTGATATGCGTACAACGCGCTTCTACAGTCTAGATATGCCCGCGACGTTTGAAAGTTTGCCTATATATGTCGCGGAATGGGTTTCCTGCAGTGGGTATTGAAAACATATGCGCTAACGCGCATTGCATTCTTTTCGCGTGCGGACTCCACCGTGTTAAACTATGCGGTCGGAAATCACCCTAAAATAAAATTGAGAATTACGGATAGAAATGAAGACCACGATTAAAAACGGGCACCGTCCAAGAATGTTTATAAAATCTAGAAATGACGTTTCGGCTGCCGCACGGGTGCCCACGGGTACGGGGGCCTTGTTCACTTTCGCGCCAGCTTTTCATTGTGAACAACGTACCCGTACGGCGGCCGAAACGTCTTTTTTTAGATTTTATAAACATTCTTGGTTGGTGCCAGCTTTTAATTGTTGTCATGCGTTTTCCCGACCAGGCGGGCTTCCGTCCAACCATTGATTTCACGGATAAAAATCAAGCGCAATATGCGAAAAACCGTGTGCTGAAACAAAGATCATACAACTCGATACAAATCTCCACGCCGTTAGTGGGGAATTTATTAGTTCGTTATCTCAGAAAGCACCGTTTTCGTGAGCTTCTGGCACTTAGCGACACATTTCAAGTGCCAACAAAAGGGCACGAGTGGAAAGACGTATAGGCGAAGGAAATGAATCAGACAGAAGTTCCTGACAGTGGAGATGACTGAGTCAACGATCCCAGAAGATGGGAACTTTCGGGCATCAGTGCGTGCACAGCTGAGCTCTAAATTTGCTTCATATTTTCCTGCAACCACAAACACAGTCGCCAGTTCCCTGTAAACTTAGGTGGAAAAATTTCCGGCTATCCTGTTAATCGTATAGCACGCCACATCACTCACTCACTCACGTTGTCGTCCCTTGCGTTCTGCCAGATATAAACCCTGCAGCTTCTCCCGGATTTTATGAGTCTGTTCACAATAGGAAGACGCTGTAACCTTCAGTGAGTGAGTGAGTGCTTTATTGATACAGAAAGTGGAAAAGAAGTGGACTGGGGATATTTTGAACTCATTTTGTGGATTGACCACAACCGCGCCGTCTATAACTGTCACTGCCTGCAGTCTATAGATCGCTCTCCCTCCCGCACGCGCACTTGACGTAAAGCACGGGCTCCACGACGAAGTTCTGTAAATCTTAACCTCCATTACACTTTCATACGGACTTTCGTTGACTGCAAAACAGAGCGGAATCGTGGGGTGGACCTCTTTTATAGTGAGCATGCACTACAGCATATCACTGCCAAAGTGTGTCTGCGCATATACGACGTGCATGAAAGCATCGATTTCCTCGTAATAACGAATTCAGCGGGACGGCGAAAAATTTTGTTATAAGCGGTATTTCGATATAGGTGACAACTCGAGAGAAGCTAAAGTAGTTAAACTTTAATTGCGCCACAACTACGCAGAATCAAAGCACAATGTATTCAGTGGAGAAGAACTTTATTCAGGTGCAAAAAAAGGCAGTGGCTTTGGCTGGTTCATGTTCTTGGATGGCGCGAGCAACGCCTTCTCCAATTTGACCAAACAGTGACTGGCGTCCGAACGCCCCTCAGGCGGCAGAGCGAATGCGGAGGAGAAGGCAGTGGCCACTTTTATAGAAAGGGGGGGGGTGGTGCGGGCCGCGGGCGTCACGGAATGCTAGGAGAGTTTCGCGCTGGAAAGCGTCGCAAATTCCGTGGCTCGAGTCCGAGGTTGTTTTTGTTGAGCTCAAAAAAACAATGGTTAACCGCTCATTGTGGGTACACAGCGCAATCATGAAAACTGACCGGTTTTGCACTACGGTTTTGCATGATCACTGGACAATTTTTTTTTTTTCGCGAAGTGTGCAGCCGTGAAGTTTACAAAACAAGAGTTTTTCGGCGCCCCGCTATGGCGCGAATCGAGCATGACCGGCTCGAGAAAATCGCACTGGGAAACGCCAGCTTGTTAACCCGCCATGTTGCCCGCCTGACTCGCCGCCGCTTGGCGATGCCTCCGCTCGCCACTGTGGTCTCTCTACCTCACAATGTGCACAAACCTAGCATTGCACAAGGCATGCACTCATGCACACTGCGAGGAACCACCGTGGGTTTAGAGCTAATTGAGCACGCTCACGATACTGAAACGCCATCGCGCCAGCTCAACACCGCCTCTGTTGGGCAGGTGGAGTAGGGGGCGACAAAGGAATATGCCCAGTGTACGCCAGAAGAAGGCGTTTATTTGCGCCAACCCCTTCGGTTACATTTCAACATCCCCGTGGGTGGAAAGGGGGTGATCTGGCGCCACGCGCAAGTGTGCGCGTCGTCGGCGCGCTGAACCAGTGGGACGCTGGCCGATGGGCTCGCAAGAGAAAGACACTCCGTCCGCTCCCAGGCACGTACCGCACAGCGTGATCATCGAGTGTCAAGTACGGCTCATATGTGAGCGAAGGGGCCTGCCGAGCGTCTTCCCGAACGGACACCCGCGCAGGGCGCACGTCCCGCGTCCCGGCGAGGGGGAGTTCTGGCGCCGTTCAAACACGCCAATGAGGTAACCAAGAACCAGGGCGGAGCGGCCGCCGAACTGCAAAGTTTTATCAAGCTTCGGCTCGGGCCAATGCAGTGGCGCAGGGCCGAGCTGGCCCTTCGGGAAGAGAGAGAGAGACAGGCGGGGGGGGGGGGGGGGGCGGAGCGCCCCGCTGACGGCACCAAACGAGCGCTCACGCAATGGCTCGGACGCAAGGATCCCCACACCGCTTCGAGTAATGCGGCCTAAAATGCATGCGTTTGGGTTGGGACCAGAAGAAATTTCGAATGAAGCGATATTTCGAGTATAGCGATTTCGTTACAACGAGAGAGAGAGAGAGAAACAACTTTCGCTGAGCGGCGCCCATTTCAGGTGACGCTCGCAGGCGTCAGACGGGGTGGAACCCTATTCACGAGTCCCATATGAGTCCAATAGCTCCTGGCCCCTGGACGCGAGCTCTTGCTGCGTCGACAGGTCGGGGCTGGACATCAAGATCTCCCATCGCTCGGGTAGGGGGGGAAGGGGAAGGGGAGGGAAGGTAGGGGATTCTTGAGCTCAGTACACTCCGCCAGTATGTGCGGCAGGGTGCCTTCCGTCTTTTTGCAGAACGGGCAGATGGGGTCGTGTTCTGCCGGGAACATCTTGTTCAATAAAGCTGGGTGCAGCCAGTGACCCCGCTTGTGCGCGGCGCACTATTGTTTGTTGCTTGCGGTCGAGTTGCTGGTGCGGCACGGGAAGCCTGCACCTGGCGCTCCTGTACAGCGTGGTAATCTCGCGGTAGCTCGTAACTGGGTGCGGTAGCTCCGACTCGTCCTCGGCCCGGTCTGCTAGTTCGCGGGCGTAGTGGTCGGCGAGGGCGTTGCCTTCCACTGTCGAGTGTGCCGGAACCCACACGAGCTCTACGTCTCGTCCCGGTGGGCTGCGCTTTGCGAGAATTGCTAGAGGATTACTATTTCTTGGGCTAGAGATTCTGCCACGGAATTGCTTGTGACGCTGAGAGAAACATCGAAAAACGTTTTTTTACTCGGTTTCTGCCCTTCTTTTCTTTGTTTTTTTTTTGTAGAGTAAATGTACGGTTAATATGCATGTAGTGTGTATTTACGATGTAAGCTGAAAACGACATTCTTGGCTGTGTAACAACTACACCCCAACATCTCGTTCTGGTTAAAAAGAAATAAAAAACGGACTGTCAGCGAAAATCTGGTTAAGCTGCAAATTACTATGTTCCATGAATTACATCCAAATGATTGCCGTGTAGATGATGTCGTACGCACTAACGATGTTAGCAGATGCCCTACTAGCATCGCACCTACCCGCTTTGTGGCTCAGTGGCCAAGGCGTTGTGCTGCTGAACCCAAGGACGCGGGTTCGATTCCCGGCCGCGGAGGCCTCTTTTCTGATGGCGGCTAAAAGCGAAAACGCCCGTGTGTTGGAGATTTCGGCGCGCGGTAAAGGTCCGTGCAGGCGGTCAAAATTAATCCGGAGTCCTGCAGTAGGGTGGGCGTCATCCCCAGTGTAGCGTCGGCGCGTTGAGCCTCATAATCAATCACATGTAGTTGCCACCTGCCCGGTTTTTGACCGGCCCGACCGATTTTTTTAAACAAGCGGGCGGCCGGTTGCCGGTCCGTACTTTAAACCGGCCGTCAATGGCCGGTTTTTTGGCCCTTGTGCCGTGATTATGTCCGTTTTGGTGTTTTGTAAGCGTCAATTCAACAACTAAGCCGATAAATTTATGTTGACAAGCTGCGCAAAGACACGCGATCAGAAAAAATACGCGGGCGAGCGCGCTGCCCGAGATGGAGGAGGACCTAAGGGAGGAACAAAACAAACAAATTCTGCCGCCGCGGTCAGCAGTTGCGGTTACTTTTCAGTGAAGCACATACACAGCAATAACCAAGCTCTCAATCACTTTGAGTACAAACGTTATGTTGATTTCTCTCTAACAAAACGCTACAATAAATGGCACTGCATGCCAAAAACATGGTGTCTTTTTTTTTTCAACACAAATTAAACATTCTATATACCCCCCCCCCCCCCCCCCCCCCTCCCTGCCCCGAAGGGCCGTTTTTTTTTCTCGGGGAAAAGTGGCAACCCTATCAATCAGTCACTTACATCGCACTTATTCGCCGCAGTGGCTCAGCTGCTACAGCGCGGTGCACCAGTGGCATAGCCAGACATATACGTATAGTTCGTGGGGTGTTTTATGCCACCGGGAAAATAAAATAAAAGAAAACTGTGCGGCACGCCCAAACAATACAATATACATCATTTTTCTGCATGCATAAATTTCGGGGGGTGAGATCTGACACCGACCCCCCCCCCTGGCTACGCCCCTGCGGCACACACAAAGCGAAGTTGCAGCGAAAAAACAGGCAGTTCTTTGGCATTTTAACCCTGCTATAGATAGATAGAGTAAAGTATTCTTTCCTTCCTCCCTGGTGCAATTCAACTGTGTTGATATGTGCGAGCGGAGCTACCCGCGGCGAAGTTCGTTGTCGAAATTCGCTTCATCTATAGGCAGCTGAGCCCAAGGACTCGGGTTCAAACCCGGCGGGTGCGGCCGGTTTTTCAGATGGAGGCAATAGACAGACAGAAACTTCAGTAAACGTGGGATGGCGAGGATGAATCACCCGCCCCGGTCCAGGCATGGCGCTGAGGGCTCTGCGGGCCGCCACATCCCGTTGTTCTTGGAGGCTCGCCCACTCCCTGGTGTAATTGTGTGGTTGCGTATAGGGTTGCGGCGTAAAGCGAAGAACACCAGTGCGCCGACGACGACGGTCACTTTTCGCGTTTGGTGAGACGACATATGCCAGGCTATCGCCTTCGTTAGCACACGTGTGGGCCGCCGAGAGAGAGAGAATAAACTTTCTTTATTGAGAAAAAAATTAAAATTGAGTCTTCGGGGTGGCTTCCCTAGTCCAGGACGCCTTGAGCTCGGGCCACGTCCACAGCCCTCTCGACCAGCTGACGCTGATCCTCGAGGGTGGAGCTGGCCAAGGCTCTCTCCCAAAGCTCATGGCGCCCATTGTCTTCTTTGACGATCACCAATCGGGAGATTGAGTCAGGCGAAAATAGAAGTGGCACGTGGCGGGATGCATGCATTTTCGTCGCGACCGCCGATTGCTGTCCAGGAGTTCCTTGGGAGAAGGAGGCGGAGGATTCGTTTAGGGTGAAGAGGAGGAGGAAAGAGAAAGAGTGGGTGGTGGCCTCAGTCTAAGCAAGTCCCCTTCAGGCCCCACAGCAGCCCATGCCCGCACTCCTAACAAAAAAAGCCAGTAAAAGGGTAGTACAGGTGGACCTCGCTATAACGAACGCTGATATAGCGAATTTTCGGCTATAGCGAACGAAATGCGAACTTAGGTTGGCCACGCTTTATTTCAGTGGGCCCTTATTCTTTTTATAACGAAACCGAAACTACGAGAGCCGCGTGTGATACCGGCTATAACGAAGAGATATTTGAGAAAGGCTGCTGATAAACTACTTGGAAAATCTCCCGGCGTCCAAAACTGTGGAAGTAGAAAACGCCCTTTCGTTCGTGGACACGGTGGACAACTTCACCCTGCTTAATGCTGTGAAAAGCCATCTGACGAATATCATATCCTATTTAAAATAAATAAGAACGCATGCCCGCTTTGCCAGACATAGTTTGCTGTAACTTCACGTTCTCATGTTCTGGTCCGTTTAGTTTGAAATGCCATAAGGAGACAGGTAAGGATTACCTCGTTTATTTGTGTTTTTGTATCTAATATTTTTTCGCTAGCCAGATTGCCGATTTCTTAGACCCGATTTCTACCCCTACTGTTACAACGAATATCGGATATAACGATCTAATTTACTGCATTGATGCTGTTTCGTTATAACGAGGTTCGACTTTACTAGGTTCAACACGAACTTTGCTAGCCAAGAGAATACATAGGCTCTGCCACTATATGACCCTACGTCCGCCGCGGTGGCTCAGTGGCTAAGGAGTTGCGCTGCTGAGCACGAAGACGCGGGTTCGATTCCCGGCCGCGGCGACCGCTTTTCTGATGGAGGCGAAAAGCGGAAAACGCCCGTGTGTACGAGATTTCGGCGCACGATAAAGATCCCCAGGTGGTCCAAATTAATCCGGAGCCCTCCACTGTATACGGCGCGCCTCATCGCCTGCGTTGCGTCCGCGCGTTAAACCCTACAATCAATCAATATATGACCCTACATGCTATCGTTACTAGTCTAGACCGTGCGCTTAGTAACTGCTGCTTGTTGGATACTAACATTCATTTATACTAATCAAATTATGACTTTTTGAACATAATATATCTATAGCGCGTTTTTCACTCCGCCTCACGATTAAAAAGTTCTTGCAAATCCACATGCTGATTTGTATATGTGCACATTAAAATGCATAATTATAATAAAATTATCGCTAAAATATTTGATTTTTGCGACAAGCCCACCGAATCTATCAGTACTTTCCGCTGCTGGCTATAATAGCAAGAAGAGCAGATGTATTTCTAAGGTAGCTCTAAGCTATTTTCGCTCTCCCCGTGCATCCAGTTGGTTTTCTTGTTCAATTTATTTGGGGTCTAAGTGTGATATGTGCGTGTTGAATGTGCCTCCATGTTGTGCTGCGCGCTCGCAGCCGATCTGTCACGCGTAGCTGCGCTGCCCACACCCTTAGTTACAGGGTGTTCACGAGCACACCATTTTTTCATCTTTACACCCTTTTAAAAATAAAAACACACTTTAAAAGTGTGTGCAGGGACAGGATTTTTACACCTTTCCCGACAAAAAAAAGTGTGTAAAAAAGTTTATTGTGTACACACTATAGATTAAGGTCCGCTTTTTACTTGGTTATGATTGACCATGCGGTCTGTAAAAGAATGTATACCTAAGGGGATGCGTTATTCACTTGGACATTCCTGCTGAAGGAGCGCACTACCTGCTACCTACTACGCACTTGGATACCAAGAGTAGAGTGTACTAGAAGTTTTAGAGTGGCCCGACCGGCCGCCCGGAGAGGTGCTCGTTTCGCGCAGAAAATAGCGGCGGCGCTGTAGTCAACAACAACTGAAAGCGGCGGCTGGCCGCGCGAACCGCCGCGCGAACGGCCGCGCGCCCAGTCGGGCCAGGAAACGTTGCTTCTTTACGCGCGGAGCGCTCGAAATTTGTTCTGCGGGACTTCCAATTGTTTCAATATACTGTAGGTACAGTGGACTGTGGGCAACGAAATGAAAAATAAACGCTGCAGGTCATTTTGCGTTAGTTTTGCCTTTCCCGCTCGACAACAACAAGGAAAATTATGGGATTTCCTTTGGGGCAGCATTCGTAGCGGATTGTAATAAGTAATTGCAGCGACATTTTCGCTATTTCTTCCAATTTCCAATAAAAAGTATTTTGCGTGAAATTGCCTGATATGAACCAATTCATGACTGCTTTATGATTGTGTCCTTATTGTGCTGCTTGAGTGACATAATTGGTCTACACAAATGACATGAAAAAATATGAGGACTGGGATGATGGCTTTTCAGAAGAATTTCTTATTTATTGTCTCGCACTTTACGCTCCGGCTGCAGTTATGTGGGTTAATATCATAGGCTGTGTTTTTTTTATTGCGTGAGTTGTTATTTAAGCAGTGGCCCGCTTAATTGTGATAATTAGGGGTCACTGTAGTATTAATGGTGTCGCCTGTCCGTACAGAAAATTACACGCGCAAGGGAGATATCTTTTTAAATAAAAAGGGGATAGCCCAGCGGTTAGCTCAGTTGTCCCAATCACCGTCTCACCCGCCGCGGTGGCTCAGTGGCTAAGGCGTTGCGCTGCCGAGCACGAGGTCGCGGGTTCGATTCCCGGCCGCGGCGGCCGCTTTTCTGATGGAGGCGAAAAGCAAAAACGCCCGTGTGTGCGAGATTTCGGCGCACGTTAAAGATCCCCAGGTGGTCAAAATTAATCCGGAGCCCTCCACTACGGCGCGCCTCATCGCCTTCGTTGCGTCGGCGCGTTAAACCCTACAATCAATCAATCAATCAATCAATCACCGTCTTTCACAGAACTATGCCCACAACATTCTATTAATCGCACCACCTTTCACCTGATTCGGTCGAGAAAGGAGTTCAATCAAATCAACACAAATTTAATTCACAAGCATGCTGAGAGTATAATTAGACACACATAAAACCAAAGCAAAGCATAGATCAGAAAATATATTGACCGCGACAAAAATGAAATATAACACGGGAAATCATACACAAAATCAAGAAAGCTAACATGGAGGTTCAAATAAACGGAACTAGAACAAAATACACATTGTGTTTTCATTTTCAATAGCCCCGCATATAAAATGTTACGCGGAAAATCATGCACAAAGTCTACACGGGTAACGGTTTAGGAATGACGCTAACAGGAAGATTTAAATTGACATTTTTGGCCAACGCATTTTCATAACTCGCCTGCGATCATTGGCGACGGCTGAGTTTAAAGTGTTGCTCCCGCCTTCGCATGTAATCACGAAACTTGTTTAAACCTTTTATATAGAAATGAATACATGTCACAATGTATACAGAACCAACCAAATTTGCTGTCAAGGTCTCACTGTGCTGGTCGCAACCAACGCCGTTAAGGTGTTTGTTATGAATAAGTACGGCAGCGCATCCATAACGCTGTCATGGTGGAGCTCCTTGTCGCTGAAGCAACCGGTAAAAACGTCCTAGAGATCGCAAATAAACTTTAAAAAATGCCCGAAAGGATTCAGAAGTCCCCCAAAATTACAAGAGGTAGTAAACACAGCGACAAGGAAGCAGAAGTTGGTCCTGCAGACTTGGCACTTCGTTTTCAGTACACACTTACTGACCAAGTTCTTGCGACATAGTAGGTTAATACAATAAGAAAGCCCACTAACAACAGTACAAGCACCAACGTTAGGGGTATCTCAGAAGAAGGCTCTTAATATTTTCGTTCCAAATAGGAACGTAAAGAAACAGCAAACTTTTTTCAGCCTATAGAATGTGCGCCCCGCCGCTTTTGCTTCACGCGCAGAGTCAAGAAGGGGAAGGGAAAACATTCCTGGTGCCTGTCCGTCAAATTAATCCCTCGTTAACTCGAACTCATGCTATCTCAGAATATCTTCTCGAAACTTTTTCTTACCGTGTGTTTACTTCCCATAGGCCATACGCATTTGCCCGGTTTTTCTCGAAACGTTTTTTTTTTTTTTTTTTTGGGGGGGGGGGGCGGAAGACCATGGACATCTTGAAATACTGGCAGAGAGGGCACAAGGCAAAGTCCGCTACAGGCAGCTGATAAGGTCCCCGTTCGAATGCTTACTCCCACTACGCACCGAACGCGGCCGTGAAGTGCAAGTTTAATTACGCGTACTACGCGTCCCCGTTACCGGAATGCTGTCTGGTATACATCATTGAGATAGCTGTGGACGACGCAGCTGATCATGCGGAGGAGGAGGATCCCCCAGAAGTGACTACGACGGCAAATACAACATACAACAACGGCCGATACAACATAGATGCTGCGTCTGCTCCGTAGCAAGGTAGAATGCAGCGGTGGCGACCACCAATTCATGTGATGCATTGAGAAGCTCGAGTAGGCTTTTCTGGTATGCAGATGCGAACGCGACACAGCCGAGCACAACACAGTTCTTTCTTCTGCAATAAGAAAAGTTTCTTTTTCCTGCGAATTATTTTGCCTTTATAACGAAATCTCCCCTGTGCAATAGTGCTTTTGTTAGAAGCACTAGCTGCTATTTCAGGGACCTAGCCACAAATTTCCTGCATTTGACTTAACTCGAAACTCCGCACATATCTCGAAATTTTACGACTTTGAGTTAACGAGATTACTATTACTGTTGATCAACAACGTTTTCAGAACACGCATCAAAACATGAGAAAGTATTTGGGGGAGGGGGGGGGGGAGGCGGGTTAGATAAATGTTGGGTCGTACTAGTTTAAAGTTTGATCATGCGGAGTCATAACGGTCTGCGTCTACTTTCTAAATCACCAAAGTAGATTTAGCAGACCAAAGGTGCGGGTTTGATTCCCGGCCGCGGCAGCTGCTCTTGTGATGGAGGATAAAAGCGAAAAACGCTCGTGTCTTCGAGATTTCGGCGCATGTTAAAGATCCCCAAATGGTCAAAATTAATCCGGAGCCCTCCACTACCGCTTCCCTCATCGCCTGTGTAGCACCGGCGCGTTAAACCTCATAATCCAAACTAAATCAGCTGAGCAAGCGCAAAACACCGCAGCGAGCAAAGCAAATCTCGCCGCGCGCAGGTGCCGGGGAGCGTCGGCTGTTCAGTTGTTCGGCGACAGCAGCGCCGCCGCTATGCCGTTTTATGTTTCTGCGCGAAAGTCGACCCGGCGAAGCAATGGGAGAGGCCGCCGCTCGGGCCACTCTAAAGCTTCTAGTACACTCTACCAAGAGATGGGTCTAGAAGAAAGGGGAGGCTATTAGTCTGATGGCGGGATGAAATAAGGAAATTCGGGGAGAAACTGTACACTCGAGCAGCGCAGGACGATCGCGGTTGGAGGTCAGTAGGAGAGGCCTTCGTATAGCCCAAGTCCATTTCTTTTGTTTTTTCAACTATAGTATAATGGCTTCTACTCGAGTTTGCTCTCTGATCCAGGTAGCTCGTTTCCTGTCCCTGCGTGTTACTCCTAATATTATTGGTTCCATGGCCCGTTGAGCCGGCCCAATTTTGCTTTCCAGATGTTTAGTGAGGTGCCAAGTTGCAGCTCCGTACATCACCGGAAGTATGCCCTGGTTGTATATTTTTCGTTTGAGTGATAGAGGTAGGCTACTGTTCATTACTGATTGATTGATTGATTGATTGATTGATTGATTGATTGATTGATTGATTGATTGATTGATTGATTGATTGATTGATTGATTGTAGGGTTTAACCTCGCCGATGGTTCACAGGCGATGATGCGCGCCGTAGTGGAGAGCTCCAGATTAATTTTGACCGCCTGGGGATTTTTAACTTGCGGCTAAATCTCGAACACACAGGCACTTTTGCTTTTCGCCTCCATCAAAAAAACTTTTCATTATTTGGGAGTGCTTGCCGAGTACTCCCCAAACCATACCTTTTCCGCGCCAGATTTCTCTATCGTGCATGGTTGGGGTCAGCACTAAACATCTGTCCGAGATAGTTATATTCTTTTATTTCTACTAGCGTCTCGTTTCCTGAGCTGAAGAGGGCGTTTTTGCCATGCTTATTCCTCATTACTTTATATTTTTTCATAATTATTTTTGCCTTAATCACGTCCCTAACTAGATCAGTTATTTAACGTTTTCGTCTAACTGTGCGGCTTCCTTTAGCAGCCTGCGCGACACGTACTAAAAGGGGGCTATTGTGGGAAAGAAAAAATACCGGGGGTAGGCGTTGTCCAATGAATATCTGCGGGAATGGGCCACCGCCATTGTTAGGCTTACAGGCACACTGAAGGCAACCAGAAAGTTCGTTTCAAACGAAAGACTGACCGTCACCTTCCCCTAGCCATT
Organism: Haemaphysalis longicornis; assembly: GCA_013339765.2. Taxonomy (NCBI): domain Eukaryota; kingdom Metazoa; phylum Arthropoda; class Arachnida; order Ixodida; family Ixodidae; genus Haemaphysalis; species Haemaphysalis longicornis. The sequence continues at coordinate 262,148,148 of CM023449.1, forward strand.
TTGGAGTTGATTTGGTGTTAAAAGATGCTTTAATTGCCGATAAAACTCTAATCAAACGCTATAATAAACGTGACACAAACAGCGACCATAGACGCTGTTTGCGTCACGTTAAACCGGAATTAAGGGAGGCAGCGTTGATGTATGGCGGTATAGAAGACAACGCTACCGAGGGTTGGCCTGCTTCGGTCAAGTCAGTCGTACCACGTTCTTTGCAGCTCCGGACCACTAAGCAAGACGTTCCTTCACGAGACCCGTGAGCAGTATTGACGCTTCGTTGAAGAAAAATTGGGCCCATCTCCCCGCGAGGGGGACTCGAGTAAATGCGTCGCATAGGGGGTGGGTGTATTGCGTTAACGTTTAGTGTTTGGGGAGTTGGTGGTAGTGAATGCGTTGTATCAGCAGCTTCTTGACAGTAGTTTGAATGAGTCAAGGATATAAGGCGCGTTCGTAGCCTCCCATTCTGTGTCGGCTTTGTGGCGCAGTGGGTAGAGCGCCATGTGCCTTGCGTTCCGCCCGCAGGGTCGTGGGATCGAAACCAGGCGCCGGTAAGTGTTATTTTTTATATAGTGTAGGGGGAGGGGTGCGGACCTGTTGTTGAGAGCGAGGAGGGTAGCGTGATGCGGGAGAGGAGGAGTGGGGGAGAGGGCGCACCTGCGCGCTGAGCTTTTGCGGACGGTCGGCGGACGCTACATGTGAGTTAAAGAAATGCTCTGCATTTAAAACATATTAGGTGCGGAGTACCTTAGGACCGCACAATGTCCGTCCGCGTCCGTGCGCATAGCATTTACAATCGCAAAAAATCACACAGGCACCGGCAGGATTCGCGCCTGTGCCTGGTAGTCTTATGGTAGGCAAGACGGAGTTAGTGTACGTCAGTCGTCTTACCCATTGGGCTACGACCGTGAGTTAGTGCCCGAGAGTCAAACGGCGTACTCCCTCGCCCAACGTTACCCTCGCCTGTGCGGAGTATACCTTAGGACCTCCCAATGTCCGTCTGCGTCCATCCGTGCGCACACCACTATCAACGAAAATCAAGCGAAATACGATTTGAGCCCTGAGTTGCAGTTTTTCATTTAGGAAATAATCAAGGTGCAACTCGCGGCTCAAATCGAATGACGGTCGGGGGCGCAACTTGGATGTCATTTCGAGTCCCCGTACTCCGCACCCTCGCCATCATCCACGGAGTCGAGATGCTGCCATTTTTATTTTCTACCTCCAGTTACTAAGTACCCAGTGGATGCTGTGACAAGTAACTGGTTATAGTGTCCTGTTATTAAATGCAGCCCCCCTTTTTTAAGAGTGCGGGAGATCAAGAATACCAGATCATCGAGCTTGCAGCTGGAGGTCAGCCTATGCTCCCATGCACTGCTCCATGCAACGTGCGCCTCGGAGTGGGTTGTGATGTTTAGCGCACTCCCACGAGAGATGATACGTATATAGTGTCTGGGGTGAATGATGAGTGAGATGTGCGTAGAATTATCATGTGTGTGTTTGAATTCGATGAGGCGTTCCAGGCGATAATGGTATTCGATGCCTCAACGCGTGTTTTCCTAAATGAGTGACAAGCGGAGGAGATTGGAAGTGCGCCGTCGAGCTCCGTTGGGAAGTTCCCGGCGTGAAATTGCTTGCGGCCCAAAGTATGTATGTTCGCTTAGAAGCTGAATGCCTCGGCCTTTGAGATGGCTCGTGACACTACTTTTCGAAGGTCCCAAATGGCCTGCATTGAATCCGTAAATATCACGACAGTCTGTAATTCTCCTGGCCTATGCTAGAGGTTTAAGATCGTCAATGCGTCGGGAGTTTCTTTCAGTTCGGCGAGGGTGAAGGGGGCCTCCGAGCACAGAAAGTTGCGGGTCATCTATGACGACTTTGCAGTGAAGAGTCTGTTTCAGTAACCTTTAATTCACGCAGTGCTAAAAATACAAGTAACAAATTAACCTGACTCATATTGAATGGGAGATGGACGTCAATGCATGATGACAACATGGTACATTACCGTTTTTGAAATGTATAGTTTTAATTTGCTGACTGACAGGATGCATGCTTGAGAAAGTTATGACGGCAAGAAAACGGGATACCAGAGGGTAAAAGAAGGGGAGTAGAAGCTTGCATTATGTTTTTACTGTCGCGGATTTCCCGCGGCTGCGGGTGGCATATATCGATAGCACTCGCGCTGCAGCCGCACGCGATAGCGGTGTGAGGATGCACAGAATCGACGAGAAGACGAGAATACCGCGTGGCAGCTTGCCAGAGCCCGGGGCAGCTGGGAGCGCGTGTGAAAAGTGCGGCTCGTTGAATTTCCTGAGTCGCGGAGGGGCCGAAAAGAACGGGTGAGCAACAACCGCCAACCCGTGAGATTATTTCCGGTGCCAGCTGTCAACGGGCGTGTTTGCGATACAAGGCCGCCGCTTTACCGACGTAGCTACCTTGACACCCTGGCGAGAGCTATAAACTCACGTTCAAATGCTATCGCATTAAAACATTTCACCACGATGTTGGCGAACGGTTAAATCACTTCCGTACGAGAACATGCATACTATCACAGGTGGGTAGCTATTATATACATGCAGCACTCTTCAGGACTGAGTTGTACAGTCATGGAGGTTCGCCACGTTGAACTTGGCGCAGAAAATAATAGCAAATAATTAAAGCATTATTTCGTTCAAGCATGGTGGCAGCTGTCGTCCTTATTTCGTGATGTACTTACGTGCAACACGAAATCGCACCACCAAACCAAACCTAGAACTCATTTTACCTGAAAATAACATAACTGTTCGAGTAATGGCACTTGTCCCTGCAGCCATAGACTCACTCCTGCAGCCTCCCCATGGGTAGCCTTTAAGTCGGGGTTTAAGATGAATGACCTTTTCTCAGTTGAGACGACCTGGAGAGGGAAGCGTCTTCGAACTGCGGTCGCGGGTCGTGGGCAAATACCCCTCGCGTCCGGAAGAGCAACTCCGCCCCGGCCTCCGGCGTCTGCCAGGACCAATCGGGGCAGTCCGCACAGGTGCAGTCGCAAGTGAGCTGAGAGCTGGATTACGACTTTATAGGATAATTTATTTCACAGAAATATGTTGAAAAAAGCCCGCTCGATGTTTTTAAAGGCTCGTCCTGCAGCAACTCCAATGCTTACGGCACTGTGGTTCGGTCAGTTTTAATAGGACATGTGCACGCAGCGATTTCTACCTGTTCTTGTCGCGCTCGGCTAAATGTATTATTTTAATTATCTTTAAGTACAACTGCATTACTTGAAGCACGATTTAAAGGAATTTGAACGGGAGTCGTTCGGGCTTGGGAACTATTTTCAGCGAGTGCCGCGTGACGCGGCGGTGTTCTGTGCGACTTTCGCTCGACTTTCTTTGCCCTTTCATATATTTGCGCTGGTCGTAAAGAAATGTATAATGAAACGAAAATAGAGACACGAATTGAGCTCTTTCGACATATGTATTACAAGTATACACGTTTACAGCCACATAACTGTTTCTAGCGCCGTTGATCCCGTCGAACTCTGCAGCGTTTATTTAATCACATCGAATATGCGCCGAGCTAAATCAGCAACATGTGAGGAACAATATGGGAAATTAACCGACCGTCTCGCCATTCACCTTACTATCCATGAAGACTCGCTTGTTCGACAGGCCTAGTTTCTGCGTCCTGGTCAGTTCCTACCTGTTCGCTGATGTATATTATCGAATATGTATACGCGGACTAGAGAGCCAAACTGTATCGCAGTCCACATTGGCTTACGGGACTGACTAAAGCCCCTACTTACTGCTCTCATCCGCCGCCCAGGACTAAACGCGGCAGTGGACGTATAGGACTGGCCGCCATTACGATTCCGAAACTAAAACGTTTGATTTCCGGTTAACGTATCTACGGACTCCGCAGCCATACTGGTTATCTGGTTTGCAATGGCCGTTGCGGTCGCGTGACAAAAATGATACTGTCATGCGAAGTCTGTGAAGCCCCACGCGGTGCGAGAATTTGTGCTTCTCCTGAACAATTCCGGGACCGGAGGGTTCTCAAATGTTCAAATTCGTTTCCTTGATTCAATTTCGTGCATCACTCTTGCTATGATTGAAAGGGAGTGTGACGGGTATGTAGTAACACGGGCACAGAAAGCAAGTTTAAGACCCCCCCCCCCTCAAAAAAAAAAAAAGAGAAAAAAATCCTCCCATTTGGGGCCTCCCCGTGAATACATGCATAGAGAGAGCAAGGGACGATGTCTCTGACACGACGTTTATTAGCCTGCTCAGACCGAACGTTTCTAGGAGCGCGAGCCCAACATTGATGATGATTATGGGGCATGAGTACAAGAGGTTGGGCAGCGTACCCGCTTGCGCCATGTATCACATTAAAAAAAAACACCGCGAATGCTCCACGATATAATATTATTAGCATGGCCATTTTCGAGTTTGGGATGTGAACACTGCAATACGCGAGCATCACTGTAGGGTTCTGTTGGCGAAAAACGCGTCACCCCGAGATTCGCGTAACCAAACAGCGTTGCTGTCGGAAAGTGTGAGAGGTTCCTATAGGCCCTCGAAAATTGATATAAAACTGCTCATATTGTTACTGAAAAAATGTGATCTCGGTAATTCATTGGTGTGGATCGTGGGCGGCCCACTTTAAAGGGGTCCTGTGTGTAAAGTACTAAAGAGTGGTATCTGCTAAGCTGGCTTTCCCGCATTGTTAATTGCAGAGAAGCCTACCTACAAAGAAAAATTAAGGTCTTTCATGTTTACAGACGTGACTCGGGCGCGCACCTTCACACCATAAAAGAAAGCGTAGATGCCTCCGAAGATGTTATTTCTGAGAATGCTGATCACAGAGGAGGATCAGGGAGGTCTGAGCCAAACCTAAACTGACGGAAGCAATGGGTCAGTGGTGGGGTGTTCTAGAGCAGGTTAGCTCTGCCTCACTCTATTCTAGTGCACTGCAGCGAGAGCGAACTACTCTAGGTTATTACTCTCATATCGCAACTGCATTCACCGGTGAAATGGAGCTCATGTCCCATTACCAGAAAATGCGGCGTCGGCGAAGTGTTGCAATCAAAAGATGGCCACAAAAAATGCGTCATATAGAACACGCGCCGCACCTAAGATTTAAACCACAAAGGAAAAGCTCACACGTGCGTTCCGTTGCTACGCAACGCCCGAACATCCGCAAAGTGAACGGAGAGTGCAGCGGCGGCAGCGACCAACCAGCTGGGCTCGCTTGCTGCGCGGAAGAGCGTGAGCTTACTTCCTCTGGTTAACTATTGGTTTGATCTGGTTAGGTCGGCCTCGGAGATAGAACGGCTTTTAGTGCTACACCGCTACAGGAGCCACTTGAGGAGTGGTCGCGCCAAAACACGAGGAATACCAGGGACACCGGTAAGGCAGGCAATGCGTGCGCATGTAGAAGCAATTCTAGCATTTTCTTTCCTGTTGCTATCTTTCAGATATCGCCACGCGCACTTCAGTCGACCATGTCCGGCTTCCGGCACCGGCATCTGTACACGTTTCATAATTTTTGGGGTAAGTATATGTGCTATCCGCCCAACACCATTACTCCCATTTATCTTCCACGTCCCGTATTTTACCACGGGACAATACTGGGAACAATTGGGGGAAAAAAGGATACCACGCATGAGGCATGCCTTCCTGCAAGGGTCAGAACTCCCCGTGCACATGCATGTTTCGTCGGATATGTGTAAAAGAAGCTTTATAATAATCGGCCATTGGTTGCCCGGTCGTTTTCCGTTTCAGATTTTAACAAGGATGGCATACTTACGTGGGACGATTTCAACATCATAGCAGAGGTGAGACTCTCGTAGTTAACCCCCGCACATGTATTTTTGAAGGGTTTTTGATGATGCCTGCTCACGTATGGTTTATTGCAGATTTTTTGTGTGTCCAAATTTCGAATGGCTTAGCAGTCGTTTTCAGGCGGCCAGACCTTTTCGGTCCGCCTAATAATTCGGACATTGATCTGCGTGCACGTGCGCAGCTTGTCGTAAAAGTTATGTAGCAGTCATCGCAAGGGGGAACGGAATAAATGACGCAAGCCAGCTGTGTTGCATGCAGGTGGATTCTCATTATTATGCAAAAGCATAGGTGGCTCGTGGAGCAAAAAAAAAAAGCGTCCGGTGGCAAAAAAAAAAAAAAAGAAATCCCCCATTGGCTGCAAACTCAGGTAGGCGCTATCCTGACGTCCCCATTGGCTGTGACATGTCGTGTGGCCCCAAAGCAACGGCGTCATTGGCTGCGATCGAATGCTATGTGTTGGCTTGGCGTTAGGCCGGCAACGACCTGCCGTTGTGCTTTGAAGAACGCGTTGCGTAGATATATAATGCAACTCCATTGTATCTCAGTAAAAAAGGTCCGAATCAGTGTGGCCTAATTGTGACAACAGATATCGTAAACACTGCGCAGCACACGTTTTCTCATTCTCCCAAAGTTTGCATTATTATTAATTCTGCACGTGTGCGTGCGGAGAGAGAGAGAGAGAGAGAGAGAGAGAGAGAGAGAGAGAGAGAGAGAGAGAGATTTTCCACAATCGTTCGCATGAAATGACATTCTTGAGAAAAATATGTTTGCTTGTATACAGTATCAAACTTAGCTGGCACATAATTATGCTTTACTGTCCATTTTTGAAAAAAAGCCTGTGTTGTCACCAAGCATGCCCGGTGAAAAAAAAAAAGATAAACCACATAAACCACAATGCGCATGAAGAGTGAGCATCAAAAAGCAAGCGCCGAAAAACAGGGACTGGCAGTTTTTGCACCGGAAAGATTTGTCCGTCATGATCTGCAGCCATTCTATAATGAATATGCTCCTGTGGCTTCCCTTTTAGAACTACACGAAGCTGCAACGCCATGGAAAGCTCGAAAAGGAGGTCTTCGAAAGGTGGAAGTCCATCCTCGAAAGGTGGTGGAACGAGCTCACGGAACATGCCGACTTCAACAAGGTTCGATGCATTTACGCTTTCATTGACGCTTACGATGCTTTCCACAGAGCAGTGGCATGTGTTGGTTAAAGAGGCTGAACTTATCTCTTATCTTATAAGTGTGGCATTGATTTAGAAAAAGGAAAGAGTAAAAAAATGCTTGCTAAGTAAACATTACCTTTCGTTGTATGCGACTTGTTTCCCTTAAAACTCAGTTGCAAACGGCGGAAAACTGTACTAGTAACTGAACTTACGGAAGTACTGTTCTTTGGTTTCCTTACTTGTGCTAGGCGGTGGCACTTATAGGGTTTACATTTACAAATAGCAAGATGTGGTCGGCGACTAAAAATAAAACTTTTCATCACACAAAACTTCACCATATCCGCCTGCCGGCTATGGAAATATCACGTTGCAAAACGTGCTATCTCCCCCGCTTCACAGAACCTACTCCTGCATTTGTAATGTTTACTTTTATTTTTTTATCCCCTTTGTGTTTCTCCTATTCCTCTTTTCGACGCAGCAAAAGCCTACACGCTGCCGGGACTAACACCGTGCCACACCCCCCTGCCTTAGTTTGGGCTTCTCCTCTACAACACTCAACTTGCAAGAAAAAACACTTGCAGGCCTCCGAAAAGCGTCGCATTGACACAATGATCAGATTGCTGTGGTCGTGCTAGGGAAAACGTGACAAGAATAGAAAAGGGGCCGGAGGGGGCCAGTTTCGCCACCGTCTTCATGTGCGTGGGGGTCGTTTTCGGGACTGCATGCTCTTTGCACATAGCCAGCTACTAATTGTTGAGGAACCGAGCGGCCAGCGGTTCGATGAGTCTCAGTGAGCACTGGGCAAAAGATAATGTTCGGCTACGCATAAAATGAGCTTTACCTGATTTGCAATACGTGGGTATACCCTTCAGGATCGCATCGTGGAGTTCGACGAGTGGCTCAAGTTCTTCACCAACCTTGGCAAGAGCACCAAGAGCGTCAAAGACTTGCCAGATTTCCTGCAGAAGTACCTGCATCTATTCTTCCTCATCATGGACTCGAACAGTAAGCGGCTTCACTATGGGTTATTGTACACACCTTTCACCAATCGTGGGGCTCGAATTTTTCAAAGCAGCTGAACCTGATTTTGCAAAGCAGCTGTCGATTGGTTAGACAGCATGGATGTGCTACAAGTGTTGTGTCTAAGATTAAAACAGCTACATGCACGTGGCGCATGTTTGAGAGCGAGACGCAAGCCCAACAGAGCAAAAAATAACAGTACAAATATGCTCAGGCTTTGCTATGTTTCCTCACCAAGTGTGGAGCTAGATAAATGCGTTTTGGTGGTGAGCCTCCAGAGTCAACACGAAATTTAGGAGTCAATTGAATAAATTTAAGCCAAACACTTCAGCTAGGCATTTATTTGAACTGAAGGTATGAACATTCCACACAATGAAAAGAGATTCAATGCAACACCATCATGCAATGTCAAAATGCAATTGCCTCATCCTTTACTTTCAGAGGACGGCTTAGTATGTGCAAAGGACTACAAGAAGTACCTCAAAACACACAACCTAGATATAAGCAGGGCTGATGAATGCTTCAAGGCAATGCTCACTGTAAGTATATCGTATATCGTACTGAAAAGGTGCTCGCGACCCGCCCTGATCTTGGCAAATTCGATTTGCCATTCCTTTCCACCTGTTACATGATAGTGTCTGCATGAAAGAGCAAATATTCTGACCAGTCATCACAACAGAGAAGCAGAAAAATTCATGCGTAATAAACATAAGGTGCAGCATGATTGTTACGTTGAACATGTGTTCTTATTTTAACGCAGTCTCTCCTCACCTCGGTTTCGTTAACCTGGCTGGCGGGCCAGCTGGCTTTCTGGCTTGCATTGACTAAATGACCTGTAAAGGTGGCACCACAGCACAACAAGTGTTATGGTGGTGAAACACAGCTTAGTAGTAAAACGAGGTACCACTACTCTCACGATAAGATTATTTCCTGTTAGGATCCAGGGATTCTTATCTTTGCATGCCTGTGCGATAACAGTGTGTAATTACCCCAGGCCATATAATGCATTGTATTACAGGAATCACGGGAAATGAATCCTGCCTGCAATTTATTAGTTATTTTTTGTGACGTCACTGCAGTTGACTGCAGCCTATTTTTACAAGGCAAGGCAGCGATGCACCATGACGAGTGGCACATCTTTCGTCTTTTATGTCAGTTTAATCATATTTTATGTTAGTTTTATGTACACTGGAAGGATTACTTTGTGGTTTTCAGTGGTGCATTGCCCCCCTCTTACCCGTATCCTCTGTTGTAAGGCTTCATTGACAAGTAATCCTTTCTGAAACAATCTTCCTGTTCCTGCCCATTTCTTTGCAGTGACCATTCACCTACATACAGTCGCATTCATTTTTACCGGATTCAAATTCCGGAGCATGAGTGATGCCATAAGCTTGGGAAGTTATAGGTATGGGTGAAAAATGGTGGGAAAGGAAGGCCTCACCCATCCAAGCACTAATACAAAATCGCCGGCGGAAAGTAAAGGAAGCAATTAATTGCCAATCGACCCTTACCTCTTCTTGCCTCTACTCCCACCTCACACGCACTTTCCCCATCCGAACACCCGGGTGCAAGGCTGTCACCGATGAACACGCATTGACGAGCATTCCTGAAAGGGGCCAAAATAAATTTTAAACCTTGCATTTAGCGACTAATGCGCATTTGGACAGCCCATAGCCAGAGGGGAGACCCTGGACTCTCCCCACAGCCCATGCGCAAAAAATATTGGTGGCTGGAGAGGAAGGGACGATTGTTCAATGACAGGTGCTCCATGAGGTAATTCACATCGGTGACGGCACTGGTAATTCACATCGGGCGGGAGATTATAATGGCACGAGGCCCTAATTGTTACGTTTCTGATCAACTGTTCCTTTAATTTTATTTTTCAGAAATGTAGCCTCACATTTTGCACTTGCACTTCTAAGTATTTCAGTGTTTACTAGTTATCTGTTCTTGTCTTCGTACAGAGTTCGTTTCCTCATCCACTTTTGATTGAACAAGCTGTCTTAGTCGCCACCAGCCTTGTGGCCACCCCTTTCCTTCGCCCATCTGTTCACAATAAAGTCTCTCTCAACGAGACTCAACCACAGTGCGGACCTTTTGCTTGGTCAGCTGTCCACTCCTTAACAATGCTACCTTTAACATACCGGTAACAATGTATATGTTGGTCAGCATAAGGTAGCTTCCACAAAGGTGCATAGGAAGACACACTAACAGGTCCTTGTGCAGACATTATTTTTTGCTTAGCCATGAAAGCTGGAATAAAAAATATATACCGCTGCATTTCGAGTGCGGCTCGCTGAACTGTGCTTTATGCTACTTAGAAACCAAAACAGACAGAATTCTTCTCATTTTCAAGTTTGAAGAATAGATTTTTGTCCTCCCCCTCTCCCTCCCTCCTCCTGAATAGATATCCGGGCTATGGGCCTGGCTCAAACTGATGTGGATGTCCACGAATTTTCTTCTCGTGTCACGCACTTTCCCTTCCTTCCAATGGTCGAACAGGAGGAAGATGCGGCCAACGAACACGCCATGACATCAGACCGCTTCACTGCCACCGTCTACGAGTGCTGGGTGTCGCAAGATGACAACTGCAAGGGCAAGTACATCTGTGGGCCTTACGACACCACCCCCATGGATGAACTCGAACAGAAAAACAAGAAGCGACCAGTTTGAATCCTGCCTTGCGGAAACCGCCTTCTTTTTATATTATACGACAAGCTTTTGCCCTGCTTGTGCTCATGCTCACACTTGCGATCGGGACCGAGTTGAGCTCGCCGCGACTCCACCCCCCCATGCCTGCAAGCCACTCTCTCCCCTTTTGCAGCACACAAATGTGAACTTCACGCATTGAACTGCTCGTGGATTGGAGAATAAAAACATCTCCCACATAGATTTACAGCCTGTGGTTGTGTTTTTTCTTTTAACTAAATATGAGCGGGTGCCTAACCAACACGAACACATTTTTGGTCAGTACAAAATATATTTATTCACAGCTACCAAACAGTGAAATCATGCACGATGAATATAAATAACAAAGAGGTTTGATCTTGAGGCATATATTTACACAAAATGCCTTAGCCATGCACGCTGTTGGGCTAGCTGGTCATTTTTGGGGGGAAATGGCAGAGAATGGAAGATGACGGAAAAATAAGAAAACTGGAAAGAAGTTTCAAGCGCTGTACGTTTCCGGTTTCTTTCATTATCTTCTGCGCGTTGTTATTTCCAGGAAATGTTTTCTATGCATAGTTCAGGATGCAAAATGAAATCATTCATAATTATGAGTGTACAGAACATGCACGCCATTACATTTTTGTGCGCTGGATATCACCACAACCACGCATTTGAGTAGTTATTTTCAAAGAATGCAGGATTTTGTACCGTTTTCAGAATTATAATTCCCAACAAAATTCTCGAGCTGTTCCGTACTGATGCTTTACGTTTACAGTTCACACGTTAGACTGGCCTAAATTCACGGCCGTAGGCAGGATATGCAAGGGGTACATGCCGTTACTTCTATACAGGCTGCTATATCTATCAAACTTTTTTACAAAGGTTGATGCGCGACATGCTCCTGGCAATTTAGGATGATCCATGGCAGCACTTTTAATTAAAATAAATTAGTGAGCCACAGTAAAGTGTTGTTAATTGGTTCAAAATAAGATTCCAAGTTGGAAGCATTGAAGCCAAGCTTGGGCTACGAGGTGCACTGTAACAAACGGCTATAGATGAATTTACACTGTATGGTGTTCATAAATGCATGCTGAGATTTAGTGAAGAAGAGCAATCTTTTCTGCACAGTTAAAAAAAAAAAGAAAAAGAAAAGCACCTGCTACAGCAAGGAACTGAACCCGTAAAAGTGTTAATATGCATGTACACCCCTAGGTTGTAGCTCAGTTTACAGCGGTGATTACAGTGATGATTATAGCACTGACAGACATCAACAAAGCTGCTGCTTGGTTGTTTGGTGCATCTCGTAACTGAAGCTTTTTTCTATAGTTTGACAACCACTTGAGGTGAAAAATTTCTCACAACCTTTGACACAATAGTCCACAATGAACTGTTGCTAAAAGCATTACACCAGCACGCTGGCATTAAAATCACGTAAAATCTTCTTCATCCACATCGGGCAAAAGCTCTGCCTTCCCAACGATGTCGTCCTCACTGGAGTCACCCGCAACGACAGCACCAGTCACAACAAAGCTTTTCTGCACTGCATCGTGGCTCGTCGCCTGCAACTGGCGCCATGCCGCAGCAATGCACTCCAGCATTTCCTGCACCGTCGGGATGCTCCGTGCAGAGTTCCTGTCGGCGGACATCTTGTTCACCAGGGCCTGGAATTTCCGTCGCAGCCACACGACCACGGGGTGAGTCTGGGAGGCACAGGCGGGCGGTGTCAGGGCTACCTTGATGTCGCTGCTGGCAGACGCAGCAAACTGCTTGTGCGGCTCAAAAGGGTCCACAAAGAGGAAGCTCGGAGACGGCACGAAACGACTCCACACGCGCTCCGCCCAGTATTTGACGGTGCTGTGGTCGACCTTCATCTCTTCCTGGCAGAGGACAAACATGCCGTTCACTTCCGACACGCTGCTCGAACCTTTGAGCAGAGCCAGGGGTGGCAAGACACCCCCGTCGGAGAGGCAGGAAAGGAAGACGATGGCCTGAGCTTGCTCGAAACCGCAGCGACGAACCAGCAACGACCCACTGCCGGTACCACCTCCAGCCCCCGACGAGAAATAGAGCGGCACTTCGTCCATGGCACCGATGGCTGCACTGGTCACACCGCACTGCTCCTGCAGCTCTTGAACTTCGTGGCGAAACAAAGATATCTTCTGTTCCAGCACTGCGGGCAGCGGAGTGTCTAAGGTGGGAATCTTCTGGAGCAGTGCCTGGTGCCTCTTGCAGAACCGAATGGGCCAACCTGCTGAGCACTTGAAACCCGTCCTGGTCTGAGACAGTTTGGCGATGGCCTGCGCCTGTATCTCATTGTGTGTGACTGTGCGGTTCTGTTCCAGCTGCGCCAACACCCACTCGAGGATCTCGTCGTCCTTCTCATACCGCAGCTGTATCCCAAACCGTCGGGACCACCGAGAGTACCAGCCGATGCTGCATTTCATCGTCGTGTCGCCGTACTTGCGGTATGTTTCAGCCGCCCGGGCACGAACTTCGTTGGGTCCCGGCTTGTAGCCACTGCTCCGGCATTGCTGGTACCACTGATAGACTTCCCTCTCGGCTTCTAAGGCCTTCTTGCTTTTCGACACCTCCTTCTTCCGTACCTTGCCTTCCTTGACCATCGCTCTGAGCTTTTCCTGGGTTTTGCTCCAGTCCGACAGGCTGTTCCTGTCGATTTGGAAGTACTTGGATGCTTCGCTGAACTTGAGCCTCTCGGCCACCTTGACGATTTCCAACTTGACGGCGGGGGGAAAGGCGATACGAAATTCCTTTCCCGAGCTCGACTGAAGCTCGGGGAGGTCTTCGATCATCTGTTCCATCTCCAGTCGTTTCTTATGCCACACGTACAGCCACCGACAGTTGGTCTTGACCTGGTCTTCCCCGAAATAACGAATAATTTCTTTGACCTTGTCCTTGACCTGAGCGGCATCCAACTTGGCATTGGATGCATTGCAGTCCGTGAGCCACGCAACAAACATCTGCTCCGCTGGCGAGATGCTGGAGGCCTCCAAGTTCTTAACAAGGCAGCCTCTCTCCTCTGGGAACAGCCGCTCGAGTTTCTCCCGGTCGCGGCACCACTCGGCCACTGTTGAATGATGCACACCAAAGTGCTCGGCAGTTTTCTTAAACGTAGACTGCAGGGCGTACTTGACCACCTGCAACTTGAAATCGGGCAGGTATCGCTCGTTTTTCTTCTTCTGTCCAGGAGTGGTGGTGCTGCAGTTCTCTGCACAGGGGGCGGCGGCAACTGCAGGCTGTCCGTAATCTGTGTAGGGCTGGTTGGACACTTCCAGGTGGCAAGTGGGTGCTATGCTGTGGTCGTAATTGGCGTAGCTGTCGTAGAAGGGCGGGGCGATGGGCGGTGGCTGCCTGACTTCGTTCTTATGAAGGTCAGCGCATCTCATGTGGCCCTGGTCTGCCCAGTACGAGCCGTAAAACATGTGGCTGCTCTGAACTGGTGCTGTCATCTGGTGAAGCTGGTAAAATGGCCGCGAAAGGCGCTGCGCCTCCAAGCCCATCTCTGGGCTGGTGTACGACGGGCCCGGGGGCTGAACGTGTTGCGATTGACTGCACATGGGTGGGTAGTGGGGGTTGCTCACCACGCAGCTGTGGCCACCGGTCCTGTCGAGAGTGGAATGAGGCAAATGTAGCCCTGGCTGTTGAGCTGCGGTGATGACTTGTCGGGTGGGTTGCGATGATGTAGTCATTGGGTGCATGAGCTGAGGGGATGTCACCGCACATTGCAAAGGCTGAACTGGTGAAGCTGTACAGTGCGGGTGCTGTTCAGGAGCAGGTTGGCTTTGAGGGGCTGGCACAGATGTGAGGAGGACGGAGTATGGTTCTGCAGCCTCGGCTGCGGCAGATGTGGATGGCATGGAAACGGAGGGTGGAGAGGGCGCGGAGATGCGCTGGTCTGTGCTGGGAGGAGGCACCACTGTGACCGGCAGCTGGTAGTCGTCTTGGCTGTGGTCTCCGACAGCCACTGCAGACGCATCGGACTTCTCGGCGCAAGTGTCTGCACTCTCGACTTGCCCCTGAAAAATCAAACACATACAGTTATCAGGCTACTTTGTAAGGTTGTTGCTGTTTTGTTAAAGACAACAGAGGCATTGATGGGAAAAACTGCTCGCATCTTGACTCACGTGTGAAGCAGCACTCGACTCATCTTCGATGTCGATATCCTCCTGCTCATCCCCAGGGAAGTCCTGCGAATAGAGTTGTTCACACCTCCTCTTCCATGCCCGGTGCCAGCCGTCACCAGCTCTGAATTCGGGGTGACCGTGCTTCTGGAAAAGCCGCTGGGCACGGGCACAAACGATGGCCTTGGTCAGCTTTCTCCCTAGATAGACGAAGACCGATATTGTTAGGTAGCTGCACGTGGGGTGGTGCCTAGATCACGGTACCTTTCTTTTGCATCTTCCTGTACCACGCCCAGAGCTCCAGGTCGATTTCACTGGCACCCCTGAATCTGGTCCGTCTCTGTCTTGTGGCTGGAGGTGGCGTTGGAGGAGAGGGCGCTGGCGATGCAGGGGGTGGCGACGCGACTGGAGGTGGGCTTTCCTTTCGTTGCGGCTGTCAAGAAAAACAAGACAATTTACTACCCACATTTTCCGTGGATAAAAAACTACAGACCTACATCAAGTGCCTCTTCATAGCCCAATTGTTGCATCCCAACTGTTTGAAGCCTAGTTACTCGTGCATATGCACTCAACGCAAAATGAAATGTGAACCCAGAAACGTGAAACTGAACAAATACATCTCTAGTCTTTGCTCTACCGAGATGAAGCAACAACATGGCTCAATTGAAACAGCAGGGTGTGATCTCCGCAAACTGTGCCCAAACCAGACCAGACTCCAGATACTTGTGCGTCAAGTACGTATCATCATCATCATACCCCATGAATACGCCAAATAATGTATGGTCGTGTTCAAAGACAACTTTATGATCACTGTACAATGCTCATAATTCAAGCTAGCAAGGAAGGAGGGGGATGGGGAGAAGAGGCAGGAGTGACTGGGACAAAATAAGGAAGTGAAAGGACATGATTTACCACAAAAAGAACTGAAATAGGTTTAACGTAATCAAAGGCACCATTTTCATTGAACCAATAGGCTGTAGGACTTGAATAACTGGCATGCTAACTGACAACCATGGAAAAGACTGTAGCAAAGGTTGACACAAAGGTGAGCACAACAGAAAGCACCTGTTCCAGGTAACCCCACCATTGCACCGCAATTATGATATTATTGGCTTCTATGCCAATGATGCGGAAGGTATTATGCCCTTACAAACTCAGTAATTAGCAGCTTAGCTAAAGCATTCCATGGGAGCCGTACCAAGAGGCAGCATTTTTATGAGTAGATCTTACTAAAACAAAAATATGAATTTTAGCACTGATTTAACACATGCAATTCATTAATGGGTCGTTTACGTAACAGGGTGAGAATAAGCAAACGCAGTGTCTAGAGTTACGTCCGACGGAACCCAGAATTGAAAACTAAAGTTACGTCCAACAGAACTTTAAGCCAGCGTCTAGAGTTACGTCCGGCTTAACCTGTAAATGATATTGAAGTTACGTCCTATAGAAATTAAAATTAAAGGTATGCCGGACGTATCTCGACCCCAAAAATCTTACGGTACGTCCCTACGAAGACCCTCCTCTGTTGAAGGGACTTTACGTCGGACATACTCGATGCCCAGAGGCTAAAGAAAGGTATGGCGGACTGACAGTGCAGGCCCGTCCGACACACCCGCAGGTGTATCCTGAGGTTGTGCTATGTGGTTGCCTTAATCGCTCGATTGTTCATCTTGTTGGGCGTCTGTTGGTGCGATCCCGCCTGGCTTCGTGGTGGCGAGGAACCGCCTCGCGCTCGTGAACACAAGTCCTAGGGTCGAATCCCCCTGGTTTTCTTTCCTTTTTTTTGAGACAATGACCATTGCTATGCCTTTTTCTATCATTTTTATAAGATGAACCTTCCTAGGTGCCAGCCGCCACTCGTAAGTTCTACACCGCACGCGGCGCGAAAACAAGAGGACCCATCTGTAGATTGTGATCTATGTCTGTGTTGCTTTAATCAAGTGTGTCCCTCTTTGACCAGCCTAAACAGTGTTTCATCGACAACCCACAATTGTGAAACATTCACTCTGTGTGCACTGTAACCAATTTAACTTTCATTCCTCTTTTGTAACGAGTTTATGGTGAGCCTGTCCTAGGTTCCCGAAATTAAACTGTGTTTTTTTACGCTATATGGACCGTAAGCTAAATGGTACCGCTCCACATCAGCTTCCAAAAATCAAGTGATCATTGCAGTGCTTCGTGTAATGAAAGCAGTGCAATACGTACCACTGCAGTCCATCTTCTGAACATGATGCAGTAATGCATAGCAATGGTCATTGTTGTCATGTGTAAGGGCACCGCCGGAGAAGGGATGCACCCCCCCCCCCAAAAAAAAGTGAAAGAATGAACAAAGGAACGGAAACTTGAAGTGCGCGTCAGGAGCGCACCAATGAGCGAATGCCAGCGCCATTTATTACGTGTGGCGTGATGGCCATTTATGGATATGGGAAGGGCAAGCAGCCAATGAGAGTGCGTCACGAGAGAGCCCAGAGGCGATAAAAGCGGGGTGCACAAAGAGAAGAGGGAGGCAAGAAACCGAAGAAACCAGGAGGTGGTAGGAGCACGTGCGCTTCAAGGAACGAGCCAGGGGGACGCGGCCAGGCCATCGACCATGCCATCCGAGCCTGGGCGGGAGCGGACAGACTTCGCATCGGCATCGGCAGCGTCATCCTAGGTGCACCACGAACCTGTGTCTTCGTGGCTCCAGCGGCATCGGTCGGGCACCAGCGGCCAACGTACACGCTCCGTCGACGTTCGTCTTGACAGTCCCGAAGGGCTACGTTCGTGCCGAGCCTACCTGGGACTTTCAGCGGCAGTGGCTACCAGGGGGTAGCCACCGAGGAAACCAGTCGGGACGCGCGGAGCCCACGCCGTCCAAGGAGTGACCGCGCGCATCGAACGCCGGCACCGAAGAGAGACGACGACTATCACCGAGTCGCGGTGACGCAACGCAACGGGTACGACACGTCAGCGCCGACGACCGAGTAGGCCAGTCCATTAGGGACACAGTCATAGGACACAACTAGGGAGTTGTGGAGGGAAAGTCATTAACTAGGACTGGATGTAAGGAGTGCACTTGGACTAATTGTGTAGAACTTTGTTGTAGAGACTTTTGGGTTTTGGTGTGGATTGTATTTTGGATTATTTAGTTAGGGGTTGAATAGTTTTGAATAGTTGGCGGTTTTGTACGATTTATTTCTTGATTGCTTTGCTTTAGGGTTTTTCTATAATGTGTGCATTAAATGTGTGTTTTGTTAAACTTGTCAACGGCTTTCCTGTGTCCATCTCTCTGAACTGGTCTAGACATCCTCACCATCTGTTCACGTGACAATTGTCTCAAAAAAAAGGAGAGGAAAGAAAGTTCTGGGGCTGGGGGATTCGAACCTAGGACTTCTGTTTACGAGCAGCGAGGCGGTACCCTTGTCGCCACGAAGCCAGACTAGATCGCATCTTGAACAGAGGCTTAACAAGACGAACACTCGAGCGACCGATATGTCAGCGGTAATCTCGTCCGATGTAAATCGCATGAGATCACATAGGAGGGTCTTCCTCCATGGAACCGGATTTGCATTTCCAGAGGGAACCACATAGCACATCCGACGGGCCTGTACAGTCATCCACCGGCTAAGTCCGCCGTGCCTTTCTTTAGCCTCAGAGCATCGGGTACGTCCGACGTAAAGTCCTTTCATCGGAGAAGGGACTTTATTCCGACGTACCATAAGATCTTTGAGGTTGGCGAAGACGTACATCTTTCTTTAATTTTCACTTACGTCAGACGTAACTTGTTTCATTTACAGGTTAAGCCGGGCGTAATTGAATACACTGGCTTAAAGTTCCGCCGGACGTAACTTTAGCTTTCAATTCTGGGTTCCGTCAGACGTAACTCTGAAGGCTGGTTTAAAGTTCCGTCGGACGTAACTTTAGTTTTCCACTTTGGGTTACGTTGGACGTAACTGGCTTAAAGGTCCATCGGACAAAACTCTAGACACTGCGATAAGCAAAAGGCACAGCAACAGGTAAGCTGGGCGTAATGAGCGAGAGGTGCCCACCTGAAAATGACCCTACATTAGGAACAGGACAAGGTTGCAACGTGGGCGATGAGGAATGCAAAGGATTGCACAGATGTAGATGCTACCATCATCTTAGTGGATGAAACACAGTGCGCATGTACCTGAGATGCTTATATTGAACAGTGCCATCAAAGGAAGCAGGATACAGTCTCCAGTATCACATGCAAGCCACCTTTATGAAACGAGTGTGTCTCACCTTCACACATGGGGTAAAGCACGTCATTTCTGGGGGAAGTTGCAGTAGAGTTACTTCGTTCAGCTCCTAAAATGAAGAAAGTAACGAACAAATTTAAAACAGGAATGACAACTCATTAGAGCAGAGCAATTTTTCACTCAACTGACCACAAGGGCTGAATGTACAAAGTATGCAAAACTGCCTAGTAACTGTGTCAGGCAGTGTTTCAAATTGAATTAAGCCACATCATGGAAACCCACAGAATAATCGAATTGATTATGAGTAAGATCTACCCAAACCCGTTTTCGATCCATTCGATTTGTCCTGGGCCTCAAGAACCAGTTCACAGTAGCTCGGTGCCAGTGACACTATTGTGCACAATCAGTGGAACCAAAGCGGCACCTTTTTTGTCCACTTCTGGACCTCTTCACTAAGAAGTGCAGGGAAAGCCACAAACTTGCCCTGCACTTGTTTGCAGGACTGAAACAATCCAGGCAGTGAAAGCTGCACTACTGAAATGATTGGCAGAGTGTTGCACCCCCTGAACTGGTCCAATTGGTGAAGGCGAACCAAACGGACTTACCAGTTGCCGGCTTCAAATGCAAAACTGAAAGGTGGATGGGGGGGCACTAAGAATTGTTATCACGCTTAAAAGCTTCAGTTGCAGTTTTAGGATCAGTTAGGGGATTAGTTGTGTGTTGTTTGTTTAGAAAAGCCTTATAAAAAGATGGCTTTTCATTCTTTTGTTTGTGATTTGTGTATTGAGGGAGAATGTTTTAATGTACCTGACGAGGTCAGCCTGGCAGGATGCAAGGTAAACAATCTGATCCATGAACTCCCCCCCCCCCCTATTTTCCTTGCCTTCCCTACTAAAAAAAAAAAAAAATCAGCGGATGCCCTCATAGTTTTTGGAACTTCTCACTTAACTCCCCGTTTTACACAAGGATATGATATGTGCGTGAACCAAGAAGAAATCAGTACGTACATTCCCAAAGCACGCCAACATACACCGATTTCCTGCCTAGTCTTACTCGAACCCACTAGCAACTTCTGAGGAGGACACGCCTCCACGCTTCCCCTTATTATTCTTGCTCCCAGTTTTTTTTTTCTGAGTCACGAGATTAGAAGCAAGACTGAGATGTGTTGAGATCAGCAGTGTGAAGGAGGCTTACGGTAAATGATGAGTACAGGAAGAAGCCCCAAAACAGTGAGGTCTGGCCTTGCGCAATCGTCTTGCACAATGGCAGAGCATCGGAGCGCTTAACTGTTTACAAGTGTTCAAAGCATCGTGCAATTCCAACTCTGCCCCACCACATTCCTCATGGGTTATCAAAGTAGACTGCTGGTTCATAATTCTCAACGAAACCAATGGGAACAGGAAACAACAAAAACAACGCTAGACATGCATGAACAGAGAACTTCCACACAACGCGAGACATGCATGAACAGAGAACTTCCACCAGCGGTTGTGTGTGGCCTCCAGCAACCCCTCCCTTAAGGTGACCTGTATCGATCTTTGCCCACTTTGATGGCTCAGTGCACGAGTTAAGCTGCTTGCCACAAGTCACCGGTTTGACTGCAAGTGGCGCAGGCCTTTTCTGTGATGAAGATGAGGCACAAAAATGCTTGTGTACGTGATCAAAGGCCCCCAGCTGAGGTATGGAAGACACCCACCAGGACTCTTTTAAACTTTACCCAGTGTTATAGAGAAGCAAGTTTCGGTAGTTGATGTTTTCGATTGATTGATTGATTGTAGGGTTTAACACGCCGACGCAACGCAGGCGATGAGGCACGCCGTAGTTGAGGGCTCCGGATTAATTTTGACCACCTGGGAATCTTTAACGTGCGCCGAAATCTCGTACACACGAGCGTTTTTTGCTTTTCGCCTCCATCAGAAAAGCGGCCGCCGCGGCCGGGAATCGAACCCGCGACGCTCGTGCTCAGCAGCGCAACGCCTCAGCCACTGAGCCACCGCGGCGGGTAGTTGACGTTTCCACACCTTTGATCCAGACAGACGGGACGTCCCCTTGAAGAGGACTCCGAAGCGCTCGCACCATCGCTGTGCCCACTGCAAATGAATTTTGGTGTCGTCCACCTTCAACGACTCAGCTCGGAACATCAAGTCTGAAACGCTGATCTCGTGGCCGGCAAACGCGTCCCTGCGAACGCCGACAAACACGTCAGTCTCCCAGTGCGGAATGTTGTCCGAGTTTGCCTTTCTGGTAATCTCCGGCTTCGCCTTCAACCATTGCTCCACAAGATTTTCTTCTAAAGACAGTAGCGCACTAGCTTCTTTGGCGCCTTTTTCCTCTGCCAAGCCAATGGAGAACAGCTTAAACGAAGCTGGGAAGGGATCAGGTACGAGGCAACTTTCTTTAACCTCATGCTTGGGAGGTGGAGGTACGGCACGGTCAGCTTTTAACCAGTGCTTCACCTTGTGCACTGGAACTCTGAACTTTTTGGCAGCTTGGTCCACAGTGTTAGCTCGAGCATATGAGACGATTTGTTTTTTCAAGCCCTTCGGGGTGTGGCCAGTCTCATATCCTTTGGCTGCTGGTGTGGCTGGAGCTTTCGATTTGGCACTTTTTTGGGAGGATGTCGCGGTGCGCCTTTTTGCAGTAGAAGCACGTTTTTTCCTGCGCTTCTGCCCCCTGGTGGACCTCGGCGAAAAATCTTCGTCTTCCGCCGCGTGCTCCACATAAGCCTTCTTGCTGCCGCACTTTTTAATCTTGAATTTAACCAGCAGCCTCTTCTGGCCTTGAGGGCGCCTCTGCCTCGCCTGCGCATTGCCTGATGACGAGCTTCTTGGCTCGGGAGCAAAGTCTATGTCCAATATGTCACTTGGCAGGTCATCATCAGAGTCGTCCCCACTGCCTTCGTATTTCAGGGGCACAGCTTGCTTGCGTCTTGGTCGCGTTGGCGACACAGTTTCGGACATCGTCCCTGTCTTTCCTTTTTTTTTTTCCTCTGGCGTGATCAGGTGCCCATTCCCTGAAACATGAAACAGAAGCATGTTTATGCTCGCTGTTAACTCGTCCACTAAGTCAGCAGCCCTACAGCATCCAGACACAAGAGCTGGAATTTCGTTGCCTATTTCGTTTACAGCTCACAGAAGCGTTTTCTATTGTACAAATACTTATGGGCATTTATAGAACACGCCAAAAAATTGGAAATCACACAATGACGGATGCCGCATTTCTCATCATACAATGAGCACGCAGTGCGACCCAAGTTTGACAAACAATAGAGAAATGTGTGTCGCACACGAAAGGTAAGTACCTTAATCTAGCCTTAACTGCTGCCGATATCTACTGGGTGTGTTCGTTGCAATCATCAGAACAATTTCAAGAAAAGGGCAGGTACCACGGCACCCGAAGCAACGATCATTTGATGGGCGGCAGCAACACTTAAATGGAGCGGGGTCCAGCAAGTGGCAACAATGCATACCAGAATTCTTAGAGCTTGGTAATTACCTGAAATGCACAAGTGAAGAAATAAGCTTGAATAAACATTGGCATGGCGGATTAAATAAAGAGCAATAATGGCGCTGAGGCCTGTGTGCCCGAATATACGGGACACACTGAAACACAGTGTTTTGAATACCGACGCTAAGAGAAAAGTACGTCCCCTTACTAATTATGTGGAACAAAAATATAATATGCGGGACGGATAACCTTACAAAACATTTTTAAATCAATTTTTAAAACAAGTTGAAATCAAGAATCAAGAAGAAAGTGATGTCAGTGAATTTATTCGAACTATTTAGCACGTTGGAATTAAAATGTGATTAAATAATAGTAATTATACAAACTTCGCGCATTTTTCTTAAAACTACCAATGTTTTTGTCAAGCCAGATGTAAAAATGTGTTTGAAGGTTGGTGTGATCTGACGATGTGAGAAAACGTCTCCTGGCAACGCTGTTGTTGCGGTGTCGATCTTTCCCGAATGTTTTTCTGTGGTTGTAGCGATACCAATACGCTCATCTGTTGTAGCTTCATGTAATCAAATGGCGGAGAAGTTTTCGCGGTTTCACGAAGCTCGAGACTACCAGGTGCCCCCAGTTTTGTGATTCATTAGCGAACAAACAGTAATGAGCATGTGTGCGACCCTCAGTTTCGCTCAAGCCGATTGTTGTGATCTAAGCCTAAGGTCTCCGAAGTGTCCGAACCATGAGACGCATCACGTCATTGGCATTAGTAATGTAAATGCCTAGTTATGTGCTGACTAGACAACTGAAGGCACCCAAGCTGTTCCCTATGCGTTTTATTTTCGTGGTATTTTGCGAATATCGCTAACTCGCTGCGATGGCACGCTACAATGCGCTGTTTTCCACTGCACAGGTGTACTGAAGTGTTTAGAGTTCGGTTGCTCTGTTTATTAACAGCTGGTGCATTACCCTTTTAGCGTGAAAAAAATCTATCTCTGGAATTGTTGTCATTCTACGTATATCTGCACTGGTGCAAGTCTGCTGCAAAGTGTACACATCGCCATGCCTTGATCCCGCCTAACAGTGCACGAAAGTGCGGCCCCGTTCCAGGTTGTCAAGTCTAGATGGGAAAATGTATATGTGCACAGAGCGGCATTCGGAAAGCTGTATCAAACTCCGAAGCAAGCCAACTTCAGCAGTGACAGATTTCAGAGACGAGTCGTTGACAGTTGGCGTTTTCTGTTTCCAGGGTAAAGGAGTTGACGTTTACGATGACAACCTCATCGAGCTTGAGCAGGCATCTCTGGCCGAGCCCATCACGCAGGTAATGACCAGCTCAAGTAGCGTTTGTGTTGGTGAATGGCTTTGAAGCTGGGTTGAACGCTAGTACGTGCGTTTATTCTCAGTCCATTAGTACGTGCGTTTTTCTCAGTCCATTAGGCTGATAATTTGTTCAACTGTGAGGTGGGACAGTAGACACTATAAGGTCTTTTTTTAACTTCATGGTACAGCTTTCCAATTTTTTAATGCACAGTGTGCAAGAGTGCTGACCGACAGCCCATAAGCATTGCTACGCCCAAGGTTAACCACTGTATTGTTACCCACAGCACCAATATGGCATTACAGGGGCGGGGGGTCGAAAGAGAACACAAATTCAAATTGGAAGAAATGTAGTACAGTCAAAGCAGACTCAATACAGAAAGAAACTCAGGTTGACAGAAATAAAAGAAAATTCATGCAACATTATCAGTCTATACTGTGACTGGGGTCAGATGTCACCTGTTCGTCAGCTGCACCTCGTCATTTTTGAAATTTTGAGGGCTTTATGTGGCTGAAGTTTTTAACCTGGTCTGTGAGGCATGCCGTGGTGGAGGGCTGGTGGTTAGCTTAGTTTAGACCCCCTGGTATCATAGTGCGTGCCAAAATGTCAACACACTGACGTTTTCGTTTTTTGCTTCGGTCAGAGAAACATTCAGCATCGTCTTGGGATCAGCAACACATAGCCCCCACAGCGGCTCACTTTTTTCATCATGTTATATCAGTATTAATTATGTTGAACTGGGTTCAAAATCATTTCACTGGGCTGAATTATTTTGTAAGGCTAAGCTAATGAGGCTTGCAAGCGTAACAACTAGGTACAAACGTGCGAGTTCTCTCTCGCGTAGTTCATTTATTTCTTGAGTTAGTTTCCAGACCTCTTGATGATAGCTTCTTTTTGTTGTGCTGTGGCCACGCTGCTTAGTCTGTAAATTTTCCTTGAATTAGATGTCTCGCAGTGTATCGTGTTGAGCTGCAGCTTCTGTTTGACTGAACACGTGGCCAGTTTAGGGACATGCGACACACTAGCTGTCAGTGTCCATGCCATATTTCCTGCCACATCTGGACACTAAGAGGCCGAGTGGCAGAGCTGTGTAGTGCTAAAGCAGCTTACAAAACAGGAAGGTGTTTCTCAAATGAAACTTGGCTGGACGGTGCTTGAATTCACGCGTGAAGTGCCATTGCTTAGAACTGTAGGCAGTGTTTTTTTTTTTTTTTTTGTTGAACACGGAGCAGAGCAGTGCAGTGGATGCAATTAGGTGTCTAGGTATTTGATTGTGCGCTAGGCGACCAAAGCAGGCTGTGAGGTACTATCGCGGTACTTAGTGGACACGGAGCGGTGCGCGAGCTACTACTAGAGCATCCTAACGGCGGCGACAACGCATGCGCGTTGTGAGTCCGGAGGTACAGAGCTCATCGCGCGATCGCGTCAGGGGCAGCGTGTCTGCTACATGCAGCTGCCTCGCTAAACGACAGCAGATGTTGCCAGCGGCTGAGCCGCATTCGCAGGTATCCAGCAATTTGTTGCTGGAAATCAAGATCAGATCGCCGTTTGTTCCTGAGATGCGCACGGCTATTCTGCCGTCTTGGCGTTCACAAGCAAGAATTTCACCGCGAGCTGATGAATCTTTGATGCGTGACCACCCGGCTATGCGCGGCCACTGCTCGCATCGTCTGTGTGATGTCATCTTAAGTGGAAGTTTTTTTTGTGGCGTAAATATGTCCGAAACGCCGGTCATGATAAAATACGTTTTACGCCAGTAGGGTCGGGATCACGCATTATATCTTTGTGCGTGTTTTTTACTTCATCAACAAACTTCGTTCGTCCTTTTCCTTTCGCGCTCACTACACGAAGCTGGCCTGGGTGTCGAAGGGAGCCGACCTCAAATTAACGTCATCGAGAATGTTTCGGGTCGCATGAAAGTAGAGGTGAACGGACCCCATTATCTTCGGGCCGCTGAGGACTAGCTGTAGGCGCAGTGCTCCGCCGATTGGCAGCGGCTGCTAGCGACACCTCACTTGTGTACAGCGTCTACGAGTCGCTTCCGTCAGAAATTCTGCTGTCGTCGAAGTCACGGCGACAGACGCACTACTAAGGGCGTATCAACTGGTTCCTTATTATTTTTAACGGCCCAGACCACCGTATTCCATTAAAAAAGCTTGAAATAAAGTGTTTCCTCCTTGCCTCCCATTTACTTTACAGCACCTTTGTTACTTGGCATTACCATGCGAATAATTTGCGCACTCTCGCGTCAGCGATAAGCCCGTCGCTAATACCTTTTCGCCTTGAAAAGCATACAAAATGTACTAACCTTCAAACAAAGTTCGTAAAGTTATGGTTCTGCTTATTGCGGAGCTCGCGGGACAATTCTTATCTGCAAAAAAAAAAAAAAAAATCCTAGACGTCTGCAGTTGTATATTGCTGCGGTTCGCGGCCACTGGCAACGTCTGCTGCTCGTTTAGCGCCGGCAGCCTCGCTTGTAGCAGACGACGCGCTGCCCGCCCGGTGACGCGATGCCGCGATGAGCTCTGTACCCTCCGGACCCTCACAACGCGCATGCGTGCTGTTTCTGCGCTGGCGCCGTTAGGAAGCTCTAGTAGTAGCTCGGGCCACGCGCTCCCGTGTTCCCACTAAGTTTGACCGCGATAGTACATGCTGGAAACTAAACAGCTGGTGCTTTTCAATAGGAACACAGGAGAGAGCACAGCTTGATATGTCATGTATTCCTCATTGGCCTGCTAAGAGCACTGCTTTCGTTAATTTCTAGTATCAGGTTCATGTTTTTTGGTAGATTCTGGGCTCAATTTCTTCATGATTCACTTGGGTGGGCACAGCGGTGTGGAATGAGCTTTCCTTACTCCCTGGGAAGAATAGGCGCACATGCAGGAGCATACAAAAGGTGTCAATCTGACCCTGCATGATGTGGCTGTGAATTGACTCGGAAAGTGCAGGCCAAATTTGGTGGTCCTTTATGTGCTTGTTCACTTATCACTGTGTCAGTAAACACACAGGCATATGCGTGGCTAGAGCTTGGGTGACAGACGAAACCTGTAACTCTACCTTTGTCATGCAGTGACTATCGTTCATTTTTTTTTTTTTTTCTGTCGCTGGCGATGCACAAAGCTCACATGGTTTTGACATCTGCTGACCATGGTCAGCCACGTTGCAGTGTTCTGAAGAAACAGAAAAGTGATTAAAACAATGAAAGACATTTTTTGGGTAGTTTTGCATTGATTTTGTTGTTTTGTGATTTCCATTGAAATGAAATTATGCAAATGCCATTGACTGAACAGGTCTTGTAATCCAAGGCGCATATCTTATCACGTCCAGTCCGGCAGTGCTTTTGTGATTGAAAAAATTAGGAAGCTGTATTTGCAACAGTAATGGTTGGGGTGCCTTAGCAAGCAGAAGCTAGGGCTAGTTGATGCAACCATGAATGCAAGTAAATCTGATATACACATAGCTGCTTGCATCCAGTAATACAAAGTTCTCTCAGTTGAAATGAAAGTCCACTAAAATTTTGTGGAGTTATTCTAGTGTATAACTTACACCTTTGTGCCTTACGAGAGTTCTAAAAAGTAAAAACATTCCTGCTCAGAAAAGCCTTCTACGCTGCTGCTAATATTTACTTTGTTACGAGAAGACTAGGCTGTAATTTCGGACATATTCTGTGCGCCTGCTTGAAATGTTCAGTGCTGCTGTGGCATATGCTAACCGTTATATTGGTTTTAAAAGTAGCATATCGGTGTAAATTGGTGTGTTCAGAAGTACGGTTTTCCCCGGCACTCCTCGTCCCTTGGTGCTTTCAGGCGACTTGCGAATGTTCCAGCTGGTAGCAGGGGTTCATATGTAGTTGTCTAGTTGTTGGTGCCAGCTGCATATTTTTCTTTTTTTTTCCGTATGTTACTATCGCTTAGGGGGATCGAAATCCCACCTGCAACAACTTATGTGATTTTTAAAAAAAGTTTTTAAAGGGGTATCTGGAGCATGGGGACACAGGATCTTTGGCACAGCTAATCCTTTGTTGTGGGTGTACTGGGTTGCGTTTAATGGGTAAAAGCTGTACTTTTTCGTGATGTCTTGTGTGCATGTATTTGTGCTTGTGTATTTTCGGCAACTTTCAATGTGCTTATTGCTGAAGGTGTTGGAGAGTTAATGCATGAAATTCAGTTGCTTTATTAATGAGGACCTTCTCTCAATATTAAGTAATACATTTATGCAAAAATTCCCTCGAAAGTAGTCACGAGTGATCCCTTGAAAAACGAAGCACTGTAATTGAAATGCGTGCCTGGTCCCTCATTTGCTTAGCAGGGTTGCCAGGCCTGGTGGGCCCTTGAAAGCGCCTTGGTTTTCAGCTTTTTTTTTTTTTTTTTTTTACTGCATTCTAACGTTATTTCGTGGGGTTAAAAAATGATCATATAGCACATTCCCGTGTAAAAAGGCATGTCAAGATAACCAAGATAACTTGGTATGCTGTCGTGTGCCAAGTATAGTACTCTGATCATTTTTTCATGCTCTTTTTTTTTCCCCCACCTTTTTCCGAGCAGTGAAGAGGGAATATCGATTGATTTTTTTTTCATCCAATTATGTTTGGACATGGCAAGCACGGAGGAAACGTCGTGAACATAGTGTGGCAAGTGACGGGCCTTTTGGGCTGCACTTTGCTCACGTTCTTTCCCTGGCCACTATATCCACAGTCGGGTACTTCTTGCCAACTGTTTGGCCGTTTCTCTCGCGTGTCAACCGGGGCCCTTTAGCCGAGGCCTGGCAGCCCTGCATCTAAGAGGGAGGGTGGGGAGAGAGCGACTGACTTGTGTGCTGCTGCCCCCTTGCTGCCCGACCAAACACACTGCTAGTGTCGTCCCAGTGTGGTGGGGTAGACGGCGCGGCCTGCTCCTGCGGTGGTGTCCGCTGCCCCGGAGTGGCGCTTGGTGGTGGTGGTGGTGGGGGTGGTGCGTGTCCGTGTTGGTTCTACTTGGCACCTCCCTCCTTTCTCCCCTGCCACGGGGTGGCACCTCCTAGGACAATCTGGGCTACCGGCTGCTGCTCCGACATGGCTGGAAGACCGGCCAGGGCCTTGGCAAGAACCTGCAAGGTGCGCCAACACTCTCTCCTCCTCTTTTTGTCGTAATGGGGCGTGGCATGCCTGTCGCAGTGGGATGGCTTTGTGGGAGGCCAGTGGACTCGGGGGCACCTTGTTTAAGGTTGACACCCCCGTAGTTTTAGCTCCCCTGCCCCTCCTGTGCCTTTCGAAGTACTCTAGCCGTTACGCTTGTCTAATCAGAAGCCAGTTTTACTTTGGTGAGAAGATGAAATCGCATGCTAATGTCCTGGCTCACTCTACAGTTCATAAGGGAAGCAAGTTTGTAAGTGATTGAACATATGTAGGAAACCTGAACAACAAATTTCCAGTGCCTTCAATGGCGTTATGGGGAAAGCTATTTATTTTCATTTGGTTTGTGTAATCTTGCAAGCACTTGTGTGCATGATCAGGGAATGCTGCGAGAATGATAAGAGAAAATTGCTTATAATAGCTGCCCTTATAAAGGGGCACCCACTTGCGGATTGCAGGATCTTGTGACACAAAATCTAAATACAACAAATCGACCCTGCTTGACTGTTAAATTTATTATAGGTGGGCTAGTGTTCCTTCCTGCTTAGATTAGAGTGCGTGTTAAAATTAGTTGGAAGAAAGGAGAGGAAAGAATGTTCAGCAGTTCAAGTAGGCAAAGCATAAATTTCTCCCTTGAATTACAGCTGCTTTGAGGTAGTTTATAAGTATTACAGTAAGTTTGAGGCTCACTTCTGCTTGTGACTTCCAAGCCCTGAGTGGTGTGTTGTGTGTTTGGTGGTGTGGTTTCCTGCATTGTGCCGTGGTGGCAAAGTATAAGCTTAGCACTTAACATCAGTGCAAGAATATGGGACTACAAGCCACATGGTATAAAGTGCGTCACCAGAGGGCCAAAATGTGTCGTTTCTGGGACCGAGCACCTCAAAAGCAAATTTTCCATAAATTTTTAGTCATGCATGCTGAATAAGAACCGGATAAGGCTGGCTGCTGTTCCTTTGACACAGGTTATGCAAACCTGGAAGTGTTGCACACTTGCAGTGGCATAATGACCATCCTTTGAGCTCACCTGTAGTTGTGACCGCCTAAGTTGAAAGTGAACAAGTGAAAATCATGAAAGGCACATGGGGTAGCGTCAGCACGATCTTTCTTTGAACCTGTGCCAGGAAGAACCTGTGCACAGGGTTCTTATGAGGCTAAGTTGATTGCTGGACTGTTTTCGCGAAGCAAATAACTTGGGGCTATGTTTTGCAAAACTGCGTGTAAGGAAATGTCAGCTGAGTGGCATTGAAACCACAAAGAGCAACTCTCTATATAGTAATAGAGGTGGTGAGAAGCCCCAATCGAAGGCAAGCAAGTATTTTGTGGTACTAGAACAATGCTCTTGCGTGGGCTTAGAAGTTGCGTGTGTGTGTGTGTGTGCCATACCCCTATAGAAGCGCCCTCTGAGCGGAGAGGCCATACAAAAATGTGTGCTTTTGACACAGTCATTTTTTTTTCTTTCTTTCTTTCTTTCTTTTTTTTTTTTTTTTGCCTCCACTGGTGGGCTGTGATTGAAGTAACTGGATGGGATGAGGAGGAGTCTTTACTGGTCCACAAGCCATAGATGTCTTGCTATAGGCCTAGCTATTCAGAACTACGCTGTATTTTGGGTGGGGATGCGAACACACACCTAGAGGCAAATAGTAGTACTAATGTTTTGAAGCTTTCTCGTGGTTTGTCCGAAATTGGGATGCACTTTTTATTTTCTGAAAAGCAACTAATACTGGGTGTATTTCTCTCATTTCTCACCCCCTTGTTCTTTACATTATGCTTATAAATGTCGGAAATTGAGAGCAAGGCTGTTCAAGGTTGCAGAAAAAATGACTACAAAATGTGGCCAGGTGCATTTTTTGCAATTCAGTAAGTGCTTGTGTGTGTATTGTGTATTGGGATATTGTTTTCCAACAAGCTCCACATATGGCTTCTTCATTCTTCTTGGTTTCATACTGTGTAAATGGTATAAAGTTATGTGCTGCATGCTAAGTGAAAAATGGTGCACTGTGTTGGTAGTCTAAACCCCAAAGGGACAGGGAATCTGCCTAAACTAAAGCCGCTGGGCGAAATGAAGTGAACTTGAACATCACTGCTCGAGCCAAGGTTAGCTAATTCTCATTCTCTCCCTCACACAATTTAGACTGATTGAAATTGCAGCACCGTTCCGCTACACTCTTGTGATCAATAAGCTGATTTCATTGTTGTTTTTAGCCCTCTAACACTTATGCAAAGCATGCCGGAGTTAGTAGTTTTAGCATATGCTGAGGCCAGATGCAGTTGAAGTAGCAATGCCACTGGCATGTGATGTTGCAACAAACGGTGGCTACAATGGCAGCACACCCATAGTTGTCTGCCCATGCTCTTCTCTAACTGCTGAGAAATTCAGCGGCGTCATGGCTTCTGTGAAAACCACGTACATGCACAGTTGGCTTGGGGAAATTGCTCAACTAATCAGTTATCTGTAATTAGTAACAGAAAAATATATTTTTTTTTCAGTTGATTATAACCATACTTGTGGGCTGTAAGCTGCAAAGTACCAATGAGATGTTTTCAGAAATCATAGTGGTTGTGTGTGTGAAGACTTAGAAACAGGAGATGTTTTCAGAAATCAGAAAAAAAAAGAGTAAAACGATTTTCAGATATCATAGTGGTTGTGTGTGTGAAGACTTAGAATCAAAGTAGTGGAGGTTGTTCAGAGCTCAAAACAAGGCTGATATTTTCTTATTGTGTCTCTTATCATTTCTCAACTGCAAAAGAGCATTATACTGGAAAGTGGAATGTGTTCATGAGAATACGATAAAATTATATTATTAGTCCTATATTGAAAACTCTGCTTGTATCTAATAGGTATAATTGCAGGATTATGCACACTATAGGTTCACTTCTAAATTTTAGCCGCAAATGCTAAAAAATCTTTGTACCAACCATTGAGTGAAGACTATAACAAGTTTGAATTCGCTTTTTAAACGTCACAGGAATCGTCGGATAATGCTTCTGGCTTTTTCGTCGCCCAAATGCATTTTCCTCGGTGCAGTCCGGGTTCATTGAGGAACTAAACACGAGGAAGGTCATGCCAAGTGAAGCGAGCGCAAAGCATGGACACTCGTGTGCAGACCGTAGCGACCGCCAGTCTGTGCAGGGCGGTCAGCAAACATCTTGGGGTATCCATTCGTAGAGACATCGCACGACGCTAGCGGACAAAATTTGCCCCTTTGTACAGCAGCACAGGTGCACAGAGCAGCGCCCATGAAACGAGGCCTTCCGAGCGTTGCATACCGAGCTGCCCCTTCAGCTAACGCCGCTAGCAACACTTCTTTTGGTGATACCGAACTGGCGCAAGGCGGACACGTCATTGGCCTTGGAAACCCCCAACTTTCTTTTAAATGCTGCTGTGAACTGGCACCAAAGTGCCTAAACTCATTTTGAAGCAAGAAGAAAATAGCACGCACACATTCGCCGACAGCGAGAGAAGCAACAAAACAAGATGGCGTCGCGTCCGATGATGGTGGCGATGGTGCCTTTGGAGTTTGGATGGGGCTCGATGGGCTGCCCGGTCGCCAGATGACAACTGCCAATGACTTGCAATATAGGTCGAGGGGTGACTTTTAGGCAAATTTTTCTGTAAAAAATCTCGACCTATATTCCGCATTATACGGTAGTAGTTCTTTAGCACGGGCATTATTGCACCACTCAGTTGTTCACTTCTAAATGTGCATGCCATGCATAATACTGAACTGCTCTTCTGTAGAGGGCATTAGAGTGCAAGGCAGTATGGCCAGATGAACAAGTTTGAATTCGCTTTGTCGTAACGCTTCACAGGAAAGCCATCACGGCATTCAATGCTTCCAAAAAATGGCGTTTTTCACTGGCCAGTGCATTTTCTTTTTTCCGTGTTCATGTGAGGAACAAACGAGAGGAAGGTTCTACTGCCAAGAAAGGTGTGCGCACCTGTGGTACACATGCCGAGGCTCTTGAAATAAACAGTGGTAAATTAAGGTGCCACTGCCAGTGTGCAGGAGCCTGCTTTTTTATATGCAGTTTATCACACAGGCATATTTTTGACCACGTCCTTCCTTTGAATGACATTTTCATTCTCATTTCCTGTTGTTGCCCCAAACTGCAAGCAGCAGTATTACACAGGGAGCGCAGTAATTAGCTTTTGTTTAGTATACAACTTGAAACTGTGGTCTTTTGCACTCTTTTTTTTTTTTTTTTTTTAGCCTGAGCAGGAGGACAAGGTGTTCTTAAATGCTTCTAATCCTAGGGCTGAAAGTTTAATTCCACTCGTATTCTTTGAAATTTTTGCATACCTTTTGCTTAGATTTTGTCACTGTGGTAGGACCCTATAACATCACATTGTACAGATAGTCAAGTATTGGACGCACTGTCATGCATTTGCTTGAAATAGCTCGTGGACAAGAAGTTGCTCAAATGTTGTCTGCAGAAGAATGCCATTATTGATTACTTATCATTTTGTGTTACAATATAATTAGTGTGATTATGTAACGTGCACACTTCGCAGCTATGCAGCGTAAACAAGTTGATAGGTTTAATCTACTGCACTCTGGAGGTTCAGGTTTATGTAGACGACAGTAGTTAGGAGAACATTTACGTAAAGAAAAATTGTTTGCACTACTATATGTTTTGTGATATAAACCTGAGTCCATTGTCTTGATATAAACCTCAGACTGTTGACTTGCTGTTGGGCTAATTGGTTCATTCGTAAAGGATTATTAACACCAAAGTTAGATTTGTAAGAACTGGTATGGTTCACTTGATAAGTTCCAAGATGCCTTCCCATAATTAGGGGCATCAAAAATTGCCTGCAATACAGTTTACATCACTGTTACCGCTGTAGTTTTGTGGGGCGGTAAATGACGGCTCTCACCCTCTGTGCTGCCTTTTTCCTTGCTAATTTTATTTGTTAAATAGTTTGAGGAAGAATGAGTGTCTGAAATCTGATTAAGCAGTAACACCATTAATGTTTAACACAAGCGGCCCTGTCCACCATATTCCGCGCTATTTTGAATGTTTTTAGAAATCGTCCTTGTGATGAGTGCACTCATTACTGTGGGTGCGACAGCGGTGAATGCTTAAACAATGTGCTTAGCATCGTTAGTATGACTTGTTTGTCATGGGTTGTAAGCACAAGCTGGCTTTCTTTTTCTTTCCAGTTGTCAATAGAATTGTTGCAGTCTGCAACAAAACTGTTGTAGGTGGCATACTATTTGCGAAAATTAATGAAATGGGCTTATAGTAAGTCCATTTTGTTGTAGCCAGAGTTAACTATAATCGTGACTCGTTTGTTTGGCGCAACAAGAACGATAACGACAAAAAATGCCCAGTGTGACAGGTAAAAGGAAAAAAATTAACTGACAAGTACGTTACGAAGTTTTCCTTCTTCTCTGTCAGGTGCATAGGAGCAGCTGACCTTTGAGCTAATCAGCGCGCAGTTATCACTTTTGTGCCCCGTGCTTGCTCAGTGAGGCACAGCCGTAAGCTGTGTCGGAGCAAGCAGAGAAGAGCCTGCTGGCCAGTTTCGTGAGTGATTGGGGGATGTCGTTGCACCGTGGTGGCATCGCAGTAGTGTGGTGCTTGAGCCTAGAGCTGGCAGCCGGCTGCATCCGACATGAGCCGACTTGAGCCGCTGACACCCATGCGTGAGGAGGCCGCCTGATTCCTGGACGGAGACATCGTGTCGGCTGCGGGCTTTCTCTCTGGCGAGCGGACGCAAACGTTCATCCATCCATCGTTCGCGCAGGCAGGTCAGCTATGCTCCGGCATGCTCTTTCCTTTGAATAGAGTCTCGAGTCTCGTTTTGCCACTTCCTTTTCGGAGTGTTGCAACTGATACCAAGCGCCAAGCCCAAGCTTTTGTCATATTACATTTGTGGTTTTTCATACGTGGCTATTTTCAAAGTAGTAGAAAAGGACAAGTGGCGTCGTGATGACAGTTTTTAATGCCTGTGTATATCTTTCTTTTTTTAAGGCATGTAAAGGTAAACCTGCGACCATGTTACTATTTCTGCTGTGGTGTTTGGTGTGCACTTGCAAGGGTTTGAGCTACGGCTCACATGTGTTTACCGCTTCGCACGTATCTGCTGTTCTAAGTAGTTAAGGCAGTTATACCGGAAAAAATACTGTTGCATAAATTTAATTTCTGAGCTAGGCAATTTTATTTTTGTGAGTATGAGTTGCTTGCTTAAAGTTAGGGTTAAGCGTTTTGAACAGAATGTCCTAGGCTGGCCAACTGTATAATTGATGCCGTTGAGTGATTTTCATCATTTGGAAGGCCGATCCTTGTACTACATTTTCTTTGCACGTCTTCAGGCATGGTTGTGTCCTGCAGATAGGGGATGGGGGACGTCAACATGATCTTAACAAAGCCTTTGCTGCCTCTGGCAGTTCGCAGTGTACTTGTAAGATTCGGTTTATTAGGCTGCTACGATGTCACTATATTTTTAAACGATGTCTAAGTCTGATGGCTCACTGAGATTCTCTCTTGTGAACATATTCTCTCGTATTGCTTGCATGTCCGTGTGCTTTTTATTTAAATTTTTGGTGTTTAATGAGCGGGACCTGTTTCCAGCCCCGCACAGCAGTGGAGGTGGCGCCGTGACTGGGTGACAAGCTGCTTGGCGGATCTCATCTGCAGTGCATCGATGCTGGCTTCTGGTTGAAAGGTTGGCATTGCAGGGTTCTCTTTTCTTTTGGGCACAGTCTTAATTTGTGACAAAATCTGTTAATGTCACATTGCATTTTTGTCTTCTTTTAGGACAAAAATACTTGTCGGAGTCAAAAAAGGGTACAAAGAAGAAATAGGCTGTCTGTGTATACTAACGAGGGCTAAGTGTGTGAACAGTGTTTGCGGTAAAAATTTTGTGATTGCCAACTTCGCTTTATCGCAAATTTTTTAAACCAAATCAGCGACCGAGTGAGGCCATAAAGTGATGTGCAGTAGTGGAGGTCTTTGTGGGTGCTTGTCAGTGAAAGCAACAGTAAAGTTACATTTAGATAACAGCCACCTTCATGTGAAACATAAATAAAATTTCATTCTTGGCTATTCGTGAAGTTTTTTTTTTTATTTCCTCTCTTTAAATGAGGCAAATACTACAAATTCGGAACTAAGTAAGATAAAACTATAGTACCAAGAAAAACTGCAACTTTCCCTAGAAGAGTGGTTGCAACGAAATGAGTCAGATAACGCCCGTAGAATATGTACACAGGTCGTGTTTTATATAGAAAATGAGCCACATCCTGTTGTGGCATGGATCAAAATGAGCGAAATCCATTATACCAATGGTAGTGCGCTCTTGGCGTGACGTCGTATAACAGGGTTCGCACAGGTCCTTGAAAGCCATTGAATTTGGAAGTGTCAATTTCGAGGCCTTGAATGTCCTGGAATTTTTTAGCGGTCCTTGAAAACCCTTGATTTTTATGGGTGATTATCTGTGGATCTGTCTTTTCACAAGGTTTTAAAGTGCTTATCTTGGATTGTAAGTTTTAACTAATGCAAAAAATATTGTAACAATCCAGTTTCAGCTTTATCGCACAAAGTTACAACACATTTAGCGAATTTTTGTTGAGAACGAGGCAATATTAGGAGCAGGAACTTGTGAATTCAACCTGCCCTGATACAATCTGCCATGATATTTTTGGTCCGCTCAGCGGGAGATATAGAAATGCGAATTGCGTCGTCCTGCTTGTTGAATGCAGCAATTATGACTTATATCGAAACAAATAAATGTTCCAAAATCTTGAATCTCAAAAAAGAGCAGCTTGCAAAAAAAAAGCAGTCAGAAAGACGTATTCTCGAAGAGGAGATTGACAACATGAGCGCAACAGTTGCTTATTTAATATCTTAGCTGACACCCTTGCTGACAAAGCATGTGATACAACAACATTGCATGAATTGTGAAATAAAACCGCCTGAGAAAAACAGGAAAAACAGAGAAAGAACTACTTCTAAACACCAACCCAAAAAAAAAATAAAGCTGGGGTGCTTTCAACAACTCGTTAGCACTCATTTGAACTAATGTTCTTTCTTAGGTATTGTGCTATAAACAACTTTTGCATTGTGTTGAAAAAGTTATATTATAAATAATCTCAGATAAATCATTAGATGGGGTCCTTGATAATGTATTTTCTGGTCCTTGAAAGTCCTCGAAAATTCTTGAATTTCTGCCTTTGAAGCGTGAACCTTGTATAACCAACTTGGCAGCCCACTGCGAGTTCCCACCTGACAGCTAGGACTGTCAGGTGAGATTAATTGTTTTTAGTAGTTAAATGATTAATTGATGAGTAATTGGCCGTTCTAATTTTTAATTACTTGTGGCCATAAACTTCGCCTAGCTGGCGTGTAAAGCATATCATATCATAGCTTTGACCGCGTTGCATTTAGGTACGTTAACAAAGTTTTTGCTTTTTTCTCAAATTGTGTTAAGGTGGATTTGACTCATTTTGAAAAAGAACTCCTCACTTGTGTGCAAACGGCGTTCATTTTCAAACAATCCTGCTTTCGGTGCATAGAAATGGAGGAGTAAAAGCTGCAGCTGCAATTTATCAATAGAGTTGTCTGTCTGATCTGTATGTTTCAGCAACTCAGTAATCACAGACTCCTGCCCTGCAAGACATTTTCAGGGCTCGTTGAGCCCAATGTGGCATTACCACAGGGCTATTTTGAATCCCCGGTTGGCTTCAATGATTCTTGGCCCAAATGAGGCTTTGCATTACATACATGCATTTTAAATTCCAAAGCGTTGTCGGAAGGTGATGTCGGCATCTTTGGGTTTGGTGAAAAATTATGCTCTGAGTGAAAATGGAAAATACAAACTCTTTTGTATCAGATAACAAAACAGCGTAATAGAGTTTTCTGTGGGTGCTTATTAAATATCGCATTCATATTTTTTGAACCGCTCATTGCAGCGTCATTTGTTATGTGGAAGATTGGGATTGATGTGTTCATAATAGATGTGCAATGGGTATTGCCAGCAACTTATTGCTGCTATTCATTCCTGTTATTCTGATCCCAAGGATATAAGTTTGATGCCGGCCACGGTGGCCACTTATCAGGGGGAGGCGAAAAGTGAAATCGCTCGTGTGTTGAGATTTCAATACTTGTTATTAACAAGATTCCCAAATAGTCAAAATTAATCCAAAGCCTCCACTATGGCGCACCTCATAGCCAAGGTGTAGCTTTGGCGCTTTAAACACCATAATTCAAAATTCCTGTTATTCTGTTTGAAATCTGTAATCTATGGTTGGACGGAATCCCGTCTGGTCGGGGTGGGTCATATACAACGGGGAATAAAAACACGGACCAAAAAATATATTTCGTATATATTATTCCGTTAACTCCAGCTTGCATTCCATGTTCATTTCATGAATGACATTAGCTTTGCAAGGCTCCTTATACCAATAAATGGAATGCATTGGCTACTGCAGCTGGTCATCTTTAAGCTAGCCTGTGCATATTTTCCTTGATATATATTGTATCTCCACCTTCCACTCTTGTGATGTCATATTGAGGGAGGAAAAAAAAAAAAAGACAAATCTCAGTGTGGCCAGAAATTCTCTATACCAGAATTCAGAATTGGGCGAGATAAAAAGAGCCAGCATTGCCATCCTACGATAGCATGTAAAGCTGGTTAGGCCTTCGTTCATTCTACACACAGTGGGGCCCTTCAGTTGGCAGCCTCAAACTAGCCGCAGATACTCTGTGGGTAGTCTGAGGATTCCCCCACCATAGGAATGTATGTAAAAAATGAATGCCAGGTTGTTTCTCGGGTGTCCGCGATGAGTTTGGGTTGCGGCAGTATTGGTCGGCCGATCCACTCAAGTGATGGAGAAGGGCCAAAAAAGAACCTGGCTTCCGACCTTTTGTGTGTCGCACTCTGCAGTCTGCCAAGTCATGGGCGAAGGGAAGATGCTTCGTGCCAACATGTCCATAAAACTCGGCAGTTTGACAGCCTTCAAGTGTGTGCAACCTTGCAATGTCAGAAGTGTTTTTGATAAGGGTAGCGTTCCGGACACAATGGTACTCCATAATTACAAAAATTGTGCAAAAAAGAAGGTGTAGGGTAAAGTGAGGATAGGCACGCACAGAGCAGACTTCCAACTACAGTAACGTTAAATGTGGCACTGGTGGTTTCTTGGCTGCATATTGCTTATTGAAATGCGGCTGTAAACCTTGTGGCAGGACGCAGCTTATGCGAGAAATTGCGGAAGCTGACGCAATTGCAAGACTGAGATAAGTGTATCGGGTTGCCCTCACTTGCGACGAGAATACCGAGTGACCTTTGA
Source organism: Haemaphysalis longicornis (assembly GCA_013339765.2). NCBI lineage: Eukaryota > Metazoa > Arthropoda > Arachnida > Ixodida > Ixodidae > Haemaphysalis > Haemaphysalis longicornis. Next base: position 262,187,324 of record CM023449.1, read on the forward strand.
GGCGAACGGCATTTAGCGGTTAACTGAGGCCCCGAACCTCAGTTAGTGGCCAAATGAGTAGCCTCGACAGCAGTAGCGCGTCCCTAGACATGAAAATTCACTAATAAACCAAAGAATACTGTTTCTGAAAACTGTCAGTAAACTTATATTTTCTTCTTTGTGTTCTTATTCAAATAAAGACAAACAATAACTAACAAAAAAGAAAATTTCTTCCTCAGTGCGTGCGCTACCCTCATCCGGATTTTTTGCAGACTTATCTCGGCTTATGATGTCCACTGATGTCACCTAAATCGGTGGTTTTCTTGTTTTTATTCTTTAAAAAATAATCTTTTGTTACATTTTCTTAAAAAATATTACGTGCGAAAACATTCTAGATGCACTTGAAGTGTAATTTTGCGGTTTTGCGAGCTCGCGAATCGTCACCGCTAGCACAATCAAATGACATTTGTTTCGCCGTGTAGACCCGCGCGGCCGAGCCTAATGTCATTCAGTTTGAATGACATTAGATTTGCCATGTGACAGGGTATTAGTGTGTCTTCGACACTGATACTGTTAAATTTAGTACAGTTGAACCTCGTTTCAAAGAGACACTGATGTAAAAGACAAATGGGTATAAGAGACACTATTCACCCACATGGTTGGCTGCCCTATCTTTCCCATTAAATCGACCTCTTTTATAACAGGCATCGGATGTAGAAGATTGGTTATAAGGGACAAATCATTCTTGAACTTTAATCAATAATCTCGCTTGTAACAGACATTTTAACTTCAGATGCAGTGCCACCAGTCACTAATTGCAGTTGCTTCCATTCTGGAAACACAGGTGGACAACAGATGCCTGCAGTCGCTATTTATTATAACTTCAACAAACACACAGTGGTTCAGTCAGCTATGAAATGATGATGAGAAGCCCTGCCAATGGAAATGCAACTGACAGAAGTGGTTGAAGCTTACTGCCATCCATTGAATGGAGCGCGATCGCACATGCGGGCTCTCCCACTCGCGTAGCTCCCAATCAAGAAGCACTGCAGATGTTGAGTCCTGCAAGCGTAATGAATAGCCTGAGCACACAGCGGAAGCTGTGTGCTCTGGCTATTCATCAGGCTTGTGAACTCAACATCAACGATTCATCTTCCACAAACAAGGAAAGGAAAAAAAAGCTTGTAGAATCAGTTGTAAAAAACAGTGTAAATACAGTTGTGAAGCAAACAAAGTTTCATAAATTCTGGGGCCAAACATTAATTAGAATGAATCTTTTGAAACATGCTGTAGCGTTCTTTTGAGCTTATTTTAGTCATACGGTGCCCACATTGAACTATGGGTTGATCAGTTAGTGAAAACATGGTACCCTGCTTATAAGAGACAGAAACTGCTCCCCGGTACGTGTCTCTTATAAAGGGGTTAAACTGTAGTTGTATTTGATGGTGGGGATTTGTAGTATTGTGGTTGGTTTATTTTTCTCATAACATTCAGAAACATTAACGGTACAACAGATATCCGATGTATCCACTTGTAGCGGAGTTCAGTGGTGCATAGAGATCCTTTATACCCAAGTTCCACGTAAGGTGTCTAATAGTACTAATGTCAGTAAACGTACTTACTCTTGCTTTAGTGCATGCCACATCCGCACGCTAAAGAAATCAATTCTAATCACTCCTTGTTACTACTTCTTGTGGTGCTCATTTTCTCTCGCCTTCATTTTTCACAGCCTGGAGACGACCTCCCGCCCCAAGTGCCACCCACCCTTTATCTGCTCCAAGCAAGCTGCAAGAAAGCCTCAAGCAAAGCCTTTTTGACACTGTTTTATGTACCAAGTGGCCTGTATCTATGTCAATAAAGGATAATACAAGCATGTTCTGGTTTTTCAACTGCTTGGCCATGCCCAGTCATACGGGGTGGTGAACTCTAACTGGATGTTGGGCCTTTCATGTGGCATGGGAGGAATATTGAATAGCCAGCCTTGCGGTGGAATCTCGGCAATCCAAGCACATTTTAACTTCATTCCAATTATTCGAAGGGACATCTAGGTGTCTTGAAGGAACGGGGAAGACAACCAGTAAGTTGGTTTCAAACAAAAGTCTGACTTTCCCATAGTCATTTTAGCGTTGATTCGGTGCCAAAAGGTGCCTTAATTGCTGAGAAATCGCTAATCAAACACTGTATTTCCTTCGTCATTCCCCTCGCAGTGATTCCATGACGCAAGCAGTGACTGCCGCAGCTGCTGTTTGATTCGCAATAAACCGAAATCAAGCAAGGCAGCGGAGATGTATAGCGGTATACAGGCAGTCGAATACCATGCTATCATGTACCAAGCAGTTTCGTCAGTTATGCTGCTTCAGACTACTGAACAAAAATGTTTTTTCACGCAACCCGTGCAGCATTGACACTTTGTTGAAGGAAAACATTGCAGACGTTGCATACGTCTCCACGGCAGGCATTGCATAAGTTTTGAAATACTGACTTTAGCCAAAACAACTTTCCCGTGTTCTTCTAGGGCAACAAAAGCGTGCAGAGGATCATAATAAAATTGGCTATGTGCGCAGTAGTGTACAAGGGTCACAATTATCTGGCCACGTATTGTACAAACTGAAATGAACTTGGCGTTTGGGGTCATTGCAAGATATATCGGCTGGGCTCCCCTGATATTGTTTCAATTTTTTTTTTTTACGTTCAAACATTTCGTTACAAAATCTTCTCTGTTAAGTTTTATAAACTTGTGAAGGTGTATCACAAATATTTTCACGCAATTTCAACCACTTCCGCTGTAGGTTGCACGGTACAGCTAGAGGCGGCAGCATCTGTCTTTACATTCTTGCTATTTTCTACCTTATCTTGCAGTAGTACGCATAAGAGTGGTATATTCATGTTCTCGGTGAACCAGTCCAATAGAGTAACGTGTATTTTGACTTCAGTGTCCCTTTAAAAGTTAACGCACTCAAATTCCACCCAATTCAAACTTGGCTTCAGGTAACCAGTGTTTCCAAATCCCGAAAACTACCAACGCCTGTTCAGCAGGAGATTCATCGTAGCAGCAGCATTTTCTTTTCAGGTTGCTTTTTGGTGCCGGAGACAAGATCGCAGAAAGGCCTTGGTAATAGCTATTTAATAAGGTTTGGCTTGAAATCAATAGAAATTTCTCGGAGCACTTTTCTTTTTTTTCCATATGTGTGTGTAGTGAATGCATAAGTACTAGAAGTTTATGGTTGAGCTGAATTCCATATTTTTCTTGCTGTGAAGTGTAGTTTTGCAGTCAGTGGGCCCCAAGTGATGGTGCAAACAATGGTGCGTGCATTCGCTTTTTTCAGGACGCACTGACCCCCTCCCAATCATCATCAAGGAAGATGTCATGGGATTTGGAAGAATGGAGATGGAAGTATGTACCTTCAAAGTAGTTTTCTTATCCTTTTTATTCTTTGCAGTTTGCATTTTGTCGCAAGTTTGGCAGTTTTATTTTTTTATGGTCCAGATTTACTTATTATCATTAGCTTATCATTAAATTAAATTACTTATCACAACTTATCATTAAACACTTCTGCTTTGAAAGCAAATTCCCTTCACTGTGGGAATTCCTGGAATGGTTAGATATTTTGGCTAGTTGCAGGTTCATCACGCACTACAGACTGACTTATGGCCATCTTGGATAAACACATTTTTTGAGTGATACAGAATTTTTAGGAGCAGCCTTTTATGGCTCAAAAAATTTACAGAATTCATTTTCCATAATATACATAATGCAACAAGGGAAAGTGAAACAGGTAGGGCCATAAAATTGCTTCAATATTGCTGCTAGTCTGATTTTACTAGCTGAAGTCATGCCCATCCCATAAGTAAACACTGCCATCACCATTAAACTATTTGTGTAGTTGAAAAGCTCCAGGCGCTATATATATATATATATATGTTTTTTTTTTCATAATACATCTATCCTCGTGCATGTCCTCATATGTTTGGGATTTAAAAAAAAACAGTGCAGAGCAACTCGCATCTGTGTGTTGCTTTGAGTTTTTTTTTTATTTATTTATTCACTGGTTTTAGTCTTACTGCAGTGGTTGTATGTGTTAGTAAGAAGGCCGTCCTGTGGCTTCCTCTTCTGCTTCACTGTTTTTCCTAAGATGGACTACGCTGAGGAGACAACAGAGAAGCGGAGAACACTGGAAATTGAAAAGGAGGAAACAGAAGAACTCAAACAGAAGTACAAGGTAACCCTTAGCAACTGGAATCGGTTTCATTATTTGCTCGATATAAAAGCTTCACTTGAAAGGTGTCAATTTTGATACTCACTAGCACTTTTTTCATTATTTTTATGCCCAAAGTAGTTTGCTTTGTGGCCTCTCATTGTATAAATCAATCTAGCTGCACTTTGAGAGTTCCATCCACTATTTGTTCATACATTCATTGCTAGGGATGTTGCCTGTATGCCCTTCTATTTTGTTTCTGTCTGGATTATTATCTTATGAAAAAAAAAACAATAGTGGGTACCTTTTTGTTTTAATACTAGGTAAGTGCGTTGCACACCGCTGATGCATTTCGAAAGTGATAAACTGTAACACATTAAGCTGTGCCTGACATTTAGGCAATAATACCACGTTCAAAACTGTGACATCACTTTACAGGTTTATAACAACATTTGGAATGCTGGTATGGGGTTTCATGTGGCTGCCCTTTACTCGACACAAATAGCTCGAGGAAGTGCATACGAAGGAGTCTGGGTGAAAGTGGTTGCCCCCCCTTCCCCCTTCCCTTCTTTGCCACTTGCAGGCTGTTCAAGAGAAAGAGAAAGTAGTCCAAGAGGCCCTGGCCTCCCTCAAGGCCAATTTCTACTGCGACCTGTGCGACAAGCAGTACTCCAAGCACCAGGAGTTCGACAACCACATCAACTCCTACGACCATGCGCACAAACAGGTAACGGCAACATTGTCGCCATTGTTGGGAATTTCGAAAGCACGAGTTTTGCACACTTGTAGAATCCCGTAAACGTGTCTAGGTGGGTCTTTGCTTGGACCCGTGGCATAGTAGGAGGTAATGAGAAAGCAACCGGCAAGTTTCTTTTATCCAAAACTTCCCCCACTTGTGGCCTTCTTGGTACTCACTCGACACGTCCTTTCATGTAAGCAACAGGGGGATTTAACCTGTAACAAAGTACACAGCTTATTGAGGAGCTGCAAAACGGGCTTACCACTTCAATGAAACCCGACCTGGCCTCGGGCTTCTTCGCTCACCCGATTTTACAGCGATGAAAGGGAGGTTGCCCCCTCGGCGATGTTGGCACACGGTTCTGTGCAGCTGTTTTTTGTAGCCAACCCCGAGAGTAGGTGAAGATCCCGGTCTCGGTGTGGGTGACGCAGAGGCTGAAGGAGACGAAGCAGCGCGAATTCCACCGCAATGTGCTGTCCAAGGTGAAGCGTGAGGACCGGGGCCGCGAGAAGGAGCAGCGTCGCCTGCAGCACCTGGCAGAGCTCAGGGCTCACGTGGCAGTCATGCGGTGAGTGTTGACGTCATCAGTGCGCACGTGGCCAGCATGGCTCATTTCCCGAGGCAGTGCTACCTAATGGGGGGCTTTTCCAAGCACTGGGCAAGCCAACACCACCTGTATAAACATTGCCTAACGCGTGAGCGAAAAATGGCCAAACAGCCACTCTCCTGTTGCTCTCTCCTACCCTTTCCCGCTTCGTAGCCTTTCTCCGTGCTTTCATGTCCGCAGCCAGCGCCACTTCTCGGAAAACTATGCAAAATAGTTGACAGTTTGTCTAGTGTTCCCCAGGCGGTGCTCCTGCGCCTTCTTATTTATTGCCATGCCTGTCTGTCTTGGTCTGTCGCTGATAAAACCACCTGTGCCACGGCGGACGCAAAACCACTTGTGCTGCCGCAGGCTGATGCCGGCTTTGCACGCTTACCTACTTAAAGGAGCCATGAAGGGAAAATGCAAGTTGGTTTTATTCGAAAGATTTCGTGTTTTATAGTGCCCCAGCGCTTGTCCGGATACAAACGGTGCTTTATTCACTGAGAAATTAAACAATTTAGGTTAAATTTTCATTTTCATGCTCAATCGTTGCGTTTTCGTGGTCCCAAGTGACATCACTGAAACCGACGCTCTGCAGCCTAGATACCTTCATTCACGCATCCGCCGTACAGGGTAGAGACACGTATACGCTGGCGCCGCCATTTTCGGTTGCTCGCTCGCCGCCGAAGCAAGTCATTGTGTCAAAACCGCGCTAAAATTATCGGCGCAACGCGGTTTAGTGAAGAAGTTTGAATCATATTGTCTGTTTCGCGTTGCTAGGTCTCGTGGGAAACGAAAAGAATAACGCGCTGAGCCCGTTGGCCCAATTGCGGCGGCACGGGACCGTTGAAGGTTGTCTCCACCCTGTATAGCGGTGTTGGTTTGTTCCCGCGTTTCTTCTAGTTCCGTAGCCTAGATGGCGCCACCATACCGTGGCACGCATTTGGTTTGTTTTTGCCCGCATTTAAACCTGGCTTGTTTTTGTTCTGGGGAGAAAATATTCGTTCCCTGAAACAGTGCTCACTCGACAAATGGGGGTCACGAAGACACCGTTGCTTGCGTCAATCGGCCAGTGTCGTCTGAGACAACCCCAAGCCCCGTAGTTGCTGTTGCAGCGAAACCAGGCATGCTGTGCGCAGTACGAAACAGCAGAACGCATCAGTGACTTCTATGTTTACGGTGTGCTTTCGTAACTTCCACGGTTTGTCCCATCTTCTTATTGCTTTGTAAAGAAGTGCCCTAAATTTAAGCGCAAATTGCTCGTTCGTCTAGTTTGTAAGTTCTACCTAATTTGCATCTGCTTCTGCCAGCCTCCGCCAATCGCAGAGCTTAGCCCATGTGACGACATAGGTTCTGTTGCGGGAAATGAGCTGGTGGGTCGCATGACCATTCCCGTTTTTCCTATTTATGTAGCTTATTTGAGCGAAGTTTACATTAAAAGTGGTGTCAGTATGATTCTAACGAGACAATCTTTTGAATGAACCAAACTTGTGTTTTCTCTTCATGGCTCCTTTAAATCACGGGCCCCGAAATTTTCTGAGTGGCGCATTCCCCCCTCTGTCCCCTCCTCATTTCCATGCTGTTCGCACTCCGCATCGGTACGCAGTTTTATTATTGAGGACTGTACAGGTACAAGCGCCCGGACATCGTGGCTGGCCCCTCAGCTGCTTATCGTTTTGTCTGAAATTTACAAGCACGTGATATTTTTTGGAAATTAATGGTATAGAAGTGAGCGCTTGAACAAAAAATGTGCTGGCAATTTTTTCTTCACTAAATTCTCCAGAGAGAAAAATATCAGTAAAATAATGGCTGTACCATCTGAAAATATCGTTTTTCTGTTTGCTATTTGTGAGTTTTTGCGAGTGAGTGTGAGTGGTGACGACGAATGGTGAGAATGAGTGAGTGCGAGTGGGAATGACGGGTGCTGAGCGTGAGTGCGAGTGAGTGTGAGTGGTGACGACATACGGTGAGCGTGAGCGCAAGTTACTTTCGAGTGGTCACGGCGAGTGGTGAGCATGAGCGCAAGTGGGTGCGAGTGATGGAGGGCGCGTAGTGAGCGCGAGTGCGAGTGGTGAGGGCAACTGGTGAGTGCACGTGGAAAAATATATTTTTCTGTGTGAGTGTGTATGAGTGGCGCCCAGTTTTGTTGAGGTATGCTAGAGCGTAGTATGATGATTACTGGTCATAGGTGCACTGATGCACCCACAAATGCCCACATGCAGCCTATGCATTTATGAGTATAGGATAATATTTGTCCACATAATATACCACATGTTGCCACATTGAAATCTATTTTTTTTTTTTATCTCTCTCTCTAAAAATCGAAGTGCCAAGTTTAGAGGGATCGGCTTATGAGCCAAACCCAACTTTGACGTTAGGTAGGTAAGAGAACAGACAAACCTTGACAAACGGCGTTTCCCGTACGTATATTCATGCTATAGCAGAAAAGCAAGTTGATCTATACATGCTTTATGCACCTTAGTCCTAGAATTGAATGGGGCCATGAAGGCAAAATACAAGTTTGTTTTATTCAAAAGATTTGTTGGTGTTTTATAGTGCCCTCAATGCTTGTGCGGCAGTAAATGATGCTTTATTCACTGAGAAATTAAACAATTTAGCCAAAATTTCAATTCCCCAGGTGCATTGTGCGTTTCGTGACGTCAGCAATGATGTATTAAGGGCAGGTACCTGAAACAAAACTTGATATGTCAGCCGAGTCCGCTAATAACGGCAAAATGCATTTTTTGTTACTATGGTTATCGTCCACCTTCCTAGATGGTGCAGCGATACCGCTTAGGACCGTTGTCCACACTCAATTCGCTCCTCACCAGTCTTGTACGTGGCGCATTTTTGTTATGGTTGATAGTATAGTTTCGTTAAACTTTGGGTATGGCTCGACAAACGGAAGTGGCTGTGTCGCTTGTGCTAGTTGGCCAGTGTCATGTCAGACAAGCCTAATGCACCTGAAGGCTGTGCTGCTGTGTTTACGTGTTCTTTTGTAACTGCCATTGTTTACCGTGCCATTCTTACTGCTGTCTAAAGAATATGCATTCAATTCCAGTGCAAATAGCTCATTCGTACTTGTGCACTTGTTTGTGATAGGGGACCCACTGAAATGGGCACCGGCGAGAAGTTCATCTCCAGAGGGCGTTTCCAGCAGATAGAATCGAAAGAAGAGATGAAGCCACAAAGTTCACTAGAATCTCTAGCTCTCTACGACAGCGATGAATTCCAGCGAGAGGCCATGGACGACAACAGTTGGAGTGCTGACGATGACGGGGATGCCAAGAAAGGATATGCAAGCAGTCAGTCACAGAGCTCTACAAGGAGTCCTTCTGGATATTCTCCAAGAGGTTCTCCCAAGGGCTCTTTGCGAGCTTCCCCAACAGCTTCTCCGAGAGCTTCTCCAAGTGCTTCTCCGAGGGCATCTCCGAAGGGCTCTCCAGTCAGTCTGCGGAAAAGCTCCGTGGAAAGTCCTGTCAGAAGTTCTCGTGGAAGTGCTTCAGGAAGCCCTCCGGCCAGTCCCAGGGCGAGTCCCAAGGAGAGCCGCCCACTGAGTCCTCCAGCAGAGGAGTGCATCCCCCCCAACACATTCTTCGCCGATTCTAGCATCTTTGACCTGCCTCCGCTCCCGGGTGATATTCCTCTCCCCGATGACATTCCACCGCCCCCACCGCCCCCTCCGTTGCTAGGGGGCTTGGGTGCCATCTTGGATCCTGGCCAGGAGAAGTACTCCCCAGAAGACCCCACACCGGCTCTGCCCGAGCCCATGCTGCCTCTGCTACCTCCGCCCCCACCACCGCCCGAGAGACTGCTCCTACCCCCTGCGGAAGCCCCCACTGTAGAAGCTCCCCACGTGGAACAGCCTGATGTAAAACCGGCCCCTGTAGAGCCACCCCAAGCGGAGCGTGCGGAACCCGCTCCCGTTGAGCCACCCCCAGTGGTGGAGGAGTCCAAATCCAAGCAGCTCATTGGCAAGGCCCTGGCCAAGAAGCGCCTGATCGCCTTCTCCCTCAGCTCCAACCAGCCCCTGCAGAAGGCCCTGGAGGTGAAGAGGGCCACCGTGATGGTGGGCAAGAGGCCCGGCAAGGGTGCCCTGTCCTTCAGCTTTGCGCGCAAGAACGTGGGCAAAGTGGCGCCCATCTCGAGTGCTCTGTTCAAGGAGGATGATGAGGACCAGCCAGAGGATGAGGCCTCGGAGGCTGCCCAAGGTTCGGGACAAGAGGCACAGCCCGGCGCTGCCGAGACCAAGGGCGCCAATGAAGCTGACAACAAGGATGAGAACGAACCAGCCCCCGAGTCGGAAGAGCCGGAGGACAGCAACTTTTACTTTGTGGCTCCCCCCAAGAGGTTTAGGGTGAAGCCCAAGTTTGAGTTTGTCAAGTTTTTGAAGAGTGAAAAGTTTGAGCTCAAGCTACCGGACGATGCAACCGAGGGAGTCCCGGAGAAAAAGATGAAGATGGAAGAGCCACAGGGTGAGACCAAAGGTGCGAACAATGGTGCTGCTGGCAGTGACATTGCCGCCGAGAAGAGCAGTGAAGACTCAAAAGAGCAGCACACTAAGCTCAACGACAAGGAAAAGAAGTCCTCAAAGGACAAGCCAAGTTCTGTTGACGTGTCGTCTTCAAGTGATAGCAAAAAGAAGAAGAAAGACAAGGACAGCTCATCCAAGAGTGATAAGAAGGAGCGTGGCAGGAGTCCTCGCAGCAGCAAGCAGTCGAGTGAGAAGAGAAGCCGTTCGCGCGAGAGGAAAAGAAGTCGGTCCAAAGACAGGAGGCGAAGCCGGTCAAAGAATCGAAGGAGAAGCAAGTCCAGAGATCGACGGAGGGGTCGGTCCCGAGAGCGTGCCCGAAGCCGTTCTCCACGAGAAAAGAAGAGGAGCAAGTCGAAGGAAGCACGGAGAAGTCGCTCTAGGGACAAAAAGCCCAGCCATGCCAAGGACTCGAGGAGGAGCAGGTCGAGGGATCGACGGAGGAGCAAGTCCAAGGACCGGGGCAAAGACCGGGGAGAGCACAGGGGCGGCAGGGAGGCTAAGCGGAGATCGCATAGCAGTGAACGGAGAAGCCACTCTAAGGGTCGCGCAAGGAGCAATGCAGAGAGCCAGAAGAAGAAAGAGAAGTCGGCCGACGAGAAGAAGGGTAAAGAAAAGCGCCCTGCTTCCAATGACTTCAAGAAGGAAGAGAAAGCAACCATGGAAAGAGCCGAGCCGGCAGCTGCTAGCCCAGACACTCCTCAAGAGGACGGCACGGCCCGTGAGGTGAACGGCGATGATGCGGCCACTGATCAGCAGGACGAAGAAGAAGAGAAGGCCAGCCGTGGTCAGGCACAGAGCGTGGCCCGCCCAAAGGAGAGTCCGCAGCTTGGAGGTGACCCAAAGGCCGACGAAGTGGGCGTGCTTTTGGAAAAGAACGAGCCAATTTTGAATTTAATGTGCGAGGACAGCCCCCTCGATGTGCTGGGAGAAGCTGACAGTTGTGACGGTGCATTTTCTCCAAGTCGCGGTGCGCCAGATGAGCCTGAAGCAGTGCCCATTGAACAGCTGCCATTCTCTGCCAGCAACACTTCGGGCAGTGAGAAGATAGTCGATGAGCAACAGCTCTTTGCAGCTGTCTATCTCAAGTCAGATGAATCCAACAGCCAAGTGAAACTTTGCCGTAAAATAGAACTTGACGTCCTATCGAAAGCCAGCCACCCCAGAGTGTCTCCCCCATCCCCTGCAGCACTGCTCGACAGTCGTGATAGCACAGAAATTGTTCAGCACAGGGAGGTTACCTGTGGGAATGAAAAGCAGAAGAAAATGCTTGACAAAGGCACTGAAGACGTTGAAAATGTTGAGGATGCAAATGTGCTTCAACAGAAGTTTTTAGACGAGATAGAAGCTACCAAGAAGAGTGTGCTGGTGGCAGTACAGGGACAGCTTTCGGAAGTTCAGTTGAATGTTTCAGTTAAGAAGAAGAAGAAGAAGACTGGCAAAGCAGATAAAGTAAAAGCTTCCAAGAAAGAATCTAAGAGTGCAGACCCTTCAAGTGTGGGCACCCTGGCGTCTTGTAAAGAGAAGACTGCCAGTGCAAGTAAGGGGAAGCAGAAGGTTTCCAAAGACAAATCACAAGACAAGAAGAAGAAGAAAGGCAAAAGGCGATCTAAGGCTTCTAGTTCAAGTTCGTCCTCCTCCTCATCCTCATCGTCGTCGTCGTCTTCAAGTTCGTCAAAGAGCAGCAGCTCGGGTAGCAGCTCCAGCTCCAGCAGTTCAGGCAGTGGTTCAGACTCTGACAGTTCGAGCAGTTCGTCTTCTTCCAGCTCTAGTTCGAGCAGCTCAAGCAGCTCATCATCTTCTTCATCTTCTTCTTCGGAGTGCCCCCAAAAACTGAAGAAAAAGAGGAAGAAACTGAAACTGAAGTCCAAGATGCTTAAAGAGAAGATGGCTAGAATGGCAAAGAAGGCACAGACTGCAAAAACTGTGCTGGCGGGTCCTGCTGAGTTCGCCGAAACGGCAGACGGCCACAGTTCGGCTATGGGCGTGCAGGCAGCCCAGACCCTGGAGCATCTGGCCGGCGCATTTCAGATTGGTGGTGCCACCAAAGTGACATGTGTTCCCGAACACATTGAACCACCCCTAAAGCCTGCACAAGAAATTGCCCCATTGCCACTGCGTACTGAAAGGGTTTCTGTAAAAGAGGCTGTGAAGCTTGGCAGTGATCCAAAGCCGCTAAAAGGGATCCAACACAAGCCCCCTGAAACAACTCCAGGCAGCTTGGAAGCAAGCAAGCAGGCAGCCGACCTGCTGCTGCACAGTCGTCGCATCGAGGCCGTGGAGGAACTGTTGTCCAGACACGTTGCTAGTATTAGTGCTGGTGAAGTCAAAGAACCGCACTTGAAGAGTCAGAAGGCACCTTCTGTGGCTACGCTGGAGCCAAGTAAATTGCACGCAGGCCCTGACAGCTCCATTAAGGTTGACCCATGCACTAAGAGCACTCGTAAGTCGAAGCTGAGTGATGACGAAGCAAAGTTGGACACAAAAACAGAAGATGCATGTGCTAGGAGCTCCCACGAACCTAAGCCAAATGATAGCAAGGCACTGAAGTTAGATATACAAGCAGAGGACATTTGTGCCGAGAGCACACGTCAATGCAAGCTGAGTGATAGGGAGACAAAGAAGCTGGATGCAAAGGCCAACGACTCCGCTCCACCGGAAACAAAGAATTTTGAGGCAAAGGCTATGGACTGCGTTGCACAGGAGACAAAGAAACTGGATGCAAAGGCCAAGGACTCTATTGCACTGGAAACAAAGAAGCTGGACACAAGAGCTAAAGACTCCATTGCTCAGGAGACAATGAAGCTTGAGGCAAAGGCTAAGGACTCCATTACACAGGAGACAAAGAAGGTGGATGCAAAGGCCAAGGACTCAATTGCACTGGAGAAAAAGAAGCTGGATGCAAAGGTTAAGGACTCCATTGCACCTCACGCCCTTGCAAGCGACCCAACCAAGGAGAAGTCTGTTCCAGAGCCTCCAAGCAAAGATGAAGTTTCAGTACCTGCGGCTGTTGATCACCCAAGGATTAGCTTAGAGCATAGTAGTGGCAGTGAGCACAGTGACCCAAAAAGTGACGCAAAAAGGACTAGTTCAGGTGGCCGCCGACGTTCTAGCAGTGCTAAGGCAGCTGACGAGGTGGACAGCAGAAAGACTGGAGACCGTAAAAGGAAGAGCGAGTCATCACCGAGTGACGAGTCTGCACCTAAGAAAGCAGCTGCCGAGCAGGACTCATCGAAGACACACAAAAGTGACCGGTCCGCACCGAAGAAAGCAACGGCTGAACAGGACTCGTCGAAGACACACAAAGGAGACAGTGGGAGAACCGGCCGCCATTCATCGCCCAAGTCCGGCTCTAAGACCGCAGACAGCAAGAAGCCACAGTCCCGTGAAAGATCCCCTGGGAAGCAAGACAGACCCAAGAAAACACAAGATACTAAAGAAGCAGCTGAACTAAATGCTAAGGAAAGGGACAGGCTCAAGAAGCAGGACCGAACAAAGAAGGCTGAAGCATTGAAAGAAGCAGCTGAACTAGATCCGAAAGAAAGGGGGAGACTCAGAAGTGAAGCACTAGAAAAAGCACGGAAACAAAACGGCGATTGTATCAAAGTGAAGACTATCGATCGAAAGAAAGAAATTAACTGGCCAATGTCTCTTATTAGGTACACTAACAGCAAGCCCTTCATTTCTTATGGCTGCAATCCCATTTACGGTAAAATTGCTAGTGTTGCCATAAAAAGGGAAAAAGTGGCCCCAGTGGTCAGCAAAGAAACTGAGGGAAAAGAAAAGCCAGATGACCTGGAGGTGCCAAAGGACGCAGAGAAAAAAGACTCCCAAGACAAGGCAAAGGCAGTGGAGAAAGTCAAGGCAGCGGATCCCAAGAAAGCTTCTGAGGATGCCTTGAGTGACGAAAAAGGGGCCTCTTCAGATAAAGAACCGTCAAAAACAGAGGACATCATACCTGCTGCCCTTACTGCCATGTCTGGTCTTCAGGCCTTGCAGTGCTTGTACGATAACATGGACAGTCCAGAGGCGGCAGCTAAAGAGGCCGATTCCGACGGTGAGGCAAGCAGTGCCAAAGTAGAAGCCGAAGCTTCTCCCCGAGAAGCACCACCCATCGACCAGTGCACTGGTCCTAAGTCAAGTACAGAGGGAAAGGAACCTGGTACTGAGGTGGCACCATCAGGCGCAGGGGCTGGTGACTCATCGGGGAATTCAAAAGCAGTGCCACAACTTGCAGAAGCCCCGGTGCTAGAAGGACCGGAAGTGCCACCTTCAATGAAAGTGGCGCCAGCGTCACCTGAAAAATGTGAACCAGTACCACCGGAAACCGCAGATGTCGTTCCAGAATTGGCGTTGGAAGTCTCCAAAAATGAAGCCATTCAGCAGTGCCAGCCTGTAAAGAAGGTTGCTCAAATTAAACAGGACCAGGAGGGTTCCGAACATCCAGCCATGAGCAAGGCAGAGGATGTGCTTCCAGCTAATGCCATGGACCTCACTGACTGATTTTGTGGATATGCTCCTTAATTCTGACACCTGTGTTGAGGAGCGGCGTTTTGAGGAGTACCGTTTACAAAAGGAGCGTGACATTGCTGCGGGTGCCAAAATTGCAACGAAACCCGCTGCCGATGCTTGTACCACAGCGGCACATACTCTCAACGTTGCTGCTGATGCTGGTACAGCATTGGTGAATGCTGTAAGCACTGTTGCTGATGCTGGTGCAGCAGTTGTGAGCGCTGTAAAAACTGTCGCTGAAGCTGGCACGCCGGCGGTGAATGCTGCCAGCACTGGTGCTAATGCCAGTACTCCTGCGGTGAATACTGTCAGTACTGCTGTTGATGCCGGTAGTGTAGTAATCGATGCAGCTGAAGACTTGAAAACTGTCGACACTGTTGCTGATGCCAGTATCTTATTGGTTAATACAACTGAAGAGGCAGAGCAGCCAAGAGAGGAGACAGTTACAGTTGGCAGTATGGATTTGCCTGGTTTGCTTAAAACGCACACGTCTTCTGAAACTGGCGACACTTCGATGGTTGCTGTGGATAAGGACCTAACCTCCGAGTATGAAAAGTTCATGGAACAGTTGAACCTTGGAAGCTGCATTGAAGTGGAGGTTGCTCAGGAAGTTGAAGTTCCGAGCGAAGACACAGCAGAGCTAGAGGCAGTCTTGGACATTAGTGGCATGGCGGCCTCTGAAAGCAAGAGCGAGCCTGCTGCGACGGCAGTCCCCTGTCCCGGGTCCTCCCCCTCTGACAGATTGCTTGCCGCTGGTCTCGACGGACGGTGGCATTGAAGACATCGTGGCCCTCGAGGTGGCTTGTGAGAGTGAGGTGAGCAGCTCACCGTTTGTGTCTGTTGTGCCTCCGGAGCCTGTGCCTCTACCCAGCCCTGGTATTGCATCTGCTCTGGGACCAATCACCTTCATGGCGGACAGTGTGCTTGCCCTCGCTGGATCGAGTGTTTCCCCCAGCATTCCTGTTGCTTCCTCATTGCCCTTGTCTACTCCCACATCGCATGTAGCACCGGCAGCCATCGTGGACAGTCCACTCCCTCTGCCTGCTGCCGTATTGCCCACACCCACATCTGCACCCATGATGACATCGCTTCACACTCCAGTGCCAATCGCCACGTCCACATCGCCAGTCATATCGCTCGTGGGTACCATCCAGACTCCTGTTGCTACGTCCACTTCACCAGTCATGCCACCCACGGGTACCATCCAGAGTGTATCTGCCGCTCCGACAAACGCATCTGTGTCGGTTAAAAGTTCCACAATTGGTCCATTGCCTGGGTCTACTGCTCCGCAAACACAAGCTCCATCAAGTTCGGCAAGAAAGTCTCGAAAGAAAAGGCACAGGGATGCCGCTACAGTGTCCAACAACGTTGAGGATGTGCCGCCGCCTCCTCCTCTTAGGAAAGAAACCTCTGCAAAGAGTGCACCCAAGCCCACCCAGCAGCCTTCTAGCAGCAAGAGTATGTCACGGCCCATCATCATTAAAGTTCAAGCCAACGCTGAGGCCGCCGTACAGCCAGCTGCGCTTCCGGTTTTAAATGTGGAAGATGCAAGTGTGCCGGGGCTTTCCACTGTTGAGCAGCCCACGCCGGAGGTTTGCGCGGAGGTAGAAGTTGGCAGCGAAGCTTGCTCCGAGGAAGAGGTGAAGTTTCAGTCATCGGGAGACATGTTTGTTACGGTCGTGGATACGGAAGACATCTGCCTCGCGGCCGTCGAAGAAGTGGCCTGCTCCTCCTCGGACGACCTGTGCAGTGCCGAGACTGTGGACGTTGAGCCCACCGAAGAGGAGGACAGCTCACCGCCACCGCCCCCGCCGCCTCCGCGGTACCTTCGCCTCAAGCCACGGAAAGGTTCGTCGTCGTCTGTGAGCTCGTCATCCAGCTCCGTCGAAGAAGCGCCGCCGCCCCCACCGCCGCGCCCGCCCGTGCGCTGCTTAGTCCTTCCTCCCCCGCCTGCCGGCATTCTCATACCAGCCGGCAGGGGCTCTCTGTCGAGCGAGCCCAAGAAGTCGGTCACCTTTGCCGACGGCATCCCACCGGGCAAGGAGCCCATGTCGAGCGGGGGCGTTCCCTCTCCACCCCCACCTCCCCCTCCGCCACCCCGTGAGCGCAGGCATCGCACCAAGGTCAAGGTTATCATACCGGCCTCCGTGGCTGACACCCTGCCACCACCTCCGCCTCCCCCGAAGCGGCCACCGCAGCCACAGGCAGCACCCTTGCAGCAGGTAGCGGTGCAGCAGGCGCCCATGCAGCAGGCGCCCATGCCGCAGGCAGCCGTGCAGCAGGTAGCCGTGCATCAAGCACCCATGCAGCAGGCACCCATGCAGCAGCAGCAGCAGCAGCAGCAGGCCCCTGTGCTTGCAACCTCATCTCCGGCCGTGCCCGTTGCAGCCGTGGAGACCGTGGCGGCCTACCCGCAGTACCAGGTGCACTTGCCCCAGCAGGGGTACCCCACGGCGGGATATGCAGTCCCCTACAACAGCTACCCGACAGCGGCTTATAGCTACGCCACGACTACGCACATGGGCCAGACGGTGACGTACGCCTATGCCACGGGCCAGCCGACCCACCCGGCGGTGCCGGTTCAGCAGGTGCCGGTCCAACAGGTGCCGATTCAGCAGGTCCCGTCTCAGCAGCACCTGTATGCAAATGCCAATGCCTCGTATGTGTACCACCCGCACCAGATGGTGCAGGCCAGCCCCGCCCTGGTGATGCAGCAGCCTCCTCCACCTCCACCGCCACTGCCACCAAGGCCGCCCACGTAGTCTCCTGCACACTCGCCGCCACTGTGTATAGGAACAATCTGTGCTCCCTGGACAGATCTCGCTGTTTCTTCCGCGTCGGGGCCCGGGTGGTGACTGCGTGAGGAACAGGAGCGCAAGATGTACAGCCCCTCCTGCTGCGGGTCCCCGTCTTCGGTGCTTGCCTTTTGTTTTCTCTGTGTGCATGTGTGGACGTCATGAGTGAAAGGCTCAAAGTGTACCTGTGGCATCATGTCGAGGGGATTGATTTTGCTCGAGGCGTTGGCATTAGGTTGACGTGGGGCGCCCGTGCGTGACCTTTAGTTGACTCTTCATTTACACTGTGCACATAATGCATTGAACATTGTTATCGTTTGTGTAAATACGCTCTTCGTTACCAGTAGAATAAAAAAGTATTCTTGTGCAAACTGGCTGACTCCGGGCCTGCAGTTCTTGGGTTTGGGACGAAGAGGTGCGATAACAAACACGAGGCTCCAATGCTGTACGTGCAAGATGTGGCTGTATTCACAAGGAGCTGAACAACGGAAAATCTGTGCGCAGGTTAACACTCCAGCTGCTTTGCATTAACCTGGAGCCCTCCACTGAACTGAGCTTTGTAGATTTCTAAACCGAGTTTACTCCTGTAGCAAACGTTGTAGCCTTGTGTGTTTGCTGCTGGCTACCCAAGATTGATTCACACTCACTTTTTTGGTAATGGTAGGCAATTAACTGCTGTTTTTTCAGTGTCTGTCACTGTGTTTGTGCACGTGCAAACTGAAAGGAATTTAGGGCAGGTGTGGATTTTACCTGTGTAAGGCAGCCATGAGCTTAGGTGGCTGCGGGTTAAGGTATATCTTCAATTCCTTACTGGTGTGCACCTAGTTTGGAGCATGTGGCTGCAGATATACAAGTGGGCCGTGCTGCTGCTCTTGAGGGGTCAAAGGGCACAAAAAATGAGGACTAGCAGTCAAGAGGGTGCACAGATGAGTGGTGACAAACAACTACCTAAGCATATTTGTTGTAGTACGCAGATAAATACGTTTAGTTTTTTTTCGCATACAAGAACATAATAGCCCCAGAAACTAACTAGTAAAAGTGATGCAATTACACTGTGCACTCTTACAAATGAAGCCCCCCTTCAAGTACATTATCTTCCTTTTTAAAGGGGCCATGAAGACAAAATACAAGTTCGAAAGGCTGTTTTGTTCCAGTAGCAATACCAATTTTATCACCAACTTCAAGCAAATAGTCGGGATATTAAAAAAAAATTCAACAGTGGCGACCCCATGGTCACTTCCCAGAACTTATGTATGACGTCACAGAATCTTGTTTGTGCAATTGACAGCTGCCGACCTAAGCCACCACCAAGAAACACAGCTGGGCGATTCTGGTGAGCTATCGGTCTAATGATAATGTGGAGTTAACACACGTTAATATTTCTTGCGCTTTTTTGGTTAAAAACCCGACGCGGTGGCTCAGTGGCTAAGGCCGTTGCGCTGCTGAGCACGAGGTCGCGGGTTCGATTCCCGGCCGCGGGCGGTCCCGTCTTTTCTGATGGAGGCGAAAAGCAAAAACGCCCGTGTGTAACGAGATGTCGGTCGCACGATAAAGATCCCCAGGTGGGCGCAAATTATATCCGGAGGCCCTCCACTACGGCACGCCTCATCGCCTCTGCGTTGCTCGTCGGCGCGTTAAAAACACCCACAATCAATCAATAAAAAAACACCTTTTGCTGCTATAATGAAGCTGAGTGAAAGTGTAGTACTTTCAATCGAACAAAGTTGTATTTTGTTTTCATGGCCCCTTTAAGGCCACCTATCTGTATCTGTGCGCTGTTTTCCTGTTCAGAATTAACCAACTGGCTTCACTTCAGACGTTAATTCAGTTATCTTAAATTTGTGTGATCGTACACATGCTAACGCTGCCACGTAGTGCAGGTTTGAAAAATAGGATAAGGTCGGGACTGGGCTCAGTCTGACGCCCTGCTTCTTTAAAATTGGGATAAAAATGGGAATGCTTTCCAGGTTGCAGAAGAATAGTCATATTTTTGTCATAAATAGAAACAAAAAGGGGGCGCTCTTGCTGTAGAGTTTTATGGGTCGCCCTGGTATTGAGAACATTGGCCTCGTGCCTATACCCACACAACAGAGTGGACAAGACTGGCAGTGTTAAACACCCGCTCACTTGATAATATTATTGCATCTTAGTGTCCATTGCAGGCTTGTCCCCAACCAGCCACTTGCTAGCTTGCTTTCTAGTTTGGCCAGCTAGCTTAGTCGGGAGGGAGATTTTTGCATTTCGTGCATTCAGAGATGCCACTGCTTCTTTCTCTGCCTCTACTTACGGCAGCTGCCTTCATTCAATTGGCCAAGCTGAGGAATTACTGAACAGGTTGGCCAGATTGAAATGCAGGCACCATGATGCATACCTAAATGCACAACTTTCTGAGGAGGAGGAGGAATAAACGTTTATTGTGCACACCACGATGTGCTCAGCCTCCCAAGTCCAGGAGGCCGCGAGTCCGAGCTGCGTCCAGAGCTCGTTGCACCAGGGCTTGCTGTCGCTCTGGTGCTGAGCTGGTCAGCTCGGACTCCCACTGCTCAGGGTTGGGGGATGGGATGGGGTTAGGGTGGTGAGGACAAGAGAAAACAAGGTGGTAAGTCGTGAGAGGTATGTGACAGTGCGGGCAGTTGTAGGGGAAAAGGGACGGCGAGATGTGGTGTAGGATGGGGTGATTATAGAAGGTTTCAGTTTGCAGGCGGCGATAAAGGGTGGTGTGGTGTGTTGGGAGGGAGGGGTGGGGCGGGGGGTATATTCTTCGTGTGTGCCTGTAGTGGGACAGTATGGCACTGAAGGTGGAATCAAGGGCAGGGAGACACATGTCGCCTCGTACAAGCCTTGCTCACCAGCCGTATCACTTATGGGACCCCCTTCGTCAATCTGAAACCCCAAGAGACTAACAAGTTGGACGCCCTCATAAGAAAGACGTACAAATCAGCCCTCAGCCTGCCTACTTACACCGCGAACGACCGTCTCATGAAACTTGGCCTCCACAACACCCTGAATGAACTCATCGAAGCCCAGCGCGTGTCTCAGCTGCAAAGACTTGCCCTCACCCCCACAGGCCGTCAGGTTCTTCATAATATAGGCCGAACCCCGCCCCCTGCTCGTCTTAACCCACAGCGCATCCCCCTTTCCATTCGGCAACAACTCAGAACACGCCCATACCCAGGCACATGCACCCCATTTACAACCGTGCGCGAAGAGAAGCTCGAGTACGCCACCTCGAGAAGCGTTACGGCAATGACCCGCAGACCCGTTACACGGATGTTGCGCATCCCTCCCCCAATTCTCCGGCTACGCTTGTCACCCCGGACACTTCTGGCAACACCCTTACTGCGGCAACTTACCGAAATATGCCTACACCCGAAGCCGAAGCCCTGGCCATCGCCCATGCCATTACTACACATCGAAATCAGCCTTATCTCACCATCATTAGCGATTCACAGCAAGCCTGCCGCCTTTACCAGGCCGGTCTCGCCCCACAGCAAGCCTTACCCATGCTACGCTGCCTACCTCCGGACCTAGAAGTGACCATTGTATGGACTCCTGGCCATGCCGGCCTGGTTGGGAAGGAAGCGGCTCATGCCGCAGCCCGCGATCTGCACTACCGGGCACTCCCAACTTCAAGGACCGACACTGGGTGCTACCCTCCCACCACTGAAGACACAACTTTCTGAGAATTTTTTTTTCACATGGGCAAAATAAAGGCACGATCTATTTACAAAACTTAAATTCATTCATTATATCTGATAGGTACACTGAAACCGTGCCATTATTTTATGATCCACAAACTGGAAAAATTCTTGCGTTTGGGGTAACTTATTTCTGTGTTCATATTTCAGCTGGCCTGGCTAATTTAAAGGCTAGCAAGCCACTTGCTTGTTCTTCAGCATGTCATGTACGGTAGCAGCACACTTTTTAACCCACTGCCTTTGCCTAATAAAGGCAGACAATGGGGATCCAACTGCACTAGGCATAACAGGAACTTTCAGTGTGTGAGTCAAACTGTGTAAATCTGAGAATGCGTAACACAGGCTCAATGAGAAGCAAATGCTGCAGCCTAAGATTTCGGTGTCAGACTGGCTGCAGGAACGGCTTTATGCACAGCCTTTTCGTGCAGCAGCTGTTTTATCGTATTATGGGGCACTTAGCCAGGTTCATGCAATTGGTATTGCATGTCAAAGCTTGCTACATGGAAATTATCACCCACAAATTTGTTAAAACAAGTTAGTGATGTTTGAAATGGCTTCATGCTTAGTAAAGACAAAAGGAAAAAATTGTGGCCACCTTGACTCCAATGTAATGCAGGGCATTCTTGGTTTGGTGCTGTAATGCATTGGGTTGACGACCAAGGTGAGCGCTGATTGTTTACAGATGCATTGTTTGGGACCTCGTGTAGTGTCTGTTAAAGGGACCACACGAGGTCCCAAACAATGCATCGGTGTAGTGCTTCTCAAAGCAGCAGTCTGCCGCCATGTGGCCTTGAGTTGCCGCTCTGGACATGGCCACTCGCTGCTGGCCGCTAACCCCATGACACTGCTCCTGAATGGCATCCCATTCTTGCGCCCTTTGGGTCACTCTGCATGTGGTGTGCTGCATTCATTCTTGCGTGGCAGTGCAAGCCTTCTGTATCTTGGAAACCTAACATCGGCCAGCCTTGGCGCGCTTACATTTTGGCTTCTCCAACTCCACCTGGGCGAGCTGCTGCTTCCAGCAGGACATTTTAGTGGAAATCAATCTCCTAGGGAAACGTGGTGATGCTAGCCAGCTCTACACCACTCTGGTTTTGGTGGGAAAAGTGCTGGTTCTTATGCCGCTGGTGACATCGCCACATCATGTGCTCAGGGTGGAGTTGGCACATCCTCCGTTTCCAATGCACATGTGACACACACTGGGCTGCCCAGTGTGCGTCAATGCTGACATCAGTGGTCACCTAACAGCAAGCTTGGTGCTCCTTTCACTGCTGTCTTGCAAAAACAGTTAGAAACACTAGAACACCGTTAAGTCACCAGGAGTGCTTTACAATAAAATTGCGGCAGAACCCATCCTTAAGGGGGTGGTTATCTATACAAAGGCAACTAGCATCGTATTCGTTGTAATGGGTATGTAGCGGGTGATGCTCCTCCCACTCGGCCATCGGAGGTGGCTACCAATCAACCTCTACTGGTCAAGTAGGCGTTACGAATATCTGCTACTAGCTGAGAGTTGTATCGCGTTCACACTGTGCATTAATTTCAATAGATGTGCTGGGGTATGCGCTTGCAATGCATTATCACTTGTGTGAAGGATTTGTAGTAGCAAAGGGAATTCACTTCACCTTGTTCCCCTCCCACCACTCCCTCCATCCATCATCTCCTTTGCTCTTTTATATACCCATTCCGAGCGGAACAGGCTAGCCAGGGACATATGTACTGCAACCTGGGTAAATTAGGCCAGGAATGCTAAACGTATTAATAAAGATGTGTAGAGATGTATTACACAACTACGTCATCCCCATCCAGCACTGTTTCACGACACCGTCGATGGCCTGGCGACGTTCAACACCAGCACCTGTCATTCCTCTCGATGCCTGCCAGTCGTGTCTGCAGGCAGTGTCTGAATTGGTAGTGCTCCTGTCTCTAGTGGTCAGGAGAACGTGTTACTGGACACGTTGGTTTAGGTCTAAGAACATACTGAGTAGTGCAAATAACACACAAGGAAGAGGACACGGTCTGGCGCTACACTTCCAACACTTTTGGAAGTGTAGTGCCTGTCCATGTCCTCTTTCTTGTGTGTTGTTTATTTGCACTACTCGGTATGTTCTTACCTTTAGTGGTCAAGATGTGGGTTTGATTCCCCCCAATAACTCTGCTCAAATTTTTCTTCTGTCTCCTTCCTTTGCTGCTTTGTGAAAACACTTACTAGTAGTAGTGAAGCCGTGAAGAATGCTTTGCGTTAAAATTGCTGCCATAAACCTCCAAAGTGGCACAATGGGTTTCCAGGCAGCAGCAAGCAATCCGTGCATACACCTCATCTTGTACAGTGTTTCCATGTTCAGAAAACCTGTACGGTGGCACGCTTTCAAGCCACAAAGGCACGTGACAAAAATGAGCTATGTACCACATTTGCACACCTCATTGATTTTGCAACTGTTCTAGCATTCACGAGCAAGGCTTTAGCTTCACCTTGCAGCTAAGTATAATGCCGACTGTTAAGTCCGGCATCCGGGACGGCTTCATTCGTGGTGTACGGCATTTGCATGCATCAATGCATCAATTTGCTAATGTCCCAATTTGGTATTCTCCAGTCTAGGTACATACTGCAGTGTAGAACATACACACAGGGATATTGGCTACACTTTTTTAAGCAATAATTTTACGAGATGCTGAATGCAACAGCTCCAGGGTTGCCACCTGCCCAGTTTTTGACTAGCCCGGCCAGTTTTTTAGACAGCGGGCCAGTTGCCAGTCCGTATTTAAAACCGGACGTCATTTGCCGGTTTTCCGGCCATTGTGCCGCGATTATTTTTTTTTTTGCACTTTATAAGTGACAATTCAGCGAATACGACAATAAATATGTGTCGACAAGCTGCCGAAAGACATGCAAGCAGAAAAATACGCAGGCGAGGCGGGCTGGGCGACCAAGGGGAGAACAGAGCTTTTAATGGACAGTGTTTTCGGTTACTTCCCAATGCACCCCACTAAGAGGAATAACCAAAATCTCATCACGTTCAGTATGCATGTTATGTTGATTCCTCTCTAGGAAAACGCAGCCATAATTAAAGTTGCATGTAAAAAAAAAAAAAAAACATGGCATGTCTCTGTAAACAAGTATTTAGCCTTGGATATACCCCCTCCCTCAAGGGCCGTTTTTTTTTTTCCCGGGGGAAGATTGCAACCCTAAGCTGTTCTCTCGGGTGTTCATCCCTCGAATGTACCCACGGCAACACACAAACAAAAGGGATTAGACAAGGCTTAATGAATGGTTGATCACATGAGTTTAATTACAAAAAATAAATTAATCGCTTCCAATCCTCCCAATCACTACCTTCAGCTGCCCAGTTCACCACTTCAGCGAAGAACACTGGCATGGGCACTTTTGTACTATTCGCTGGGGACGGCTTATTTGCCAAAATCGTAGTCGGCTATGTATTCGTGGGCATTGGGGATCAGGTCCGTGTAGGTGAGAAATTTGTACACTTTCACAGGCACGGGCAGGCTCTTGAGGTGCTTGAGCCTCTGCCTTCCGACTGTCCGCCGTATGGCAACCCTGCAGATGGACTGCAGCGACCTGGGCTTATCTGCAAGGGGGGCACAAGTGGAGAGATTTTTCAGGACAAGAAAGGCTGCTCTCTCACACACGCGGTTACATATGCAAGAACAATTTACTCCACTGCCTCGAGGCAACCAACAACTAAGCCTTCGAACAATTCCAACAGAGCTAAACCGCTCCCCATAAAGCATATCCTTTTACTCATTGGCTGTGTGCGAACAACTTGGCTGGACCCACAAAAAATGCCATTCCAGGTCGGGCAATACAGATAAACATGGGAGCAAAGAAGGGTGATTGATTTGTGCAAATGGTATTAAGACAACTTGAAATAATAAAGCAGCACAAAGGCTTACTGTTTGTTTAAGGATTTTTCTTCTTCCAGTTTCCCAGAGGTAAGAATGGCTGTAAATTTGTATCTGAAGGACAGACTGATGGCCTGCCGTAATACAGGCAGCAAAACAAAAATTTATTTTGCATTCTCTTGTTCACCATATTAGGGAAGGCTGGAAATTTCTGCAACGCTGCACCATCACCTGACCACCCTTAATCCAAAGTCCCATACCTTGAAAAATTGACTCACATGTGCTATCACTTCAGTATGCATGCACCTCAGGTCGAACAAATCGGCACTGGTTGTCCTTTGTTAGCGCTTTGACTATTTTCACAAACTGCTCAGCTTGGTTCATTCCGTTAGCAGTCTTGCCACGAGACCAGTACGTGCAATTCCGCTCTGTTCATCTCGCATGCCCGCTGTATCAACTCGTTCTGAGCACCAAGTGGGCTAGATTTTGGTGTACGGCTCAAATGCACACACGCACCTTTGCACTTGTGACTGTAGGTTGTACATGGTCAAACAAGGAGGGCAAAGGCGAAGATGAGGGGGCTTTAATGTGGGGTCGACACTCGGCATTATCCCCCCAAAACAGGATTCATTGCTTGCCTGCTGTCTACGCACTGTCCATGCCTGACATTGCTGGCATCGGCGGCTTGCAGCCACATTATGGCAACTGCAAATACTGTCTCCTTGTCTAACACAGCCACAAAAGGGCCAATGTATTTGTTTTTACAAACATCAATATAAAAGTAATGCATATTAGCAGAATATACTAGAAATCAAGACACTCAAGGAGACCATGAAGGCAAAATACAACTTTGTCCAATTCGAAAGAAAAATCGTTCAGTTGACTGGTTGTGGAGTTTAACGCGCCAAAGCGGCACCTAGGCTACGAGGCGCGCCATAGTGGAGGTGCTTTGGATTAATTTTGACCACCCAGGGACCCTTAATGTGCGCTGGAATCTCGACACGCGGGCATTTTCGCTTTTCACCTCCATCAGAAAAGTTTTACTGCATGCAGTATTAAAATTCTGCATGAACGAGTAGCCTCTTGTGCAGCGCTCCACTCGTCGACAGAGGAGCAAAGCGCCGAGCAAGGCAGGGAGAGACGCACCGAGGAGCTGCTGGAAGAGCTTCTTGCAGGGGCCGTCTTGGGGCAGCTCGGTGGCCAGCTGGCCTCGTATGTCTCGCTGCCACAGGTGGCCACCAAACTCCATCAGGAGGATGGCGAACCGACTGGGGCACCGGTGCTTCACCAGCACGTGGGGCAGGGACACCTGGGACGCGCATTGAAAGTCACCTCTCGAACTCGCATTCACTACAATACCACTGGCACTGAAGAACTTGAGCACCAGCACGTGTAACGGTTTTAACTGGAAGATGTGCTGGGTGAATGTTTATTCGACCAAAGGCTGCGAGGAACTTTTACGACAGCTGCATTCAGCTGGAACCCAATTTTAATGCCACAGCATTTTTTTAGCTACCTTGAGAGTTTACTGCATAATGTACGGATGCAAAAAATGTTTTTTTTTTTTAAGTTGTGCTGCTTTTTTCCCCCCTGAATTTGTATGAATGCTGTTTCTTTCCTTTTAAGAATTTTGCTCCACTTCGAGACTTCCCATATTCACCGGGGCAATAAATGTGTTACAGTATGTAGTTTGTTATAATCATTACATCATTTGTTTGTCCTTAAAGGGGGGAGGGGAAGCGAGCAAAGAATACAAATAACACCTTGGTGCAAGAATACAAATAATAAGCATATAAAACATAACATCTGGCTTTTGCAAAATAAAGACAATTGTCGCTTTTGAGATTACTAGTTGTGGTTATTTACTAAAATAGCCAGATAGTAGATCCCAAATTTTGTTAGGATTTATTTCAATACCAATCCAATTAATTCTGGTAAGTCGTTTCATTTAATAACGGTGTCCCACAAAAAAATAATTGTTAAATGCACAAGTCGATCCACGCAAGCACTGGATACTGGGGGAATCAAAGAGGCGACGTGACGTGTGGTTGGGTGGGAGTAATAGAGAACCGCACCAATTGGGAAAATTTTAATACAACTCATCAATAAAAATACCTGCAGACGAGCAATCTTGCGTCGAGTTGCAAAAGGCTGTAGTAGGAGAAATGATATCGCCACGAGAGTTACAGGTGAGAAAGCCAGAGCAGCTTCTAATCCTGTTTTTCAAGCACTGCAAGCCGGTGTCTTTGCTCAACACGGGTAGAGTTTGCAAAGTTACCTCAAGCTCCCCTGGCACTCTGGCTGCATGTGTCAGGGACAGCGCTGGGGGAAACGCACCTGAGCATGCACTAGTGCCGGCACAGAGACGGGGCAGAAACGCAGGTCTGGCTCAGCACCATTCAGGAGCAAGGTGCTGTAGCTGAGAAAATGCTGGTAGATGGCACTGATGTGGAGAGGGAGACCAGGCACACAGCCCAGGAGCCGCTGCTCAGACTCGGTCTCAGCGCCGGCCGCCAACAGAAGCTGCGAGAGGGCACGGTAGGGCATGCAGCTCTCTCGGAAGGCTCGTTTACAAGTGTTTGAAGTGTGTGGAAGAGGGTAGAGACAACCTTGCTCCCTTTTCCTTCCAACAGACGGGCCCTCAAGGCAAGTAAGGTTTGGCTGAACTTTGAAGGTCCATGCATAAGCTAGGAGCATGAATGTTTTGTGGTAAGATATCGTGAAATGCATATGGCTTATTGATGATTCATTTGCTCGATCATTTATAATTTTATACACTGGTAAAAAAAAAAACATCATGCGTGCAGTGATGTGTCGTTATATACCTTTGGTTCTACAAAATACCAGGAAGTTTAGCCATTACACGTACGTGTTTGAAGAAGAAGATGAAATAGTGTGACAAAATGAAAAGCGGTATTATGAATGCACTTCAAAGAAATCTGCGACACAGGGGAAGGGTGAATCTAGACTTAAAATGGATAGAAATTCCCAGACTAATGAATTATCACACGAAAGAGGCGTTTGCACGGGCTCTTGTGCGTTACCTTAATGCCTTCCACATATCCCATCTGTGCAGCTATGTAGAGTGGTGTGCTTCGATTTCCCGAGTCGCCATTGGGGTTGGCGCCAGCTTCTAACAGCGCGCGGGCGCATTCCGTGTGCTGCTTCTGGATGGCAATCAGGAGCGGCGTTTGCGCCTTGATGTCGGCCAAGTCCACCGCCGCATTCTGCTTCAAGAGGTAGCGGACGCAGTTGCTGTGGCCACCTGCGATCCGACCCGATGAAAAATAGCAAAAACACGCAACCAGAAACTTCGATCGTCAGTACCGAATCGTATTTCCCGTGAAAACATACTTCACGGTACACTGGTCGAAGACCGGCGAACGCAGTCGGCACAAATTGCATTCGGTGCTGATCGCAAGCATCCTCACGTAGACAAAATTTGCTTGTATTCGGCGCACATAAAACGCACCAATTTTAGTTCGGTGCATCAGTTGGCACAAAAATAACGTAGGTTTATGAACGCGAGTTCATTAATTGCCACGCTTCTTAATAGTTTCGCTTCATCATGCGTTGCTAGAAAGCACAGAACAAGTATTTAATTGCACCGATTTTATCAGCGATCGAAAAAAACCTTGGAGTTAATAATCAAGTACGCTAAAGGATCGTTAGTAGGCAGGCTTGCGCTAGTTGTGCTCCATTCCGCGCTTGGAATACTCACGTGTCACTGCTAACCGCAGAGGTGTAGCGCCGAAAGGTCGAACTCTCCGATTTATTTCCGAGGGGCAGGACTTGAGCAGCTCCTTGAGTTTGCTGACGGATCCTTCGTAGGCTGCGGCATGGATGCGGGTGTCTCCGTCTTGGCTGTCAATAATAAACTCCGATATGTCGCTCATGAAATCCCGCTCCCTTTTTCGAAAGTGGAACAACCAAGTACGGGCAGAGCGGATAACATAACCCGCGCGTCTTCTTGAATGGAAGTGGCGGAACCTTGCGGCATTGGTGCAAAAAGAAATTGAAACCGAAAACCAAGACACTTAATTGAGGTTTGTATAAAAACCTTGCAAAAAAGAAATATAAACTTTTACGGCGTTTTTCTTGCAGCAAAGAGGCTGCGTATGACTTGTAGAGCATACTTTTAGGCGTTTGTGTTTTCTTTGCGAGTTTCGAGCGGAATCGGCCGAATCGGCACCACCTGGTCGCAGCCCCATCCGTAGCCAGTGCGTCAAACATGGCGCGACATTTTAACTCATGAATGATGCTTTAAATTAACCATGTAGAAAACGAAACAGCTATTTGTTCCTTCATTAGAATTAAAACTGTTAGCATTGTTCTGCGTTCGCACTCCGGGTTGCGCACACACGCGTTTCAAACCCTCTTCCAATCTGACACCGGTAAGGTATTCTTTCTTGCATGACTTCCACTCTATACTTCCTCTTTTCGCAGTGTCTTGAGTGCCGTCCGACGGCTCTGTAAGCGTATGCTCCCGTGCCGTCCGGCCGGTCCGGCGCTTGAGCGGCTCCTGTACGGAGCTTTCAGCGCGCGGCCAGCATGGCGCCTTTGAGCTTCAGTCACCGATACGAAAAAAAAAAAAAAAAGTTTCTTACGACGCATCATCCAGCTCAAGATCGGACGCTCGCGGGTGGTTAGATAAGACGTTGTGTTAATGTATCCCTGTGAGCAAGCGAGCCGAAACCAAGGTGCAATGTGCGCTCACCCAGTGACTCGGGCGCTGGGAGTGTCGTGAGATGAGGCGGTGTTCGCACTTGCGACAAGAGACGATGCGGCTGCATTTAGCTACAGTGTAATTTAGCGGAACTTCCTCGGTGCTTCAACCGTTCGCAGTCAAAGAAAATTATATGTTACACGAACGCGACGAAAACAGGTAAAACTCACTCTAAAACACGTGCTACTAACTTGGCGAAAGCATTGCAGGTTGCGGGAGGAGTTGAAAATAACGAACTCAAGCAGACACTTTTCATCATATTATTGCGGGAAGAAATGCACACGTTAGCTTTCACGCCACAACACTTTGATACGGCCAGCAAAGTTTGCTTCTTTTCACAGACGCAGAAGTTCTGACACCTTCGCACTCCACGGTGTTTACCATAGAGTTTCATACAATGAAACTCTGTGCGTGTTTACTACTTGCCGATAGAGGTACCGAAAGGCTGCAAGTCAGCCCACGACTGGCTGTAGCAAAATACAGCTGGTCGTGAGTCAGCCTATCGTCCCGCTATCCATCTAGCTATATATGACAATTACTTGCTTTCGCAATTCAAACACGTTTCTCTACACTGAAGATTCCCACGCTGTTCGTTGCTCGATTGGTACATGTGTACGCTGAAGCCACTGACCAAAGAACCGGAGTGCACGGGACGCTGCTTGCCGGCCCAGAAGGCCTGCCTCAGCGGACTGGGCCAACTTTGGCCGGGCGGCGACTCGCCGCCGTTTGACATGGTAACAAAACAAACGTTTCGTTACCGGCTACGTCAGCCAACTCCGCAGCCATGATTGGCTATCTGGTTTTGCGATGTCGTCGTGCGACGAAGGACTTCGGTCCGAGAGCAATCGGCTCCGCTGTCGCAAAGCGTTGAAAAGCAACAGCCGGCTGGCTCATCGCTTTGTGACGCCGCGCGATGTGCTAAGTTGCCAGGGGATTAACCAGAGTGAGCGCACATTGCGCCTTGATTTCGGCTCGCTTGCTCACAGGGATACATTAACACAACGTCTTATATAACCACCCGCGAGCGTCCGATCTTGAGCTGGATGATGTGTCATTAGAAACTTCTTTTCTAAGACGACTGAAGCTCAAAGGCGCCATGCTGGAAGCGTGCTGAAAGCTCCGTACAGGAGCCGCTCAAGTGCCGGACCGGCCGGACAGCACGGGAGCATACATTTGCAGAGCCGTCGTACAGCACTGCAAAGCCCAGGTAAAGAGCCGTCGGACAGCACTCTAGACACTGCATTCTCTTTTACAGCGAAAAGCTATTAATAGCATCAATAGTGCCTTGTAAGGGGCCTACACAAATGGCTATAGTGATGAGCGTGACCAGGCGCGAGTACTACCGCATTTACTCGCGTAATGGTCGCACTTTTTGTTCCAACAATATGATGCAAATTTAGGGGTGCGTTCATTACACGAGGTAAATTTTTCGCGAGAAAAGTTTCAGTGCAGAAAACGCAAGTTGCAGGTCAGAATTTTTACGATAAGTCTCATGAAAATAATAAACATAACAAATAAAAACATAATAAAAACTCCACCGACCACCGAATGGCCACCGAGTGACGCAAAATGCAGTGTTTTCATTACGGAACGCGCCGGAACGAGTTAGCTGCGAGGTGAGAACAGGTCGACCAATAAGTGGCTGCTGCTGTCGCAGTGTGGGACATCAAGACACGGCTGCTCACGCAGCAAGCCGAGCGCGTTTTTTTTATATTTCTTGTAAGTACATTATGTGCATTTAGTGATAGTTTCTTCCGCACCAATAATGAACTCATGCTTGCCGATATCGCTAATATCATCAAGTCCGCGGCAATAACGCAGCCATGTCCGCTTTGAAAGAGGAGGAACCTAAGGTAAGCACGAACATCGTCATCTAGACTTGGCACACATGCGACATATGGCTGCGGCAAGTTCAGGGTGCGATCATTGAGCGGGAAATAAAAAAAGTCGTATTTTGACGACGAACTTGAGGGGTGCGATCATTACGCGAGTGCGATCATTATGCGAGTAAATACGGTAATGCCTAAGCATTTTTTGGCTACTTCCTTTCAAGATCTGTCCGTCCATCCGCGTACGTTGCGCTCCGAGGTCGTGTTGGTGAGAGTACCGATCGAGTTTTATGCGTATGATTGTGACTGTCGTAAGCCATTTGACTATGTTCAGTAGGTTTATGAGCGTTGTGCTTTAATGGGGGTCATATGAGGATGTATGACATTTACGTTATGATTACCACTGTGTTTATGACGTCAAGGTCACAAGAGTTCGCGAGTGATTCACGGAGATGAGTGGCTGACGGCTGTGCAGAGATGAGTGGCTGAAAAAATGCTCTTACACACCAACCAACAATTCTCACTGGTAGTTCCTGAAGGTGCCGTCAAAAGTAATCAGAACAAAATCTTGTAAATTTACAAGAATTTCTTCTTCCGGAAACTGCCTGGCTGCACTGGTGTGCGTTTAAAGGAGTCCTGCCTAATAGAAAAAGCTTCCTGTAAACCAGTAATGGCAGTCATAAAGCAAGCAAGACAAATATTTTGTGATATTCACCAATCCCTGTTCCAATTACTCATGACGCCACCTGTGCATCATGCTATCATTTTCCCCTGACGTTATCTGTGATATGAGGCTTTCAAAGGGGCCGTGAGGACAAAATTCAATTTAAAAGAATTCAATTTAACCCCATTCAACCCCATTCAATTTAAAAGAACTAGCTTTCGGTAACTCGCTTAGCCCTATTCCAATCACAAATTACGTTTTCGTTATTTAACTGAAAAAATGCGAGCAATATTGAAGAAACTCAAATCTCGCGCTGCAGTGACACAGTAGAGGCCAGCAATGAAAACGTACTTATCAGTGTGCTAACTTTCCAATGATACGATCAAACGGAACTGGAGGCCTACCACAATCGCGCAGTCATGTTTATTGCTGGTGCTTTTGGTCGGCAGCCGCCAATCGCACAAAAAAGATTCTGTGAAGTCCTGAGACTTTGCCAGACAGCAACTGGGCAGTCGCCACTGCTTCATCTGTTTTCCTTCATAATTCCATTATTTGTTTGAACTTCGCTATAAAATTGGTATCCGTGTTATCAGGCAAAGTAATTGAACAAACCGTATTTTGCCTTGGCTTTCCCAAGACATAAGCTCTTCCGGCGGCAGCCAGCCAAATGTTCGTTGGTCTAGTGCATGTTCATTGCATGCACAATAAACCGCAAAGAACAGAGTATGTGCACATTTCTTTCTCTGTAAAGTGGATGTACAGCAAGGGAAGTGAATTAAGGAAACTCCACCCACGATAGCCCCTCTTTCCTTCAGACCACTCTCAGCTTTATCTGCGCACAAGTATACACATGTTGAAGACAGATCCCCATTTTATATGACACACAAATTTAATTGACATGAGTAAGCATTATGAATCAGGGTTGTTTATTTTATTAGGCACATTAAAAATTTGCCTGTGAAAGACTAGAAATGCACATTGTAGTTCACATAAATGTGCACAGTGCCTCCGAATTTGCACTTTCTCTGAAACGCTTTTTTTAACAGGCGTGACAACACTGGCCATAATTATACATTCAAGGTTAATCAGCTTTCGGAGCCTCGTTCTTGCGCCTTTTGCTGCTTCCACGAAAT
The DNA here is from genome assembly GCA_013339765.2 of Haemaphysalis longicornis. Classification (NCBI taxonomy): domain Eukaryota; kingdom Metazoa; phylum Arthropoda; class Arachnida; order Ixodida; family Ixodidae; genus Haemaphysalis; species Haemaphysalis longicornis. The sequence goes on from CM023449.1 coordinate 262,220,573, forward strand.
GTAGAAAACGTCAGCGTAGGTCGACCCATCACACTCAGCTCATGCTCTTCAGGCTTGAACTTAATCTTCGAAGCTTGCATCCGACTGGCAGGCAGAGTTGTGTAGTCGGGAGAGGCTGATATGGCAAAGGAAAGAAGAGAAGACTTTACTGAATAATAGACTCCACTCCAAGTTGCGGCCTGCACCCATTTACCCCCCAATCTGTAAAAAATCAGCCAGAAACAGCTGTGCTATGTACCTACTACGTTCATGACGTTACGAACTTTCTCAACGGTGGTCACTAGAAGGGCCAAAGTGGAAGAACATAGTGCTGATGCAATTACGTATATTGATGCAAGCAACAAGTGGTTTCTTCTCAACAACAGTGCAATCAGTGAGCTTGTTTCAGTGAATTTGCAACAGCAAGAACTTTTATTTAGGCCATTGATAAGTGGCTGTCTGGGATAGGCAGAACACTTCAAAGTACAGTCTTCGTGACATGTTTGCAGCCCCTGGAACTTCCCGTTATTGCTGATAAAATTTACTGCAGCCACTGAGATACAATCAACGGGGTTGAAGGAACTACTGTCCTCCAGTGTTACTAGGGTTGCCGACAGCCACAGCAAGCTAACAGCAAAATTTTCAAGATTTTACTTCCACTGAAGTTGGACTCCTTGGGCTACAAAGTTTTGACAAAAACTGTACGTGGCAGCAGGTGCTTAGGTGCAAAGCAAGCAGAGATAGACATCAACACTTTGCTGGGGGTCATGCATTGCTATCAACTTCAATAGTCCAACACCAAAGTAATGCAAATACCACATGGAGCACTAGTTCATAGTTATGGTGTTATTAATGTGAGAACACACCACAACCACTGAGAAGCACTTAAATCTCAAGGCCTGATCCATGCCTGTAGATTCATGCACAAATGAAGAAGATTGATGGTAGGATTTCTAACTCAATGCGCTAGAGGTATTGACTGAAGCCCCTCTGTGCAGTATGGAGAGTGAAGTCGAGAGCATTATGATACTGCTCTCGGATTTAGTACAATAAGCATTCCAAGATACTTGAGAATATTCCTTCGGGCAGTGTGGGGAATGCTTGCACTTGGGGGCGTTGCCATGTGATTGAGAAGAGTGGAAGAAAATCCATCAAAGCACGGACGTACGCTGTGGCGAATTTGCGACTTACGGGGAGGCCCACCCTCGGAGCTGGTGACTGCATTGACGGGCGGCCATGAAGGATCGTTTGCCAGGTCCCGTTCCATCTTCTCGTACGCATGGCGAGGCCCCCTCCATTTGTGCAACACCGGCATCACGTAGTTAAATAAGAACTGCTGAACGAAGAACACCTGGAAGAAATGAGAAGACATGCCGCTGGAGTTCTGCGATTCGCAACGCTGCACTGGTTTCTTTGATGCATGTTGTCAAAACCAATATCTTAGCAGTCTACCTCATAAAAGAACGGCAGCAGCATACGAGTTGTCAGTTTTTGTGTTGCCTCTCATCTCCGGTACGGCTTAGCATTCAGTGCGTGCACGTACAAACTGGCATACAATTAGCATAGTAGTGCATCTGCAGCTTTCCTGAAGGGTCACAAAAGACGTGTCAAAAAACAAGGTGGTCCCTATGTCAGCACTGAAAAGGCAAATTTCAATGGCAGCAGTTGTTTAACTGTTTAACAAGCCCGGAAATTCCCGCAAGTGTTAAAACGGCCGGTACTGAAGCCCCTGTTGATTGTAGGGTTTAACGTGCCAACGCAACGCAGGCGATGAGATGCGCCGTAGTGGAAGGCTCCGGATTAATTTTGACCACCTGGGAATCTTTAACGTGCGCCAAAATCTCGAACACATGGGCGTTTTTGCTTTTCGCCTCCATCAGAAAAGCAACCGCCGCGGCCGGGAATCGAACCCACGTCCTCGTGCTCAGCAGCACAACGCCTTGGCCACTCAGCCACCGCGGCAGGTACCGCAGCCCCTGTTGGGTTTGCCACACTGCGACTCATGACATCACAAATCATGAAAGATGAAAGTTTACCGGCTTAACTTGATTAAAAGCTGCCATGTAGGCAACCTCAAGTGACCAGGCCGAAACTGGGCGATATGGTCATCCAATTAACCCAAGCCACGTGGTGAAAAAGAGAACACAAAGAAGTGATATTTGAGACAAAAAGGTCGAGCTCACCTCCCATAAGTATGAACAAACGAAATCCAGTAAGGATAGGACAAAGAGAAATGCATGAAATTCAAACTGCGGAGCTTCCTTGAACTGTAAGAAACAAGAAAAAGAACATGTAATTAACATATTTATTACAGGCCTCAGCAGCATGCTACATTTCATAGACGTAACATATATGCTTATGCTGTTAAAATTCTACTCAAACTAAATGTCAACAACGTGCGGCAAGGAGTGCAACAGTTCCCTGTAGCTTTATGTGCTTCCATTAATGCAAACTGCGCATGGAATTCTCTGGTATATAAAAAGGGCCTTCAGGAAAAACACTAGTCAAACTTTCTTTCAACTTATTAAAAATGGTCTGCACCAACACAAAGCAAAACTGATTCGGTCAAGCTCGTTTCCTTTTTTTTTAATTCCAATTAAACTACTCCATATTCAGCCATATATAGGCCAAACCCTCTTTTCAAAATGAGGAAATAGAAAAAGGAAGGCTGACCTAAAGCAAGGGTCAATTTATGGTGAGGTACAATTCTGAAAATACAAACTCTTTTTGTTTCAACACATAGGAGAGATCTGGGCTAGTTACTCTGAATCCATAACTGTGGTGTGAAGCACAATGAAATGAAGGAACGACTATTTGTACCAAAAAACACATAAACATGACCAACTACTACTGGCGACAATGATGAGACGTGCGCTTTGGACAACGACGGCTGATAAACGCCTTGTCTTGAAATGATCTCATTTCTCTGTCTGCATGTCAATGGCAAGTCAACATATATTTCGATCAAATTATATGAGGGCAAATACCGTAAAATACTAACAGGCTGCCAAGATGGTCACAACGCTCACTCACATTGATATAATTCCGTATGAACTCCGCCGGGTACAGTATGATATAGGAAACGACAATGAATTCCACAATGACGACTGCCAAGTACGCCTCTGAAAACAAAGCAACATTTGCCGGTTAACACCTCACCGATCTGCACTGTGCAGGGTTTTTAAACAATGACTTGCGTACTGTTTGACACGATGCTTTTCCTGAAGGGAGGTCCAGGTGAGAAGATAACTGCTGCAATCACGTAGGACATGCAGTTCACACTAAGAACTGCTGTTGCCACAAAGGACGGCGGAGGCGTGTGCACAAGGTTTCTGTCAAACACAAAGGGAACATACCTGCAAGCAAGGAAGCATTTCACCGTGACATCTGTGTTCTTTAATACACCAAGGAATGCGTGTACTTTACATAGCATGCACGAACCATGAAGGTGACGCTGATAATTTAAATTTAATAGTTCAAGTGTTTCTGTCATGACAGAATTCTGTAGCATGTTGCAACTACATAACACAATAACAGCTAGTCTGCACAAGCTTTGAACCTCTAACTGTAAATTCTACCCATATAAAATACTATTGCCTGACTACACTGCAGTACCGCATTGAGTAATTATTAATAACAAAAAGGAAGATGCTTGCCTAAGCAACTGGCCTGCTAAAGCTAAAACCTTGTGCATGCATTTTATTGTACAGGTTTTCACCTTGCACGATGCAGATGCAGAGAAAGCAGATCTTCAGGCAAAATGCCGATTTTTCTTGCAGTCCTTACTGTGCCTATACAAACTGACAGCACAAAGTAGGTGGCACTGCAGCACTTTAACCAGGCTTTAATTGTACCTTTGAATGCCTATTTGACATTTGTGCCCTATATTAGCTTAAAGGGCCTAAAAATTTGGTGCCCCTTCATCATTCACTTCACACCATTATTTTCTGGCAGTGCTATTTGTTCCAACAAACTTGATGAAAGTATTGTGGTTGCACATGGTATACAGCTCATGCACTGTGTATGAAGTGCAAAATATTTACCTAGATTTAGAAGTTACTTTGCTCTGAAAAAAAAAGGGGAAGGGGGGGGGGGACTAAAAGAGCCCTACGCTGCTACAAAGAAATCGAAATTCATTCCTTACGACTTGGAATTCACAAAATGTGGCTTTGTGAGGTTGAGTCCCGAGTCTGCTCTCAACAGAGCATCGTATCAGACTGTAGGAACGCTTTAATGCTATTCACACAATACGGCTATATTTTGGCGCATCAAAGGCCGCAAGACAAGCTTGCGCAAAAGACGTCAACCTTCTACACTTACCATGACTGCTGGATGCAAAAGATGTAGGCTATGGAGTGAAAGGCAGTCTGTATAACAATAAAAGAAAATATGGAGAAGATGGACAGGACATCTGAGATGCTTTTAGCTGGAGCTGTCCTGGAGAGTACTGGGAATGGTCCGGTTGTTCCGACTAAGGAGGAAAAAGAAAAGAACAGCAGCGAGTCTAGTGCTATATACTGTGCCTTTAGGTGTGCCGCCAGCTCCACACTGCACTGTTATGAGTTGTGTACTCACAAATCATTGGAGGAAGAAGGCTGATGAAGATATCGATGAACACATACGCCCCTTCAGATGGCTTTTGTCCATCCTGTTGAGAAAACAAACATTCAAAATAAGCTGGCATCATTTTTATTCGCGTGTTAGTATTGTCGTTTTTATTCACGTGTTAGTATTGCCACACGTCAGTGCTGAGTGTCTGCTCTAGTTTCTTATAGCGCTTTCCATTGGGCGAACAGGAGCACTTCTAACTGCACCCAAAGTGCTCTCGCGAGTTCTGGCGTCTTCCAGTGGTCGGGCAGGAGCAGGGGCGTTGTGTTTCATTGGTCGATGAGGAGCACTTTTTTGGCGCCGAGAGCAGCCGAGAGCAGTTCTTGGTGCTCCGTCGCCAGCGGCGGAGTAACAGGGAACGCCGAGGAAGTCACATGACCTCTTTTGCATCACTTCTGGTTTTATCCCCGGGTGGCGGAGGAAAAATGGCGGAATCCAGCAGCCGCGGTAGTCGCTCAGTACGTACGGCAGCAGCTAAGCGCGGCCGTCTGGACAAGGAATTGCTGCTACTTTTAGATGATGAAAGCACCACCGATTCAAGCGCAAGCTCATCATCGGACAGCAGCAGCAGCGACAACGACGACGATTTGACATTGCATGAGTTTATGTTCGAGCACCTGTTCCCGCCGGAGGTGAGTACCGGTAAGATGCAGCTGTCATACACTTTCTTCTTAGGGACAATGGTAGGCTGCCATTCATTATATGAGAATGCCTGCCGAATGCACTCCACCCCATTCTTATCCTTCTAATTATCTCTGCCTCATGGTTGGGATCCGGGTCACAACTTGGCCTAAGTAGATATATTCGCTTACTACTTCCACGTCCTCGCCACCTATCTCAACCGCTGTCCTGTCCCGAGGTTATTGATTCATTACTTTAGTTTTCTGCATATTAATTTTCAGGCCCACGGTTCTACTCTGTTTTGTCCAGTGCGGTAAGCATGCTTTGCAATTCCTCCCCCGAGTTACTTAACAAGGCAACGTCATCAGCAAATCTGAGGTTACTCAGGTATTCTCCATTAACCCTTACTCCCACCTGTTCCCAATCCAATGTTCTGAATACTTCCTGTAAACATGCTGTGAATAACATTGGGGAGATTGTGTCTCCTTGTCTTACGCCCTTCCTTATAGGTATTTTACTGCTCTCCTTATGGAGGACGATGGTAGCTGTGGACCCATTGTAAATATCCTCTAGTATTCTTACATAATGCTCATCTACACCCTGGTTCTATAATGCCTGAATGACTGATGAGGTTTTGACCGAGTCAAATGCTTTCTCATAATCTATGAAGGCTATATATAGGGGTTCAGTATACTCAGCACACTTCTCTATCACCTGATTGATCGTGTGAATATGGTCCATTGTTGAATAGCCTTTATGGAACCCTGCTTGTTCTTTAGGTTGACTGAAATCTAAGGTTGCAGAAATTCTGTTAGCGATTACCTTGGTAAGTACCTTGTAGACGACTGACAGTAAGCTGATCGGCCTGTAATTTTTCAAGTCCTTCATGTCACCTTTCTTATGGATTAGGATAATGTTCGCGTTCTTCCAAGATTCCGGTACACTTGCGGTCATTAGGCATTGCGTATACAGGTTTGCCAGTTTTTCAAGTGCAATTTCTCCGCCATCCTTCAAGAGGTCTGCTGTTATCTGATCCTCACCAGGTGCTTTGCCCCCTTTCATTTCTTTCAAAGCCTTCCTTACTTCTTCGGTCGTTACTGGTGGGATGTCTATCTCCTCTGAACTACTTTCTCGTTCGGCATTATCCTGGATGTCCCGGCTACTGTGCAGATCCTTATAGAACTCGTGCCTTATATTAACATAAAGGGCCTAAAAATTCAGTGCCCCTTCATCATTCACTTCACACCATTATTTTCTGGCAGTGCTATTTGTTTCAACAAACTTGATGAAAGTATTGTGGTTGCACATGGTATAAGATGAGGTGCAAAATATTTACTGGGATTTCGAAGGTACTTTACTCTGGAAAAAAAAAGGCCAATAGAGCCCTACGCTGCTACTAAGAAATCTAAATTCATTCCTTATGACTTGAAATTGAGTTCTGAGTCTGCTCAAAACAGAGCGTCGTATCAGACTGTAGGAACGCTTTAACACCATTCACACAATACGGCTATATTTTGGCGCATCAAGGGCCACAAGACAAGCTTGTGCAAAAGACGTCCACCTTCTGCACTTACCATTGCTGTTGGATGCAAAAGACATAGGCTATGGAGTGAAAGGCAGTCTGTATAACAATAAAAGAAAATATGGAGAAGATGGACAGGACATCTGAGATGCTTTTAGCGGGAGCTGTCCTGGAGAGTACTGGGAATGGACCGGTTGTTCCAACTAAGGAGGGAAAAGAAAAGAACTGCAGTGAGTCCATTTGCTATATACTGCGCTTTCAGGTGTGCCACCAGCTTCACACTGTACTCACAAATCATTGGAGGAAGAAGGCTGATGAAGATATCGATGAACACATACGCCCCTTCAGATGGCTTTTGTCCATCCTGTTAAGAAAACAAAGATTTGAAATAAGCTGTCATTTTTATTCCCTTTCTAGTATTGTCACAAGTCACTGCTGAGTGTCTGCCCTAGTTTTTCAGTCAGCGGACGTGGCAGTTGCTTAATAAATGCATGGCTACAAAATCTAGCTGTTCATGCTCACACTTGACACATGCTTGAGAGCAACTACAGGTGCTCAAGCCCATGTCTAGAGACAGCAGCCATGCGCTTTATGGCCCCATCAATAGACCGCCCCTCAGGCCAGACCCAATGATCCAGCAGTGCCTAGCCACTGCATTCACATGTGGTGAGCCCCAGTTCAGGCTCCACCATCCATGCAGCATCAACAGAGTGCCTGGCACAGGACGAACATGCTTCTCTCACCCAGAAGAGAAACAGGGCTCCCACCAGGAGCACGAAGCAGTAGCAGACCATGTAGCGGAAGGCCCCAAACGTGGCCGCAAGGGTTGCACGGCCTTCCCTGAAACAGCAGCCAAGCGAATGGGGTCACCATGGGGAAGGTCAGGGGCCCTAGGTCATCGATTGCACAAATGCCACCCTTTTCGTGTGGCTTTCAAAGACTTCCTCATAAAAAGCTTGGCTAACAGTTTTTCTTGGGAGCATGGATTGTTTAATTAAGAGAACAAATGGGCACCAGTAAAAAAAAACTGTCAAGCAAGGGGGGGGGGTCATTGCTTTCATTTTCAATTTGCTCGTTTCTCGTTTTTTCAATGCTGGAAGGAGTTTGTGGAGTGCCACTCCTGTCTTTTGCATTAGGTCTCCAGGTGATACCCGGAAGTTCATTATGTGCCAACTGCAATTGCATGACAAAAGAATTGGGGCTCCCTCACATAAAGGTCAACAGAGGTCAAGCCGCACATTCCTACGAGTGACCTTTGCCCCAGTCATGGGGGCTTTTGGAACTGTTGTGGAGCAGGTTTTTTTCAAGAAAGAACAGTGTACAGGCTGAAATCTAGCTCACTGCTGATCATCGGAATGCCAATTGACTGTCTGACACCACAAAAATCCTCACTCTTTCCCTGCTCCTGTCACTTGTTTGTGAGACCAAAGGCCTGCCCGCTTGATGATTCTCCTCTGGTCCTTTTTTGACTCTGAAAATGCCCTGTGCTATCTGAGCACTTTGACAACAAGCAAGCAAACAAATAAATAGGGAATGTTCTTCATGGGGCTTTTGTTATTCTTCAAAAGTAACAGAAGCATATTCGTCAAGCTTTACACAAAATCTGAGGGAACAATGTTGCTCTAAATTTTGCCGGCCTATTTTAATAGTGCGCTCACCACACAAATTCAACTTGGCTTCAGATCCTCTCAACAATTCGGTAACAAGCAGCTACACGAAGTGGAAACTTGTACTGGGTCAATGCCACGAGTGCGCCTAACTGCCGTATAGCGTGGGAGACAGCAGCTTTGCTTGTGCAGTAATTACTTTCCTGCCATTCCTCATATTCGCCCTTCTCGCTGAGCCTCTGGCTAGTTCACACTTGGAGTGGTGGTCATGGCAGCAAATAAAGCCAGCATGACATGAGGCGCTTGTTAACTTTCCACTTCTTCACCTCCGGCTCTAAAGATGCATGCAGGACCACATCTATTTCTTTAGCCGGATGCTATCTTCTAAATAAATAAGAAATCGGCGCAGCTTGCACTAGTGGCGCAAGGCAGGAGAAACAGCCGAGCTGGCGGCCCATCTCCCTTCGTCGGAGACACGGCTGTTGCACCTCACATGGATTTCTGAACTTGGTGCTGAAAGTTTTCCATGACTGGCAGGCCCAGATCATTTTGTCAGCAGCCTTTCACATCTCTCCCAAAGTGGACCGCGTTAGCACGCACTAAAACCCGAGGCAACCGGCTATGCAAACCCGGCGTCTGTAGCGCGAATTCGGTGTCTGTGATCCCCACTTCAGGCGTTAATGCACATGAACTGACAAGGAGAACAGCACGTGAGAGATCACACCGTGAATGCTATGCAGAACGTTCTTGAAGGTCAAGCTGACCGATGCCAGGCACTCCTCACCAGGCTCACATTCGCGTGCGCTAGGTATTTTAGTGTGCAGCAGTTTGGTGCCTGCTACTGTAGTTTGACGGCGGCATTGTTTGCATTAATGAGCGAATGAAGGGAGAACAGACACCAGAAAGAAAACGGAGGAGGAAAGTGTGGCGAAAGTGTGAGGGGGCAGACAGTGTGCCAAGATGGCACAAGATGCTCCTCGGCGGTGACGCATGGCGAAAGTGTGAAGGGGAGGCGGTGAGACATGCTGGGTGGTAGCAAGATGACACCATAGCAGCATGTGCTGTCGTGTGCTCGACAATGATGCGTTCACTTCCTGAGATGCAGTTCACGGTACCTTTCCGAGATGCAGGTTGCAATGACTTCCTGAGACGCAGTTCGCGCCGCTGACGCAGAGGCTTACCATCGCTGACATTTGCGTGGGAAGTTAAAACACGATTTACAACAGCGTGCTCAGCGGTGGTGACACGCTGTGAGATAATGGCAGAGTAACTTGTGCCTCTATGCATTCGCTGATCATCGCTGATCACATGATCACTTCCTGAGTCGCAGCAGCTATGCACTGTGACCGAGAAGACTGCAGTACGCACTGTGCACAAATTTTGCATTAGGGAGTATAGATTGTCAGCCTTTTTTTTCTTGCTATTTTTTCTTGTAATATGCTTGATGGTGGAACAATTCTTAATTAAACAGCTCTGCTGTTAAAAAAACATGAGTCGCAAAGGCACACTTAGCACTCAGACGTCTAACTCCCTTTTTATCAAGCGGCATAGAGCACGCGGTTTTGCCTGGAGAAAAGTCATTCTAGGCCACTATAACTAAGGTAGTGCTTGCGCAACAAGTAAATATTGAGGTTACCATCACGAATGTAATGGCATCTAACCACAGGCAATCTAGTCCCTCGTCAGTCATCAGTGCTGTCCAGGTCCATCTTGTCCACCTCCACCTTGTAAGGAGTGAGTAGAAAGGACAGATGCGTGCACTGTTGCCGCCTCACCTGATCAGGTCAATCATGCACTGGATGTTCTGACGCTGTGCAGTGAAGGACGAGGCCACAGATGCTTCGGCCACGGACAGGGACACACCAGCGTGGGCGCCTTGAGGGCCCACAGTCGTTGGCTCCATCACCACACATGCCGACCTGGTGCCTGGCCACAGAACAAACCAATGTCACATCAGCTCATCAGACTGTGCCTCCATGCATAACAGAAAGAGTAAGCAGTGTAGATGAATTCTGAAGGTACATATATGCCTAACTCAATTGCACAAAATGAGTGGAAGCCTTAACATTTCCTGAATTGACATGGTGAAATCACTATGGCTATAGTGTCAGCGAAACAGAGCACTTGTACAGTTTGTTGGTTTGAGTGTTTGAATAAATTAGGTGCAGGGAAACTGTTACCCTACATCCTGAAGGGCTTCAATAAGTTGCAGCTTCTGTTCAGGCAGCATCCGGGCGAATACTTTGCCTTTGTGAGCAAGCTGCAAAAAACGGAAGCGGGAGACAGTTGCATTCATTTTTACGAAAAAGAAAGGCACCAAGCACATAAGTTCACACAAGAATAGACCGTCTGTGTCAAAGGGGCGGCTGCTCCATGAAAGGAATATAAGACTAGTAGCAGCCTAGAACGTGGAAGCACCATTATGAAAGGATCCAGAAAGCAGTTTTCTTGACAACAAATAAACTCAGAAACCTCATTACAGCAGCGCAATTCACTAAACTAAGCTTCACTGCAGTAGCTTTTCATAGAGAAAACACTCATGGCAAATTCTTCACGAATGCATTATTCAGCTCAAAAGGAGTTCGCACCTTCTTGAAGAGCGACCTGTCGTGAAGCCGGATCAGGTTGAATGTTCTGCCATCAACTGCCAGGTAGTATGTGTAGTCTGACAGCAGTGGCACGGCAATGTCCTGAAAGCACATGAAACAATGTTCTGTAAGTGTCACTGTACATGCCTTGATGCCCTCAATCGGTCGAAGGTGAGGTGAAATATAGGGGGGGGGGGGGGACATTTAGAGGCATTGCCAATATTTTTTTTTTTCGTATGCTTGATCAAATAATACATCTTTCAATATCTGGTTGAATCAAAATTTCAGCATTCAATAATTTGACACGGTGCCAGCGAGTGGTGAAGATTAGGACGCCTTTTTCCCCGCAAAAAATGTATGCGGCATGTGCGGGGCACGTTCCTTGTGTAAGACAAGTCTAGGCTCACTTTTGTTCTTTCTTTTTCTTCGTGATAACTTTTTTGTGTCTGTTGTAAGTGCCAGGGCTTGATCGCAAAACGTAATTGAAAACAAACAAACAAAAAAACAATGGTGACTATGTCGAACTACCTACTCTGAAACTTCTAAAGTGTGCAGTTAATTTTTTTCACCATTGATCTATTGCATTTTTTTTTTCTGCATAACTGGTAAGGGGAAAACTTTGCATGGGCTCCCTGCATTCAAATTCTCAGAAGTCACAACGTTGGATGGACAAAGATTTGTCCATATACCCAATGTTTGGAATGTGGTTCTCTGGCATTTCAAGGATTTAAATGAACAGAGTCTAGCCGTAAACCACCTCCACCCCCCTTCCCCCGGCAAACCCATAGCACTGGAGCAAAGTACCACTGCATGATCTAAAATGCATGCAAAAGCTTGCCCTTGAAATTGCACGTCATGCAACATAGTAAATCTGCTCAGTGGCTACTGCCGCATGGCTTACGTCGGCCGATGCCTTGTGGGGGATCTTTTCGCTCAGGCCAGGCAGCTTGATGTAGCTGTAGACTGCCTTGATGGTTCCATGCTGCGCGGCCTCCGCTTCCACCTGAATCACCGCGTCAGCTTCCTTGATCATGTTGCAGTCCCTGGCCACGGCCACGGCAGTCAACAGGTTATCACCTGACAGAAAGAGGGAGAAACATCAGCCCCAACTGTTCAAACTCAGGGTTTAACACAGCAGAGCTGCACGTCGGCTATGAGGCATGCTGCAGGTTGATTGAGACCACTTGGGGTCTTAAACATGCGCAAAAATCTCTGCACTGTCGGGTGATTTTTGTCTTTGCCAGAGATACAGACGCTATGGCCAGGAATCAAAGCTGCCTACCCTGTGCACACTATTAGTAGCCAGCATCCAGCAAACCTTAATATGTAGTTCAGCTAGAAGTAGTCACTCTGCACTCACTACACTCACTCTGGTCATTAAATTTCATAGTACAGCAAAAGCTCGTTAATTCAAACTCGGTTAATTCGAACTTCCGGTTTATTCAAACTCGCGACCTGGTCCCAGCACAGCCCTGTATATTTCAATGGGGGAAAACTCCCCATAATTTGAACTCGTCGGTATCCAGAACGGTTAATTAAAGGTATCCAGAACGGTTAATTTAAACTATGATTCCCTGGTTTCTATCCCTTATCACAGAAGAAGACGGCCCAGAGTGATTACAAGGTGTTGCAAATCCAAACCAAACCAAATTTACTAGAGATGCAAAACAATGAAACAGAAAAACAACAGAGTGGCACGCGCTACACTCCTGCAACAGCTTATTTCACTTCTACAAAGGGCGCGCGCCACCAGCGCCGGTGCTCCGGCACGTGCCATTATTATTTACGAAAACATTATATACGAAATCACCTACCCCCAAAACGTGTAGTAGCGCCTAATTAGCGACGAGTCCAGAAGTGGCTTCTTTGTCTTCTGCCCGCGCAGTGTGGCGCGATTTCCAATCATTCTAACGCCCGCCCGCTAATTCGAACTCCGCTCAATTTGAACAATGTTATGGTCCCTTTCGAGCGAATTAACAAGCTTTTACTGTACTATTGTTACATTGCATCTCATAACAATGGAAAACAACTCATGAGCACATGCAGGATCTCGTATACTAGCCTGTGGCCATGACGGTCTTGATGCAGGCGTCTTCAAGGGCAGCTATAGTTGATTCACTTTCAGGTTTCAGCTTGTTCTGAAGCACAATGAATCCTCTAAAATGCAGGTCATACTCAAGTTCTGCTCTGTAAAGAATGGAATGTCTTGCATTGCATACAGCTGGCACTTCAGGGTCGGTGTACAGTGCCACATTTGAGTCTCGGGGTATGGCCTTCTAGAGAAGCAACGAGTTTGCTCAAAGGAACAATATGGACCCGCACATGGCTTTACAAGCCTGCAGACCCATAACAGGAACACATGTTTGTGAGCCTTAAACTGGCCTACAGTCTTTCAAGTGATGATATTGAAGTTGCTCTAAGGTGCTTAAGGCAGGTAAAGAGGTTCTGTTGTTGAGACACAGGCCGCAGCAAAGAATATGCAATACTGAGCTGTTCGGAGAAAAAACAAAAATAAATCCTCACTGCATGGAAATGTCATGAGCTGCATTGTGCAGGAAAACTCAACTTTTGTAAACTCTCAAGTGAGACTAAAATTCCTGAGTGGTGTTTACCTTGGAAGCAAGTGCAATGCCTGATCCCAGGTGGTGTCATTGGGCAGCACTCTTGATGCCACAGCCAGAATTCTTAGTCCATGCCTTGTGTAGCCCTCCAAGGTCTCCATGAAGTCTTCTGGAACTAAAAAAAAAAGCAGATGAGCTCCACACTGAACCCTCACTAGGATTTGCCGGAAGATGCATGGGTTAACAGGATGCTGCTGGTAGCTGCTAAGTTTCTGTGATGAGTTTGGTTGAAGATCTACCCAAATTACTGAAAATAATGCATTTATACAGAAACAGGAGACTACTTAGTCAGCACCACCGTTTCGACAGCTTCGCATTCCACCACACAATAATTACATGACTTGCCAACACAAAGCACAAACATGTAGCAATGGCACGGACCCTTGGACAGGAAAGATTTTCCACTGATGCAGTCATTAACCGTACCAGACTGTGGCACACACATCCTCTGGATCGTTTCCGGGGCGCCCTTGGAGTAGACGTGGAACAGAGTGCTGCCTGCGGCTGTAACGACCACCGTTGCCCTCTGGAGCTGGGACTCAAACGGGAACTGCCTCACAATCCCCAGGCTCGTGCCGCTCTGTGCAGAGAATGGGCAACAAACGCTCACTCACAAAAACACGGAGGCTTTGCTTCTGCTTGCCCATCCCACTGGCATTACAAAAACATCCCTGCGAGGCCGTGATCAGCCACACATTGCAATGTGAGCACTCACAAATAGACCCTCAGAGGTGCTCCTCTTCAACTCCTGATTGTAATTTTTGCTGCTTCTGCCCTTACCCTGTTCACTGTTTACTAAGTGATCATTTACTAAGTAATCATTTTCTCCACAATCTGAAAAACATGCATCTGTATTTAAAAATGTACGTACATGTTATTAGCTAACCTGCGAAACAATCTGAAAAATTTGTTGCGTCCATTTTCCTGGTTTTCCCATTATTCTCAAACACCGTTGTTACGGAGCAAATCATTTACAACTGGTGGTTATAATTTTGAATTTCAGCAGGGAAATTCAAAATGAGATCATGTTTCAAATGCTACATAATTTAGAACCAAGCAGCAGATTGCAAGAATAAAGCTTTCAAAATGCAACTGCAGTGAAACCCCCTTCATTTAGACTGCACTGCGGAAGGTAAGCAGGAGTAACAAAAATTGGGGGAGTTAAGGCAGCTCTCACCAGTCGTACATTTCTTGGCATCACAATACGGGCTGGTATCTGGTCGAATGGCACAGGCTCTCCAAGTTTGGGTTCCTCAAGTTTCTGTGGAGGCGGAACAGCAATGTACAGGAGCCGCATTGTACCACATTCCTAGCTCGTAAGAAACTACGATGACAGTGTACAACATTGCTTCAGCCAAAGGATGATGCCAGGGCAGAATTCCACGTGTCAAGCTTGATGCAAAGTACAATCCAATCAGGCCACATAACTGGGAGAGAAAAAGGCAGGGTACTCAGGGTAGTAATGCCTCAAGGCATTTCTCGTGCTATCTGAACACCAGACAGCTTGTACATACAGATTGGCTGATGTAATTAAAAACAAACACAAATTTGGGAGGATTCAGCCAGGGACCTAGCTCTGTCGCTATGTGGCCCTTGTAACAACGTGATGCCATCAAACTAGCTGTATCAGGAATTTGTGCTGCTGGATCTTGTTGAAATTTTGTTGAAATGTTGAGAGTTCAGTTGGGATCAAGTTGTCCAATTCTAGGAAATACAAACATGGGTTTGAGGTCCATTGTGCAAACTAAGTACGAAAGCCATGACCACGTTATAATGTAGGTGAAATGCTCTTACTAGGTTTTACTAAGTTAAATGGCAATAGCCTGACTTTAGGTTCTTGTTGGACCAGTGACATGCCACCATGTGGACAGGTTGTTTTTGTCTCCGTGTCATAAAAACGTTTTGTATGTCACAAGGTTTATTTATTTACTGAGTGGGTAATGTAGCATGTGACCTTTTGAATTGAAACTGCCCTGTAATGAAAGCATCATTTCTCACCAAAAAAGACTTCAGTCAAGTATGACCTGCTCCCAATCTGTCGAATCAAGCAAAGTTCTTTGTTGTCTTCAGTGTCCCTTTCAGTACTTTCACAAGTGTAGTGTACAACATCAAAACATAAATGCATGCCATGTGTGATACATTTGTCAATTAGTAATATGGTCTTGCGCCTAAAATGGCTCGCCGCTTGGTTAGCTGAGTGGGCGTAACAGCTGCTGTAAATAGGCAGTGGTCCTGAATTTGAGCCCAGGACAAGGAAGAAATTTTCTGAGAAAGCTGCGCCGTTTTTTGTAGCCATAAGGCTTCACTCCAAATGACTGCCACTTTTTCCTTCACCAAACTTACTCCATCTAAAGAAAGCAGTTTAGGAGAAGCACAGGCTTCTCCTAAGCTGGGCAACTAGGGCAGATTTCTGTCCGGCACGGGGCAAGAAAAATTTTACAGTGATAGTTAGGAGAGGAAGGGGAGCTTCGGGTCACCCTTAGTTTCAGTAATTTGAGCAGTTCTCTTTCTCCAGATATGGTGCAGTGGGAGGGGGCAGGGGTGGTAAGCACCCGAGTACAATACTTGTTGCATCCACCGCACCAGAGCGAGCGCCCTGCCGTCCACACTCACCCAGTCGATGGTCTGCAGCGTCTTGACGTCCATGTCGTAGCCCACCAGCTCGTCGTCCATGATGTGCAGAGAATGGCAGGTCGCCAGGGCAACAAGCATGGGCCCATACGGGAGGACCTCGAGGTTGTGCACTGCTGGCTGCAACCTTCAGGAAGGGGAAGACCACTACACTCGCTATAGATGCATGTCGCCAAACAAGCAGGTTGGAGCAATGGGGCTACAACTCTAAATGAACCCCAGTCCGGACACTATTTTTCAGCACACTTTTGTTTAACCCAGAAATGTCAACAATATTGTGCCAATTATTCCTTTTTTAATGTGGAAGCCTTGAGCATAAAAAGGTTTCTTGCTTTTCTTTTTCGCAATTTCTGTGAAGTCAGCTGGCACGCTTAATGCGACAAATGCATGTAACGTTAAAGCAATGTAAAAGTGCTAAAAATGTGAGTGATGTGGCACACATGCAAATTCAAGTTTCAAACATGCTGTAATGTGTGAGGGCTGGCAACGAATGATGCAGCATGCCAGGTGCACCCACTAATCCATTTTAGAAACTTATCTTACGTAATCGAACTAGTTGCACGGAGCGTCGATGTAGGCCAGTTGGTCACGGTTGTGAACCATTATTACTTAGTGAACGAGAAAACAGGACGTAAGTTGCACAGGTTGTAAGCTTCATCTGTCAAATGTAGCTCTTTGATCTTGCTCGATCACCTGTGCTCGAAAATGAATGCAAACTTGTTTAGCTGCCTTGTTCATCACAGGAAATTTAGCCTGATAAGCCTGATAGTACCACAAGTGCTGGCATGCATCCCTGTACAATCGCTTTGCGCCTGCCTTTTAAACCTACAGCTAGAGCTGAGGGGTTGGCATCTCACTTACACAGCATTTTCACACGGAACAACTGCAGTTATGTCCAGGCAATCCTCAGTCAGCGTTCCCGTCTGCAAGAAATACAAAAGGTACAATTGAATAAAAATAAATGGATTTTGTGTTAAAATGATCTGATTTAGGCACACCTGAACTCATTTCAGCTAAGTGGCGATACAGGTAAAGAGAATCAATGCTTGGTGGCAATAAGCATTTACAACAAATACAAGTATGGTATTTTTAGGTGCATTGTGCCCTCTGCAGCCTCAAACAATAGGAGAAGAGGGACAATCACGGACATAGCACCAACTCAACTTAATTTGGTGATTTTACACTAAATAAAACATACATAAAGGCAGCAGAATGAAAAATGAGGCGTGAACTGCAGGTGCATTAATCTCTCAATAACCGAGATCGAATGACGTGTGTCTGTAATAACTATTTGTATTTTTCTAGCCTGTACACAGAGCCCCAAACCTGTGCTTCAAATCCAACACACAAAAGATGTGGTTAAATCCCCCCCCTCCCTCAATCCCCCCCCCTCCTGCACTAATCACTGGCACATAAAACACAGAGTAACTGAGATTTCATGAGCACACTCTCTTCAATGAAAGGCTGCGCCATGCAAGCAGTGACTCATGCTCTGTTTGAATGACTTGAAGCCTAATAATGCAGCTTGGCAATCAGCAGGCTGCCAGACGCCAGTGCTGTTGTTTGTTTTGTGCTTCACCTTGTCAAAGCAGACGACACTCAGGGCTCCACAAAAGTTGATGTAGTTGGAGTTGAGGCAGTAGATGCCGTTGCTCTTCAATCGCCTCTGGGCTGAGGCATTGATGCTGGTCAGGACAGCTGGCAGCAGGGGAGGCACCACAAAGGTGGCCACGTCAATGACGATGATGGCCACGTCACGAACAAATGCCTGGAATGCGTAATCATTATCAACTCGCCAGTATTGACAAAACACGCCAGAAACTCTTGGGCCAACAGGCGTAGAGTGCTTGCACCATACCAAGATACATTATACAGCAGGAAAACATTGCATGGGAGCGTCGCGTGAGAATGAGTTTAGTGCAGACTGGGACAGTGAAACCATACAATGCTAGACAGATCACCTAAAATGAAGTTCATGCAATGCTGGGTGAGTACTGTAGTACCTTTTTTGTAAAAGTGCAGTGTTATTTCAATTCTAATTTCTGTATTTTAATTGTAATTTAATTCCCCGTGTCTTCTACTGATTTTGCACAGACAATAATTGTGGTCTCGTTGGCATACATACTATTAATTGTGACTTTAGATGCAATGGAAGGCTTTAAGTTACAAGGAGAATAAAATAGGCCTTAGAGACCTAGCTGTACAAAATTTCCATTGAGGTTTCTAAAGGTTAAAAGATGAGATCTGCAACTAAAACATACTGCCTGCGGCTGCACAAGTAACAGGAAAAATTCATTGTGCAATTAGATATTAGAGCTTAAAAAAGCAAAGGTTTTATAAGGGAATGATGGCATTCTCTTGCATACCAATGCAGAAAAACACCCAGTTTTTTATTTTTTAGTGTACAACAGTTACATTTTATGAATATTTTACGAGAGCTATATCTCTTAGCAGAACACCCCTTAGAATTGACGAATAGGCTGTCACATTTAAAGCTTTATACCAAGAACCTTAATTCTGTTGGCTAAGCTTGCAGTTTTAGAGCTTGCAGTTTTGGAGATACATTATAACAACCTCATGTTTGTGATGTATGTATTATTAATCTTGTTTTTGCATAGTAACTTTGCCTGCAGTTTGGTTCCCGACTGCCCAGACAAAAGAAACGTGGGGGGTTTCATACAAGTGTAATTGGAAGAATCCTATAAAAATTCATTCCCGTGTTCCTTTCTGGTTATCCAAACTAGGATAAATGTACATGCATAAAAAGTGATCCCTTACATCAAGGCTCTTGAATATAATGCCAGTGTATATCATTGCTGGTATACCTGGAAATAAAAACAAAATGGGCCAGTGAATAAGTGAGCTCAACATGCACGGCACTATAGAGTGAGGGGAAGCAGAATGAAGTCTACGAACCAAGGATAAGAAATATCACCATTGACTTCATCACGTCTGCATGGAGCTTGAAGTGTACTGGCTTTGGGAACAAAATCGTCCGCACAAGTTCCCCCTTCATGGTGTTGAACCCTGCAAATGTGCACAATCAGCTTTGTCTAGATACAACTGGCCTGCTTTGTCAAGATGACAGCTCTGGAAGAGTACAACTCTAAATATATTGCAAAGACCTTTTATTTACGTGTCACATAAAGAACTCCGCATGTCAGGTCATTTCTGTTACTGCACTTGATTGTTACTTGAAAATTACTTGATTGTTTCATTCACCCACAGCATATCAGCTCAGTGAGTTATTCCTGAGCTCCAGTTACACCGAGATATTGTGTTTTTTAATCCGTAGTTATTTCATTGGCCTTATTTTTTTCGCCTGGGTATGTAGAAGAAGGGACAGAGTTTCTCACCAGTCCTGTAGACTATAGCTTTCACGCCGCCATTGGCACTTCTTGAGTGCAAAACAGTTGTTCCACAGAAGAGCGTGTTTCTCTTGTTTGCAGTGCATGCATAGCCATCTTCTGAAGACACTGGGACCTTTGAGACTGGGAAGCTTTCGCCTGTAAGGAACAAGATAGGGCCAATGAATTGGACGCATTAATAGGGACCTATGCTAAGTGCACTAACAAGGGGTCGAACTAGACAATGCGGTGATTATTTTACTCAGGGGTTCCCAATTGTAAAAGTGCCTCGAACCATTTCTTGACATGCAGACATTCTGAGTGGTGCTGTCAAATCAATTTGCTCTTGTGCCTCAAGTTCTTCCGTTTTTTGTACGCATGGCTTTTTTAAGAGCTTCGTTATGCAATGAAGCCAAACTGATAACGTTTACTGCACACAGGCAGGAGGATCAGACTTTGTTTCTCTGCCAGGGCTTGACAAGTGAAAAAGGGACTTTGCTTTCCCTTCGTGGGATCGTCTTCAGGGCCCCATTTGAGAACATACGATCTTATTCGTGTAAGGCAAGGCACTTATCTGCACGTACCTGTGAGCATGCTTTCGTTGACGATGCAGTCACCAGTGATGAGGACAGCATCGCACTGCATGGTGTGGTGCTTCTCGGGAAGGACAATGACGTCCCCAGGCACAAGCTCCTTCGAGGATACGGTCACCTCTGCATGTGAACCAGGACATGAAGGCCGGAGAGTTTGAGAGGTTAAAGCAAAAGGAGGGGGCCGTGGAAGTGGGCGGGAAAAGCAGCATTTGAAACGGGACCGTGATGACAAAATACAAGCTCGTTTTCTTGTTGTTGTTTTTTAAGCTCAACTGCCACTTCAGAATAACACTAGTACTGCCAAGTATAGGACAAACTTCTAAGCTAGATAATAAGAAAAACAGATGAAAAAGTGGTGCACATCTGTCGGTATTTGTGATCCCATTTTGAGGCATTGAACTTGCTGACAAAGGTTCCTGCAAAAGCTGCTATAAAGGTACAGCAACTCTGTAAGAGAATGTAAAAATTATTGTTAGCATAAAGGCCCATACCAGAAGAATCTCGCACCACGATCACTGGTGACTCTGTGTGAACTGCTTCTTTTAGTGCCCTTGTTTGCTGGGGGGAGGGGGGGGAGAGAGAGAGAGAACAAAAGGAAAAGGTTGCATATTCAGACAGAAACCGCTTCAATCTTTGGGGCTCCCAGTTACGGCATAATGCTCCCTACTACATAGCTTCATGCATTCGTTACACAGCACTCACACAAGCATTCCCCTGAAAAATTTAGCCAAGTAACAAGGAGATCATTTACTTCCCACTTTTAGAACACATGTTAGCAGAGGCAGACAAACTGACAGAAAACGAAAAGAAAAATTCCTTTTTAGTGGAAACCAAGCAATAATGGCCATTTCTGTATCTTAACATTGTCAACTGACGCAGCATAGTGAGTTTAAAAAGTGAGAAGGGACTCACCTTCCTGGTCTGCCAGACTGACACGGTGACAGATATGACGGACAGCAGGATGACACAAACACCAAACTGGTAGTACAGCTGAATCATCCACACAATGACAATGAACAGCTGGTAGATGTAGAAGGGACTGAAGACCTGGAAAAGAGAACAAATGCGTCGTCAAAACGTCCAGACATGAAGGCACTGCTTTCATTCACTGTTGCTGGATCACTTTTACACTACAGTGAGTTGTCCTCAAAAGTGACTGTGGGGACCGAAAAGTTGCTGCAGTAATTTAAATGTCTTATTAAATACACCCATCACAAGCTATAACATAAAAACCAGATATTTGTATTAAAAAAAAAATCTGCCGCGGTGGCTCAGTGGCTAAGGCGTTGTGCTGCTGAGCACAAGGACGCGGGTTCGATTCTCAGCCACGGTGGCCGCTTTTCTGATGGAGGCGAAAAGCAAAAATCCCCGTGAGATCGAGATTTTGGCACACGTTAAAGATCCCCAGGTGGACAAAATTAATCCGGAGCCCTACACTACGGCTCACCTCATCGCCTGTGTAGCGTAGGCGCATTAAACCTTACAATTAGAATCAGTATTTGTATGAAAATAGTCCGTATAAAGTTGACGGTAGAATTAATTTGCTTGTGAGCTGTTAACAAAACTGCAAGCTAGCTACCATGAAATGACTACTGCTTGTAAATACGGTCAAAGTTTGATTCTTCAGTTATTGTCAAGCTCGTAAAATTTGGTGTCAAATCACTTGCAAGGCGTCTCTGCCTACCTCGTTGATGACAAGCTTGTAGATGGGTGTCATGTCTACCCGTAAGGAGTTCAGGCCGTACAGGCTCTGCTGGTACTCAACGTCAGCTCCAGACAGTCCTGCTGACATCGTGAGCAAGTCTTGGCTGTTATCTACTTCAAGCGCGCTTGGAAAACAAAATAAACAAACAAACAAAAACATGGTGCGCAGAGGGTTATATTTGGTGCCACATTAAAATGATACAGAGCTAGTAGGTCGGAGCTCGAAGGAATCAAGCATGGAACATGAAGCACTAGAAAAGTCTTCCTGTCCGATATTGCGAGCGAGTCAGACACTCTATTCACGCACCGTGTCAATCTGCTGGGCTGCCACTTCGTTCACCATAAGTAATGCGCACAAAACTTATAGGAATCTCTGGGTTCCGAAATACATAATAATGAGGTGTTATCACTGGGGGGAGGAATTAAATAAAGATGGTTATTTATTGTGGAATTTGCAGTACTGAAATATTCTTACTTTGGAGGTGAAACGAACAAGGTTTCACCATGCAAGAAATATAATTATAAATGGCTGACTGATTGATTGAGTATTTAAGTTATATATCACTTGCTTTTAATTTGCTTATTTATTCATTTGTATAATCTATTTGCTATCCCTTTCCTGTCAGGATAGTCTAAAAAGAATTTAAACTTTGCAGCTGGCACACTGACTAAATATGACACGAGATTCCTTCACAGTACTGAGGTAGAAGAAGCTTCAGCTAGTTCCCTATTTATGCCAACAGATTTAGTATGAACCAACAGCCTTCAGTACTTGCATATACCAATTGCATTCTTCACTTGTTATGCATACATGTGGTATCAGTACCCGAAAGGTAAAATGTTTCTAATTCTTGCCAGGCCAGGCATAACAGCTAAAATTGTAACTTTTGACTGGCCTACACAATTAAAAGCAGCTGGAATAACAGTATAGATGTCACCTCCATAAGCACCCAATAGTAGAAAAAAGCACTTAATGGCTGGTACTAACATTCATAGGGTGTAGCGTCAGCATAACAGTTCGCTCAGTTTTCTTAACGGCGAAGCTGTTTAGCAAATCGTTATTTTTAATGTCCGCCGATAAAGATAAGAAAATTCAGAGCACACCCACTTAGAGAGACTGGTCTACAATGCCGAGCCTATACCCACTAAGAGTGACTGGCTAAGAGTGGCCAAAACGAGCATACCCGCTTAGAGAGATTGGCCAAGACTGGCGAAAAAAAAAAACAGTGTTTGCCGTAATTGCGGCAACACTTGCTCGGAACGAGAAAGATTCCAGCGTTCACCGTAATCGTGGCAAAACTTGCACGGAACGACAAAGACATGTCATAGCGTACGCCCCCACAAGGTGATGTTTAATGATTACCACTTTCAAAAAATTGAAAGCAGCTCACACTTATAGCAACTATGTTGGAGTTAAGGTCGTTGCGACAGTGAAGAAGTAGCAAATCCGCTGCAGTTGGGGACTCAAATTTTCATGATGGTCGTGAAGGATGCGTACAGCTTTGCTGCCTTCGAGTCTTACGCGTTAGTGTGAGCTTCCTTCATTGTTTCTTCTTTTTTTTTTTCCCATTGTGCCATGGTTCATGGAAGGGCCACGAGGACAAATAAAAACTGTGCTTCATTCAAAAGAATTAGCCTTTGGTAACTCACTGAGCTCAATTCCAGCTTCAAAAAACATATTTTTAATAAAAAAAAATACAAGAAATGCTTGAAAAAAGCTTTCAGGTTTCACGCTACACGTCAGCAATGTTGTTTAATGGGAACCACTAAAAATGGAGTGGTCAGTGTGCTAACGACACTTTAGCATTGAAATGATATGATATAACGGGACACAGGCATCACTAGAATCGTACAGTCATACATTAAGTCCCTGTGATGCCACAAGGACCCGACGAGAAATCTGCTGATGAGTAGCCACCACTTTATTTGCTTTCTATACTATCTAGCTTAATTGTTTGAATTTTGCGTTAAAATTGCAATTATTGTTTTTTGGTCAGTACAGTCTTTCGAATGAACCCAATGTGCATTTATATTGTCTTCATGGCCACTTGCCCACAAAGGATGCACTGTAATTTTCTCAACGTTCAGCCTGAAATTATATCACACATACGTTCTCAACAATAAAAAGAGAAGAGAAAGAGAAACACCGCCACCATGGAATCTCCTCCTTTCCCTCGTTACTTCCAAAGCATGCAAGGAGAGAGCAACTGCGCAGTTGCAATTCACTGTCAGTGCACCACCAAAGGATGCATGTCTTACTCAAGCTTCACGAAGCGCTGCAGATCTACCTTCCAGATGTACTTGATGCGCTTGTTGTAGAAGTAACAGTAGTTGCAACCATCCTTCAGTGGCCGGCTGCCCTGGTGGACAGACTCGATGAACTCTTGAGAATACTTGTCCTGCAAGGCACAGCAGAACTTCGTGTCATGCAACGCTGACAAGGTATCCTGCAAACGCGCATCTTACGCAGGTTGTAAGGCATGTGAAAACGGCATTTGTAGTAGTAGCCTGTGCCTCAACTCATGGTATGGATGCTCTAAGTCAAGCTAAAACAAAGCCACAGTAGCTGAACCTCTTGCTGGACTAAACTCTTTGATGCCCAATGTTGCTCAGGAGCAGCAACTCAAACAATATTTTTTTCTCTCACACTTTGTATTTTTTTTTTTTTACATTTAATACCACCTGTTGACAGACAAAGGTTTCCGGACCTTCAAAAATTAATAAAGACAGGGCAATACTAAAAAAAGTCTTGTTTAGGCGTGTCACATCGAGCCTGCGATCTCAATGGGCTAGTGACATGTAAGCAAAATTGTGTAATTTGTTTTAATGCAAATGACAGCGATCCAAACTTTACGCTGTTGTCTTCATCTGAACCATAAGTCATGCTGATCAAGGTAGCTTTCTTGTTCAACTGATATGCATATGGTCAGCCAGTGCACATTGGGTCACTGTGTCCGTCCTAATATGAACCAAATTTTTTTCTGACTTGATATTTCTGATGTCCGAAGTTCTTTTAGATAATAAAAATGTGGCCACAATTTTAGGCAAAAAATTGAAATTTTGGGCATCAAAGGGTTAAAAAATAATTTTGGTTTTACTATCCCAAAGAGCTGCAAGAATATCCGTCAGCTTTATATGACAGTAAAGCAGCTGTGTACCATAGATTCTCTCTGCAAATGTAAGCCACATGATGATGAGTTAGGATCCTTACTTTGCGGTTGAGGGTGAAAGCCACGAACACTTTTTCAAGAGAGACATGACAGCTCTCCAAGCATCGACTGATAAGGTGCTTGTACATGGGGATGAGATGTGAGCGTACCTTCAGAAGAACCTTGTGTGCCTCATCAGGGTGGCACAACACGTGCGTCAGCCTGAGCAGAATGCTTCGTTTCCATGAGGCGAGTATTAGAGGAATGCCAGCTGAGAGGATGACCACAACCCAGCCAATGGCAGCCTTCCTGGGAGTCCATTTGTAGCTTTCCAATATCTGCAGCGCATGCAAAATGAGAGGTAGTCTCAAGTGTGTCCCAGGGCCCACCCATGTGTTGCCTTATAATTTCAGTAGCATGCATAGGAATCCCCTCACTGGTAAGACAGAAATAAATGTAAAAATTCCTTGTATGTCTGTTTGATCTCCTCTGTTAGATTATGGTACCGCCCACAGACAAATTCCGCAACAATCTCACTTAAAACAACAACAAAGATTATTATTGTTGTTGTTATTAATTTGTTTATAACAATGTGTTCTGGAAACAGCCAGTACACTGTTGTACTGGTACCCCCTCCCCCCCCATCAAAGAATAACATGAACCAAACTGTCATCAGCAAAACATTATTTTGTAATACAGACCAATGAAGTGAGAATGTGAAAAGGTCACCAAAGACATTAGAAACTTCTCCCATGAGGTTTCTATTATTGTCCAAGAGGTTCACAGTTTCTGCCGCTTTGCCAGTAAAACGAGAGTGAACGCACTGTCAGACGATCTCGTCATGCATAGCCCTGACTTTCGCACTACGTGGTTCGACCAATCGTGAGCATACAGCCCTTTGCAAAGGGCCCTGTACATCTGAACTCTGGTCTCCAAGCTTCGGACTGTGTTCTGTAAGTTTGTCTGGGTCACGGCCTTTCGCATTCTACAGCCGGTTGCTTTTCCAATGTAAACAGTCAAGAACATTCGATTTCTTGACAAAATTTCTCAGCATAAACATGCACATCCAAGTAAGTTTAAAAAGTTTATCAACTTGGTCATTAACAGAATGAAGCTACAGATCTGTGCTGAAGCATAATACTATGCTGGAAGTGCAAGGTGGCAGGAACATTTCGACAGCTATAGTACATACAGCAATGAGATACGAGGACCAGGATGAAACGTACTAGGACAAGCTAGCAGTATATCCGATAAAGAAACAGCCTGCCATGTTATAAAAGTAATGCTCTGAAGCATTATTACTAATGTTTATGCACCAATGTCTCTTTTCTAGACCACTGAAAGATAAAAAAAACCTGCCAAACAGGAACCTTTCTGTGTCACCTGGAAATATGTTCGTAGCATACAAAGCCATCATTCCAGTCTACGTTAGGAACACTAAACTGTCCAGACATTAGTAATTCAATGTCTCGGTAGGCACCAGCAACATCATCCAGTAAGGCAACACAGCGCTGAAATTCAGTGTGATATATGTATGGAAGAACATAAAAAGTGGGAACCAAAACAGTATTTTTGCCTCCACCGAGAACATGAACACACTGAACTTCTACCCAATAATGATACCAATTAATTGAATTATTAATTATTAATTAATTAATTGTGGGATTGTTAATTTGCACTGGGACAGCTAATGGTCCCTTGTACTGGCACATAAATGAAAAACATTAAAGAACTTAGAAATGTATACATTACATACAATAAAATGAACCAAACTGTCATGGTACAATATAGAAAATAATTTAGTAACGGGGATGATGCTGATAACAATTACAACAACCATAATAATTGCCAAATTTAGTCTGGATAGTTAATGCCAGCAGTGTATTAGATGGCTTTCAAGAAGTAAACTTTTTGTAGCTAAGCAATTAGCTGCAACAGAATAAGGTTTATGATTTTTGTTAAATGGAGTGTGGCGACGATAAACTGGCAGCTTCAGCGGCAAGTGATGTTGTCATTCATGCATATATCAACTGAACACGTTGTAAATAATTGCACTACATAAAATAAAACCTTGCTGTAACAGAATCAGGGTAGAATCAAAACGACTGCATTATAACTATTGCTTCAATACAGCTATTATTCGCATCTACTGCCAACATCAAAAATGAGAATTACAATTACTTCGTTGCAGCATGTAACGCACACTGCAACATTTCGACACGGTAGCTGTTGTTACTGGCCGTAAGTTCGCCGTTGCCGGAAAAAATGCGAAGAAAATACCGAGCGCTCGTAAGCGTGTGCCTCGCGGTGACCACTGAGCGTTCCCGCCACGTGCAGTAGCTTTAGCAAAAAAAAAAAAAAAACTCTAGTGCTGGTGCCAAGTGCTATTGCACATATCTAAAAAAAAGCTCTAGCGCTAATGCTAAAACTAAAATGACACCCTGCTTGGGAGAAGCCACCACGGCCGCCGCATTCTCTAGGAGTCATCATGGATAATTGGAGTGTGTGCCAATCCTTCCCGAGATGACTTGCAGATCCCGCCACCGCTGCCTCGAGTCGATGATGAAGAGCTGGTGGAAGTCTACAATGCTGAGGATGACTTTGTATCCACCACTCGCCTCGAAGACGACGATGCCCTCTTTGATGCATATGACGACGATTACTAGCACTGCAACTATGCAAATAAACAATGATACTGAAACATAACTATGTGTCTGGCAATGCTCACCTACCACAGTTCTGCCGTTCAAGCCATAACTATGTGTCTGGCAACGTTCACTTACACAGCTCTGCCATTTCGAAGTCTTGCGCGTGAGTGCAAACTTTCCTTTTTTTGTTGGTGTGGTGAAAGTACCAATAGCATAACAGCAAGTGATAAACTAATGCCTGGTTGTTGTTGGCGTCAAGGAGAAACACCCACAAATCAGGTATGATGTCTAGCACCACCATTCAAAATTGCAAGCTATACATGACATGGTAGGTGACCTGCTGCTAGCAATACAGTAACACTACAAAAGATGGGACATTCTGGCTTGGTTGCGCTAGTTAGTTAGATCTATCATCTAAAGGTATGATTACCTCAAGATGCATCACGAAGTTCACTAATTTCCCAACGATTACCTATTTTCAATCAATAATGGTCAAAGAAAAGGACACTAAAACTGAGTAAATATAAATTGATAAGCCATCTTGCTGTAAATAACTGAATGGAAAGAACAATAAGCTACTTAACTCACAAAAACAATGCATATTGAATGCCATGTTGGGTGAAGAATGCCTTTCATCCATGCAAACAAAATAGTTAACAGCAACTCAATCATGTTAACCTCCAAAAACGCACTGGTACCTCAGATAACGCAAGTACGTGTGGTTAAACATCCCACCCATTCAAGAGAACTCCACTTAGTACATACTGCAAACACTAGGACAAAATGCAACATAAGAAACATACCCATTCTTATCATAGCCTTAAAATAGCAGGATACAAATACCCTTGTAAAAGGAGAGTTGTAAAACAAGCCGTTAAAGAACAAAATCCACCCACTTACCATTTCATCCTCGTATCCCATATTAATCTTGTAAGCACTGGTTTTTCCCATGGTTACGTTTACACGTCAGGGGGTAAGAAATGTGTCACATCTCTGCCGGGCAACCTCTGTGAATGGCAGGGCCACCAATGCTTGGAGGCACTGAATGGGAGCTGGGAGAGGGGATAAACGGCCTTGTAGGTCAAAGATGTGGAGGGGGCCATTCAAAGCCTCCCCAGAGGATCTTTTGTGTTTCTCTTAGCAGCTCTTACTCACCCTTCGTCCTTTCAGGTCTGTGGGCGAGCTGCCAATAACAAATGTTTAGCATCCCAATATCATCAAAGTTTAATTCACGTAAATTTCCTACCATTTCTTTTTTATTTCACTGGGCACTGTTTTTTTTTTTTTCAACTGTTATTTGCTTTTGCTGAGCTTTCAGTTCTGTCACAAACAATTCACGCATTTAAGCTGTTATGACTGTGTATCACAGCTTGCAGCTAACAGTTTTTTTGTAGCCAATATCTTTATTGCTTTGCAAAGCTCATCAATAGAAGCATGCGAGTGTACTTTATGCATTATTTGCCTGCAAAATGCATAGCAATGTAAGAATACAAGTACGATGTCCTTGCATTATCTGGTATGCTCTGGCTCCAGAGTCAAAGCAACAAACTTTAACCATCAATCCCTTAAAGGGGATAGAGACCCGTCTTCAGAATCGCAAAAAAATCAAGTTAACACACTGTAAAATTGTGAGATACGCCCCTTTACCAAAACATAACCCACCTTGGACTCTAATATGTGTGAAGTTCCTTCAACACTTTTAATATTTCCCGATTTCTCCCTGAATAGGCCATCCCCTATTTTTACTAGATTGGTTGCTGTTTTTAGGTGGGGTATCTCTTTGTATTTCATAGTATAATCCTCATGTTCTCAGAATGTACTTGTAAAATACCATTGTGAATAGTTACAGAGCTGTCACACTACAGAGTCCTTTAAATGATTTTGGCCAACATTTCCTCCCATCTCTTCTTGTTTTTCAAAAACCAACTTTCCTTAGTACGACTTGATTGCTGGCTAGTTGGTTCATGACGTACGAAGGAATAAGTTTGCGCTAAAGACAAGGGCAAAGATAGAGAGGACAAGAAGAGCGATAAATTTTTTTGCCATAGGGACAACTGTTAACCACAGTATCTTCAGATATGCAGGCTGAACCTGTATCATTCTCGCTGCATTCGAAAGCTGATCAATTGGATAGTGCAATGAGTCTGTGGAAATGCAGCATTTGTTGGCACACGTGTAAAATATCCTATGCGTTCTTTGACTTTTATTAGCACCTTATACATGACATTCATATGACCATAATTTTTGCAGTGAGAAAGCTAAAATTACATCTTTGGTATAGTTGCACTCTTTGGTACTTATAGAACACAAAGACGTATAACGTAAGCTATTATTTAGTTCATAGCTAATCAAAACTCTGCGCGGAATGATGTGGCCTTACACCTCACATAACATCAAGCTTAAGCTGCATACAGAAAAACCAACCAAAGTTTGTTATTCTCAGCATGCCAAACGATGCTCTTCATGAAAACTTCAAGTAGATAGGTTAAAGTCACGAGAACAGCCCAAAGGCCAGGATGTCTCCTATTAAGCTCATAAATAGCTATTAAATGCAAATTAGTGTTTCTGAGCAATTTAGAATTGTATAAGCCGAAAGAGCAATCTCATAAGAGCCCAGTGCTTTCACTCCAAATTTGAAGATTGCATAGCGAGAAACACGAAGACGGGCACAATAAAATGTGGCACAGCTGTAAAATTACAGCGCTCCTTTTTAAAACAGACAGCATTGGGTGGCTTACTTGTTTGGTTTATGATCTGCACATATCTCCAGCCTGCCAATTCGTAATGGAACATGTGCTGCCAATAACCCTCACGTCACGGGCGACACCGCCCTGCCAGCTATCTGGTCGCAATCTACGCACGCGTTCTTATCTCTCCACTTTCGCACCCGAGTAACCTCTCCCGGCCTGTCTCCAAGGAGAACAAATGATAACGTCGTCAGTCAACAGATAGAACCACAATGCACTATAATAAGCTCGCCAGAACAGGTCGAGAGCATTACTTTTTGTCCCGCTTGCTTTTACTCCATCATGAGCCAAGCGGACGTCTTTATTCCTGTTTTATTTAGGTACTAGAATTGTAAAAATAATGCTAGCTTCAAGGATTACCTAGATGTAGGTCGAATCTTGTGAACAGCACAAGCTCATTCTCTATCTTTTGGTTGATGTTATTTGATGTGCTATTTCCTTTATTCATGTACGCTTCTTTATTTCTATTAGCCTTCACTACCTATGTACGATGCAAATGATCACAGCAGTTCGTTTTTTTTAGCATGAATATCAGAGTTCCTACACAGCATTAAATTTTCCATTAGTTCCCAAAATTTGGAGTGACACTAGCTTCAAGAACACAAAGAGAGTAGCTGATAGTGAGAATGTTTATTGCAAGTGTATTGATAAATTTTTTTAAAGCTATTAAAGTTAGTGCTGGTGGTCACTGCACATGATGCTCCCCGGTGAAGGATGATTTGTTGTCATGTGACTTCACTTGATTGCTCTTTGTCATCAGGACAGAGCAGGGCACCAACATCAGATGAAGACAAAATCTTCACGAGAGCTGGATCTCTGTGCCTTTTGATCTAAAAGAGAACAAACGAACTGAATAAGTAAAGTTCTGCTATATCAGGCAGCAACATTATTGAGTCCCAAGAACCAAGAAAACACAATAAGGCACAAGTGAAGGTTCCTCCTTAACCCATTTAAGTTTTTTTCTCTGGAGACAAGGATCGCAGTGGCAAAAAAGGAGACCAAATCGTAAAACATTGGCTGTGTGCACAACAACAACAAAACTGACTTTCATATCCCTCAAAACAAGCACCACGTTAGTTGTCTGGCTCCATGTTGCACTGTTCATAACGCTCAAGAAAAATATCATTCAATTATTTTTAAGTAGCCGACAGCATGATGAGCTTTGAGGAGGCAAGGCAAGGCAAAGCCATTTTATTGAGTCAGTGCTGATTGGTCATGTTAAGGGTTTATGTGAACGGTGACCTAGCAAGGACTCAGATTACTTGTAGCAGCGATCACTTGAAGCCCAGTTGTTGCGGCAAAAATCTCCAAAAACACGTATCACTTGGCGCTGTATTTCCCGAGGTTCCAAGTTCTGTTACCAAAAAGGAATACTGAACTCTCACCTGCTTCACACTGAAATCTCCGCATCCTCTGAGGAACTTGACGTCCGTGCCCTGATGTGGGAGCCGGTAGAGGTGGCACAGTTCCCTGGCGTCCCCTTCAGAGCAACAAAGCCAGCGGCCCAGTACGGCGAGAGGAAACTTGCAGTTCTGAGAGCTATACGCTGCCGTGAGAACCTGCAAGGCTGTCCTACACAAAGAAGAGCAATGCTCTGCAAACAGCCCCCCCTGGTGGAGGATTTCTCTTTAAATCGTAGTCTGACACTCTTTGTCAGGAACAAGCAGTGAGGAGCTTTCGTGTATACAGTGCAGCCACCTTGTAATAGCTCACGTTCTAAGGATGTTTCAAAACAAAAGGGGGGTGTGGTGCCTCAGATCTCAACATATGCACAGCAAATTTGCACTATTAACAATAAAAGGGGAACTATTTCAATATCCCAGTTTCTGTATTCACAGAAACAGTCTTTTATTTTTCTGAGTGGGAAATAGTATCATTCATACACCTCACCATGTCAAGGTAACAGTGCCTCAGAAAACAAAGTGAAGCTTCGGAGTACTTTTACAAACTAGATCACGAAAAAGACTTTCAATATCTAGACAGTTTTCTAACAAGGTTACGCTCTATGTGGCAGGATACCATTTGCACACACACACGTCACACAAATACGCACAATGAGTTAAAGAAAGCATTCTACGAAATTGACTAATAAATGAAAAGATATAAACTGCTGACCACAAACTTCTTCCATCAGATGAACACACTCCCAAGGACCCCTCAGTTTTGTCTTACTGGTATTCTGCGTAAAATTAATACTGAGAGCAGGACAAGTTGGTACACATTCACTGTTAACTACAGCCCAAAAAGAACGAGGATGGCCAAAGAAATGAACAACAAGGTGCTCTGTCTGTACCCTTAAGGGTTGTGCTGCTGAGCACGAGGATGCGGGTTCGATTCCCGGTCGCGGCGGCTTCTTTTCTGATGGAGGCAGAAAGCAAAAACGCCCGTGTGTACGAGATTTCAGCGCACATTAAAGATCCCCAGGTAGTCGAAATTAATCTGGAGCCCTCCACTATGGCGTGCCTCGTTGCCGCATTAAAGCCTACCATCAATCAATCAATAAGTCAATCAATGTACCCTTAGTGCTTGTCGTTTGTCTTCAATGCACTGTAGTTCACAGTTTTCAACACAAAAGCCAAAATCGCACCCAAGCTGATACGATGCAGCCACAAGTGAGCGCTCACTGGCCCAAAGTGCCTAATCACTAAACAAGAAATGCCTGCCTTCGGATAGCCTCCAGATGGGAGTACAGGGCACAGGCCAGGAGAGCAGGAAGAGACCGGTACGCTCTCAGCACTCTGACGAAATTCCCCTGCATGTGTGCTCGACTTGCGTCCAGGGAGGTCCTAACCAGCCTGTGGGCCCTGTCGAGGCAAAAGAATGAGTGCAGTAGATAGGCGATTCAGTGTAACAGGTGGGTGACTACTAAAAGTTGAAACCCTGCTATTTGACTGAAACCGACGTGGACAGCAGTTTCATCACAACCAAGTATTCTACGGTTTCAATCGCATGTGTTTTCACTGCTCATTTTCACAACAATGAAATTCTCATGAGGATGAAATTTTTTTGCCCTTTGCAATAGGCTTACTGTTGCGGAGCCAAGCTGTATGCTGTATTATAAACAAAAAGGTGTGAAGCACAGGTTTACAAAATGGCAATGGCGTGCGATCAGGTGAAGTGTCAGATGCCCACTAGCAACAGTGCAAAAAATCTGCTTGCAATCCTGATTACTTATCCTAGGGGCACCGAACTGCAGCTACAGGTAGGTCATGTTCTCCTCTGTATACCATTCACACAGATGTCAGTTGCGCATTTAGCTTGTTAAACACCCTGAAATTTAGAGCTTGTTAAACACCCTGCCTGCACCTGTTTCTATATAAAATTTCTCACCATAAAAAAAAAATTTCATGCTACACAAAGAGTTTAATCTCCTATTTGCCATTGCTTGTCATTGCTGTTAATAATAAAATAAACACAAAGGGAGCCCCAAGGCTTTTCCAGGAATCAATAGCTTAAACCAGGGACCCGCCACGGTGGTTCAGTGGCTAAGGCGTTGCGCTACTGAGCACGAGGTCGCGGGTTCGATTCCCGGCCGCGGCGGCCGCTTTTCTGATGGAGGCGAAAAGCAAAAACGCCCGTGTGTACGAGATTTCGGCGCACGTTAATGATCCCCAGGTGGTCAAAATTAATCCGGAGCCCTCCACTACGGCGTGCCTCATCGCCTCCGTTGTGTCGGCGCGTTAAACATCCACAATCAATCAATCAAATCAAGCTTAAACCAGGGGTCGGCAACCT
Source organism: Haemaphysalis longicornis (assembly GCA_013339765.2). Lineage (NCBI taxonomy): Eukaryota > Metazoa > Arthropoda > Arachnida > Ixodida > Ixodidae > Haemaphysalis > Haemaphysalis longicornis. The sequence continues at coordinate 262,254,673 of CM023449.1, forward strand.
TTTGAGGTGGAGGAGCGAGTTGCATGAAACCTACACGAAAGAGGGCCGTATGGCAAATCAAGCGTGGGGGGGAGAGTTACTTCGGAGGCAAAGAGAAAAAATCAGTCAAATTGACAATAATATTTGAAAATAATTGACAATAACCTGATTAAGTGTGATGTGGGACAATACAAACTGGAAGCCATCGATTCTTTGTCCTTGTCTCGCCTTCGAACCCCCTTTGAGGTAAAAACTGGCGTGTCGGTTTTCAGATAGAAGTGACAGGGTGAGGGGTGGGGGTTCCGATGTTGTGCTAGGAGCTGCAAAATACTGCACTGTGGGCCGCGTGTACAGGCCACGGTCCGCAGGTAGCCAACCCCTCACTTAATCGAGCACTGCTTGCCCACCACTGAAACAGTGTGACAGAGTGAGTAACTGGGATAATCAGCACAGGCCGTCTACATAAGCGTTAAAAAAAAAACAAAAAACGTGTAACTCCCCGTAGAAGAATGATCACCTCACTTCCTTTGGCAAGGCCAGAGCGTGGGCCAGGGCTTCAGGCGAGCCCAGGTTGTGCAGTAGGTAGACGGCCTCCATCTCCGGCCTGTTTGCGCACTCGCCCAGGGCGCAGCACCCCTGGTACTGAACCAGCAGACGCTTCAAGCACTCCTGCAGGTGCTGGCCGTTGATGTGTGGGTCGAAGGAGCTGATGTCCTCCTCAAAAGACCTGCACGCGGGCACACAATGTGTCCCCCACGCAATTACTTGGTGAATATGGCACCATCTGCATGAATTTGCATTTAGATCACAGCAGAAGCACCGGAAATTGTTCGTACAGCCTAGTTATTAGGCTAAGCCAGCGTGGCATAGTTATTTTCTCATCCAACACTGGGGGTGATCTAGCACGGCCATAAAGTCCTTAGTGTTCTCTGATCACTCATGGTGCAGAAATGCAAGCAAACTTTGCATACTGTTTGTTCAAGAAGTACAGAAGGTAATCTGAAGCTTGAAAAAAATTTACATGCTGCACTGACAGTTTAGGACATCCATTTCACTTTTAATCAAAGGTCTCATTCGCTGCTGAACATGTTTTAATTGTTTTTGACAAATATGGAATTATTTTTTGGAAACCCAAAGGTGCGTGTGTTTTACAAAAGAAAGAAACCATAAACATACCACGGAAAAACTTTTGCATTGCACTGATACAATCTGACCGTTTCTGGTGAGGGCAGGTTCGAAGTTAAAATGCTTAAAGCTAATCTTTCCAGTCCTGATTCATATGCACATCACCCCAATGGGAAAAGCTTTGGACCTTCACACTACCACTTTTCCCTGCTAGTTTTTCCATGTCTTTTCTTTTCTTTTTTTGGAGGGGAAGTAAAGGTATTCAGGGAGACTACACGAGTCAAACAAAACAAGTATCCACCATCCCACTTGGTTGTGGTAAAAATACAGCCTCTGTGACCTGCAAGCTTTTCCTTAAGTTTTTGCAATGCATAAGCAGCATCCTTTTTTTTTCACCTTCCAATATTAAGGACAGGGAAATCTATGTAGAGAACTTCTGACGAAAGGGCAGTTTATTGGAGTGTGCAACTTGCATAAATCTGTAAACGCAGCCACAGAATTTTTTTGCAAAAACGGCTGCTGTGTGTGGCAGTGCGACCTATACAATCATTTGGCTTATACTACAAAAAATGCGGTAATGCCACGCTAACACTGATCACTCTGACAGCACCTGAAAGCAGCATAGACATAGAAGCGGACTGCCTGCTCGAGTATCCGGACGCAGTCGCTGCCGCTGAGGTCCTGGATGGTCATGTCTTGACGCACAGCCCACAAACGGTCCCACACAAACTGATAAGAGTCAGCCCAGTTGGCGTCTGTGCTCGATGGGACAATCCTGCGATAAGCAATACAGGTGCCAAAGCATCCTTAGTATGCCCATTTGGTGAAGGCAGGGATACTCCGAACATTCTCGTGAAAAACAAAATTAAATAGTATGTGCAACACAATGGAACACGGATTGAACTGTCACGACAAATCAGAAAAACACAATTCCATCATACACAGCACTTACAAGTGCCCATTACAGGAGTAAAAAGTATGTCATTCGTGGTTTTACATGGGGCTGTAAGTTGATGCTAAAAAACAAGTTATCTTGTTCATGCTAAAAATGTAGTATAAGGGCAGCCTTACCACACTTTGACTTTAGACAAGGCAGCACTCCCGGGCAAAGCAGGAATGGTAATAGTGATAACTTGGTACAGTACAGGGTGAATCTGGCGCTGTAGTACATTAGGCATGCGCATCAGGTGGGCCGTGCTAGGCTTAATGGCTGTCTGCTATGCACCTTGAAGCACTTGCATGCTTTGTAGTACTATTAGAACTGCCAAATTATTACTGTTTGTCAACCAACAATGCAAATCCTTTGCCAATCGTGCCACTAGATAAACCTAATTATTAGGCACAACAACTGACACAACACGTATTGTGGGCGGGCCAGTTGGTACATATTTCTGAGATTAACAGCGTGAAAGAACGGGACAACAGAGGAGTAGCCTAACACAGCACTGTGTTAGTCTACTCTTCTGTTGTCCCGTTCTTTCACGCTGTTAATCTCAGAAACTGACACAAAGTGGTCACCACATAGTGACAGCGATTTATGACAGACGTCAGTAACGCATTGAAGAGTGCTGCTTTTTGCTTCGAGTCTCACAACAAGAAATGTTATTTTCAAAAGCCAGCCAAGAAAAGAGGTGTGTAGTGAGCAATACCGACCAATTAGGCTGGCCGAAAAGTTGGCCTACTAGCCGGCACCGGTTGCACTGCTTGTTACTTCGTATGGTTCAAGCTTATTAGGCTAGCACTCCAACAAAATGCACTTCCTTATTCAATGAAAGTGGTTGTGGCAGTGTTTAAATCAAATAGAAGGAGCTCACATGCGCATTAGGTAGGCTGTGGTCTTCAGCAAGACTGGCAATGGCCGAAGCTCCTCAGGGCTAGCCTCCCTCTGTCCAGCAGCGGACCGGGCAAACTGCTTGACCGCCTTGTTTCTGTCAGCCTTGGGCCTGCCGTTGGAGACATGTAGTGACTCGATAAAGTTCCATGCAGCGTGTGGTCTTTCAACCACGTGTGTATTCAAAGCGGCATATACGAGACAAGGTTATCAACCACAAAAATGCAGCCATACGGGTACTAAAGGAAGCTAACACTTTAGTGAAACCTTCGCAGCCGGTGAAAGGTCCATTCTCCTTTGATACCAAAGCTACCAAAGGCAGAACCACTTCAGGATAATCGCTTTAGTAATTGGAACAACCGTAAACAAAATTTCGCATATATTTATCTCACACGCAACGCAGAAGCTGATACGGCTATCGAAAAAGTGCAAGAATATGTGAAGACGTGTGCAAAGTAGGCATTCAAATGCCATTTGAAGAGTATGTAGAATGTGTGCATGTTTTAAGTGGTTGAGGAAGATGGAGGATTGACTTGAACGAAAGGCAGGAGCAGGCATACAGCTGTTGGGCTCGAGGTGTCTCTATAATTCTGACCCATTGGTCATACCCACACGACAGCAACGTGGCACCACCTGACAGGCTTGTCGTCACGTCACCGATGCCAGGTCTCTCCTTCCTGCCCTGTATTTGTCTGCACCTAAACAGTTGCGGTAATGGGTTTAAGCCCTGGGCATCCCCTAGGTACTTAGGTGAGTAAACAAAAAAAAAAACACATCTGTCCACCCTCGTGGTCCACTCAAATGTAACAAAGACCACTGGAATATCCCCAGGCTAGAGGAGAGATTGGCTTGGCCAGATTTTCACGCAACAACAAATTGAGATGTTTCGCTAACTTGCAGCAGCATTAGGACCTCCGACGTCAAGCTCGCTGATAGGCAGACGACTCCCGATAACACACCACGCCCCCATTTTATTGTTTTTGCCATTCGTCTTCAGACGGGCTTGGTCATCATACCTGGTATCACTTTCAGTGCCTTCAAGAACTTCGAAAGGGTGCAGTAATCGCTCTTTCTCGCGCCTGGAACAAAAGACTGTCCGTTAATAAAAATTCGTTCAGACAGGAGCGGCAACCAGACCGCGCAGAAAGAACGAAAGCCCCATTGCCTACCACTGACGTTCCGCCAGCGGGCACATATCTTGGCATGTGCCACGAAGAGGTGCTCGAGGAGCGTCGCTACCGCGGTCGCCACGTCCCGCTTCGGTTGCGTAGCCCGTGTGAGCACGCCTGCCGCAGAACGATTGTTGAGGAACGTCGCCACGCCCCGCTCCGTGTCTCTGGCCTCTGCGAGATCGCATAACTCTGGTCTAAACGCGGCCGAGTTTTTGTGCGGCGTTTCACCCTTTTCACCCGAATCGAGCGAAGCTTTCTGCAAGGCGGTGCTCGAAAGCTCGAGCGCGATCACGGTTTAAACGGTTTAAATGTGTCGAGTTTAACCGCGAGTGTCGTTCTAAAGGCAGAAAAGTAAGACTACAGAACAGCGTAGCGTGGAATAAAGAAGATATTACGATATTACATTTGTAAAGCAAGATTTAAAAGTCTAAAACGGCAAAAGGCGACCGCCAGCTCGGGCTTCGTACGCAGCCTCTGACGCGGCTACAAATATATGTAAGTAATATGTTGTCAATTTTTATCTTAGCAAATGAAAATTGTAAGAAACTCGATTTGGTGAAGAAAAGTAACACTTTCAGGTGACGTCACGAAAAACTTTCGATCTCAGTTTTTGTGCAAATAGCCCTGTGCCACCACCTTTTGCGCGCGCCTTTTTGCCTTGGCGTTTTGCATGATTTCCCTGATTTCCCCATCTCCCTGTTCTGTAATATCGGTAATACACCGTAAATGGCGATGAACTAACCAGTGAGTTATCCAAAAAGCGCGCCTGTCATAAAGCGTACTCAACGTCAAGGATGCGTTTTCGAATGGCGTCGCCGCATCAAGCAGTCTTCGTCGTGCAAGACGTTTGGCCGGGTTCTGGGCATGTCTGCGCCTAACTCTACACTGGTAAGCCACACAAGGGCACCCTGCCGCCGCCTATGTTTCTTGTTACGCCAGGACTTGCATCAATACCATGGAAACTTGCATTCCTCAACTACTTAATTATAGTTCGGCAAGGTCCTCGGAGGCGTTGCCAAATCACCCCCCTACCCGGCGACCCATGTCCGACGCTGGCTAGTCAGCGAAAGGAAGCGGTTTGTCCGGTTAGGTAAAATCAAGACCACAAGCTAGCAGCAGCACTGTGGAGGCTACATTGTTGTGAACAGTACGCCCACAGAGGGCGCCTAACGCACCATGAAGGTAGAGTTACTGTATATGCTCCCTACGGTATGCTCCCGTAGGGAGCATATACAGGAACTCTACATGAAGGGGGCCCTGAAAGTAAATTTCCCTCTCCCCTCTGGGCAGGGTGAACCGCAAGGCCCCAGCGCCTTTTGTCGCTTCCTTCGCGGTGAGTTAGGCGCCTTGAGAGGGTGGACAGTTGACAACAATGTAGCCTCCACAGTGCTGCGCCCAGCTTGTGGTATGAACTATAAGAGCCATAGGAGGCGAGGACTTGGCGCAGCGGCGCATAACAGCTATTCTACTGAATGCGTTCAGCCTGACGGGGCTTACCGGTTTGGTGCCACTTGCCGCGTCGGAGCCTATCAACTTGAATGTCAAAACGGAGCCTGACACGGATGTTTACGACGAGGAACTTGCACTGCTTCAAGCATTTCGCTACAAGTGTAAACGAGCTGATGGAGCGGCACCGCTTTTGACAGGATCGCCAGCTGCCGGGGAAGCTTGTCGAGGCGTATGCCGCTACACTGCGCGAGCTGGGCTCACCGTAAGCTATGTTTTCGCTGGTCGTACTGAGAAAGCCGCACGAGTCACCAGCTACTTGAAGGTGCAGCATGCCATCTGCTTTTTGAGGGAGCAAGCCTTGCTCTGATCCAGCGGTGGAGCTTGGCAAAAGGCTGACGGGCTTAGGAGGTGCTATGTTGGAACTGCGACAGTCGGACACTGCATTTGTGTACCGGTCACGAGGCAAATGGGAGTCGCCGGACAACCGGGAGAGCGAGCACACGTCTGAAGCGACAACTGCAATTTCTGTCTTCAACCTCAATCCTGACGACATGCGAGAGGAAAGTATATACGTGAGTATTGATGTCAGTAATACCAATCAACACAGGCTTGTCGGGCTCCCTGCTAAGGGAGGCGAGTTTTTAAGAACATTTCCCTGACTGCGTACTTGCGGATGCCGTACAGAACCTCTTACTTTGCATTAAAAAGGATACACCGTCTCGTCTACAAACAGATTCGCATCCTCCATTGCTGCTGGCGGCGAGTTTTCACACCTGTTCTGTGAACTTGGCCTGGTTGAGAGCTTCTTGCAACGCCGTCAAATTCAATTTTATCAGTATAGCCTGTAGCAGCGAAGCTACGAAGACTACAGCTTGCTCTGCACGACCATGTGCATGCTCAGTTGTGCCAGCTGGAACTGTCGGGCACCATAGAGCGAGTGGATGCTGCCGGATGGGCGTTGGCGATCTTCGTGCAGAAACCCGATGGGGCGGCACACCTGTGTTGTCCTCTGAGGCGTAAACATGATGGGAAGTTCAAAAATGGACCTCTGCTGCAGGTCTCACGCTGAATGAAGAATGTGTTCAGGATGTGGACCAAATATCCTTTTTGGGACATGTCAGTATTTAGGGCAGCAGTGGCCAAAGGTGCGCCAGTGTTGTGATCATCTTTGGGGCTTGCAAGGTATTGTTTCGTGCCACTATGCAGATGTTGTGGAACCACTGAGGAAATTCTTGTGCAAGGATGGAACGTTCATCTGAGAGCAAGCCACGCAGCATAGCTTTGATGCAGCCAAGTTAACATTACTGTCATCCAGCGTAATTCACGTTTGATCTAGAATTGCCTTTGGTTGTGACTACAGACAGCAGAAGGCAGGGAATGAGCTGCAGACGGCAGCTTTTGCATCCTAATCATTGACAGCTTCTGTACGTGAATTTTCCTTGGTGGAGAAGGGCCTCACGTGCCTCTTTGCATATGAACACTGGCACATTTATTTTTGGGGCTGGCGGTTCCTTCTTTGAACTGATCATCAGACATTGATGTCATTGGGAGGTGTCGGTAGGAGGCCGATTCAAATTGCCAGGTGGTCCATCCAACGTTTTTGTATTACAACTTTGACATTGTGTACCTGAGGCAATGTGGCAGCATCGTTGCCGATGCCGCATTCAGGCTAGCAGTCATTTCTGCAGCTGAGCCGAGGTTGGACGGGGAAGTGATGTTCGTGGTACTCTCTTGTATCAGCAAAGAACATCTTCAAGCAGCTGCCGCTGAGAATGCATCCTTGCAGACTGTGACCGAATACATTGCATCTGGGTGGTGACTCACCAAAAGACTTTCAGGTGCAGAGCTAATGCTGTTCCAGGAGGTGGAGGATGAACTGTCAGTGATAGACAATATTGTCGCTGGAGGGGACAGAACTGCGCCCACAACCTTTACGTCTGAGTTGCTGTTCATGTAAGACACACCTAGGAATCGCAAGAACGAAGCGCTTGGAAGAGAAATTCAGGCAGCCTAGAAAGGATATGAAAATGGAACATGCAGTGAGCCTTGGCAAAGGCTGGCTATTGACATTGTAGGCCCCCTCAACTTGCAACCGTCTGGCCCAGCATTCATAACTCTCATAAACTAGCACTTCAAGTGGCCAGGAGTTTACTTCGCCAATATGGTGATGTCAGAAGTGGTCAATGACCGTTCACGTGATGTTTTCAGCCATAAGGGCTACTCCAAGGAACCTGTCCCAGGTGCTGGACGCCAGTTCAAATGTTGCGTTTCAAAATTTCCATGAGCAAAAGGGCACCATGTATTGCCTCCCTGGTGTGTTACCATAGCTTGATGGTGACATTTAATAGCAGCCTGAAGTACTTCATCCAACTTCCTGCCTTGGAACAGTGATGTACCCAGCTGAATATCGTGGAATTTCAGTTGTGTTTGGGGGCAACCCCACATTCTACTACTGGAGTCTCTCCAGCTGCATTACCTCATCACTGCAAGCCCAGGATTTGCCTCGGCCTTGCGGGCATGTCGTCCATGGAGTTCCTATGACAGCCGGCCTTGGCTATGCGCCGGCTGCGTGCTTGTGTTTCGGCAAAGCAGACTTCATTGCAGACTCGTACCGATGAAAAGTAAGCGGCGAAGGCCCCAATGTTCCAGAAAGGGAATTACTTAGAAGTTCAGAAGTAGCAGGTATGGTGAAGGCGGCGCTACTTTACTATGCTCCAAAAGCAGCTAGGTCTAAGCTCTTTCAGAATGAAGGATGGGTGGACATAGATGGCGTCCAAGTTAGTACCTGTTCCAGAGGAGTGTCCTGCTGAAAGGAACCAGCAGTAATAGTGCATCTTGCCAACTGAGGAGGACCCAGACCCAGGTAATAGAAACAGCTCGCAACTGTAGCTGCTAGCAACAGCAACGCTTTCGAGGTCACCACATAACACTTCAAGTTCATTTAGACCCCCTGCCAATGACACAACAGTCAAGAGAACCACAAACGGTACTCACAGATTCCATTACAGTTCTGGCAATTGTATTTTTGGCATCCTCTTCCGTTCCCTACAATGAATGATTTGTTACATGTGCGATGTTTCCAGGTAACTGAGGTTGTGTATTGGCAACCTCTCGATCTGCTTTTCCGTAAATGACCCTCTGCTCACTGGCCGAGGGTATACAGACCCCCAACTGCAAATGAACACGTCTTTCCCTATGTTGCAACAAAAGCACGGTCATCACACTGCCGCAAGGCCTGCACGTGTTCTTATTTTGGGGGAGGGGGGTTGAAGCCCACCCCAGCTACGTCGCCCTGAGCTAGACTGCTTCACTGGAGAGGTTTTTATTTTTTGAGTTGTTGATCAACTCTACAGAAAAATGCATATCACAAACTGCTTGGCTAATAGCCAAAGCTAGTTTATGTTTATGGCTAGTTTATGGGCCTAGCCGAAGCTAGGCCCATTATGTATGTATAAAATACAGCAGCAAACATACAGGAGAGTAGAGCGGTGTTGAATTCATGCAATACAGAATAAACCAATGTGTTATAGAATGTTACACAGGGTAAATAGATTTTGTAAATAAAGTTTATATGATGCAATAAAGGTTTTCAAAGCAACATGTAGTCTGCACATCACTTGGTGTTGTATGATAAAACATGGTCAGTTTGTCCAATAGTTTGAAAAATAGGGACATACTATATGTTTGCGGCCCACTCAGACCGTTGCTTGGTAAAGGAGGGTTCATCTGTTGATCATAAGGTACATGCAGCATTATCAAGTCTGCAAAGGAAGATTTTGCCAGCTGGTGGTAGAGGAGGGACATCAAGTGTTCTCTCGGGAGTTGTGCCATGCCCGTATTCCATTCAGAGTACAAGCGAGGCACTTCTGATGAGATGCAAAGCACCAATTAAACGTACTGATATGCCGCACACCGTATCAAAGCCAACGTAAAAGGTACCAAGGCACTGTTTACAAAAAGAAGGCATAGAATATAGCTAACAGAGCATTGTACAGAAAAAACACATCATGATTGCTAGGAAAAAAATTTTAGCATTGCTGAGGTTCAAACCCAGGTCATTCACGTGAAAGTCCAGGATTCTTCCTGTAACCTACAGATTGCCAGTGGAGTTCTAGCAGTTGCTGAAAACAATGGGAGTGTTCCAAGCAATCCAGTAGATTGCACTGGGTGCATACAGTAACTCCCCCGCCACCCCTCTTTTTTTTTTCTCAATAACGTTTGTTCAGTCAAGTACAAGACTTCCAACTATCTTGAAATGAATTTTTTATTAATTTTTCATATTTAGGAATTGTACTAAAGGAAAATTCAGTCAGTAAAGGTGAATATATCACTTTTCAGCTGCTAAATGAGTGGCCTGGTTAGATGGTCTTGTTTCCAGGGACCCAGCCAATTCGGACATACGGATTGAGTGAAATGAATCTGCGAGGATGTGTTTATAGAACATAGCCAGGGGTTGTAGGTGATGCATGATTGAAGGCCAACTGCATTGAAATTTTAACTTGGCAAAACTAACCATGCAGTGTGTACCACAAAATCAGCTGAAGGGGCAACAGAAGTTTTAGTGCGACTTTCCTTTTATTTTGCGGGGTCCCACATGTAACCACCACACAAACACAAAGACGACGACACTACATGATGGTGACTTTTTAAGCCTTGAAGAATCGATGAGGGCATCCGGAATCCATCCAATGCATGCTCCAAGATGGTTACTGCTCCTGCGTCTCCATCTTGTCCTCCTCCTCCTGCTCCATCTCTTCATCCTCTTTCTTTTCCGTGAACTTTTCATACACCTGGGCCAGTGGCGTGATCACCACTCCTTCCAAGACGGTAGTCTCGGTGTCAACCTCTGCAACAGATGTGCAACAACAAGGTATTGGCTTATTTTTGGAGAAGCACAAATGTTCCTGAGATGTAAAAAAATGGTTAGGGTCAAAACTTGATTGACCCTGCTTTGCACCAGTCAATTCGCAGGCACATATCTCTCGTTTGTTTGGATAGAATACAAAAGCATTTGAGGTGGTGAGCAGTCACGCAGGTTAGCTAATGCCAAGGGTGTAGCGAGGGGGTATGTTTCGGTGTTGGAACACCCCCAAAATTACGCAAGCACACAGTCATAGTAACTTTTAGTACCATGCACTTCTCGAGTCAGAGCCTGCTCGTGCAGTCAAATGGTTTCTAGTGCTGGCTGAAAGTTAGTTGTGCAGGGAAGCTCGATTTATGGAGGGGTATTTCTTTTTCTTTTTTACAAATATTTGCCTAAAGCATAAACACTCCTGTAGTTCCAAAAATAATTTTCAAACAACAAAAACTAAACTTGTGATCACCGCCAAATTGTGCATGAATATTGTGTTTCTCTCCAGTGCACTGCATTCTTTTGTTTTTCTGGGGGGCAGGAGTTAGGGGGGTTAACATTTTCACGCCGCCATTTTGAATTATAGGGCAGTTCTGAAAAAGGGCCCCCTCCCTAAAATTCCTGTGCCATCCATCCTTAAGTCAAGGGGAGGGGGGGAAGCGCTGGTATTTTACAGAAGGTGCCACCATCAAAAAGAAAAAGAAAAAAAAAATACACGAGGCTTCAGACAGGCAACCATGACAGGCTGACATGCTCACTTCCAGACAGACACTAGGGGCATTTTTTTTACCTGAACTGGTGCAGATTAGTGCAGTGTCGTGCAGACCAGTGCAGAGTGCTACTGGGGATATCAATTAGTAAAAAAGTGAACATATGCTGCACTGCTTGCACCAGTGCAGCCAGTTAAGGTAAAAAAAATGCCTCTACTGATGACAATAATATAAAGTATGTCTGAGCATTTTAGAGTAGTATCTCTTGTTTGCATAAGAAAACGTAAATAGTACATTTTTTCTAGATCAGCCATTACTAGGAGCAAAGAATGTTTTTTTATACGAACAGAACGACTGCAAAAATACTCTCAGCTCGGCAGCCTTTAAGGGCAATCAGAAATGAACGCTGCATCCCATTGCAAAGCGAGTGGGAGAAAAAAACAAAACAAAAAGCAATGCGTACTTTCTGGTCCTCCGATACCCAGGATGCTTTTGTATCCACCATGCGAAAGAATGCGCAGCAGGTTCTGGGAGGTCAGGCAGACAAGATCCTGCAACAAGTGAAATGAACCCAGCCGATTTCACTCACATTTGGTGCGCCATGCAATGCGTCAACTTTGGTTTGCCATTCAGTAGAGAACCATTTGGCAGTTTAGATTAAATCTCCAGCCCTGCCTGACCTGCCTTGGCAGCTTGGGTTCAAGGCTTCAGGACACAAGACCCAACCACCCCTGACAGAACAACACACACACAAACTGGCTACACTTTCCAGGAATTTCTAAGCACTAGTTCTAGTTGCAATACAGATGCCAAGAAGTGTGAGACGATGTGAGATAGGTGCTGCATTTAACAGAACTGGAGGGCACTTGAGAGGGGTGCCTTTGAAGTTGCCCCCTACTCTTTTCCTCTGCACCTATTCTTAGTTGAAGGACTGATTGCAAAGAGTCTGCGCATGACTGTACAGCAGGGGTGAAAGAAGGGGGCACCCTCCTTTCGCCTCATAATTCTTGTCAGGCTGCAGACAGTCCACAATCATTGCACAGCCCCCGTAGATATTCCCTGTACAGCACCGCAAATGACATTTGGACATGCCACGACCCACAAACCCCCATTGGGGGGGGTGTGGCACCCACCTGCTGCTCGAGGCTCATGACTGTGTGCACTCGGAAGGTGCCCCCCTCGCACGGGTCCGGGATGCCAGCAGAGCCAGGCAGGAACAGGCCGGCCGCCAGCAGCTGCAGCACCCGCCTGGGCCACCAACGGAGGGGAGGGGGGAGAGCAGTGCTCAGCAAAACCACCTTGTCAACACCATTCTTCTGCGGGCTCCTTCCCACTCAGTCAAAGTGCACTGGGCCTGTTTGTGAGGCCCTAATAAGTGAAGTATGGGTGGGGAGGGGAGCCTTTGACAACGCATGGCCTAACATTCTAACAAGCAAATGATTAAAAGAAAGACAGCACCCGGTTGCTTGAAATGGTACGTAGCCATTATGCGCATATGTCCGTCTACATATTTGTGCACACAATCATCCGCATACAGTGGAATCTCAGGCTGGTTCCTGAAGAGACCGGCGAGATACGTAGCACTCGCTGAGAATGCCGCCTCCCCGATAGTCTTGTTCACGTGAAATGTTACACGTAACTATTTCTGGATGGTTAGTTTGTTCATTGCTTTGTCTTCCACCCTCATCATCCTCAACTAGTGACACCTATGAGCGTGTGGCAGAAGCTCCTCACGAGTAGCGCCCTGATTAATTGCGCATGCATTGATGTGTCTGATCACGTAGGTGGGCTCCTTGGATTGAGCACATCATGGCACTATAGAGAAAAAAAATCTCTGCCTTGCTTTGGCGGTTTCAAGCGTGCTATCCACTGTGGCAAAAAAGCAAGCAAGATTTTTTTCTGCATGCAAACAGTTAAAAGTGACAACGGCTGCATGCGGCTAGGACAACACTGGAGGATGAGCACGTAATTTTATTAAATTGCTCAAATTAAACAGGCATGGCACTGCAGTACACTGTCAATGCTAGGTGAACTCTCCTTAGCGATGTGCACAGGCTACCCTGTAAGCCAGATTGAAGCCGACCCATATACTATTTTGTTGGGCTGGATGACGCCCTCATTGGACCCAAAATCCTTGCAGCAAACAGTTTCAGGAGCTTTCTCAAGTGAAATGTATAGAAAATCAAGACATACCACAAGGAATCAAGGAAGAAAGGCCTGTCTGTCTGTCTGTGTGTTAACCGCATGATAGAGCACTAACACTTCTCAATTAGCAGTGGAAACAATTGCCTTGCTTTGCTTGATGCTCCATTCTTCATTTTTTTTCCTTTTGCTCTTGTACTACATTTATGTTCCATATAGTAATAATGGCCATGTAAATAAGGCTGCACTGACCAGCAGTGCCATCAATGGCAAAGGAGGTCATGCAGGGGTCAAATTTAGCCACGTGCAAGAATCCCTCACTTGCCAGCATATCGTCTGGGGACAATAGAACTTTTGCATTGCAGGTTGTTCTAAATCCAGTATTTCATTTCAGGGCACCTCCTGCTTGCACTTTACAGTACTACATTTTCAAACCTGATGCAAACACCCGGAATGAGCACTGGCTACACCTCCGCATCAGGCAAGCGTGTTCTCACAACGCCTTAGCAACATTCACTTATCCTAGTGCAAACTAGCGCATATATCCAATGCCAAGAGTGCCATGTGGGAAAAATTCGATGTCAGGGCGGACAGGGTAACACTAGCACCTGTTTGCCAGCTACAGTGCACCTTATGCAAGCGCTTCCTAGTTTACGGTTCAGCAAGACCTGGTACAACAGGCCTGCAGACTTACCCAAGCAAGTCTGCGGAAACCATTGCACTAGTATAAACGAACGTCACCGAGGTGAGGAGCAAGATCCAACTCGGTTCACCTAGCAACGTCATGAACAAATGTGCATCAAACCTCCCCCCTTTTCCCCCGCCTATTTTGTGTGCTGAAAGATTCTATACAAAAGGTTAGGTGATTCTGGGGCTTTTTTGTATAGTATCCAAGCATATCCTTGCGACTAGCTGGTGAAGGACGACGTGACAGTCATGAACTTCCTATTCGAAACTGGCGCTGCACAAAGCCCTTTTACAACTTGTTGGGGGACTAGTTTGTTTATGATTCTTGAATATATTTAGCACAGAAACCAAAGACGATAGACAAAAAAAGAGACAGGACAAGCGCTAGCAAAAACCAAAGGCGGTAGACAAGAGAAGAGACAGGACAAGCGCTATAGTAGCGCTTGTCCTGTCCCTTTTCTTGTCTACCATCTTTGGTTTTTGCGCTAAACATATTTGAGAAGCCCGTTCATCTTTTAGGCCAACCCTGCATAGCAAAAATAACAAAGACAATGACGAAGGCCCATTTCATTTTCTGGATACTTGACAAGGACAATAACCAGAAACTCCCTATTAAAAAATAGAATTCGAAACTGCTTTCACCTGAATGCAATGTTGATTGGCTGTGGCTGCCGGCTTGGATGAACCATGATAGCATAATGGGCCTGCAAGAAAAGCCACTTTTAGGGCACTGGAGTGCGGACACAAATCTTCCACTTATCAAAAAGGCAACGATGAACAACGAGGGCCCCATTTTCACAAGCACCGACCGTGTCCCCCACACAACTTGCCCTCCTTATTTTGACTCCCAGAAGTGAACAGCACTGCAGGAAGGCATCCTCACTGTCACTCCCATCAGTGGCCTTTGTGGTCATTACTGTTTTTACACCCGACAATGCAAAACGAATAGATATGTACCTATGTAATTATGTAATCTGACTAAATTACTATTATGCACACACTGTACCTACTGGACAGACACAGGCTCGTGAAGCACCTATGACATCTGCTTCAAGTTAAAATGCACATGCCAAGCAGACTTTGTCGAGCAATTTTTATGTAAGTTTGTGAGTACGACAAATCAGGGGCTTGCACTTACTCGGCCTAGTCGACAATTCGGGTCAACACGACTTCAATGCACGTGTAAATGGGACTTTTTCGGCACAAGCCCTAAAGGCACATAACCTCAAGTCAAACAGCCAACACATCAAGCTCACTCCTTATCCTGCTGATAATTGAGAGGCACCTTGAGCTTAGGCTATTGTGATAATTACAAAAGAAACTATTCAAGGGTTGGGAGCAGAGCGCCAGGTTTATGTAAAGATGAGAAAGAGGAATCTGCTCGCATGGTGGCCACCAGTGATTGTTCCTGTAATGTTTAAGGGGGCACATGGGTCTTTGGGACTGAAAAATTGCACCAAAAAGCATCTTTTTAGGTGTCACTTTTCTCTTGATTTGCAGTTTTTCGTCTGGAAATTCCATACACGGAACAGAACCATGTACTTATAAAAGCCATAGAGGCCCGATTTCAACAAAAAAATAACAATTTTCCCATAATTCCCCACTGTTTTGCCACGAGTGGTATCGCAGTAATAGGAAATTCTCGAGAAGTACATCCCAGCATGTAGTGCAGCTAGGAAGATAATTTCTTTCGCACTGTGAAGCTGAATGTTTAAACCATGCGATATAAAAGCATATTTTGTATTTTATGTTTCAGTAGTTGTTTAATTAGCATTATTCTCAATTGGTTAGCAGTAGTAGTTCAAACCTAGGCATTTAGAATTGATGTAAACATGTATGTGATTGCAAAACAAAAAACTGCTTCCCACATTTCATTCTCCACAACTTCTGGTATATATTCATGCCTTGCTGGTAATCTTTTGTTGAATAGTTGTTTCCTATTGTTCTCAGGAACAATCAAGGAAAATTTTTAATTAACTCAGGAACTAGTTACCTCACATCAAAACTAATTAGATATTTGAAATAAGCTAAAAAAACGCGTACCAGCAGGTCGATGATCCACGGCGTGAGTGGCTGGAAGCCCTCGAAGCGGTTGCGCAGATCTCGCAGAATGCGGATCAGAACCTTGATGCTCGAGTGGTGGGCGTTCTCCTCGAACCAGCGCGAGTGGCGAATGGCCGTCAGGTGGTTCTGCTGCAGCTTCTGCTTCACTGCACATCCACCACACGAACAGAACACTCGCACACCTCCTCATCCACCCGCCACTGCCCTGCCATTTTTTGCATGTGAACACGACACAAGTGAAACGATTTCAATGAGCAAACCCCTTCGTACAAGTCATTGGACAGAATTTTTGGGATGCACTGCAAAGGATGTACCTGTAACTTACAAAAAAAGGTAAACAAATCGTGCCCACCCCGCACAATGCTATTTCGGGGCATATTTTGATGTGCAGTAAGTAGTATTAAAGTTGGCACAGCACTGAAGTTATAACTACTGGAAAAAAAAGAAGCTGTCTCTAGGCAGCACGTCCCCCATCTAAAACTTACCGGCTTACTCCCATTAGTGCTTTTGTGCATTGGCCAAATCGTTTTGTGGGAGAAACCCCCCCAGTAACTTGTCTCGTCACCGAAAAGTCAAGCCCTGCTGTTACTTGCTTACAAAGTTGCAAACCACTAATATGTAAAAGCAAACGTGTCAAGAGGGATACAACAGAGTCGTCGCATTAGTCAATATTTCCAGCCAGACTGACCACAGTAGTCTCACGGCAGTGCGAGATCCAGCGCTTTCCCTTGCCCCCCATGCAGGTGCAAAATGAGCACATTCGGTTGACTCACAGTGCAGCTCTGGGTCCAGCTTGTGCAGGTTCTGAAGAATGGTACTGATCAGAATCCTGGCCGTGGCGCCATCTGGTGCCTTCAGGTCGAACCCGCCCTCCGTCATGACGTGGGTCAGTGCTGCACGAAGGGGCACACCACGGAGAAACTGCTCAGTCTCGTCACACCTCGCCAAAGCAGCTTGCACTGCTCGGGGGACTGGACTACAGACGCCCCAGTGATTTTGTCAGACTGCGCAGGTGCCCTACACTTACTGTAGCTGGGGTCTGCAGTTTTCACGTCTTCTAAAACCTTGTTTGCCAATGCCTGCACAGCTTCACCTGTAGGAGGATGCAGTGAGAATACAGTTAGAAAACAGAAAAAGAAGAGCGGGACAGAAGCCTGATTAAAAAAATATATGGTTTCATAGCAATGCAATGGCCATAGTAGCCCTGAGATCGCACTGAAAATTGGGCTGAAGTTAGATCAGTGTGACTTTTTATTCATTTATGCACATAAAACAAGAAGCAATGTTTTGAATTGGGAACAAAAGCTCACATTGCACAGTAAGAAAATGCAGTGCTTCATTGATACAAGTGACCCAACCCACGAAATGTCAAAAGGATACCATGCTTTCTCCCAAAAGGATACCATGCTTTCTCCCTATAGTGAAGCACAAGCAGTCATACACAATTCTAAAGCAGTCTTCACTTAAGCTTCACTAGGCATGTTTCTAATCCTAACATGTGCTACTGCTCTCACGGTGGAGACTATCTTGCCACAGCACCTGTTCACAACACTGTTCTGTTGCTTTCATAAATAGTTTTTTTTTCTCCCTAAGATGCGTACTACTTTACTTGCAGGGGTTTTAGTGCGAAGCGTTTTTCGGCACTAGTCCTGGTCTCGAAGGCCTATCTGGGTGTCTGGACAGGCCTCCTATCCCATGCTCTTGAACACGTCATAACATGCCGTGCAGGATATCTTTCCTAAAAGGATCCTTATCTGTAGGCGCCTTAATAGTGTGTCATACTCCCAAGCCAAAGAATTCTGTAATATTCTTTAAACAGTTTGAACTAGAGGAACCATGTGAAAGGTGTCTTTATTCAAAAGACTAAAAACATTTTATAATTTAAAACTTCCTGCACATGCTTAAAGGCTGCCCTAGTTCTAATTTTTGTGCACGTTTTGATGCTTTCCTACTTTATCCGAAGGACCCAGTAGGAACAGGTTCAATCTAGAAACAGTGGCAGAAATTCGCGAAATCCCTTACGACGAATCTTGCATGCAGAGGTACCATTTAAATCTACAAGTTAGGCAAAACTGAAATGCAATGCCTGTTCCTTTGCAAGTGGAAAGGGAACCTCTCTACCTCTCTGAAGGGCAAAAGCTAGACAGGCATGTAAGAATGTGCAAGGGCCTTGACAACTGCGTAATCAGCGAGTTGATTACAATGAGCATTTCAGTAGCTTTCCATAGAACAGCGCAAATAAATACCTGTAGGCAGAGTCTTCAAAATGACGACGACGTCTGCTACATTGTGGCCCACCATCATGGTGCCTTTCTTGAAGGAGCCCACTTGTCGCACTTCCTCAATTTGCTGAGGAAAAGAAGAAAACAATGATAAAGGACATGTTATGTTGCTTCATTTTCGAAGATTAAAGGGACCATGACGACAACACACAACTTAGCTTCATCCAAAACACTGAGCCCTTTGTACCTGCTGCAACCTTGTTTGACGGGAACGTTGCTGCTATCACTACTGAGAATTGAGAATGAAGTCTAACGGATATTTACTGGTCTATTTACTGCTGCGACTAATATACACATTACCACATTTAAATAACTTCAGCAGTGAAGTAATAGCATCATTTCGAACATCTAAAACAATGTCATGAGACAGTTCGATCATTTTCCCTGGCCCCTTAGAACATGCAAACTTGAATAGCATTAGCATTTCTAGCAATTGGAATAAATTAGACGGCACTTGGAATAAATTGGCTCGTTCCTGCATTAAATTGAGGGGAAACACCTGTACTAAGTTGAAAATTAGTACGTATACTGCGTATGCCACTTTTGCGAGGGAGTAAAAAGCCCAATTTAAGCATCCCCCTTTCAGATGAGAAGCGTAAGAGCCAGACACACGGATCACTGTAGGCCTAAGTAGCCTATTGTGATGACAACGTGGACGTACACAGGCATCGAGGCTCTTTGGTGCAACTGTCAGGTTGTCCAGCACGGCTTGAATCTTGGTCATGAGGTTCAGGATGGATGCCTGCTCCGTTGAGGTTGGCGTCAGATCCTGGTTCTTCTTCAGCAGGGCCTGCAAAGGAGGTTCCTCGTGCCACATTTTTGCAAGACCCACACACACACACGCACAAAAAACTGCTTACCTGAGTCAAGGCATTGTCATCGGGTGCTGGCTTAACCCTCTGAAACTGCTGTTCACACTGCACCACAGCAGGAACGGAAAAAACAAGTTAGAAAAGTGTCCCAGCAGGAACACATGCGTATGTTTGCATGGATTAAGTAAAGGCCGCCTTTTATTTTTAGCTAGAGTTTATTTGCTCATTACAGCTCGCACATAATGAACAGGGGCACGGTCTCCGACTTAACACATCTGCGACCCAAGGTCAGGCCCAGTGTGATGGCTTCGTTCTAGAGCATCTGTCCGCTGCGCCATTTTACTTTACGCACAAATAGTGCACGCAACATCGCAGCTAGGTTGCCATTATACTAAGAAATTTGCGTTTTAAATTTCGTGACAAATAAAAGTGTCTGAAATACTGGGTGCAACAAATGTGCGCAGCAAAAGTAAATCACTTGTGTTAACTCTAAACTGAACAAAGATCCCAAACTGATACTCCCAAAGCATATGGATGCTTGTTGTTTCATAGACTGCTACAGTACACCCCGCTTGGTCAAGCTAGTGTTTCGTACAACTCTGCCAGACTGGGTTTAGTATCTTAGTCACAGTAGAGTCCACTTCTACCCACTAAAGAATTCCATACAAGTTAACATGTTCACCTTTTTTTTTTTTTTGTGAGAGCAACAGCGAGCATTTCTCCCTCGAAATGGTTCTGCAATTGTCTGCCACATTGCCCTCACTAAATTCGTTTTAGGAGGAAATGGAGCCATGGCCTTCAAAGCATGCGTTTTTCTCTATCCAGTGATGGGCAATACATCCTTACGACTGCTCCCTGCCTTTATGGCCACCGAAACACGTAACCCCTTCTTTGATGCTGCTCCTTTCAGACACTGACAAGTTTTTCCAGTGGCAACCCAGCCCACGTGAAAAATTCTTTCATCTTCCTTTGTTTCAAATGCTTCTTTGTTCTAAAAATTCCGAATCAAGTTCGAAGGCGAAGCACTTACCACGTAAAAGTCAAACGGCAGGTGAGGAACAAACACCTTGGGCTTGAACATCCCTCCTGGACGGCCCGCACGACCCCTTCCTCGCATTCCTCCTCTCATGGTGATGCAAAGACCTGGGATGAAGCAATAAAACAAGGGCAGTGACTACCAACACTGGGATTAGGAGAAGGGAGGCATTTTATAACGCTTAAAGCAACGCTAATCACTCCTGCATTGAAGAATAAACGACTGAGCAACCTACAGGTGTTGTGAAATGGAAAACAAACACAAAAGAATGCGGAATCTAAGCAGACAGCGCCTTTTTACATATGCACGGCCGCACACATTGCAAACAGCTACCAGATGAAGATCACATCCTTCGTCAAATAGATAAATATGCAGGCCTCTTTTGTCACGTGAACCTTGTTTTGTTGTAATTTCACATACTCATGTCCCCGCTCATTCAGCTTGAAATGCAACATGGAGAAAAGGTAAGGGTTGCCTTGTTTATAGTGGGCTGGAGGCCTAAAAATGCATTTTTCTATTAAGTATTTTTGCGCAAGCCAGATTGTTGATTTGTCAAGTCGATTTTTACCTCTACTGTTACAACGAATATCAAATGTAACGAACTACTTTGCTGTCCCGATACTACTTCGTTAACGAGGTTCGACTGTATACTGTCATTACACTTCCCCCTATAGCTCTAATATACTTTGGTGGTCTCCCCAAAGTTGCATTTACAATGTCGTGCACATTTTTGAGCTGCCTGTACAGACCCCGTTTGATTCTTCACCAAAAGAGGTGCAGCACAGTCTTCAAATGATAGGACCACAGGAAGTGAACTGTGTACCTGCAGATTAGATATTTGTTCTTTCCTCAAAAGCCAGGCTGCTTACAAGGAACGACTATACGAGAATGCAAGCAGGCACTAAGGTGTAGGCATAACAGAATTTTAGTATAGCTGGGCAAAACTGCACAAAAAGTTTGACCGAGACGTGAAATGTTCATAGGCTGTGCACTGGTGCATGTTGCTGCTTGTCTTGGTTTCGCACAGCTTGGTTTTTGTGTCGTTATTCAGCAGCCGTAGTCCTATAATGTTTCGCATACAACATAATTGCTCAAACATTTGCACATTTAAGAAGCGAGCAACAAATGTCAGTGTAGAAGGGGCCCGATGGCAGTGTCTTGTAGCTGTCGCCCACTCCACTAATCCACGCGAACTATTGCCTTACACTTGTTGTGCTGCTCGCAAAATCGCTCCATGTGGTAACCCCTTAATTCTTCCGAGCTGTCGTCCATCTTGTGTGCTATAAACGCAGGATTTTCGGCTTACCAAGGTAACTAGTGCTTTCACATTTACTATAACATAAAAAACGCTAAGTGGCCTACCTTTTTTTTTTTTTTTTTTTCGCTGTGTCTACAATGCAGTTTATGCGACGTCTAGTCCCGTCATTTTGTGTAAGGCCTCATTTGGCACTACTTCATACTTTCAAAAGTCCATGGGGACTGCAAAAAAACTTCCAATTGACCGAATTTCCAATTGAACAAAAAGCACAAGAGCAGCACTGTTATTAGTCTGCAACACGTCTCCCTTCTTGGTTTTGTCCAAAATCTCAACTGTTGTCGCCAATTCGAGCGTACGACACGCTCTGATCGCTAAAATCATACTGAAGTGGCCACCGCGCAGACTGCTCACACGGCACTGTACGCCACAAACAAGATTGAGGACCTGAAAAGAGAGGAATGCGTACGCTGGCAAGAGTCTCAACTGAACTTCTGCTTTATGGACTGTGCGCTGCCTCAGTTGCAATGGCAGCGCACACAGTGCAGAGCACGGCGGTGTTTTGGCACTTCAAATTTCGAATTTTATCGAGAAATGACAGTCACTTCAATGCTTTTTATTTGAAATAACTTTCAATTAACCGACATAATAGGTTTTAGCTTCAAATTACCGAGCGATTTTTTCCCTTGAATTGCATGTAAAACTGCCGGGACAATAACATCACTTCCAATTAAGTGACAAATTATGCAGGGCTTTGCTTAACGTAATGTGACAACCAACCAACAGATCCGAGGGATCAAAGGTCTAAGAAACTAAATGCCATGAATAAAGCACAATTATCGAAACAACAAAAACTGAAGAAAATAAAACCCCACAAGAGCTGGACCCGAGCCTCGGCTTCTGGATCACGAAGCTAGCCGAGAAGTAACCGCTACACCATTACGCCAGACACTGTGTTAACACGCCAGACAAGCCCTAAAAATACGTAAAAATACGAATGCTGTCGGACGGAACTGCAGCCATAGCTGCAGCGCTGAGCTGGAGCGCGGTCCGAGACGGCACGCCAAACCAGTGCATTTTTTTTTTTTTTTTTTCCCTAGCGTGCGCGCGCAAGCACATGTTTTTGGCGTCAACCCGTACCACTCTTAACAGAAGATTGGAACTTTTTTTTTTTCAGAAGGAAAAGGGCACAATACTGCCTATTTCAGAGGCAGCATGGTTAATTTTAGTTCACTCTAGCATGGCCGAAACATCGAGGCGTAGCGCAGCAGGCCGCCTGCACAGCGGCGACACCGAATTAGACGCTTTTATTGAGCCACTCTCCTTAGAATGTCCCTGTAAGTTAAACACGCTCATTGGCCGGGATGTTTGAGTTAAGCGTATCATACGAAGTGCTTCACGTTGCCTGTGAAATTAACGTGTACATTTCGCGACGAAACGGCACAAGCGATCGCCATCGCCGGCCATCATGAGGAGTAACCAACACCGGGCCGGTGGGGAAGCTGGCTGAGAAATATTGACAGATTATTCACGCTAACTCTGTCTTAGTCATGCGATGGACAATGCTGACGACAGGACACACTACTTACCCCGAACGTAACCGCAGCTGACGAACACAAAGACCCAATGAAACGAATGTGAGCTGTGTGAGCGTCGTCGACTCTTGCGTCTGCCGGCTCCTGTGGATTGACTTTGGGCTACGTGGCCGACGTGGCTACCTGGCTTCTGTGGCACATTATATACAAGCAATGAATTCTGTTTTTAAGACACAAAAATACTCACTTTAAAAAATACAGAGGGTTCTAATATAGCAGTGCGTTTATTAACAACAAATGTTTCTTTTTTTGGATTGGCTTGACTGCATTTGTTTTATTAGTCTTTTTTTGGGTTATGGCCGATCTGGCGGTTTGTTTGAACCAAGGTTTGAACAGTATTGCGGATTGCGTACGCGCCGCACAGGTTTCTGCACATTGCTCATCAATGTTCTCAATCTCTGCAAACTAATTTTCAACTACTGATTGTTTACATTCATTTTGTTTACCTACGTGGTTTCGTTTGCTCCTTTTTTTGTTTGTATTGCGCAACACGCACTTCGGCATAAATGTTGTCTTTCAATTCCACGATATATGTATAAAATGCCTCTAGCATGCAGTACCCAAGCAAGCTTACTATTTTTGCCCGTGCCTAATTAGACCATAGAGTTAATACTACGGCTTATAGACGTTTGTCGCATATTAGAGTAGTAAAAAACTTTTATAATGTAGGCAAGGAAGTAAAAATGTCCCCAGGAAATTCGAAAGGCGCAAAAATAATTCTCGTGGCCCTGGAATTTCCCTCATGTCATTAGAAACAGCAAAAAAC
This sequence comes from Haemaphysalis longicornis, assembly GCA_013339765.2. NCBI lineage: Eukaryota > Metazoa > Arthropoda > Arachnida > Ixodida > Ixodidae > Haemaphysalis > Haemaphysalis longicornis. The sequence goes on from CM023449.1 coordinate 262,278,430, forward strand.
GCAATCCGCCAGTGGATAGATTGTAGGGAGAAAGTTTGGACATCCAAGGGAAAAAGAAAGTTGCAGATGTCATCTACGTTTAGATCTTAAGATGCATGACGCGCTAACATTACTCCGGCGTCGAGGAAGCGTTTTGGAACGGAGTTGCTGCATTTAGCATTTATGCTTTACAAGTACTGAAGTTCAGTGGCGAGAGCTAGGCTAGCGGCAATGATTCTAATCACGGCGGCGCAGGAAACTCAGGACATCTACGCTTGCGTTGCTTAAGATATCGGCTTGAAAAGGGACGGCTGAGGGGTGTTGGTCAGTTCGAGAGAGAAAGCAAGTGTCAAAGCTTAAAAGGGTTTATCGTGATAGCCTGACTGAACTTTTGGGTTTTATGTAAGACAGAGAGAGAGAAGTGTCTTTGTTGAGTAAAAGTTGTTGAAAGTTTGGGAAAAGGTAAAGTCACCAGACGTCCCGATTTAGGCGGGACACGTCCCGGTTTTGCGGCTGTGGTCCCGCTGTCCCGCAGCCTGCTTGTGGGATGGTGTTTTGTCCCGCTTTCGGCCGGAAATATGGAAAACGGGTATCAAGCGCAGTGTCACTAATGAACAGCTGTACGAATTAAAGAGCCGAAAGAAACCGTTTGAGAAACTTCAAGAAAAGAGTGCGCACGATGGAAGTAATAATAATAATAATAATAATATAATAATAATAATAATTTATTCACTGTACCTATGCAAATACATGATCCAGCCCGCATAAGCGTGTGGGGGTCGCTTGTGTGCGTGGCTGGGCAGCCCAGCGAATCACAGTTTGTGATTGAACATAATAAATATACATATAGCCATTTACAACCAAGTACTAGATTTCCAACATAAGAAAACAAGCTCGATAAACGAGAACACGAGTGGGAACATACAAGACATGCGAACACACTGCAATTAAGGAAGCTTCGCAAGAAAGGAAATAATACAATCGTTACATAAAGGAATGCAAGCTTGGTGTTCAAACACAGTAAGAATTACAAACGGAAGAATGGGAAACTTTATGCGTCTGTGCTCAACCACTGTCGAAGCAAGCGTTTCACTGTGGTGAAGTTAGGGATATTGGGGTCAAAGTGAGGCTTATTAAAATAAAATGGAATATAGAAGCGGCGACTTCTTTTACCGAAATTGGTGTACACACGAGGTAGGACGAATCGTTCAGTGTAACGTAGGAAGCCAGTGTAAGGAAGCCAGTGTTGTGTCTTCCTTGCTTAGTCCGAATGTCTGAGCTGCCTTGTTTAAGTTACAGTGTTCCCACAATCCGTGCAGCACACCCTTCTACGTTTGACGAACGCTGGGTGGACGTGCTTCAGCACTTATTCACTTATTCAGCAAATAACGCATCATTGCTCGTCGAACAAAGGCCGAGAGAACTACGAAACGTATTACCTTCCAGTTAAAACAAAATTTCACTGAGCCTTACCCTGGTATTCTGAGTCCTTCCTTTACCCGACTCTCCAGTGGAGGGGATCCTTGAAATCGATTTGCCCATGCACTAGCATTGCGGAATCCTCCAGTCAGCCGAGTGGAGGAAGCAAATGGAATGGAGGAGGGACTCAGAATACGGCGCTATAGTCTCCCTTGAAGCTATGGGCCACGTTCTTCCCCTTACACCTCCCCCCGTCCCGCTTTGGGGTCCGAGGAATATGGTCACTTTAGGAAAAGGGGATAAAGAGATGGTAGACCATTGGGTTGAACCAGAATTCAGGGCCTCATAACCAGCTCACGCTGATTTTGAAGTGACAAGCCGGTCAGGGCAGTCTGTCGTGCGTTATGCAATGTAAGAGTTGTTCACCTCTGCGCGTATCCTTGAATATGACAGGTTTTGCAGAAGAGAGTAGGCGTTTGATCGTATTTAGCACATTTTTAAGTAATGTCGAACATTTTCTACCGAACATATTCGCCCATTTATATTGTGGCTATATGTGTTAGTCTGTATCCGGAGAAGATTTTGCGATTCTTAAGCGATGAGGTCCCCGTGTGGCACAGGGAAGAAAGGTGTTCCTAAGTGTAGAATGAAAAGACGTTTTCCATATTTTTCGAAGAGGGGAGTGTGATATAGTCATGTTCAACAGGGAGCACGGTAGGCGAGTTCGAGTGGATATTGGTCGGCTGCGTCACTCCATTCCAGACCCCTGTGTTCCTGTGTTAATGTATTGTGAACTTTTATCATTGTGGGTTCGAGAACCTTTCGCGAGCGTTTAGGTGCTTTGCCTGCAGCCAAGATTCTAATGGCCTATTGAGCGTGTCCCCAGTGAAAATGTTCAACTGGGAATCCAACTGGTCTCACTTCAACTGGGTTATGGGACAATTTCCAGTTGGTACCAGTTGCAACTGATCCCAGTTGCAGTGAATCCCATTTGGGGCCAACCGCAAGTGGGATAGGTGGGAATGGTCGCAACTAGTCCCAACTGGTCCCAGTGTACTGGTCTCAGTTGGGACCAGTTGCGGCCATTTCAACCTGTTCCAGTTACAGCTGATCTTCGGCACTCCCCGTTTCACAGTCATCTGTCACTAACAGCAGCAGCGGGACATTTCTCCCAACTGCACTTGATTGCTCAACCAGGTAGCACCAACAACTGGCACAAAACACACAGCTTCTTTGACGCCATTTATTCTGGATATGCCAAAATTGTAACAAAATATTTCATCCTCATTGCTTCCTTGGCTCACCACGCGTTCTTCAATCCGCTTTGATGATGTCCCGTATCAGCAGGCGAGGGAGAGAGGTGGAAGAATGGCTTGCACTGGCGTTCAGCATCCGCCCCTCCGGCTCCGGTCTCTGAAAATATGTCATTTGGTGATTTAGATAGACAGCAAAAAAAAAAAAAGTAACTGCTCTGATGTAAAATTACGACGCAATGTAACCAAAGAAGTGGAGGCACTTTAACAATAACATGAACATTTGTAGTTTTCAGCGCTACCTCTCTGACATGCACCTCCCAAGAAGTTGGCAACTTTTCTCGCAAAAAAACTGGCCCTTCAAAGAGAGCGGGGGGGGGGATATAGAAGGTTGAATTTGTGTTGAAAGACGCCATGTGTTTTTGACATGCAATGCCATTTATTGTAGCATTTTCCTAGAGAGAAATCAACATAACGTTTGCATTGAAAGTGAATGAGGTTTTGGTTATTGCTCTGAATGTGCGCCACTGAAAAGGAAGCGCACATATTTAGTCAATTAAAAGCTCTTCGTTGTATCCGAATCCATCAAACGAACGTTAAAAAGTATGCAATGCATATGACATAATGTACTTGATATTCATATATACATACACGCAGAATACCACGCAATACTATGCCAACTGGCCGCGGAGACAGCATTTCGTTGTGTTGTTCCTCCCCTTTGTCCACCTCTGTCTAGGGGAGCGCACTCGCCCGCGAATTTTCTCTGCTCGCGTGTCTTTGCTCAATTCATCTATGCATATTTATCGTCGTAGTTACTAAAATGATGCTTATCAAACGCAAAAAAAATCGCATCACGATGGTAAAAAAAACCGACCAATGACGGCCGGTTTTAAGTACGGACCTGCTGTCGAAAAAACCGGTCGGGCTGGTCAAAAACCGGGAAGATGGCAACCCTAAAGCGGGATTCCCGATTCACACGACGACGACGGAGAAATCCCGTCTTTCTAGCCCGAGAAGCCCGCTCACGTGACCAGTTTTAGGCTCCGCCCCTTGGCTGGGAACGCCCGCGAATGCTCCGAGAAAGAAAATGTCTCCGCATGTTTTCTATCGACGGCGGCGGACCTCCGCGGGAAAGCAATCTGTTTCTGGCACCGCGGTCACGCGGTTTAAAGCGGGGTACACCGTAACTCATGTCCGTCCGAGCAATCCGGTTTCCGACGCGGACGCGGCGCGTCAAAATATCTAGCAGGTTGGATGCAGAGATGCAGAGAGTTGCCAGATGCCGCCGAGCAAACAAGCAAACAATCACCCCAAAAGAAGCCGGAAAAAGAGGGCGCGCTCTTGCGAATAAGCCCAAAATAAGCGGAAGTTTAAGAAATATTATCATTCTTGGAAATTGCTTTGTAGTATGAAAATATACCACGACTACTAATAGAAGGTGAACAAACAACATTCATTTTATTCATTTTGCACAATGACAATTGACGCGTGCATGATTGAGCGGTATTTTTTTCTCGCACTACACACAGTCCTCGTCACTGGCATTGGACAGATCGGGAAAATTTATGGCATCCAATCCCGCGGAACCGTACACGTTCTTTGCGCGGAAGAGTTGCATCATCTTCTTTGTCGGTTGGAAGTCTCGGCAGCAGACTCCTCGAAGCCTAAGGCCATAGCAAACGTGCATGATGACGCCGAGCTTTTCATTTCCCACCCTCGTGAGCCTGCTTTCCTCACCCCACGCGGCCTCTCCACCCTTCTCAATTGCACTGTAAACGCAAACTAGCCGGAAATGGAGTTTTAATCAAGTAATGTGCCCTGGAAAGTACCTATAGCAAAAAATGTACTCCCTAGGCATGATCTAAAAATGTGGACGAACCTCCATGGTAGTACCGTTGCCCATCCGTGTAGCAAAAGGGAGGATTTAGAACGACGTAACACCATTTGTGAGATGGCGTTCGGTTCCTTGTAAACTACCACGTCCACAATAAACTCCCCATCGGAGGTAATCATCTCAAGCGGGCGGTCGCCATGTTAGTCTTGTGTTGCTTCCGTGTATCAGCACTTCAACCGTGGCCTAATGCCAATTAGAACGAGTAAGCAGGACGCGACGGTTGCATACAGCTACAAAACCGATACCGTACGTATACCCGTATAGATGCTTCAACCAGCGCGATCACAGGCAGACAGCGCGGCCGTGTTGTTTCAATCTGTTTATTTTGGCGATAGGTGTTCAAACTCTGCTGCTAACGAAGAGACAGTTCTCGCCCGTTGCAAACAATTGCAATGTTCATCTGCTTCGCTTGCTTGCGCATATATAGACGATTTAAATTCTCGTGCCAGCGCGCCAACGCACCCGACTGCAGCGACTCAACTTGCCCTGGCGGTACGACTTGCTGCCCGGATGTAAACAACCTCCGCGCAATCAATGCAGCGCGGCCGGTGACTTGGTGCTGCCGGAACTTCAAGCGCCTCGCCTTGGCCCATCATTTTTTCTTATTTGCGAAGGACTAGTAGTGCCATTTGGTGGAAAGATTTTTATGTGCCCCTGTCACACGACGAACGGCCGCCAACAGCATTTGGATACGGCGACAGTTGTGGACAGCTCGCTGGTAAGTGGTCTGTCATCAGTCAATGCGTTTGTCAAACGTTGGATAGGCTTAACTGCGAAATACCCGTGCCGCACACAGCACGTACAACGCACGGACAAGGAAAAAGCGCTCACATCGTTTTATTTTACTTGTTTGTGGGTTTGGGGTATGCATTCGCATTCTTTTGTAGCCGGTTTGTAACAGGGCATTCGAGATAAAATCGCTTGTCGCGCGCGGCGTCGTTTCAAAGCAATTCGTGACGGTTACTTCAGGCTGGCGAAAATCAGCGCAGTCAGACGGAAGCGAGAAGGAACGTAGAGAGGTCGGGAAAGAGGGCGCTCATATTTAAAAGAAACGCGTAATGCAAGACGAGAAAAGGAACGCAACCCGCCTGCATTTCTCCGAACTTCAGGACAGAGCCGCACACGGTACGTTGCCACAAACTCGAGCGTACGACGTCTAAAAGTACCGTAAATTTTTTTTCATTTTTTATTGTTACAGGGGCCTAATTCTTGTTAAGTTCGTCCGATTCATTCAGTTCAGTTCTATTTGCCCCTAGAAAACGCTGGAATTTGTCGAACGAAGCGGCGGTAACGTGACTAGTCGCCGGCAAGAAAATATCAAAATAAAAACTCCGCTGCTCAGCTTTCACTGAAGCTCAGTTCTGTCGAGGGGGCGAGCGTAGCTTTGCCAGTGCTAAGGCGTGTGGATGATTCTAGAAGGAAGAAAGGTGCGCTCGTCGGCGGCGGGCGCGTTGCGGGTTGTGCCCTTTATCTTGCGAAGTGCGCAGTTATAAAAAAAAAGAGACTAGCGCCGAAGCAAGTTAGCTACGTTTGGGCGTCGTTCACAGGTAGCCGAATCGCCTCCGACAGCGGTGCATCGTCTGGCCTGGTAGATGAACATTGTGGGACTCTGTCTCTCATATGTATCGAACTGTTCGTGTTCTTTTTAGTTAACTGCTCTACTTTGTAATATCTATTTGTCAACGCTCCTGATTGTATGTTTTGTATTTGAACTGTTGCTGGCATTTGTATTCATTCTAAGTTACCTCTTACGTTCCTGTCCTCGTGCTTGTACCGTGTTTTGCCTGTCCAAATTCTGCAGATTCACAGTACTGCCCTTCAATGTGTTTTTTTTATACTCAAGAGCGCTACACAAGAACTGAATACTATCGCCTTTCGATAATATGTAAGCCCTAACCCCACCCCCACCCCTTATTCCCTTTTCCCCGCCAGGGCTTCTTGCCTCTTTCTCATTAAAGCCTATCAATCAATCAAGTCCAAATATAAGTCTTTGTGTTGTTTTCGTTCCAGGCTCTGACTCATTCTTACCGCTCTGGTCGGTAAGAATGAGTATTGAAATGAGTAAGAATTTTACGTGTGGGGCATTTTTTTTTTTCTTTTTGGCTTTTTTCAGACAGATGTTCCTTTGACTCCCTGCCTGCATTCCATGAACGCGGAAGTTGGCCTCCACATCGATGGCCAGCGTGTCCTGACTGCATCATCTTTACTGGGAGGACTGTGTAGTCTGTTTGCATCGTTCTGGGTTTTGGAACATTCAATATCCCAAGAAGGCACACAGAGCTCTAACGTTTGTGGAACATGCCATTTTGGACCTTTCCAGCACCAAACCACGTGTGAAGGATTTAGAAATAATTAACTTTTATCGCATGAATATCGCTCACTAATATTTTATTTGTTTTCAATCCTGTAATCATTGGATAGTAGTCAAAAGAATTCTGTATTATGTTTCTGACTTTTTCTTTTTTCTTTTTTTTACTGAAAAGAGGCTATTTGATGGGCCGTTCTGTATGCTGATAATACAGCTATCTTTTAGTGAAGCAATAATTTTAACAAAACTAATTTATGTTGAAAACAATTATCTAAATAATGTTGGCAACAGGTGCGAAATTAATCAACTAAAAATTATCCGAAAAACATGAATTTCATGGCTTTTTGTTCTCACTCTAAAGAAGCTGTCGCGATAGCACCCATTCTGTTCTATATCATTGCAATTAACCCGTCAGACTCAGTCACTTTTCTTGGCGCATTTGTGTCTTTATCAAAACGCACTGGTATTTTGTGCAGCATATTTTTTGTTCTTTATATACTCATTTATTCCATAGCCATCTCACTGCTGTCTGTCTCCTGCATAATTTATCTCTTGTGCTTTACCACCTACAAAGTGCTCGTTACCTTTCAGTATCAAATCTCTGCACAGCTCTCGCTCATTTCACCACCAATTGAAAAATTGTTTTGTTGTTGTAAACCACTGCAACCATTTTTTTCTTCACTTTGTGTACTGAGTACTGATGCGTACTGATAAGTTCTGATAAGTACTGGACGCGTTCTAGATCCTCTAGTATTATATAATGATTTCACTTACCATGCGGTTGTGTTTGTGCTGATCTGTTTTTCGTGTATTTCCAGTTCTTTGCAATTAATATTGTTTTCTACAATTTGTTCAACTAGCACACTGCTCTCGCTCCTTTCACCATTCACCACCAACTGAAAACTTTTTTTGTTATTGTAAACCACTGGAACCATTTTTTTTCACTTTGTGTACTGAGTACTGATGCGTACTGATAAGTTCTGATAAGTACCGACGCGTTCTCGATCCGCTAGTATTAGATAATGATTTCACTTACCACGCGGTTGTGGTTTGTGCCTATCTTTATTTTTCGCGTATTTCCAGTTCTTCTAGTAATATTGTTTTCTACGGTTTATTCAACTAGCATCGTATTGCTGTCTTCCATTCCTAACTGGCGTGTTATTTAGCAATGTACCATTTGTGCTTTCTTATAAAAGGTCGCCCTAAGTTTTTATTTCGGAACCTCCTTGTGTACACCATGTACCATGTAAACTTGTCTGCGAAAGTTCGTTTGAAATAAACCTGAAATCGACAAAAACCGTGTGAAATCAGTACTCCCGCAGGGAACTAGAAATTCTCCCTTGTGGCCTCGAAAAACTCCTTTCGGAAGGCCTACAAAACTCCCCAAGCTTTGGCAGAAACTCCATGCAAAAGAAGTAAATGCTTCCCTTGAACCTCCTAAAAAACGCCCCTAAAATACCATAAGTACTTCCCAAGGGAGCCATAATAGGCTCCTATTCAACCGCCTAAAAATTCCATAAACATCACTTAAAAACGCCCTTTAAAAGTAAAGAATACTCCATTTTCAACTCCTTAAATTCTCCCGGACATTTCTTAACACTCCCTAAATACCTCCTTTCCATCACCTAAAAACGCCCTGTTTTGAGGAGGTAAACAAAACCTCCCTGTTCCATGTAGTAAAAAAACTCCTACAAGGAGGATCACTAGAGGATAAGCGAAAAAGAACCTCTAGGGAGTATATGGGAGGCAAAAAAGTTTAGAGTGAAGGAGCCCACCTGTTTTCGGTCGAACTGTCCGCATTTAAGATGTCCAAAGCTACAAACACCCCACCTTGTACCCCCACTTCCCCCACTTGACGTAGAATCTTCCTGCCACAATAAAGGCTATATCTCCTCCTCCCCCTCCCCCTCCCCCTCCTGTTTCGGAGGCGCGATTTCACCAAGTTCCTGTGTGACAATGCACGCTCGACATCGGCTGTGCTCAGGGACATGGCCGACAACGACAGAGCGAACTCAGCCAATTCTTTGAAGCAGCTTTCACCGCCCGCATCCATGAAATGCAGGACTTCTACCCGAAAAGGAGCGATGTCATTTTTGGTCACATTTTTCCATGGAAGATCAGTTTGAGTAAGAGTAGATCTTGAAGCGGCGATTTTGCTGACTCAGTATGCATTCAGGCGAAAACGATTTCATACAATTCCAAAGCTGGATTGTTAAGGAAGTCTAAGCTGCACTTGCCTTGCAGCCTCAAAAATGAAATCCCAGCATATGAGCTGTCGTCTCTCTACCTCACAATACTCCCAAACTTAGCATTGAACAAGGCAGGCACTCATGCACACTGCGAGGAACCACCATGGGTTCGAGCTAACTGAGCGCGCTCATGATACTGAAACGCCGTCGCGCCAACTCAACACTATATACAGTCAAACCCGGCTATAACGAACCCGGATAGAGCGAATTATGCTATATATCGAACAAAAATATTTCAGTTACGGAAATACATGGAAAACATATTCCTTATAACGAAGTTCACATCCGATATATCGAACTCTGGGCGCCTAGAATGGCCGCCGAAATGCATGATCTCGGAGCGGCGATTAAGGTGTGGATTGGCCGCGACCACGGTGCAAGAGCCGCGACTGAGGCATTGCGCCTCGCACGGAGCGACGTGACGCCCAATATTTTCCGGAACTGTTTCCGATGCGCGGGACTCGCGACGGAACCCGCCCAATCAGTGAGTGCGGACCAAGACAGCATGCAGCATCGGTGAACTGTGGGAAGAGCTCGCCAACGTTCCCGATGATGTCGCCAGTGAAATCCGTCCGACGCTTATAATGAAGCGCTTTCGGCCGTCGATGTGCTCCGCCAATGCTTAGATTTTTGAGGACACGGACTCGGAACTGGTGCAAACAATGTTTCGTGTAGAGAATGCTATGCTAGTTGAAGCCGCCAAAACGAAAGTGAAAACAAAAATACCTCCCCCCCCCCCCCTTTTTTTTTTGCAACGTGGCAGTTAAGCGGAAAGTAGCTTTGATACTTGCAATAAATTGATTATTTTGGTCTGGTAACGGCTGCTGTAGTGTGTTCGTTTCTGCATACGCGGATGGCGGAGTTGGGGAGGGTGCGGGGGCCTCTCGCGGATTGCGAACTCGTAACAATAAGCTCGTTATAGGCGGGTTCGGCTATATCGAACTATTTGATATATCGAACTAATCGCGGTGCATATTGCAGTTCGCTATACACGGGTTTGACTGTACCTCTATTGGGCCAGTGGAGGGGCGGCAAAGGAAAGGAGCGGCCCAGGGTACCGAGAGAAGACGTTTATTCTACGCCAACCTCCCAGTTACATGATTTACAGTACAGTGACGCAGTACCCTTTTGGTGAAAGGGGCGATAAGGCGAACCGCGCAAGTGTGCGCGTCGTCGTGTGTGCGAAGACCCAGTGGGCACTTCAGTCAGGGCAAATCCGGCGTCGCCGTGCTGGCCAGATCGGCTCGCAGCGTCGAGGGAGACGCGGTCCGTTCGCTCACCGGCGCGTACCGCATGGCGTGATCGTCAAATGTTAAAGGGGTCCTGAAAGGCGTTTTGAGCACACTAAATGAAGTAGCGCAATCGTTAGATTGGGTCGTTAAGGTCATCTGGGCCAAGTATTACTCTTTTACGCGCAGCGGAAAGCTCACATATTTGTTGCAAAGTTTGTCGCTTTTTTCTCACCCTTTCCTTCGTGTTTTTGGACGCCGCCATCTTCACATGTCTACATCATCGATTTCCAGATGTTCGTCATGAGCTAGACATCCTGCTATTGGGCGACTTTCTCACGCACTTCCGGCAAAGAGATGAGTCGTCTGCTCAGCGTCGGCTCGCCGGCTGACCTGCCAGCGGAGTGTCGGAGTGCTCGGACATTTTACGACAAACGAAACAAGTGTAAACAAACGCTTAACCATTCGTATTGAATGCAACACGGCCATAACACGACATGGATATTCTCTTACCTGAGTACGTTCCGTAAAGAAAGCGTTGAAGCCACGTGGCACTTCTTTCGTGCAATCGCAGAGAACGCCCTGAGCCGAATGCCCGGGTTTGACGGATACATTTTATTCCACTTCAAAACAATCCAGAGATGCGTTTCGAACGGACACAACGTCACAACATGCGTTGCAAGTCTGAACCGCGATTGACAGACGATAGGTTGCCTCCTCCTGCCCGTCGTAAATTCGGCACTCACCTCGCGTGCGGTTTGCGGAGACGAACAGCAAGTCACTTAACTTTGGCGCGCAAGCCGAGATGGCTTTTAGCCACGCACACTGCACATACCCCATGCGAGGTTGAGTCGTACGTCGCTCGAGAAAGATAATCCAGACCATGGGAAGCACTATCCACCCGCAGAACCACAACGTTGACAACGTCGCGACGTCGCATTTCATCGCGAAACAAAGGCGTCCACAACACACACACCATCGCCTCCGATCTCACACTTCCCAATGGGAGTGAGTGGTACGCCTGCAGTGCCCACATGTCGCGAGGTGGGGCCCCGAGCTGAACCGGGATCACGCAACCGTAACTGACTTGTGGGGAGGTTTGTGCTTTGTTGCCAAGGCAACCGATGTTTGAGATTGTGAAAGAAATGGCGCTCGCTCCAGCACGAGAAAGCTCAGAGCCGCGCCGGAGCATGTTTTGCCAAAGTTGCCGCTCTCCACCACGCGTCGCCCTAAGCTGAACTGGTCACATGATTGAAGCGTTTTGTGCACGGGTTCTGTATCGGTTTAAAATGTCTTTTTCACATGCCGCCGGCAGGAATTACCACCACCGCAAAATAAGACCCGGCACCAGCGGGGCCACATCTGATACGGCGCTTTTTGGATAAACAGTGCGCGGTGCATGAAAGGGACCGAGCGCACGATCCACCCCGAGCGGCTGCGAGTTCGCCGCCGATTAAAGTCACGTGCTGCCCTGCAGCAACGCACACCGCGAAAGGGCAAGGCCAGGCCGCCGCACAAATGCGGCCAGATTTTTCGTTCGCTTTTCCAGCCTTGAGCGGAGTGCGGGATTCATGGTGTCAACAAAGCTTGCCCGTAGCAGACGGTAGTACAGTGGCTGTAACGGCAGTATGCGAAGCGCCATAGCGGAAGTACGTCACCGCTAAAGCGCGCAGCATCATGGGAGGGAAGGCTCTCGCGCCGTCAACAGCGAAAGGAGGAGGAAACGCGGCGAGACGATAATGCGCGGTTTTTGATTTACGATTTCTCAGCTAATACTCATCGCTTTAGCAAAATTCTTGCGGGAGGAGATTGCTAATACATTGTCTTATTTGGTTACATGTACATCCATGCATCGGCGGAAGGTATTTCAGGACCCCTTTAAGTAAGCGTCGGGTCGGAGCAACATATGAGCCAGCAGCCAGAGGGGCTGGCGGGCTTTCGTCGGCGCAACAGAGTCGCCACCACTCGGCGCTGCCCTCGTCAGTGGAATGAGCCAGTGCATTGGACTACACAGCCTCCCGTTGTTTTTGCCGTGTTTGCTTCGGTGCTTTGAATGTTTTGGTGGTGTTGTGAGCGGACATGTGAGATGAAACGAAGTCTAGACAGATGTGTTGGGTTCTTAGATGCAGTAACGACTACGTAAACTTGTCGGACGCTTCTAAAGTTGGGTATCGGCTGCAATGCCATGAGCGCTTTCTGCAGCGATTTGCGCTTGGCTACACCCGTTCTAAATACGAATAAAACTACTATTATTAGTATTCATTTCCTCTTAAATGCACTAACGGCTACGCAAACTTATTGGATGCTTCTAAGGTTGGGAATGGGCTGAGCGCTTTTTGCAGCGCTCTGCGTCCATGGCTCCGCGCGATCTGAGTAGGAATAAAACTATTAGGAATATTAGTATTCATTTCTACCAATTTAAATTATCTTCACTGGTTTCAATGACTACGGTTTCCGCGCCAGCCTTAGCGCTGGGATACCTCGATACGTGTGCTTTGTACATCTCACTTGCGTACGATGTGGATTACCGTGTAGCCGTAGAAACGTTGCGGTGTTCACACTTTCTGAAACCGTGAGCTTTGTGCCTTCGGTTTTGGTTAGCGACACTGTGACAGCATGGGAGCCTGAAAGCCGAAGTGGAACTCCCACGTTTGTGGTGGTCATTTTATCAAGTGCCAAAGTTATTCACCCACCCAACAGCACAAGCCACAAACCATGCATCCCTCCTCCCTTTCCCGTTTTACCACCTGCGTGGAATAAAAGCTGGCGCCGATAGTTAAAAAATGTGGCAGTGTTAACGTCAGCCGGTGTTTTTTAATGTTTAAGTATTCTTTACAGAGTACCCAACAAATCGTGTAATGCTTTGTGAAGACACCAAAAACGCGCGATTAGTTACCTCAAATATGGGTGCATCAGCCCGAGTCCTCCAGCACAGACACATTTTCGAAACGCTGGAAAAAGTTTAGATTTGGAGAGGGGTGCATGGAAGTTAAAAATTAAACAGCAAAATCATCTAGCCCCTCGTCTAATGATTACGATGGTTGAACGCAAAGCTTTCTTCGTGCGAAATGAATGGGAAATGGTCAAAGACACTGCGATCAAAAGACCAAACTGCGTGCTGGTCAAATTCGAAGCTCAACTAGTCAAAGTTTAAAGGGACAGACAACCGATTTTTGTCGCGTATATGTTCTCTAGCTCATATGAAAGCCAGCGTTTTATATAGCCTGGTAACCACAAGCAATTTCTAAACAAAATGGCCGGAAATAATTTTAATTGGCCAGCAAACTCCTGAAAACGGAAGGGTGGTGGTTCGTAGTGTCGAAACTTGGAACTACAATATGTGTCCCTGTCACGTGACCTGTAACCTCGAGCTACTGTAACTGCTGAAACGTTTATTTACGTATTGAAAACCTTTTAACACAAGTATTTGTATAAGGTTAAATTGTATATGTATTTTTTAGCATTATTTTGAAATTTTTTTAGACACGCCGCCCGCCGCCGCTGGGTTGCTCTCAGTGTGGCTAACTGACCTCCATGCCCAGAATCAACGGCAGCGCTCAGTAAACAGACCCAGTTAAGGAGCTTTGACGATTCTGCCTGAGGCAGAGGCGTTGTTCTGCCAAAATATTTGATTTCAGTTTCCATATACGCCAACGGCAGCTTAAAAAAAAAAAAAAAAAAAAAAAACTTCGCGCCCGGGGAGAATCGAACTTCCCGCCTCCACAACGTGAAACCAGATTCTACCTATCGTCTATCCCAACAGATGGCGCATTCGTGCAAAATAGACTGTTGCATTACAAAAACACATACAGGAACAAAAAAGCCTGCGATTCAAACTTTTCTAGCTGGGAACAAGTTTTTAAATATTGTTTTTTATTTCGCATACAGACAAAAGTATGTTGCCGAGCTACTCTATGTCATGGTTGCCAGCATTAGTTTTGGGAGGGACACATACGGCTCGTAGATAAAAAAATTCGATTTAAAAAGTTCTAGGGCGTTATCAGCAAAACCGTTTCTCGTCAAGGTGCTTTAAGTGATACCCTTTCATTTGGGATAGAGAATTTTTACTCGACAAAAATCGGTTGTCTGTCCCTTTAAATCCAGAAAGCAACCAAGGAAACTCATACGAGAAAGCTTCGCAATAAGCCATCATCGTCGTTAGACGGAGGAGTGCATGATTTTTCAAGCGTAAGTGGCAGCTTATAACCGCAGCATTCAGTTGTGAAGCTGAGTACAGGCCTCGGGCACTCCTCCTGTCTTGCGTCCTTCAGCCACGCGGGAATTGGTTTTTGAAAAACCATTTACCAACTAGCCAGCAACCATTCCAATTCTTATAAATCAATGCTTCTCCCCGACAAGCAATAACGTTCTACTATCATGCGGTATTTATTCTATCAATGATTCCCGATGACTGTAGTAAGAGCATTTTTGTGCAATTAAGCACGTTTCAGCCGTATGTAATAAAGTTACGGAAGCGCCGTCCATCACAATTTCTGTTTTGAGGTAAATCTTAGTAGGCACCCCCTAACTTTGTCTTTCGCTTGTGCACGACGTGGACGCCGTTTTGTCATCAGCTGCCAAAGGCCAGAGCCGCAGAATTCCTGGATCGGTTGCACACACCAGCTTTGTGGGGGCATTTAGCTGCAATATACTCCTCAATACACGAAACTGCATGCAGGCATGAAAAAATTACATGAAGGAACGGTCTTTCACTTCCAGCTTGACTTCCAGCTTGGCGCATTGAGCGTCGTTTGCTATTTGTAAATACTGAGTATGGGCGTAAATCACACACATGGCATGCCTCGTAAAGGACACATCCGCGCTCAAGATTTACCGATCTGAAAAAAGTCCTTGTGGTTATGCACGCTTTGCAAGCCGCACCGCAAAAAAACGACAGAAAGCCATGTACAATAACGCTGCGCTGACCGCCACCTGCATTCCACTGACGAGCGGTTCGCCACGGGCCGCCTTGAAATGTGGAAGAGGGCGACCCTTGGCACACAGTAGTATGGGTCGTAGTGTGGCGTAGGACTAGGACGGTGGGTTCGGGTTCTTCGGCCACTGGGCCTTCACGGGTCCTGAGCTCTTGTATATAGAGTGCGTGCATAATGTTAAACTTTTTTTTTTATTGGTTAGGGTCGAGACCTCTCACCCGCCCGCTGCAAAGGGTACAACCGCAATATCACCACCATCATCATCATCATCATCATCATGGTGGTGCCATACAACGGCCGCCCGGTCCCTATACAGAAAGCGTCACATACCTCCAGAGTCCTCGCAGCGTCTTCCCGAACGGACCCCCGCTCGGGGCGCGCGTTCGCGTCCCGGCGAGAGGGGGGGTGGGGTTCGGGGACCGTTTAAACGGGCCAATGAGGTGAGGTTAGCCCAACTGCCAGGGTGGAGCGGCCATCGAGCTCACAGTGTTTTATCGCGCAACGGCCGCTGGCGCCTTCTTGTCAGGAATTTGAAACCTTTCGCTCGGCACTTTAGTGGCGCCGATGCGGGGGTTGGGGGGGGGGGGGGGTGGAGCGCCGCGCGAACGGCACCAAACGAGCGCTCGCGCAATGGCTGCGGACGTCAGGATCCCCTTAACGTCTCTTTCCTGCTCAGCGCTTGGTTTGGATGCTGCGACTTCCATGTTGAAAAGCACCCCGAAATTTACAGCAGAAAATGGAAGGTGGGTTGCATTGGCCGGGTTGACTCTCTCCGGCGGCAGCTGGTATGTGCGAGGGGATGAGTACTCAAATCAGTGATCGAAAAAAGTTCTGAAGGCAATCAAGCCGTTGCATTTGAATTCCACTTTCAAGTTGGAGCAGCTTAATTTTTGACCCTTGAGAACTCCTGCAGCACTGGGTTCAGAAACACCAAGCACACCTTGTTGAGAGGATCCCTGTACGTTTCGGACAGAATTTCAGCGTCATAGCAATAGTACTTGTCCTTGCACATGGTGAAGTGAAGAATGAGTTCATCCCATTGTTCTGGGATACCTTACGAGAGTCACCGCGTTTTTGACAGCTGAACCAACTTTAATGGTTCTTTGCCGTGGTCTATCAGTTGGTATATATTGCTGTACTCATACAGTCGGAGTGATGTATTGAAAACGAACTGTACGAGCGGCTAACCAGAAATTCTGCACTCCGTAGAAACACTTCCACTGCCTTGCTTGTGCATATATCTGAATGGAGTGACACGCACACTTGACCAGAACGAGGTTCTCGTTCTTTTAGCGCCAATGTGTGTACGCAGAATTGTTTCTTCCCATCCATAACGTTGCAACCATCGGTTCCGATTCCAAGACACCTTGAGCAATGCAGACCGACCTTGGTCAAGAAATCGAGGAGTCCTTGTGCAATCTGCTGGGCGCTTGAACCTCAGCGTGAGCAGTTCCAGGAACGTGGTCACCAATTTATTTAATTATGCGCTGAACTAGCGAACCATGACAGCAAACTGCTTTTCGTTTGCAGGTCAGTGGTCTCATCAATCAGTAATGAATACTGCGAAGCACCTATATCCTTCAAAAGGTCCTCGAGCAGGTAGCAGGCAAGAACTTTTGTTATTAGCTCTCCGCATTTTGTTCGGTGAACCTTTACGTCGCACGCTGTGCGCGACTGTACCAGTTCGCCAAGATGATCAACGGAGTTTATAGCGGCATGGTACGCTGAATAAAAAAAGCAAGCTTGATCTCCAGTTCTGGTGTCGACTTTGGAGGCGACGATTTGATGAAGCCCATAGTCAAACGTGCGCTGGAAAGTGGCATACAGTAGCTGACGTGCTTTTCTCTAGCCATGTGCTGAAGGAGGTCGGCATCATGAGCGCGGACCTCACACTTGCAAAACTTCCATGCAGACTATTTCTTGTCTCCGGTGGCTGGGCGTAACCAGTTCTTGAGCTACGTTTTTTTTCACTCATTACAATACTTCTCCCGTATTTGGAGAAGGAAGACAACGAGGCACAAATGTAGCCACACCCACAAGCCAACAAATAATAATAATAATAATAATAATAATAATAATAATTGTGGTTGATCCCTCTTTCATAGGAATCGGTAAAACACGCAAGTGAAATGTGCCTTCACAGGATCAGTTGAATGTTAAAGGAACCGCCTTCATGTGCGAAGGGTTCGCGAGCCTGACCCCGCCAGACGAAGTGACGCCGACACGCAAGAAAAAGAAATAACCGGTTTATTACAGAAACAGCAGCTTGAAGCACATAACGGTCATGAGAACAACACGACAGCGGAGGGGGCCTCAATTCACGCGCGTCCTTCGTACACGAAGGCGCTGGACCGGCATCGAGGCGCCAACTGTCGGCGTTCATTAGCGTCATGAGGCGCTACTTCGCTTCTCCTCTCCTAGACGGCTGCACCATCTGAATGAGTCATAGGGAAGGACATAAGGCGCGTTCGTAGGGCTGCTCACGTCAGCCCCCATCATGGTACAAAACTCTGCCTGCCAAGGCTGCCCATGTCTCCACTACTTTTTGCTCTTTATCTGGAACCACTGTGCCGCATGCTTGCTGCGTCCAGCAAAATCGAAGGACTCGTTATGGTCGAATGGGAACTCCGAGTGCTGGCATATGCCGACGACGTTGCCCTTGTCTGCTCAACAACTGTTCAAGCCCAAAAAGTACTCCGACTGGCACACCACACAGTAAACGAAAACAAGCCGGATGGGGAATTTCATTAGGTTTATGCTCCGGTAAATCCTCCAGCAGTACAACGCTTACTCCGTGCTGCGGAGTGTATAAAGCACTATACGCCTAAACACTCCGTCAACCAAGTGACGGTGTAAATACGAAGCGATAACATACCATTGCTCCGGCCGAGGACGGATTAAGCACATAACCTCCAAAAAAACTCCGGCTTGGGAGATTCACGTCCGGAAAAGCTCCGTCCGTGAGCGGAGTTACAGGACGAGCCTCTCGCGAGATCTCGGCGCGAACGAAAGGGCAGTCGTCAAGATGGCCGCTGCTCCCGGTGGACGTGCGGCGAGACACCGAGCTCCGATATAGATAGCGTGGCATGCCGCGTGGAGTTTCCAAAAAGTGACGACCTTGCCGCTTAAACGGCACGCGAGGAAGGAATGTATCAGCAAGATCAACCAAGACTGTTCCCGACGTATTGCGTGGTGTGCGAGTTCGCTTCGCGGTGGTAGAATGTGGCGGTGGGTGCGTGCGGGAGCACGAACAGGATACTTCAAGTGGCGATCGGATCAACAACAAGCGTAGGACTCGTCGATGCATAACAGTGTTGAGCTGTAAAAGCAACCAATCTTCCTACACAGCAAGGTGGATGTCGCAAATGGTAGGGATGCTTTCATACTCGCTAACGCCGTGATGTTTGTCAAAGCCTGGAATTTCAATTTTGCTTGAAAGATGCTACCGTCGCGGACTGTGACGCGGTGGTGGTGGCGTAAAAGTGACCATGTTTGCGTCTCGCTGCAATCATTTGGTAAGAGCGACCCGCCTAATGTTTTCATTATTCATTGAAAAATGTTCCAGGAGCTGCACTTTGCTTCAAACTAAGAGTAGTCGGTCAAAGAGAGGCTAGCCTTTTCCGCAATAGACCATCGTTTGCAATGTTCAGTTCACATTTCGTTTCTTTTTTTTTTTTTTTGGAAACAGCGCATGATTGTACAAAATAGCTGTGCATGTTTATTTATTTATTTTTTTTGTTTGTTTTTCTAGCCTAAAGGCGTTCCTCTTCTTTTATATCCATGAGTTTCCAGTGCCAGAAAAGCTCTAAATGCGCCGTAAACACGCCTCGATGGTGTTGCTTCAAGCAGGCATCGCCCGCTTCGCCCGCCGTCACGAGGGGAGAAAATCTCCCGGTCTTTTTCTGGGAACGTTCACGAACACCGTACCGCGCACCCCGAGGAACTGCCGCGCGCCCCCACTGTTTAGGGAAAGCGATTAAAAGAAGGGGGGATATACGCACACAAAGCAAGTTGACTGGCACAGAAAACATGGGCGCCCTACGCAGGTTCCTATGCGCATTCCAATGTCGTCACCTTGTTTGCATTCTCGTAGTTAAACACCACCTTCTTTTCTTCGGGCTTCCTGCTATTTTATTTTCTTCATGTCTGAATACCCTGCTTACTTTTTTTTCTTTTGGGGATTCCTCGGCTTTTTGTATTGAGACGTCCTATGAAATTCAGTTAGCCTTTCCGTAGTTGTTTTTTCTGACGTGGCTATGGTCATGTCATTCTTGTACACTGTGTTGCAAACTTGGTAATGATACTCGCAAAATATGGTCGTGATTTTCAATTTGATTTGTGTTTTTATTTTTAAATAAATCACATGGTTTAGAGAGGGAAGACATCTAACTTCCGCTTTACAACGTTTCGTCACTTTCTTTGGAATTGGCGCTTATAAGTGAGCAGATAGACGCAGAAGTGATGGGCTTACATTAGAGCTGCAAATAAAATATATCGGTGTTTCAACGAGCCCAAGCTGCTATGACTACGGGGCGCGCCGTAATGGAAGATTTTTGGCCGCCTGGGGTTCTTTTACGTGGCCAAAATATCGACACACGGGATTTATTGTTTTTCGCGTTAATCGAAAAAAAAAAACGCCGCTGTGGTCGGGATCGTACCACCATCCTTGGGCTCAGTAGTACAACCCCAATGGGCGACCGTATGGCTGGTAGCCGCATATATTTTCCACCATATTTCATGTTTCAACTGATTGGTATTTCATTTGTGTTTGATGCGATTTATTTCTCGATGTGACTTAGACTCCATTATCGTATTTATTCGTGTTCCATCTATATGTTTGGGTATCAGCTGATATATTTTTGAACGCAAATGTTTTGTTCTATTTTGAACTTTACGTGCTATTTGTTCTATTTTGAATTTGAAATTGGCGTGAAGTTGACGTTGAAGTTGACAAGGAAATAAATGTCTGTTTTGTTCCTTGCAAGTCTCGGTACTGCCCTGCTCAGCGTGGTTTTTTAAAACAGAAAATACTTCACTAGACACTCAAAAACACTTATTCGTGGCGGAGCTTTAGGTGACATAAAATACTCCGTATGGTTAAACACGCCCTCCTTCAGGGGCGTTCTTAATTACATAAAATACTCCGCTAAATGCCACAAAAAACTCCTCTTCAACGGAGTAATTGACAGCACGAAATACTCCGCTAAATGCTCCCAAAAAGCTCCCCTCCTCAGCGGATTAATAGGAGCAAGAACACTCCGCTAATTGCCTGAAAAAGCTCCCTCCCTTACTCCCCTTTAGCGGAGTAAATAAAACTCCGTATACGGAGGACGCTAGAGGACAAGCAATTTAATCCCTATCCGGGGTATTTCCATTTAGAGTGCAGTTCTGCCGTTTCTTCGGTGCGGAGATAAACCTAGAAAAAATCCGAGTGAGCCTGGTTGGGGTGCTGGAAAAGAAAAGCGCGCGAGTGCTTCAACATGCGGTGGTCGGATCGTGTTGAGGCATATCTAGGGGTAAAGGTCGGTGTGGGCCAGGCGGTGGCGCCTCGGTGGAAACCAAAAGTTGACACGGTCGAATTCAAGCTTCACCCCTGGAGGAACCAGAACATATTCATTTACAAGGTTCGTTTTGTGCAACATGATGGCTGACCCCGCGATTATGTACGCAGCGCGCGTTACCACCATCGATGCCGGCTCGATACAGAGGCTACACCGGTCGTGGTCGGTGCTTGTTTGGCGGTCACAATACGAGCCCACGCGCCGCACAAATCTCTTCTGGAGCGTATAGCGGGGGCGGGGAGGCATTGGACTGATAAACGTAGAATTGAAGCTCGTAGTCCAGTGCTTCATTTTTTTCCGCGACCAGGTTGACCCGTTCCTTCAACCGGCCAATCCAATGGCTCCTTTCACTTGCGCTGTGGCTTGCCACATGCATCAATTTCTGTCGATCACGGCTCTCGCATCACTGGTTTCTATGGGGAGATAACGAGCGTGGTGGCTTCACTGCAGACATGTTTTTCTTTGGAATACCTACTCGCTGTGAAGCCGCGAAATTTATACTGGGACTTAGTGGCGCAGACACTACCACCACCCCTGTACCGTCAGCCTCCGGTCCCTCGGGGTGGAAGCGACGTGCTCAAGCGAGTTAGGCAATTGCCCATCCCAGTCGGCACAAAAGATTTTTTTTCCGTTTCACGCGGCAGTGTTGCCAGATATGGCGCGTCAGCAGGAGCGGGGTTTCTTCCTTCCCTGGGGCGCAGGATGCCTCCTGTGTATGGAAACCGGAAACTGCAGAACACGCATTCCTTGACTGCAACACGGCGATATATTCCTGGCACGAAATACACTCGTGCTTCAAAACGTCGTGGAACGTCACCTGGCCGGGCCTCAAGTTCCTGTGCGTGGACACAGGCCACCCCGCTCTCCGTGAATGTGTCCTAGCCATCGGACTTCACTCCCTCTGGAAAGCGAGGGTGGACGCAGTGGTGTGCACCCTCCCCCCACAACCCGCATGGCGACACTTTCTGCGGGAAGTCCAATGGACGGTTAGCGCGTTGGGCACATCTGACTGACCTGGAACTGTGAAGGAAGCTCGCCCGAGGTAGTCATGCACTGAAGCGCTATAAAACAAATGAGGAAAGGCGAAGTCAGGGAAACGACCAAGCCATGAAAAAGAAAGGTGATTGGACCGCTTAACGGTACGTATAAGTTGACCAGCCCCTCCTTTCAGGTACAAGAGAGATTAGCGCCAGCTAATAGGACGCACAGAATCCCTTCAGCCTTTGTTTTAAGTGCGAATGCACTTCTTAAGCGACCCTGAATCACGCGTCCACCGCCGTCCGTCCATCCGCACCACATACCCACTTAGGGCGATTGGCCAAGAAGAGTTTTTAATTGCGAAAGCGACCCCACCACATACCCACTTAGGGCGATTGGCCAAGAAGAGTTCCTTCGCATCACCCGTGCATTCGCACTTCCCCATGCTCCCCTTCGGGGAAATGCGGGTGAATTTTTTTGGTATAGCCTGTGTTGCTGTTGTCATTGGTTGGTTGGTTGGTTGGTTGGTTGGTTGGTTGGTTGCCTCATCACGTATCCACGCGGTGGATTGGCCAAGAAGCTTTGTACCTAATCAGGATGTGACCTATAATTTTGTAGATCTCAAAATTTAGAAAAGGAAATACAGAACAGAATTTTTTAATATGTATAATATGAAAGTAGAGTCAGGAAACCTTCTTCTTTGTTTCGTTTCTTTTTCTTTTTTTTTCCCTCCTGGACTTACGTTCGTTGTCATCCGATCACTCAAAACATGTAACTGACACATCCGCTGTCGGAGCTGCTCCTGAAGCCTGTGTAACCTTCTGCATACCGTCTATATTTATGTGTAAATAAAGTTACTATTGTTTAAAAAAATCTGTTCATAGCACAGTGGGCAGAGCACCAGGTACCTCCCGTTGTGGCGAGAGGCGAAAGAGCTCGTGGGCTCGAATCCGGGCACCGCCGCATCAATGGAACTTTTTCTGGCGACAACACTTCCGTGACGGATATGACGTCACTAAGATATTGATGTAATTGATTGATTGATTGTTGGGTTTAACGCGCCGACGCAACGCAGACGATGAGGCGCGCCGTAGTGGAGGGCTCCGGATTAATTTTGACCACCTGGGGATCTTTATCGTGCGCCGAAATCTCGTACACACGGGCGTTTTTGCTTTTCGCCTCCATCAGAAAAGCGGCCGCCGCGGCCGGGAATCGAACCCTCGACCTTGTGCTCAGCAGCGCAACGCCTTAGCCACTGAGCCACCGCGGCGGGTAAGATATTGATGTACCCGGTCGCGTAATTCCAAGCGCTTCGATGCACAGAGCACCAACTGACATGTGTGATGTCACCGCGCGCGCTATTCTTTTGAATGCCTGCTAAAACGAGTCCACCGTTCGGTCTCTGTGGTCTCGGTGCGGAGTGCTGAGTACTGACGTTGACGGCTTGGGTTCCAGCCCCAGCAGTTCTGGCTCTCTTTTTTTTTTAATTGCTTTTTTTTTCTAAATTCAATTTTTATTCTATACTCAAATCTACGCGTTGTTTTCGTTAATAATGGTAATTTAGTATGTTTTAGGTGGCTTTAGGTTTGGGGCGCAGCCAATGACCTCGTTGAATTACCGTTCTCCATCGCGCGAACAGACATGTCACGTATGTGCTCTGTGCGGCGAAGCGTTTGGAAATACGCTACCCGGGCATAACACACTTTCGTGTTAATGATGATGAGGATGATGATGATGACGAAGTGTGACCACTCAAGCCGTGTTTATGACAAATGCGCGCGGCGGGCGCTGCAATAAAATTTCCCGAAAAAACGCAAGTAAGCCCAAAAAACGCTACAGGCGACTGTAACAATTTACAAGCGATTCAGCGAAAAAGGATGCGCAAATCCGCTTATAATAAGCGGAACTGGCAACTCTGCTGCCTGGCAACTCTCAAGAAAGCCATTGTACTCAAGAAAGTACACGAGCCTCCGGTTTATCGTCTTCTCTTGCACAGACAGCTGGTCAGGGAAACGGGTCGATAGCTGGCGGGAGCGGAAAGGTCATTCTCCTCTTTCAAAATTGCTGCAACTATGGCCTCCCTCCAATACCTCAAAATATGCCCCGAAAGCCATATTTTATTGTATAAATGTAGGAGTGTTTCAAGTGTATCTGCGTGTAAGTGTTTTATCATGGTGTATGTTATATTGTCTGCGCCCAGGGCTGAAGGCTTACAAGTACTGAGAGCCATCTTCAGCTCATGAATCGAAAACAGGCAGTTGCAAGAAGTGTTCGATTTGTTTTTGTCACGTAGTGGCTTCTTTTCGAAAGGCGTTTTTGTGTTTGATGAACGTGTTTGTGTAGTGTGCAGAGCTGGACACAGGTTGGATGTGTTGTGCAAGCATGTTAGCCCGATCCTCCACTGTGTCCCCAGTTGTACTCACCAGGGGAAGGCTGTGTGTGTGTGTGTTGTCCTTTCAGTTTTCGTATACGGGTCCACACTTTGTGTGTGTCTGTGTATGAATTTATTGATGCTACGAAGGAGCGCAAAGTTTTTTGTTTCGCCTCACGGCGCACTCGCTTCCCAAAAGCCTTTGCCCTTTCGAAGGAGACCAAGTTGTCCGACGCTGGGTACCGACGGAGAATACCGGGGCCCCCTGGGCCCCCTGCGGGCCCCCTGCGATCACGTATACGGCCCTCATTCCACCAGGGCCTCCTCATTCCACCAGAGGCCCATGGGGAATGGACTTTTCGGCGGCGGCGAGAATGTGCGCCGTGAGGAGTTGGGCGGCTTCATACATGTACACTCTTAAAAAAAGGTCGGGGCATTCAATAATGTAATACTAACAAGTTACTTGTCTCAGTATACACTAGGTACTTAGTAACTGGAGGTAGTTAATTTAGCACTAATCAGGGTTACTAACTGAAACAGGCAGTAAGCACCACTACCTTCACTAGTAGAGTCCTAGCAACAACACCCTTCTGAGCTACATGCGTTTACTAACTGGCCATGCATAACCTAGTCATAAGCACGACCTTAATCTAGTGCATACTACTTCGTACACTCAGTTAATTTCCTAACCATGCAGTTGCTAGTGGCAGAGCCTACGTACAAAACCGCGAGGTAGCAAGGTTCATGAGGAGTTAGTAAATACGGCCGTTACTACCTTTCTACGACCTTTTTTTTTATTAAGAGTGTAGGTGTGTTATGGATGTGTACTGTAGATTAAATGTTTCTGTATATATGTACTCCAGTTTGCTCTAGCTTCATTGAACCTCTTAGGGGAAGATGAACTGCTTGGGCCTTTACCTATACATGTTAGTGAAGTGGGGAAGTTACCACTACTATATGGGCCCGTGTCCACGCCCTACTCAAGACAAGGAAAGAGAACTGCGGAACCAATAGCCCAGTCAAGATATGAGTATGTGTTGTGTCCTGAATTATGATATGTAGGCTCCAGAGGATGTTAGAAACTTATCAGGCGACCTCAGGGCATCCGTGCGGGAAGAGCCCCAAAGAGAATTGGGTGCATTCAGGCAGCCTATAAGGATGAATGGTTCTCGAATTCAGAACTCGAAAGTGGAAGATCAGGAGGGATCTAAAGAGAGCGTACCGTAATTAATCTATGAAATATTATAGTACGAATCGCTACAGCCTCAATGACAGTGTTTATAGTGATACTATTACATGATAATGATTTTCGGGCGACAATGGCAACACCACAGGAAGAGTGTGTGCAGCCATCCCTCTCGTATACCTATTAAGGAAGTGTGTCTGTTTACTGTTGAGGTGAGTTTCCTGCAGACACATGACACTTGGCTGATTAGGACGCAGTATCTCGTATACATCGTCAAGATTTTTAAGAAGGCCTCTGCAGTGCCATAGCTTATGTTTTCTCTTCCCGTTATGAAGTGTTGAGAAGCAACTGGAGTGTGTTGTTTATGTGTCGTCTTTCGGGGCTTGAACTCTCGGAAGGTGTTGTTTCGGCCACTCTGCAGGTAGGAAGGGTCCGATGTTCTTCTCCTCATCGAATGTCCGGGGAGTGCCCGGCGGCCCCGGCCCCCTAGACTATAGTGCCTAGAATATACTATTCTAGGCACTATACCTAGACTTAGCACCCTTGCGGGTGCCCTTCGTTTCAGCCGTCACCGCCGCGGGCGCTGGGAGCAGCACCTCGAGTGGCGCAGGCGGTACGGCGAGAGTGAGGAAGGAAGGAAGGAAGAATGTAGAAGAAAGGCAGGAAAGTTAACTTGGCTAGAGCTTAGTTAAGGGGAAATGGGCAAAAAAGAGAGAGGAAAAAAAAAAGAGGAAAAGTTGGACCAGACACGTATGCCCAGCACTGAGGCACTGACAGGGATTGACACTGGAGGCTCTCACTCTATAGCCTAGTGTTCAAGTTGAGAGCCACTGAGCAGGGTGCAGCCCGAAACAAACCATTCCAGGTTGAACCCGTACCGTTTGGACCCATTCCCAAAACGCCCTTCCCGTTTGACCCGCCCCGTATGCGCCCGTTCCCGAAACGCCCTTCCCGTTTGGGCGCTTCCTGTTTCAAACCGTTCCCAAAGCGCCCTTCCCGGTTCAGCCCACTTCCAAAACGCTCTTCCCATTTGAACTCGTATCGTTTCAACCCATTCGAATTTCCGAAAATATGCCTTTGCCGTTTTTGAAAATGTTCCCCGAAATGTGCATCCAAGGAACGGGCCATGCAATACTGTAAAAACTTCTATGCAGCAATTTTCTGTAATTAAGCATATGGCCGATATTTCCAGCCGATAAAGGTTTGCAAATGCCTGAGGACGATACTGTGCTCTTGAAGCTTTTTAATGAAGGAAATGCTTTCGCATTTTAGATGCGACTGCATCTCATTCACTCGCCTTGTCCCTCCATACGGCGTTGTTGTTGTCCGTCCGCACCCCTCCCCCATTCTCCTCGCCGCGCGAGCTGCGCTCTCCGCCGCTCACCCCCTCTCCTCTCCGATAGCGAACACTCTCTCGCGAGGGGCATTGGATTGGATTCGATTGGGTTGGCCTGGCTTGGCTTGGCTTGGCTTGGATTGGATTTGGATTGGATTAACGTGGATTGCGTTGGATTGTGTTGCGTCATAGCCGCGCCACGTTGCGTCATAGCCGCGGTCGTTCCAGCACCGTCGTTCCGATTTCCATCGATGCGTTGAATGGAGCCTAACAATTCTGCTATCGTCCGCGCAACCGTAACAAGCACCGATCACTGATAACAGGAATGCTAGCGCCACTGAAGACAAGGCCGCAAGGCTGCGAAGCGGCGTGAACGTGATGCTGAACGCAAACGATTGAAGCGAGCAGCCGATTCCGAACTTCGTAAACGTGATACCGAACGCAAACGGTTGAAGCGAGCAGGCGATGCTGAACTTCGTCAACGTGAAGCCGCTGCCGTACGCGAGAAGCGAGCGGCCGATGCTGAACTTCGTCAGCGTGAAGCCGCTGCCGTACGCGAGAAGCGAGCGGCCGATGCTGAACTTCGTCAGAGTGAAGCCGCCCAAGATGCGTCGCATCTCCACAGGGTTCCCCTCGCGGGAAGGTGGGGTAATTTTTCGTTCGTCTGCTTCTTTACGTAATCAAAAAGTCTGTTCGTTCATTCATGGCTCTCCTCAGAAAAGAAACAATCGCGCTGAAACAAAGTTATGCTCTCGAAAAACTCTTTTTGGCCGTACGGGTGCTTCCAGCGGCTACCTCGGCGAACTAGCCAGACAGCTAGGGCGGGGAATATTTCGCTGTCAAAAAAATTGTGAACGGAACATCCTACATCGATGTGGATTCAAATCTCGTCAGTTGCGCGTTTTTTTTTTTATATATAATCAAGAAGCGGGAACCGGAGTGGAAATGAAACTACTGAAAGGGCCGTTTGACGAAACTGCGTGCATTGCATGTGATGCATGCGATGTATACAATGCACCTGTTCTGGCATTTCAAAAAAAAAAATATCTCAAGGCAGCAGCTGATTCGGCAACAAATGTTTGAAGTATTAGATGGACGATTGCCTAAATGTCATGCACTATATTTACTTTTCCACGTACTGCGTGCCCACATTTGGATTATCCGTAAAAAGTACACGTAAAAGCATAAGGTTTGGGGTGTTCTTAACGCCTGGATGAAAAGTATGTGCGAATCATTTCCTCCAAGAAAATCTTCATCTTCAAATTTCATCTTCAATGGCCATCCTTTTACAGTCATTTGCACATGTAGTGACCATTAGCTCCAAATTAAAATTGATCGTAAATCCACTGGCTCGGCCCGTACTAGTTGCCGCTTTCATAAAATACGCGTATTATTAGTTAGTTAGAATTGGTAATTAAATTTCGCTAGATCTTTTAGGACGTAGAAATAAAACAGTAGCCCTTTACTATCCCTAATAAACTATTGATTGCATTTGGTAAAAAACATGCTTCATTCCCGCTACGATACGAACGCTACAAATTGGCACAGCGTCCGCGGGAAGAGGTTCTGTTTCGTTAATTCCCGTATTCTCCTTCCCTTTTTCGGTGTTCATATGGAAAGAAGCGCATGTGCATTCGTATATAAAACAATTCAATACTTTGAAACTTCTATACAACCGTCGGGACTCGAACCCACACCGCTGCTGGAGTGCGCATGCGAGCAACACGCTCCAGATCGCTCGACCAACGCGGAAGCAGACGGAAGGGTGCAGTTTCAGCTGTAATTCACCAAGTCGGACGTAACGCAGCAAACTGAGCACACACTACTGAGCTTATTCTTCGCCGGAAACACCACCTTGAGACCAAATCTCGCTGCCACTTCTTTAACGATGTGATAACCCGTGCACGTACGGAAACTGCCTGTTGTTTTGTTAGTTGACGCCACGTGTCGAAAAACGAACTACTGCAATGAGGTTGTGTAGATTAATACGGCGTGCCTGTAATTTGGTTCCGCCAGCCGTAACTTTTTTTTACTGTGGAATACGTTCGACGTAACTTCAATTTAATTGTCAGGTTATGTCGGACGTAATTGTATTTTATGACTTTGGGTTACGTCGGACGTAAAACTGAAAACGATTGAATTAAAGTACAGTCGGACGCAACTTTAATTTCAAAAATCGCACGCCTCGGTCCGAGTCACCCGAGTCGAACAGGGTACGTTATTCCGGAAGGGACTAAATGGGAAAATACGCTTCGCGAAGGGTATTTTGTACCGGGTTGAAATGGGAGGGAACAAACGAGAAGGTCGAAATGGGAATGGGTTCAAATGGGAAACGGCGAAACGGGAAGGTCGTTTTGCGCCAGGTTGAAACGGGAGGGAACAAGCGG
Organism: Haemaphysalis longicornis; assembly: GCA_013339765.2. NCBI lineage: Eukaryota > Metazoa > Arthropoda > Arachnida > Ixodida > Ixodidae > Haemaphysalis > Haemaphysalis longicornis. Next base: position 262,307,517 of record CM023449.1, read on the forward strand.
GAAGGTTGAAATGGGAATGGGTGGGGGCCCTCTTCAGGCTGAGCCACTCTGAGAGGGAAGGGGTCAGCGGGGTTGCCGGGGTATCCGGGGTTGCCGGGGCCGCACAGCCGTTCCTGTCGTCGGGTCGCCGCGGCCGGCGGGGCTACTCCATCGCCGTGCATTTCTCCGGATGTCAAACAGGATCTCTCGCGCATTAACCTGTCCGGTGAACCATTTTTTTACTAAAAAAACGCGCATCTATAGTTATTATCACAAGCTAGCTGCAGCACTGTGGAGGCTACATTGTTATCAATAGTGCACCCACTGAGGGCGCCTAATCCGCCGTGAAGGGGGTCCTGAAAGGACACTCCCTTCTCCCCTCTCGGCAAGTGGCACCGCACGGCCCCGGCGCCTTTTGTCGCTTCCTTCGCCGTGAGTTAGGCGCCCTGAGGGGGACAACAATGTAGCCTCCACAGTGCTGCAGCTAGCTTGTGATATGAACTATAGTTAAGTTATGTAAAAAATCTGCAAAAAAGTTTACAAGTGGTACACAACGCCGCTCGTACAAAAAAAAAAAAAGCCACGAAGCCATCATGCTAAGCGTGGATATGTGCTTCAGCGCGTGTGCCACACTGTGACTTTGTTGCGCATGTGTGCATAGAGTCTTTCTTTCTCTATGATGTGTGCGTGTGTGAAAACGTGAGAGCGTGATGCCGAACAAGTGTTGTGTACCTCGGTGTCGCGGGAACTACAAGAACGTGTCCAAAGTGCGGATATTCCGATTCCCGAGGGATGAAGAGTCGTGGAATAAATGGAGTTGCGCAATACCGCGGGGCAACTTCCTTCCAACAGAGAGCACCACGGGTGAGTGGTTCTTCGCAGTTCTTTGTAGATTTTATTCAGCGCAAGATGAGCTGCACTTATTAGTTAGCCATCAACAACTTTTAAATATTTATATACTAGGCCCAAGGTGCAGCAGTACTGCTAACGGTTAAAATTTAAAGCAGAGGTCTAAAGTACTAGCCACAAAACGTGTTTAGTAACTTACGCGAAGTCTGTTTTTCTTCAGGTCTGTGAGCTTCACTTCCACGCGGAATACATCACACTTGAAACGTCGCATACGGATGACTCAACTGGGCGAGCAGTCACTGCCCCCTCGGCGTATGCGCGCCTACTCCCAGGGGCAGTTCTGTCAATATTCCCCGATTGCCCGAAATATCTGACCTCGCAGCGCAGCGCGAGAGAAGCTACGAAGGCAAAACGATTACGCCTGGAGTCAAGTGCACTGCAGAAAGCTCTTCACCAATCGGCCGAGCCATTCCAACACGACGTCGAAGAGGACAGGGTTCAGTCGGAGATCTAGTGGACTACGCGAGGTGCAATTCGTCGGCTTTCTGGCATACGATAGAAGCAAATGAACGCCTCATCCTCCTGCACACATTTGATGAGGATGCCCCGAGCATAAAGTATTCCGTCACCATCAAGCCAGATTTGAGCATATTTTTTCATTATTTGAAGGCCGCGACTAAGACCAATTTAAACCAACAAATTAACCAACAAATTAAACCAACAAATTAAACCAATCACAACCGGTGTCCCGCAGGGAAGCATCCTAGGACCATTCCTATTTCTACTTTATGTCAACGAAGTTGTCCGAATTGATGAAACAGTCCATTATATAGTATATGCTGACGATACTGGTTTATTCTTTTCGGGAAAGTCGTGCGTCGAGTTAGGTAGTAGAGCGAATCGTGTACTGACTCAAATTAATTCATGGGCTATAATTAACTGCCTAAAACTAAACATTAATAAAACGAAGGCTGTTTTATTTCACCCCCACCACACACCCGTTGAGCTGCCCAAAATTCAACTGAACAACACTGAAATTGAAATCGTGAAAAACTTCAAATCTCTCGGCGTGTATTTCTCATCAAAATATGACATGGGATGATCATGCCAATTATATTGTCAATAAACTATCTAGGACAGTTGGTACCATGCGTCGCCACGCCACTACTTGCCCAACCTCTGTTAATATACTCATATATAACGCCCTATTTTTCTTCTCTGTTACACTATGCGTTTCCTTGTATGGTCAACAACAACATCTGCAAACAGTAGTCGGCTTTCCGTCTGGCAGAAAAAAAGCTTTACGTCTAGCTTGTAAAGTGCCACTATCGCCAGCCATACCGCTGAATTATTTAGGAGATACCACATAATTCAAGGTTCCATCATGTATGATTATAAATTATGTCGTTCATATAAACTAGGTATATGGAAAAATAATGATGCCGTCACCAGCATAGCAAATTTAAAGAAAAACATCCCGGCATATATGTACGCCATCCTGAAGTGTGTGCATGTCGCTAAATGCAGAACTAATTACGGAAATCAAATGTTTAAAATTTCAATTACCTACAGTTTTAAACGTCAGCAAACATTGACGTATCCTCTATATCAGTAAAACAACTCCGCCTAATGTTTGTATAATGATGTGTTGTGGAAACTTGTACTTGTATCTTATTTTTTGTGTGTGTGTGTTCAAATGACAATGCAAAACCTCAATGTGTTTTTCTATGAAGGCTTGTAATGCTTAGCCGCATGCTTTGTACGCCGCCCCGTGCTGCAGGGGGTCAGGGCCTCTCAAGCTGTTTCCACAGCTTTTACCTGTCCTCCTCGTAACATTTTATTGTTGCGGAATAAATTTCAATTTCAATTCAATTCAAGAAGCTCGCACCTTACATCGCGGCTCGTGATGCAGCTACAGGAAAGAAAGAAATCGGAGGGTTTTGGTGCTGTTGAGAAATGGGACAGGAACCTGAACCAGACTGGAATCACTGTCTCCGTGGAGGATCCGAAATACGACGTTGTGAAGGAGATTGACAGGGGAGGACTCGTACACTCCTCTATGTTTGCTGTCAACGACGCAGTCGCTGAGGCATTGTCAAAATCAGACGACTTCTTAACGATTCTCAATCGGCGTCAACTGGCGACAGATCTGAGTGTGGATCTGCTTACAGATGATTACCCATCCGATTTCGATGGCTGTGATGTTGGACACACGAAGGATATTGTTCTTAAGCACATTTTGTGGTGCAGTACGAACATTTTGCTGAAGAACTCCCGCTCCAGAATGGATGATGACACTCGTGACGCGAGTGCAAAGTCGAAAAAAATGAAGCTCCAAACACCGAGTCGCAAGTAGAATGGGTGTGGTTTTTTCCCTGTATAAATCGTATTTGATAATCAGGTTGTTGAAATCAATCATTTTATTCTCTTGATCGGTGTGGCGGTAAAGCGTGGATATCAGAACATTAACAAGTCGGATGCAATAGTTGTTCGCGTGGAACAATGCTAGGATGATAAAACAGATTTTTTTGCCCACACCGTTTATTTCGTCTAACCTTACGAGGTAATTAATCGCAGTATCTGCGGGCGTGCGACCGTTGTTTTTCCTAGAACGTGCATGAAACACCGGTTTTCTGCCGCATTCACGGGCGCAGCTGGGCCCCCATCCTGTGACATCACTGCGGCAGCCCTACAGCCTTCAAATCTACGTGGTGTTGCGCTGAGGGTCCCTCGATATCCGTCTCCACGGCGCCCTCAGATGTACTGGGGACCCGAGAAACACAGACGGGAGAAGCTGTCCCTTAGGTGCTTGTTGCCACCGCAACCGCTACGGGTTGGCTCTGCGGTGTGGTGGGGAGTTGCGCTGCCTGAGGCAATCCAAGGGGGGGGGGGCGACAAGACAAAGTCCGACTCGCGGTACTGAGTCCCTGCCGAAACCAGACGCCGCTCCGCCTCTCCCCTTCACCTCAGCGAGCTGCGTCGGCGTTACCTCCCCAGAGGGAAAGAGGCGAACCTCTTTTGCGCCTCTGGGAAGATGTTTTCAGGGATTTTCAGGTTGATGATCTTTTTTTTTTCATTTTGAACATTTCACACGTGCGGGAGTATGCAGCATGAGGTCCACGGCAGTTGCTACGCATGAATTGCTGAACCAGGCAATTTTCTGTGTCATGGTCTTGTGATGAACATTCTGCACAAATTGTTTTGCCACGACAGGAGGTGGTGCCATTCCCGAACCGTTGGCACTTGAAACAACGCCGCGGGTTCGGGATGTACGGCCGGGCGGAACAATTAATGAAACCTGCTTTGATAGATTCCGGATGTGTGGAACGGTCAAACGTCAAGTTTATGTGCTTTGTTGTGATTTCCTTATAATCTCGTCGCATGGTGATCCGCCTCACTGCCGTCGCACCCTGACGTTTCAGGCCTTCGAGCAGATCGGCTTCCGTCTGATTCATCAGATCTGGCACAGAAATCACACCCTGAGAGCTATTGTGGCTATGGTGGGGTGTGCCTGCACTCTTAAAAAAAAGGTCGGAGCATTCACGAATGGAATACTAACAAGTTACTTGTCCCAGTATACACTAGGTACTTAGTAACTGGAGGTAGTAAACGTAGCACTTGTCAAAATTACTAACCGAAGCAGGCAGTAAGCACCACTACCACCACTAGTAAAGTCCCAGCGATAGCACTTTTCTGAGCTACATGCGTTTACTAACTGGCCATGCACAACCTAGTCATAAGCACGACCTTAATCTAGCGCTACCACTTCCTACACTCAGTTAATTTACTAACCATGCCGTTGTTAGTGCCAGAGCCTGCGTACAAAACCGCGGGGTAGTAAGGTTCGGAAGGAGTTAGTAAATACGGCCGTTACTACCTTTTTACGACCTTTTTTATTAAGAGTGTGTGGTGTCCAGATCTGCCATGCGAGTCTGGGTCAGGAGGCTTGTGGCTTGCCGGTGAATATTAACCTTGACCAGGACTTCGCCGGTTCTCAGTTTCTTAGCGTCGAATGACTTGTCAGGATGCCTTCAAGGAATTTAGGGATAAGGAACACTGACTGGGAAGAAACAGGGTTTGACTTGTCAACAGAATCAATAGTCAAGAAGCGGGGGGGGATAGTTATCCGGCTTCGGGAAAGGGATGGTTGGAAGGGGCGGAAATGAACCTTCGGTGCGACCCCTTGGGAGGGGGGGGGGGGCTTAGATTTACCATATAGCATAGAATGAAAGCAGGGGGCGGGGGCTTACTTTCTCCTCTAACTTTACCCTGATAGTCAGAGAGGTCCCGGAGCTCCCGGCCTGGTAAACAGACAGGGAGCCCATCAGCAAGAGCTTGACCACGGCACCGACCGCCACCGTTCGTGGTTTCTTGCCCTCCACCTATAAACACATAGTCACGGTAGGTTACAACTTTGTTTGGGGGCTCGGGTTCCGTGGTGTCGCCGATGCCGTCACCAAGAATGTTCAAGGCGCCCCGTCCGGAGGCGTAGCCTGCATGGTGGAGAGATCGAGTCCGGGTATAGTTAGTGCAGGCCAGGGTATCCTGGACTAGACGAAACTCCCACCAGACTGGTGCACACACATCAGCACCTAAGGCACGCCTTAATAAAGTTGACTCACCACCACCACCACCACCATTATCATCATCCCCAACTGCAGCGATGAAAGTTCGAAAATTAAATAATGGATGGTCAGGCATGGAATATGTCGTCCTTACAGAATCATAACCGAGTATAATCGCTTCGTGTGACGTCAACATACCACTGCCTCTATCATTAGTCATATGGGGAGACTGGATTCTTAAACAATAGAGAAGCACGTTTTAGGCGCCTAAAATAGGCATGGAGAAACAACGTTTTAGGCAATATATATAGGCACTATCTATTTTTACATAAAAGAAAATAATATCAAGCGAAGACGTGCGCGGCCTGTGTCTACAACAGGGAAACGAAGAATGCAATTGTTTGGGACGGCACAAAGGCGTCAACAGATTAGCATAGCCGCTCAATCGTCCCATAAAGCTGCTGGAATAATGCAGATCAATTGGCATAATTAATTCAAAAAGAGCTTTGCTCACTTTCACATTCAACGGCCGCGGTCGCTTGCTCGAGTATCGTATACGCCTCGAGCTTTGCGATCGCTGCGCCGCCTGCCGCCGCTTCTCCGCGGAGTTGAAGGGATTAGCACGGCGCGGCCCATAGGGGTTCATGCAGTGTTTTGGTTCTCTTTCGCTTCTTTTTGCCCTTCGAAGCGCTAAAAAACTTGTTATGTTGGTGACGTCTGTAAGTAAACAGTGCGTTTAGGTCACTTCAAAAGCCGCTGCGTCTTGGTAGGGTGCTCAAACACCAACAATAGCTATCCGGGAACGCGGCTCTGCGTCCTTCTCGGCCGCTGTTACGGGCGTCGGCGATGGCAGCAGCATACCACCACTGTCATCTCCGAATACGTCCGGCACAAGTGAATTTTATTATCGCCTCGTTTAAACCTGATACTGCACGTGAGAGGTGTGTTTTGTTTTGCAGCGGTGACAACGAATGCGGCCTCATTACGAATATAGGCGTCGTAGAAAAATATATTTCGGGGATGCGATTACCCAATACCTGATAATAACTTGTGCCTTTTATAAAAATATAAGCCACGCGAAACTTTTAAGTATATTCCAAGGCTATACGTCGTGAAATATGTGCACTCATGTCTTATAGCAAAAATCAAGAAAAGTGAATTAAACCACTGAAAAATTAATGGTCTGCAAGTCCGGTAGAAACAAAATAGCTTGTGCAGAAATGAAAAAAAAAACTAGGTGAAGCTTCTGAAATGTTAAAGACGTTCGTATAAACTTAATTAAGCCGGGTAGGACTTACGAGACCAACTAGTGTGCGAAATGCACTGCTATTTCGCGAGACATGGGGAGGGGGAGGGGAGGGGGACGCTTACGTATCGTTGTGTACGATTGCGGAGCGAAATCAAGGAAAGAACGTATCGTAATCACACACAGAAGCTACTCGTTCACGTCACTCTAGTTTTTAGACTTCAACTAACAGCTGATCCCTCGCGAACGCATTTTTTTAGGTATACAAGATAAAAACTGATAAAAGGTACCGTTAGAAGAGTGGGATATCTCATAAGGCCTTCTGATTTCCGTTTGTGCTAGATTCTGCAGGCTGCCTGCATCATACGACTATGCTTCGAAGAAACGTTTAGTCGCGAACGGGCATTACTGTGGAAGCCCTTCTCCGGCCTGCTCGCGGAGGATATATGTAACATTTATGAATGTTTGCGGGCGCTCAGCTCACAAGACGCCCCAGCATTATTTTTTTTTTTGTCCTGCGCTGATCCCGGGTATAATTTTGGATTATCCATCGTACTTATTTCGTGGAATGTTCGTGAAATTTATGTCCATGGTAGTGATCAATATCTGAGGTATGATATTGGCAAGCATAACTGGCGTGCTGTCAGGTATGAGCCCGCCACTATGTTATATAAGCGCACAAAACTGATTTACATCGTAGTGTATAGCCATGGCATGACCATCTGTGGATACTATGCTTACGAAGACACTGTTAGTAAATTTCAGGGCAGTGGAATCACAATCATCTCCATATGCATATCCCGGTTTCGCGACGGCGACCTGTGACGCACACTTGGCGCTTGTACAGACCAAATGTACCAGACTAAGATCGCGTCACACACATTTACACTCTCGAAAACACACCACATTTGCGAACAGAGTGACTGCTCCACATAATCATGTATTTCCAACGTCTACAAACGGTAAATCTCAGTCGTAAACGGGCCCCGAAAGCAACGGTAACAGTGGGGAGCGGGCCGGCGACTCCCGCGGCTGCTTTCGAAACGGGCCGCTAGGGGGATTTCAGTGGCGCCCCTACAGGCCGCGCTCGAGCGTATATAGTTAAACAGGCATGGAAAAAAACAAAAAAACATGAAAGCGAGTAACACTGTCTGCACCGTGCCGGAGGTGATGAAGCAGGGCGTGCACACCGAACGGGTAGTACTCGCTGCTAACAGCGAGATCGTGAGGTGGCGGCAGGGAACTTGGGCTTGAAGTGATAGACGTGAACAGGGTAGTGGGCAGCATCGGACATAGGCAAGCTTTTCAGTGGGACGGGATTCACTTCAGCCCCAGGCTAGGAAACAAGGTGGGGTGGCGCTTAGGTGGGAGAGCGGTAGCTTTTTTAGGGGGCCCCGCGCAGCTAAGGAAGGCAAACTAGGAGACAAAGGGGAAGCAAGAGACACATGCACACTCAACGCTTGGGAGGCAGCCAGGCCTTAGAGCTAAACGGAGGAACCTACGGAACGTAACTGAGAGCGTTGACAGCAGCCATTTGGGTGGAAACAATGGAAGCAAACAATTCTGTAAAAGACAACACAGACCCCGTAGCGGAAAGGGAAAAACAAATGCAATAAATATTTAATCAGCATACATAAATATGCAGGGAGGCAGAAAGCCAGATAAGTGGGTGGAAATTCAAAAGCAACTTGAACGGGAAGGAATAGACGTGTACTCTTTAGCCGAGACCACCTCCGGGACCTAGAAGCCCCACCTATCATAGACATTATGTCTGGGAAGGTTGCAACAGGACCACAGGAATGAAGAAAGGGGGGAGGTGTTGGCATGCTCATTAAACAAGGGACCGACTGCAGAGAGTGCATGAAAGGTGTAGAGAGCATCTATGGGTTAGAGGCACCATAGAGGGGAAAAATACATGGTTAGGAGTGGTTGTATCTGTGGACCGGAAGTAGTGCTAGGGAGGAAAAATGAGGGAAATGGTAAACTGTTTGAGAAGTGATATAAACGAGTTCAAAGATTCGGGCGAAATAATCATAGTTGGAGATATGATGCCCATATAGAAGGTTTGGATGGATACACAGACCACAACGGTTCTCTAGTGATAGATCTATGCCAGGAAAACCGGCTTGTAATAGTAAACACGGAAAGCAAGTGGGACGGACAAATAACGTGGGAAAGCGGTAACAGACAGTCCAGCATAGACTACAGTTAGTATCCGAGACAGTAGTACGGAAGGCTGCGGGAAATGAGGATAGATGAAAATGGAACAGACAGCTTAGGAAGCGACCACAAGCGTTTAGCTTGCACTTTGGAGGCGCAACCCGGACAAATGCAGAAATAGGTACAATAGGAGAAATAATTGAATAATGAGCAGTTAAGATCATCGCTGATAGATTGGAAGATGAAATCAATAAATACCCCGGCAAAAAATTGGGATTACGACGAAATGATTGCGTTGATAAGGGTAAGATGAATGAAGCAAGGAACGAAACCGATGGAAAGGGAAGAGAAAGCCGAGAAAGCTGGTGGAATAGGGAAATAAAAGAGGCTATTGACCAGCGAAGAAAGGCGTCGAGAGAACATAGAGAAGCAAAAGAACGGTATGGAACCGGAGGTAGTGAAGGAAAAGCGGGAGTCTACCGTGGGAAAAAACTAGAAAGTGCAGAAAATGGTGCAAGCAAAGATCAAGCAGAAAAGCGAACAATGGATGGCAGAAATACGGAAGAAGGACAAAGGCGCATCCAAGAAGTTTTGGAACCATGTAAAATCACTAAGCTCAAAAAACGATAACCATCAAAAATTCCTGATTGATGAGGAGGGGGAACATTTAGAAGGAGAGCACGCGTGGCGCATATTCATCGAGTGATTAGTGAGAAGTTTAAAACAATAGTGGTAGGGAAACCTGCACCGATAACATCAGCGCCACAAAAGACCGCGGAAAGGGAAATAAGTTTTGAGCAACCTTGATTGGAAAAAAGCAGAGCAAAAAGGTTTCCCCCCCAGACAGCAGTGGGCCCGGACGGAATACCAATGCAACTGATAAACCTACTTGGACCTAAAAGTAAGGAATCGTTTATGAGGGCAATAGATAAGGTGATAGAAACCAAACAAATACCAGAGGACTGGTTGGAAAGTAGGATGAATTTAATATATAAAGGCAGAGGAGACAAAGCCAGTATTGATTCATACAGACCACTCCAGTAACGTCAGTGGTGTATAGATTCGTAATGCAGGCGATAAAATCAGAAATTCAAGCATGGATGGAAGAAAATGAAATACTTGGGGAACTGCAGAATGGATTTAGACAAGACAGGCGACTGGATGACAATCTGTTCGTGATAACGCAATGCATTGAAATTGCGAAAGCACAGAAGAGACCACTATGGATTACGTTCTTGGACATTAAAGGGGCATATGACAACGTAAACAGAGAACGGCTGTGGAGAATGCTGAAACTCCAGGGATTAGATGACGAGTTAGTACAGTTCCTTATAGCAATCTATAAAGACAATAGAGTGCACCTTACTTGGGAAGGACAGAAATGCGCCCAGCAGGTCAACATCCATCGGGGACTGAAACAGGGATGCCCTTTGAGCCCAATACTGTTCATGCTTTACATGGCAGGGTTAGAAGAGAAACTGGAAGAAAGTCAAGTAGGGTTTAGCCTAACCCATATTCTGCAAGGCGAAGTGGTACAACAGCATATTCCGGGAATGTTATACGCAGACGACATTGTTCTTTTAGCTGATAACCAAACCGATATGCAGCGGCTAATAAATATTTGCGGCCAGGAAGCCACTGACCTCGGATTAAATTTCAGTGCAGAAAAATCAGGAATAATGGTTTTCAATGACGCTACCACCGACGTAGTGTCTATCCAGCAAGGCGAATTACCTAGAGTGAAGGAATATAAATATTTGGGAGTGTGGATAAACGAAGGGGATAACTACTTAAGTACTCACGAGGAGCAACTTAAGGTTAAGTGAAAGCGAAACGCAGCTATAATGAAGCATAGAGCTCTGTGGGGGTATAACAAATATGAAGTAGTAAGAGGAATGTGGAAAGGAGTAATGGTTCCGGGTCTCACGTTTGCGAATGCTGTACTCTGCTTAAAATCAGACGTTCTATCAGGCCTTGAAGTAAACCAGAGAACGGTAGGACGTTTGGCCTTAGGCGCGCATGGAAAAACAACTAACGAAGCAGTTCAGGGGGATATGGGCTGGGCGTCGTTTGAAGTTAGAGAAGCTCAGAGTAAAATATGCTTTGAGATGAGGTTGAGGGCAATGGATCAACGAAGGTGGGCAGCTAAGGTATTTAGGTACCTATACTTGAAAAGCGTGGACACGCAGTGGTTAAGAAAGACTAGAAGGCTAACGATGAAATACGGAAAGAATAGTGGGGAATCCAAAACAGCCAAGGCAACCAAAAAAGAGGCAAGGCAGATTGAAACGAATAAATGGAGGGAAAAAATGGAAGCTAAAACGTCGTTAGAGATGTACAGGGCTGAGAAGATGAACACCAGAAAGGAAAATTTCTACGATAATTCCCAGGGCAGTGCTTTGCTTTTTGAGGCTAGAGCAGGTTGCCTGCGAACTAAGAGTTTTGTGGGGAAGTATTCACAAAATGATGGGGTATGCGTGGTCTGCGGAAAAGAAACAGAATCTATGCGGCACATCGTGTTAGAATGTGAGGGTATCCATCCAAATCTACATGAAGGGAATATTGGGCTTTCAGAAGCCCTAGGATTTATGGGTATCACAGAGGAAGTTAACTTCAAGGCTGTCGAGGGGACGAAAAGAAGATTAGAATGCTGGTGGACGAAAAGCAGAGAGGGGAATATTGCCTAGGACAGTTACCACCTGTAACAGGAAAAAAAAAGTATTTTGTGCCTAATAAGTTTTTTGTGCCTGCCCTAAGCAGCGCTAGTATTGAACCAAAAGTGTAAAACATAGGTATATTAGTTCTTTTTGGTCAGATGACATGTCATCACCCCGATACAAAGGGGAAACCAATAGAAATCATCATCATCATCACTGCATAAAAAATTAAAGCCCTTAATTCAATGTGAAAGCTCAATGTAGGAAGTGCAGAGCAGTGATTCGCCATAATGGTCTGTTGTGCTGTTATCCGCTCAAATTTCAAATTTTCCGCCTTCGCAGTGCTCGCGCGCCCTCCGCCCGATACTGCGCCAGCGGGAGTTCTGTTCTTTTAAATGCGAATGCATTTATTAGTCGGGGGTTGTCTTGCGTCCATCGAGCGGCAGGTGTTATCTCTCCGCGCTCCTCCTCTCCCCTAGCAACAGCTGTGGCGCGCGCCTAGCAACCGGAGCGCGCTCGGCGGGTCAGGGCGCTCGCATCGCGGAGCTCGGGGCGGAGAGAGAGCTCGCGCGCGGGCTGGCGCGGGTCTCTCTCTCCTCTCCGCGTACCCCTCTCCGCTCGCTGCGCATATAAATGCAGGGAGCGCGCGCTTATCTCCGTGACTGCTTGCCGACTGGCGCCTTGCTAGCGATGGAAGTCGGTGAAGTCGAATCCCTCGCGGCAACGATACCGCAAAAAAGAATTCGGTGCACCCAATGCATTCGCATTTCCGCACTGCACTTTTCGAATGCCGTGTGGCCTGGGAAAGCGCGACGAAGCAGTCGTTCACCGCATTCGCCTCAACGTCGCTTTTACCAGCCACTACCTGCACAAGACGCGCCGGGTTGCCTCCCCTCACTGTCAAGTATGCAGGGTCCGTGAGGACATAGAACATGTTCTGTGTGTGTGTCCCCGTTATGACACCCCGCGGCTAACCTGGAAGACAACTTTGGAACTGCGTGCTGATGCACCATTGAAGTTTCTGACGCCATTGGTCCTTGGACTCAACTGCCGCGGCAACACGGAGTACACGGGCTTTGGTGTCATTGGCCTTCTCCGTGACTCCGGCCTGAACGAAACTCTGTGAATGTGTGCTTAACTTCACTTCGTTTGTGCGCCGTTGTGCGTGATCCTGCATTTGTCAGTTTGTGTGGCTTATTTGCTTTTGTAGTGTCCTGTGTGAGTTTTTGTGTAGTCGTTTCCCTTCTACTTTTCGCACAATCTCATGTTCATGTGGAGTAGCAAGCCAAGCTCGCTGCCAGGCTGACTTCTCTTCATTCATTAAAGGCATTCCTCCTCCTCCTCCTCCGCACGATCCCCTTCAGGAGGTGGGGGGATTTTTTGTCCTTGCTTTCCCTCCCGCACGTGCCGGCGTTGCACTGCCACTTTTTTTTTTTTCGCTTAATATCGTAAAAACCAACCCAACGGGTGTCTTTAACTAAACGAACGCGGGCGCTTCCGGTTAATTACGTATATTTTGCCTCAAATGTGCCTGCAGTTTTCTTTGCGAAAAACAACGGGGAGATGTATGACAAGCGCCAGCGGTTCACGAGTTTCGAACGCTTATAACTATATAAGCCGCTTAGCTTCCGAAGCCTCTGGGTTACGCCGCGACGACAGCCGCGATGACGTAACGCCGTGTGCCTCTACTTAGGTCCAGCAAGCGATCGAGAGAAGAGAGAGAGAGGAGAGAGAGAGAGAGAGAGAGAGAGAGAGAGACTTTATTTTACGGCTGGGTCAGGGGAAGGAGGTGGCGGGGGCCCAGAGGGTCTCCGCGACCTGTTGGGCCCTGGACACGAGGTTGGTGTGGGTCTCCAGGGTCGAGCTCCGCAGGGCCTGCTCCCAGTGGGTGGGTGTGGGGAAAGGAGGAAAAGGGGAGCTCGGGCAGTCACAGAGAGAGTGTAGTTGAGAGTCCCGGGCGCCGCAGAGTGGGCAGAGTGGCCGACTCAAAAGAGGGAAGGGTGTGAGTGGGAGAGGGAGGCTCTGCAGGGGAATGAGTGCGTTTGGAGAGAGAGAGAAATAACATTTATTTAAAGAGCTCCCCCTTATGGGGCGGTGGCGCTGCCCACAGGGCCGCAGCGACCTGGAGGCCTCGGGAGGCGAACTAGCACCTGGTCCGAAACCTCGGAGCTCCGCATGGCCTGCTCCCAGGCCTGGGGGGTGGGGAGGGGTGGGTAGGGATTCTTGGGGCACTGGCAGAGGGAATGAAAGTGCGTGTCCAGTGCACCACAGTGCGGGCAGCGAGGGTGAGGGAAAACAGGTGGGGGTGGGAGTGCTGCAGGATCGTTCGGTGAGGGAACGTGTGCGCTTGGATGATTCGCCACATGCGGGCCTCCTCTGGTGATAGGGAGCTGTGGGGGGGTGGGAGGGTTCGACGGTTCAGTCTGTGGTGCAGTGTAATGTCGGTGTATGTGTACAGGGGGATGGGATGCTGTGGTTAGGAGCAAAAAGAAGCAGGAGCCCGGGTAACGAGTTCTCGAGCATGTGAATGTACTGCCTCATTGCCTCCTAAGCCAGTGTGGGCCGGAGTCCACAGCAGCTCCACAGGATCCTGGGGAGGGTGTTGGAGGATGATACGGAGAGCTTGTGGCGAGATACGTCCCTTAAGGTAGTTTGAGAGGGCATGCTGGGAGTCGGAGAGGATGGTGGTGGGTTGGGGCTGTTGAACTATGGCGAGGGCAATGGCAACTTCCTCTGCCACCGTAGGAGAGGGGGTGAGGACAGACATGGTTGTGGGGTGGGGGAGGACCGTGCATAGAAGTGGCGTAAGCCTGATTGTTCGGGTATTGAGCCGCGTCCACATAGATGGTAGTGGGGGAGGGTGGGTGGGAGATGGTGTGGCGCTTGGCACGTGCCATACGGCGGCCTGCATGGTGGAGAGGGTCCATGTTTCGAGGAAGGGGTTTGATGCGTTTGGAGGAGGCGCCGATGGAGCTACGACGACAAGGCGAGCGCCTAAAGTGCGCTGCGCTTAAAAGCGCTACTTTGTGTCTGCCTGGCGGGATTAAATTGCGACGCAACAATAACAGGCACAAATATTAAACGCGAGAGAGACGGCAATTTTTTAGAGCTTAACATGAATACTTTTAGGTACAACTGCGGCAATTTTCTCATAGATATTATCCGACTTGTGCGACCAAGACATCCCGACACTGCCAAGCACACTCCTGCACATTTGAAGAGCATTTATCAAAAAAAAAAATAGTTTAGCAGCCAACCAGATCTCTGATGTAAAAGCGTATGCTTTTCCATCAAAGATCTGGAAGGGTGAATTTGAAAGAGTGAAGAGTGAGTGAGAGAAAAAGCTGTGAGGTTTCGCCGTTGTCTCTTCAATATGGGAGGGATCTGCTAAGAAGGCGCGTTCAATGCTTAACCGCTGCGTTGAAACTTGAGCTGGTTTGGAGTATGCTTTTAGAAACGTGGATGCGACTCGACTGCACATGCTTGAAGAAATCGGGAGAGTACGCCGAGTGTTGTCTTGTGAAAATTGGGGAAACAATAGGAAACTTTTATTATATTCAGGTTTTTTTTTTGTTTCTTGTTTTCAAAACTGACTCTTGTCACTGAGAATAAGCGTCCCATTTAGCTGCTGCTAGCTGTTGTTTTGCAGGAGTTGGTTGAACTATAGTGGAGTAGGTTCAACAAGAAAACTCCACAGAGAGATGCTTAAACGATTACGTCCACATATTGATGAATGTGCCCGTATCTGTCGTAAAGAATTGCATTCTATAATTTTCAACGACAAATTGCAGTGATGTTTGTATCAATGTTTTTCATGGTCTTCTTAAGGGATGGCATTTTGTGTGATATGTGTTTGGCGCCTTGCAAAGCTGGGTTTCCACGTTATTGATTAATAATGGTGACATATTGTTCAGTGTATTGTTACATTGCTTCTGTATAACTTTTTTTTTTCAACAAACTAAGCTGTGCAATGTATTGTTTATGACCAAAGTTGTCGCAGCTGCACCGGCGCTCTGGCCCCGTCAAGATGTTTATACAGCTTCTCGCCAGTGTGACCGTCAACATTGTCGAAGTTGCACCAATGTTGAAATAAACTTTGATTTGATTTCATTTGAACAGCCAATGTTGCCCGGTAACACAAATAGCGACGATCTCAAACTGCAGTCGAAAGCGAAAGTTGAGGAGGCGCCGACTGTGGAAAATAGGCGTTTATAGGCATAGGTTCTAAAGCATTTATAGGCATTTAGGTAGAAACGCCAAAATAGCAGGCGTTTATAGGCACTATCAAAACACCACAAAAGCCCTTCTTAACCTCTGATTCATACTGATATATCAAAATGGTTCGATAGGAGCGCAACAAAATAGGCATTTTCCTAAATTTGGGTCTCTAGTCCTTGGGATAATCGATCTTCCGTGAATATTGTTATTTCGCATTTTTCACCCGCTGCGCTCACGTCGCAAATGTTAACCTTTAAAACCAACTATTATAACCTAGCAGCTAGGGTTAATCCTTGTTATACTAGCAGGCCGTTCTTCCGTCAACGCTCTAGAAAATGCTGCCACGCAGCTTCAGAAGAAAGGGCACGTCGCGGTCGACCTTTCGCGCACTTTTCTTGTGATTTCATCCGCTTCAAATGTAAAACATATACTTGCACTGTTGATTTATTTTTCGATACCGCTTTAATATGTCTGTTATAAGATGGACAATCGGGCTGGTATCGTTTTCAGGAACTAACCATCGATTTGAAAGTCATGGCTCTAGCGGCTGAACCAAGATACAGAAACGTGTTAATTCGGCAATATTTATAGATTGATTCGCATCTTCAAGATGCGAATGCAGCGTGTGTTGCGATGATAAACAACCACCACTGGAATTTCGAGCAAAGGTCACTTTATATTTCATATTGCTTATAAAAACACGGGCGACGTCAGTTCCTTGACTCCTTTGCAATCGAATAAAAATCAGCTCTAGCCAATGGGCGTCAAAATTGCCGCGTTAATTTTCTTCCTATGCGCGCACATAGTACAACAGAGTTGCACTTATGCGAAAAGTGCTGAACGTAAACTCTCCGCACAAATTGCACTGATATTGTACACCTTGTTATTGCGAAATAGTTTTATTTGATTTTTTTAATAGCACTCCCGCTTTGAATGAAGTAGCGCTTATAACGAAGACTGTCCCAAAGACTTCGGTATAGTATTAAGGATTTACTGCAGTTCGTTTTGACCCCGGGCAGAGGTAGTACTATAAATTGCTTTACCTCAAGGCATGAGAGGGCTAGTATTAGTACGTATGCGAAATATCATTATTATCAATATCCTACCTATTTAAGTCCACTGAAGGACGAAGGCCTCTCCCATTGACCTCCAACCGTTCGTTGCCCCCGAAATTCCTTATTTCCCCCTCCATCGAGTTATTGGCCTTCCCGTTCTTCAAGACCCGCCTCTCGGCATCAACTCTGTTACTCTGGTGTTCATTTCGTCTCACTACATGGCCTGCCTAAGTCCATTTCTTTTTATTTGACCTATATGATGTCATCTACTCGAGCTTGCTCCGTGATCCAGGAAGCTCGTTTCCTCTCCCTAATTGTTACTTCGATCATTCTTCTACGCGCCCATAGGCAACAGGACTTTATTCGATTGTAACAAACAACGATAAAAGACAACAACGAAGCATTGCTGTCACCTGCGTTATTTATTTGAAGAAATAGACCACTGAACACAACCTTCGTTCGTGCGCAATCAAACTAGCCGTTTTCCCAAGTGGTTCACACCATGTTTCGAGCTTACTTTTGTTAACTGCCACAAATTCACTCTCCGAACATAGGCTTTAAAAGCTTATAAATACACTTACTCTAAGTAGCGTCTTCTGTACACTTATAATAAGTATTTTGAAGGGCCGTTAACAGGGGCCATCAGTCCGACGCAGTATTGAACACGCATCACGAGCTGGGGTGAAGGGTTACACAAGGGACACTTTTATAAGGTCATATGTTTTTATACTTGTCCTTTCAGGCGTGGCCACATCGGTCGTTAAGACGGGAACGAGCCGATTGCGGTGGTATGCGGATGGCGGCATCAATAAACGGCGCAGCAATAGAACGCGCCTTGCTTTTATGACTCCAGATGGCAGCACGAGACCAGGTTTTTCGTCTGCACGGTAGCACGCTTCCCCTTTGCTTGTTTTGATGCGTACTCGCAAAGTGATGCAGTTCAAGATTCTACAACTGTGAAAAAGAGAACCGAAATATTGCGTAGACAAACTTCCGCACTAAATCTGCCCGCTTTTCGCCGCGTTTTCGTTCAGTTTCTCGTTTTTTCCTGCTTTGCGTTTTCTGTAAGTTTTTGTTTCTCTCTCGCCCGCGTGCGCAAGCTTCATTTTGTCCACTGTAACGCACACTTATTACTTGTAGCTTGCACCTACGTTCACAAAGCGCTGAGGGAGCAAATGCAACGCACCATCACGTATCTCTCGCGTTACATTAACGTTGAACCACCAGCCTGAAGCATTAAACACGCACCCCGTATCCCCGTTTTCGGAGGCTTTTTTGTTTGTTGCTGCCAACCCCCAAGAATTCCTGAGATGCTTCGGGAAAGCGCTAAAATAACGTGCACTGGAAGTAAACCACGGTTATTAAAGAACAACAGACATTTTGCGCGGCTGAAACGGCATCATACGTCGCCTGAAAAGAAAAACAAGAAAGAAAGGCGACGACGTAATGTGCGGAGGGGGGTAGCAGCCATGCGCGGAAGAGCCGTTGTGGACGAGCAGCCGCACGGCTCGCTGTGTGCGCGTGTGTGCGTGTGTATTCATATACGCGCGTGTGGTTCAGGTCGGCCGAGGGATCTAATTGTGTGGGTGATTCTATGGAGTATCTGCAGTTGATGGATTTATGGCGTCGAGAATCACGTTGCTGTGTTGTCTGCTAACGGTAGCGTCGTCCAGTTCCTGCGACAAAGGTGAGCGCGCTTGACGTTTTGTATTTTTCGCGCCCTCCCTTGTGTTGGCGACGAGCGGATCGGGGGTTCCGTGGGAGTGGGGGGTTCGTTGGTGCCCGCTGGTGCTCGCATCGGTTCAGTCTTTTGGCACCACGGAAGATCGGTGCAACCCACCGTGGATCGGCGTTCTGATCGGTGTGCTTTCTCGGGCCGATGCCGCGTTTGGTCAACGGGGCGCCTCTATGACGTGGTGACGCGGGCTGGTCGGTGGGGACGCTACGCGCGCACGCTGGCCTCGCCTTTCCGTCGTCACCGTTGACAGCAGGAGCTGGGCAGCGTTCGGAATGCAGTGTGTTTACGTTTGAGCAGGTGACGCTCACCGCGTGCGTGGAGCCGCGCACCCGGGTTCGCGGGCTGGAAGTTCGAGCGCGCGGTCGGGAAGTCCGCGGCGTGCTGAGGAGGCAACGGCCATCGCACCGCCGCGTCTTTCCGCGGCGCCCCCGGTTTGATCTTGTTAGCCCGATTTCGGTGAGCGCGGCATCCCAGTTCCTCCTCCTCGAGAGAAAAAAACTGGTATGGCGACAGCTACGCGCGGGTGCTGCCCAGCGCAGCTACGCTAGGTGTTGCTTTTTTTTTTATTTTTCAGAAGGCCGCATGTTGTTCTGCAACGCAGCAGCGACTTTTGTTCCTCTCAGCAACAAGTCGCGGGCGTTTCACCGCGAATTTTCGCTGGAAAGCAAAGCAAACACGCTTGGTTCTTGCGCAACACGCGCCGCAAGATGTGTAATTGTTGCTTGTGGCCTTAACAGTCGTCGCTGACCTCTTTACTACGAGAGGTACGAGATACAGTAGGATTGTTTCACCGCTACCTTTTGCTTGTTTCTGCGGGTCGGACGCGGGTTCGTGAATGTCCCCGAGCGACGCTTAATTGGGCCAAGCAGGGCGTGATCCTGCGCAAGTTTTCCTGCACGTGCTCGCAAACGACGTGAATTTTTGTTTGAGGGCTGAGAGCCCTCGCGCAATCTGCTGCATTAAAGCGTGACGAGTCGCTGGTGTTAATGCCTAAGCCACTTCTAGAAGAATGTAACCGTTTCTCGCGTCCCATTCGGGACCGCGATTGGACCTTTAAGCGCACTGGCTGCCCCACAGCAGCATTTGACTAATCGTAGTTCATGTTTATTTCGTTCGCAGTAGGTCACTACTCGTAAAAATGTTACCACCCTGCTTGAATTGCTGCCTTTTCTTGTTGGCTTTTGAGGGGTGATAAACTGTAATAATAACAATGGCAAAGGCAACTTAAATTTTCGGAAGAACCTGTTTTTTTTTTTTTTTTCTATTCACAACTAAATTGCAAAGCTAAACAAAGACAGCGTGTGAGGAAGGGGGGGGGGGGTTTCTCGCTCTGTTTGCCTGAAGAATACGGCGCCACGAGGGGCACATTATTGTGCGCAGTTAGGTCGGGCAGGCAATGCGCCTTTCACGTCTGTATGTTCGGATGTAGTAGCGTCTAGTTATTGCGGGGCCCGGTCAAACATTCCTTCTGTGATTGTGAGGCATGTAATTGACAACATAAGGTACTGCGTGCGTGAAGCGCCATTTGACCATGAAACCGCTCAAGAGCTGGGATGTCGTACACCGTGCGAAATTCCAGTTCAAGAAAGGCAAACCTGCTTTCTGTGAAGCCTTGTATGTTTCTTTGCATACATCGTGAAACCAATGCAACAGTCTGTGTATTAAGAAAAATAAACAACAGAAATAGTTGATGGAATCGCGCCGTTATGAAGTTAAACTACGCGCTCTTGTCGAGGCGCGACCAATCGGCGTATGCACCAGTAGATTGTGTTCACTTTTTGTGCTGAGGAGGTACCGGACCCTTACTCGCGGAATGTCATCGATTGTGCGCACAGAGGTTGTTTTAGAGCTGTCATTGGATCTTGCCGATTGCCTGGTTAAGACTCCCTAGCCTCGCGCGACTGTGGGACATTCGTTTCCGGCATGTATCGATAAATCGAAGGACCAGAAGGTTGGTCGCTTCATACTACGCCGCTAGCGACAGGGGCCCGAACAGGGATAGCCCTAATTGAAGAAAAACTCGGGCGACCGGAGATTTTTAGCCTCGCAGCAGTTATGTGCAGTAAACCTTACGCAAAGGGAACTGGCGGCTTTTAAGCGGGGAACGCTCCTTCCCGCAGCCGACAGGTGTGCGGGGACGACCGTAATGGCGGTGGCACCGCGCGCGTGGTACCAGTACGAGCGAGCCACTCGGCTGTCCCGCTGGATGCGTTACGCCACCGAGATTCCATCTGCTTGAAATGTATCCCAAATGTAGCGAGTCGCCCCCGGCACGACAACTATCACTTTCCTCTCTGCGCGAAGGTTTGGTCGGAGGAAGAGGAGGAGGAGAGGCGGGGAGGGACAATGCGCAATAACCCCCATCGTCCGGTTGTTTCTTTTCTCTTCCATCCCCCGTTCCGGCCGCTCGGAGGGCTGTTGGCACACTGCAGCAGAAGCAGCAGCAGCAGCGGCGGCGGTCGCCGACGGGCGGCCCTAATTTATTCCGCGCAGCGAATGACAGAGTTCGCCTCTCACCGGAATAAGGAAATGGAGGCCGGCTTTAATCAATACCGAGCGAGGAAGAGTTCTCTCGCCCACCCCCGACAGCCGCTTCCGTCTTGCGCCCTGCGCGTCGATTTTGCGGCGCTGCTGCTGCTGCTGTTGATGGCACTGCTGCTCTCTCCGCGTTCGAGTGGTGGCTTGGTGCTTGTTCGGCTGCTGCTCTGCTCGCGGCCCTCCCTCGCCCCCCTTCGTCGCGCGCGACCGCCGCGGTCCCGTGGGCGATTAACTGCCCATTAGCCCCGCGGAACGTAGTTACTGCCTCTGCATCATCTGCCCTCGGCCCGCTTACAAGTTCGCCGTGGCGTTGCGTTCTTACGTCCACGCGCGGTGACTGCGTCACTGCGATTCGCGCGGGGCGTTTGAATGGGAACGCCAGAAGGGGCAAGAATCGCTCCTCCACTGGTGGCCGGTGACCCCATCGCCTGCTGGGTGAGAGACAGAGAAATAATGTGATCCGGGTGGCACCAGAAGCGCATGAGGAAGGAATCATGATTGACCCGCCGCGGTGGCTCAGTGGCATGGCGTTGGGCTGCTGAGCGCAAGGACGCGGGTTCGATTCCCGGCCGCGGCGGCCGCTTTTCCGATGGAGGCGAAAAGCGAAAACGCCCGTGCGTTCGAGATTCCGTCGCGCGTTAAACATCCCCAGGTGGTCAAAATTAATCCGGAGCCCTCCACTACGGCGCGCCTCGTCGTCGCCTGTAAAACCAATCAATCAATCAAAAAGTCATGATTAGGCCTGCAAAGCTTTGTTTGACTGCACCTACTAACCCTGCTGTGCGTCGTTTGTGTTAAGAAAAAGGTGAGTAGTGCCCGTTTATATTCTAAATGTCGTTGGCATTCCAATGCGTGGTGCATTCACGCGGTTGGCGAGAAACGGGTTCAGGGAAATGGGAGATCGGAGATCGGGGATTGTTGCCCTTGTCCACCTTCTGCCACGTGGGACCCCTTTGGGCGGCCTGGTCCTGAGGCAGAGGAAGAGGAGAAAGCAGAGGGGAATAATGCTACGGCCACAACCGGGGCGGACTTTGAAACCGCGCCTTGTTTGTAAACACGGTGGGGACATCACAGGCGCTAACAGCCAGAGAGAGAGAGAGAGAGACTTTTCTCTGGCTAGGGCTAGGCATGATTGAGCCGCGGATGGGCAGCCCTGGGGAGCCGCAAATGCTTGCAGTTTTGCAGCCGTCGCTATGTCGACGGCAGTCGCTGCCGATGACCGCATACTTGGGACGCAGCTCGGTGAGGTGCGTCCCACAACACAATAGGGGCTACAACACAAAGAATAAGAGAGAGCAAGCTCATGCTTGGGAGAGTTCTACGACTCAATGTTCGGCCTCACCCGGTACAGACGGAGGTTTCGCATGGAAGGCGCGCACGCGGGCGAGGCGTCGAATTTCGCACCGTGGCGCGGTTACTCGGTGCGTAATCTGTCTCGTGCGGCCACTCAATCGTTTCGGTACAACGCGCACTGGGCGCTTTTATGGCCGCCCAACCCCCGCACCTATTTCATATCCCCCCTTCAGGTGCGAGGCGTTGTTGACGGCGCGCGCGCGAATTGGGAACAACGGTTATTATGCGCCTGAGCGCATATGCATAGCATGCGACGCAGGAGATATGCCCCACGGGGCGCTTATAATTGCCTCGCGAGCGAACGCTTGGTGGGTACTCGGGCGGACGAGACCGCAGGGATCTGTGGAACTTATTCCCTCGCTCAGAGGTTGTAGTTGATTGATAAAAGACTAATGTTTTAGTTAGTAGTATATCGCTTTCAGCACAGTGTTGCGTTACGAACTGGTACTCAGTATATAGTGCGCGTATAAATAGCAATCCCACCAAGCGTAGTGACGTCACACGAAAATTGATTTTCGATGGCGCGTGCGAACAGCCAATTTTGCCCGAAAACTTGCTAATACGTCGTATTTACCGCTGCGCTTTCAACATGGTTTCGCCTGCGTAATATTTGACCGCGAAAGTGCCGCCTGTTGGTGTAGTGGAACAAAGTTCGATGACCAAGCGTGAACCGGGAACACCGATGGAGCCAGAGGACATCCCTGTGAAGTTCCCCCAATACAAATGTGCACAAGTTCGGCGAAGCCCCTGGGAAGCTGCATCTGTAGCTTGTTGATACGCGCTCGATCGAGAACTATGTTCCGTGGCCACATTCACTGTCACGAGCTGGCCAGTTGACCGTATTACAGCGCGCGCAGCTTGGTGTGTGCCCCTCGGCCGCCGTTCCCGTTGTTTGGGGTACAATGGCGGATGCCCGTGAGCGTGAGCGCGCGAACACGCCAGCGCTTCTGCGCGCTCTTCGGCGGGCCTGCCGTGAGCCGGGCAGAAGAAGCGGAGGTTTCGCGGTCGCCGTCCCGACCTGGGGGCGCTTCAATTCATCACGGGAGGAAGGCCGTGTCGTGGGGGCCACCTTTTCTCTGGGCCCCCCTTCTTCGGGCCGCGCGCGCCTTTCTTTCGTCATCTGCGCCGCATTCTCGCCGAGGCGAAAATGGAGCCGGGGCGGAGGAGGGGGCGCGCGCGTGTGTGGACCACGATCACGTGCCTTGACCTCCACGTGCGGTACATTAGTGGGCGAACGAACTCTCCCGGCCGCCCCTTCCTCCTGCCGGGCTCGGGTGGGCATCTCCGCAAAGAATGCTGCACCGCGGAGGAAGAGCGCGGAACAGCGGGAGCCACGGAAAGATTGTACGGAAAGGATATCGCCAAGAGAAGAAACGCGAAAGCGCAGGACGCAGTTGTAACCACTAGGAGCAAGTTGCTAGTCAGCACCAGCGCCGGGCCAAGATCCATTATGGAGGAAGCCGTACAGGCAGCAATAGCGCTAGCCTTAGCTCAGACGACGGGCTCGCAAGAGGCCTGCTTGTACAGGAGGTATACGTAACGGGAAGAGTGACAACTTGTAACGGTCCGCGTTCTGCGAGATTCAGGACCCCTATCAGGAAGGTCGACACATAGTCTGTGGACCCCCGGCGCGAAGAGCAACAACTTGACTCATCGCGCGGCCCGAGCACTCGCAAACCTGATCACGGAGGAAACCATCCCCCTCTCGACACCCCAAGAGCTAACGCAACACTACCGACTGCAAAGCAGAAAGGGAGATTGAAGGCGCAAGGAATAACGCTAGGAGGGATCGAGATCAATACGTACCCGCATCCCGTCCGGCTACTACTAACGTGCTCACCGCAGTGCGCGCCTGAATGCAAACACTGCACTCCGTCGCATGCAATGGGAGCATCAGATACAAAATCCAGACCTGCTACACTTGCCCCCCACCCCCTCCAGTGTCAGTGGCAAGTTAGTCGCCATTCCACTGTGTAGGTGGACGACCGGCGATGCTGTATGAAATATGAACACGGTTAGAGAATGTACACGTATTTTTCTCATAACTTGGTAACGGTAGTGGCTACGGCTTTTTGATTACTTGGGGACGTTTGGAAGGACTAGAGTTTTATCCTAGCGAAGAAACACTGCGCCGTAAGTTTCCCTCTCGTGCAAGCGGTGACAGCAGATGGCAATTCCCGAACGTTTAGAACTTCACTGTGAACTGGCCTATCACGACAAGTAAATGAAACTCGGCGTGTTGATAGAGTCGCGCCTTAGCGGCCAATTATTGTAACTGTTTGGGGGAAGTGTTTATGCAACGAGAGCTATAGTCTTTTTTTTTTTTTTTTCTGCTGAGCATTTGCTGTAAAGTTGGCTTTGCGGCGATGCGTTTTTGCATACGGAGAAAAAGAATGCACGGAATTCTAGCCTATGACCGTCCCGAACCCAGACCACTTCATCATGTTTGTTAAAAGAGGGCGTCAAATAAAGAAATGCATTCTCGTCGCGCTCGGAGCGCACGTATGCCGCACTCAAGCCCAAGTCCCGAGCTCCTTGCGTGAGGGCAACAAAAATACCGGTTTGTGCTATAACTGGTGCGGCCACCATAGAAATCATACGCCGTTTGGAACATGATACGGGCCCCGGAAGTGCTGTATACAGTAAAGAAGGCTGTCTAAAGGAGCTTTCTTTTTCAGAGAGGGCGAATCTATTTTTGTTGACGGATCAGAAAAATGCACAGAACCATAGCCATATGCAGCTTCTCTTTAAAAGAAGTGGTTAAAACAAAATTCACTCCGATTAAACTTTCAGGATCGAGAGGATAACTGATCTGAATAACTCATCTGCGAAACTCGCCACCCCTGGTATTTTACTTTGGAGCATATCGCGGCAGAATTTGTGGCTAATTACACGCCGAAACGGTTTTCTTTCTGCGCAAATTTGATGTTTTTTTTTTTCGAAAACAATGCAGTATATTCTCCGGTATCAAAATGTTGTTTTAAGCAAATAGAATATATGCAAAGCAAATGATAAAGCCGCTTGAAAGACTCGATATTTTCACAATTTCCTGTGATTAAAAATAGTTAACAAGCGCAAAACATCCTCATCGTGATGCTAACAGTGTGAGTAACGGGTCAGCGACAGAAAAAATAACAGACAAACGCCTACTTTTAATGAAAAACACACCCTTAATCTACACATTCAAACACGTCACAGCAGGTCAGATGGCCGCATAGCAACACTACTGACTCCCAATGCGGATTTCGGAAACATCTTTCTACAGAATGTCTTGAAAACAACAAAATAGTTGAGGGTGTTTTTATTGAATAGTTACAAAGGCACTTGATCTTATAAATCGCAAGCTTCTTCGTAACTAGATGGGTGTGGAAGTTCATTTCTTTTTCTTTATTTGTACCATGATATCATTACTACAGTTTGCTTCCTGGATCCAGGAAGCTCGTTTTTTCTCCCGAAGTGTTACTTCGATCATTATTCGTTCCGTGTCTCGTTGAGCCGACCTAGGTTTACGTTCCAGTTGTTTAGTAATACCAGAGTCCTAAAGCATTGAAGGACTCTGGTAAGACGCAAAGCTTCCGCTCCATATGTCATTACCGACAGGATGCTTTGGTTGCATATTCTTCTTTTGAGTTATAGAGAGAGGTAGCTTACTTTTTATTATTTGGGAGTGTTTGCTGAAAGCACTCCAGCCCATGCCTATTCTGCGCCTAATTCCTCTCGTGATCGGGGTCAGCTCTGACAGCCTGTCCGAGACAGACATGCGCTTCTACTTCTTCTAGCGTTTCGTTACATTAGCTGAAGAGGGCGCTTTCGGCGTATTTATTCATCATCACTTTAGATTAAAAAAATGAAATTTCGAGCAAAAGACAAGAAAGTTTTTGTCTAGAGAAATACCTGTTTCAAACGTAATACTCTAGGAATTCTTCCATATTTGACAGTACCGCACGTAACATTTAATGAATAAATAAAAAAAAATCGCTAGGGTCATGTCAGTCAGCTGATTGTAAAGTTATCTCAGATAATTCCTATGCTCTATTAAAACCGAGACACGCCCCCGCAAAAGTGCTAATTCATCGTTCCCTATTCCGTTCCCGTTTTTATTACTCTTTATCTGGGGCATAATTGTTTGCGGGAACTTTCCGTTTCCTACTCATTGAGCTCCAACGTGATTTCTAATACTGTTTTTGGTGACGGTTTGAAGGGACCCGCAACACTTTGTCCAAACTTTTTTTTTTAATCTTAAATGCTCGCAAATCGTAGTCACCCGACACACTCAGTACTTAGATTAGGGGGTCGCAAAGTAGTACCCAGCCAAAAATTACTGATCTATGCCCATCAGATATTTTTGGAAACTCGCTCAAACGATTTTGCTTTCTTTCCCGGTCTTGGCGTAGTTCGATGGCCCGAATTACGTCACTGAGGCCATGTAACGGCTGTTGGCCGGTTTTCCTTCAGTTGCAGCAATGAGCGCTTTTAGATAGCAACTTTAAAAATAAAGCCACAAAAACAAAGCAGAAACGGAAGGCGTATCTAGTGCGACGAGGATATTACGCAGTGCCGCTCTGTGCTGGCAATAACCATAGCTTTCGCAGTTCTTCCAGCCGTGAAGGAAAGAGTGAAAGCGTTTATCGAAAGTGTTGCACGGTCCCTTTAAAGGTCTGAGCCTATACCACGGGCCAATATCCGTTTTGCGCGCCGCGGCCGATTTGGTCACAATTTTTAACCCCGGTGAAACTTTTGGGTAGCGGTGCTTAGCACCGCGACTGTAGAGTTGCCCGAGCAACAGATCGCGCAGTATTTGTCTAAGCGTCGTCATTTTCAAGTAAGAATGGCGAGGAGGAGCAGGCTCGCTGGTCCTGAGTCTTCGAGCGCAGGGGGCAACGTGTCGTCACGGGTGCTGCGCAGTTAAGGCCCTCGTCGTTGTCGGGCTCAGTAACGTGCTGTCTCCATTTGCCCGCAAACTGCGGGAAATCTGCGAGCTGTCTGTCCTGGTCGCGGAGCGGCGGTGTCCTTCGTGGCGCCTGCAAAGCGCGATTCGCGTTCGGCGATTCCCAGCCCGATGGCGCGGCGGCCTCCGGCGAGGCATGCGTGGCGCCCTGCTGCTCCGCTTGTGTCTGGCGCGCGAGCCGTCGGGGTGAGCACATCGGCCTCTTCCGGGCGGCGGGGCAATAAATAATGTCGGCCTTGCGCAGCTTCTGCAGCCAAGGACCCGGCGAATCGTCGAAAATTCCGAAGACGCCGCCGCCGCGCCCGGCGGCAACAGCGTCGCATCTGCGCGTTGGGGTCGCCTTGTGCGTCGACTAACTTCGTGGCGGGCTCAATTGGGGCCCCCGATCTTCCAGAATACGCTGCCAGGGAAACATTGACGCAGAATACATCTTTTGGGGGGATGATACGCGCAAATGCGCTTGCCATTCTTTTGCCGGTGCACGGTGTATTCAGTGGGTGATGGAACTCGTGTAACGAAAAAGAATTACCATCCTTTCCTAAAGGAAGTTGACAGAAGCGCGAAAGTCTTCTGACATCGAAAGTGGGTCGAAGCCTTCGCTAAAGGTGCGTCCAATCGATCCTCAAACCTTTGAAGACTCAAATCGCAAACGAAGAGCGAACCCATGCGACGGTTTTTCGCGCACTATAAGCAAACGCATTTACGAGCGATTAAAATGTATATCTTTACGGAGTTCATGAGATCAAGGTATACTACTGTACTCCATCGTGATCGATGCGTGTATTGTCTTATCGAGAAGCGTTCCTTTTTTCGCGATTCTCAAGTAACCGTTTCGACACAATGGAAGCCCCGTTTCACGCACGCGCCGTGTGTACGGAGATCTTATCAGAGCTCTTCAGTCGACCAAACTGTCTATGGGGAAATGCATTAGCTTTTTGGGAGTACTTCATCGGTCCCGCTGACAAAGCGTTCGCTTTGAAAAGAATCCGGTGGCACCTAGCACCTGGACGCGAGAGACGCCTTGCTTCCGCCTGGCGTGGTCCAAGGGCTTTGTGATCTTGCCGCTTGAGACGCTTTGCTTCGCGAACCGCCTTAGCGCTTTCGAGTGGCTTCTATCTGTCTCGCACGCGTTGCGCCGCTGCTCGTTGCTGCCGCCGTGTGACGGGGGAGTTGACGGCGCTGGTGAATCTCGCTGCGTGTTCTACCGCGACCTTCATATGCGGTGTACTGGCGTCGACAGCACGGACCAGTTTAGGCTGGCGTTGTACGCTTCATGGTGTAGAAGGCCTCCAAAGAAGCCGTTTGTCTTACGGACACCGGCTTTTTCGCTCTGCGGGCTGGCTGTTTACGGCTTTCGCCTTTAAGGAGGACGGTACAAGGGGAGGGGGCGTGGCTTTTAAGTCGGAAAGGGTCGCTCGATTGGCTTTATCACACTCTGTACTTGATAACGTGGGAATGGGGCAGGGCAGAGACAAGAAGCAGTGAATTGAGAGTGAAAGGTGGGTATATTATGATGGTGCCAAGAGGGACCCCCAAAAGCGACTTGATTGGTCGCTGAAATTAGTAGGGGGTGGGGGTGGGGTGAGAGGTGCTCCTTGGGTTGCAACGTGTGCGCGGTAGTGCATGTGCGTCAGCCGCATGAAATGTGCACACAACCTGCACACAGTTCGACTGTCCAGTAAGCATTGTTTGTAAACAGCAGCCGGGCGCTGTGGATATTGTGGGCCCTTGGGCTAAGATTGGTTGATTGAAAACTCGTTTATCGGAAGGCCAGTACGGAAATGGCCTCTCCACAGCGAAGGCTTCGCAGGACGACGGTCGTCCGAATCCCGAGGGACACTGGTGTCAATTGGTTGGGATCCTTGGAGAGAGGGCCCGTTGCTCGTGAGTTGCCAGCTGTCGTGCCTCGTCGGGCTCGCAATTCTCACCAGTGTCAACATCCTTGGACGCCTGAAGGGAGAGATTTTAAGGTGGCATCTTTTGCAAGAGGGCGGTATCGAGATATGTACTGCTGGCGTTATACATCATCAGAGTGTAACCACGCCTGCCAGCTAAGCTGCCGAGCACGAAGCCACGAGTTCCACCGTTAGTACCAAGCCCACGGGGACCGCAAAACACTTAGAATTAACCGAATTTCCGATTAAGCACAACACACATACACACACACACGCACGCGTGCCCGCACAGGGACAGCTGTGTTTTTGTCCGCAGCACGTCTTCCTTCTTGATTTCTTTCAAATCTCGACTTTCGTCGCCAAGTCGAGCGGACGACACGGGTTGCCATGGCAGTTGAGACGTCTGGCTAAAATCGAAGCCCGAAGCGTCCACGTGTTACACCATGCATGGCTCACACGGCGCTGGGCGCAAGAAAGAAGGTTCAGGACCTGTAGCAAGAGAGACGCGTACGCTAGCGCTAGTCTCGACTGGTCTGGCGATGATGGCGCCGACATCAGTACAGAAAAGGGCGCCGCTTTCGCGCTGGAAAATTTTTGAATTTTATCGAAAAATGACGGCCACCTGGATGCTTTTTATTCGAAATAACTTCCACTTGACCGATATCATACGGTTTTAGCTTCGAATTATCCAGCGATTTCTCCAATTTGATTGCATGGAAAATTTCCGGGACCAGCACATCACTTCTAATTAACCGAAAATTACAATTAAGAATGGGATGGAGTGCATTCGGCAGTCATTCTCAGATAATAAATGGCAGCCTACCATTGTCCCCTGAAGAAGAAAGTGTATGACAACTGCATCTTACCGGCACTCACCTACAGGGCAGAAACTTGGAGGCTCACTAAGAGGGTTCAACTTAAATTGAGAACTACTAGAGGGCAATGGAACGGAAGATGGTAGGTGTAACGTTAAGGAGCAAGAAAAGAGCGGAGTGGGCCAGGGAACAAAAGCGTGTTAAGGACATACTAATATAAATTAAGAAGAAGACATGGGCGTGGGCAGGGCATGTAATGCGAAGGCAAGATAACCGTTGGTCATGAAGGGCAACAGAGTGGATCCCTAGAGAAGGCAAGCGTGGCAGGGGGTGCACGGAAAGTTAGGTGGGCAGATGATATCAAGAAGTTTGCGGGGATAAATTGGTCGCATTTAGCACAGGACCGGGATAATTGGAGATCTATGGGAGAGGCCTTTGATTTGCAGTGGGCGTAGATAGGCTGATGATGACAATTAAGCCACTTGGAATTATCGAGAGTCGACTCTACTTGTCAAGATAGCTTGGCGTCTCTAACTTAAAAAGTTTCACAATATTGAGCGCGATTAAGCACTCGTGTTTACTTCCACGGAATTGAGCGGTCCTTTTTTTAGCCGCATTCGGGTTCAGTACAGGGTTCTGATCAGAACATTCGAGCAAGCTGCTAGGTATGCCCGATTTGGAGTGCGCATGGACTCCAGTGCGAGGTTAACGTCTGGCGTTCGGCCCAAAGTCGTTGGGCTGCTTGCCCGCACAAACCCGAACGACAAAGGTTTATGCGTGCGCGATACGTGCGTGTGGCTGCAGTGCTTCCTTCAACAAAGCATCCCATTCACGCGTCCCCAGGAAAGCGGAGTCGCTACGCAAGGGCCCAACAGCGCAACTCCGTTTGGTTTTCCGCAGTAATGTTTATTCTCTGCAAAAAACCGTTCGCGCGTGTTTATACGTTGTTACCAAAGGAAACACGCTTCCAGAAACCTAGCGGAAAGAGAAACAAGAGGGGTGGCTTCCTTCCTGAAAGCGGGAAGCGGTGGAGGGGGACGGCCTACTGCTGCTGGTGAAGGTCGACAGGCTACTCTGTGCTACAATTAAAAAAAAAAAAAGCGGCGGCGGGGGGGGGGGGGGTGGGGGGGGGGGGTGTACAGGCTGAGCGGAGCATTTTCATTTTCTAGGAATATAAGCTGATAGCGGTTTTGAAGGGCATGCCTGGTAACCAAGTGTCCACAACCAACGCGGTAGCACGACAGGAATCGAACATTGACTCCGACCAGGAAACTTGTTTTCATAAACTTTCTTGGTTAGTCAAGTTTCAATTGTTGTAATGTCTTTTCCCCACTAGACAGGCTTGTGTCATCCACTTTTAGCACGCTTGAAATCACCTGATTCACGGCGCACATCGTGCCTGAAGTCGCATAGGTCTGAAGAGGACGTTACACCTTTGCCTGGCTTTCGCGTTACGGCATCAAAAGAAAGAGCTGCCAACGCAACCAAATTCGCGCTCTGATTGGCTCGGTAAATCCGCCGTTCTGACCAGCACTGCTCTTCGAAAGCGGTCGATCGTTGCAACGGCTGGCCGTTACCTGTCGGCGTGTCGGCGTGGACGGGCCCGAAAAAGGGCGCCGGGTTTTGCGCTGCGTTCGACAGGCGCTCAATCCATCAGCGAGCTTCACGAGCTTTGCAAGGCGCGATGGAAGTGTCTCCCGCAGCACCGCCGCCTTCACTGCGCACCTTTTGCCAGCGGCGCGCTGGCTGCGAGGAAGCAGCTGCCAGCCAGCGCCGTCCCGCTCCATCTCGCCTCTCCTTGTATTGTGCTTTTGCTGCTGCTGCTGCCGCTCTCTCGCGTGTATATATAGAGCCGAGTGGTGGATGCATGGAAAGATACAGTGTTGCACACGTGGGAAGCGCAGCAGCTGCTCGGCCTTCATTCCGACGTTCGGTCCATGATTTCTGTTTACTGTTCTCTCCCCCGCGCTAACGCGAAAGGGCGTGTGGGCGCGCGTTTCTGCGCTGAGAAGAACGCACAGTGATGGCCAAATTAAATGAGAATACGGATGATATGAACCGGAACGCGCAAGATTGAAAAATACTGTTTGCGAGATCAAATAATGGCGCGCGCTGTTGGCACATTCGGAAAGCCACATTTCCCAAAGCCACATTGTTTTTTTTTGTAATTAAGCCACACGTCAGTTCGATTTGCATGAAAGGGAATCGCGCTGTTTGTATGTTCAGGTTGATATTTTTGTCTCGCGTTTCATTCGTCCATGGCTGCACAGATGCCCCCAAAAGTGAACGAAGCGCGGCTTCGTGAAATTAGAATAATTTCTGTTTTATGAGGCTGCCAGCATGTATAGAACACGTGTGGCTCGATTTTAGTTTAGAATGTCTTTTTTGAGAAGTCACTTGGAGGTTGCTGGCTAGGCACATGCTGGAGAAGTCCCCTCAAAACCTCTGACCCGCGCTCCGTTTACTTTTTGGGGCACCTGTACGCGCCGAGGAAGGTTCCCTCGCGCGTAGTCCTGCGCGGAATTGTTGTTTCGTTATGGCAGCGGGCATAGACAGCGGCGAACGGCTCGAAAGTTGGTCCTTTGAGAGGCACGGGGCGGAACAGAGTGCCGGGTAGTGCTCGAAGTACGCGCGCAATAATTTTTAATGTCCCAGGTGAGCGGGCCGAGCGTTGGCGGGGTAATGGCGTATGGTTGTACGCTGCTTCTCCGTTTATTATTATTACCCTCCATTCGCCGCTCAGTTGTAGCCCTTCGTCCTTGTCGTTATAGTTACACGGTACGCGATTTTTACGTGGTACGTTCGACGACCCGGACATGTTTTATTAGCCGTGAAAGTGGCTGAGGAGGTTACGCATGGCGAATGCACTGTTTCGCCTTTGCAACGACTTTTGAGGATGCGCTTTCTAAAAAAAACGCCGGAGCACTAAATGGCCCATTGAGCGACAAAGCAGCCGTACCGTGCCTGTGGCAGCTAAACGTTTTTTTGAGCGTGCCAGTTACGTCTTCCACGTGGCGCGTGGCAGTTAAGTGATTTCGTGTCATGCGGGAGCGTTCACCGTGAAGGGCTCGGTAATGAACACCTTCCGAGGGTGGCCGGAGTTGGTTTACAAATGAGTGGAGGGGTGGATACGGAACTCACTCACCCACTCAAGTCCGAGCCGCGGAGTTTTGAGTCCTCAGAGGAAGGCGGGGTTTCATGGTCCCTACCTTCCGAGGGTGGCCGGAGTTACTTTAAAAATGAGTGGAGGGGTGGATACGGAACTCACTCACCCACTCAAGTCCGAGCCGCGGAGTTTTGAGTCCTCAGAGGAAGGTGGGGTTTCATGGTCCCTGGCAAGCTGAAACTACCGGTAACCGCCCTCCCCCTCCTACTAACTACAGTGAGTGAGTGAAAGTCTTTTATTGCCACTTGGCACCTTCCAGGGGCCGGAAGGGGGAGAAGGGGAGAAGAGGAAGGGAGCAGTGGTCAGGTGGCGGTGCTCACTTGACGATCCTGGAGAGGAATTGTCAACTCCTGAATGCGCAGGTAGGGGTGCTAGACCCCGGGCCGGCTAAACTACCGTTGCTATCGTTGAAAAACGGCGCGGAATACGGGACAAAGGAGTACAGACGACACAAGCGCTTTTCGTGTATATTTACCTGCGAAATAAAATACAGTTCGTCAGCGCTTGTGTCGTCTGTACCTTCCTTTGTCCCGTCTTCCGCGCTGTTTTTAAACGATATAATGTGCTAACAAGCCCTTCAGTACACTCTTCTACCTTTGCGAGGCCACCATCTAGAGCGAAGAGCCCAAGGGCAGTGAAGACCGCCATCGCTCGTGGGATCGCATGTCCGAAGTCGGAGAAGTCGCGCGCCGTGTGACAGTGTCGCACGTTCGGGGCGATGCCGCGGGTGGGGGGGGGGGACCTTTCTGGCGCAGTGTAGCGTGCGCAGCCCCATTGTTGCCCTCCCTGCGTAGTTCGCGGGCCACTGGCGAAGCGTGACGCGCGAGCGCGCTGTTCACGTGGGTATACACGCGCGCCGACCGCGCTTCCTCCGACCTCGACACGGCCGGGAACAGGAAGGAAGGAGACCGAAACGAAAGTGACGCCACTGCGCGATCGGGGGCCCGATTCTAGGAGAGTTTGTAGTGTCGTCGAATGCTCAAAGGCCTTCCTGCATTTCGTATCACGCCCACTAAAAGAAATGGGGAAAGCTGTAACAGCGCCCACGTGGCAGGGAAGCTTTAGGGAAGCTAAAGGCAGCTTCCTATCATATCCAGCGCAGCTTCCTATCCTACCCTATCCTGAGCCCAGGGCGCGGGCTCGATCCCGACCGCGACGGCTGCCTGCTTTTTTAGATGGAGGCAAAAAGCGGAAACGCCAGTGTGTCGAGGTGTCGTCGCGCATTAAGGATCCCCAGGTGGTCAGAATTAACCCGGAGCCCTCCACTACACGGCGCGCCTCATAGCCCGGCTGTAGCTTCGGCGCGTTCAACCACATAACTCGATTCGTCTTCATATTCATTTGCTAGTTTGTCCTATTCATGTTTCTTTGTCCCCACCGCCGCCATGTCAAAAAAGAAAAAAAAAAATCCCTGGCCCTCTCAACTAACGTGAAACATGAGGAGGGGCAAAGCATGCATTGTAAAAGTGTATTACTGACGCTTTGGCGTTTTTGCCCACGGAGATGAAACCGTTGGGGGGTTGAAGTATGCAGCTTTGCTGTAAAAGTCTTGTGTCTTTGAAGCACGAAGCGTTCTAGCGCGGGGCGTTGGAAAATGAGTGTCCCGGTGTGTTCTTTTAGTACACGTTCTTGCCCACGGAGATGAAACGTACTAGCGCGAAGCGTTGAAAAACGAGTGTTGCAGTGTTGAGTACGCGTTACGTTCTAGCGCAAGGCTTTGGAAAGCCAGAGTCCTGGTGTTTTAGTACCGTGACTGCATTAAACGACGACGGGAGACGGCGGCAGCTCGAGCCCCTATTAGGGAGCTTCGCCACTGAAAACGTGAAAAGCCTCGTTTTCTGCCTTGTGGTACTGTCGAATGTGGTCTGACTGGCGTTATACTGGTTTTGAGGGATGGTTGAGCTTGTAGAAATGCGTGATGATATGAGCGCCGCTGTGCAGTGTCTTTTTTTTAAAGGGCATGGCGTTGCAGTCTTAAAAACGAGCCAGCAATCGCTACTCCATTTACCCCACGCCGCTGGGTTCCGCGCCCCTTCGTTTGTCAGTTTACTGTGCTCGTGTGTCTATTTATAACTGTGCAAATAGGCGTTCCAACCTGTCGCGGCTTAGAGTTGCCGCACTTTTTTTGGCCTTATCTGAAGCGCTGCCGGGCGGAGGTGGTCGGCAAAGAGACGCCGCTTTATTTTCCTAGCTCACAGCCATCCTCCCATTTCTGACATCTTTCTTTTTCGGAGTAGAAATTGAAAATTACTGAAACTAGATCGCGACCCTGGAGTATATTGGTTAACAAGCCAGGGTTCCCCCAAATAATTTACCGGCAGGATGGGCTGTCTTTCGCAGTTGGCATTCGTTACAGGTGTACACGTATTGCGTCGACGAGGAGTTCGCGCAATTTTCGTGCCCAGTTGCCCGCGAACGATTCCTTCCTCCAACACAATGCGCAACTCCGGTAGTAGGCGATGCGACGCGATACCGTGTTTACGCTGGGCGGGATCGAGGTGTATACTTGCGGGTCGAAACTCGGCCTCAAGGCTGGAGTTTGGTCTGCGCGGACGTCGGCCGGGCACAAAGGGAGCTTCCCCTTACGGAGCTGCGGTAAGAAGAACCCCGTGGGGCTCGCTGCATGCGTGCGAGGAACACGAGACGACGAGCTCGGGTGAAAACCGCCGCCGTGTCGGGCGGCGTATTCGGGGCAGTGCCGCTCGAAGCGGTGGCGCCTCACTGCCGAAGGGCTTCGCGTTCTAGCTGTGTGGGGTGCCGTATCCGATGCCTGTAGAGCTCCGCGTGACCAAAACACCACGTGCACGACCGCACGTGAACGATGTTCCGACGTCAGCACGAGGGCGGTGACGTCAGGGGCGGCGGAATTGGTGCTTGTTGGCCGCGTGGGCTGCGCGTGTGAGTTGGGAAAGAGTCGTGATGCAAGAGAGAGAGAGAGAGAGAGAGAGAGAGAGAGAGAGAGAGAGAGAGAGAGAGAGAGAGAGAGAGAGAGAGAGAGAGAGAGGAAAAACAGAATGGTGGACGGCGGAACAGCGCTGC
Source organism: Haemaphysalis longicornis (assembly GCA_013339765.2). NCBI lineage: Eukaryota > Metazoa > Arthropoda > Arachnida > Ixodida > Ixodidae > Haemaphysalis > Haemaphysalis longicornis. The sequence continues at coordinate 262,343,738 of CM023449.1, forward strand.
ACTTACAAGTGAAAGTTTATTAGCGAGGAACGCATATTTATTATAGAAGAACCCGAACAAGCACGTGATCACCTATCAAGGTGAAAGAAGGCACTCAACCCCAAGTTCTAATCCCTCCGTCCTGCGGAGTAGTGGATATTCCTCTCTCAGAAGGAGCTGTTAAAGCACTGCAGCAATCTGACTGACGGGGCAAAAGGCGCACCGTGCTGCCGTGTCACGAAAGTTTCATGCGGATAGTTAAAAGAAGTTGGGCTCCCGCGTTTGAATCCGTGATGTTTTTATTGGCAGCTTCTATTGCGAGCTTGTCCGGTCTTTCTTCTGCTGGTATAGTGAGCCTGTTACTCAAAATCTGGGCGTGACGCCACAAGCGTTGCCTTTCCGAAATGTACGCACAGTGGGTTGTTTTCGGGGCATTTTCAATAACGGCTCGATACGCATCGGATCGCCGTTCAGGTGCATGAATTAGTGTGTGCGTGTGTGTGTGTGTGCGTGCGTGTGTGCGTGCGCGTGGGTGTGTGTGCGTGTGTGCGTGTAATTAGCAGTCAAAGGTTGAGGCGAGACTGCCCGCGCTTCTCAGCCAACTTCATCATAAAGCGAGCACACACGGTATGTGTCACTGGACTGGCATTCTCCGTCCCCATCAATCTCAATTGAGCGTGCAGCTAGTGCTGGAGTCGTTAGTTCCTCGAGCTGTCTAATGGCAGCTTCCCGGAACGAAGTGCGTCGGCCTCCGCTAGGGAGCGCCAGGTGCGCGATCCGGTTTATTCACGTTGCTTTCGAGCTCGCGGGCCATCGACGATCGGAGATACCGCCTGGCGGTTGGAGCGAGTAGTGCGCGTGGGCAACCCCCCCCCCCCCCCTTCTTTTTTTTTGCACTTCACAATTTCACCATGTCGCGGTGTATCACGCGTAAATCGGCCGGGTGAGGAGAGGGGCTGCATCTGTATGTACGTAGAGGCTGGCATCGATTGGAACGGCTGCAGGCTTGCATTTGCGCCTGCGCCAAATTTCGCTATATTACTACATGGTTATATTACTACGTCTAATGAACAGATCAGCGTTGGCGCTTGTCGTGTGTCTTTTCTGTCAGTCTGCGTCGACATTTCGTGCTGTTATGTCTAGTTTAGCCAAGCAAGAACCTGCCAAACGCCATACCCTTTTCCCGAAGAAGAGCTTGGTTGAATCCGTTCTTCCGTATGGAGCATATTGTTTGATGCATGGGAATTATGCCAGGAAAGTTGAAAAGCACATACTTTTTTGAAGGTTTCGAAGGCCGCTTTGATGGGCAGTAAGTGTTGGTGCGTCGCAGCTTCAGGTCGCTGATTTCAAAGGCAACGGTGGCGAAATTCATACGGCTATCATGCCTAGCAGAAACTCGGAACGTCCTTTATCTAGCTACCGTACCGGGTCAAGGTCTGGAATATGCGTATTGCGTACGTCCTGTTCTCATTTTTTCTCCCACAAATTTAGACGCATTTTTGGGCCGATTCTCTTCAGGGCCACTTTCGGTGCGTATAAAAATGTAGCAGCGCGCGCTCGCAGTCCTAAAATAGACATGCGGACCCGAAAGGTTCACTGCAGGAAGGGAAGAGGGGCGCGCTCCTTCTCCGCCACTTGAAATCCGTCGTTTATCTGTACTCTCTTTCAAGAGCCCCGGCCGTGCAGCGGTAGCGAGGCTGTCGCTGACATCAGCCGTCGGTTGAATGCGGATCAGTTATCCGGAGGAGTTCGATCGGTATGTGTGTGGCTAGGAGGGGCGGGGGCAGCACTTCTGTACTGCAAATTCTGGGAATCGGCGCCGGCGTCGTCAGCTGACATAAACCGGGAGTAAACAAAAGGCGCAGAACGGGTTTACGGACCATATCCCGTTTCTGCACATCATTTCAGTCCCTCTATACGCTTGACGGCTTCAGCAGTGCTACAAAGAGCATGCGAGACAAGGTGTTGAAAAGGAGAGAAGGGGGCGGCACTAACGAGGTGGGAAAGCCGTTGCCGCAGGTGCAAACAAGCAAACAAAACGAAGCAGAAAAGAAAAACAAGGCCCAGAAGAAATGTCCCCGAGCGGATAGTGTAAAAGAAATCGGAAAAGGTACATGGTTGGAAAAGCGCTTATTTTGTAACACAAGGGACAAACGTAGAGCGAAAAGAAACCAGACAGAAAAAAAAGCGCCTCATTCGTTCTGTCTGTTTTTTTTTCGCTCTACGTTTGTCCCTTGTGTTACAAAATAAGCGCTTTTCCAACCATGTACCGATACCAACTAGCCCAACAACAAGCCTTACTGATCGGAAAGGGTGTGGTGGTGGGCGGGTCTTGTCTCCGCTTCCTGTTCGCCCCCTATGGCGCATGGAGACCTCGCGCTTGCCCTCCTCGCTGCTCTGTTTGGCTGCACAAGCAGTCATGAAAATGAATTTCCTCGACCCTGCGGGCGGAACGCAATGTACATGGTGCTCTACCCACTGCGCCACAAAGCCGACACAGAATGGGAGGCTACGAACGCGCCTTATATCCTTGACTCATTCAAACTACGTCAAGAAGCTGCTGATACAGCGCATTCACTACCACAAACTCCCCAAACACTAAACGTTAACGCAATACACCCACCCCCTATGCGACGCATTTACTCGAGTCCCCCTCGCGGGAAGATGGGCCCAATTTTTTCTCATTTCTCCTCCGGGGCTGTTTTATCTGCGGCTTTTTACATCGGCTTCTTCACTTTCCAAGAGTTCCTACCAGCGAGCATCCGTATTGTAAACCTGTAAAGGGTGGTTCACCGCCATGTTGGGCGTGATGAGGGAAAACCAGCCTGGTGGAGTAGGACACGACGACCGCTGAACGTAAACCAGAAGCAAGCTTTGAGCACGTCGGTATTGAGCCCTTATGCACAGAGGCTGGTCTCTTTAAAAAAGCACTTCGGCGTGGCGTCTGCAGTGGTGAACATCAGGATTCCTCGTATGGGAATCCAGCGGCTGCAAAACATAGAAGGGAAGCCCGTGTGAGCAGTCGCTTCGCGAAACGACCAGCTGCGGTTTTGTCAAGTCAGAGCAATCCTCGGTGCATATACTGTGGACATATTCTTAACGCGGATATATATATGTGGTGTACTGTGTATAGACCTCTCAAGAAGATGTGTACATGCAATTGACATATTGTTGTTAATATATGTAGGTGTGTGTACTGTATATAACATTGATGCACTGCGCCCACGCAGGAACTTTCAATGTTCATGTGCTTCCCAATGTATTTGTTTTTCTTTTTTTACCCTCATGGCTGAGCACTGCAACCGTTCCATTTCGGTACCCCAAAGTTTGGAGTAGCCAGGTACTCTTTTGGTTGGAGTTATTCTCTCTAGTAAATCTATATGTTCCCTTCTCTCTCTTTCATTCTACCTCCCCACTTTACGGGGCCCTCAATGAAGGCACTCTCCAAGCAGCAAGAACGAAAAGGGCCGCTGTTAGCGGTCCTGACTCGAGTTTTATTTTAGCCGTTTTTCACGGTCCGCTCCGCTCCGATAGCAAGCGGAAGCGCCATTGCGCATGCGTGGCGCTCTTGGTCGCCGAACGGCATTGGCTGCGGTTGCGCTGAGCGGGCCGCCGATACCGGAGCGGACCGTCGAAAACGGTCAGCTAAAACTCTTTATTTTCGGGAACCGGGATCAGGTTGTTAGGCGCTCGGAAGGAAGAAACTGTTTAGCCTATATCCACATATTTAGATTCTAGCGTGAACGAGGCCTGCTGGAGAAGAATGTGCTCGGCACGTGTCCAGTGGCGGCCGCTCCCTGTATGGACAGGGGTCGGGGAGCAGGCCGTCCATCTCAATACCGCCAAAATGTTTCGTTAATTATAAGGGGCTGCGTAAAGCACGAGCCCATCACTGCGGCGTTAGCTGTTCAGATGTTGTTATGCTCGTGCGCGCACAGGTGAAAACGCGTAATGCACTTGCACCCGTCGTTTACGCCTCTACGGTAGCGCGGCCACGAATGACATTGAACTCGAGGGCCTGTTATCGCCATGGACGAGCATCTGCGTGGCGTGATAACGCCTCGGCGCGTAGTGCAGGCGTCGCCCTCTAATTGAGTCGGAAGGGGCCACGCACGTTATCGTGACGTCGTTCACCGTGGGCGATCGATGACTACTTCTGAATGGCCCTTGTAAAATAGGAGGGGAAAAGGACATTTGTGCGAGTGGGTGGCACGGCCGCTCCGGCCTGAAAATGCGCCGACGACGTGCGCGAGCCCTCCACCTAGCGCTCGTGTTATCTGGGAGCTGTCGAGATCATTGGCCCGACATTTGGTCCAAGGGTCGTGACGTCATGGGAAGTGGGAGTCGAAGCGTGCCAATGCGCGGACGTGCGTGCCCGGGACTCCTTATCTTTATTGGCCGCCGGATCGCCTATCGTGTTCGGAGAGAAGTGGACGACGGCATTCCTGACGTCGCGGCCATCGTCGAACTGCAGCACTGGCTACTTCGGTTTCGGCCGCCCGGAATGTCGGCGGAGTTGATCCCTATTCCGGTCGTTGCGGAATCCGGACGTGGCGAATCTTAGGTTGGATGTTTATTCCAGTTACCGCATTCTTTTACATGACTTGCCTCGTGCCCGGCGGTGCACGTCTTGTAAGCGATGTTCAGCTTTGAATAATCTATTCGTATACGCGTATATACGCCGGGACAATTCTTTGTTTATAAATCCGAGTTCTGTCCTACTTTCTTTGCACATCTGTAGGGAACGCAGGAAGCAGATAGTTCTTCAGTTGACTTGATTTTTTGGGGCGTATGCACTTCTTGCAGTGAGGCACGTATATCTTTTGTATAATTTTTAATATGTTCTCAATATATATGCACCCCTTCTTTGTTGGTGCGGTGCCGGTGATTCCCTGCAATCTTTTGTAGGCAGCACCCCTCGCTCACGTACTGTTCCAGTTTCAGTCCTTGCGAGTCGCTGAAGGACTCGAATAAGTGTAAGAGGACTAAGAGCCACCAGCATCCCTTTCTTTTGCACTCCCCGCGGGTCCGGTGCAGGCGGCCGTGCTCTTTCTGCTTTTGCCCAAACGACTGTGTACCGGACACGACCAGAGTTTCTCCCGTCCGACCCGGGAACTGCCTGGAAAGAATGGTTCCCCGCGTGCACGTGCGTAATGCAGGAAAACTAATTTCTTGAAGGTTTACACGGTAGTACAGAATTTAAACCGAAATAAACTTATCTGCCTACATCTTTAAACTCATCCGTGTTGCCCTTGTACTGAACAGTACTCCGACGGGCATACTTTGCGAGGAAGTCGGCCCATGCGATGCAGTTCTACGCGGGAGTTTCAAACTTGGGGCACACCTCTATCCAACGGGTTGTCACGGCGAGGGCTGCTCGGTCACCGGTGCGCCGGTCACCACGCTCCTCCAAATGGCCTTTAAAGGCTAAATAAAACGTTTGCTTTTCCCTCTCTCTCAAAGAAGAGAAGAAGGTGGCGGGACCGAGACATGGGCTGCGGCGGCTGTGTGCAGTCGGATGCCCCAGTGCAGACTCGCGCTAGCGCGGGAATTCACATCGCGTGCTCAGCAGCGATTACGTTGAATTTCTTTGAGTTTACACGTTTATCTTGCCTATGGATCCCAACAAATGTGGCGATACAAAACGACGCGATATTTATACTTCTTCGCCGTACGCGCGCAAGTAAGATTCGCAATTTGTATACCTAGTAAATGTCAGGTCGCAGTAAGGCTGCAACACCGACGGAGAGCTTGAATCCGCGCCGTTCCGAGAGGCTGCCGTGAGGAAGCTCAGATGTGTGGCCACGCTGACTAGGCGGGGGTTAGTGAAAGTGCTAGCCAGCGGCTTGGAGGAAGAAGTAGCGGGGCGTGCGTAGCCTCGATGTGGACGGCTACTCTCTTCCGGATATATCTGCACTCTCGGGGTGCGCGCTCCTTGGGCGCTCCTGCGCATACCATTGCGTGACACAGCGGCGCACGCGCGTACTGGCTTCAGCTGTCGTGCCCGGCATCGTTACGTGGACGGCGTGGTATTACAGCGACGGGGAAGCAAGTGCACACTGCGCCTTGTATTCTCGTGTACCGATCGCAACATACAGGGACGGGCGTTCGCTTCGGCGGCCCCTGTAATCGGTGGACTTCGTTCGTGTAGTCGCCTCGTTTTCCTGGCTTCATTTTGCCGCCGGTTGCGCCGGGCAGGGTAACGAGCAGTGTGAAGGGCGATCCGTTGCTGCACGAGATACGTGTGTCGCAAAAGCACGCGAGACAGCGGAGTTGAAGCGCAAAACGGAGTCACACGAGCAACGCTAACAAGTGCACGTACACGAGCTACTGTTCTCGTTTCCAGCGAGTGTTACCCGAATCTGGTGATCTCTACCGAACTCGGGTCAACAGGTATACATGCGTACAGGGGCGGGATGTTCGGTCCAAACGATTCAACGGCGCTTTGTATTTCGCCGGCATTGAGCAAGTGAGGCGAACGAACGAAACGACAAACTGCCGTTTTGTGAAGTCGCAAGCCTTGTGGCGAAAATCTCGGCCTAGTGGGCAGCGGATGGCCACAAAATCCCCTGAACTGAAAGTGCTTCGACGTCGGCTGTACCGCCAAAACCGATTTTGTTTGGTGGGGGGGGGGGGGGGGCATCGTGAGCCATTATAAAACCGATGAAACCAGCGGCATATTTAGTTTTGCCTGCATTTAACTTTATGGAATTTTTTGCTAAATTTGGCGCCGACTAGTGTATTATCCCAGCATGGCTGCTCTGATGCGCTGTCGACTGCGTCCAAACTAAGGCTTATGCATTGTCCGAATTTATGCTGCTTCTGAGCATAAGGTGCAATTGTTGATAGAAGATATATAGTAGCGAGAATACTATTTCTGGTGGCCTGCTCCCATCGAAGTCGGGCATTTGATTAGGGCTCAGCCACGACGGACGCTGACTCACTCGCCCCCGAAAGTTGTTGTGCTGCATTGGTCGTGTACTGCATACGCCGAATAATCGAAAAGCTCACTGCTTCTTCCGGCTGCTGACACCGAATTTGGTTAACGCTTAGCCGTGGATCCGACCCAGTCGCTTCCGAATCCCGATATTAGTGCATATTAGGGTTTCTTTTTATTCACTTCGGTATTCACCCACATGTGGCTCACGGCAAAGCCGAGAGCGTCAGTCGCGTCATGGTGGCCAGGGGATGTGAGCGGATGCGCGTATAGTTTCGTCCCAGGCGGAAATACGACAGACCTTCCTGTTATGAGTGCATCCTGGCCTACCTTTAGCAGGTGTCTAAGGAGAGCAGGGGGCGCTGAAGGAGCGTGAGGTTGGTGGCACAAAAATGTGTGTGTGGGGTGTCTCGAAAGATAGGGAACTACCGCTCACAGTCTCTCGGAGAGGCCACGGATCGCGCGGTGGCCCGGCGCTCCCTCGAGGTGGTCGCCCGGTCCGGCCCGCTTTCTTTCCCAGTGTGGCCCCAATGAGAGAGAGAGAGAGAGAGAGAGAGAGAGAGAGAGAGAGAGAGAGAGAGAGAGAGAGAGAGAGAGAGAGAGAGAGAGAGAGAGAGAGAGAGGAGAGAGAGAGAGAGAGAGAGAACTTTATTTCAATTTGGGGTGCCAGGTTTCCTCACCCGTGCGCTCTGTTCATTGACGCACGGGCGTTCGGGGGAAACAAGAAGGTTCGGGGGTGTGGCCATTTCCTTCAGCCTCTGCGTTTCGCCGTATTTTCCAAGGTGTGGGGTCGACGTTCCGTCTGAAGGTTTCGAGGCTTGCGATTTGCCTTCGCCTAGCAAGACCGTCCATAGTGAACGACCGAAGCGGCGCTGCATGTCCCTAGTCAAGCTGGTGCGAGCAGGATGCGAAAAAAAAATTGTGGTTAATTCCTCTGCCAGGAATCGGTAAAACACGAAAGTGAAATGGGCTGCGAAATCTCCAGCTGAGCATGATTTGCGGGTCGGTGGCTGTCTTGTGGGTGTGCTTGGCGAGCGACGTCCTGCTGCCGGGTCGCTTCGGCAAAGGTGTACCGGCGTCATTTCCGTGACGGATATGACGTCAGTGGAATCTTGGTGTATACCGGCATAAAACATTTGCATGTTAAAATATAGAACCCGAAAACGAACAGCCCTAAGAATAACTTACTTTCGGGTCCAAAGGTTGCTTCCCCGCAAAAAGACCCTGTGTGCAGGGGTGCACCCTTTACAGGCCGTTTGCTTCATTGTACTGGCGTCATTTCCGTGACGGATATGACGTCACTCACATGTTTGTGTATCCCGGAATAAAACACTTTCGTGTTAAAAAAATTGTAGCGTGCAGGGAGGGTGCGGGCGAGAGAGGACAAACCAGACTGGAGTAGATCTACTTAGCACGGTCAGAGTGGCTCGAAAGCATTGAAGGGCTCTCGGCGCGCCGCGGAGGTAGGACGAATAAATTACCATGGTTTAGAATGAAGCAAGTTCGTTGTGATTTATCAGGGTTTACTGCGTTTCTGAACAAAAACAACAATGCTGAAGGCAGAAAGAAAGAAAGAAAGAAAAAACAAAACACTGCTGGGGGAGCATGTGGTGGGATCCCCTTCCTCCTCCTACGCAGGAGCGAGCGGCGGAGAGCGCGCACACCGCTCGGAATTCCTGACCGGCGCCTCCTTGTACGAATCTTTTACATCACGTCGTCGTGCTGCTGTCACGTGCGGCAGTGCTGCAGTCGTGCGGTCGGCACGAAAATATCTGCCTCGTCGTCGGTCTCACGAGACGCCCAAACCGGTCCTGCACAACCGCCGCCGACTGGACGAGTCGCACGCCGCATCGCGTGTTCTTACGCGCGTATGTCTCGCGCATGGCACGCTGGGCGGAGGGGCGTTAAAAGCAAATCGAGAGGCATCATCTAAGGCGGACGCTCGGCTGAGAGCAGAAGCAGCATCGTGTCCAGGTCTCGACAGAACTCCAAAAACGGATCCGCGCTGCTCGCGCACATCTGCGAGAGATCGCCGGCGTGAATTTTTTGTCGCTGCGAGCCATTGAGCGGGCTCGTGGAAGCAGCCGGAGAAGCGGCCTTTGGCGGCGCTCCCCCCTTTTGATAGGTTCTTTCGGCTTCCCCGTGAGCCGGCTTGGGTGGAAGAAGATTGATACAATGTAGCAGAGCCGCTCTGCACGAAGGAACGCCTCTGCCTGGCCCTGCTGCTGTCGGGTGCTGCGGCTCGGAAGCTGGGTGACGCAAGTGGAGGCGTCTCTTCTTCCCCGCCGCCCGGGACGAGTCGCTTTTGAGCGCGCGGAAACCGGTCGATGCTGGCGGGGTGTTTTGTTTGGCCACTTTCTCGCCGAGCGTGTCGGCCGCGCTTGACGTGACAGTGCGCTTCGGCGTGCACCTCCTGCATAGCGCTCGTTTCCGGGGCGACTCCGAGTCGGCCACACCACATTTCACCGGGCCCAAGAACAACAACGCTCGGGTGCCGCCGCTGTCTCGCTCGTGTAGCGTCGAGCCAGCGTCATGGCTACTCGCCCTCTCGTGGTTCCCGCTCGGTGCTTGCTAATGGCGCGTGTTGGTCGTCTTTGTCGCGCTTCTCTGTCAACCGACACGGACGGCCTGCTTGTTCGCGTCATCCCGCTTCATGTCGGCGCGCATGCGCGGACTCCCGTTTTGCGCCGCCGTCGTGCAGGGGGCCATTAATCTCCGGGTAATCGCTCTCTCGATGAAGAAGATTCCGGCAGCGTTAAGCGCGTGTCATCTCGGCTGCCCTCTCTCCCTGCGGGGCCACCACCGCGGAGGCGATCGGCCTTTCTGCTCCCCCTCGCTCATTGTGCCGTTTCTCGTGCGTGCCGGAATAATACCTGGCTTTGTCGCTCGTATGATCATCATCATTACGCTATGGGCCGCCTATTGCGCGCGCTTTTTTTGTTGCTGCTGCTGTTACCTTGCGCGTAGCTCGTCGTAAAGCGAGTGACCGGGATAATTGATGGATTTGCTCGATCGGTCGGCGTGGCGCGGATTGGCTTCGGGGGCCACTTCAGGCATGTTTTTGTTGCTGTTGTTGTTCTATATGTTCTTGGCGGACATATAAACTCTTCGCGCGCTTTTTTCGGTCTACGCGTGTTTCGTCATTACGGCCCGTTGATACCGCAGGTTGGAGAAAAAAAAGCCGCCAGTTGCGAGTAAAGCCGATCGGGGGTCGTATTAACGAGCCATTTTTCGGCTTGGGAGGCTGTGTAAAAGAAAGGGGGGGGGGGGGGGTGAAAAGGGCTTTTGTATTTTGGCGCGGTTTCATTTTTCAGCCGATGCGCGCTCCCCGGCGGTGCTCATTATGCGTGGAATGTTTTCCGAACGGGGTGCATAATAATGAGACACGATTGCATAGCAGCGCGCCGTCCCTGTCAGTCTGGCGAAGAGCGATGATCAAAAATGATTCTCGCGGCGGCGTGAGGCACGCAGCAAGGGCGCGAGTGTACGATCATCGGCCGCCGCGTGGCGCGCTTTTTGTACACAGAGAAGTGCAGTTAAAAAAAAAAAAAGCACTGGAACGGTAAGAACAAACACCTTTATATAATGAAAACAAAATGTAATGGTACGAACATGTCAATAATAGAAACGACGACGACACCGAAAATTCCTCGGGCACGTGTATTTAAGGGGAAAGTCCAGCAATGAGCAATTATTCTCTGTTGCATCGTGCTTGCGGCCTTCTTCTTTCTTTTCGTCCGTTTCGGGTTTTGGGTGTTTAAGGCGCCGAAACTACACCTAAGCTATGAGGCGCGCCGTAGTGGAGGGCTCCGGATTAGTGTTTACTAGAGCCACTAGCTTATTTTGTGGCTCTATAGTGTTTACCACCTGGGGATCTTTAACGTGACACACGGGCGTTTTCGCTTTTCCCCTCCATCTGAAAAGCACCCACCGCGGCCGGGACTGGAACCCGAGTCCTTGGGCTCAGCAGCACAACGCCTTAGCTGCCGCGGCTCGTCTTTTTCCCCGTCTGTTGAAGCGAATTACTCCTTAGACAAACTGGCCGCCCTTGACGCTGCAGCCTTCCCCACACCTGGAGCCCTCCTCCCGTGCACCCGTTCTACGCACGTGCCGCCACGTGCACCTGTCACAGCGCGCGCACCAGGCTACTTCTTCACGTTTCACGCGAGTATTCATTGCAAGTGGCACTTCGTTATAAGCAGTCCCGCACTGTAGTTGGGACCGCTAAATGCTTTTTGAATTAGGCGGGAATTTGAATAGAGTGATTTCGCGATGTCGAGGTTTATTGTAATAAAGAAAGGTGGTAAGTGGCCTCATTTTCGACATTATGACGCTGCAGCGGCGCCTGGTAAAATCGTCCTTCTAATCAACAGCGTGGTGGGCCGAGTTTGCAGTGAAACAATGGTTGTGGCAACGACAAACCTCCGAAGTTTCTTTTTCCTGGTTGAGATAAAGGTTCATATTTTCCGGCTTTATTTTTCAAGTAGAAGTCGGACATAAAATAAAAGGGACACAATTTGTCCCTTTTGTCAAGGGACAATTTGTCAAGCTTCAGTTTCTGCTTGTATTGCGTAGACTGGCTCAAATAAACACACTTTTCGTCGTTTATCCTGTCGATAAGGCGGTATTTATTTTTTAAGCCTGAAAGAAGGAAAACTACCATGCGCGGTCTGCAGTAGCACCAACTAAATCAGTGACGTCCATACGAGATGCGATGTGACTGGACGATGTCCAAGATTAGCATTCAAACCAGTTTCGGTTTCGGTTCTCTGAAACAACATGCTTGGCATCCGACGTTATCATTGGCTGGGCATTCTTGATATCTCAGTAACCGGCATACCGCGCTTCTGCCATGTTGTCGGCTCTAAAATGCCTACGATGAGCTTCGCAGCACGGCTTGGAATCGTTACAGTCCCTAGCCAAGGCGTACGCAGTGGATGAACGCCCTCCGAGCGTCACCGGAGACGCTCAATTGCGACGCGCTTTTCCTCCACTTTTGGAGTTTCCCTAGTTCGTGCCAGTATCGTACGAGGCGTGTTCGCACCAGGCCAAGGGTCGGCTGATTCGGGACTGTGCCCGCAAGCAGTCGGTGCTGGTTGCAACACCACGCCAACGAGAACTCGCCAAAGGGTCAGTGTCACTCTGCACGCGTTCTGCGAACTCGCTCGTGGAAACGTTACGGCGCAAAAATGGCGAATTCCGTTAGAAAACACTGCCCGAAAACAAATAAATAAACTTCAAAATAAACAAAAACATCCTCTGTCGGAGATTAGGTTTTGCGAATTGCAAAACGAAGGACCTAAAGCTCCAGGCCACTCGGCCGTTAGCCAACGCTGTTGTGAATGGAAATATAAGGTATATATTGTATAGACTGTCTCCATTTTTATTTAGTTTCAGCATTCCCAGCAGCTTAGTTGACTATTTCTTGAATAACGCTTGCGCAGTAAGCGTCCCCCAAATTCGTACGAGTATCTTATCTCTGGCGACTGCGTGAATTCCCGGCGTTTTAGAAAAACGATCGCAAATGTGTGGTCGTGCTGCTGGCCGCTGTGCTAGTAGTTCACCAGCGCAAAAAGTGCTTCCCGCACCTTGGTTTTACGCTGTAGATGAAAGGTTCGGTTGATTTTAATTCCTTAGTACTCTTATCAACTTCGCTGACTCTTCTGCCACCTTTAATTGACCTTAGATTTTTACACTATAGCGTACCTGTCAGCGAAGCGTCGCATGTGCGCCTGTGTGGAGCGACTTGGGCTTAGAGCTTAATACAGTCTACAAAATAACAAACTAAAGGCGCATTCTTCCAGGCACAAAAGTGTCGTGGCTTAGTTTCACCTGAACGAACGAATTGAGAAGAACCGCCGGCGGCCGGCGGACTAAACGCTGGGCCGACTGATTCTGTAGTCGGCCCAGCGGCACTGCGCTTTTTGACAGCGCTATACTGCACGGCCAGGCCGTGCAGTGGCGCCAAGCCAAGCAATCTTATTTTAACGTCATTCGAAACGTCATAAGAGTTGGGCAAGGAGGATGCAGAGAGGAGGACAACACTTTCGGATTGATTTTTCTACTGAATAATGTCGCGTAAGCGCAGCGAGGTTGGTCACTCCAGACTACAGCAATTCCGCAATGTTTACAAATCACTTCAGTGTCCCTTTAAGGAGCTGTCCTCGTATTTTCACACAAATTCAAAGGGATCGAATTTTGCGCTCGATTATATACTCCAAGAGCGCGTGTTTGCTGAACTTCTGTTCTATTTTATGGAAATGACTTAAATTTATTGCCTGAGAACATATAACAGAGCGCCTTAAGGTAGCCAGATTTTTTATAAAACTCGCTCTAAAGACATTTTTTATAAAACTTGTTAAGGTTGCGCCATCCCAATTGTATTTCTTGTGCGCATATAAAAAATAAATCTGCGTGACATCGCGTTTGATTTGAAACGAGAGACCGGTAAACACACATGTGCCGCAAACAAAACGAAGCCACTTCCACGTTCTGCGAGATTTTGAGCAAATTTATAGAGGTGACCCAGTTCATATAAGCAGCGCATAATTATAGCGTTCCTCATGCTGGTTGGGATTTCCATTTTGACGCGCGATGTTCCGTCAGAGCTTTGGTCAACAATGGTATTTCTTAGCAAGATGTTCGAGCGTGACCGAGCCACGTGGGGTGATCCCACAAGCAGGCAGGACGTGGAATCATGTTCGCACTGCGTGCATTAGTGTAAACTGCCGCCAACGCCCCTTGCATCGCGCCCCATTGTGCGGCGCGTCTGTTCAGCGTAGCTGCTGCCCGCAATGCATGCAAAGAGTGTCGCAACTCGCGGTAGTGAATGACGTGCGTAAACAGCTACTGAACTTCGCGCGCGGTCGTGGGTGTCGCGAGGGGCGGATGTGAGCTGCGGTATTGCGCGCTCGGCTGAGTTCCAGCTGCCTCCCCCTCTACGTTTGTGGGGGTTCATTTGCTTGGCAGTGCGTGTCGTTTGTTGCTTTGTTCGCGGGTGTGCTGCTTCGCAGCAGTGCGGGCCTTCTTGGCATATCGCGTTGCTGTATGTATGGGGCGCGGCTGATCAGTGACGGCGGGAGGCTCGATAAGCCGGCTCGTTTAAACGGACGTCCGCCTTCGCTGACGCGGACGCATCCACCGGTTGAATTTTTAACACGACAGAAAGAGTGAACACGTCTCTCTCTCCCCACTGCACGTCTTGGCCAAGAGTCCCACCCAAGTGGGTGTTGTGAGATGGAAGGTAATCGATTGATTTGATTGATTTTAGGGTTTAACGCGCCGACGATACGCAGGCGATGAGGCGCGCCGTAGTGGAGGGCTCCGGATTAATTTTGACCACCTGGGGATCTTTAACGTGCGCCGGAATCTCGCGCACACGGGCGTTTTCGCTTTCCGCCTCCACTAGAAAAGTGGCCGCCGCGGCCGGGAATCGAGCCCGCGACCTCGTGCTCAGCAGCACAACGCCTTAGCCACTGAGCCACCGCGGAGGGTGGAAGGTAATCGATAAAATAGAAATAAAGAAAACGCAGTCCTGATACGCGACAATCCTTGTGCCAATCTCAAGAGAGGAAGAGGGGCTGCATTTTTAAATGCATAAGCCATTCTGGGTGGACTTGAGGAGGAAACCCTTCTGATACGCTTGATGGGCCGCACTTTCGTCGCACAAAAAAAAAAAAATAAGAAAGGCGCTAGAACCTTCGTGTTTTCATATGGCATGTTTATGTTCCTCTAGAAAAACGTCTTCCCGTCAGTGAATTGTGCTTTGTAGGGAAGCCGACTTTGAAGGCGATTGGTTCACAGCGCGCCATGTGCAATAAACGGGGTCATATGGGGGTACTTAATGAATATTTCATATTTATTAGGGCGGTTATATGAGGGCCTAGGGGTCTTCATATTTCTACATATTACCGCTTACACTGCCTCTGGGAAAATGTGTGCGTACCGCCCAATACTCGTTCGATTTTCTCAAAGATATGATGTCACTATACCAGGCAGCATTGGAATATTTTTCGTCGTTTCCATTCATCACGTCAATACGGGATGGCGTTGCAGTCGTTCGCTGCAGGCAGTGTGCGAATGCAAAATGCTAACTAACTTGGAGCGCGCAGAGTACACGTATTCGCTTTCTCGTGGGCGCGCCCTTCCGTTTTGTTTGTAATATCCGGGTTCCTTGGCGGGATGTGACGTCTCAAAACACCGTGACGTGAGCCTTCCTGTTCGCCCGCGAGAGTGACGGCAACGACTGGAGTGGAGAACGGCCAAGTCGCTCTAGTCGCCGCCTCTTGAACGACTCCGGCAAAACGTCGCCCAGCGGCCGAAATCGCTGGCTTTTGTTGTAGTGGTATACCGGGCCTTCTCAGTCATAGGGCTTCTTAGAAAGTCACTAGAGTGGAAACTGCGCATGGGAATCCATTTCGGCGTTGGGGGTTATGGCCTTATGCATGGGAAGACCACAGCTGATGGCTTGGCATGTCCATCGGATTCTTAAGCGCCTTCGTGGGTTTGCTTTCTTCCCTATGCATTGCTATGTCTGCGAGGTGGCCGCTCAGGCTGGAGTAGTCGAAACTCTCTTCGATTCTCTCGCTTCGCTTGGAAACTCAAAATTTGCTCCATTAATTCTTGCTAAGAACAGCTGTGCTTCGTTGTAAACACGTGGGAAGACGAGCGACCATCGGTGCATATCGGCGCAAAAACATCTCTGACATTTTCAAACAATTTATTATTTGAAATGTTTGCCAAATAAAAGTCTTTAATTAGTTTCTGTCAAAATTTACATTATTGTTAACTGCCAGCATTGTCTACAGAATAGTAGGCATAACCGTTCCGGTAGACTCCCAGTAAAAAGAACACTATTTTTTTTATTTCCTGAGCTTTAAAGCAACGTTTCTTTATTTTGTAATTATAAAATTACACATTCTTTGCGTTTTTGTGGCATTGTACTTGAATTTACGGCCACCAAAACGTTTCAATCCAAGACAATGACGAAACTAAGGCGAGCGCGGAGCTTAATAGAGACCCATATGACGACACAGACGGCCTTGATGTGAGCCGCATAGACGGTTGCGCCAGGTTCCAGTCCTAGTGTATAAAGTAACGAACTCTGTTCTCGGTGTGCTGTGCGCTGATGCTCCACCATCTTGCGCCCCGCGCATGCGCACAGTGCAGCAAGGTCTGGTCGGAACTGCTTTGCGTGTCAAATGAGCGGTAATAGCCAGTCAGGCATGCGTCAGTGCTTATATGCGTCACGATGTAACACTTGCAGTCGCCGCTCACCTCACCGCAGCAACTCGTTACGTGTTTCCCGCGGTTGACGAGTGCCTTGTCATCTATCAGGGAGTGTGAGACGCGTTTTGTGCTTATTCTTTATTGAAACGAACGACACGCTGCTGTACGCGGGATCCGAAACGCGCGCGCGGCGCGTTCTGAAACCACGTCTCCCCTGTTCGGCGCACGTGCCGCAGGGGTTTTATGCCCACGGACACGAAATATCCCGGGATCCGAGCCGTATCCGGCTAAGCTGTAAAAAAAAAAGAAGGAACTTGTTTCCAGAAGCCGAACATGACGAATACGATTGGCAGTCAAATAAAGAAAAGTTTGCTTCCGGAGGTGGAGCAAGACGTCCAGTAATGGATGGTACACGAATGACAGTGATGCAAGTTCTTAACCCTTAACTTTGAGTAGCAGTGGTTTTCGTAGTCGTCGGTATTCCCTGAATGATAGCAACAAAAAAGGCTTCGCACTTTGTAGCTCGTGGACATTGCCGATGATATCTCTCTCCCGCTCTTTCTGTTTCTAGTGGATGCGTTAGAAAGAGAGAATAAATTTGCCCTTGGAAACTGGCTTTACAGAAATTTACAGTTTTGTGTATTGCGGCGCATTAGCCCTCCTGGCGCCCGATTCCTGGCCAATCCCCCACGTGGTTGCGTGCCATGTTACAAGGAACATGCTCTCGGCATTTTCTTGCTTTTTTGTGTTCACTGACGGCGTAACCAAGAGCTTCAATGGCCCTTCTGTTAATAAACTTGTTTATTGGGCAGAAAATTCTCCAGGTGGGGTGCTCATTTCAGAAGCCCATTCTTCGGGCTGCGACTGTTCTTTCCACCAGTCGAAGCTCGTCGTCCGGACGAAAACTGCGCGCGGACGTCGGTTTCAGGGGTCCCTCAAGCACACAGAGAGGAACGACGCAGCATTCGTGTGTATATACTACTGATAGTGAGCATCCGGGCAGACGAAGCATTCCTTACTTGGCATCGGGGCGTAAAAATTGTTTCAAGCGGGACGGTGCGGCAGGCGGAATGTCAGGGTGTTTTACTGCTCCTATAGCACTACTGCCGTACTCTTTGGGCGCGCATCGTTTGGCCAGTGCGGGTGTTGTTCCATCCACTGCTTACGTCGTCGATGAGCAGCGGATGACGCGTCCATCTCGGTGGACCGGAGTTCCTCTATGGCACAGTCCTGTCGCCTTCGCGAGGTACCATAAACCTTTGGCAGGAGGGGCGTTGTCCTTCTGCACTGCCTCGTCTCGTGAAGAGCCACCACGACGTGCCGTGATGCACTATTTTTTTCCTCTCGGACCAATCGTACGTCACATTCCGCGATCAAGGTGACTCCGGAAAAACGTCCCTTCATTCGTCGGTCATGCTCTCCAACTGCCTCATTCGTAATGCACTCGGTGAATGCCGTGTTTGGCGTTTCGAAGGGGCGGTGCGTTGTCCGCGTTGATTCCGTCAAATTGTTTCCCTCGTCCGGAAGCTGCGGACAGAGAGAGAGGGAGGCTCCCCTCTCCTTTCTAGTCCGGGCAGCGGTCCGTTTAATTAGGCGCCCTCGGACGCTCCGCGAGCTGCGCGTGATGGAATGCCCCTTTGTGCCGCGGATGCTTCATTATCCGGGAAAAACAAATGTTTGCCGGCTGCACGCTACGCCGCCGTTTTCGTGCCCGGCCTCTTCCCCCTCTCGCGTGACCGGCGTTTCGCACGTGCTTGGCGCCGACACCGTGCAGGCAGTTTCGTGCAGCTCCGCGCTGCTGCTGCTGCCTGCTTTTTCCCATGTCCTCCGGATACGAGTGCTTGGGTGCGAGCGCCGTTTCGGAGGGGCAGTCGCGCGAGCCTCTTCCAAGCTGTTTTCCGGATGCGTAGAGGCGTTTCCTAGTCAGCACAGCCAAGCGACGCATGGCGCCATCTAGGGGCATGTTTGAAGCTATGTCCACGTGCATGTGGTCCTCAGTTTAATAGCTCAGAACAGCTTGGTCTCGTAGCGTAGTAGTTCCGCTCCCTGCGAAGCAAACATCCTAATCCGGGTTCAAATCCCGTTAACACTTTTTTTTATATATTTCACTCACTCACTCATTTTCAAGGTTTGTCAATTTTGAATCTTAACATTTGTTATCACGCATATAATATATTTATGACATCTTTATGCATTATAAATGGGATTTCGGGTATTTGGTTGCATTTTGGTCAGTTTCAGTTACTGCTTCTTGTACGTTCTTGCGGGTTTTCCTTTTAGGTCGGTTTCGGCTATTTCTGTTGAATATTTTTCTACACCGTGGTTTTCAAGCATCGCAGGTCCGTTTTTTGGGGGGGGGGAAAAATGTTATTTATTTCAGTTCGGGGGGTTTTGTATATGCTTTAGACGTTATGCTGTGTATAAACCCCTTAAGCAAGCCAGGTTGACAGGTAGCTGTATGACTAGGAAAACGCATATACTACGATAGAGCTCCTGCGCTGAATTAAGTAAGCCCTGATGACTGATGACCCTGCTAGCGGCCTTTCCTTTGTAACGGGGAGTGGTGGTTTGCACGGCTGACCTTAGTCGTAACGCCACTGTACAATCACCTCGCAAAAAAAAAAAGACCCTTTATGGAATTTTTGTGCTAGTCTGATTTTTTTTGTTCACATGTCTTCCCAGATTGTTCTCTGCTCTTTTCTCACCAACGTTCTGAATTTAAATTCTTTTACTAACCTCTACTGCTGTCCAGTTCACTTTTCCGTTAACCTTAAAGCCAAGGGCTTCCGGAAGCTGGTTGTGTTCCTCACTGAGGACTGGACGGATACCGTTGCACTCCGTTACAATATGTCGCATAGTTTCTGGCTCCCTGCCGCAACCTGCGCCCAGTTCTTCCTGTACCGGCTCGTGGATAAGCGTTTTTTTATCCGCAAGCAACCCGCCCGGGCTTCAAAAAGCAATGCAGTCCTTTGGTATTATCAAAGAACTTTTCCCTCGTGATCTCCCGCTTCTCGATTCTGTAGATATCCCAATACTTCTTTGCGTCCATCCTCTTGTTCCAGATTGTTGTCTCTAATTCTTTCACATCAATTTTTGTTGCCTTGGTCGTTTTCCCTGCGTTTCCAGGTTTCATATACTTTGTCCTGAGCCTTCTGGTTCTTTTCCTCCACTGTGTGTCCACGTTTCATGTAAAGATACCGTAACACTGGCCGCCCATCTCTGATCATCAACATTTCTAAGTCGTTTTTCAAAACATATTTTGCTCTGTGCTGCTATCACTTCAAAGGAGGCCCATCACTTCAAAGGAGGACCATCGCTGCATGTCGCCAAAACTCACTTCAAAGGAGTTTTGGCGACATGCAGCGCCCCCTTG
This sequence comes from Haemaphysalis longicornis, assembly GCA_013339765.2. Taxonomy (NCBI): domain Eukaryota; kingdom Metazoa; phylum Arthropoda; class Arachnida; order Ixodida; family Ixodidae; genus Haemaphysalis; species Haemaphysalis longicornis. The sequence goes on from CM023449.1 coordinate 262,363,255, forward strand.
TGTCCGACGCCTCTGGGTAGTACAAAAGCAGACGATCCTCGCCGCCCTCCATGTGTCTTCAAATTCAAGCCAGAGGAAAAGTTGGTTTTACTTAATTTAATCGCGTTGTGGTGTGTTTAAATGACTAATTAAATAAAGCGTAATTAATAAAAAAGCGAAATTAAATAAAGTGAGAGCAAACGAAAACTAAACGGCCACTCAGTTCGCCCGACCACTTCGTTTTACGGCCACTTCGTTAGGAATCACAAAACATATTTCACGCTTCTGACGCTCGCTGCATTTTGTCACTGAGCCACGCAATAAACGGCAAGCTAGCGCTGCACCATCTATTCGTAACGGCGACGCAAACCAGCAGTGTTAATGAAAATGCACGCAAAGTTCGTAGGCACGTGAAACCGCGGCGCACCGCAGCAGAGGAGCTGCGGTCCGCCGGGCTCGCTGACTTATATATAACGCACGGTCTTCGCCGATTGCGTTACGTTACTCTTTTTCTTTGATCGGCTGTTATTTAAAAGTCCTTGTCACCAAATCCCACATCATGTGACCATGGATCGGTGAACCTGCGAGTGGCAGAGCGCCGTCGCCTTCCCAGCACTTTCGTCGACGCTGTAAGCGTATTCCAGGCTTTAGTGCTGCAGTGTATTTTAGTGTATTTTAGTGCTCCAAAGCTTTTTTTCCCTAATGCCATGTTGATCGCCGAAAAAGATCGGACGCGTCGGGAAGGGGCTGGAGACCATGTCGCAAAACAATCGGGAGTATCGACCTCATTCTGCTTCTGTCAACACGGGATCGTATGTGACCCCCGCAGCTTTGTACTACCCGGAAGTACTTACCGGAAGTCGGTTGCGCAGCGCCCCCTGGGCAGCGTTTGTCGGCCGCTATTCTGGAGCAGTGTCCATCGCTGCGCACGCATTCACCCCTCGCATGCTTGGCGCCTCTGCCTCGCTCAGCGGTCATCACCCTAGCTAGGATGACCACTAAGAGTAATAAAATTACGATGTGCTCCGCACTAATGTGTTCCTGCTTAGTTCTCACCGGTGATTGGAGCTCGCCATACAGCTGGCGAGAAATGAGTATCCGTGGCAGCCAACCTTTCGGTGAGAAAGTGGCCCAGTGCACGGGGACCGAGCCAACGAGCGAGCAAACGGACATTTCGAGCGCCCGTTGCGGTTGCGTTCACGGCCGACCGATCGTGGAGGCGAAAGCAGGCAACGAGGCAAAAGAAGACAACGAAGTCTGTGCGAAATTACAGCTGCCAGTTGCACTAATTCACGCTCGGCGACAGCTGTTACGCTTGGAGCGCCTTCTCCGTAATTTGGGTGCGCCCGTTGCGTCGACGCGTGATGACCCACGGATAGGGCCCGTGAGTTGACCCTTTGGTGTTGCAGCAGGTAACTTCCGACGCGCGCTACTCCGCTGCGTGCGGTAGTCTTCCGCTCCTCCGACGCCGGCTGTTATCTCCTCGGCGGGCGGATTGATTAGGCTGCAGTGAAGCCGCGTGCCGAGGCGGCGGCGGTGTGCGGCGGCGGGGTCCTTTCTCTGCGCGCGCGCGGCAATTATTTTTCCCGCTTCGCTGACGCGCGGCGGCGACAACGCATTGTCCTCCTCCTGCGCAACGTCGGGCCGCTTTGTTATGCGAGTGCGTGCGGCTGCCGCCGCCGCGGCGCTGCCCAAACTGATTTCGCTACCCCTCTCTCTCTCTATCTCTCTCCGTGCACGAACTGCGCCCTTTGCTGTCCCGTGTGTTTCGCGTGGCGGGGCTTGTCGTAGCACCGGAGCTCCCTCGCTTGTCGTATGCTCGACCTATGCTTCGGCACAGCGTGGACGGGTGTCGGCGCTGCAGAGAAACCCACCCGTTTGATGATTTGTGCGGCTGCTGTAAACATCGTTCGCGCGCGCGCGAGAGAGAGAGCGGTCTTTCATGTGACTTGCGATGTTAGTCTGACAATCACGTCTGGCCTGCTACCCCAGACGATTAAAAACAAATGACAATGAAAAAAAGAAAAAAGAAAACTGTGGTTGATTCCTCTGTCATAGGAATCGCTAAAGCACGAAAGTGAAATGTGCAGCGAAATCTGTAGCTGAGTTTGATTTGCGAGTTGGCGGTTCTTGTGGGTGTGCTTGGCGAGCGACGCCCTTCTGGCGGGTCGCTTCGGCAAAGGTGTAATGGCTTCATTTCCGTGACGGAAATGACGTCAGCGAAATCTTGGTGTATCCCGGCATAAAACACTTTGGTGTTAAAATATAAAACCCGAAAACGAAGAACCCTGAGTATAACGTACTCTTTAGTATCAAAGGTTGCTTCTCCGCAAGAAGACCCTGCGTGCAGGGGTGCACCCTTTACAGGCCGCTTGCTTCGTTGTAACGTCATTTCTGCGACTTATATGACGTCAGTCAAATCTTAGTGTATCCAGGAATAAAACAAACGCTTTCTTGTTGAAATGAGGTGAAGATCCGCATGCTCGCACCGAGTTGTTTATTGACACTGGTCCAGCCTAGTACTATTGAGAAAAATCAGAAGAGCTTTGTTCACACGGTGAGACCAGGAAGGGCAAAGTGAAACCAGGCTGCGACGTGACATCAGGACTAGCTGCAAGCTTAGGCTTGACCGGAGTGAAGAGTGCACTGCAGAGCGCTCTTCAGAGGTGCTGGTCCTCGCTGGAAAGGATTTCAGGCGTAACGGTCCGCTCCCCCTCCCCTTTCTCTCCCTTTTGTTCCTCACGGCTGAAGAAGACTGGCTCTGAAAATTGGGCGTATACGGGCTACAAATGGCACTGTGTTTGGCAGGAAAGATAAAACGCCAACCCAGTCCGTGGCCACGCCCCGTGTGGTGTAAAAATCCGAGTTTTTAGTGTCGCGGTAGCGCTGCTTGGCAGTAGTGGTCTGGCGCTAATCGCCGGCCTATTAGTCTCGCGCGTCCGCGGCGGCCTCTTTTGTTTGAGCGCGGAACCTCTCCTCCGTCTCGTTTCGTTGCGTCTAGTTGACTCCGCCCCCCTTTTTTATTGTCCCGTTTTTTTTTCTCGTAATTTATGCTGTTCCCTTTCCCCCGCTCATTCTTACGCACGCCTGGCTGCGTGGCGCTCGGCGTTGACTCCAAAGAGGAGCCGCCTTTATATGTAGTTCTGAGCAATGAATGATGCGGCAGACATTTGGCGTACCGAAAAACAAGGAAGAAACTAAAATGGCGATTACTTCCTCGTTTTGCGGGCTCCCTAGTTGGATTGGTCACTATTATTGAAGAGAGAGGGGGAGCAGGAGTCGTGTGATTGTGTAAACCCGTCCTGATTGTATTATAGACGTTTTAGTCACGTTGCCTTGTTGTCTGTACGCCGTTTTTAGTCATACGCCATTCCTTTGGCAACGCCGTGAGCCAGTAATTTCCTAAAGTGCCATTCATTACGCTGGCAGGGGCATACAGGATGCGATTGAGTTAGGTTGAATGAACCTACAGCTGTATTACTTACTGATTTGATTCTTGTTCTGAAAGGCCCGATTTACAGGGCGTATCCGTTGAAAGCAAACCCGTAAAAAACGCCGGCCGATCTCCTCGCGGTGTCCGTTATGTGCCTGTTATGTCCCGCCCAGCTCGCACATTTGCCTCGAATCGCTGTTTGCTGAGCCCGAGGACGCGGGTTCGATTCCCTGTCGCGGCGGCCGCTTTTCTGATGTAGGTGAAAGATCCCCAGGTGGTCAAAATTAATCCGGAGCCCTCCACTACGGCGCGCCTCATCGCCTGCGTTGCGTCGGTGCGTTAAAGGGACCCTGCAACACTTCCGATAAACGCTTTCAGTCTTTCCTTCGCGCCTGGAAGCACTGCGGAAGCTAGTTGTCGCCAGCACGGAGCGACACTGCGTAATTTGCTCGTCGCACCAGATACGCCTTCCGTTTTAAAGTTGCCATCGAAAAGCGTTCATTGCTGCAACTGAAGGAAAACCGGCCAACCGCCGCTACATGGGCTCAGTGACGTGATTCGGGCCGTCGAGGAACGTCAAGACCGGGAAAGAGAAAAATCTTTTGAGCGAGTTTACAAGTTATCTGATGGGCATAGAGCAGTAATTTTTGGCTGAGGTACTTTGCGTCCCCCTAATCTAATTACTGGGTGTGTTGGGTGACTACGTTCTGCAAGCATTTAAGATTTCAAAAAAGAAAAGTTGGAAAATGTGTTGCAGGGTCCCTTTAACCTTCCAATCAGATAAAATCGAATCGCTGTTGGCGTATCAACTACGGGTTTTCACCGAGTGCAGGCGATGCTTGAGTTGTGTATCGACATGGTGGTGGAAGGCGCGTTGCTCGGGATGCCCACGCGCTCGGGGCGGTGCGGCCACGGCGGGCGGATTTTCGCCACGAATGCGGCCAGCAGCAGCAACAGCGGCGGCAGCATACCAAGGAACTCGTTTGGACCGCGCTGAGGACTGCGGAAGAGCACGTCTTCCCGGGAATTCGCCCCCCCCCCCCCCTCTCCTCCCCGTCCTCCACTCTCCCTCGGTGTGGTGGTGGTGTTCTTTTTAAAGGGCCTCCTCCCCCAGATAAGGCGGACCACGCTGCGGGGAATGCGGCGTGAGAAAAGTCAACTCTTCGCGGGCCACTTCTTTCTTTTTAGGGGACCTTCTTTGATTCCCGCAGGCCTTGAGATCGCGCCCTTTATGCACTTTTGTGGTTTTCTTTTCTTTTGACCGCCCCAACCCTGCCACCCGGTTCCTCCTTGCGGGTACGGGCAGTACAATGGCGCGCCATCACTGGCTGTTGGTCGGGGGTTTCTTGCCGGGCTGTTACGTAAGCGCCCGCCCATCTCCTCCGCTCTTCGTAGCGGCGGTTGTAGCAACTTGCAGGGTTGGCGGCGGCTTTTGCGCGACATGTGAAAACGCTAGGACGCATGGAGCCCCGAGCTGTTACGTGGGTACTTGGCGGCTCTTCCATGTCTTCATTTTCGTTTGTCGTGTCTGTTTCGCTGCCTGTTTGCGTGTTGAAGATGAAAAGTGTGAGGCGTTTTAGTGCTCCGCACGCGGAGTGCCTTCAGTAATCTTGTACTCGGGACGGTAGCGAGGCGCACTTCCGTGTGGGGAAGAAAAATCCCGGGCCATCAACACTACTAGTGAAACCTGGGGAGGGGCGAAGCATGCAGTGTGTGAGTGTTTTCATGGCACCTTGGCGTTTTTGCCTACGGAGATAAAACCTTTGGGAGTAGAGAGAGAGAGGATAACTTTTATTGCCGCAAGGGCTAATTCGGGGGAGGGGTGGTGACCTAGGGAGGAAGGTCCCCGGTGACTTTGGCAGCCCGAGCCACGATGGCTTCTTGCACCGCCGAATCCGAGCTGCCAACGCCCTCGCCCAGTGCTCACCGTCTCGATATGGGGGGATTTGCTGTAAAAGCCTCTTGTCTTTTAAGCACGAAGCTATCTAGCGCGAGGCGTTGGAAAATGAGTGTCCCGGTGTTTTTTAGTACGCGTTGCGTTCTAGCGCCAGGCGTAAACGAGAGTGTCCCCGTGTACGTGAGACGACGATATGAGACGCCGACAGCCCGAGTCCCTAAGGGGCTTCGCCACCGAAAAAAGCGTTTTGTTATGGGCACGCAGAAATACGCAGTAACGGTGCGCGCACTATGAACTGGTGTTCAAGAGTATGTCGCCCGAGGTTAGAGCAGCACTAGGAGATGTCTGTGTTCCACACACGGCAGTCGCGGGGGCGGGGTTGCTTTCTGAAACATTTTGTTCCTTCTTCTTTTAAATTTTCGCTCGTTCATGAGTTCTTTTCCATGTTTGCATCCCCCCTTTCCACGCTTTGGCACGTCTCTCATTCTTCTCTTATTTTTTCAGTTATGCCTTGCCACTTGCCATCCCCCCCCCCCCCCTTTTTTTTTTAAGGAACGATGAACACAAAATGCAACTTAGTTCAGTTCGAAATAACTAGCCTATGGTAACTCACTCAGCTTCATTCCAGCCACGAAGGACGTTTTGTAACCGAAAAAATAAAGAGAACATCAAGAAATACTGGAAACGTTTAAATTTCGCGCTGCAGTGACGGAATACGGGCAGGAGTGACGAAATAGAGTTCAGCACTAAAAAACATAGTTATCAGTGCACATGTGTTAACTGCTCGTTAGTATGCAAGTTATGCCACCAAACGGGAGTGGAAGCCCCACAAAAATCGCCCACTCGTGTTTCTTGGCGGCGGATTAGGTCGGCCACCGCCAATCGCACAAATAAGGTTCTGTGACGTCACGCAAACGTTGCCGGAAAATGGCGGGGGAGTCGCCACTGCTTCATGTCTTCGTTAATATTGTAACGACGAAATTTGTCCGATAACTGCCGCGACGGTAGCATGATGATCGGCGGTGAAGAAGTCGAGACGTCAAAGAAGTTTTAAGGTTTAATTAACATGGTTTACTTTACTGATGACATTTACTGATCTTAAACACATACACATTTGAACGAATACACTTATTACATCAAATGATAAAAACAGTCAAGAGAGCAACAGTACTTAATGGAGCATAGCTGACTGGAATGCGATCTCTCCGCGAAAAAGGCCCGAGACGGGTGGCAGCGTTTCTCGAGTGAGTGAGTCCCTGGTACAGGCCGCCCGCCCCGTGAACCGAGGGCCCAGAGCCCGATAGCGGCCAGTGCCTACGTCACGGGGGTGTGGGACGCCGTTGCCGCGCTGTAACCCAAGCTGGGCCGATGGATCTCCGTAACAGCCGCGTCTTCCGGTAGGTCAGCGCGCAGACAAACGCCGCATGTCTTTCTCGAAAAAAAGGGGCCTTGGCGACCAGAGAAGTAGTTGAAAGAAGAACAAAGCAAATTGAACGGGGACTCGCGACGATATCTTAATTGTTTCTAGTTTCCGGAAAAGTTGGTGTCATTGTTATCGGGACGAAGCAGTCTTTTCAATGAACTAAGCGTGCGTTTTATCTTCCCGGGCCCTTTTAGTACTCCTCGCACTCTCTCCGGCCAGGATTGGGAGCTTGCAAGCAGCGCGCGGCGTTCGTTGGGCAGATCGCCCGCTAAACCCGAGCTTAGCGCAATGGAGGGCGCCGTTTTTCCTCGTCGTTGCCTCCCCGCGGCTGGAGCTGCCACCACTGCGAGCACTCTCACGCGCGTCGCTGGCTGTCGGTGGCCCTTACGCAAGCGCTCGCGTACCGTACGATTGCGGGACGTAGTACTATACGCACTTCGGCCACGCGGCGTGCATTTATTATTATACGACGCCCAACCGCGCGGCAAGCCTTTTTCTCTCTTTATTTCTCTCGATCCGGTGCCCTCGGCTTAATGAAGTCGTAGTTTGAGCGCGGTTTCCTGCTGGCACGGATTTAATTGCGTGCCGCTGATCGCTGAGTGGTTCCGCGTGTGAGAAGCTTCTTTATTGGACACCGTGGGCGACTTTTTTGTTCCCTCTTTTTCTTTTGTTCGTTTGTCGCGCGCGGCCTTATACAGCTGCGTTGCTTCTTTATTGCTTCATTGTTCGTGTGCAGTCGCTTGCATGGCCGTATCGGTCGCGTGTAGCGCTGCTGCTGCTGCGGCTCCAGGTTCCTCTATTAGCCCCACCGTGTGTCCACATCTGCCGTTGGAGTGAATGCAGCTGGCTGGCTTGCGAGCGTAGTTTCGTTTGCGTGTGCCTTAGAGCGTGTAGTTACAAAATTACGCCGACCGTTCACTGACGACGACACTGCAGTGTGCCTGGGGACATAATGACACGCCGATTAAAAGCCAGGCGTCGTATTGCCATGGTAACAGAAACCTCAGTGTGCCTCGGTGTCGCTCCGGGCCCTCATGTGAATCACTTTTAGTGCGCTGAAGCTGCGAAGTCTGCGAGGAACACGAATACAGACAATGAAATTTCGCCATCGGCGCCTAGTCGATCATAACACGCGTGCCAACGCCTGTTAATGACAACTAATCCACTCCAAATGCATATCCAAGTGATGAGACGTATGAGCTTGAGGTTCGAGCCGTGTTTTGAACGGCGTGCGACTTTGGTGGTGACCGCGTGCTAATTGCGCACAACACACGGAACGTTCGTCTTCAAACGCCTCGCGGTTTAAAGAGACGTGGTGCCTCGGACGTTTTTGTTCGCAGACGGGACAAATACGTGCATGGAATCGTAGTAGCCGTTTAGGCTTCGCCTAAAGTAACATAAGCATTTCTACAATCGATGAGAGAATAATCACGCGAAAACACATGGGTCACTTCGTGGAACGACCGACCCTCTTGCGGATTGTCCGAATTTTTGGCGCGAAGATTTGAATGCCTCGCTTGTGCAGTCGTTTCGCCAAAACGCGCTGCAGGAAAATCAAATTACACGGTGAATTTCGACTAAGACATACCAAGCGCCTAAGGTAAAAAAAATACACCATATTCCCGTAGGGGAACCCTGAGTAGTATGCGAAGGAGCCATGGTGTCGACCGAAGTTCCCATTAGTTTTCAGTTCGTCGTTTCCGTTGACGTTCAGCTTCGCGTGCCTTCGTTTATCAGTAGCTTCTTGACGTAGTTTGAATGAGTGAAGGACATAAGGCGCGTTCGTAGCACACGCTCCCGTCTCGGTTTGTAGCGCAGTGGGAAGAGCGCCACGTACCTACCGTTGCGCAGCCAACCAGTCGTGGGATCGAAACCGGGCGCCGTCTATTTCTTTTTATAGTGGACTGCGCTGGCGTCAGCCCAAACGCTGACGGGGCTGAAGAGACGCGCATGGGCAGTAGAGTGCGGCCGACAAGGGAGGGAGGGACCCAGCCCCGAGCATGAGATGCTCCGCATCTGAAAAACCCTTCCCGTGATCGGAATCTAACCTGGGTCCCTCGCGTTATGAAGCCAACGCCTATCCAATCGCAGCACTCCGACACGGTTGAAGCAGTTCTAATATTGGACTTTGACTTTATTTTGATTTTGACTCAGGTTGCGTGAGAGAAACCTTCGCGTTTTAACCATCTTCCTCATAAGAAATGGGCTTTCTTTTTTAAGGCAAGAGTTGTGTGAGTTTAGTCAGAGCCAACGTAATGCTGTTGCCGGATCTACTACCGGCGTGTTTATTGCCTGCAGTCACCGTTACGCCAGCCTTGAAACTCTCGGAACGGGGCCTTCGCATCTTCTTGGTAGCGTTGCACCGGCGGGCTTTCAATCGACCATCGCGTACCCCAAGCTGACATAAAAAGGCAGCGGAGCTGAACGATTTATTGGAGCGCAGTTTGTGAGCACGCGGAGATAGGAGATAGCCACGAGCTTGCAGATGTGAAACACGTGGGCGCCGCACGCGACGTTGTGACGAGCAACCGAGCGTGCGTGTAGAGCTGCTTGCATAAAGAAACGACAGAAAACGAGCGGAGAGGAGGACGGCAGGTCCAGGCTGAAGTTTCTTGGCCGCTACAAAGCGCTAGGCGGCGAGTATGCACGCAGCTATAATTTTTAAGCGAGAAAGTTGCCGCCGCTGCTGAGAAATAATTCTGGAGAAATTCAGAGAATTATCTACTAATGCGTAGCATTCTAATGCCGCCTGTCTTGATTGGGAGTTTTTTCCAGCCAAGTTTTTGTTTTTTAAATGCAGAGCATTTCTTTAACTCACGATGTCACCCGTTCTAGTTGTCCGTCGTAGCCCGCACCCCTCCGCCTACACTATATAAAAAAATAATACTTACCGGCGCCTGGTTTCGATCCCACGACCCTGCGGGCGGAACGCAAGGTACATGGTGCTCTACCCACTGCGCCACAAAGCCGACACAGAATGGAGGGCTACGAACGCACCTTATATCCTTGACTCATTCAAACTACGTCAAGAAGCTGCTGATACAACGCATTCACTACCTGTGGGCGGAACGCGAGGTACATGGTGCTCTTCCCACTGCGCCACAATAATCATACCCACCTGCTAATAAATGATGTCACGTGACCACGTAATTACGTCTCCTCATTTAATTACAATACAACAACCAACAGCAACAAGTGCAACAACACTAACGTAACGCAAACTACTTAACGTCGTGCGCCCCCGGAAATGCTCTGCATTTGATCGTGCCCCTCGCGAGGGGGATGTTTTTTCTAAATCCTGCCTGACCAATTATCTCCAATTACGCTATTATAATGATTGCAGGTTGAGCTTCCGCGAAATCTGCATTATTGTGGGAAAGCGGGGCGTTACACGCTCCTGGCTCGGTGGGTATTCGGCCAAGAATGCTACGCATCAATACGCCTCGAGCTTCGCGATCGCTGCGCCGCCTGCCGCCGCTTTTCCGCGGCGTTGACGGGATTTGCGCTGCGTGACTGATAGGGGCTCGCGCAGTGTTTCGGTTCTATTTCGCTTCTTTTCGCCTTTCCGTGCCCTAAAAAAAACTTGTTATGTGACGACTATAGGCAAAGAGTACGTTTAGGTCACTCAAAAAGCAGCTGCGTCTTCGTAGAGTACGCGATCGCCTGCAAGAGCTACCCGGGGACGCGGTTCTGCGCGCTTCGTCGCCGCTCTTCCGGGCGTCGGCGACGGCAGCAACATATCACCCATGTCACCTCCAAAACATCAGGCACAAATGAATTCTACTGACGCCTAATTTATACCTGATACTGGCACAATGAGAGGTTGGCTTCATTTTGCAGCGTGGACAACGAATTCGGCTTCGTTTCGCATATATACGCCGCAGAAAAATATGTTTCGGGGATGTGATTACCCAATCCCGGACAATAACTTATGCCTTTTATAAGAATATAAACTATGCGAAAATGTAAAGTATATTCCAAGCCTGTGCGTCGTTAAATATGTGCCCACACACGCGATATAGCAAGAACCAAGGAAATGAAACCACGGAAAAATAAATGCTGTGCCAATGCGGAATTTAGAAACATATTAGCTCGAACGGAAATGAAAAAAAAAAAAAAAAAAACAGTGCAGCTTCTGGCATGCTAAAGACATTCGTCTAAACTTAAGCCAGGTAGGTTTCACTAGACCAACTGTACGCGAAATGCACTGCTATTTCGCGAGACATCGGTGAGGGGGGGGGGGGGGGGGGGGCGGGGAGGGGGGCGCCGTGTACAAATGCGGAGCGGAATCAAGCAATGAACGTTTTAGTAATCCCGCACATAAATCTCGCGTTCACTTTCCTTTTGTTTTTCTACTTCAACGAAGAGCTGATCGTACGGCGGACGCATTTTTGGAAGTATACAGGGTAGGCTGTACAACAAGCGATGAAAGGTGTCGTTGGAAGAGTGTGGTATGTGATAAGGCCCTCTGATTTCAGTTTCTGGTTTATTCTGCAGGCTCCCTGTGCCATATGACGATATTTCGAAGAGCTTTTAGTCGCGGACGCGGATTATATTGTAAGCCCGTCTCCGCGCTGCTCGCAGAGGGTATATGTAGCAGATGAAGGTCTGCGGGCGCTCACCTCACGACAAGACGACTCTGTCGTGTGCTGATCCCCGAGTATAATTATGCATTGTCCATCGTACTTTTGTTGAATATTCCCGAAATTAACACAGACTGGCTTGTAAATGGTGGTGATCAACGTAACTGGTGTGCTGTCAGGTATGAGTGCTCCGCTGATTATGTAAGCGCACAAACCGATTTAAATGTAGTGTATAGCCGTAGCATGAACATCTGGGAACCGGTGGTTACGAAGACACGTGCTAGTAAATTCATGTCAGTGTAACTACAATCGGCTTCATCATACGCCGGTTCGCGACGCTGGCCTGTGACACACACCTGGCGCTTATACAGACCGAAAATACCACACTAAGATCGCGTCGGAAACATTCTTTCGTAAACACACCCATTTGCGAACAGAGTGACTGCTCCACACAAACATGGATCTCAACACCCACAAACGGTAAATCTCAGTCGTGAACGTGCCGCAAAAGCAGCGGCGGCAGTGGGGAGCGGGGCGGGACTCCCGCGCCTGCTTTCGAAACGGGCCGCTAGGAGGATTTCAGTGGCGCCCCTACAGGCCGCGCTCGAGGCGTATAAGTATTAAGTTAGTGTGGGGATTGAAATCGGGTATCCTAGAACAGGACGATCCAAGTGCGTTACCTTTACGCTGCACCAGTGCGCTGCCAGCGACGGAACAAAAGGGCATGTCGCGTGACAGTTGAACGTGATGGCGCGTGAGTGGAGCAGGTACGCGACGTGCCAGGCATAACTAAGTGATTCGATATAGGAAAGCTGTGCCGCGAAGTCTGGCGACGAAGTAATTAGCGCCGAAGGGCGAACAAACGAAAGCGAAGAAAGGAACTCAAACGCGATGTTGCAGTAAAGGATCCCTGCAGGATAAGTATCGCTAGGGGTAATCCTTTGGCGTTCAAAGCAAGTAAGCAGAATTAGGCGCCCGCGGAATTTCTTTTTTTCGACTCCAGGTGAAATAGTGCGGCAATATCAGCACATGCCTAGCTATTTCGGGAGTCGTCCGCTTTGCACGGAGTCGGTGTTTGATTCCAGGCGGCTTTTTTCTGGCGACAAAATCTGCCTAATGCGGGAAGAAAATACTTTTCCGCTACTCAATTTTCATTTGTGTCTATGTTCCCCGAACTCTTCGCTTCGCACGAGCCTCTCTCAAGTGCTTAGTTCAATGCGCCATGCCTTCCTTCCTTGTTTCATTTTAAGTTTGGCAACCTTCAGCTCGGATATTCATCCCAGCCCACGTTTAATACCGAGAAATAAGCTTGAGAGGGACACGCCGTACGCAAGCGCTCATCGGACGGCGCACCTGAAAGGCGCGAGGGTAATGTATGCACGACGTGCAGTTCCGAGGGTGCGTGCTGTCACGCAATGTCGATCACCCTTCTCCTCCCAGGCCAAACGGGGCCGCGTCACGTGACGTGACATGAGCACGGTCGCATTACAAAGCGGTCGCTTGGCCGCCTTCGGCAGCGTAGCGTTGCGGCAACACTGGGAAAAGGCAGCCCCCAGCGATCGATCGCGTGATTTCGCGCTTGCCCAAGAACAGCATACACGTGCGCGCGCGGCCACCGCTGACGAGCGCTGAAATCGACCTGCACCGCGGGTCCTGCAGGGTATGGCGGAAGCCTAAAAATAAACGCGGAACAAGCGCTTCGATTCCGCGTGTGTCCTGTATCGGACAGTAGCGTCGCGCAAGAGAGCCGCGGGCGTGCGCCGTTTGAGCCGGCCGGGTGATTTCGGTCGGAAAGGTGTCGCTGCGCGAATATCGCAGCTGGAGCCACTAAATAAGCTACGCTCTGCTGGCTCTAATCGCAGCCGCGTGAGATGTGCATGTTGCCTTTTCTTCCTTAGTGGTCACGCGGTTTCGTTAGGGCTCAATAAGACGTATCAAAGCGAAACTGTTAATCTCTCTCTCTCTCTCTCTCTCTCTCTCTCTCTCTCTCTCTCTCTCTCTCTCTCTCTCTCTCTCTCTCCTCTCTCTCTCTCTCTCTCTCTCTTTGCGACGCACTGTGCATAGAGCAACGCCACCTAGTGCGCTTCTTTGGACTGCGCGCCGGTCAGTCGTGTTTTGTTTCGCGAGTGTGTGCAACCCAAAAAACTGGCCGCGTATCCGCTCCTTTCGTTGCAAATGTCGTCGAAAGACGATAGTCTTTGTAGACATTTGCCAAGGAAATGCCTCCCTTTGCTTTCCCGCTCACCCCTCATGCTGTTCCTGTTCCGTCGCGCTCATCCCAACGTAAACACACTATAGGTTTGCTCAAGGCGATTTGAATTTACCGCGTTCCACTGCTACAAGCGGGGTTCTTCGATGCCAGCGCTGCAGTACGGCGGAGACACGCGTGAATCGAGGCGGCCGAATTCAAGGTTTATAGAACCGCGTTGCCGTGCTCCACGTGCGTTTCGAGCAGAACGCGAAACCTAGTTAGTGAAACCTTTCTTTGGTGTTGCCGCGTGATTTCTCATATGCCGCCCGGAGGTGGCGCGGGCAACAGCAGGCGGTACGCGTTGTTCTGCAGTAGATGTAGAATATCATTTGCTATCGAAAAATCAAGCATCCAGGAATTTTTTAATAAAGGAACACTGTAAATATCCCTTGTGTACTAATTTCCTGTCGTATATTTGCGTAATGTCTTGTTCTTGTTAAACAAAGTTGACAAGTATGAACATATAAACCGGGCTTAGACGTTTACATTTGGCTGTGAGTATATAAGACTATTGCTCCGGCATTGTTTTTCTTTAGCCTGGTGGCTGAATCGAGTTACAGACAGACAGACATACAGACAGACCAAAATTTCTGGGTTTAAGTAGCCCAAGAAAGGCTATCATCTTTAACAACACCGAAACAGCTTCGCTGGGTTGTGCGCCACCACGTGAATGCTTCGGGCCACCATTTTTTTACTGTAGTTCTGCGGAAGACCTCAGCAAAGTGCCGACCTTGAAAAAAACCATCACACGAAATGGATTTCACGTAACGGTGTAGTGTCGATTAAAATTGTTGGCTAGTTTGATTTTATTTGCAGGAATAATTTAGTTTGTTAGCCGTTAGTGTCAATAATTAAGCGACGACCACACCGCGGGGGGAGAAGGCCCCGCTAGTTTCGGCGTCAGGTAAGATTTTACTGGTCAGCATTTTTATCCGGCTTCCGTTGCATTTATGATGCGGGGAAGACGCAGGGAGGTTGTACCTCCTTGGAAAGAGGTTAAAGATATACTTGCGCGCTATTTAATAAATCTTCCAGAAGTAAAACTAGAACAGCGAAATAAAGTAGGTTGACCGCGATTTTTGATTGATTGGTATTATAGATGGGATCTATATCGGTTCGTTGATCATTTTAAGTATTCCTATTATGTTGAAATCTATTCATTACGCTGCAATTTGTCTTGGGCTGCACGTACGTGCACGAACGGTCGTGTACTTGTGCGCCTTGGTCCAGCCTTCACTTGTGTCCACATTCCCTCGGGGATTCTTTCAAAAGAGAGACCAGCACGGCATCATATGTACGCCGGGCACGTTCAGTGGTCAGCTTTTCCCGTGGCCCGAGACACGCGCGACTTCTGGAAGATCAATTAATTTGGACTTCCCACGAGTTGGCCGCGGCCAAGACAGCGGGCACCGACTTGTGCGTGCTGTCTTGCACCGTATAAAGAGACTCCGAGAGAGAGCTCTCTCTCTTTCTCTCTTCGCAACCGCGTTCCATTGAGGAGCTAGAACGATAGACGCGGCTCGAAGGTCGCGCGACGCGAGTCGCATATATGCGAGTCGCGTGTATGCGCATATATATATGCCGCTGGCCCCGTTTGATCCTTGCGGGGCGCATGCGTAAATGGCGCCAGCGCCAATAGTGTCGTTTGCTTGCAGGCTGTCGCTGAAGGTGAACTTATGTAAGGACATTTGATGCACCGCCGTGGTCTTCACAGCCGCGAGCAAATCCCAGTTGGAATCGCTGCAAAGATGGCGTCCGAGAGGCCGAGGCAATTGAAACGGATGACCACCCGCTGCGGTGGCTCAGTGGCTAACGCGTTGTGTTGCTGATTACGAGGACACGGGTTCGATTCCCGACCGCGGCGGCCGCTTTTCTGATGGAGGCGAAAAGCAAAAAAAAAAAAAAATACGCCCGTGTGTACGATATTTCGACGCACGTTAAACATGCCCAGGTGGTCAACATTAATCCGGAGCCCTCAACTGCGGCGAGCCTTATCGCCTGCGTTGGCGTCGGCGCGTTAAACCCTACAATCAAACGGATGACATATTATTGAAAACGGCTATAAATGGCAACAGCTCTCGTTGTCGCGAGATGATTGCGCGATACATTGTTATACTCGCTAACTTTTTGTATAAAAAGAAACATCGCCGCGGACGGTGAAGTATACAGAGTATATCTAACAGCTCTTCGCGGCCCGACTTGCATAGCAAAGAGGAGTGCAGGGCGTGATGGAAGCACAATGACTGCTTGGCGCGTGTGCCTGGACGCAGTTATCAATTCAGTCACGCGTGTTTGTGGGAGTTCAGTGGGACGTGTGCGTTTTTCAACAGCGCGCCTGCCTCTCACGCACCTCACACTGCCTGCCACCGGGAACGTTTACGCACCAACGAGCGCCGTGCCGTTATCTTTGCTTTTCGGCGGCGCGCGTTTTATCGCGCCGGAGCCGAGCTTCCTGATTTATTGCCCACGGAGGAATCGGCGGCGGGGATCTCCGTGGTTGTTGCAGCGTTTCGCGAGGGTACGTACGTATGCATTGCGCTAATGCAGGAAAACTGCGGTGCGGGCCAATTTGCATACATGACTCTTGTGGCTTCGCGGCGGGGAGCGTTCTGGGATGATGCGCTTTGCTCCGCATTTTATCTCGCTTCTCTTGTTTTAAACGCCCAGTTCTTTCTTTCTTTTTTTTACGAGTCGTTTATGTTTCCGATTGAGGCGGCGCCTGACAGAAGTGACGGAGCAAGTTATTTGGAGTCCTGTAACGTTCGTGACGGCGGGCGCGTTCTTAACTCTGAGAGATCGCGGCCCGACAAAAATTTGACGCGTTTCTTGGGCTGTTTGTCTTGAAAAGTGGATAAGGGACGCATTCTTTTGTTGCTTCTTTTTAAAAGGGGAACTTGATCTGAAAAAAAAAAAAGACCAACCGGCTACAGAGAGAGAGAGAGAGAGAGAGAGAGAGAGAGAGAGAGAGAGAGGAGAGAGAGAGAGAGAGAGAGAGAGAGAGAGAGGAGAGAGAGAGAGAGAGAGACCTTGGGGAGTCAAAGTTTAAAACTGGGGCTGCTTCTTCGCGTCGCAGTCTCTTGCTCTTGTCCACGGAGTTCACAACAAGTTTCTTGCTCAGTGCTCTCGGCGCATGTTTTAGGGCGACAGCGCGCTTTCTAAGGCATTCTGGTACGTGTCCGCGCGAATGTGCGTTTGCATCACCTGTCATCATAGTCATTGTTCTTACTGAATTTTTATTTGCGCAATGCGCACCTCCATTACTACTGTAACGTGTTCTCCGTGTGTACCTCCGTCCTCCAAATCTTGTCCCCCCTTTTTGGTAGTTTTCACAGACGCAGGCGACGACTCAAAATTTACTTTTTTTTTGTGACCGCGGTTGCTCGATTATTTCCCGGAGGCAAAAAAAAAAAAAAAGAATTGCCAGCTGCGCTTGCCAGTGGGCGGATTTACCCCGCTCGGTCGTTCGAACTGGAGGACTCGGAGGCAGTGGTCGACGTTCACCGAAAAGGCAGCAGCGGCGCGGGCGGGAAAGAACGTGGTGGCGCCCTCCGACCCGTGGTGCGCATGCGCTTGCAAGTGGGGCCAGATGAGTTTCTTCGCTTACATATATCCCTCAAGGCACTTTACTCGCCCCCTTCCCCAATGGTTGTTTTATGTACAGAGTTACGCCGTCCATTCGTCGTGGCACGAGTTCGCTTTTTACCCGCGCTGTTTTTTTTTTTTTTTTTCTGGTTTGTTTTCGTGCGACTCTCCTTTCACTTTTCCCTTTTGCGGCGTCTCCGCCATCGCTCCGTGCCGCTGCATCGTCTTCCGTTCTCGCTCGTCGGAGGGGCCCCGATCGATTGCGCCGAGGCGCAGGGACCGGCGGCGGGCTACCCGGAGGTTGTGCAGCGGCTGTCATTCCCCGTAGCTTTGTTTATCCCTGTGTGTGTGTCTATGTGCCTGCCTTCTCTCTCTCTCCCCATCTCTCTCACCGCTCATAAAACGGGGCTACCAAAACGGATGACAGAGAGGCTGAGCGGAGAAGAAGGGCCCCGCGTTCAGTTCCGCATCCGATCCTCCCTAATTTTTTTTTTGCTGTCGCTGGAGTATTTTCCGCCAAAGTGATGCTTTGTGCGCTCTTTTTACTCCTGCAGCCGCGGCGAAAGTGCTACGCGCGCTGCTCCGGATCCGGGAAATGGGCGTCCATTTCGATCGGCTTCTCCCCTCCGCTCGCGGCCGTTATTATAACGATGAATTCCTCCCCCTCCTCCTGCGTGTGGTATCCTCCACCGCCGACGCAACTCCCCTCTCTCTCTCTCGGCGGCCGCGACCCCGATTGAGTCCTCCTCCGAGCTCGATCTCTGCCTGCTCGCCATGACGATGCAGTCGACGAGGAGCGTCGTCGTCGTCGTCCTCCGAATGAGATCTCACCGCGCTTCCTTTTCCACTTGTCCCTCCTCCTCCTCCTCTCGCCCGCCGAGTGTGGAGCGATTGAAAACTGTTACTGTCGCCCGTCTCCGCTCCTTCCGCCGTTTGTTTCCCTTTCCCAGTGCCGAGGCCTCGAATTTGTGGCGCTAAAGTGTGGCCATCCATTCCCGCTGCAGTGGCCTTCATTGCACGTCGCTCTTGCCTGCGCCGTGTTCTGTTATCGTGCCAGAGCTTGGCTGGAATTCTCAGGGGGTTAATATGTGCACTGCACCGTCGCACTGGCAGGGTCCCGTAGACAGGGCTGGTATTCAGGGGAACCCTAACGAGAAGACCGTTAAAATGGCGGCTACCTGCAGGCGACATTAAAGGGACACTGAAGTGAATTTGTCAAGCTCCCGTTTTTGCTTGCACTGTGTAGACTGGCTCAAATTAACACACTATTCATCGTTTATCCGGTTGACAAATCGGTAATTATTTTACAAAGCGCGAAAGAAGAAAAACTACTATGCGCGGTTTGCGGCGGCCGCACCAACTAAAGGCTGTGACGTCAGGAGGGGGGGGCACCGTGATTGGACGATGCCCAAGGTTAGCAATCAAAAGTTTCGGTTTCGGTTCTGTAAAACAACATGCTTGACATCTGATGGCGTTGTTGGATGGGCATTCTCGATTTCTCAATTATCGCCGTACCGCTCTTCTGCCATGTTGTCGGCTGTCAAATGTCTAAGATAAACCTCCCAGGGCGGCTTTGAATCGTAGAAATCACTAGACGAGGCCTACGCAGTGGATGAACGCCCTCCGCGTCACCGCAGACTCTCAAATGCCATGCGCTTTTCCCGCATATTCGGAGCTTGCCTCACTCATGTCTGTTCGTAAAAAGCTAGTTCGCACCAGGCCAAGGGTGTGCTGATTCAGGCCTGGGCCCACTGCCCGCAAGCAGTCGGTGCTTGTGGCAACAGCACGCCAACGAGAACTCGCTAGCGCGTCATTGTCAGTATGCGCGCGTTCTGCGATCTCGCTCGTGGAGCAGTGAACGTTACGGCCCAAAAATGGTGAACTCAGTTCAGAAAACATCGGCCGCATACGAAAAAATCAACTTACAAAAAAAAAAAAAATACATGTACCCTCGGGGATTCGAACTTGCGACTTTCAAAACAAATTCCAGCGCCTCAGACCGCTAGGCCACGAGCCGACGCTGGCCGGTTTGGATATATAAGGTTTATAATGTATGACCAGTTTACACTTTTATTTATTTTAAGCATTTTAAGTACTTTATGTGACTATTTGTTGTATATCACTCCTGCAGTAAGTGTCCCCCAAACTTCCACAATATCTCACGTCTAGCAATTGCATTTCTTTGACGGAAAAGCGTTCGCAGATGTGCGGTCGTGCTGCTGACCGCTGTGCTTGTTTACCCAGCGCAAAAAGTGCTTCCTGCTCCCTAGTTTTGCGCTGTACGGTAAAAGTTTCAGGTGATTTTATTTTCTTAGTACCTATATTGACTTCGCTGACTCTTCTCCCGCCTTCAATTGGCCTTAGATTTTCCTACTAGCGTAAAGTCAGCGAAGCGTCGCATGTGCACTTGTGCAGCGCTTGTGTGGAGCGACCCGGACTCTGAGTTTGACACACTGTACAAACTAACAAAGTAAGGAAAGGCACATTCTTTCATTCACAAAGGTGTTGTGGCTTAGTTTCAATTGAGCGAGCGAATAGCGACGACCCGTCGGCGGCCGGCGGACGAAACGCTGGGCCGACTGACTCGATCGGTAGGTCGGCTGGTCGGCGAACCGTGCAGTAGCGCAGCCATTTTCCAGCTAATCTCCTGCTGACGTCACACGAAAACGCCACAGAAAATGGGCGAGCGTAAAGAGAGGAGGACAGCATTTTCGAATTGATTTTTCTACTAAATAAATTCGCGTAAACGCGGCCAGAGTGGTCGAAACAATGCCTACGGACTCCGAACTACAATTTGCGCTAGTAATCCCGCAATGTTTACAAATCACTTCAGTGTCCCTTTAAAGAAAATCAACGCCCCTTTCGCAAGAGAAAGGTGGTTAAAACGCGAAGCTTTCTTCTATGCAACCTGAGCCAAGTGGAAGTCCAAAATTTGCTCTCCCGAAGTCCAAAGCCAACGACCTTTTTCTGATGGAGGCGAAAAGCAAAAACGCCCGTGTGTACGAGATTTCGGCGCACGTTAAGGATCCCCACGTGGTCAAAACTAATCCGGAGCCCTCCACTACGGCGCGCCTCACCGCCTGCGTTGCGTCGGCGTGTTAAACCCTACAATGAATCAATCAACCAAAGCCAACGACCAACCCCACTCCACCAAAGTGCAAAGCCAAAGTCCAACCATGCTTACAGAATGTATTTCATCATCACCACCATCCATCGCTAACCATCGCAAACTATATTTTGAGCATTACGAGAGATCCGTTAGTTGTGCAAAAACATCCTATTGTTAGGTTATTTTGTGTGTGATTGAAGTACCCTTTGTAAACCCCATTGTGTAAAGTTGGCTTTCCTGCGATGTGTTTTACTGGGACGTCAACGCCATCAATCAGTGAGACGCACAAAGCTTCGCTTAAACACACACCACACGCACACGCACGCACGCACGCACAGGTGAGCGCATTCCTTTCCAGGCAAGTTGAATATCACGGAGAGGTTGTGTAAGACCGAGTTAGGGCACGTGTCACACGCTTTCTTCGCTCGAAGGGAATGTTGGTGAAAAATGCTGTGATATGCGCAGCCGGGCACGCGGCTTAGCAGACCCGAATGCTGGGCTGCCACAATACGTCTTGCTTCAATGCCGCCTTTTAAGCACGGCCCGGAGACGCCTACACCGGTGGTCGTGTTCAACTTTGTTCAGCGTAACTGTCGTGTTCAACGTAACTGTCCAATATTTGCGGCGTTTTAGTTGGCGATACTTCGTTTGGGGAGTATTGTGCGCGTTTAGCACCTCCTGTAACTTCGTTGAAACTTCGCTGTTATTGTTATATAGCTTCAATATAATCTCCTATAAATATATCGCGTGCACTGTAAAGCGTAACGTTGCCTATCCGCATCCGTGAAACGTAAACTTTTCGGCGGCCTTAAATGGAGTCGCTGTGCATGCATGCTGTCTGCTTTTCACATCTGCCGTTGAATAGGTCACCGCGTGGTGTTATAGCGCTTTCGGGCGATAAAAAACAACAACCCGGGGCCGTATTCTCAGGGGTACCGGAAGTGTTCCGGCAGGGTTGAATTCTGACGCGGTATCCTGCGATGGGCTGTGCGCGTGGTTATCTGTGACGTTTTCGCAGCGCAACCGATTGCGTGAGACCGCGCCAGAATGTACCCCTCGCCGGAAATTCCGGCGCTTCCGGAGAATACGGCCCCTGGGGGGCAACTCCTACTGGGTCCCGGAAAATAACTTTTGGTGGGGTCCATTTTTGATGTCGTCTCAAGGGCTTGGCTGCGCGAGCCGTTTAGTTCACCCGCGTTCGCGCCGACTGCGCCTAGCGAAAACCGAGCAATCCCGCGCAGCCAATCACACGAGGCCGCGCGAGAAATCAACCCCGTCGGAAAAGTTCCGGCGCCTCCCGAGAACACGGCCCCCGGGGGCAAACCCTACGGGGTGCCGGGAAACTTCCAGCGGGGTTGACTTCTCGTGCGGCTTCACGTGATCGGGTGCGCGCGCGAAAACCTCGCTAAAAACGGCCCGCGCAGCCAATCATGCGGGACTGCATGAGAAATCAAATCCGCCGGGAAAAAGTTAGCAGTGGCTTAGCTCGTCTATGCCAGGATATACGTAGCGCGAGGTAAGGTTCAGCTGGTTGTTCTTAGGTTTCCTGGTTGCCTAGGATTAGCTGATTATCATGCTTACTGCTTCTAAAACGATTTCCAATCCAATCCAATCCAATCCAGTCGCGGCGGTGGCAACGGCTCCAGCAGTAGGCTTTGCACCAGCGCGCCAGCTGTGTGCCGTGCGACGTCACTGCTCCGCGCGCATGCACAGCACGGCCCTCCAGGAGCCTCGCGAAACTGCTCAACCTCGGCCATTGTAGCTCACGCTACAAAAGTTTCGGTGCATCCGGAGAAGGCAGCCCCTGGTCTCCAACAGCGACCTCGCCGGCGGTGCCGGCATCGCGAGCGCCCCCGTGGGTGGCCCCGGGCCGCGTGCCAGCAGCGCGGTCGGATCCTGCGCTGTCGCTCATTGGGGCCAGCGGCGAAGACGCGAGTGTGACGAGTCACGATTACGGCAACCGCCTCGCCAGCGCCCGCGCCGGAGTGGAGGCCGAGCGCGGCGGCGAGGCGATTGGACGCTCCTCGTCGAGGCCGGTCTCGTCGTCCTCCCATCGTTCCTCCCCGCGCGGCTTTCATTTCTTCCTCCCGCGGCGGCTTTTAATCCTGCCAGCCTGGCCGTGCTGTCGTTCAACGAACCGAGGCTTGAACCGTAGGTGCCGCCGCTGCGGGAGTAGAGATGTTAATAATAGGCGGACGAACGCGCGCGGAAGGCAAACGAGGCGGAAAATGAGTGGCCGGAGGGGGCGGGCCTCTCGCATCTGAAAGGGAGCAGCGCCGAAGAAACTGCTTCGCTTCGCCGTTAGCTCGGGCGTCTTTTGAGATGCTAATGCGGAGAAGAGTGTACGGGGAAACGGAACTGCGCCCTCCCTAACGGGCCACGTTACATCGACCGCCCGCCGCTGAACAAGGGAGTGAGTGACGAGCTGGTGTATCGTGAATAGGTGGCGTTCTGTTATTTGGGGAGGGACGCGCTCTTTTTCTGTCTAGCCTGACTCAGTCTTGATTGAGGTGCCCTCAACCCGAGAGGCAGTTATCGGCTGAGTCTACTTTTCTTTCCAATAGAGTAACTCTCTCTCTCTCTCTCTCTCTCTCTCTCTCTCTCTCTCTCTCTCTCTCTCTCTCTCTCTCTCTCTCTCTCTCTCGCTGGTTTCAAACATGCGCTCTTACTCACGCGCTCAAGTTTTAGCTGTAGCACGTGCATTGCCTCTTTCTTGTTAAAGAAAAAAAAAAAACGGCACTAATTTCAATATTTTAATCATCAGTGTCATGAACCGTGCCACAGCTCGATCTCTTTGTGGTCGTCTCTGTGCAGCTGTTATGATCGTTTCTCCCGGGGAACCATGTGCTTTATTTACTCGCGAGGAGCTCTCGAACACTGTACGTGGGCGCAGGAAACCCTGCGGAAGGACTTGCCTTTTTTTTTAATAACGGGGTATACATCGGATATTTGGGACACTATCGCCGTAGCACTTGTAAAAGAATGTTCAGTGTCCACAGATGCTTGCTACAAGGTCTGCTGTGCGGGATGACGCAGTTATTTGCGTTAGTAAAGAACGGGATGACTGCTACTAGCGATCCCGCTCATTTAGAGCGCGGTTACCGAGTAGAAGGTTGTGATAGTGGTTAGGGTGATTGGTCGCGACGAACATGTACGCACGGAGAAATATTTCCTCTGCACCAAGTGCCCATCACACTCTCAAGTAAACCCGCCATCCCCAGGAACGAATGTATACATACCAGCATGTGTCACGAGCGAACATTTACAAGAAACCAGTGCAGCCGAAACTCCTCCATAGTCCTTATGGTTTTGTGGCCCGAGCCGATACGCGTTACCTGAAGTATATGTATCAAGCAGGGTAGAATTTTGGTCGACTGACTTAGTCGCGTAAGTTGACTATAGCACAAATCTGTCGTGTGGAGGCCAGCATTGGTAAATATTCCGTAATACGACTTCGAAGGACTGGTGACGAAAAATGTGGGAAGAAAATAATAGGGTGAGGAAGACGAGATGTTTTCTTTGTTCATCGGCAGTTCTTTCAGCACCGATGAGAGACAGAGAGGAGGGGGGGGGGGGCAAGGGTGCAAGCAAGTCCCCCCCCCTTCCACCCCCCTATAGCGAAGAAAGGAAAGTGAAGGACAGGACTGGAATTGCGCCTTCACCGTCGCTGTCGGCGCTTGTTGACGGCCCGTCCCCTCCACTGCTGCCGTCCCGCGATTTCGAGAGGGTTGAGGCCGGGGCGTGTTCCTTCGGAGCGACGCTCGCATCGATCAATCAGCGTCGGCTGCTGCTCGCGCATCGCTGGCCGTCCGCGCTGTTCCCTGTGTCAGCTGCGGACATCGTCATATCTGGGCAAGGCCCCCGATCGACCATCGCCAACCTGATAAGGAAGCCGCGTTGCGGAGCAGAGTGTACTCCCCCGTTGCGAGTGCGCGTGCCTTCAACGCACTCACACGTACACCAGAGTGGTGAAACGTCACCGCGAAGAGGCTGAAGTTGGGGGAAGGGGGGGGGCATCAAGCCAGTCGTGTGCTATGTAGATGCGAAGCGTCGAGAGCGCCTCCCTGGCTCGCGTGTAGACCAAACCTGGCCCGGTATGCCTCCTGTTATTTGATTGCGCAGGTCTGTGCCGTGGGCCGCTGTTGTTTCACCGCAGGTGTTGTTCAAACGTCCGTTCTTTCCTTGGCCTTATTCATTTATCCGCGATCGTGGGCGTTAGTTTGCGCCGTTCAAAATGACCCATTCTAAATGGGGGCTGAGGAACAACAATGTCGCAAAAAAGAGCACACCGCCTCTTCCACTTTTTTATTGCACAGTTTGCTTGGCCGCACCTGTCCGCTTGCACTACACCCGTGGTGGGCCTTGTATTTGCGAGCCTTGCGAGAATGAGCGAGCCGCGTTTTTTTAGTCGCAAGACAGATGTGTACAATGGTGGATTGGTAATGTGCAACGTGAATGGGTTGACGTCAACGTGTAGCTAATTTTGAAACTCAATAATGTTGGCGTTTTCTTCATTTTTTTTCAATATATATGAAGCTATTACTTTCCGGCGACTACAGACTAACTCCTACCCACTTTACACCCTGCTACATGTCATGTATCCCACCCTATACCCTGCCACATGCAAATCCTGCCCCCAACCAGGCACACTGTACCACATTGTATGGGAGCGCCAGCAATCTCCTACCCTAACCCCTAACCCCAACCTTACCTATGAGCAGTGAGTAGAGCTGCTGACCAGCTCCGACCTCTCACACCAGCAACCATTGGTGGAGAGTGCACGGATGGCCAGCATAGTCCAAGGCATCCCGGACTATGGACGCCTCCCACCGGGCGGTTCCCTAACATCAGTACCTCGGCTCAAATAAAGTTTATTCATCATCATCATCAATATCTATTTGTTACGGTGCGAATGGGTGCCGGGCATCACCCGAAGTCAATTTTTGCGACCGATAATCGTGATTCGACAGTCGGTTGTGATTCAGCGCAGAGTTGCAAATCGGCTGCGTGCTCTACCACGAGCACGCTCGCTAGTTTCCGAGGCGTAAAAGAAAGCAGGCGCACGTGCCACTCGTACGCGCCATGAAGCGAAGGACGCGAGAGTTTTACATCTGGCGTCGCCCTGATCACGCGGAGGCGACTTCGCGGCCCATGGGCGGTTTTATAAGTCCTTTCGGGGAAAAACCCGTCCCCTAATGTGTGCACAACAGTGCTGGTGAAAAATATACATCCACAAAACTGCGAGCGGTGGCTCGGTAGGGGTGGCGTCGGAGGGATGTTGTAGGGGCGTACGAAGAGTTACACGGTGCCGGCGACGGTGCACTTTGCTGCGCGCAGCTGTAATTTCCGGGCCCGCGAAGGCTACGCTCTCCATCCGGTCATATCGTCGATATTTGAAAAAAAAAAAAAAAAAAAACGGCGCGCCAGCCTCTACGTCCAAGCCAGCCTGTCTCCTCCTGCCTGCCATCGGCTCAACCGGCGGCCGCCACTCCAGCGCTGCTTGCCAGGCAGGGCACGGCCGGCGTTCGCTTCACTTTGAAGCTCCCGTCCAGCGCTTCCTTTGCGCTCGCGGCTTTAATATTTACGCCCGCCAGCTTTGTAGCCCTTCGGGCGCGCTTCCGATGGGCCGCGATGTGATACACTGTGTCTGCGGGGTCACAGGGCTTCTAGGTTGCGTTTTACGTGCCGCTCTTCTCGCAACGGAGAGGAAAAAAAAAAAAAAAAAGAATAACCTTCGGTGCGCTGGAAGGAACAAAGAAATGCGGTTGGGGAAGGGGGAGGGGCAAAACAGAGGCCGCCGTTGTTCCCTCGCGCCGCTGTCGTAAAGCAGGAAGGCGCGCGAGGGCTTCCGAGATGTGCACGCGTAGAGGCACGTTCTCCGCCGGACACGTGGAAAATCGGAGGGGGGGCTGCTTTGAAAAAAAAAAAAAAGCGAAGTGCTACTGCTATCCTATTGGGGATGAGGAAGTTTGGTGGCACACGGCGTATTCGGACAGCGTTTGGCTGTCGTCCTGCGCTGGGTATAATGATGAATATGATGCCGATGATGATGATGACGACCTAACTGTTACGAGCTCTGATGACGTGCGGCCAGGGAACACTTGCCTCTAAGTAACCGACTCAACTGCGCGAATTCTTAGCATCTGGATACAACTGTGCCATGGATGTTTCGGAGCGGGTTGTCATTTTTGGAGCTTCGTACAACGTGTTTAGTCTGCCCGCTGCAGTTGGTGCTTCCACTTTTTTTTATAACACTAACTGGTACTGGCGTGACCCGTTGGCTGGATAGTGCAAGATCTGAAGCTCAGCTGCCATAACGTGGCTGACTGCAGCAGGAGGAGGAAAACTGTTATTGTGACCAGATAAGAGCGCTCTGGGCGGAGTCCTCAGTCCGGGACCTCGGAAGAGCTTGCTGGAAGCAATAGTTTCAAATTGAGGTTTGTCGGTTAACCTCGTTCGTGGGTCTTTTTTGTTTTTTGTTTTTTTTTAGAGAGAGTTGTGCGTGCATTGGGCGCGTGGCTTTGTTTACTCGGCATATTCCGTGTCGTTGCAAAGCTGGCTTTGTGTACCGCCTAATCACAACTGAGACCAATACCCGTACCACTTGGTAACTAACAGACGCGGTTCGGTGTCGCGTAGACTGAGTGCGAGACAAATTCGCTCGATATTATTTCCCGCTGTCTCAAACGCGTCTTGTGCTTTCGTGTGAACTAACATGACACTGGCCCTCACTATTCATTCATTTCATTAAACATTGACATTTCAGTATTCCTACAACTTCAGACGAATAGTGAAAAAATACTGAAAAAAAAATAGTGAAAAAATGGCAACGAGGAATTGTTTTTTTTATTTCTTCTCGTTGGTTTAAAGGGCTAAATGCTTGTTTCGTTTGGTTGCGGAAATAATTATGCTTTCGTTAACCCTTCCTCTCACCTCCCTCTCAACCTCCCCCCCCTCTCTCTCTCTCTCTCTCTCTCTCTCTCTCCTTCTCTCTCTCTCTCTCTCTCTCTCTCTCTCTCTCTCTCTCTCTCTCTCTCTGTGGGTCATTTCGTAAAAACAGCCTCCGTAACACTTAGTTGTAGAACAGGAGCATCTATTAGTGTTTAGATTGAACCGACAGAGATTAGCCATGTATTCGTTGTGGTCGCTTAGAGTAATCGTATACGGCGCTCATGTGATTGTGGAGTGGGGGAGCTCTGCGCCGCATAAGGTTTCGAGATATCACGCGCGCATGTTCGACCATACACAGCCTCTAGGCAGGCGCTCTATATAAGCGAGTAGTATCGACGCCGGGGAATTTCCCCCGCTCGATGGCGGCAGAGTTTTGGCTAATGGAGGGCATGCTCGCGGCAGTCAGGTTCGTCGATAAATGCTATAAAGTGGCTCGCGGAGGAGTGCCCTGGAACTCGGGCTTCCTTTCCCTCCTGCTGCTCTCGGCACCTGACGCGCTCCAGAATCCAACCGCCATTCTTGCCCTCCCCGCTCCTTTTTCGTGCTTCTCCGTCAGTCTCGGGAGCGCTGCGGGTCATCCTCTCTCACCTCCCCCTTCTGAGCCGCCGTGCTCCCAAAAGACTTTCTTTTCCGGGATACACGAAGATTTCACTGACGTCATTTTCGTCACGGAAATAACGCCAGTACAACGAAGCAAGCGGCCTGTAAGTGGTGCACCCCTGCACACAGGGTCTTCTTGTGGGGGAGCAACTTTTAGCACTAAAGAGTACGTTATACTTAGAGTTGTTCGTTTTCGGGTTTTATATTTTAACAGATTTCCCTGATGTCATATCCGTCACGGAAATGACGCCAGTACACCTTTGCCGAAGCGCCCCGCCAGCAGGACGTCGCTCGCAAAGCACACCCACAAGACAGCCACCGACCCGCAAATCATGCTCAGCTGCAGATTTCGCTGCACATTTCACTTTCGTGTTTCACACCGATTCCCACGACAAGAGGAGTTAACCACAGTTTTTTTTAATGGTTCTTGCATGTTTTCTTGCATGTTTTCAGTTTTTAATAACAGGCGCATTTCTTGGCTGCAGTGGAGCTGAGGGAGTTATCGTGGGCTAGTTCTGTCAAATTGAATAAAGCTGTGTATTTTGTCTTCACATTGCCTGTTTCAGTCAGCTCCACAGACACATCACGCAGGAGATATCTTTGTTAATGGACATGCCTGTGCCCGTTTCCAGATCGTATGGCGGTCGCGTGAATAGACACGGTTTTGACGCGTCCATTCTAGGCCTCACATGGAGTGGTCGAACGACTAACTACCCCGCCGCATGGGACACGTCTGTGTGCAGTGTACACTATGTTACTGCATTTCTGCCTGCTTCACTTCCTTCCCGAGAGGTGCGTTATGCTTGCCTAACGATGTTGCTCGTTCACTGGCGTCCGGAAGTTGCCACTCTTCACTTTTGAAGGCATAGAAAGTTCTTGTCAGTTTTTTGTATGAAGCTTCCTCTCCAAGTGAAGGATTTAATGTCTGCCTTACTAGCGGACTAGCCTGAGTTTGTCCTTTTTTTTTACGGTGATGGTGAACGTGTTTGAAGGCGCTGTGACATCGTAGAAGGGAACAGTCCGAGCAAGCAGTCCGAGGGTTTTATCCCCGAAGATAGGCAAGATGTGCCGGGCCTGGCTGTGCTTGCATATATGTTCTTGCTTGACGGCGAGTCGAAAGCGTTTGCCACTGCTTATTTTTGCCGAGAAAAGCGTTAGTTGGGTGTCCCTTGCGAAACCGTGAAATTGGCGCCATTGCAGCGCGTTTTGTCGCGGCAACAAAGGAGGGTTGTCCTGGAAGTCGTGTGCACTTAGCCAGCAGGCTTTGTTGTGTACGTGCGTGTTTCGTTCGTGTAATTTCAAGCACGGCGCTTCGGATAATGAAATGTGCAGGTTAGAGGGGTAGTAATTTCGGAAAGTTAGCGACTGATGGAAGGGTGTCTGAGCGCCCATTGTTGGGTAAGTGTTGATTACCTTGGTTCCTTGCGCAACGGGTGAGCGCATCGGGAGATCTGGGATATAACGTTTCTCTGTTTCCGTTTGCCGCTGCCAACCCACAGAAGACGTTTTGGCGTAACGTTTTCTTCGCGCCGAGTTTAACTGTCGCGACGCCTGCAGTTCGATACTCGTTCGCGCTGATTGTGTATCTATGCATGGGCGCGATAAAATGAAAAAAAAAAGGGGGGGGGGGTGAGGGGGCGCTTGGCGACTTTCGGTTGACGTTGAACGCCAGACTAGGAGAAAAGATGACAAGGTGAGGTTACGATGCGACGCGGTGCATAATTGTTTAGTAGGGAACTTTTGTATAACGCAGCGCCACAGATTAGCCTGCGTGGCGTGATCGCACTGCGCACGCGTCACCCGCCGCACTTGCTCGCTCTCTGAAGCCGCCAAAGACAATCCCGGGGCGGTATTCTAGTGTTTTGTCCGTTTTGTGTCCGTTTAAAAAGTCTCCGTTTTGAGCAAGCCTCTGATTGGCTAAAAACGAACACCCGGATGTGACGCCCTGCAAGCGCGGCGGAGCTATGAGCCACGGCTTCTGGGAGCAGACGATTTTTCATCGTCTTGTTGGTTCGCTGGCGGAACAATAAACACAAAGCAAAAAATCGTAATAAATTAGGTTTAGTCATTTAATTCTCTGGCGCTCTTTGCCCTTAGTCGGCCTTGCGCCATAAAAACCCAATCATCATCATCATCATTTAGTCATTTAAGATGTGTTAACGAGAACAGTTGTGCTAAAGTCAACCCAAAGTCCGTCTACAACTGGAAGTACGTCAGAATAAACGGATGTGAAATGGACGTTTTCAAAATGGACAAACACGAGAATACCGCCCCTGGTCGTTTCGGTTTAGGTGGACTTTAGTGAACCCCACGCTGGCTCGCCAAAGCCGGCATTGCTTGCGCCAGCCGTGTTGTTCGTTGCGGTCAGCTTTGCGTGTGTCACCACCCTTGCGCCGATTCGCGGTGCCGTTGAAGCGCCTTCTACCGCCTCGGCACGAATCTAACTGGCCGCTGGCTTGTGCTGTCGTTTTGCTCGTTTCCGACCACCCTGGTCAGCGCCGACGAAAAATGTCCAGGTTGAAAACACCTTACCGAGGCCGCTGAAAGGGCCAGCCGAAATCAGCTTGCACCGCGTACTGCTTCCACCTGTGCTGTTGCGTATGTTGCGCGTGGGCTTCCGCCCCCGCTTGACTCAGCAAATTCGGGCCGACCGGGAAAATGGTTGCCCGCCAGAACAACTTGACAACACGGGCTTCACTTTTGTCACGTTTTTTTTTTCCTCGCCTTGCCGTGAGCAAATTAATCCGTATTTGTTTGGTAGACGGCGCAGCGGGCACTTTTCGGTCCACATAGCTTTGATAGAAGAGAAACGCCGTACCAAAACGTCTCGTCGGCGGCGTCGCGTACTGGGTTGGGTCGTTACTTTCTGGCGTTCGCGTCGAGCAAAAGTGCAAGTAGGCGTCGCTTCTGCATCGGCGATATACCCCGAAGTCAGTCACCGGGAAAACACGCACGCGGTGCGTCTCCGCGCGGTTCAGGCCCGAACGCTGGGTTGGAACCGCTCCACGACGCCCGCGATACGGTCTGTACCACGGGGGCGGGGAAGGAGCAGTTGTCGATGTGACGTGCTGCTGCCTGCGATCGATGGGCCCGCACCGTTTGTACAACAGGAAGCCCGCAACGTCGCCTCCGCGCTGTGCTCGCGTCGTCGGCGGGTCGACATGTGCCGTCGTACGGTGGGCGACTTTTGTTCGGCACGGAAGGGGCAGCAAGTACGGGCAGCAGCGCGGTCGTTAATCGCCAGCAATGGCACAGGCCCCCCTCCTTTATTGTCTGGCTGGAGTCGGCGTGTGCGCGCGTGTTGGTGCGCACGCGCGCCCTGCTGGTGTGTCGGAGGGGGGCTGCCGCCGACGCCGCCGTGGCGCCCTGATATTTACGCCTCGGGGAAGAAGGCCACTTCTCCTTGCGTCACAGTTTCCCAGAAGCGCGGAAAGCCGGCCCCGAGGAACGCCGCCGCTCCTCCTCGGGTTGCTGCGGCCCGAGCGTGTTTCGTTGCAGCTCCGAGCGTGCTGCGAGGCCTCGGAGTGGCGCGCTGGCGGAGGAAACGCGAACAGTTTGGGCGCTTCGGACGGGAACTTTCGGTTCCCCCTGGGGATACCGTCGATTGATTGATTCGGGCAGGTGCTGCATTTGCGGCGGCGCTGATCGAAATCTTCTTGGCAGGAGAGTTGCGTTGTTAAAGCAAAGCTTGATGTGGCCAGGCAAAAAGGGAAATGCGGCAGTCCTGTGTGCGCATGCGGGAATAAACGGATTGGAGAGGGGTTAGGAAGAAGTAGGAGGAGAGGGATTAGGTGGGTTTATCGCAGCAGAGAGAGCGCGCAGCGAGTTTCTGCGTGAAGCACAGCGATAACGCCGGGCGTCAGTGCGGCCGGAGCAGCGTCAACGCGGAAATGGCGAACACCGGCCGCGCGTTATTTCGAAATGGGTAGGCCACGCGTGGTACGTAAAACACCGACCGCTTCGCTGGTTAACCATCTCTGCAAAGTGCATGGGCGCATTTTACAGCGAAGCAGTATATGTCTTCGTTATAAGCGATACTTCGTTATAAGCGATACTTCGTTATAAGCGATACTTCGCTGAATACGGGCGCGACTTCCTTTGTACGCTTCCCAGTGGAGACCGCGAAACAGTTCGAATAAAGCGTAACTTTGAGTAAAGCGATTTCGTTGTAACGAGGGGTTACTGCATATACGCTGGCTAAAATAGTAAAAGTTCCCGTAAATAAAATAAATGCTGAGCTCGCCTCCGCAGCGCTCGCTACTCCTATCAGTGATGGGTAACACGACAACGGCAATAATTCCCGCGTGCTCAAAAACGAAAACACAAATAAAAAAAAAAGCACGCAGTAAACCTCGCACATAAGCAAATCGCTCTTCCTACCCACCGCTCATAGCGTAGCGTTAGCCGACCCGCTTTCATAACCGACCACCTAAAGTTGCCTCTCTCTCTCTCTCTCTCTCTCTCTCTCTCTCTCTCTCTCTCTCTCTCTCTCTCTCTCTCTCTCTCTCTCTCTCTCTCTCTGTGCGTGCGTGCGCGCGTTAGCCACCACCACAGGCCGCCATAGCTGAACGCCGGTGACTCCTGGCGCACACTAGCTGAACAGAGCTGGGTCTGGCGCGGATAAAACGGGGTCCTTGCCCTGTCGATTCTCGGTGCGCCGTGCCCCCGCGCTCCGTTGTACAGTTGGTACGGCACCCAACCGGAGTCGTTGTAGAGTGGCTTTTTAATTTTAAAGCGCTGCTATATTCGGCTAGCTACCCTCCTTATCTGATTTGCGCGTTCGGCGACTCCCTGCGCGGACCGCAGGAGAGCGCTGGGTGCCAGGCCGGAGTCGCACGTGCGCCGCCCGCTGCGAACCCGACTACGGCTGCAAGTTCGTGTAGACGCAACGCGCGGGCGTTCTGTTCGATATGCCCGCTTCTGTACCTGCATGCTAGTTTTTTTTTGTTATTGTTTTTTTTTTGGGGGGGGGGGGGTGAGTAAAGACCGCGGAGGTGCGATAAAGGCAGCTTGAACAGCTTTAGCTCTAGCGAATGATCCATTAAGGCGATCGTTATCAGTGCTAGGCTAACTGGTTTTTCACGCCTTGTGCCGTTCGTGGCGAGAACAGTCGCATTCAGCCCTGTAAAGCATGCTTCACTACAATCGGGGTCATGATGAGGGAAAGCCAACTTCATAAAAGAGGGCAAAGGAGGAAAGCCAACTTCAAAAGGAGGTTGAAAGCGAACTTAAAAAGCAGGTTGTCTGAGAGCGACGCGAAAACTAAAAGGTGTACCTAAATACAAGACTCCTGTCAAAATACATGGCGTCTTCTATCAGAAAACTAATGAATTTCCCCATTGGCCGGTTGGTCGACGGCAACGCTCTGATAAGGGAGAGTAGCGGAGAACCGGTCCCGGTACAGTACCCGGTAGCCGCCGGCACCACTGCGCATGCCCAGAGGCGGCAAAACTGGTTGCGCGCATGCGCAGGTGTAACGGG
This sequence comes from Haemaphysalis longicornis, assembly GCA_013339765.2. Taxonomy (NCBI): domain Eukaryota; kingdom Metazoa; phylum Arthropoda; class Arachnida; order Ixodida; family Ixodidae; genus Haemaphysalis; species Haemaphysalis longicornis. The sequence continues at coordinate 262,396,544 of CM023449.1, forward strand.
GAGCGTACCGGGACCGGTTCTCCGCTCTGCTATAACTCTCTAAGGTTTCTGCACACACGGCGCGTGCGTGAAACCGGCCTTCCATTGTGTCAGAACGGTTACTTGAAAATCGCGAAAGAGGAGTGGTTCTAGATAAGGCAAGAGTAACATGCATCGATCGTGAAGAAGGCGTACAGTAGTATGCCTTTATCTGCGAAACCAAGGTATACATATCGATCGTGCATGCATTTACTTAGTGCGCGAAAAATCGTCGCATGGGTTCGTCCTTTTTTTCTTCGATTTGTGTCTTTGAAGGCTTGACGACCGATTAGAGGCACTTTAAACGAAGGTTGAACGCATTTTTATCTTTCGCGCTTCTCTCAACTTTCCTGATAAAGGAATGATATATATATATATTTTTTTGCATGAACCCTCGCGACACGCGGCTGCTTCTCTCCTTCATCCAAGATTCAAGTGTGCCGTATTTGATGATGTCACAAACGCACCCTTCTCCCGAAATTGTGACGCGTATTCGGGGGTGCGTTTGTTCTTCCAAGTGCGTGTTTAGTATAATTACAACTGGCCTTTTATGCGCTCTTATACCTCACGGGAAGCACGTCGCAAGAACGCAGCGACGTGCTTCCGCATACGGACACCCTTCCATAAAGAAATAAACATGGCAGAACTGGAAAGGCCCTGTGCCTTGGAACTTCCTGTTGAAACAGGATGTTAATATCTCCATGACAGGCTCGCTGTCTCCCTTCAAATGATGGGCGCCGGCGCAGACGGAATAGGAAGCGCCGAAAGCGATAGGATTGCGAGCTTTAGCGGCAACGGTAGCTTCCGGGCGTAATCTTCGGGGATCTTTTAGCGTCGTGGCAGCACAGTGGGAGCAATTGGCTCCATAAATTTCGTCAACAGCGACTTTTTGACGCGTTTTAAAGGAAATTGGGGGTGCGTGAACTATGCGCGCTGCTAAAAAAAAAAAAAACTGTGGTTGATTCCTTTGTTATAGGAATCAGCCAAACACGGAAGTGAAATGTGCAGCGAAATCTGCAGCTGAGCATTATTTGAGGGTCGGCGGCTGTCTTGTTGTCTGCGCTTGGCGAGCGACGTCCTGCTGGCGGGTCGCTTCGGCAAAGGTGTACTGGCATCATTTCCGTAACGTATATGACGTCAGTCACATCTTGGGTTATCGCGGCATAAAACACTTTCGGGTTAAAATATAAAACCCGAAAACGAACAACCTGAAGTACTATAACGTACTTTTTAGTACTAAAGGTGGCTTCCCCGCAAGAGTATGTGTGCAGGGGTGCACCCTTTACAGGCCGCTTGCTTCGATGTGCAGGCGTCACTTCTGTGACGGATATGACGTCAGCGAAATCTTCGTGTATTCAGAAGTAAAACAATTTCATGTTAAAAAGTCGAGGCCCCTACGCCGTCGCATTTACGAAGCCCACAGCGAAAGCTTCTCGCTGCTTCGTAGCCGCGTGGGGCCCGTATCCCGCTTGTTCCTGTCCTTCCGAACCGCCACGGTGTCCCCTTGGAGTCCGTATATCGCCGCTTCAAATGTAGCCGGCATAGGTGACGTCGCTGGTATACAGTCCACCCAACGGAGGCGGGCGTTGCCCTACAGCGCAATTCTGAGGCCGTTTAATAAGCGTAGCCCAATTACGTGCTCTGCCGAGTCCCCCGTGCCTGCAGTAGTGTACTACACGCGGAATGCCATTTACGTATAGCGGCCGCTGCCGACGGTTCCGGCGTCGTCGCCGCGCGTGGCCCGCTAATGAGCAGCTGTTGCGCACGCGTCTCCCCCTTTGGTCGTCTCCACGTATTGAGCGCCGAGTGAGTGCCACGCCGTCAGATTGTGAGCCCCGTGTGACGGTGAGAAATGTGTCCTTGCCCACGCCAGCCGACATTGGCCCCGGCATGCATCGCGTCTCGGCCGCTGCTGTAAACCGCTTTGGGCACCATAGCTTGGGGGCCAATTCGCGCGCACGACGGAATAGTTTTCCTGCTGCGTTGAATAGCAGCTTTTTTTTTTTTTTTTTTGCGGTGGCTATATTTTTATGCTTCAGTAAACACTGAGACCTCTGCCCCTCGCTTTTTTTTTTTTTTTTTGCTAAAACAAACAGGCGTACATTTTGTAATTTGGTTAAATGCACGCGATGTGGCAATAGTTGATGATTGTGTATCGTAAATAAAATGCTGCGTGATCTGTACATGTCTGACCTACCGTTTTCCATTTTGCAAGATGTCGCTCAGTCAAGGAACTTTGGGATGAAATGATCGGCACAACGCGGGAAAATGAGGGAATTTGAAAATTGGAATTTGGTAGACGCCCTGCTTAGGAAGTTCCCGGGTCGGGGCTTCGCCGGCAACGACGAATTTGCGCAGCCGACCTGGGGTCGAGTTTGTCGCGTTTCGTTGGTTGATCCAGAACAATGAATTAATGCGACCCAGCGTGCAAATTCAGCAAGTTACGGGGCTCGGCATTAACCAGCGCACGAGCACAAAAAAAAAGGGGGGGGGGGGGGAGAAAAAAAAAACGTGGGTGATACCGGAAAGAATTTTAGAAAGCGCAGAACCTCCAAGTTGAATGTCGTATCCACATCCTGTCCCCTCTTTTTCCTACCATCCACGTGTCCTTGTTTTGTTTTGTTTGCTTGTGTCCGATCCGCGTGTACCTTTCTCGTTCTGTTCGATTTGTTATCGTGGCCATACAGAATGACATCAGCGACCAATTTTGTGATCAAACGGTGCCGTAAAAAGCCAGCCGGAAAGAAAAAGAAATCGTATGCACTCGTAACAAACCTGGGAACTAGTCACCACAAAAAAAAAAAAAAAAAATGTCCGCTATACCGATCGCACAGCCTAAGCACAAAGTTCCTCTTCGAGTTAAGTCGCCAATAGAGTTTTGTAACAGAATCCTCCTTCCGGCCTTTCGGTTACGCAATAATACAATGCTTGCATCACGCCCTGGGAGTAGCAGCGCTAATAAATAAAAACGACAAGATCCACCGCGAAACGAGACCGCGATGCCCAGGAAATGGAGAAACTATTACGTGGGGAACCCAGGGGCTGAAAAAGAGGGACTATGTGTCTGCAAAGCGAGAGGTGACAACAGCGACGTAACCAGGGAACAAAGCAGTCTTTGAAGGTGGATCCCTTCTTGCGCAAGCGACGAATCTTCTCCCGCTTCTGTTCTTTCTTTTGATCGGGGTGTATACATGTACCTGTGTTGCTGTTTTCCTCTTCGCCGACGACCACGTTTGCCATTTCGTAAGCCTCTTGTGCGCTGATTTCCTTGCAGTGTGCGTCGGATGAGAGCTTGCTTTTTTTTTCTTTTTGTAACTGCGCGGCTTGAGTTTCACGGAAGACGATTGCAAACTCGAGAAGGAACCGACACGGGGCACAAACGTGCTTGCCGCATTTCGTAAATCTTCAGCCGACTCGCTTTTGCAAGAAATACGATATCTTGACTAGTTCGGAAACAATCTGTTTTTGTAGCGTGAGCTACATTGGCCGATGTTGAGCAGTTTCGCGTGGCTCCTGGAGAGCCGTGCTGCGCATGCGCGAGGAGCAGTGACGTCTTACGGCGCACAGCTGACGCGCCTGAGCCGCCGCCGCAGCTACTGGATTGGATTGGAAATCGTTTTAGCAGCAGTAAGCATGATAATCAGCTAATCATAGACAACCAGGAAACCTAATAGCCAGCTGAACCTTTGCTCACGCTACGTATATATCCTGGCAAAGGCCGAGCTAAGCCACTGCTATTTTTTTCTTTTAGGGGCGAGAAGCCCCTTGGGGGTTCGGGCTTTCGGCGTCTCGTGTCGTCGTAGTATCATGTATTCCGGTACTACTACTGTCCACGAGCCGCTGTGCGTCAAGAAAGCTTTTACCCAATACCTGCGCACTCCCCACAGGCCGGACGGGTGTATCGGCGTTCAGCTCCTGCAGGCTTACGCGTATATACATACAGTGATTTACGGGTCGTGTTTTACCGGGGCCCGTTTCACTTTCACGGAAGCCCGGTCGTAAAACGTATTCGAGCACTGTTTACGAGTGCAGGGAGCGGCTCTATCGATACTCTCATCACCGCAGAAGAGCATCTCCTCTTCTCCGTCCAACCCTTAGCGGGGCCCGCGCGCAGTGATGGGTGCGTGATCGCGTGTCTTTACTACCTGCGCGCCGGGAATAATGGGGCCACGCGGCATGCGTCATAGCTTTCGCGGAAATCGGGCTCGAGGCGCGTGATCCTAATTGAGGCCGCCGCGCTTTCGCCCCCCTCCCCCCGTCCTCCGTCAGCGGTGCCGGAGCACGCCTTTCAATTCGCTCATTGACGGTCGTAGGCAGCGGCTGGCTGCTAGTTCTTTTTGTTTGGCCGAGTAGCAAGTGTAACGCGCCGCCTTGTCCGGGCCAAGGCGAGGAGGCGCCGTTTTGTTTTGCGCGAAGGCTCAACGGCTCGGCGGCCCACTTCGTAATGAGAGAGTGCGCGCTTCAAGGCGTTCGCTATGGTTGCGGGTTCGCGGCGCGATGTAAGGCGTATGCGAATTTCTGGGGCCCTCGTAGCTTTTTGCCAGTGATGAACGTTTATTTGAAGGGAGCGCGGGTAGTACGCTGGGTCGAGCGCTGGCGAGGAGCAGAAAAAAAGGCTTTGCCAGTTATCTTTACACTTCGTGACGTCGCTCCTCAACTCGTAGTGTGGAGGAGAATCACAACCCCGTTCCTCGATATGGGCGCACAGTGACTCCTATCCTGCGTGTTCGAATTCATTATTTGCCGCCAAATTTCATTACCTTTTCGGCCTTCCGTACTTCCAGTACCGCCTCACTGTAATCACTACGTCGCCCTAATGGTCCACGCGTTGCCGCCAGTTCTCCCACATGACATGTTCAGTCCAATTGACGGGCATAATGCAGACCCGAATGAGCCTTTAGAAAATTAACTCCCGTGTCCGGTTAACGCGCTAGTTCTTTGCTTTGCCTTTCGCTCCTGGGTGACTCATGCTGCTGTTCGCCTCGAACAGCACCCGTACTGGTCGCCTACGCCGGAAATGAGTTGCCCCGCCCTACTTCGGCAAAACTGGACGCCAGTCACTCACGCTGACACAGAAAAGTGTATTTTTCCTTACGCACTCACTCGCACTCACGCTCACTACGCACCCATCACTTCTCCTACCATTTCGCGCTCAGGCTCACCACTCGCCGTCTCCCCTCGCAGGCGAGTGTGTGCAGCAGACCCTCCATGAGTCATAAAAGCGAACGGTATTGGTGCATTACGGCGTCGCAAGGCCATCCAGATCATATTCCTATATCAACACGCCACCAGGGAATTAATTCTAGGGTGCCCCATAGCAGGAGCCCGGTGACGACATATTTCCGAAGCTAAAAGCAATCCCGCCATTAACAACCATCACAGCGAGGGCTCCTGCGAAGAATAGCCAGCAGCGATCGGTACAAGCGCAATATGGGTGCTCATTGCGGTAAACCCCGCAAATGGCGCGCATAGTGCGAGTGCACTCGCGAGTGGTGAGCGGGGCTCACGGCGAGTGTCACGTGCACTCGCGAGTGGTGAGTAGGGCTCTCCGCGAGTTGCTCTCGCACTCGCGAGTGGTGAACGAGGCTCACTGCGCGTGGGGCTCGCACTCACTCGCACTCGCACTCGCCAGTCCAAAACGATGGCGAGGTTCACTCACCACTCACTCATGAGTGGTGGTGGGGGGGGGGGGGTGCTCTCGTGAGTGAGCCAGCAGACCTGTGGCACCGCCTCGTTAAGGGAACCCCGGACTAAGGTTTTAGAACGGAAGTTACTCGACTCACGAACTAGTGATTACTAGTAGTTCTGCACTGTTTGCAGTTTTATTTAGACTCAGAGCTTTTTTTTTTTTTTTTTTTTGTAACTGTGATGTGTAATTACAGGGTCAGCGAGCTGCGTCGTGTTGCTGGGTGGGATTCAATGAGGTGCAGTGCACGATCTGCCCGTACTGCTTTTAATCATAATTGGCCCTGCTTGGTGCGGGTAACACAGCGCCTGTCTCGTCTGCCACCGTCCTCGTCTTTTTTTGAGCTCAGCCTCCCATTCATTATGTACCAACTAGCCCAACAGCACGCTTTATTGAAACCCGGCGCACCGACCGATAGTTCATCGCAGATACGCGTTGAACATTGGAGGGAGGAGTGGGGAAGGGGGGCTTCCGCTTCCATCCCAAGAGCACAGTGTTTAGCGTTTAGAACAGCCAACAGTTTGTGTAATCCTCTCGTTCCCGTCTTGCGTGTCCAGAGCGTGGCTGTCCCGTAGCTTCTATCGATCTTTGCATCTAAACATCAAAGACAAACGCCGTGCGCCATTCGCGGCACCCACACCAACAACTGCACTGACGTCACGCTGACGTCACAGTGTTCAGTGACGTCACACTGGTTGACTTCTTTTATTTTTGCTGTTGTCCACACAAGGTCGCACGTTTACCCGCACAAGTTAAGTGTGTGAGAAATTCGGCAAGCTTAGCCCTGCGGACTTATCAGTGTGTCGTCATAGATGACGTCATCACAAAGAGAAGCGGCGCTTCCAAATGCACGTGATCTTTTCCGAAAAAATGAGCTTAAATCGATCAGAAAAACTCGTAACACGCTCTGTAGGCTTTACTTAGGCGAGTGTTTAGAATTAGCTGCTGAGTCCCTTTATACCGGCTAAAATCTCGATGGCTCGGCTGCTTGTTTTGCGTAACGAAGTGAAATGTCTCTTTCCGGCAAAATGGCGTAAATATGTGACGTAAGGTTTGCGACATCTAGCCTCAAGGTTCTATTACCTTCTCGCTGCGAGATGTGCGCGTCGAATCCTCGACCGCCGTGCGCGTGTGCGTCATCTGAGTGCACATGGTCAGGCTCATCGCTGTTACACAACGCTGTCGAGGTTCCCGAGTGCTTGCTCTGTGTTTGTTTTAAATGTTAGCGCTTTGAGCGGAGTTGTTATAGGGTGTTTGTTTTTATTAGCATTAATGGAATTACTATTTTAAAAGAAATTCTGGTTAAATTTACTTGTAATTTATGAGGTTATGTTCAGATATTTGTTGTAACTGACGCTGGAGAAGCGATGAAGTCTGTTGTGTCGAACAGGTGATGAGCTTAGTTTGCCTGAGCGGACATTAACCCCGATGAGAAAAACTGGACGAGGTAGAAGAAAAAAAACGAGTTTAAGGCAAGGCCGAAGCTGAAGCGTCGAGACGCTTGTGAGGCGCAGAATGCATTCTTCATCCTTGTCCTCTCCAGAAAAGTGACCCGGAACGGAGTACAAACTCGTTGCGCATTTAAGTCACATTGCGAACTTCTCGGCACGTAAATAGTAATAAAAATGGCGGCGGTCTCAGGACGCGTCGCCTTGCCCTACAGTTACCCTTCCTCGACACTCGGGGGCTGAGAGGAATCATGCGCACCAGCTGTCGGCATTTAAAGGAACCGTGTAGCCAAAATAGGAGTTTGATTCAATAAAGGCGCTGCTCATTCCCCAGTAACACCGATAGCAATTTTATCCTAAACTTCGAGCCACTAATCGAGGTATCAAAGAAAACATACGAAACTGGCGGCTCGCCAGTCACTGCCGGGAGATTTCTCTACGACGTCACAGGACTCTTGTTTGCGCGATTGGCGCCCACTGACTAAAGTCCCCGCCGATAAACTCGACCCGGCGATTGTATAGCGGGGCTTCGGTTTGATCGTATCACTTGAATGCTAACATGCAGTCAAAACACTGATAACCATCTTCGTAGTGCTGGCCCATAATACGTCACTGCAGCGCGAAATTCGATTTTCAGTATTTCTTGGCTTTCGTTTTCGGTAAAAAAAAAAAAAAACACCTTTAATGGCTGGCAGGAGGGGAGTTGGGCGAGTGAGCAAAGTCTAGTTCTCTCTAATTGAACAACTTTGTAATTTCGCCTTCATGACACCAAAACAAAACAGCGCTCAGGACGGGACGAAAAAGGAGGCGGCTATTTTATCCCGTCCTGAGCGCTGTTTTGGTTTGGTGATAGGAACCAACAAGCCGAAATGACTTCCATTGCCATCATTGCCCCTTTAAGGGAACAGTCTCCTTGGAAAAGAGTCAGTTTGTGCGATCGGTCATGCTTTGTGATGCACTATACGGTGTACGCGCGGGCAGGCCTTTGCTTAGATACGTCAGTCTCTGCGCGAAACGCGGCATGTTTTACGTGCGCTCGTTGTAATAGGTTATTCTCCTGAGGAGGAGCTTCTGAGTTCATCGCGTAGGCAAGCTGCCGGCGGCAGCAGCCGCGCCGGAGGGAGTTGTTCGATAACGTCGCCATGGCGACGCTGCTGCTGCTGCTGCTGCCTGCCCGTCCGCGGTGCTGCCCAAACGCGGCCGCGTTTCGCCTCTCGGGCAGCGTGCCTTTGCTTCGGGTGGCGTGCCTGAAGGTCCAATGAGGCGAGACATCCAGCGCTATGCCTTTAGTCTCGTCGGATATTCAGTCTCGATCGGATCTTCTGTCTGAAATGGTCTTTCATCTGGGTGGATCTTTCATCTTTCTCGTTCGTCATTCCATCTCGTTGGACGGACAGGCTCGATAACATACTTCCCTCTTGCATGCCACGTACCAATTTGAAATTTTTCCTCCCCTCATCGTGTCACTATTACTTATACGCCAGAAGTTGAAGACATTCGCTTTCTAGGGAACATGGTAGTGTTAAGCGAGTTAAGAAAGAGCGTTGCTTTGTGACGTGCCGTTGTTCAACTGCTTGTCGTAACGCGAAGTGTGAAAGCGTGGAGTGCCCCGGAGATGAATTGTTGGTGGTGCTCTAGTCTCAGGCACGTGAGCGCCGTGCAATTAGCCCCTCGGGGTGCAGGAAATGGACGGCCGCTTTCGGTTTTCGTTGTGGGTGCCTTTGGATTCCGATTGAAGCCGTGTATCGTCGCTATAAAATGAAATATCACGAAAAGATCCCAACAACTACACTAAAAATTCGCATTAACAAGCGCCAATCGTCGGCCAATTTTTTTTTTTTTTTTTAAGGAAGAAAGTTGGCGGTATATTGAAGAACTCTGCATGTCCTTCATGGGTCGTTATGGCGTTCACCTGTGTAACCGACGGTGAAAACTCACGTCCTGGGAAGATCCCCACCTTCACTTGATCCTCCTCAAGAAGCCTAACGTTTAAAGGACTCGTCTAGCTGTTGTGTTAAGACTAGAAATCACCACGTTCTTTACGCGAGCATTAAGCTTTAGTTCGTTGTAGAAAACGCCTGCGAGGTCACGAACAGGCTGTATGCTGTTACAGTACACAAGTATTAAAACAGTAAATGGGCTGATTTCTTGCCTTTGTGAATGTAATGAATACTGTTTTTCCTGCATTCAGGACAGTTCCAAGGTGCACACGCCACAAATCAGTTGAGTTATCTATTGGCCCTCCGCCGCTACGTGTCACGATCACTAATGTAAGTTAACAGAGTCAGTTGACAATGGTCCGCTACCCAATCCAACTGCATCTCACTGAGTGACGGCAGGATAAGCAGCCTTCACGCGGTTGGCCACAGCATTGAGACGCTTCTTATTAAGGCGCTTTCTAGCCACTTTCAAGGAATATATCCCATGAGAGCGCATTCTTTTCATAGCGTAAGTGTATGCCTAATAAAGCGTAGGGTTGCGATGAATCGAAATAAATACCCACTCATTGGCTCGGCGGCGAAACCTCCGCTCTAACGTAATTTAAGAAGAAAACGGTCGTCTTTGACTTACCAGCCCCACACAGTATCGGTCAGACTGTCTTTTTTTTTTAATTTCGACTTTTTTTTGGTGCTAGCTTGCGTCTACGTGTGTAGCACACACTCACCTTTTTCCAGTGGCTGCATCTGTTAACAACTAGCGGATAATGATTGTGGGAAAATTGGGAAACTTTAGGACCTGCGCTACCGTTGGCGTTATGGGGGCCCTTATGAGGGAGACAAAATACAACTTCGTCCAATTCAAAAGAACTGGCCTTTGATAACACACTCAGCTCAATTCGCTCACTCAACTCAAACGCAATAAATGTTGAGAAACGTTGAAATTTCGCGCTACAGGGCCGCATTACGGGCCAGCTTAGAAACATAGTACGTAGTAGTCGGTGCTTTATGTGCACATTAGCACTGAAGCGATACAATCAAGTGGAACTAGAGAGGCCCCGCTATAAACGCCCAGTCATTATTATTGGTGGTGGATTAGGTCGGTTGCTTGTGTGTTCGAGATTCCGGCGCACGTTAAAGATCCCCAGGTGGTCAAAATTAACCCAGAGCCCTCCACTACGGCGCGCCTCATCGCCTGCGTTGCGTCGGCGCGCACAAACAAGATTCCGTGAGGCCACACAACAGTGGACGGCGCGGTTGACCAGCAAGGACCCTACGTTCCACCTTGACCTGGTGCAAAGGGCACGCGCGGCCAGCCGCAGCCAGGGGATCCCGGACTAGGGATCCCCTCCACCGGGCGGGTGCCCCAACAACTGCACCTGTTGTTGTTAATAAAGATTTGTTTCATTCATTCATTCATAGAGGCCGTAAGGGACGTCGCCAGAAAGTGGATGGAAAGTCGGCACTGCTTCGTCTGTTTCCCTTAATTTACTCTAGAATATTTTTCTGAAGTTCGCGGTAAAATCGGTATCATTGTTATCGGGATAAAGCTTTCTTTCTAATGGATTAAACTTGCAGTTTGTCTCTTCAGGGCCCCTTCAAGGCCATATTGGGGTGATCGCATCACTACCGTGGTGCAGATTTATATTACGGATGCATGCATGTAACAATCACACTTTACACTGTCTAATCTCCGCGGTGTGTTTAATTTACTATGGCGCAGCGGCAGATCAGTGGCCAAAGTATTGCTCGGTGTTGGGTCTCTCGTCTCGTTGGACATCTTCAGGCCATAAGGGTTTCCTTCGAGGAGCAGGGTTCTCTCCTCCTTTCGAGAGGAGTTGAAGAGAGGCGTGAAAGTCCGCGATGCAACCGTCGTGGCCGCCCTCCACCTCGGCGCGGGAGACGGGTCTTCGCCTACCCTCCTTTCCCACGCGCCTATCCGCGGCAGCTCCGTTCCGGCCTTTGTTTACGTTTCCTGCAAGACGGTGGCACCTGTTCCCCCTTCCGTTTTGCCGGTGCACATTTCCGCTCGGAGCGGAAGCATGGACGACGCCGTGGCCTGCCTGCAAGGCGGCCGCCAAGTGTTCCTTGTGTTGACACTCCCTCCAGCGTAATCCTTTGCAGTCGATTGCCTTCACGCTCCGTTAAGGAAAAAAAAAAAGAAAAGAAAAGAGAAAGGAACTTTCCAACCACGAGCGGCGTACCGCATTAACTTCAGCGGCTCGATATATATACCTTGTCTTTGTTATCTCTGTCTTTCGGGTGCTTCTCGAAATGTCCGCTTGCTGTCAGCGCATGGTGGTGATTTCTTGCATCTGTGACGTAAGGGTGTTGTGCTGTGACCACCAATGTCGCCGAGCGGTTGAGGTCGCGGAGGGAGTGACTGTTTTTGAATGGTGTACCAGCGGACAACAGAAAGAATTCCGAAGAAACGCGTTATTCGCTGTAACTCGCGTCGCTTGCTGTCTGTGCGCAGGCTGAGACGGAGTCGCTAGGTAATGTGGACGCCCGCGGAAGGCAGCGGCGCATCTGTTAGTGGCCGTCTCGAAACGTCAGCTTGCCGGCGTGCCGAACGCGCGTAGCCAGCCGTCTCTTGGGCGGCCATGACAGGCCGGCATCGTAGCGAGAGCGTGCGTGGCCGCTGGCCGGGACCGGTTTCTCCGGTCGTGTCCGGAGCAGGGGAAGAAGAACAAAGAGGCGACCACGGGGTCAGCGTGGTTACGCGGGCGCATCGGTCGGGGGCGCCGCATTTGTGTTTCAATCGAGAGGGATCGATAAATGTCGCCCTCAATGGCAGGCCCGAATCGATCAGGCCCGGGCCGGAAAGCGCCGGACAGCGCCGCTGCATTTACGAGCGCGGCAACTTATGCGATCCCCCCGTTGTTCTGTACGCTGCGCGCCCTTTTATGCCGCTCCTACCTCCCTCTCGCCACCTCCGGGTCGCACCGAGCCTCGCTCTACGCACCGAGCACCTATCGATAAGTGAGCCTCACCGTGAACGTGCCACTACTGACGGTCGCTGCATAGGCGCCGGCGGAAGATGCGTGGAAATCTCCGTGCGCTCTAAATCGCCCCCCCCCCCTCCCCCTGCTTTGTGCGTGTGTGTGTTTCTGTTCCGTTTAGCGGGACGTCGAGGTCGCGTAACTTGAGTGGGTCGTGTGGTTTCTAACATTCCTCCTGCTGGTCGTTATTGCACCGGGATTACTCTCGTTGTATCGAATTCAGGGGGTCCGCACAACTCTGGTCGCCCAGTGAGAAGTGCGTGATTTCTCAATCGTAATGAAAGGGGTCCCGGGATGAGGGGTCGCCTGACTAGCGGTGGCGTGTTTGTGGCGACATCACGTCAGGTAATCCATCGTTATCGGCCACCGCGACTGCCTCTGCACAGCTACTGCAGGGATGTCACACTGCTTCTTTGCAGTCTGGCCGGAAGCTATTCCAGTCGTCTAAACTTCCATTTCGTTTAGTTTATTATTAATATCGACCGCCTATCTGCACACGCGTTTTAAAATGAAGCTTTCTTTGCCTCACCGATGGCGACTGTACGCGAAAACGCACTGCAGGGAAGCCAACTTTACACAAGGTATGGAATGCTTCCACAAAGGCACATCAAGCGCCCACAAAAAAAAAAAAAAAATCGAACCTTGGTTCCTCGGGTTAAGAAGCCGACGTCTATCGGATCGTGCCATTCCGACTTTTTTTTTCTTCTTCTTTACTGTATGGAAAACTGCACTTATTACAGCCTACAAACGCTATCAGTCATCCAAGAAGATGCGCATCACTGCAGCTGAAATAAGCCGTCCGTGAAAACTCCGGCAAGCAGACCCCACGCGTCCAACGGATGCAGCCATTCTGGTGTGGGCCACTTTGCGTAGCATAAATGCTCCGTATACCAACGCAGCCTGCTCCCGTCCGCGTGCCTGTCAGTCATGCGGCACTTCCACAAGCTATACAATCCAATCACAAGAAATATAGCATAGTAGCATCTCAAAAAGGCAAGAACCGAATTGTATAAGGGGTAATGTCCATGTCCTTTTTAACAGTTAGTTGCAACACATCCCAGAAAAACACCGCATCCCGACACGAAACAAAACGATGATCAATGGTTTCAGGTTGATTACATAAGCGGCAGTTGTGAGGCCAAGGAAGAGACATTCCTTTCTCGCGCAACCATGTTTTCACTGGGAGTGTTCACTCAGGTTGCATGGGAGGAAGCTCCGCGTTTTAATCATCTTTATCTTCTTAAGAAAGGGGCTGTGATTTTTCTGATATGGTGCACCTGTAGTAAATCTGTAAATGTGAGTGAAGGGGTTCTTTCCTTCTTTTGGGGACTCCTGCAGGTACCGGCCGCAATTACGATTATGGCCACTGCCTAAAGAGAGTTGAAACTATCTGCTCACTTGGAACAGATACAATGTAACAGCAAGACTCGACCTCAGAACGAAACTAAAGTATTAAGAAATCAGTCTTCTTAGCCACTCGGCTTTGCGCGCCACTTCTATGTCGTCCAAGGGCCCTGTCATTACGACCTTGGCCAAACGCAGACTATTTTCCACAACCCCGTGTGTGTGTGTGGCTGACGTCTCCTTGTAACTGCTCCGTATATTATTCGTCGTATAATTATGTAGCCTGCCGCTTGGTTTTTATCTATTCATTCAACGAGCCTTTCGTTCTCAGCTATGCTCGGCTGGGCACAGCGAGAGCGTTGAATCCGGTTGTCGTGCACGTGCCTCAGGTAGCACGAGGCGGTTAGCGGTCAATTGACAGCTTATCGGGTTTGTTGCCACTTGACTGGCTTGTCATTAACGTTACTCTCACGACCGTCCCTTTAAAAAAGGAGCCCTCCCCCCGCGCGTTGTCGGAGCGGTGTGGCTACCACGCTTGCGTGTGTGAGATGTAATCACACTCACATATGTACCAACAATAAAACGAAACTAGAATGCGGTGGCATTGGCTGCTTTAGTGGGGAGAATCGTGCGGGTGATTCGGATAGAGAGCAAGCATAACGTTTATTGAATGCATGCAGTTCAGTTGTGTCCTCGGTTTCGCGTCTTGTACGGGAAGATTTGTTGCACTTTCTTTTGTACGCTCACGTGTGTATACTTGCGGTTCTGTGTTGACTTTTCTAAATGATTCCGCATTGCCCGAGGTTCAACCTTCGTTTCCCCAGATCTTTTTCTCCCGTTATTGATTCTTCTCGCTCCTCGCCTAATCTTGTTTCATTTCATCGCGCCCTTACTAGCTTTTACCTCATCATTTCTTTCTTTTTTCGCTTCACCGTATTCGCCACTATCAGAAGTAACAAGTCCCGCCGTTAGTGGGGCTAACCTCTTCAGTATTCATTAAACCTTTCTCTCTCTCCCTCTTCACCACCCAGTTCTTTATACTCGGGTGCAACTTAAGAACGGCAGTGGAAGTGGCCGCTGTGCCTCATCACCGCAGCCGGACGTTACTCCGCGCGGCGCAAGTAGGGCGTGACTGGGAATATTTTGAACATGGCACGAGCCGTTTCCGTGATTTTTTGGGACCTAATATGCTTAAAACTACCGCAGCGACGACGAACAAGCTCCGTGAGAAAAGGCAGTCGATATTACGCATTCATAGCAATCTCCTTTCAAAACGCGCGCGCCCGTTGACATCCGGGACCTTCGCTTAGGCGGAGTTATATTGTACATGAGCTATTGCCGTTGTTAACTTGTTCCTGAGTGTAGCGCTGCACTAACCCCTGGCTAGTAAGTTCTTTTAGGGGCGAAGCACCTTAGGACTTCGCTTTGTCCGGGGCTTGGCGTCCGTGTTCAGTGTTGCGCATGCGCGAGGAGCATTGGATTGGATTGGGTTGGATTTGGAATTGGATTGGATTGAAGTGGATTGGATTGGATTAAATTGAATTTATCGGATCGGGTTGGATTGGAATTGTATATACTGTACACGCGCGTTGTCACTCATTTACATGCGCGAGTGGGAAATGCCACGGGTGATTTACGGTAAGAACGATCCCCAGTGCTTCGCCAACTCGTCATGATTCACTTTGTGGAGTTGCGTGAATATTTTTGTCCCTGTCGGCCGTGGCATGCAGCAAGGCTCTGGACGGTCGCTTGTCACAGCCATCAGACACGGGACTGGAGGTCCTGCGAGCGTCCTCCAGGACAAGTGGTCTCCCCCTCCTTCATCTTCAGTTCGGTGTAATTTCCTCGTTAGGCACCGGATTAAAAGTCATTCACGTGTTCGGCCCGCTCTGTCAGCGTCGAGGGTGCAGCGGAGAAGAGGAGGAGGTTACAGGCGACGCCCGTAGGTGGCGGAGAGGAGGACACGGCGGTAGACGGGCGAAGTGTCGGCGGGCGCGCGTGGTATTTACCCGCGCGAGCGCTGTTACATACTTGCCAGCTGAGTGCATGGTTGGCAGGGCGCTGTAAAGAGGCTATGCACTTGCTCGCCGTGATGGATTGGCAGCCGTCGGGAAGGGGCCCCGGGGCAACGTGATACATAATTTCGGCCCGCTTCGCCCCTCCCGGGAGGTTGATGATGAGGCGGCACGGCGATATGCTTTGCGGCCGGACTACAAAAGTTGCGTGCGCGTACTCGTCGTCAACTCTTCCCCCGGAGGCGATAGAGGCCTCCTTCGAGGAGCATACCGGGGCAGGGCTGTTGACAGAGTGGCGCTGTCTCTTTGCCTCTATCTGGGAATATTGGTGATGGATGGCCTGTGGCGACAGGGTCTTTCGCCGCCAAGGCAGGTATGGGAATGCTGGAGGTTTTGAAAATTGGAGGCTGGTAGACCCTCGAACGCTTCTTGGTCGCGGCGCTGGACGGTGTTTGTAAGACAGCACTGCTGCGTGTTGTAGGAATGTACAGTCGCTGTTTGCTGATGTCGACGTGGCTCCAGTGAATAATAAAATGTATTCCCGTTCGTAATCGCGATGTGACGTATTCAGGACGACACTTGCATTTTGTAGATCTTAAGACTGCGGGGTTTCGTTTCTTTCTTCCTGCGTATGGCGAACGAGAAAACCGTATTAGCAGCTGCTCATGACTATAAAAGGAGTGTTCCAAAACAAACCGACAGATGGCGCTAGTGGATGTGCGCCTAGGCGGCCAGGTTTGTCAAACACGCCGCCGGTACGCCTCACATTGCGGCCTTGCTCGCTGGTAACTGGTGCGCCGCTGGTTGAGGCAGCGGAGAATTGCTGAAGTTACGTGCCCCCACATCAGCACCATCTTTTTTTCTTTTTGCGTCTTTTCTTTCTCCCTGTTGCTGCAACTCAAAACCTTGGCGATCGCCTTTGCTAGGCCTATATTTAGGCCTGACGATATATGGTAGCCCTAACGTTAAACCTAACAACCTGTTGAGCAATGCAAACCGCGTTGCACGTCAAGCTGCGGGTACAGATTGGCGGCATTGGTCCTCATAGCGTGACGTTAGGCCTAACACGGAGGTTTGCGCAACCCACGCTGCGCTCCTTTTCTTTGTGTTGCGTTCGTGGTCACATTACCCGTCGCAGCCAGTGGGGATGCCGGCCCGGCGCATAGACGCATCCGTAGCCACTTAGTGCGCTGATTTGATTTTTGTTTTATTTCTGAGGCATAAGACATATAGAACGCGTCGCAGCCAATGCGAGCTTGGGAGCCTGCTACAGACGTCGGCCAACGCCGACTCAGGCGATGGTCCATTTATTGTTTTCTTATTAAAGAGCGTTTTGTGTTGGCCGAAGGTCTGTTTTTTCGCAGTCCATAGAGGAACCGATGCCTGTGGTTTACATCGCCTTCTGTATCAATTCGTCCACTTTATTATTGGCCTTGCCAAGCCATGCCGTATTTCACCCTTTTTGGTTACGAAGGCTCTTCTGCGAGTCGCTGCTGCTGCCGCTTCAATGAACGCTTAGCGGCGGATCCGCGATGTTCCGCGTAAAACGTACGCGCATGCCGTTATCACGTACTGGGCCCCGCTGTGCGTTGTTCCCGTCCGGCGTACGTGAGGGCAGCGATTATATATGTCAGCGCACGCTGTTGGCCTATCCTGTCTCCCC
Organism: Haemaphysalis longicornis; assembly: GCA_013339765.2. Lineage (NCBI taxonomy): Eukaryota > Metazoa > Arthropoda > Arachnida > Ixodida > Ixodidae > Haemaphysalis > Haemaphysalis longicornis. Next base: position 262,413,657 of record CM023449.1, read on the forward strand.
TTCCTCCTCCCCACCCCTGGCTGAGTAGAGAAAAGAGTGCGTACCGGAAGGGCGGGAAGCGCGAAAAATAGACAGTTGCCACGGAAGACAGCGTGACGCCAAAACAGGCCCCCCTCCGCACTTCTCTTTCGGTCGAAATAGTTCGGCGTCCGTGCGTTTGTGCGGCGACGTACTGAGGAAGCCTTGGCATTAATTACAGGTGCGCCGGCCTTGCTTGAGTCGATGCCAGGAAGCTTATGCGCAGCGTCGCTTGTCCCGCCAATGTGCCTAGAAATCGCGAATACGCCGGCTATTGTTTCGGTTTAGAGCGCGTGCAGCTCAGCACTACGTGGAGAGAGATAGACCGAAGGCAGTTTCCCGTTACGACGCGCGACCCGAGAAGTTTCAGGAATATGTGAAAGGGGAACAAGGGAACGAAAAATGTCATACGGACACCACTGCGGTCAATCAATCGGCCCCGGAAAAAAAAAGAAGTGTACGCCTCTCTCAACCGTATTACACTATGTTTATCAGCAAAATGCGAAAGCAACAATTTGGCCGCTGTAGTTGGCATACGCTCCATGGGAGTCACTAAATAACACGTATTTAGGGGATTTTAACTCTTGGAAGTTTGATCGCTGCTCTTCGCAGTTTAAACAAAAAAAAAATACAAAAATTTCGGTAGCTCAATGCAGGCCAGGTGGTTCGTGCGTGTAGTCTGCGCGGCTTGCCGGAGGCAGCCCCTGCTCATCGTTCGAGAGCGAGAACTGCGTTTTTTTTTTCTCCTCAAGCGGGCATGTATGGGACAAAGCGTGAACTTCCGATTGATTTAATTCCAAGAATGCGCTCTGTTCACGGAATTCCGCCCATGCAGCTCTTCGTGGTTGCGTCAGCACAGGCTATCATGATGCGTCCGTTCACTGGGAGATATCGTTCGAGTCAGCAAGTTTGATTCAACAGCGATACCAATTTTAGCGCTAACTTCGATCAAATAATCGATATATTAAAAAAAAAAAAAACAGATGAAAGACCACTGGCAACTGTCCAGCCACGTTCCAGCACTTTTCTATGACGTCACAGAATCTTGTTTATCTCGTTGGTTCCATTGGCGGGCCGTCGACCTAAGCCACCACCAAGAAACTCGACCGGGCGATTGTAGTGGTGCCTCTAAGTTCTGTTTGACCGTGTCACTTGAATGATAACGTGCAGATAACGCACTGATAACTGGTTTTAACGCTGGCCCATATTTAGGGTTGTTCGTTTTCGGGTAAAACCCGATTTTTACACCCAGAACTAATTTCAGGAGAATCGGGCTAAACCCAATTCTCCTTGAGCGAACTTTTTCAGAATAGCGGTCTGAACAACCATGCGCCGACGATCCGCCGTTCACACAGCTTTCGAGTCCATCGAGTGTTGGCATGACCGTCTGTCAACCCTGCAGGCTGGCAAACGCTGCACTGGCATTGCTGTGCGTAGCCAACAGAAACTGTGAAGTCGAGAGAACTTCCTTCCATCTGAGGTACTTTCAATAAGCGGACAGGTCTCGAAGGGAGACCGGCATGTTGCGCATGTAAATGATAAGGAACGTAGACAAGGATGTGTAAAAAAATCAGGACCAGCTTTTTGTGAATAAAATGTTTCATTGCTTGAAAGTTATCAATGCTCTTTACTGTCATCATTACTGATCTGTTAAGAAAGGGACGGGCGAAGAACAGAAAGACTAAAGGCCCCCGTTTGGAGCTGCTGCTACGTCTTTCTTTTTCTTACTTTAGTACTTCATACTCTTTTTCTACATGATCTATTTCCAAACAAACGCCAAATTTCGGAGAGCATTTTCTAGAAAACCCTGATATCCCCCCCATATTTACATCTTGAAACAAACGACCAATTTTAACGCGTTATGCAGTCAGACCCGGTTATAGCGAACTGCAATATGCGCCACGATTAGTTCGGTATATCCAATACTTCGATATAGCCGAATCCGCCTATAACGAGTTTATTTTTACGAGTTCGCAATACGCGGGAATCCCCTTGCCATCCCCGCATGCAGAAACGAACAAAATAAAGTATGTCATTACCATGCACGAAACAATCGATTTATTGCAAATAATAAAGCTACTTTCCGCCTTAACGCCTTTAACTGCCTACTTCAAAAAAAAAAAAAAAAAAGCCGTGCTTTTTGTTTTCCCTTTCGTTTTGGCAGCGTCAACTAGCACAGCATTCTTTACACGAGACATTATTTGCACCAGTTCGAGTCCGTGTCCTTCAATATCGAAGAAATATTGGCGGAGGACATCGACTGCCGAAAGCACTTCATTAAGCGTCGGGCGGCTTTCACTCGCCACATCCTCTGCCTCCTCGGTGCTTTAAATTCATCAGCATTACGACGGTGCTGCTGACGGTGCGGCTTACAGTGACGGCAACGTCGTCGTCGACACTCAGGAAATCTTCGAAGGACAATCCTTTCGGCACAGCATCGGGAAGGTTGGCGAGCTGCCGTCTTGGTCCGGACTCACTGACTGGGCGGATTCCGTCGTGAGTTCCGCGCGTCGGAAACAGTAACGGAAAGTGTCGGTCGTCATGTCACTCCATACGAGGCGAAACGCCTCAGTCGCGGCTTTTGCTCAGTGGTCGCGGCCAATCATCTCAATCGCCGCTGAGGCCATGCATTTTGACGGACATTCTAGGCACGCCGAGTTCGATATATCAGATGTGAAGCTCGTTAAAAGTAATATGTTTCGCGTGTATTTCCGTAACTGATTTATTTTTGTTCGATATATAGCATAATTCGCTCTATCCGGGTTCGTTATAGTCGGGTTTGACTGCAGTTGAGAAGCTTGTGGTGCCTAATGAAGATAAACTGAATGTATAACTTGCTACATCTGTAGATTTAACCCAGAAAAACCAGAATTTCTGAATGGTTTTGCGAAAAAACCCGACTTCTCCCCGATTATCAATTTTTAAAAATAGCACCCGATTTGTAACCCCAATTTAAAAAAAATATATATAAAACCAGAAAGCGAACAACCCTACCCATATTACATCACCGTAGCGCGAAATTTAAAAGTTATTTAATGTTCATCCGCGTTTTTACGGTTAAAAAACCTCTTTCATGGCCAAAAAGGAGCTCAGTTACCAAAGGCTAGTTCTTTCAAACTGAACAGCGTTATATTTTGTCTTGATGGCCCCTCATGCTTCTAGTCTGGCTGCATCGCATTTTGCACCACTCGAGAACTGGCGATTTGCGGAGTTCCGCGCTCTTATTTCGTTCATAATTTCTTCCTTGGGGAAAATCGGGAGTTTCCAGCGGCCTTTCTGATTGGATCCGAAAGAGGCCAACTTTCGAGAAATGCGTGCCGAGTTCCGTTCGGGAAAAGGTCAGGGGCGGCAGGGGAGCACGTTTCGGGGAACTGCTTCCGCCAGCTGGATTGTCCATCGATCGTCCCAGTGAACCTTGACTTTCGTGGCGTTGCGCTAGCCCGCCGGCGTACGGCGAATTTGGCCGAAGAAAGAAACGCCCGTCGTCGTCGGCGCGGCTTCCCCGTGGCCTACTGGCGCGGAGAAAAGAAAAGCCGCGGACTCAGCAGGTGCTCGCGGAGTAGCGGCACGCCCGATCATTGTTTGCTGGCACGTGCGCGTGTGGGTGGAAAAACGCAAGAGGGTGGAAACGGAAGGGGACGAAGGCAATTTGCATGCTGATTGAAACCTTTGTTGGGGTCAGGCCAACCTCCTGCTTCATAAATCGACCAAACCCGCCGCGGTGGCTCAGTGGCTAAGGCGTTGTGCTGCTGAGCACGAGGACGCGGGTTTGATTCCCGGCCGCGGCGGTCGCTTTTCTGATGGAGGCGAAAGGCAAAAACGCCCGTGTGTACCAGATTTCTGCGCACGTTAAAAATCCCCAGGTTGGTCAAAATTAATCCGGAGAGCCCTCCACTACGGCGCGCTTCATCGCCTGCGTTTAACCCTACAATCAATCAACAATCAATCAATCAATCAATCAATCAATCAATCAATCAATCAATCATCAATCAATCAATCAATCAATCAAACGAGTAACCCAGCGGGGTCTCCTTTTCCTCCTCTCTTCCTTCATCCTTGTGGTTGGTAGGCCAAATCGCCATTTAAATCACACCACCATTATCATCATCATCAGTCTGCCGCGGTGGTGGTGGTAAAACATTTATTTGAGCTTTAGGGGAGAGGGAAGGGGAAGTGGTCAGCCTCCCATGTCCAGGAGGCCGCGAGCCCGCGCCGATTCCAGAGCTCGTTTCACCAGGGCGAGCTGCTGCTCCTGTGACGAGCTGGTCAGAGCGGACTCCCACTGCTCAATGATCTGCCGCGGCCAAGATGAGAAGTTGATTTCAGCAGGAGCTTAGAACCACTTTGCTATGAGGGCTGAATTTACTACGTGGGTCACTGCCTTTGAGCGACTTTTGTTTTTCTTTTATCCCTGTTCCGGGGCTAAACTCTACTGTAGTCCCGGACGGTTCTGCAGCTCTGCCCCTGACAGTCGCACAAGATGTGGCAGTGTATCCGATACGATAACGGAGCTTATGGAGGGAAGGCCGTGCTTGGCATCGGCTGCGACTCGGGGCGGCCCGCTCACTGAAGTTGCTGGATCGTGTCGGCGTCGAGTTAACTACCGGAAAGAACACGGCGGGGGAGTCGAGTGCGCTCGGGTTACGTTAGGCCGCGCGCTTTCTTTCATTTTCGCTCGCGTTCTGCCGCGCGTGCGCGAACAAAATAATAAACGGCCGCCCGTACTGCCTATCGAGGCGAAGGGTACAATCAGCAAATGGCTTCTCTCGACATGGGCCGGGAGATGCGGAGGGTTTGTGCTTTGGGGACCAGTTCGTCTTGTTTCACTCTCGTCGCCTTCGTTTTTATTGGCGCGTAAAGCTTTTGCGGCAATCAATGCGTCAAGGAGTTGTGGCTGGAGAACCCTGCGCGCCGCGCGCATTCCGGCGAGCAGTCGGACGGTGCATTGCTTTCGATTGCTCCTTTTATAGCAGCACGCTGCCAAGCCAAGCCATCGCCGCATGTCATTCGTTCGTTGGCGGTCCCTCTCTCTCACTCTCTCTCTAGTATCGATCCAGTTGCGTCATGCGGTAAAATCGATCCGCTTTTCTCGTTTTGTTTTGTTTTTTCTGGGTGTACATTTCCGCGTTTTTATCCCCGCCTTATACAAGAGTAATCTGACTCCGCTTTTCCGCCTTCCTTCCCGTCATCGCTTTCGTAACGTGCCTTCCTCCTCCTTTGTGACCTTTTCCTGCTTCCCTTTTGTTCCCGTTATTTTCCTCCGCCTCTTTGTGGATGCCCGCAAAGGTTTAGCGTGCTGTCAGTGTGTGCAACATTAGGTTGTTTAATCGAGGCCGAGGTGATGTTCCGTTCCTTTTGAACACTCGATCCTTTGTGAAGGGAAAGAAGTTACAAAATTAGCTTCTTTTTTTTAAAACACCAAAGTGTTTTTTTATTCCGGGATACACAAAGATTTCACTGACGTCACATCCGTCACGGAAGTGACGCCAGTGCAACGGAGCAAGCGCCCTGTAAAGGGTGCACTGCAGCACGCAGGGTCTTCTTGCGGGGAAGCAACCTTTAATATTAAAGAGTGCGTTATACTTAGGGTTGTTCGTTTTCGGGTTTTATATTTTAACACGAATGTGTTTTATGCCGGTACACACCAAGATTTCACTGACGTCATATCCGTCACGGAAATGACACGAGTACACCTTTGCCAAAGTGACCCGTCAGCAGGACGTAGCTCGCCAAGCACACCGCAAGACAGCCGCCGACCCGCAAATCATGCTCAGCTACATGCAGATTTCGCTCCACATTTCAATTGCGTGTTTTATTGATTCCTATCACAGGGAAAGTAACCACAGTTTTTTCATTCCTAATGGCTGATGCAGCTTAAAACTACCAAGAAGAGAGAGGGAAGACATGGTTGGGTACGATTTATTTAAAGCAGTAAGAACGAAACAGGCTGTCCTATGTGAATGGGATAGTTTTGATAAGAACGAAACAGTCTGTCCTGTGTGAGATATTTTTTTTTACGTTAAAGTAAGTAACCGTGGTCCTGGTTATGTCCTTGTTATTGTTGTTAGAGCGTCGTTTGCTCTTTGTCGGGGGCAAATATTTTTCGCGGAGAATTAGAATTAGATCCCTTTCTTTGGGGTGTCGCGTGAGCTTATGCCCCCCCCCTCTTACCTCGCCTGTAGCTAAGTGAAGAGACACGAAAGAGCATTCATCCCACGTGATTATCGTTAGAGCACGGCGCGAAAATGTCTCAAACGTTCACGGTACGTCCAGTTCCGACGGAAGCGTAACTAAAAGATCAGGGCACGTTCGGTTGGGTTTCGAGGATTTTTCCTTTATGTGAATTGAGGCCGCGTATGCGTGTTGGCCGCACAAGCCAGTCGCGCTTGACTTGGTCCAATATTACTCAATCGATCATACGGCAGTGCAGGTTTGATTGCTCCGCTCTGGCTGTACTTCGACGTGAGCCTCACGAGCCACGCCCCAAGGGATTTCCGCAAACGTGGCTCGAAAGCAGGAGTGGCTGGCTCCTCTGCGGCGATTGGCGTCGAGGCGACTTTCGGTGGCGACTCTGTGTCGCGTGACAGTGACAGATGTGCAGCGGATGGCGGTAATGGTGCGCGCGTAATGCTCGAATGAACGAATGCGCGTATCAGCGCGTAAGCGTCGGGAGAGGCGCAGCTCGGAGGCAAGAAAATTGCGTCGCCGTTGGCGATGGCACGCAAATCCGCGTAACTAGTAGGCACACGGAGTGTTACAGTGAAGCTGTATATAGCTACACCCGCCGGCCCTGGTCGATGTCCCTCCGTCTACGCGTCGCGTCGACACGAAAAAAAAAAAAAAAATCGCGTCAAGTTTCTTGCGACAGCTGTCAATCTGATTTATACCGAAATTGGCCGCTAGTATGACTCTAGCATTACGGCGAGATTCATCTACTTTTCGTAACTCCGTAGTTCACAGAGTTGTTGCGATTGATTTGTAGGGTTTAACGCGCCGACGCAACGCAGGCGATGAGGCGCACCGTAGTGGAGGGCTCCGGATTAATTTTGACCCCCTAAGGATCTTTAAAGTGCGCCGAAATCTCGTACACAAGGGCGTTTTTGATATTGGCCTCCATCCTAAAAGCGTCCGCCGCGGCCGGGAATCGAACCCGCGACCTGGTGCTCAGCAGCGCTACGCCTTAGCCACTGAGCCACCGCGGCGGGTAATCGCCGTCTGCTGTGAATATATGGGCTTCTACGAGTACGAAACGCACAGCCCCACGTGTGTCCCCTAGAATAAAAGTACAGTCGTCCCAAGTTTCATACAGGTAATTAACTAGGAAGTAGATCAATCGGAAATTATGCAAACAAACGTGTTTTGTTTCGTGCATAGTTGCGTGGATTGGGGTAAAACACACCAGAGCTTCTCTGCCCGGCCTTCTTCATGGAGAGGAAGCCGAGGTTGATGAATTTTTCTCCTCTAAAGAGCGAAGCAGTTGACTTATTGATGGTTTCTTGTGATTGTAGTGTGTAAAATCGTAGGAAGTATCTTCTAGGCAGTGCGCATAATCCGCATTTTGCATGCATGTGATGTATCGGGATTTTCTTATGAAATTCGTAAATCATTAGCATTACTTCATTGATATTTGGTTGTTATTTTTTTAAAATACCTCGCACTCGTAAAACTTGCGTGAGCCTTCCTTGTCTGCATTACGGAAGCAAAAAAAAAAATCTTATCGTCCCATGTATTCCGCGTGTTTTGCACGAGCGAGGTTTCCGGACGTCACATTTTACACCGGCTTATTCTTCATTGGTCATTACTTTAAAATACGAGCCAACGGTAAATCATACCGCAGCTGCTACACAGGACTATGGTAACAGGTTCCTTCACGCCTGCACGTGAGTAACGTCTGAAGCACGTAAGCGTTGTCCCTAAAGGACAATGCGCGCGACCGAGCCCAGTGTTCCAGAGAGTAGCTCGCAAGCTGCGCCTGAAATAGTAAATGTCTCTTTCGCGACTGCATGCTCCTTTTTCCCCCCCTTCTTTTCGTGCCTCTCCTCTCTTTCTCCTCTTTTTTCGCACCCTCGCGTTTACATCTACTAATATCCGTCTATTTTTTCCCTCTCGTTGCAGGTAAGCGCCATCGAGATGTCTGTGCGCTGCTTTGCCAGTGCTGACGCACTTTTCACGTCCGCCGCTGCACTCTTAGACAGGTAGTGGCTGCGCTTTCGGTGAGTGTGTGCACAGCGCAAGCGAGGCAGCACCCTGCGGGCCCAGCTTGTGTAGCGACCGTGGTGGCTATGAGGCAGTTGGGCAGCCGGAGCTGTATTCATTCCGGTCACGGCTTTAGCGGCCCTCAGGCCCAGCGTCGGTCAGGGGCTTAGGACCCCTCTCGAAATTTTGAGTGCGTGTGTATGTGTGTGTGTGTGGGCGGGGGGATTCTACGATCGCACTCGTAGACCTCCGTGACCCCGTCGGGAAGTGATTATGTACTCGAATGTTATGAGACCTTATTCTTAAGCTTGTGATCAACTGTTACCTCTAGTATTTTATTTTTCCTTATCGGAAACGTAGCGTCTTTTCGTATTCCGTATTGTGAGTATTTCCGTATTTTGTAGTTAACTGTTGTTTTCGTGCGATATAAACTATATGATCTTGTTCGTCATCCCATCTCTGCCCACCTCTTCAACTACGAGACTATTTACTCCTTACCTGGTAAAGCGTGGACCTTTCGCTCGTATCCTGCGAATATAGCTCGGATATAGCATCGTAACTCAGTGTGCGCGGCTTGCCCACCTGTGCTTGGTGCTGCATAGGAGCAGCAAGATCGAATTCTTGCATTTGTAGCTCGGAGTAGCGGATTTTAAAAGCATTTTTGTGAGACTTACTGAGACATTCTTGAAGCACAGCGCACTAGGACAGGACACAGAGAGGGACGGATCGCGATGTCCCTCGCGTACCTCTCTGTGTCCTTCCTAGTGCGCTGTGCTTCAAGAATGTCAAAGTACCAACTAGCCCATGTTACGATTGAGCCCGCCGTTGGTCTTCGTTTCAATACTCTTCGGCTGTGCGGCGAAGCTTCCACTACGTGCGCCTTTCAAACAAGCCCCACCGTGTCGGTGACTCATGTTTTCACGTCTCGACAAGCCCGGGTCAGACGCCTCGCTTTCGGCGCGTTTCAAACTTCGGCGGTTACTGGCGAGGCACGTCTCAACGCGCTCCAAGGACACGAAAGCCCCGCGTTCGCTGCGGAGTCCTCCTCTCTCTCCTCTCTTGGGTTCAGTGTGCGCCGCTGCTACCGACTGCTCACGAACTCTGGAAAGAGTTGTGTGTGTATATGACGTTCGTGGCGTGTGCACAATCTAGAGGGAACGCTGTTTTGACCGTTAGCGCTTTGGGTATTTGGGTATTAGACCCCCTAAGCGCTGTATTTTCATTCTTGTTTGAGCCGTGAATCATTGCTGTCACTCTGCTCGAGTCCTGTACTGTTATGTCGCTCGTCGGGGCATTGTTCTTTGGCTTCGGCTCACCTCTCGCGATGAAGTAAACAGTTACGTTAGCCTGCGGCTTCTGGACTTCACGGCTGCAACAGCGGCTGGCCGCTCTCTTCACACCACGCTACCAAACGTATGTCGGAGGCGACGAAGCTAGGCTCGGGTCGGCCTTCCCGGTCGCAACACCCATCAATCCACTTTTGTCAACTAATGAGACAAATCGCCCGTATAAAATATTAGCTCGTTGGGTCGAAGTACGCGGATATTTACCGAAAATATTTACTGAAGATTCAGTACGCTACTGAAGTAGTGGTGGCCTTCCGACTCCTTCCAGTCCCCTTTTCTAGAACAATTCCTGAGCCTTGCAGCACTGGATTACAGCATCACTGGTAGACATTTGCCCTCACTTGACTAGCAAGAACGCAGCCCAATGTTATTGACACGTAAAGCAGTTTAGCGCGAGTAATGAGCAGCACGCTGGTTAAAGTAGCCCCGATATTCGCTGCATGGGCTCAGCAGAACCGAAAATCAGGCTTATTTGTTCTCTCGTGAACCTTCCACCGATCGGTCACGTGGCAATGCTGTACTTCCGCATGATTGAGCTTGACAACCCCCTCCTTTCGTTCACTGTCTCCCTCTCTTCTTTCATCTTCGTTACTACTGCTACTTTGTAATCACACTAGTTGTTTGTACTGAACATTAATGTCTGGCTGTCTGTGGACTAGCACACATTAATCAAGAACGGATCGGGGGTAAAGATGGAGCGACGCGATCTCTCCTCCCTCTTCGCTCCTGCCTTTATCCTTCCTACCATTTAAGCGTTCGAGTCGTCAGGGAGATGGAGGCACGAAGGTCGCGTTGTCACCAAAGGCGCCCGGAGGCTACGCGTCCCGTTCTCCGCGGGATGGCCGTCGGCAGGCCCGGCCCACGGTGCCGTTTTTCGCCTGCCGGGCGCGCAATCAGCGCCGGGGCAATTTCTGATTGCGGAGCTCAATTAGGCTGTCGTGGTCTGTTCAAACAGGGGCGGCGATGCTATTCAAGTCCGTGTGCACCGTTTCTTTCTCTCTGCCCACTTACGTCGCACAGCATCTCATTCTATTCCCAAACAGAGTAGGAGGAGGAGGCATGGCGCAAGTGCTTCTCTTTCTCTCCGACATCCGCTGCTGATCCCGCAATTTGCCGGGAAGGAGCCGGCTCGCTGGCCCAGCGGGGCTCCCTCGCTTTGTTCGGCCCATCGGGAAGCGGGACGTGTCCTGCCTGAGATATGTCCCCAGCCGCTGCGCGGCCGGCTTCGACGTGCCTGATGGCCTGCCTCGGAGCAGGAGTGGGGCCGCCGCGGCCGTCATTTCCGTGATTGTACACAAGCCGACTGCGGACGCGCCTGCAATGCCGAGCGGGTCGGCTCTCGTGGATGGATCTTCTCGCATTGCTTGTGCGTTCGTTCTCCGCAAAGGTTCTCCACTTGCGCTGGGGAGAGCAAGATGAGCGTCGTCGGTTTGCTCGAGAAAGTTAACGGGCCCTCTCTGCTTTGAGCGAGGCCTGTACTTTTTGATCCGCGCGCCAAGCTCGCTTGCTCAGCTAAAGTGGACGGCCGTGACCGGACGTTAGGACGTTGAGACCGTTTCGAGTGTTCGCAATGTTCTTGGTGGGGCATCAAGTAATGGCTTGCTTCGTCTGGCGCGTTAAGTTGAACTTGCGTGCCCGACGGTTTTGAAACTTCGTCGTAAACATGATTAACGACGGTTACCACCTAAAGTGCGTACAGCCGTCGAAGCACGGGGTGGATACAACGACGGGATGGGGCAAGTGCCCACCCATCTGAACTAGCACCGTTCGGCCCCTCCACGCTATTCCTTAACAAAATACGTTAAGCTGGCACTCACATCAGGAGTACGGTCGTTCTTTTGTGTTACAAATAAGGAAACAAACAAACCAAGATGAAGGCCAAGTAGAGCTTTGAAGATGCTGACGAGGACATGATGTATAGCGCATTACGTTTTGCTGGTACCTAATTCTGCGGGAGCGGATATCGGTGCTTATATACTACTTGTTTGCAATCATCGGGTGCGTCTCCGACGTTTTCGATTCGAGTCGAGGAACAGTGATCTCACTATGTTCTGTGCATTTCTGGGTAAAGGGGCGGCGAGTTGGTGATGGTTTTGTTAAGAGCAGCGTACGATCATCCGAGCAGCCTTGGCAGCGTGAAGTGAGTGAAAAGATCGGCACTCCTTGCTTTTCTAACCCTCTCAATCTGTCCCCGCACTGTCCGGCAGAATGAAGAGAGTCAACTCGGCGAACGTTTGTTCGCCCTCCCTCCCTCCGCTCGCTTTGTTCTTGCGAGATCCGCCTCGTGGCCCGGCGTGCTCCGAATGGCCTGATGTCGTCACGCTCGCTTATCATCGGCTTTACTGCGGCGCGCTTGGCTGCATTCGTAAATGGCGTATTACGGCCGCCCCGTGTGTACACAGCCAGCCTGTGCGTGCCGTGCGTCGGTCATTTGTATTCCGGCGCCTCTGCCGCTGCTGCGAGCATCCCACGCTCCTCGCGGCTGCCGGCTGCCGGGTGGTCCCCTCCTCGCCGCCTCAAACCCGCTACTGCTGCTGCTCCGTCTCCTTCTTCAAAATGGGGGAAAGAAAAAAAGAACAGGGCTCAGTGGGGGAAGCGGACAGAAATGATAAACCGGCAACGCTATGAGCCAATGGGGACCGCAGCGGTAGCGTTTTTTCGCGTCTTAACGGAAGATGCACCCGAACCGATCCTTTTGGTTTGGATCCCTTGCTTGTCTTTCCAAACATCGGAGCGTTGTTGCTGTTTGTGATTCGTCCTATGGTTTTTAAATTTGTCCATGTCGGCGTATATTTCCATTCTGCTAAGGCGGAGGGCAGCAACGCCGTATGCATGCATTGTTTGTACAGCGATTGCTCCCTTTACTATGATCCCGCGCTCGGTGATTTGTGGAGGCCGAGCACTTTGTCAGACGGACGGGCGGAGTCTATTTCGGCTCCGGTCAAATGGGGGGGAGAGGAGAGGAGAGGAGGAGAGGAGGGGTGCAGCGACAAAGAAACAACTTTTGTCGACGAACTCAAACAGGGCGTGCGTGGGAGCTACCTTTCATACTCCAATGAGGGAAAAAATCATGAGCCATTCCACTTCTGGAAGGTGGGTGACCAGCGAAGCCTTTATGGCGCACCACATGTATAGAAGTGACACGGAATTTATGTGAAAGGTGTGGGCAGATTTCATTTCCCTCGAGCGTTGACGGCGGTAATGCTTAAAGGGTCCCTGCAACACTTTCGATAAGCGCTTTCACTCTTTCCTTCGCCTCTGAAGCACTGCGAAACCTAACGTTATCGCCAGCAAGAAGCGGCACTGCGTGATTGGCCCGTCGCACCAGATACTCCTTCCGTTTCTGCTCTGTTTTTGTGGCTTTTTTTTTTAAGTTGCTATCGAAAAGCGTTCATTGCTGCAACTGAAGGAAAACCGGCCATCAGCTGCTACATGGCCTCAGTGGCGTAATTCGGGCCATCGAAGAACGCCAAGACCGAGAAAGAGAGAAAATTTTAAAGGGAGTTTACAAGTTATCTGATGTATTTTTTGGCTGATGAAGAAGTATTTTTTGGCTGAGGTATCTGATTGGCATGTAGCAGTAATTTGTGGATGAGGTACTTGCGACCCCCTAATCTAAGTACTTGGTGGGTTGGGTGACTACGTTTTGCAAGCATTTAAGGTTTCAAAAAAAAGTTGAAAAAAGTGTTGCCGGGTCCCTTTAAGACAGACACATGCGTACACTCACGAGTCACGTTTCGATCCTGCAAATGGTGCCTGTTATTGGACGCATATACAAGGGATGAGACGTATGAGCTTGAGGTAAACATCACGTTTTAACGCCGTGCGACTTCGAGGGGGGTCCGCACGCTAACGGTACATACGGGGCCCCGTTCGTTTTCCAACGCCTCGCGCTTGAAAGACACGTGACTTTTTGTTAGCAGGCGTGAAAAGTACGTACCCTAGCCGTACAAGCTTCGCTTTAAAGACATAACGTGGGCGTATTCTCGCTGCTTTTCTTCGTCTTGGCTTTGTTCTCGTGCCGTCGCCTAGTATAGCGACGTGAACAAAACTCTGCCGTGCGTAGTTATTGCCCGCCTTTTAGTGAGTAGGTTGCGAGGGGCACGGCCGCTCGATGGAAACTACACTCTCTTTCATATCCAGCGGCTGCGCTTGGGATATAGTAAACGAGGCAGCAAAGGCGGTTTTCTCGTGTTTTGTCTGTTTCAAAAGTGTCCGTTTTGAGCAAGCCCTGATTGGCTGAAAGCGAACACCCGGATGTGACGCATGCGGCGGAGAGCCATGAGCCGCCTCGGAGCAGACGATTTTTCGTCGCCTTGTTGTTGGTTCGCTGTCGGAACAATAAACACATCAAAGATAGCTTAAAATAGATTTAGTCGTTTAAAATGTGTTTGCAAGAACAGCTGCGTAAAAGTCAACCCAAAGCCCGCCCAGTGCGTCACAATAAAACGGACTTTTTCAAAACGGACAAACACGAGAATACCGCCCCAGGTTACGACTTGCACTTTCTTGCGATGGCCGCCGCGTGCGCTGCGGCCGACCCCCTCCTCCATCGTTGTTTCGCGAGCTGTCTGTGGCGCATGCTGCTGACAAATCTCTCCGCAAGGGTGGCCGGTTGCTCGGCGGGGCCTCCTTATCACTCCGCATCTGTGGTGGGCCCAATTGATTTTCCCCTTTGCCTCTCTCCGGTTCGGCTTTTGAGCCGACCCGCCGCTTCGCACCAAGTCTCCCGCGGCGTTCCAAATGTCGGTTGCGGCCGCGATGTATTATACAGCTCGCTGCTCTTTTTGCGCTCGCAGCGTTATGCGTGGTGTTTATTCATATTCATAGCTTTGGGGACGTCCGATAACTTGTTCGCGTTTTGGCCTGCTTGCGTGTGTCGAACGCAGCGAAACGGGTTATGAAGGGCCGTTTGGCTGCGACCTCATTAATCATAGCTTTGCGTTGCCCCCCTCCCCCTCTCTCAGCGTTCTACGCCGCTTGGCGATATACCCTTTTTCTTGCATGGCATCTACCGAGAACCCACATGTGAGCGATCATTGTGTCGCCACAGCAGGCAGGTACTAGCAATAATGCGTTCGTGTTCACGTGTGTGTTAACACACGCGCGCCACTTACATACGCACAAACACAAACGGGGACCGAAATTAAGTGCCCTCTACTTTCACAGCAGAGATAGGTAGGTTTCCGTAGATTTTTAGCATCCGGGTCAGGAAGTTCCCGAGCGCCCTTTATGAGGAGGCAAAGCGAAACAGTAAGGCATGTGCTGACACCTGGCGTAGCAAGGGGTAAGCTTGGAAATCACACATACCATTTCGCGTTCCGCGCTAGCGATCACGGATTCGCCTGCCTGGGAGAAAGAGCAGGCAGCTTACGAAACCGAACACCAAGAACATAAACGCGAATGCGAGCGGCAGGGAAGATCGTGCCCGAGAGGCTGCCTGTAATACGGAATTCACACGACGGGCGAGGAGGCCCGCGGAGGCGGGCGGATATGTGACGTGAACACAGCGTCACCGGATGGTCCGGCTTGGCGGAGCATCCACACGTGCGGAGCGACTAGCAGGCGAACGCGCGGAGAAAGCGAGACGGCTTCCGAGAGGCGCACATCGAGACACCCTAGCTGATGATGATGATTAGTGACTCCCTTTGAATCGGGGTGTCGGTTGCCAGCAACCGACTTGCCTGTTTTATTCGACTTACTTGCCCTACTTCTAGCTAACCTAATAGTATTGCCTCCCCCTTCTCCCCCTCACCCCCATCGCTCCCTCCCCTTTTTTTCTCCCGCTGTTCTAAATTCTCATCCGTACGATTCCTCCGCCTGCGTACCCATCCCTTCCCTACTTTTCCTCCACCACCATTCCGGCCGCCTCTTCGTCACCTCTATGGCCCTGAAATTGGGGCTCCTCACCCCAGATCCCAAAGCCTCCGCCAACGTCGTTTGCCCCTCGCCCCGCGGCGGTTGTATCTCTGTGCAGTCCCTGACAATAAGCTCTATATTTTCCAGATCACTGCCGCAGCATGCACATGTTTCGTCCTGATGCCTGTAGATACCCGTGTATGACCGGGTTCTCAGGCACACACCGCCCATGCTTCGAAGAGCAATGCGCTGCCTCTAGTATTGCCATAGAAACCTCCCTTCCTGATTTCTAGTTTCTCTGTCCTTTAAGTCCCCAGGACTTTTTTCGCTTCCATTCTCTGTGCCAACTTCGTCTTCTCTGCTGCCTTGGTCTGCTTTTTAACTGTTTTGTATACCCCACTTTCCCCTACCGACTTTCCGTATCGCGTGGTCAGCTCGTCTGGTTCTTCTCAGCTCTCGATCGCCCACAGCGCCCCCGAACGTCAAGGCGCGCTTCTCCGGCGCCCGCCCTTATTACTCACTTCCACACGTGTCGATTACGCCGCGCCAAAAAATCCGTCCTCGCATCTGGTACAACCTGTAGAACCGCGTGACCACAGTGCCAAAAACAGGTTCCGCACCCCGCGGAGGTTCGCCGCCGTCGAGCGAAAAGATGCGGAGGCATTTTCGTTCCCGGAGCGTCCGCGGGCGTTCCCAGCCGAGTGGCGGAGCCTAAAAGTGGTCCTCGGAGCGGGTTCCGCGGGTCAGAAAGATGGGATTTAAAGATGGGATTTCTCCGTTGTGTGAATCCCGCTCAAACTGTGCTCGACGGAGAGGCAAGCGCCAGCTAGCGGACATTACGGCGCGCCCAAGCGACGCAGGTGCAAACTGAACGAGGGTGCATATGCATATGCTAATTTCAGGGGGATTTTTTGGGCGGACGTTTGGATTCAGTGGTGCGGTGTGCGACAGACTGTGGTAACGTTCGAGATGCCGCGAAGCGTGAGTGCGGCATGGACGTGTTGCTGCGAATGCCTTGCCTGAGAAAGCCGGCATGGGAACGTTTGAAGTTGGCGGTACTGCAATGACAGGGCAAGTGCGCAGTTGGGTAACGTCTCCGCATTCTTACCCCCTTCTCCTCCCCTCCGCGTGCGCGCGCGCGCACACGCACGCACATACGCGCGCGCACACACGCACGCACGCACACGCACGCACGCACGCACCACACACCACACACACAACACACCACACACACACACACACACCACACACAACACACACCACACACACACACACACACACACACACACACACACACACACACACACACACCAAACCACGCGTCGTGCAGTAATGGAGACGTTACAAATAAATGGTTAGACACCTGCCACCACTACTTCGGAATAATCTACCGGCAAGGGCGGCACATGGGCGTCACGGGGTCGGAAAGAAAGAATAAACTTTTTTAGTGAGAAAAGTCGTGGTTGTGAGGACCTGCGCTGACCGCGCATGCTTTGTCTGCCGAAATGCTGACCGATTTCACCGCACAAGACCTTCTTGCTGCGTGAAAACTCGTGTTGTGTTGATGCCGCCCTCCTCTCGTGTGCGAGTCTTGGAAAATATGTAGTCAACATAGGAACTCTTTCATTATCAGTCTGGGACTGGGCGAGTTGTCCGACGACTCTCCTCGCCGTGGGGGGTGACGATAAAATGCATTTGTTAAGCGGTCAGACGCCATGTCGCGCGCTGGCACAATTTGGCGTCTGCTCGCCGTGGGAATATACGGGGGAGGAGAAAATTTAATGCCCTTCCACTCTATGAAGAAGGATGATCTGCGAAGCTAGACGCAGTCCACGGATTGCACAAGACAAAACAGGTTCGTTTGTAATTTGCGATTGAGCATAGTTCCGAGCCAATCACCTGAATAGAAATGGGTAGGACTCGAGCTTTATTCTAGCGGACAAACATGAGGCTGTCAATTTCCCTCCCGCGTCGAAAGGATCTTGCGGTTTGTGTAACACACCAACCCAAACCCAATCCGCTAGACCACTGAGGACACCGTACAGGTCCCATTGGGCCGTTTGACGTCCAAATTTAAACCTCCCGCCAGAAAAGCGGACATGTCTGCAGTGAGGCATGAAACCTATAGCTGCGTATGTACACCCCTCCCCCTACCTTCCTTCACTCCCCACCCGTGCACGCATAAGCCGGCAACCAGTTATGTGCGCATGCTTGGACGTGAAAGACACCGGCCAAAATGTCGCTCTCAAAGCCATGCAAGCTGACCAGGGGATATTGGCTCACGTCGGCGTTCCAAGCGGGCAAGTTGCTGTTCATCCGGGAGGGATTCGCAGCTACTCGACGAGCTGGAACTTGCGGCGCCAACCGCCACTGTTTTCGCGCCCATTCGCGCTTCTGTTCTTGCAGACACTCCTTCAATTCCCGCTCTTCTTCTGAACGAACGGCATGACCATAGCAAGTTAAAACCTGGAAAGACTGGAGCGTTATTCTAGTGGACAAACATGTGGCTGTCCGTTTCCATGTGGCGTCGTAGGCATGCTACTGTCTGTGTAACACACCAACCCAAACAGTTCGACCGCGGTGGACAGCTGACAGGTCGCATCGAGCCCTGAGTCTTCCACTTTTAAATCTCCCACAATCACAACGGGCATGTTATCGGTACCGGCATGATGCCTAGCTGTGCGTGATCGCCCCCCTCCTTCCACCCCAAAACCGGGAACGCATAAACCGGCAGCCGGTTACGGGCGCGTGCATAACGTGAAATACACAGACGAAAATGTCGTTCGAAAAGCCTGTCAAGCTGAAACGTTATGGAGTCACGTCGTCGACGAGTTCCAAGCGGGCAGTTGCTGTTCATCCCGTAGGCGGGGAGGGATTCGCAGCTACTCGGTGAGGTGGAAGTTTAAGTGGCAACGGTGGCGGCTACACGTTCGGCGCCAGCGGCTTTTCGTAGTTTTTACGCCCATTGACGCTTCTGTTGATTCTCGGCAATCGTCTGATTAACGGCGCTACCGCAATTATTAGCCGATTGCGCAACTTGTGAAAAGGGCATCGGTGGAGACGAGGGGTGTAAAACTTCCGAAGAAGGCGTCGGAGGGGGCGATGAGCGGCGCCGAGTAAACTGGCTTTACCGCAATGAAGACGGGGGGGGGGGGGGGGCAGTATATACTGCTTCGCATTAAACGAATACCTAATTGCGTCTCGGACAGCCCGCGTGCAGCCCGGGACTGATCACCAGAGCTCCCCAGTTGGCTTCGTGCGTGCACTCACTGTAGCGACCAGATTGACAAGCGTGGTCGCTATGCAGGTTTATTGAACTGCCTGAAAGAGGCAAGAAAAATTGAATTTTGTGGGAGGGGGATTTTACGCGCCGAAGCTACACCAGCGCTTGATGCGCCGTAGTGTTGGAGGTGCCGGGCCAATTTCTGCAACGTGTGGATCCTTAACGTGCGCCGAAACTGCGACACACGGGCGTTTTCGCGTCCTTGAGCTCAGCGGCACAACACACGGGCCACTGGACCACCAGAGTGGGTGTGAAAGAGACAAGATATATAGAGATTCATAGCTTGAAGGGCCCATGAATTACAAGTTTAGTGCATTAAATCAAGAAACTGCTTTCTGACTGTGCCATTATAGCGGTGCCTTCAGTTCCGTTTGCTTAACGCATTGATAACTGTTTTTAGTTTTCCCGCTATTGCGTGACAGCTGACGTCGTGTGCCGCGTAATTTAATTAAAAGATTTTCAAACTGTCTCGCCCCCCCCCCTTTTTTTTTTCTTCCGTTTATATAAAGAACGTTTTTATAGTGGCTGTAATTTAGCAAAGTTAGTTACCAAAGGCTAGTTCTTTCAAAATGAACAGTTTTCTGCTGTCTTCTCGGCACCCGTCTTCATGCCGAGCGAAGCTTCTTTATCCACGCCACGCCGACAGCGTCTCAAAGGAGAAATGCACCATTCACAAGCCGAAGTGAACCGTTAGCCCGTGGTTTTAATCCAGGCGAGAGTTGCGATGTTTGCGTGTAATGTTGACTCGTTTGCCGTCACTAGCAGGGCCGCTCGCTTGGCGCTGTTTGTACACGAGACAGCCGACAATGTGTCGCTTCTATGGGACCTTTCTGAGCTTTCCGAAGAGGCGCGTCGTTTGTGCGCCTAGCATGTACACGTACATAGGCTGACTCGTTCTTCTTTCGTTCTAATGTACTGGGCTCGGGCACTGCGTATATTTATGCATGCATGCGCGAATGGCAAGACACGCAAACAGCGTGTCTTCCGCGGCTTCCAGCGAAGGAGGAGACAAGGAGAGAGAGAAAGGGGTTAAGAGGTAAAGGACAAAAAAAAAAAAAAACGCGGGACGCACTTTTTTTTTTTTTTTTTTTTTTCTACTGTCACCTTCGGGGCTCCTCTTTACGCTAGCCCGAACCACCGGCTTCGTTGCAGGGGCGGTGCTGTGTGATGTAAATTCCCGTCGCGCCGTATAGCCGTTTCGTATCTCCCCGCGACTTTATTCGTTCCTCTCACCATTTCTTTCCGTGGGGCTATCTGGCACCGGGGACGAAAAGGAACGGGAACGGACCGACCGCCCGTCGATAACCTAGACAAGAAAAAAAAGAAAAGAAAAAGCGAATAAGACCGAGTTTGTCCGACCGTTTCCCAAGGATGATTTTGCAAGGGGGCCAGGGACAAGAGGATAGGGTGCTCTGAAACGCGCTTTATCGGCGATGGTGTGCGTGCGTGAACAGTGGTGCTTGAACGGGCAGGGGGTGCCCTTCCGTCTCCAACCGCGTGATGTGTCGCCCGAGTCGAGAACCGGGGGTGTGTTACGTGCTTTGCCGTGTGCGTGTATTCACTCACCTGCATCGGCGGTGCGTGAGATAGCGTCGAACTTGCTGCAGAGCGCCGCGACGCCGCTGGCGGCCGTCTGCAGGGCGGCACGGCAAGTTCGACGCTAGTGTGCACGGAGCTTGACACCATGCACGTTGCCGCCTCGTCCCCTGCTCCCCAGCTGCCGGCCTGTTGAATGGCGCCTGTACAGTCACCACCGTTCTCCGTGCACGGTGCCGCGACTAAAACCGCCGCTGGACGGGAAAGTCAAGGGAAGTCCGGGAAGTATGTTGTGGACAACGCTGCCGGGAGAAAATTGGGCAACGAAGTGTTATTCGCCGCACACTGCTGGCGCGTCTTGGAGCGTCTTGTTTGCTTGTTTGTTGCTTACTCGTTTGCTCCCTGCCTTGTAATAGCTGCTGGCCAGTCTGTTCGTCTTCTTTGAAAAAAAAAAGCAATCAAAGAAAAATTCTTTTGATCTGGACTCCGGCCCACTGCGGCCTACAGGGGAATGAACTGGCCCACGCAACCGCTCGAGCTCTGGTCAACCGAGCTGTGTTGCCTACGACGTCACCACAACCACCATCATCCCCACACAAGACGTCGCAGGAAAGCCAAGAACAAGCACACGTTATTAGATCTCACAGACAGGCTAGTCACATACAGGGATATAATAAATCACTACAGGTTATCCAGATGCAAATATCCACCGGCCCACCACACTTTTTCCAGAAAACAGGCAGTCACGTGGCGACGGTTGCAGACGAACACTTTTCCGAGCCCTGCTTCCCTCAACCGCTGCTACCCAGACCTTTACTCAAACCTCTGCACTTTATGCAACAGCAGAGCCGACCTACACCACATGATATGGTCCTGCCATAAGCTCCAAAAAATACGAATGGCTATAATAGCAAATCCGATGTAGATACACTTAGAAGCTACAAAATTAAGACTGCGGAACAATGGGAGACTGTTCTGCTCAGCTCCACACCGGAGGCACAACTGACAGCAGTCCGGATGGCCGAAGCCGCCGCGAGGATCCAAGGAATCCTGGCTGACGGATGAGGGAGGGAGACCGTCGAAGTTGTCTACCCTTCAGAACCCATCTGGGACATCAAATAAAGTCATCTCTCAAATAGTCATCTCAATATATAAAGTCATCTCAAATAAAGTCATCAAATAAAGTCATCTCTCTCTCTGCAGATAAATAGAGACTGAGTGAGGCATCGAAACAAAGATGTAAGCGAACAAGGCTACGTTCCCAGGCTCTTACCATTGGCTTGCATGACGTGCAGTATCCCCCACCTGGTGCGTATTGTGCCAATTGATGCGGGCGCGGTTGCAGGTAGCCTGCGAAAGCAACAGCTGGTGCTCTCAAAGTTGTCAGTTATTTTCGCTCCCTTGCAGAGTGCGCGGAGCAACAAAGTGCGGATGGGATTTGCGCACCCGATAAGCTGTTCCGGATGATTGGCGAACTGGGCGAGGCCGAGGCGCTTGAGTAGATTAGCGGCCACTGAGCCGTGTAAGTGCCTGTCCTATAGTACCGGTAGTAAAGACTGGCTTTTGAGCTCGTCGGCAGTGGCCGTGGACTCCTGTGCACGTGTGCTTTATGGCGTACGTGGCGGTGTGCACAGTGAACCTGAAGAAGACGCACTCGGAGCACGGATATATGCACATCAGCTGTTGCGTTAATTTAAATGCAGAGTAGCTCTTACAAGTTCTCTTCCGCTCTTACCGTCTAAACATGAACGTAACCCTGAAATTGACTAAAGGCCGGTCGACCGGAAACGCAGACGCGCAATCCGCGGGCGCACCATTACTAGCGGCTGTGAACCAGCCCCAGGTTGTAGAGGCATTTGTGGACGCTGGGGCCCAAGACGGCACTTTAACTGCGGCGATAGAATGTCCCTCTCATCCAGAAGAGAATCGAAACTGCGCTTCTGTGTAGCCTCCAACTCGTCTGCAAGAGACATTCATAAACTACTGGACATGTACCTTTGCCTTCTCCTACTGTCGTGGATCCGGCGTAATACTATCACCGCTCATATTGCTGCAGATAGTTCCTGCTACCTTACGTCGGCTCCACGACCGCTGCCCTTGATGACAACTGACCCGCATGAGCAATTTCCCGAACTAAAGGAAGATCTGCATCGCGCCACACGCGCTCTCATCCCACCGTGTGGAACAGACCTTCCCAGTGGGCTCGCTCGCTGGGAGGAGGTCCTGCTGCGTAGACTTCGAGTTGGCGTAGCCCTCTCTCCTGCGGTAACCCGGGCGTGGCCACCGCGATACCATGCCCCGTTCACCAACAACTGCCCCTTCTGTACGGCTCCTGCCGAAAACGCCGACACCAACCACCTGCTATGGACGGGCCCTTCCCTGAGTGCAGCGAGATCCCGACACCTTCGCGGCAAAGGCCTGCATCCTGGGAGACCCTCTGATCTTCAGCGATGGCTGTGGGGGCCCCACCAGTGCTGTTTTCTGGACTTGCCTCCGGGAAACGGGTGCCAACTTGTACCTTTAGGACTTTATGCCAAAGCGCATACTATCGCAATTAAAAAACAAATGACTAAAGGGAGTTCAAGTTTTGTTGGTTACGAGGCTCTCCAGTTGTCCCGGCTTCTTCGCGTTCTCTACTAAATGAACCCGTGGGGGAATCGTCGCTCTTCTCCGCTCTCTCTTCCCCGGTGGGTGTATCACCATCGTCTTGCCGAGGCCTTCACGCTGCGTGCTTTCTGGCCGGGTCCATACGGAACCGACGTGCGTGGGCCTCGTCGTTGCGCATGGTCGCACAGTGCGCGCTGTATAGTGCAACCGAGCGTGCTTGCATGGTTCCACTGCAGCGCTCGCTTTTACAAGCGAACAACCGGGCTGTGCACGCGGCTTGTGTGTAACGTAAAGCCTACGTGTCCGTTTTGTCGTTAGAACCTTCGCGTGTAATGTTTTACCTCGTCAAAAAAGTGTAGCGGAGACGACATGCCGCATTGATTATCTTCGGGGCGTGACGATATACGAGCCCTACTGCATGAATAACTGCAGTTTTCTCGCATTTTGGTTATCACAACTAACTTTTTTTCTAAAAACTGGGCAACTTTTTTTCGTTTTCAGCTTTAAGCAGCATGATCTGCTTGAAATGTACGTGGTCTGTGTACCTTAGACGGCGTCATTCATGAGAATGTAATTCTGGCTGGCGCATTGATTCGCGGCCCCATTGCAGGCTTCAGCCACCGAAATACATAGCTCGCGTGAATGAACTGTCAAACACAATTTTGTTTTACGATTAGAAATCCCCCCCCCCCCCCAAAAAAAAAACGAATTTACGAGCAATATAAATGTATACCGATACGCGATTTATGAACTACATACAATTGTATCTCCTGCTTCATGACCGATGCATGTATTGTCTTATCCAGAACCGTTCCTTTTTGCAGATTTTCAACTGACCGTTTTAACGCAATAGAAGGTCGGTTTGCTCATGTAGAGTGGTCTTAGCGGGTAATAGTCGTGTAATTTGTGTCGGGATACTTTTGTTAACAGATGAGTTATAGCCGCTTTCTGTAATCATGCTCCTTTCGTAGATGGCCATGCTCTGCATAGCAGGCAGTGTGGGGAAGCAAGCTTACAAAGACCAAGCTTACACCGATAGCTTGAAAGTCGGCTTCATTTCTTAACACAAACGCATTACTGAAAAGACATTTCTTCAGGAGCAATTTAGGCTAATATGAGCAATTTAGGCAATTAGGAGCAATTTAGGCAAATATGAAAGCCCTAAGACCTCTATTTTTTAGCGCTAAAGTGTTTTATTCCGGTACACACCAATATTTCACTGACGTCATATCCGTCACGGAAGTGACGCCAGTACATCGAAGCAAGCGGCCTGTAAAGGGTGCACCCCTCCACACAGGGTCTTCTTGCGGGGAAGCAACCTTTATACTAAGGAGTACGTTATACTTGGGATTGTTAGTTTCGGGTTTTATATTTTAACACGAAAGTGTTTTCTGCCGCGATACCCCGATATTTCACTGACGTCGTACCCGTCTCGGGTGTGGCGCCAGTAAACCTTTGCCGAAGCGACCCGCCAGCAGGACGTCGCTTGCCAAGCACACCAACAAGATAGCCGCCGACCCACAAATCATGCTCAGCTGCAGATTTCGCTGCACATTTCGCTTTCGTGTTTTACCTATTCCTATGACAAAGGAATCAACCGCAGTTTTTTATTAGCTTTTCGGTCGGCCAACCAGTCTAGGGGAAATGCATTTGGCTTTTTGACAGGGCAGTCATCGGTCCCACTCAGAAAGTTTTCGCTTTAAAAGAAATTCAGGGTCCTCCCGCTCCGTGAAGAAGGATGACCAACGAAGCTGGGGTGCCGAGCCGCAAAGTGAGCGACAGTATGCTTTTACCGGGGCGCGCGCAGCCCAAGGAGTTCACGAAACAATACACGTTTGTTTGCAATTTGCGATTGAGCACACTTCTCGGTAATTACATGAATGAAACTTGGACGGACTGGAATTTTCATACCAGCGGACAAACATGACTGTCCCTTTCGCTCCCGCAGAAGTCCATGTATTGAGAGCAGACGGGAATTCCCAGTATTTACAACTTTACTGCAAAGTATGCAATTTTGAAACGTAAATAAAATTTCGCCTAATGCACGAGCCATCTTAGCGACAAACTGTCGTATAATTGATTTTGAGAAAGTTTCAATGAAAGCGGAGTTTAGCCGTTTTTTATAATCACACTCCCTCCGTAAACGGACGTGCTTCGCTGTAGAACGTGCAATGTGGAAAAACCTGTCGGACTCAGCCAGAGTGCATTTGCAAGTACGTGTTAGACTCTGCTCCGAAGCGTGCCGAGTTCAGCGCTTGACAAGTTCAGACAGTCAAAACTGGTTGAGGAGACTGAAGATGCTCGTCTCGACAGGTCAGCAGTGCGTGTTTGGACTGGCGGATAACGTTACTCTTCCCGCGTTCGAGTTGTCATGTTTTCGGCACGCCAGTGCACTGCTGTATCATCGCTATTCTCTCGCCAACCATAGCCATCTCGCCAACCGCGCTTCCTCTACGGAACGAGGCGGTATACTCGTACGCCTTCGTCCTGTTCCACTGCCACCCATAGTCGAGGATATTCTTTCATGTGCATAAATGCAGCCAGAAAAATTTAAGGGAATACAGCCACCCCCGTTAGCCCTATTGTGTTGAGCGTGGGACGCATTACCCGGACGTGTACTCGACTACCACCGGGAGCGCATTTATTTCTCTATTTTTGTTGCGAGAGCTACACTACGCTACCTCGAGCAGCCGTCGCGGGGTGACCATCTTTGCCCTTGAGCGCTAGAGGTCAAACCACTACCCCTCTTCCGCAAGCGCCCGGCACGAAGCAGTGGCCTGATGACGGGGATAGATAGACGACAGGGGGATAGAGATAGGCGAGCAGGGTAAGTAGACGTGCGCGGGAACCGTGCGCGGGACGTGGTGGAGGTAGGCGAGGAGGCTGCCGCCGCAGCGATAAACGCGCTCCACGAAGGAAGGCCACGAGGCCACGTTCGGTGCAGTGCGGTAGAGGAAGATGAACATCCAGCTGTGGTCCCTCGTACAGCGGCGGGGAACAACGCCGCGAGGCGAAAAAGAGGAAGAACGCTACTGTTGCGTACAGCTTCGCTACCTTAAGTCTTACGCATGACTGTGAGCTTCCTTCATTTTTTTCTTACCTAACGTTTAAAAATGTTTATTTTCACTGAAGAGAGAGACCAACTACTTCTCTTATGAACACACGCACGCGAGTGGCGTAATCGTGATCGCAGTGAACTGACGTTACATGCTAGCGGTTTTGTTTGCCGTCTCCGCTTCAGCGCCTCCGTAACACGGGCCGCCGCTACGGCTGGGAATCGAGGCGTGGGTCGTCGTCTGCGTCGGCAACATGCTGGCTTTGCGGCACATATGTTAGGGGCGAAGCACCTTAGGACCTCGCTTTGTCCGGGGCTTGGCGTCCGTGTGCAGTGTTGCGTATGCGCGAGGAGCGTTGGATTGGATTGGGTTTGGATTGGATTAAATTGAATTCTTTCGAATTGGATTGGAATTGTATATACTGTACACACGCGTTGTCACTCATTTACATGCGCGATCGGGCAATTCCACGGGTGATTTACGGCAAGAACGATACCCAGTGCTTCGCCCACTCGTCATGATTCACTTCGTGGAGATGCGTCAATTTTCGCACACCCTGACATCTCGCTGACCACCATCCGCGTGACAGACAACACGTGATCGCGTTTGTCGCGGCAGCCAGCGATGTGCGCCTTGTTCCTCTCTGGGTGCTATCACGTGGTCCGGGCATGTTTGGGATGCGCGTCGGCTCATAATCGCGCGGTTTAACGACACCTCAAGGCGGCACGAACAGCGCGTCGGCAGTGGGAAAAAATAATATGCCAGGCCCTGTCAAGGACACACTGTACACGTTTGGCCACATGCGTTGTGTGCGACGCTTTCCCAAAAAAGGCAGGTGTATTACGCGCGAGCGTCAGCGCTGTTACCGTTCTTTATTTCTCGTTTTATTCTTTTTTCTCTCTCTCCTGGAGGCGGCGACAGGGTCGATCGTGGTATGAGGACTGAAAAAAAAAAAAAGAGAGAGAGAGAGGAAGGAGGCACGAAGGACAGCAAATAATTCGGGCTTTGGTGTAATGGCTTTCAACCCTTTCGAACATCGCGAAGTTCGCGGCCTTGCGGAAAGTGATATCGTTGCTCCACAGTTGCCATCATGCAATGCCGTGTATTCCGCGCTGTAAAAAAGTAAGCAAGACATCCGCTATCTTGAAGTAGAGTGGCTGTTCTCTCCCGTCCTGTGACTTGTACGTCACCAACTGTTCATTCAGCTCTCCTTGTGGCGAGTAAACGCGAAGGCGACAGTTTGCGATGACGCAGTTCTTTTTTTTTTTTTTTTTTTTTCAGCGCCTAAGATGGGATGGAAAGAATGGCCGTGTGCCCGCTTGCTTCGCTGAAGATTGCGTCGAAAAACGATAACATGTTTACCTTTGTCAAATAATTCCTTCGTAAATTTCGTATTTTTATTGGTTCAGTTTCCGTTGTAGACGGCTGCCACGGCGGCTCAGTGGCTAAGGCGTTGTGCTGCTTAGCCCAAGGACGCGGGTTCGATTCGCGGCCGCGGCGGCCGCTTTTCTGAGGCGAAAAGCCAAAACGACTGTGTGTTTAAGATTTCGGTGCACGTTCAATATCACCAGGTGGTCACAATTAATGCGGAGCCCTTCACTACGGCGCGCCTCATCGCCTGTGTAGCGTCAGCGCGTTGAACATCAATCAATCAATCAATCAATCAATCAATCAATCAATCAATCAATCAATCAATCAATCAATCAATCAATCAATCAATCAAATCCGTTATAGACGGGGGAGGAGGAGGGGAAACGCCATAAGAAGCAGCTTGACAAGCGCTCTCCCCCTGCTGGCGACGGTGGCTTGGCACAGCACTGATGTCAGAATATACGCAAGAAGTAACTGTAACTTTCCAATATACACTTTGTGTCAACCTCGGCATATATTGCGTAGGCCGAGGTTGGCACAAAGAAAAATGAGGCCGTGTCGGATATGATCGATCCAACTTTCCGATGGGAAATACGGGGAAGACTTCCTCCGTGTATGCTCAGACTTGTGGGGATACATTGTACGGTGGAGAGGTTGAAGAAAAGATTCCATTACAGATTAAATGCAGAATAGTCTCGCAGTGAGCGCAAAAAAAAGGAAGAAAGCCCTCTCGAACGCCGGCGGTTTACCTCCGCCATGATAAATGAGATCCTTGGCCATGGTTGGCAGCTGGCTGCAGGCGCAGCGAGTGAGTGGTTTGATTCGCCGTGCTGGTAGACAGCTGCCCGCGTTCTTCTGATGAAGGCGAGACACGTGGACGTAGCATCTCTCTCTCTCTACTATATCTATCTAGCTCTCTCTCTCTCTCTCTCTCTCTCTCTCTCTCTCTCTCTCTCTCTCTCTCCTCTCTCTCTCTCTCTCTCTCTATCAGACGGCAGCTGTTGGCGCTTAAACCGTGTCATACTCACTCCCGCGCTTGCTATTGGGTGTACAGGTTAACACGGAAGCACGCACGCACAAACATAAACAAAACACGAGGATACTTAACAGCCCCACGCATGCACGTAGCCAGAGGGGTTCGAGCCCCCTCCGAAACTTTTTCCAGGCAGCACGTGAGCCAGATTCAGTGCTTCTTTCGGCAAATCTCCTCCATTCGAATAACCAATAACCACGGCCAGAGAG
The DNA here is from genome assembly GCA_013339765.2 of Haemaphysalis longicornis. NCBI lineage: Eukaryota > Metazoa > Arthropoda > Arachnida > Ixodida > Ixodidae > Haemaphysalis > Haemaphysalis longicornis. Next base: position 262,442,171 of record CM023449.1, read on the forward strand.
TCGTGGGATCGAAACCGGGCGCCGCCTAACTATTCCTTTTTATAGTGGACTGCGCCGACGTCAGCCCAAACGCTTACTTTACGGGGCTGAAGAGACGCGCATGCGCAGTAGAGTGCTAACGGCGGACAACTACAACGAGGGAGGGAGAGACAGCCCCGAGCATGAGATGATTCGCATCTAATATGCGAAATGGTCAGCCCACAGCCAAATACAGTAGTCCCTCGTTATAACGAAGTCAGCGGGACGGCCAGAGATTTCGTTATAAGCAGTGTTTCGGTATAAGCGACAACTCGAGAAAAGCTAAAGCATTTGAGCTTTAATTACGCTACAGCTGTGAGGAATCAAAACACAATGTATTCAGTGAACCCGAACTTTTATTCAGGTGCAAAAAAGGCAGTGAGCTTTGGCGGTTTCAAGTTCTTGCTGGGTGCGATCAACCCCTGCTCCAATTTCGCCACGCCTTGCATGACGTTACGGCAGCCGCACATAAAAGTGGCAGTGGGCACTTTTATACGGGCCTGCGGGCGTCACGGAACGTTACGAGAGTCGCGCTGGAAATCGCCGCAAACGCAGTGGCTCTAGGTTGGGGTTCTGTTTGTTGAGCTGGAAAAACGATTAACCGCTTATTGTGGGCACACAGCGCAATATGAAAACTGAGCGGTTTTGGGCTTTGCATGATCTCTGGGCGTTTTTTTCCCGAGCTGTGCAGCCGTTAAGTTTGCGACACAAGAGTTTTTTGGCGCCCTGTTGTCGACGACACTGCTGATTCTATGGAACAAGTGTCGGTGTTCGCGCACCATCTCGTGCACGCCATTGATCAATGTCTAGGAGCAAAATTCAATGGCCCTGACACGCATTTGGACAGTTTGTCTAAAGTCGGATGGGGTGAATCAAGCATGACCGGCTCGAGAAAATCTCCGGGGAAACACCAGCTTATGTTGACCCGCCATGTTGACAGTTTGACTCGCCGCTGCGTCGCCGTTGCTGGGCGACGCCTCCCCTCTCCACTTCGCTCTAAGCGGATTATAATCTCCATGCGCTTCGAGTAATGTGGCCTAAAATGCATGTGTTTGGGTGGAACCAGAAGAAATTTCGAATAAAGCAATATTTCGAGTAAAGCGAGTTCGTTATAACGAGGAATTACTGTATAAACGTCAAAGTCCGGTGTCAATGTTCATACTTGTCAACATTGTTGAACAAGAACAAGACATTGCTCAAATGCAAGGCAGAAAATCAATACAGAAGTGATAGTTGCAGTGTTCCTTTATTAAAAAATTACGGATGCTTGGTTTTTGCGATAGCAAATGATATACTACATCTACTGCAGAAAACCGTCGCCTGCTGTTGCGGCCGCGCTCGTGGCGGCATTTGAGAAATCACACGGCAACAGCAACGAAAGGTTCCACTGGATAGGTTCCACGTTCTGCTTGGAACGCATGTGGAGTAGGGCAACGTGGTTCTATAAACTTTGAAGTAGGGCGCCTCGATTCACGCGCGTCTCCGCCGTACGGCAGCGCTGGCATCGTGGCACCCGGCCTGGAGCAGTGGAACGCGGTAAATTTAAATAGACTTGAGCAAAGCCTTAGTGTGTTTACCTTGGGAGGAGCGCGACGGAAGAGGAACAGCACGAGAGGTTAGTGGGAAAGTAAAGGGAGGCATTTACTGAGCAAATGTCGACAAAGAGTATCGTCATTTTTCGACATTTCCAACGAAAGGAGCAGATACGCGGCGAAGACTTCTTCACTGTTGCATCGTGTTTGCAATACCGTCACGTTCAGCTGTCATGCGGCACGCTTCCGCATAATTTTTGTTCCATCCTGGCACGGTGCAGAGTTGGTGCTGCATTTAGCCCTCTTGGCTGATGCTCTTGGCGACCCGGGTTCAAATGCCCCACCTATTTTCTTTTTACAGCAGCCGTAATTGGTTTTCATTTGTGTAGTCACCAGCAACTACGGTCACTTTTTCAGGTTTGATGAGGACATCTAAGGTTTTCTCCTTAATTAAGAAGTATGTCGAATTCTTTACAAATCTGTGCGGAATCGTATTTTTCAATTTTTGATACTTTTCTGAAAATACAAATAAAAGCATTCAAACGAAATTTGTTTTTTTTTTTCACGCCCCTCAAAATTTTATGAAAACTTGCATCTCTAGCGGCAATGCGTTGTTGGTTGTTGTTGTTGGAAAACGTTTATTCAGAAAAAGGGAGAGGGGAGGGGGAGAGAAGGAGTTACGAGCGGTGGGTGACCATCCTATTCCGGTAGGCCGCGCAGGTCGCCGCCGCCTTCGCCCGAGAGATCAGGGCATCCTGGTCCTCGAGCTGGCAACTGCGCAACGCGCTCTCCCATCGCTCTACAGAAGAGGGATCGGGTGGTTGGGGGTTCAGTGGGCACATCGAGGCAAGGTGCAGGGTCGTGTTGGGAGTGTCGCAGCGTGAGCAGTTGGGTGCATAGCAGGTGGGGGAGATGCGGTGGAGGACGACGTGATTGTGGTATGTGTTAGTTTGAAGTCTTCGCCAGATGCGGGCGTCGGGAACGGAGAGCGAAGGGTGAAGATAAGTGCGTCGGGAGGCCCTGTAGTGGTACAGGATGTCGGTGTAGGTTTGTTGGAGAGGGGTCAGAGCAGGGGGACCATGGTCTAGGTTGGGTCGGCAGGCCTCGTCTGGGAGGGACCCGGGTGAGAAGATCGCGGGCCGTGGCGTGAGCCACTTCGTTCCCAGGGAGGGATGTGTGGCTCGGTGTCCATACGATGCGGGTTAAGGGTAGAGTGCGGCGTTGGGACAGGATGTGGAGTGCCAGGGTGGAAACTCTGCCTTGAGCGTATAGCGGCGGCAGGCGGCTGGCGTGAGCACCGTGACAGTGGAGTCGTCGTGAGCAATGGCGAGGGCTATAGCGGCTTCTTCTGCCGTTCTCGTTGATGCTGTCTGCTAGGCTGGAAGCAACGAGGGTGGTGGCGTCTGAGGCGCACTACGGTCAGCTACGTGTGCTCATTGTCGGGGGTAGGGAGGTGGCGTCGGTGTAAAGGGCAGTTGAATCACTGCCGTACTTTCGAAGAAGGAGGCGGGTCCGATGCTGTCGTCGTCCAATGTTGTACGTGGGGTGCATATGGCGTGGGATGAGAAGCACCCGTATGTTCGCGCGTTGAGCAGTGGGGTGTCGGGAGTCTGCTCTACATGTCGACCGAGCTTATGCAGCAGGTGCCGGCCCGTTGGGGTGAGCTGCAGTCGTTGCAACTGGTTGTTTATGTGAGCCTCCATCAATTCGGTGAGAGTATTATGGAGACCGAGTTGCAGTATCCGTTCGGTCGAGGTGTACACGGGCAAGCCAAGCGCTGTCTTGTAGGATTTCCGAATTAGAATGTCAATTTTGGCCTGTTCTCGCGGTTTGAGGGCGAGGTATGGAGCTCCGTGTATGATCCGACTGGTTAGCATTGCTTGGAGAATGCGGCAGGTGTCGGCTTCTCTGAGACCGTGTCTTCTCGAACAGGTTCGTTGAATCAGGTGCGTTAGTTGTGACACAGTAGTTTGTAGTTTGGGGAGATATGCAGCTCCGGAGCCGTCGTGGTGGTAGTGAACCCCAGAATGCGCAGGGTCTTGGCAGTGGGGATCAGTTGGCTGCCGATGTATATTGGTTGATTAATTTGTTAACAGCGGAGCTGTTCTTACTGGCCGTAAGTTCTGGGTTCGTGCGCGCCGAAAACTTCGCGCGAGGAACGTTATCGCGTAGGCGTCGCGCAGCTGTCGCAATGCCCACTCTACGATGGGAAGACACGTGATAGCGGCCGCCGCAACATTCGAGAGGAGCGAGGAGCATACGCACAGTATCGTAGGAGAGCCCTCCGCGCGCAGCGTCTTCGCAGTTATCGGTGTGGCCCGGCCGCGGACAGCTCGCATGGCCGACGAAGAGGCCGCGATCCGAAAGGCAGGGCATGCTACTGAGACCATGTGGCCGTCAATGGACAGCTTCGCTAATCAAGTCTTGCGCATGAGTGCAAGCTTCCATAGATTTTTGTAGAAGGGATTGTGCAGATGACGTGCTGCTTCCCAGTGGACGCAGGCTGCTCAGGGAACGTAAGGGGTTCTGTATAAAGTAGCCGGGATAGTTCATTTGCCCTGGCGGAGTCGTAGAGCGATCGAGTCCTCGTGGCGAGCACCCTTGGGTGCGACCGCTCATCGTAACTTGGTCGGCCGGCGTTGGCTTCTTTCTTTGGGCTTTGCCATCCAATAGCCGCCGGTTGGGGGCCTAGCACCGCGTACTCCTTGTCAGCTGGGCGCGTATGCGAGTCGTCAGTGACTCGGTGCTCTCGGTAGTTGGCAAAATGATCATAAAAGGGCTGACGGTTCCTTGGCAGCGCTCGCTAGGGGCACGCAATTGCCCCATTTACCCATGGTTCGGGACGTGCATTTACCGCTTCACCTTCATCGGGAAGGGGTCACGTCACGAGCTGGCTAATCTGCGGCGAGCCGCGTGGGCTGGCAGTGTAGGATGAGGCTTCCGGAGCAGCGTGTGCCGTGACGACCATGACATATACAGGGCTGAGCGATCACGCACAGTGACAGCCGCTTCCGGATTAGCGAGGTGCCGCTGCTTCCGGCGAACGGACCTCACGCTGCGGGGCTCTCAAGGGGGCCTTACTGCGCCCTAGCCTCTTCTGTGCACTTTTGTGCAATGGTCTGAGCGGTCGTTATTCGCGAGTCGGACGATAACATAGGACGTGTCCATTTTTCAGCAGCGTAAGGGCTTCACCTGTCCTTGTAACCTTACTTATCCCTGGGACATCTTATTTAATGCCCTTCAACCTCAAACACACCTCTAGACTCGCTTCGCTAGATAAGGTTCTCGTGTTAAAGGTTGCCAGGTGAAGATTCGAATGGCGGCCTGTCCGGGTCCAGGGGGGGGGGCAAGGGGGTTGTGGGGCTGGCTAGTACGACTACCGGGAACACGTTTTTAGCGCGCAAGGGGGGCGACCGCAGAGAAGGATGGACGCTGGACTGCAGCGGTGCGGTCAGACGGGAACGGTTACCCGTTACGCCGCCATTATACTTTGGGAGGACATTGGATTTGATTTGTAGCTGTATAATTGCCTCTCTTATTGCCCGCACTGCTCGTCGGACGCATTTGAGGGAGTGCAGGCGCTGGAGGCTGCAGAGCGTGATGGCTACGGTCACCCATAGACCCCTATACGCATGCCCGGTCGCTTCCGTTCAGCATTCTCTGCGGCGCCGCCAGCGCGGAAAGGGGAGATGGACGAGGGAGAACTAGTTCGTGGTGGGTCATTGCTTTACTGGCCGACGCGCGCATGCCGTTGACGCTTTGTGCCTCCAAGATGTACGTACATACGTACGTACGTATGTATGTATGTTTGGTTGTATGTATGTATGTATTTACGTACGTATGTATGTGTATGTATGTATGTATGTATGTATGTACGTACGTACGAACGTCCGGTGTATGTACGTATATATGTATGTACGGTGAAGAACGCTCCTGACTGAGAAGCGCTCGAGCTGCGAGAGCAAGCCACTCGCACGAGAGTTTTTTGATGGTTAGTTCCGGGCAGCACTCGTTCATCGTCGTCGTCTTGGCTGCGGTGTCCCACATTAAAAGTTAATTCACATGCATGTTGCCTTCGACCTTCGGCTTGACAAGATCACGTGACAACATCGTGTCCGAGAAACGGGGCCTGTGGAGGTTCTTTGGGCGCGAAACGAGCGGGACGACTATATACGATGGCAAGGGCAGAGATATGCGGAGCGTGAATGAATGCGCGTGCGTATAACGGTATGACGTGGTCACCTATGCAGGCGCACTGCTCCACGAGCGCTCAGGCACCTCCACTGGGTGCACTACGCGACAGCGCAAGTCGGCGCGAGGCCTGCGGCCGGCCGTCGGAATGGTGCCGGCCTGGGGACACAGCCGCCGCCTCGCGTCGCTGTTTTAGTGCGGCTTCCCCTTTGTTCTGGGCGAGACATCTGTCATCCTGGAGCGATCCCGTACGCCGCGTGTGAAAAGCGTTTGCCGCCACGGCCACTTGCGCACGCCCGGCGTGTCTTTTCATCATCCGAGAAGCCCCTCACTCGCACTCGGTGCTTTGTTCTCTCTCTCACCTCTTCCCCCTCTCTCGCTAAAAGAGCGGCAGTCACGCGATCTACGCACGCGACAAACGGCGCTTGTTGTTTCTGCACAGCGCGCGGCAAGCGGGCGTACGTTCTGCCCCCGTTCAGGCTTGTGCGTGCATCCTTGCGCGTGCTTGCGGCACGCTTCGTGTACGGGCAGCTGTTATCGGAGTAGTTCGCATGGGCCTCTGGGCTGATGGCTGCCCTAGTGCGCCTGCACGCGGCATGGCGACGCTACGAACGCCCGCACCTAGAGCAAACAGAAGCGTACAAAGCAGCGCAGTTGCTGTTAGGCGTACCCTAGACAACTTCTGCGGATTGTTCCAGACAACTTGGGGTTTGAACGAGATTCGGAGTGGTACCAGTAAGGATGGCGATGATGATGATGCGGTAAACGTTTATTAGGGCCAAAATAATCGAGATAAAAAACAAAAGAAATTCTCGGGCCAGCACCGGTCGCTGCTCAGGCCCAGGCCGCTGCTTAAGCCGCCAGCTGGTACCCGCTCTTCCATGGGGAGGTAGAGGGTCCTCTTCTCCGTGTTTTGGCGGCCGCGGTTCGAAAGTGAGTGATTCATTGAGGAATGAAGGAAGGGTCAATCACCGTCCACGTATACAAGGTCGCCAATATGTGCACCGTGGGTTCCGGATTCATCCTGCTACGTTTGTATGTCAACCCTCTGCGTGGTGGTCAGCGATGATATATAGTGTAGCTGAAGTTGCCACTTCGCATTGGACACACACTCGAATAAACGTTCGCTCCGCAATGGCGCCGCGGGGTAACCGTGGCCTGTTTCCTTTTCGCGGGGAAAATGTCGGACGGGGATGGGGGCCGTGTTCCTCGTGTAATCCTTAGAGAAAGAAATCGGCGAACGGCCGTTTGGCACGCGTAATCATCGAGGCCGCGCCGAGGGAGCGTCGGCCCCGCGCGACCATCTGTGACGGTGAAGCAGCCGGCGGGCAGCGCCTGATGGATGAGGCCCACCGCCGCGCTGCTGGCCCCGGATTCCTCACCGGAGCCAGCGCTGCGATCCCCGCAGGATTCGACCTTGGCTTGGCTTGGCTCGGCTGCTACCTTGTCGGACTACCGAGGAGAGGGTACGGCCGCCGCTCCATCGTGTGGGGGTTGTACTTTGCTGAAAGAGCACGTCGGTCTATCGACGCCTGCTCGTTTTAAGTCGAAAGCCTTAAGGCCAACTGCGCTGTAATTTTTCTTTGCCCATATATTTGATCCAAATAAGTACTTTGTGCTCTTGAAATCCCCATGACGAAATCCTAAGCCCCGTAAGCACAGAACACACACTAGATAGTGCCGTTCAAAGCAGCTCCGAGCAGACGACGTTTGCACCTGGCGGAGGGTCGCCGAAACAAGTTCCGAGTGGCCTGTGACGGAGAAGTGGCCCGTGGAGCCCGCGCTTCTCCGGTGACTTGCGCAGCATTCGCTGGGGTTTTCTCTGCTACACCGTCGTGCTGTGCCGCCTTTGGCATCACATGTTTTTAAGTCTAACTGTATGCGTAGCAGTACCCGCATTTTTTAATGCGATGAAATAGATTACAAGCCCACAAACTATACGCGCGCTTGCGATGCTCCGGAAGTGAGGAAAACTTTTTTATGTGAAAAAAATGTTTGTACTCAAAAAATAGCGCGAAACGCCCACTTGCCTATCCATTTATCATTCCTATTGCATCTGTCACAGAAAAAAAAATTCTTATAAATCCTTGATCGCTTGCAATCCCGACCAAAGACACCCCTACCCCTTACACATCTCCAAAATTGGACGGCTTGTGTTGTTCTACGCGCGGGTATGCACATTTGTGCTAGTCTTTATTCCTTCGCTAAGTGAACTAAAACGAGCCTTGATTGTGGTATCAAATATATCCGCACAAAGATCGGCCGTCGTTTTCGGAAAGTGCAAAAGCTAACAGAACTGCTCCTCTGCTAAAGGACAAATTACATAATTCGCTCAGTCCAGAAATAAAGTACTTATACTTTTGTAGAGTGTTACATATAGTTTACCTGAGAGTAAAATGTTGGTCCCTAGCAGGGTTGAGACAGCTGCGCATATTGAGCAGTTTTGATACAAATCAGTTTTCCTGCGCCAAGCTGCTCCAGAAGCTTGAAAATTACAAAATTGCGCCATCAGTTTTCCTGCGCCAAGCTGCTCCAGAAGCTTGAAAATTACAAAATTGCGCCAAACTGCTCCAAAAGTCTGAAAAACAATTTTGACGTGCACGTCAGTTTGAGTGGGGGAAAATGCCGACTTGACAGCATAATTCTCGAGCACAGCCAAGGTGACGCTGTTTTTAGCGGTTTGATTGATTTATCAATCAGTCAGAAAAACGCGCATAAAGAAAAAAATGTCCCAGCGATGGTTTTTTTCCGACCTCACATTGGCGAGTTGTACATGTTATATTCTGCGTGTTTCGGAAGTTTTCTCATCGAAAACCTTTGCAAAGGGCCGTAGAAAAATACTTATGTCAGCTGAGGGGACAAACTATTTGTGCAAGCTGACGAAAAAAAAAAATAGCAGTGCACGGGCCATGGCTTAGCTCGGCTATATGCCAGGATATACGTAGCGTGAGCTAAGGTTCAGCTGGTTATTCTTAGCTTTCCTGGTTGTTAGGATTAGCTTGATCATCACGCTTACTGTTGCTTCAATGACACACAACACACGGTATGCGCAGTATGTGACACATGCATATTTATCAAGCGGCTCCGGCGCAGCGTCACCAATCGCCCCAGTGCTAAGCTGGTTCCACAGGCACACGCCGGTGTTGCTGCGACGCATGAGCCATCGGTTCCACACCCGGCCGCCCCTCGCATGATCATTAAGTGGACCGGGCCACGTGCCGCGCTTGCGCAGCACGGCTCTCCAGGAGCCACGCGAAACTGCTCAACCTCGGCCAGTGTTGCTCACGCTACAAAACGGCAATTTTCGCAGTGCCGTATTTCCGGGACGGCACCAGTGGGCGCCGCCATCTTGGTATTGAGAGTGGAAAACATGGCGTCGGCCGAAGCGGCCGCTCGTTGTTCAGGCACTCAGTTCGTTTTGCCGATATCTACTCTGGTTTAGATTAAGCGGGTGGCTGGGTTTCCATTTAGTCGGATGATCTGTTTCGGGAAGTTGCGCGGCTCGAAAGAGGGAATTCATCGAAAACACCGCGCTTCGCCGTAGTTCGTCCTTGTGTGAGGCGCGGTGCGTGCGTGAAGTAAACTTTTGGGACTCATTGCGGTGTTATAAAACGCTGAGTTATTGCTGCGTTTGGCAGCGAGCTCGCGAGCGGCGGGAATGTTGCGATTGACACGACATAATTTGCGGCACAGGCTACATCGCCGCGAAATGTTCAATCAGCGTCTTATATAGCGGGACTGGTTATTATTGGACGCTAGTAATGATAATTTATCTATCTGAAGTGAAATTTATTGTCAAAAGCGAGGTGGCTGTGCGGTCAGAGACAAATGAAAAGCGAACTGAGTAATATGGACCAGAACACGCGAAAATCGGAGAATTCGGTTCGTGGAGCTATAATGACGTTCTGTGACTGTATATACTACTCCGGTGTTGTTCTTGTTTATGTACATTTGAGTTATATGACTTAATGCATGCCCATCTGGTTCTTAATTGGGCCTCCATTAATCTGTAAATAAATAAATTTCGCTTTCGGGGAGTACTCTCTTTGCCTCCTCGTATTGGTGATGACGAACGATGTGGGTGCCGTGACGTTACGGACACGTGCGGACAGATGTTAGCTTGGCATGGGACATCTTCTGGTGTACAACAAAGGTGTACACAATGTGTACACAACATTGCAGCACAACATTAATGTTGTGTACACAACATAGCAGCACAACATTAATGTTGTGTACACAACATTACAGCACAGATAGGATGCCGTCAGTCACTTTGCGGCCACGGGTCTCGTTGCTTTCTGGTCAGCATAAGCGGGAAAAGGAAAGGAAATGACGGAAGGAAACGACGCGTCGTTTGCTTTTTCCTTTTTCTTCGAGTCGAATATTTCGACACCGCAGCGTGGTGTGTTTCAGTGTTTTGCGAAGAGGCTTGGGCGTTTGATGTGTGTGCTTGGGTCGCGCCGAGACGTACGAACGAGGCGCCTCGAACTGCCCCCTCCCCAACTGCTGCCGGTGGCGGGCGCGTCGTCGAATTGAGTTTGCTGCCGTTCCGAGAACTCGAGCCCGGGTGCACAAATAGAAAGGGGCCGCGGCTTATTACGCCAGGGGGCGCCACGGGGCCGTAAGGCGGCCAAGCGCGGTGAAGTGTCGAGTTTCTCGCCTTAATCTATGTCGCCGATGTCGCATTCGGCGCGCGCCTCCCGGTGGGAGGGTTGATCTCCAGTGGTGGACGCGGTCGGTTCGAAGGCACCGGTATCTGAGCAGCGGCGGCATTTGTCAGTTTTGTCCGTTTCAGTGTGACCGTTGCGAGCGGGCCCTGATTGGCTGAAGACAGACGTCCGACTGTGACGCGTTGCATCCATTGGTCAGAGGCCTCGCAAGAGCAACTACGCCACGATTGAAACGGACGCGGAGTGGACACTTTCGAAACGGGCACAACTCAGAATTCAACCCCACGACTGCTCCTGGAATCCGTAGACGGAGTCGACAGTGTTCCGGCGCTAACGTGCCCAGAAAAACATTTGCCGCTCACAGCCAGTTCGTGCGCGTTAGGGAATATGTGTTATTGGGGAATGGCTCGTGCAGCGATGGAGACGCCGTGGCGTACATTCCTGGTCAAATGTCTCCAGATCGTGCTGAAAGTTTGCAGGCCACAAATAATTGAAAATAGGAGCTTAGCATAAATGGTAATCGAGCGAAATTGTTTGTACCGCAAAGTTGCCAGAAGTTTTATTGTAATTACAGAAAAATATTCTGATTGCACTATTCTACTTTCATTATTTGTTGCTGAGAGAGGGAGAGATAGCTTTTATTTGGGCAGGAGGACTCCAGAGGCAAGTGGGGAAAATGGTCGTACGCCATCTGTAGAAGCTATTCGGGTGTTTGTGGCTTGGGAGATCTTGAAGTTCTATTGTGAGAAGGCGCGATAGGCCGTGTGTGGCTAACAGAGCAAATAAACTGCTCGCGCTAGACCTCTTTTTATACAGTAGTGTGCAATGAGAGAGAGCGTGCAGTTTTTCATTGCATGATGATCGATGTGGGAGGAGGAGGCATTTGGGGGGGGGGGGGGTGGGTTGAAGGGCCTGTTGCGCGTGAAGACAGTATGCGTACGCAGAGTCAAGTTTTAACACGAAAGTGTTTTATTCCGGGGTTCACGAAGATTTCGCTGACGTCATATCCGTCACAGAAGTGACGCCAGTACAATGCAGCAAGCGGCCTGTAAAGGGTGCACCACTGCACACAGGGTCTTCTTGCGGGGAAACAACCTTTAGTGCGTTATAATTAGGGTTGTTCGTTTTCGGGTTTTATATTTTAACACGAAAGCGTTTTATGCCGGGGCACACCAAGATTTCACTGACGTCATATCCGTCACGGAAATGACGCCAGTACACCTTTGCGGAAGCGGCCTGCCAGCAGGACGTCGCTCGCCAAGCACACCCACAAGACAGCCGCCGACCCGCAAATCATGTTCAGCTACAGATTTCGCTGCACATTTCGCTTTCGTGCTTTACCGATTCCCATCACAGAGCAATCAACTACAGTTTTTTACTTCCAGCCAGGCTTTCACTATATAAGGATATTCTACAGTAAGAAAGCTTCCACGGGGTTCCTCACGAAATGCCGAATTCCGGCGTAATCTAGTGACAGATAAATTACGTGGCTGTTTGTGTTCGTTGTCTGTCGTGAACAGAGGAGAAGCCGTGTCGCGGCGCCAGTGCATTGCAGTGAAGTGAAGCAGCAATGAATTCGGAACTAGTTTCTGCGGCCGAAGGCAGACTGAAACTAGGGCTCATAGCGTTTGACGCAGCGTGTTTGAGCACCACACGCAGCTATGAACGGCGAAGGTCAAAAATTACTTCTGGTGGTCTCAGTTCAGTCGTCATCTGTGGTATCTATCGTAAGGTTGGGGCTTCGTAAATGTCCAACAGTGGCATTTGATGCAATTCTGATTTTTATCAAGTTTTAGGGTACAATGCTTCTTTTGCGATGGGCTTCCAAGTGGATGATGATGGCTCTGTGTGCAAAAACAGAAACATCTGGCTGCCTTTTGTGATCAGATTCAATTGTCACCGCAGGGTGTCGATTCTATATATGGTTTCTAAAAGTCAAGGGACATATAGGGCGGTCTTATTGTATATTATGAAAAAATAAAAAGAAAAACTTGTTGACTTTAGCCACTGAGCCTCCACGGAATGCAATACCATGCCGAAGAAACGAAGAAAGTTGAATGGGGCTTTGTGACGTACGTCCGTGCATAGAAATTTTCATATTGAGCAAGGTGAATAGCACATCGTGCGATAAAATTTCTGCTTTCAGAAGCAATTACCTGAGCAGAAGAGCGGCACTCTTGCTATTCCTTGTATACTCTTTCTCTCCCTTGAAAGAACCAGTTGAACTTGCACTTTGAGGAAAAAAATTGCTTTGCAGCAACTGCTATGGAGGAATTGACGCTACAGGATCATGCGTGCCCTTTCTTGAAACTGATGTCTTGAGGTTTTTATCAGGCGCTTCCGCGTAATCGTTCTAAAATTGATCGATCCTGGCCGAAGACACGTTACGAGTTAAAAAGACGTCAAAATAGCGCGGCGCGTTGACGTACTGCTCGTAAAGAGTCTGTTGTTGCCGAGTGGGATTATACAAGCACTTAATTTACGTAACCAGGGACATTACGAAGGAAGTCGGTTTCACTTCGCGGTGTCACGTTACATCCAGTTTCGATGACGTCGTCGGCGTAATGCTGGGAAGCGAAGCAGCAGTCGCTAATTTCCCGTCAAAGGAATGTCTGCTGCGCGAAGGGACCGTGCGGGGAATCCCGACGGTAGAATTTGTGCAGGGGCGTCACCGGATAGCGGCTGCGCAGTCCGGAAGCTGCAGCCTCTTCGGCGCGTGGCCCTTTGTCGTCATTGCGAGCGCGCGGGCCCTGTGCGGCGAATGTTGCGGTAAAGCCTGCCTCCTCTCGCGCGGCGGCTGCTGGCGTCCCCGGGGGAAGGGGGTGAGGAGCCGCTTCTTCTCGCTGTTCTGGCTCCGGGCCCGTAATGAATGCCATTTGTCAAGCCAGCGCGGGCGCACCAATTGCGAGCGTCTTTTTTGGAACCCCGCGCGCTCCGAAGGCTGGCCTCGGTCGAAGGGGCGGATGTTTATAGCCAAATGAATGAGACCCGCCGCCGCTGGAGAGTCGTACCCCGCGCGTGGCGCAACCTGGAGGCAGAGGAAGGCAAAAGAAGGGCTTGCGGAGACGATGACGACCACGGCCGCGTCTGCGAAGAAAAGCGGCGGCTGTATACGCTGGGTGGTTTCAAAGAAAAACGGGGGAGGAGGGCGACTGAAGAGCAGGGAGAAAGAAGCATTTGCGCCTGCAGCCAGTCAAAAAACGTGGGAAACGCTGTGGGTTTCATGCGTGTTTTTTTTTTTCTTCTTTGGATGAAAGAAGGCCTGGGACACGACAGGTAGCGAAGCGGCCGAGAGGAGCAGGGTTGGGAGATTTGTCAATAATGAATGGGAAAAACACCTGCCAATGGGATGGCTGATTCTTCTTTTTTCTTAAAGGGACCCTGCAACACTCTTTGAGCAGTGCAAGTAAACCTGCGCGACGTTTAGCTTACACTGCCAGGAATACCTGAGCCAAATATTACACGTGCTTGTGAAGCGGTGAGCTCGCCAATCGGTGTGAAAGACGCGGAAAAACCAACCGCTCTCTCTTCAGTAGTCCTCATTATGCAACCCCTGGCATGGCCTGAGGGACGTCACATAGGCCATGGCTGCCCGATCGGCTGTCACTGGTCAACTTCGCGGCTAGATTCTCCCATTTCCGTCGTCGTCATCGCTGTGTACGAACCTCTTCTATGCCTGAACCTGTAGGCAATGTTTATTACTTCAAAAACGCCCTACCAGCCCGAGCGCACACTTGCGAGCAGGCACCCATGCCTGCTTTTTTGTGGCACCAGACCGGAAATAGGCCCCTCCGCGTTGCGGAGAAAAGGAGAAAACTACCCGCCATGTGATATATCGAAGGCCGCCGAAGAGAACGCCGGGAGCCGCCCCCCTCTCCGGGAGAGAGCGCGCAGCTTTCGTCGCGTTGTCCGCGGTCGAGTTGAGAGGGAACGATTATGCGCGATTTCTCATCGCGCGTAGTTTCGTTAATTGTGAACGGATTTTCATAATTCTTGCGGGATGAGATTTCTGGGACAATAGACTTTATCCCAAAATGCATCACTAGCAGTCGATGGCAAGTGTTGCAGGGTCCCTTTAATTATTTGCGCGCCTTATTAGCTGTGTGCGGCAAAAATTGATTGTTTAAGATTGTTCTGAGCAGTGCCACGCACACTTCGCCGACTTCCTCTACTGAGGGCTCACGTGGACAATCTTCTTCGCGTTCCTTCTGCAAATGCACGTTTTGTGCGCCATTTCCCCAGCGCGGAGGCTTTTGTTTCGTTGGTCGAGCAGACTGGGTGTCCCCGTAGACCTCAAGGGAGGCGGCTTCTCTTCGGTTTTTAATCTCCCGAAATAGCGGCCGTTGCGGGGTAGATGGGTCAGAGGCGGACAGCAGCTCTCCGCTGCCTACGCCAGGAACAACGAACTCCGGGGCGCGTGAGCCACGCAGGCCAGTAACCCCGCGGTGGCGGCGGCGGCTGCCAGGCCTGGAGCAACAAAGGGCTTTCTTCTCACACCCAGTCCCCCCTCTCGCCATTCTTCTCTGCGGCGGCGGCGTCAATTCAAGAGGAGGAGGCGCGGAAGGGGTGACGCGTGTTGACCGAGGGGCCGGCCCGAGTCGTCGCGTTACAGGCGAGCCCGAGAACCGGTTACTTTGCATCCAACCGAGCCCCTTCTTGGAGCGCGTCGGTAAACAGAGCGAGTGACAGCTCCTGAGATCCGCCTCTAATCGATGCCCTTATGGATCGCATCCGGTTGCGCGTTCCCAGACGCCGCCTCTACGTCCCCTGTTCCTGCCGGGGCATCAGCGCAAACTGAATGACGGCGAGGGGCACGCAGCTGTCACGCGGCATACATTGTATCAGAAGCGTGATGAGCGTGCGGTCCGCGCACCCTGTTCCTGCTTTGCACGTGATTCGCGCTCGGGACACGTGCCGGACGCGGCGGCGCTTCGCACCAAAGTAGCTCTAATAAAGATGGTATGGCCCTCTGGCGGCGTGACAAGCAACGAACCGGTGGAATACATTGTTGGCCGGCCACGGAAGGGACGGAGGAGCGCACGACTCCTGTACTTCCCATTTCTTGCGCTTGGTGATGTGCAGCTCAGAGAGGCGCCCTGCGGGGCTGTTGCCTGTACGCCGTCGTGGTCGCTTCGTTGATTTCGCTCACTGGCGTGAGTTTGTAAGCAGCGTCCCGTTCGTTAAGGCAAGTCGAGGTACTGGTATGCCGAAGAACACTCAAGTGAGCTGTAAACACGTGTTTTGCCGAATCTTGCCAGGCTAAAATTAAGCACGAGTTTTTGACGAGTACAGTGCGAACGACTTGCTCACGCAGCCGCCTGCTTGCGCTATTTATTTTAGTGGAAAAGCATTATTAGCCTGCACCTGCCGATTTCGTGGCTGTGGAAAATTGCGCGCTCGGGGGAACCTCCCGTATTTTCCTCTTTATAACTCACTTGCGCAAAAGTTGATGTGTAGCAGTGGGAGGGGGCGACGCGAGTATGCGACGACCTGACGTTAGGCCTAACGTCACCAGCCGGTACCCACATTTCGCCGTGATGTGAGTACGCCGTTGGTTGGCACGTCGTAACGCCCAAATGAAGGGTACCTTACTTAAGGCCTATGAACACAGGCCTAACGTCACGCTTTGAGGTCCAACGTCACCAAATAGTACTCATTTTAAAAAGTACTGAATGTACGTCAAACTGCCGGTTTCCTTTTGTTTGTCGTTGCCGTTTCCCCTGTCAGTAGTGCTTAACCAACTCGCCCATGCTTTAACGTTAATCGGAACGTTAGGGCTAAGCTCAGGGTGGCGCGCGCAGCCGAACCGTCGGCCAGTTTTTAGATGCAGAGCATCTGATTCACTCGCCTTGTCCCTCCGGCGTCGTCGTCGTCGGCGTTGTCCACCCCTCCCCCATTCTCCTCGCCGCGCCAGCTGCGCTCTCCGCCACTCACCCCCTCTCCTCTCCGATAGCGAACACTCTCTCGCGAGGGGCATTGGATTGGATTGGATTGGATTTGGATTAAAGTGGATTGTGTTGCGTCATAGCCGCGGCAGACGCGCTGGGGCCGGCGCATGTGCAGTACTCTCTCTTCCGCGGTTTCCTCTCCTTCGGGCGCGCTGCGCATATAACCGGTGTGCCGTTCTCCGGCGAAGCAACATCCACGCTTGGCTCAAACACCTAGAGTCCACGCCGCTTTACAAGTACGCCAACGTCGTCATCGACTGGGACCGGCTTACGCAGTCCCCCTCAAACGTTATGCGCGCTATAAAACGCGGTCGCTTCGCCGCTCCGCCTATGCGTCGCATCTACACAGGGGTTCCCGCGAGGGGAGGTGGGAGTTTTTTAGCTCTGGTGTGAGCTCAGCCGCATACAATGATACCAGTGACATGCACGCGGCGAGGCGAGGTTTGAACGATCGCTTCCAGGCCACGACCGTGTTTCAAGATACCCCCCCCCCCCTCCCCTAAGATGTCAGTCTGGAAGCCAGGGCGCCTGCAGTTGGTGGTTTGAAGTAGCTGACTTTATTACTATAGCCAAAGTCATAAAGTCGTATAATGTTTAACAGATGTTTAAATCTCACAAAAAGCCCGCACTAGGGACATTATCGTTCCACAGTGCCACATAGCGGAGTCGTACGATGATCTGGCCGAGCCATCGGAGGTTGCACCGAAACTCCGCGGCTTGGCTCGCATCCCCTTGTTTTACGAGCCTCAGACATGTAGCACTTCTCATACTTCCACTTGCGTTTTTGTTGACTTGAGGAGGTTCATTGTTGTGTAGCGTTTGTTGCATTATTTTTGCCATTCCTGCAAGCTACGCTGTAATGTATGGCCATTGCGAAATGCTTTTCTTCGGGTTTCCTGCGTTGTTAACATTTATCGTCTGGGATGTCCATAGACCATGGATACTGCGTGCGAGGGCGGCATATTTGTGTTCTTCGAAAACTAACTCTCGGCCCACCCGTATTTTGTCTTTAGCGTCTCCTGGTTGGATGAATGGTTGGCGTGCCCGAATGCTGCCTCCTGTTGGTCGACATTCATTTCTGTTCGTCGTAAAGGTCTCGCTACCGTGTGTGGCAGCGGTAAATACGGTCATTTGTCGAGTTTATGTTCTCTGCTCTCCACTATATAGGTCCCAGCGCCACGGTGATCGATTCCGCTTCCCATATTTGCATACATGTTTATTTTACACGGCCCGGTGAACGCGTTAACAAAGCAACACATTCGAAACAAGTTAGTTTACGTGAACAACGTCGAGTCTACGGAACTGAAGTATGTTAGAATCCGTCTTTACGCTCGATTGATCCAGCCATTGTTGGCATGGTAAAGTTACGTAGGGCGGTACACTAAAAGCGGTCAACAGCTTAGCTTCGAATGGAACGCATTGTGTTCATAGTGCGGCGACTGTTTTATTTTATCGGACAACAAAAAGCCTTTTGCGACAACGTTACGCGCTCCTTTCAGCAGTAGTAAACTTCTCTTTCCGCTGTGCGTTTCGAGAACTTTTGCGGGGAAGTTTGAATAGAGGACAGCTATGAGGCGTCATCAGTCAAATGACAGCGTTAAGTTCTGTTTTTTTTTCTCTCTCTCTCTCTCTGCGGGGTTAGTCGGCCACCCCGTGGTGGTGGCAGAGCCGGTGAGCTTCAAATTGTGGTTATCCAATGGGTACGGCAGTTAATACAAGGTAAAATAACATCCTCTAATGCGCCAAAATGAGTGCAGTACGTGCGCGCAAAGCGTTGCTCGCGACCCTGGGATCACAGAAATCGAGACCGAAACTATTGGCGGTGAGCGCAAACACAGGCGGCGCTGCGAAGCGCGCCTCCGTGACGTCGGCTTAGGGATTCTCGCATTTGTCGTCTGCTTCACTCAGGCTCGCTCTCCCTGCTGTTTCTTTGCGCTCAGTCAACGTCTGATGCTTGTCCGCACCAGAATTGGCGTGCGGGTAACTTTTTATCATAGTAATAGGCTTAAAATCACATACACTAGCTCCTGGTGTCAGTTAAAGTATAGTTTTGGATACCGCTACGGAAGAAACATTGCCGGCGTCGCCCCATTCCTTGCGAAGCCGGTCCTGTCTCCGGACAGGACCGAGATCGGCGAAGATCGGCGATCGGCGAAGGACGAGATCGGCGAAGAGTCGGAGCTAGGCGTTAGCTTCTCAATTAAGCAATCTTTCGAACAAAAGGAACAGTCAGCTGCTAATAACCGACAACAGCGAAAATGGAAGCCCAAAACAAATTCTAGGCCTTCAAGGCTGTTGGCTTTAGCAGAAGGCATTACGATTCCGGGTGATCATTCCTCGTAACAATATGTAAGGTAAAACAGTTTTTGCAACCATGCCGGATGCTCGAACGTGTTGTGTCACATCACTTTACGTTGTCAAAGCATGAAAGTTTGCCGACATGCACGATGGGCTGCAAAAACTGTAGGTTGAGTTCCAAATAACCCACTGTGTATACAGGCGCGTGCTGATTTTATAGAAGGCATCTAACCAGTATGTACGTTTATTGAGCAAAACGAGTCACGTCTACGTTAAATATACAGTAACACTATGTTTGTTCAGACCTGGAGGGATATTTCGGTACATTTTCCACAACCATATCTTCCTGATATTCGGATATGCGTTATAGGAAAACTGCACTCAAGAGGAGGAGGAGTAGGAGGAGGAGGAAAACACTTTATTTAACAATTAAATCGAGCTGGTTAGTGGGCTCGGTCCTCAGTCCAGGACAAGAGAGTAAAAATAATTTCCTTCAATTCATAGAACGCCATCCCGAGTAGAATAGGATTTGTTCTTTGCGCCTGGAAGGGTTGGAAAACAATAAAGAGCTACTTGGAATTATTATTCCTCGTTTTCTATTCTTGTAATATATGCAGGTATACTATTTATTCCGTTAGTTAGCGAGTATATCATGCCTTCAACACCGTAATCATGTCACCATTGTTCGGGTTGTGAGTCAGTTCGTTATGATAACGATATGATTACGATAGAAATGCGGAGCACAAAAGCCGCTTTCGAGTACTGTGAACAACGTTGTTTTGGGCGCGATCGCGGTGGCGTAGCACAAACCTTCTCATTGTATTTGCATGTGAATAAACAAAGCACGCTGCGGATATGCACCTTCTTGCACGCAGCCGTAATGAAGGCCAATTTGTGAAGAAGGGAATGTATGCCATACAACATGAAGGAAATATCCACACGATCTTTGTGAGCCTCCCAAACATCCCGAAACCTCCTAATAAGACATTTGTGACGGCGCAGAAAAATTATTGCGTTGGGCAGAAAAAAAAGCAAGAAACATTAATCTGATACAAGACAACAACAACGAAAGAAATAGAATAAACCCGCTTTATTTCCTGCTGTGCGATGCGCGTGTAGGGGCCGCTGCTTGGTACGTAGCATTAGACTGTTGAGTCTTCGTAAGAGCATCTAAAAAATACTGCAGGGAAGCCTACGCATTTTGAATACTTATCGAGGAGCTCTGATCGCTGATCCTCGCGAATAAGCTAGAAAGGACGAGTTACACACGATCTTCTGGCCGATGCTCTGAAGAAAGTTGTTCTCTATCTCCTCGTGTGTTGCAAACTTGGGGGGATACAGCTTGATATTATTCAGATGCGTCTGAAGCTTGCAAAATAACTGAGTTACTAGAAATACTCTTTTCAATGCACTACAGCAACAAAGCGGGCGATTTCTAGCACAGGCACTGCTGCCCCTCACAAGCGGAGTGTAGCAGACGACAGCGGCGCGAGTCCCTAAGCCGACGTCATAGCCAGGGGGCGCCACTCAAACATCTCACCGCCAATACGCCTCGAGATTCGTGATCGCTGCGCCGCCTGCCGCCGCTTCTCCGCGGTGTTTGCGGGATTAGCGCTGCGTGGCTGATAGGTGGTCATGCAGTGTTTTGGTTCTCTTTCGCTTCTCTTTGCCTTTCCGCGCACTAAACAACTTGTTATGGTGACGTCTGTAAGCTAACTGCACGTTTAGGGTGCTTAAAAAAAACAGCTGCGTCTTGGTAGAGCGCTCGAACGCCAACAAGAGCTACCCGGGGAGGCGGTTCTGCGCGCTTCTTGGCCGCTCTTGCGGTCGTCGGCGACGGCAGCAGCATATCACCGCTGTCACCTTCGAACACGCCAGCACAAGTGAATTCTATTTATTGTCACCTCGTTTAGACCTGACATTGGCACTGTAAGAGGTTGGTTCGTTTTTCAGCGCAGAAAACAAATGCGGCTTTGCTTCAGGGATGTGATAACCCTGAAATATGGTTCAGGGATGTGATAACCCAATAGCTAACAAAAACTTGTGCCTTTTATTGGAATATAAGCCACGCGAAAATGTTAAGTACACTCAAAGGCTGTGCATTGTCAGATATGTGGCCCACTCATGCCTATAGTAAGAACCAAGGGATATGTTAATGAAACGACGGGAAATGAATAATCTGCAAGTAGAATAAATCGAATAGTCGTACGGGAAATGAAAAAACCGAGAGCAGCTTCTGAAATGCTAGACGTTTGTTTGAGGAAGGTAGTATTCACCAGACCAACTAGATGCGAAATGCACTGATATTTCGCTAGACATGGGGGGGGAGGAGGAGGATGCTCAACTATCGTTGTTTACAAATGCGTAGCGAAATCAACGAATGAACGTTTTAGGGAACGAATGAACGAATGAACGTGCGCCCAAATCTCGTACACGGCCTCAACGAGGAAGAGTGTCATATCTGATAAGGGCCTCTGATTTCGGTTTATGCTAGATTCTGCAGTCTCCCTGTGTCATACGACGATGTTTCGAAGAAGAGTTTGGTCGCGGACGCGGATTACTCTATAAGCCCATCTTCGCGCTTCTCGTGGAGGGATAAATGTAACAGATGAATCTTTGCGAGCGCTCACCTCGGGACAAGACGACCCAGCATTAAATTTGGTCGTCGTGTTGCTGACTCCGGAGTGTAATTTTGCATTATCCATCGTACTTCTTTGGTACAATGTTTGCGAAAGTTATGCCGCATTGGCTTGTTCAGGGTACTGATCAATATCTCATATGTGATATTGGCAGGCGTAACTTGCGTTCTGTCAGGTATGAGTGCTCCGCTGGATTTTGTAAGTGCACAAAGTCGATTTACATCATAGTGTGTATGGCGCAACATGACCATCGGAGGAAACACTGCTTACGGAGACACTGCCACTAAATTTCAGGGCAGCAGAATTGCAATCAGCTGCATGCAAATGCTCGCTTCGGGACGCCGGCCTGTGACACACGCCCGGCGCTCATATATATCTTTCTAAGATCGCGTCATAAACGTTTATAATCTCGTGAATACACCAGGCTTGCAAACAGAGTGCCTGCTCCACGTTATTCGGTATTTTGAACGCGGACAAACGGTAAATCGCTGTCTTGAACGAGCCCCAAAAGCAACGGCGACAGGGGGGAGCGGGCCGGGGACTCCCGCGCCTGCTTTCGAAACGGGCCGCTAGGGGGATTTCAGTGGCGCCCCTACAGGCCGCGCTCGAGGCGTATAGCGTTGATCGCATTGCGTAGAATTCCCCCGTCTGCTTATTATATGTCTACAAACTCACCGCATGCATAACATCCAACAACTTGTCAAATCGCAAATTTCTTGCTTCCGTGCCTTGTTTTCTTTGTTTACTTTCATAACTACACAGTTCTGGACGTGCTGGCTACCGCTGCTCTGGCAAGCGAAAGAATTTTATACCATTGCGGAGCGTATGTCTAGTCGACTCCGCTCTACCCCCTGGAAAGAAAGTTTCACCTTAAAAAGCTGCAAAAAAAAAAAAAATCGAAACTCTCCTAATTTTCTTCCCTCCTACCTGCATAGCCGAAGTGACCGCTCACGAAAAAAAGAAAAAAGAAATCTCGTCTAAGCTTTACGGATTGATAGATGCATGGGCGCGTGGCGTTACACATGCGGCGGATTTGAAATACAATGAACGTGCGCAAGCTTTACGGTCTTCAGTGAACGACGGTAATCCCTTTGTGTCGAGGGGAGAGGAGCACTCTTATCCGAAGCTTCGCGAAAGTGTCCATTCCTGAGTGGACTGTCCTGCACTGTGGCTTAAAAAATGCGCATGGTCAACGCCCTTCGAACCCTATACTGCACGGAAGCTTTAGACGTTGTCCCCGTGTAATTTAGAGTCGTTCGCTACACGGAGACAGCTTTGCATTCGAGCAGAGCGTTGTGCGCATAGTAGATTGCATCCGCATCCCCAAGTGCCTATATCGCCGCAAAGAGAGCAGAACGTTTTATTCCTGGCCAGGCTTAGTTGGGACGGTTGATCCGCGGAAGCGCAGCTCTGTGGACCCGAGCCCTGTCGAGGGAGGAGCGGCTGTGGAGGCTGCGCGCGGCCTTTCGCTGTATTCGCGCTAGACTTTAACGCGTGACTTGATTAACGAAGCAGGCCCGGTCGACGAAGAGGGGAAAGTGTTGTACACTGTCGAGGTATCTTCAACTTCGCTTTCTTCTTGCGGAGGCTCTGATATAGGGGCTGGCCCAAATTTTCGCCCGCACGCAGTAAAGGCCAGCTCCCAAGAGGGCATGCAGCCGCTGTTAAGCCGCGCCATGCAACAAGTAGGCGTATTCACATTCATGAATTCACGCATAAACATAAACACACAGACGCGCCTATACACCATGCCACGCTCACGCGGTCCGCTAATTTATTCAGAGCCGTTAATTAGAACGGCAGTACCATTCACCGGTTCGCGAGCGGCCGGCCGGCCGGCAGGCTGCCGAGCGGACTCGCGGGTTCAGACCAGCACGCCGCGGCAGTTCAACCGGCAAAACAAGCAAGTTTCCGGCGGAGGATTCTGCGCCCACTTTCTATATGGCAGCCGTAGGCTGTGTATGTGGTTGCCTATTAGAGCGCAGTCTCTACTGGGCGACGCGTGCAGTTATCTCACGAGGAAGGCGTTTCCACGGGCGCTGCGATACGTGCCAGCCGGGCTGGGGAGTATTCACTTAGCGTGCTTCGAGCGGTATTGATTGAAAACCTCAATCTCTGGAATACATAGCCGGGAACGCATTACCGATCCGTCTCCTACGCGTTGCAAGCAGCGGCGCAACGCGTAAGAGATGGATCGAGGCCACTCGAAAGCGTGAAGGCGGATCGGGAAGCAAAGCGTCCCGAGCGGCAAGATTCCGAGGTAGCCTTTGGACATCGCGAGGCGGAAGCAGGTCGTCCGAGCCGTTCAGTGCGTTCTCAGCCGAAAAGAAGTGTTCGGGTTACGTTCATTGCGAAACGCTAATAGTATAAACGCCGATTGAAGCGTGACTGAGTGCGCTGCTAGCTCGTCGGGTGTCAGTATTGGTAGGCTTAGGTTTGGGCTGTCTCTTCCATCTGAAGGATTCAGTGCTGCTTTGTTCGTCTGATGTCATCGGCCATCAAATGCGGCGGCTTGCGCGCGCCGGGACGGGACGGCGCATGTTGGAGCATTCCGACGGAGGCGGAGGAGAAACGGGGGCGATGCGGCCGAATTTTTGCGCACTTTTTAAAAGGAGTGTTGCCGTCAGCAGCAGCAGGCCTAGGAAGAACAAGCAGAAGCGCTCGCGGAACGCGGCGGCGTGCCGATCGATACCACGCGCGGCCAAAAAATTACGCGCTGCTGATTTCATCCTCGTTGGGGCGCCTCCTCGCTTCTTTCACGGCCGCCGGTGGCATGTGCACGGAGTGCGTCGCTTCGATTCACCGCTTTTGCCGGATGCTCGTTGGGCGTGTACAGTATACCAGGTTTTTTAAAAATGCCAGCCTCACTCCCCCTTCCCTTCTCCTGCATCTCACCGCCCCCTTCCACACGGCGGCCTAATTGTCCTTACGCAACGTGACATTCCATACCCTCTTTCCCCGCGCACGTTTTGTGGGAGGAAATGGATGCGGCGGTGCGGAAGGTCGCGGCGGGTGAGGGCATGGAGGAACGGTCTCTCCTTCTCGCGCACCCTTCTCTCTCTTGCGCGGCGTCTTCCTTTGGCGGCACCCATTCAGCGCGGGAAATGCACGGTGTCCTGGAGCGATATACCGACCCATACGTGCTTGGCGAAGTATCGAAGCGTCCTTTCTTTTCGTCGTTCAATACCATTGGTTCAATACGACGTGTGTCCGGCTCCAAACGAACTGAATGCGCCCGCGAAAGCGCGTCATGGTGCGTCGCCGCCATCTCCACTTACGGAACGGGGAATGGAGTGGGTTCACCAATTCTATAAGAGGCTGGTCGTTGCGCCACCTTCATTAGCAAGAAAGGGAACCCCTTGCAAAACTGACGCAAGACACGGTTGCCCGTCTCTCTCTTGAGTGATATCCCTCTATACTCGGATACAACTCAAGAAAAGTGCGGCTTTTCCTCATCAAAGGACCCCCTTCCAGCCAATGGTGTCGCCGTATCAACGTGACGTCGCGGTAGACCGCCTCCACGCCGCGCTCACGGAAGAAATCACAAAACATGTTCTTCCGCGCTTCCGGACTTCTACCAAAATGGCCGCCTCCGCTGTTCGCGTCAAACCGTCGGCGTCGTCGGGCTCTCCGAGGACGATTTTTAGTGCCGTTCAGTCGTATTCATTGTTTGCGTGTTGTGTGCAGTGTTCTTAACATGCTCGGTAATGACAATCGCTACGGTGTTTTTTCTTCTGCTTTGTGAGCGCTCGCGTTGCCGGTAAGCAGCCGCCGCTGCAGTTACTGCAGTACGCTGTATGATACGAAGCTGTCGTCGTCATCCTGTGCGGGCGTTTGGCCTTGAGCGTGAAGTACCGTTCTACCGTTTAGTACCTCCTGTGTCTGTGCTACCCACGTTATCGCACCAGTGTCTGCGACAGGGGCGATAACTCCTTGTTTATTTCTCGTAGATTACGCCAGCAAGTTATTAACGCCATGGACAGTACGCACGGGGCGAAACGCAAGCCACGCGACGGCGCGCGCTGCATTTCGTTAAAGCATATATGTCGAGCCGTGTGTCCCAAGTCCATGTCGGGCGCAAGCGTATTCGCCCAAATTGTGATCAAGTTGCCAAATACAAGAAGCAGAATTTTCGCACTTTTTGACCGTGAATGCGTACGAGCTGTAGCTTAGCTACGTGATGGGATTTAATATGCCACCTTTTCTATTTTTTTTCTCGGTTACGCTGAGATACCATTGTTAAATGTGTTAATTGCCACAAGTATGTTTTTGTCGCCTGTTTTTTGTTGGAGTGCCTTAAGTTGTTGTTTCGGACAAAAACCTTTGTGAATTAAATACGAATAGGCATCTGCTTTGAGTTTGCATTGTCTATGATAATTAAGATTCCACAGGAGTGTTACCACTGTAAGTTCAATTTCATTGTCCCGTTTATGCTTTGTGAATGAGCTGTGGTTCGCGATAGTGACATTGCATTAGCTAGATTTCACCGGTATGACCAGCTGCAACAATGCATGTGAAGACATGAAACGCAGCACTGAAATCAAATAAACCACCTTTCAGCTTTTTCTACACATGCGCATGCATATTGTTCACCAAATCAAATTCTTGCATGAGATGTGCATTATTGAAGCTATATAGACACTGCCCGCCTTGTGTTTGTCTCTTAAGAAGCTGCTGCTGCAATGGTCATCTGCATGCACGTGCTCTAAATTCAAAATAGAGCATTCAGGGTGGAAAACAGCTCAGCATTTCATCCATTATCACTGTTGCGTCACAAGTGGCCGCTGGAGCGAGAAGCTCGCTGCTCCAAGTCAAATAGCAAGCTGCTGCTTGCCACAGCACTGTTCGCAACTCAACTCGTGCAATGTCTACACATATATTAGGAGTGTAAATCACAATGACAGAACATGAATTGATGCCCACTTCATAACACAGGCAATGAAGTCTGTTTGAAGGGTTACGTAGTGATCTGCACTGATTGATGACATGTCGGTTGAGTTGATGCATGGAACCACACATATGGTACACATCGCTGCACTGAAACTGGTCAATGCATATCATACTTTTCTTGCTACGCAAAGGCAAAATCGGATCATATGTTCAGGAGGAAATTTATAATCTCGCCAAATATGCACTACATGAAATGATTCCCATACATGGGAGGATCGATTGAAACCAACCTTGTTTCCCCTTCCCAAAGCTTTGGGGATTGTTTTTAACATTGTGATTCTGCATTTTATCCAGTGGAGTAGGCAACAGATAAAACCTATTTATCCTAAGTCCTGCGTAAGACAGCAGATAGCTAAATAGAATCAAATTAGAAATAAAACACCGAAGCAACGTTTCTTGTCCTCACTGCTGTATCCTGTCAGATTTGGCTCAGACAGCTAAACAGACGCACTGCTGAATTATGCATAGCAAATGAAACGAGCAATAAGACACTTAAACAGATTTATTTGTTCTCAATGTTCTACAAGAAGACAACTTGGCTCAGCCAGCCACACGGACACACAATGTTCAGTTACATGCTTTCACGTAGGCATTTAATTTGCAACTTTGTTTCTGCATCCAATACACGCATAAGTGTCCAAACAATGTAAAAAACGTGGGGTGAAAACTCGAGCTAGCGTCTTTTCCTGTAGGAGAAACTTGCCTTTATAGCCATTTATATAGTGTCGCACAAGGAGCCGTAGAGCCACACACTGCAGATGATTCTGCTTGAAGTGAATTTGCGAACTCGCTTGACTCTGCTTGCACACACCTCATGCTACACATGCGAATAGCCATCCTCCCTGTGCAGCGAAAACTATCGCATAGTGCAAGCGTGGCCCTGCTTCCAGATAATAGTTTGGAACAGTGTGGGTTTCCTCTAGCTCGAGATGTACAATTTTCTTTTATGGATACGTCTGCCACGCAGTGTCTTGTCAGGACTGCATTCATTCGGCCTAATTCCTGCACCACACTTGCAACAAATGCAATCAGAAACCAAGCACTGCAACAGCCTTTTCTGATTCTCATAGCTACATATCAAGGCAACCAGTCCTGAGCCAGCACCACACAATACACCGCTCGGTTCACTACAGCAAATGATATCATGCAGCGATTGTTGAAATAACTTGTCACCCTCACTGTCATACTGGAAAATCCCTGTCGACTCTACAACACAGCATACAACATTCAGTAATGGCAAATGAAATAAAACCCAAACACTGCAATTCCATCTTTTTGATTCTCATAGCTACATATCAAAGCAATCAACCATGAACAAGTTACGCAGCACACACAGGCAGCTCAGTTAACTCCAGAAATAAGTCTTAATAACGCACACAAACAGCATGTCTGGTCTTCTCTGCTGTCTGATGGAGTTTCTTGCTCCTGCAGCTATGGAAACACACCTACTTAAGCTAAATTGCGCACTCCACACTAACTGAAAGGGGCAAAGGCGGCACTGGCGAATAGCTGGCCGCCTTACACATCTTCAAAGGACTCGATACCAGATAGGTCACTGTCGGAGTCCATGTCATCTTCATCCAGATGGATTATAATAGGTTGAACATGCGCACTTGCTCCACCGTCTCCCCTGAACTTTGTTTCAATGCTGATCACATGCTGAACTGCGTTTGCCCAGTGTTGAGCTGTTACCTTGGCAGCTTCTTCCCTCGGGAGCACCTCTACATCTGCCAGCTTAAATGTGGCATTTCTGACTGCGACACCTCGTTTCATCTGCGCCCATATGAGCTCAATGGGATTGAGCTCACAATGGTAGGGTGGGAGCCTAAGCACAATACATCCTGCCCTTTCAGCTGCACCGTCAACACGATATTTGATGTACCGTGTCTTTACAGAGGTCACAAGGCTGAGGAGCTCCTTTTTAAGCATTTTTTCATCCCAAGCAAGTCCTTTGGACGTCAGCCAGTCCTGAACGACCTGTTTGCGCGAAGACGTCGTAGGCACTGCTTCTTCCAGCCGCGAGTGGTACGAGGCATTGTCCATGACAATTACACTACCTTGTGGCAGTTGCGGCAAAACGGCGCCAAACCACCTTTCAAAGCGGGTGCCGTCCATCTCCTCGTGGTAGTCGCCGGTCTTTGTACCCCGAAAGATATCCAGGCAACCACTGACGAAGCCGTCCTCGCTGCCGATGTGCGTTACAATCAGGCGCTGTCCTTTCCCTGACGGCTGCTTCAAACCTGTCGTCAGACCACGCATGAAGGCGTCGTGGTGGGAAGCAACCGTCGTGTCCGTCCAAACAGTCGATAGCGTGTGTCCCGCATTCACCCAGGTTTCATCAAGGTAGAAGATTTTTCGACCTTCCATCATGTACCTGGCGACGTCGTAGAGGTACTTCTGCTGCCACGCGACAATGTCGTCCCGCTCGATCAGCAGCGAGTTCCGGCCCCTCTTCTCATACCTGAACCCGATGTCATTCAGCAGGCGGCGCACAGTCCATGGCTTGAGAGGAGTAACATCGCCGCTAGCGTTGAAATCCGCAGCAATTGCCTTCACTGTCGGAATCTCATTGCTGCGAAAAAAACGATGCACGGACGACCGCAATGCGCACTTCGTGAAGTCGTCGTACACTTCTGTGCGTCGTCTCTTTCCGGCGCTTCGCGGGCGCTTTCGGGAGGGCGTCGCAACATTTCCGTCGTTATTTTTCATCTCCTTCTTCACGTCCATCACCAAGCTCACGCTGACTCCAAGAAGATCGCTCACGGTCGCGGCCGTTTCTTCAACGCTGCGCTCTGGGTGAAGATGCCGCAAACGAACGTACGCGTTCCGGATCATCTCCCGTCCGCAGCTGCAGATGACACGGCCCGCTTTTGTTTTTCTTGTACCATCGGCGTGGCGTAGATGGCAACGCACCACAATTCTCAGTCGAGAACGATGAAGCACATTCAGATGCGACTTCTTCGGGATCCATGGCGGGAAATGGGGCCGGCAATGCATAAAACCAGAACATGCCAGAAGCAAGCGGCTGAGGGAAAACCCGGAAGAGCAGAAATTCACCATCAGGAATATAATTGAAACTCGCTACTGCAGCTGACGATAAATTCTTTCACGCATTGCATTAAAACGGGCACATAAAAAAATTTAGCTAAGGTTTTTATCTCCGCTCAAAGTGAAGGCGCCCTTACGAACTACTTTTCGGCACGGACGCATTAAGGAAAGCGTGGCTCCGAGTGCTGCCCGCAGGTGCAATGCGGTCGGCCACGACGTCACCTTGATAGAGCGACACTATTGGCTGGAAGGGGGTGGTGGAAGTGGGGGATTAGGCGACGCCCCTTTTTTCTTGACTTGTATCCGAGTATAGAGTGACAACGGTTGTGTGTGTGCGTGACATATCCCCTTCCCCCACTCACCACACCAGCGGGCGTTGCGGTTGCCACCCACCCGTGATGTGACGCCTGCTGGTGGACTTTCCATTCAATAAATTCATTCATGATCGGATCGAGCCAACCTAACGGAAATCGTCAACCCCGGCCGCTCCTGCCGAGATTCCCTTCCTGCGTGTTTAGGCACTTGCCTCTCCCAAAGTCACCCCTGCCTCTAAGTGCTGTGCGCCATCGCACGTTGTGCGTCGTTTACCCGGTGGAAACTTCAGCGCCCCAACTGTTGGCCGTTGCGACCTTGTGTGCAACTCCGGGCCTTGGAATATTTTCCAACGCCATTCGCGCTGGAAAGCCTGTTTACGGCCGTCCTGTGTCCGTGCCTAGTACCTGCAGGAAGCGTAATCGGCGCCGTGGAAAAAGCGCCTCCTCCTCCGGGCAGGATGCACGGCCGCAAACGGTGGTGTGTCGCCTTTTACGCCAGATTGGGCGCCCGAAGGCTGCCGCCGCCGACCGAATTCCTTCCAGCTGGTGGTAAAAGTCTCGCCGCTGCCGTGCGCGCGGCACCGGAGGCGCCCAGGGGGAGATGGGCGATAAATAAGACGGTAGTTCACTGAACCCGCTCGGTCGTCGCTGGCGCGCGCACCTCCTGGCCCTCCTCTCCGCACGGGGGGACGGCGGCGGGCTGCAGGAATGCGCGAGGAGGTAGCCGTTTATGACCGAATTCCCGCAGGAAGAAGTTCGGCCGCGCGGCTGTTTCGTAACGAGCATAACGGGAGGACCCACTCCTCTCCCCTGGGTTGTTTGCTGGGGGAGCGGCGTTTGCCGAAACGTCTTGCCCCGTTGAAAGAATGCTGGAATTTTCGCTGATCTTCGATCTGATCTATTTACTCCCGTCTATATAATTTATTGTATATTTATTCGAGGCTGCGTCGTCCTTGCCGCCTAGTTGGGCAGTCCCCAAGAATGCCGACAACTTCTGAATGCCACGTTGAAATACTTACACGGCCTAAAGTCCTCGGTCGCCCGAATTGTTATTCCACACAGTGGACTGAGCTGGGTTGTCGCACTGGTTTCCTGATAGTGCGGTTTTATATGTGAGCATGCATGTACAAAATTTTGGTCCATCTCTCTTGTCCCTCCTCTAGGGTGCGATGTCATGCATCACATGCCACCAGTTCGAATTAGGACGCTTTTGCGAGAACAAATAAAATTAGCGCAGTTGGTGGCTCCCTCATCCCAGCACCCGTGAGGTCGTCTAAACACTGCCGCCAGCCTGTTTGATCGGTGAAACTACTTGCAACATCTTGCCTAACCCCGGCCCCCGCCGTTTCCGCCGTGTCGGAATTGGTGCGAGATGCAGGCAACCACGGAGGATTGAAAGACTCTTTGGCTTATCATATTCGCAGGAGTCGCCGAAACATCGGAAGGGGGCGAAAAATCTGCGACAGCGTTTGTGGAGCGCACCCTGCAACATTTGACCGTGACGTTGAAATGAAGCGGTCCCGGGAGGGTCGGGACACCGGTTGTGCACATGCGCAGGTTCGCCGACTGCGTGCCGCCGGGCCGCTACTGGGGCGGTATTCTCATGGTTTGTCCGTTTCAAGTGGGTCTGTTTTGAGCAAGCGCTGATTGGCTAAAAGCGAACACCCGGATGTGGCGTCATGCAAACACGGCGCGGCTTCTCGGAGCAGACGATTTTTCGTTGCCTTGTTGTTGGTTCGCTGGCGGAACAATAAACACATCAAAGATAGCTTAAAATAGGTTTAGTCGTTTAAAATGTGTTTAAAAGAACAGTTGCGCAAAAGTCAACCCAAAGCCGGCCTACAACTGGAAGTACGTCACAATAAAACTGACGCACAAAAAACGTTTTCTAAACCGACAAACACGAGAATACCGCCCCTGGTTCGCCGCTCTGCTATTAGTTATTGTTTCTTAAGTATGGGATGCCGCGCCAGTATTGTAAGGCAGGCCAGAGACAGCTACGCTATCACGCGGAGACGTCCACGTTCTGAATGCCATGTAGCATTTATCGGGCCATCCCTCGACAGTTTGGTAGTGCAACCCTCCCTGTTCTGTGGTGCAACGCTGTCAGTCGCCTCTGGCGTCGCCAGCATGAATTGGAAAGACGATTGTGGAGAAGCGTGTAGGCGTAGAATCGTAGAAGAAGCCTCGCTGCCAGTCAAAGGACGAGGCCCTTCCCACGATAGTCGAACCGTAGGCCTTCCGTTTGATATCGGAGCCCGTTGGGGCATCAATACCGGCGCCGGGAAGCGCAGTGCCTGCCTCGTGAGAGGCTCGGCGTTGCGCGCGCGGCGTTTTGTAGAGCGTGGGAAGAACGCAAGACGGCACGGCGCACTGCAGGGGAACTGCAAGGAAAGCGTGCACTCCACAGCGGGAGCCTTCGCGCGAGGGGCTCCTTTTGTCTCCGCCAACGCCGTCTTGGAGCGACCTTGGCGCCGTTTTTCTCCCTCTGACGCTTCCGAGCCGGCACGGGTGTCGCCTGTCACAAGAGCGCTGCCGAAGGCTTTCCCGCGCGACTGTTTAGGCCCCTTTCGGTGCTGATAAACCCGACCCCTTGCAATTGTTTAGTGGCCGCCGCCGCTCCCTTCCGCTTTTGTCGCCGCGTCGCGGACAGGCAGAGCTAATGAGACCGTAGTTGTCCAGTGGTCCTCGCCTGGCGATGTAGGAAGTGCCGGGGCTTGCGCAAGTGCTCATTGTGCTGATTCGCCACATATGGCTGCGCTACGGGAGGAGCGCTGCGAGGCCGATGGGGGATGATGCGGTGTTTTGGCTCTCTTTCGCTTCTTTTTGCCTTTCCGCGCCCTAAACAACTTGTCGTCACGTCTGTAAGCAAATAGTTTTAGGGCACCTCAAAAAAAAAAAAAAAAAAAAAAAAAAAGGCTGAGGCTTGGCATTGTGCTCGAATGCCAACAGAACCGGGAGTCCGGTTCTGTTGGCGTTGACCAACAGAACGCGTGCAGAACCAGGAGTCCGGTTCTGCACGCTTCGTGACCGTTCTTACGGGCATCAGCGACAACAGCAGCATATCACCACTGTCTCCTCCGAATACCTACAGCGCAAGTGAATTCTATTGTCGCCTCGTTTAGACGTGAAACTGACACAGTGAGACGGTGGTTTCTTTCGCCTTGCCGCGCGTACAACGAATGTGGCTTCGTTCCGAAAAATATACGTCGTAGAAAAATATGTTTCGGGAATGTGATTACCCAACACCTGGCATCCACTTGTGTCTTTTATGGGAATATAAGCCACGCGCAATTGTTAAGCATAATGCAGGGCTCTGTCTCGTTAAGTATGTCCACACTCATGCCCTATAGCAAGGAGCAAGGAAAGATAATGAAACCACGGAAAAGAAATGGTCTGCAAGTGCGGAAGAAACAGAATAGCTCGTACGGGAAATAAAAGAAACCCATTGCAGCTTCGGAAATTCTAAAAGCGTTCGTCTAAACTTAGGCCAGGTAGGGCTCACCAGATTCAACTAGATGCGAAATGCACTGCTATTTCGCAGGAGATTGGAGGGGGGAGGGGGACGTTTATCGGGCAAATTCATCAAAATTCAGGCAAACAGACACAGGCGTTCAAAAGAGGGGAACCAGTCAGGTGGCTGGTCGAAAGAATTATACACAATATGTACAAATGCGACAGTTTCTCGGAAATACGACATTGTTGATATTGGTGACTCAGCATGCCTATCACATAAGCGACATCACCACACACTCTACAAACCAATCAATACAAACATGTCATAGGATGGCTGTCGACCAAGCTATGAACAGAGCCCGCGGTCTCTTAACAGGGGGCGTACCAGTGCGTAATTTATGGAAAAATGTTTGAACACCTGACGGAACACACATTTTACACACTTTATTGGGAGCGTCCTGGTATGGACACCGAAGGTATACGGGACAGGCGCGCAGCAACAGGGTTCGTAGCACGGGCGTTGGCTTAGGACTTGGCCTTGGGTTCTAGCGCGTACTAACGTGGTCCACTTTGGGAGTGGTATGAAAGCCTGCTGACGAAACGATCCGGGCCTGCCAGTCATGGAGAACTTACAGCTGCAAGTTCAGAAATGAATGTGAGGCGCAACAGCCGGGTCTCCGACACAGGGAGAGGGGCCGCCAGCTGTTCTGTTTCTCCAGCCTTGCACTATACTGCGCCAATTTTTTCTCCTCAAAAAGCGCGGCGCTGTAGTCAAGGGGGCATGTATAAGACAAGCTGGAGCTTCCGATATTCCGATTGATTTTATTCCCAGACTGCTTACTGGACAAGAAATCCACCCCAGGACTTTCCTGTGTTACGAATCAGCGCGCCGCTGTGCTTCAAGCTTCGTGCAGCGCTTTTCTGCTATATGGTGAAGCCTGCACTGCGTGCGCCTTTCGAGCAGGCTCCTCTGTGTCGGTGACTCAGACTTGCCGCGACAGCCAACAGATTTCAACGAGCCGCAACGTGCCTAGGAAGTCCGGATCGCTGGCGCCTCTCTGCCTGCGTGATTCAAACTTTGGCAGTGGCAGACGAGGCACGCAGAGACTTGTCCGAAGGACGCGGATACTGTTGCGGAGACCTCCTCTCTCCCCTCTCTCGGGCTAGTCGGTGTTGCTCGGACTCACGTGCGCCACTGCTACCGCCCCCTCACGAACTCTGGAAAGAGCGTTGTGCGTGTCTGTACCATGTCGCGGCGTGTGCAAAAACTAGAGGAAACGCTTGTTTGACCGTTACAGCTTTGGTTATAAATAACAGTACCCTCCCTCCCCCCCTAAAGCGCAGAAGTTCACTCCTGTTGTAGCAGTGAATCAATGCTGTCGCTCTGCGCGAGTCCTGTACTCGAACCTCGCCTGTCGGGGCGTTCTTGTCTTGCCTCGGCGCATCTCTCGCCATTCAGTAAGCAAGTTACGTTTGCCTTCAGCTTCTTGTCGTCATCTTCAAGGAAGTAACATGGCTGGCGGCTCGCTTCACCACGCTACCACTCGCATGACGGAGGCGACGGAGCTCGGCTCGGGGACGCCTTCCCGTATGCAACACCAGGCTATTGAATAAATGTCAGCGCAGGCTTGCGCATCCGTTCACTGGGAGTTTTCGTTTGTTGCGGCAAGTTTGCTTCAACAGCAGTAGCGGTCCCAGAGGTTGGTTTGGTTGGTGTTCCCTCTATGGCGTCACACTGACGTCGTGCAGCGCGAAATTTGAGAGTTATGGATATTTTTGCGTTTCTTTTGTCCAAAGAACAGTATTTCGCGGCTAGCGCCGTGCTAGTTACCAAAGGTTAGTTCTTTCAAATTAAGCGAGGCTATATTTTCTCTCATGGTCCCTTTAAAAAAGCATTCTGTTTTCTATTCGACCTATCTAAGTATAATCACGTTCACGAAGTCCGCCGAAGCATCCTCAACAGGGGGATAAACCGAGGCAACGTTTCTGTCATATTTTGCGGGCGCATTATTCGTATGCGGGTCAGATCTACTCGGGGGAGTGTTGTTCGGCGAGCTCTGTATCTTTTTCTCGCGACGCCTTTTCTCGTCGTGTCTCAAAGGCGACGGGGCTTTGGCAGTGCACGCGAGTTTCGGTCGGGGAACGGGTCATCGTGACCCTGTTTCGCAATGCTTGGCGTGGGCAGGGAAGGAGAACCTTTCTCTCAGCACCTCGTCACTCTCTTTGCAAGCTGGCAGGCGTTGGCCGAGGTGCGCGTGAGGTGGGCCGCGTCGCACTGCGGGACGTGACACTGCCGCGAGTCGTGCTTTTGGAGCTCCCTGCTGCAGTGCTGCGCGCTCCGCGATGTCTGCACTGGTATGCCAGAGGGGAGAGGAGCGGTGTCGAGGGAGAAGCCAACGTTGGGAGAAGCGGAGTGCGCAGCACCGCCTCCTTTGCCGCGTCCTCAATTTTCTGATCCTGTGCGTTGGATGACGTCTCCTCCGCCCTCGGTCGGCGGAGAGGCAGTCGGATACAAAGTTTCTCTCCCGGCGGATTAGCTGCCACGCTGCCTGGCCGGAAATCGGTGGGCGTCGACCGCTGATTGAGTGGATCGCGCGAAGCCTTTTCTTTCACCCCCTCCGTACTATTTTGGCAGAACAAGCGGTCTCCTCTGATTGGCCAACGCGGTTTGATATCAGCACGAGCTTGCTCGTTGGCCAACCACTTTGCTGGTGGGGCTTGATTCCTGACGTGCGTTTTCTTCGTCAACTGCTCATGTTGCGCGCGTTTGATGGTGCACCCCGAGATGATTATTCTGCTCCAAGTGTGGACCACGCAAGCATTGCCGCTTGGCGAAAAGTATGCCGGGCTACCCGAGCCGAGCTCCGCCGCCTCAGTCATGCGTGTGGTAGCGTGGTGAAGCGAGCGGCCAGCCAGAGTTGCTGCCTTGAAGATGAAGACCAGAAGCCGAAGGCAAACTTGTTTACTGCATGGCGAGGTTACAGTACATGACTCGAGCAGAGTGACAGCACTGATTTGCTGCTCCAACAGGAATGAATGTCTATGCTTTGGGGAGGGGGAGGGGAAGGGGGGGGGGGCTCTTATTTATACACATACCCAAAGCGCAACTGTCAAACAAGTGTTCCCTGTGGTTTTTGCACATGACGCGACATGGTACAGGCACGCACAACGCTGTTTCCAGAGTTCGTGAGGGGTCGGTAGTAGTGGCGCACGCTTAAAGGGACACTGAAGTGAATTTGTCAAGCTCCCGTTTTTGCTTGCACTGCGTAGACTGGCTCAAATTAGCACACTTTTCATCGTTTATCCGGTTGACAAATCGGTAATTATTTTACAAAGCGCGAAAGAAGAAAAACTACCATGCGCGGTTTGCGGCGGCCGCACCAACTAAGGCTGTGACGTCGAGAGGAGGGGGCACCGTGATTGGACGATGCCCAAGGTGAGCAACCAAATAAGTTTCGGTTTCGGTTCTGTAAAACACAACCGGTGGCTTTGTTGGTTGGGCATTCTCAATAACTCAGTAATCATCGTACCGCGCTTCTGCCATGTTGTCAGCTGTAAA
This sequence comes from Haemaphysalis longicornis, assembly GCA_013339765.2. Lineage (NCBI taxonomy): Eukaryota > Metazoa > Arthropoda > Arachnida > Ixodida > Ixodidae > Haemaphysalis > Haemaphysalis longicornis. Next base: position 262,478,794 of record CM023449.1, read on the forward strand.
AATGCATAAAGATAAGCCTCCCAGGACGGCTTGAAATCGTAGCATTCATTGGCTGAGCCCTACGCAGTGCATGGACGCCCTCCGCGTCCCCGCAGACGCTCAAATGCATGCGCTTTCCCCCCATATTTGGAGCTTGCCTCACTCATGCCTGTATCGTAAAAAGCGTGTTCGCACCAGTCCAAGGGTCTGTTGATTCTGGCCTGGGCCCACTGCCTGCATGCAGTCGGTGCATATGGCAACAGCACGCCAACGAGAACTCGCTAGCGCGCCAGTGCCAGCCTGCGCGAGTTCTGTGGACTAGTTCGTGGAGCAATGAACGTTGCGGCCCCAAAAAAGGTGAACCCAGTATAGAAACATCGGCGAAAAACGAAAAAGTGAACTTATAAAAAAAAAAAAGCATGTACCCGCGGGGTGTTTATTACATGGGAAAATACGCTCAGACGTTGCAGTACGACGAATACAAACAACAAAAGAATACCCTGAAGTTATGAGAAGCAAATATACATCAAAATTCAGGCAAACACACACAAGCGTTCAAAAGAGGGAACCAGTCAGGTGGTTGGTCAAGCGAACTATACACACTATGTACAAATGCCACAGTTTCTCGGAAATAAGACTTGGTTGATCTTGGTGGCTCAGCATGCCTATCACATAAGCGGCATCGCCACAGACTGTACAAACCAATCAACACGAACATGTCATAAGGTGGCTCACCAGGATAGTCGAATGGCAAAAATCGGATAGAGAAAGGCGTAATATCCATGTCTTTTTTGAGCGTTCGCTGTAGAATGTCCCAGAAAAAGACAGCATCTCTGCAGTCTATAAAGCAGTGTCCAATTGTCTCTGGTCGAGTACAAAGCCGACAGTCTGTCGACCAAGCAATAAACAGACCCCGATCTTTCATCCAAGTTTTAACAGGGAGCGTGCCAGTGTGTAATTTAAAGAAAAATGTTTTAACACCTGGCGGAACACACATTTTACACACTCTATTGAGGACATCCTGGTACAGACACTGTAGGTACAGAACACGATATAAAGGTGTGGGAAAAAGCCCAGAAACCAGGGCATCAGAAAAGGGGCGATGCCGAAAATGGAAATATAAGCTATATGATGTATAACCAGTTTACACTTTTATTTATTTTTAGTATTTCAAGCAGCTTAGGTGACTATTTGTTGTATTGCGCTCGTGCAGTAAGCGTCCCCCGAGTTTCCACAATAGCTCACGTCTAGCAATTGCATTTCGTAGACGGAAAAGCGTTCGCAGATGCGTAGTCGTGCTGCTGACCGCTGTGCTTGTTCGCCCAGCGCAAAAAAGTGCTTCCCGCACCCTAGTTTTACGCTGTACGGTAAAAATATCAGTTGATTTTATGTCCTTAGTACTTATATTGGCTTCGCTGACTCTTCTCCCGCCTTCAAGAGGCCTTATATTTTCCTACAGTCAGCGAAGCGTCGCATGTGCGCTTGTGCAGCGCCTGTGTGAAGCGACCTTGACTTGGAGCTAGATACAGTGTACAAACTAACGAAGTAAAGAAAAGCACATTCGTCCATTCCCAAACGTGTTGTGGCTTAGTTTCAACTGATCGAGCGAATTGCGACGACCCGTCGGCGTCCGGCGGACTAAACGCTGGGCGGACTGACTCGGTCGCGGAAGGTCGGCGAGCCGTGCAGTAGCGCAGCCAATTGCCAGCTCCTCTCCTGCTGACGTCACACGAAAACTCCACAGAAAATGGGCGAGCGTAAAGGGAGGAGGACAGCATTTTCGAATTGATTTTTCTACTAAATAAATTCGCGTAAACGCGCTCAGAGTGGTCGAAACAGGGCCTAGGGACTCCGGACTACAATTTGCGCTCGTAATCCTGCATTGTTTACAAATCACTTTTTAAGAGAGGGGAGAGAGCAGGCAGGTCTCCGCAACGGTGTCCTTCGGGCAAGTCTTTGCATGCCTCGTCTGCAACCGCCGAAGTTTGCATTACGCAGACAGCGAGGCGCTAGCGACCCGGCCTTTCCCAGGCATGTAGCGCCGTGTTGGGATCCGTTGGCTGCAAGCCGGAGTCACCGACACAGAGGAACCCACTCGAAAGGCGCACGTAGTGGAGGCTCCGCCACACAGCCGAAGAGTGCTGCACGAAGCTTGAAGCACAGTGGCGTACTGATTCGTAACACTGCCCAGTCAGGTGGATTGGCTGCAGTGACGATGACAGCAGCCGCCACAAGCTCCACAATACTCGTGTCCACGAAGGGATGCAGACCCGAAGGACGGTAGGAGCAGACTAGAGCCACTAAATGAGCTACGTTTTTATGAACAACCCAAGCCTTCATTTCGTTGGTTGGTTTGTTGGTCCAAAAAATCAATGGCGCGTACCCACTCTGGGGGATTGTCCAAGTCAGATTTAGTGACACAAATTAGACGAGCCGCGGTGGTTAGCGCCACGTACCATTTAAGGAGATTTGTCATGGCAATATCAGCTGCCGTGACTGACGGACAATTTTTGCTGCGGCGCCAAAGTATCCACACGCCCAGGGGATTGGCTTGGCGCGGCCGCTGGATGAGTGCGCCTTTCATCCAGCGGCCGTGGGCTTGGCCAATTGGCGGTGAGTGTCCAGTACTATTCCTGACTTGTATTTTCATCCTTCGCTGCTGCCGCACTGCCGTTTAAAAAGCACGTGTCGCGCGATTGCCGCCCGGCACAAAGCTAGCTGTTAATTCTGGTCGCTGTTTACTAAAGTCACAGCTAGAGGCGTCGAACTGCAATTAAGTGACCGCCAAAAGTAGGGAAGCTTCTACTGAAACATTGACACGCACATCTCTGTCGGTGCGCTGTCGACCACACCCCTGCGGGAGGCCACGCGGCGAAGCTTGCTTCGCAGGCGAGATTTGCCTGCCTCCGGCCGCGGCTTTGCCCTGACACGGGGTCTGCTCGCCTCTGTTCATTCCGAGCCCAGCCGCGCTGTTCGTCCAAAGACTCCCAATGCGGCAGGCAGCTGCCGCGGGCCGATCGAAGCGTGAAGCAATCAGGGCGCCGTTTTATATGCCGCCGAGAAAGCGCCGGATCAGATTGGCTTTCCGAGGCCACGCCGATGTCGGGGATTTAACGCCGGCTCGCTCCTATCCGGGCGTCGGTTGCATGCGCCGCTGCTCGGATGCGAGCCCTGCTTGCTGGCCTGCGCTGCCGGCTTGTTACGTTGTAACAACCCGGCGGCGGCGGAGGAGGAGGGTCACGCGGTGACTGCAGGGGCTGCGCGATTGTTATGTGCGCGCTCGCTAAACCTCCCGCATCCGAGTAAAGCCCGGCAAATGCAAAAGCGACGGGAAAAGACGACGTTGAATGACCTCAAGCCTCTCTGTGCAGCGTCGGAGTGTGCTGGTTTGTTGTATGCGCCGCACTTCTGTTGGACTGGGCTTGAGAGCTTGTGGCATTTATTTTCTAGCGCTCGTTATGAGAAAACTGTGAGGGAAGAACTCTTTCTAGTAATAAGCAAAATATTTGATGCTAAATTATTTTAGTCACAAATCTGGGAAGAATTACTGGAATTATTAATTAGGTGGTGTAAGAATTGAACTAAAAAAAAACAGTCGTGCTTTAACCTTGCTGGCTTAATTAAGGCTGGGAGTTTATTATGACAAGTTTACGACTGCCATTGCGTGTTCAAAGCACTGCTACTGTTCAACATTCTGTTCACAAATCTTTTGTTAAACTTTTTAAATCTCGGCTGTCTTCTTTTCTGTTTTAACTTTTGGTAGCTTTTCTCGCCACCTAAATTAGCTCCGCTGCTTCTGTTTGTGAACTGGAGAAGCACCTTATAAAAGCAGCTGTGCAACTAGCTGAGCCGCTCTTCTTTCGTCATCAACCACATAGGCCCGAACGTGGTGCTTGGCATTGCTGCATTAAATTGCAAGTTTCACATATTACGTTATGCTTGTAATCTGTTCCTCTACAGGTTTTCTTTCAATTAAAAGGTTGGGTCGCCAATCGAGTGCAAAAACTACGGGGTTACTGGCGAAAACAAAAGTTCCTCTCCGTTCTCCACCGGTCCATTCTTCTTTGATGGATCCGTATGCAGGCACTTGTTGCCGTCCCGATTGTGACCATGCATGCACCTCTTCTCCCCGTGCAGAGGGCCAGTGCATTCCGAGGGGCGTCAACTTCACTCGTCTCCCTCCTTCCCGGCTGGTGGCAGTGAAGAGTGAACCCCTCCTGCTGGACTGCTCCGTGTCTGTGCTGCCGGAGCTGGAGCCCTACAACATCACCTGGAACCACAATGTGAGCACGCCCGATCCCCTCTCGTGTCGTCACAGGGTACCCAAATGACTGCAGTTGGCGAAAGTGTTTGGGAGATGAGCCGCGTCTTGCCCAAGGCTCTTGTGTACGAGCTTGCTGACAAGCCTCTTGAGGGTCTGCGAAAATGAGGGTTGGTAGGCTAGTCACCGATGGGGCACAGTTGTCATTGCACCGAATAGTGTGGCTGACGGCGAGTGCAGGCGACCGTAGTGCGTCCACCGATTGAATTTGTCGAGGTGGTGATACTGTCAAGATATCTGTCAAGTATGACAAGGCTGCTACAACCGACGTCAACGTGATAAATGGATTGGTGAGGTGTTGCCTTACCTGCATATTTTTTGAAGAGAAGATAACATGTTGGCATTGCCGTTCGGTGTCACAGATGGGGTCCAGGTGGCTTGGCTATCCTAGTGGGTTCCCTGGTGGCCTCAGTGAGATGAGGGCTCCTCTCGTGATGGACAAAGGATCCGAGGGTTTGGATGAGCCTAGGCCATCAAGGATTGAATGTTCTTGCAGGGTACGACGAAGGCGTTGAGTCAAGCTAACATGTTATAAGTGCCTGTCTTTAAGAGGACATCTGGTGCGGAAGCGGAGTTTGGTGCCCAGTCGCTCTTGTATTTTGCATGTGGAAGCAGCACAGGTGCTGTTTCGGGGCAGAAATGAAGCATATGGCTTGTGTGGTCCCTGCTCTCCGATCCATCTGTTGTTTCCCCTGTCTCCTTGTGCTCCCCATGCTCCCTTTCTTTACAAATGAATTTAATATTGGCGAAATGCAAAGGGGTACTGAGTGGCTTATGTGGCACAACCTGTCATCACTGGCAATGAGTCATCTCTCTCTCTTTTTTTTATGTCTGGGTGCAGATGAACGAACCATTTTCGCTATTTTTGCTTCCACCTACTGACCAGTTGGTGTTGGAGCCCTATTAATTAAGCCACAGCATTTCGAGCCCACCTGCCTTCAGCTTCTATGCCAGCCTTCTTGGCCTTGTACCGACATTGAAGTAAGGCAGGATGAAAGGGCTCTAGCAGATTGTCACACATGCATTGAAACCTGCTGACTGCATTTATTGAGGGCAGGAAGGTTGAGGTGATAATCCTCAGAGAGAACATGTGATTTTTCTTTTTCTTTCCTCGTTTCTTTTTTTTGTTTGTATTACAGTTAAGTGTCATGGGAAATTTATACCCACGTTCATGTATGCATGTGTACTAGAACTCACACGTGTTCTTTTATAAAAAAAGGCATGTAAAAGCAGCGAGTACACACCCAATAGACTCTGCCATAAATAAAACGGCTTGCCTCGTATCTCTAGACGCACTTGTGCCAGTCACGCTATGCACCCAAGTTGATAGCGTGGCTTTTCTTGTCCGTGCGGCCTTGCAGGGGAAGCCGTTGGACTGGAGCGTCGCAGAGCACACGGTGCTGTCGAATGGTTCCCTGCTCATCGAGCAGTTTGCCTTCCAGAAGAAAAAGAATGGCCGCCGGGATGATGGCGCATACAACTGCCTGGTGCACACCAAAGCTGGCACTGTGTTCAGCCGGCCCGTTCAGGTGGAACTAGCACGTGAGTGATCGGCCACCTCTCAATGCGCGCGGCCACTCTCAGGGCTGCTTCTCGGCTGCTGCTGCTCTGGCAATCATGTAGTTTGCTGTTTGCTCGTTTCTCTTTGTCAACAATTGTGTCTTTTCTCTGAGCGTGTGAGTGATACACTGTACCATTGATTGATCTTTAAGTGAGATATGAGGCCGCATCGCATTTTTGTCCTTAAGAGCTAATCCTCCATTGCATTTTAGTCACATAAAGCAAATTGCCATGTAGGACGATTTGTAGGCGTGTCAGACCTTCTGCGTTTCACTTGAATCCTTGCTGAACATTGACTGTCCATGTTCTGTCCATGATGTTCTGTCCATGCTATAATATACATAATTTGTTTTCAAAGTCATCAGTTTGGAACAAAGCGTTCATATTCATACTTTTCAGAAGCCTTACTTCACTTCACTGATGTCTAGTGAGTTGATTCATCCTCAAACGAATTTCTGTTCAGAGCTGATAATATGTTGCCCTCACAGCTTCTACTGCTAGTCAGTTGGTAAGACTGACTGCCTTCGGTCAACTGTAATCAGGGCAGGCGTCTGGGTCAAGTGTCAGGTGTCAGTGTCTATATAGGGTTTCGAGATGAAAACTTAAATCTGTGTCTCTTTAAAGGAAATAATGATGATGATTGTTTTTTTATGGCGCAACGCTGACTAGGGGCAAAGAGCACGAAAAACAAGGTACTTCATTAGATTGGTGTGAGAGCAAATGCATTGCAGTTAAAAGAAGTGGCAAACAAAAATGATAGCCTTCTTTTCGAACTTGCAGGCATGCCGAAAGGATTTGCGGCAGAGCCGCAACCTGTGAGCGTTCAGGCGGGAAGCATTGCAAGGTTTGCCTGCCATGTCCTGGCTGTGCCGGCAGCGTTGTACAACTGGCAGCGCAACCTGGAGGACATTCCACCCGATGACGACAGGTGACGACACACATCGCAGAAATCTGGGCTAGTTGGTGCTGAAACTTCGACATGGTAAAAAGTGCAAAACAAAACAAAACAACAGAAACACAAGAAAAAAAACTTACTCTTAAACCCACCGTCCACGAGTAGTAATAAAAGAACGCAGGCGTAGTGGAAGCATACTGATGTTGTGCATAATCAAGTTCTTTTTTAAGCTGAAGAATAATTTTATTTTTATACCTCATTATTGCGCTCAGGCTTTGCCTGTGAAGGAGGAAGTGTTATATTTATGAGAAGAAAAAAAAACCTAATACTTGCGTGCCATTTTGCATGCTGCTGGTTGCTGAATTTTTAAATTGTTTTAATTAAATGCACATTCAATTAATTAAAAAATGCCTTCTAAGCTTAGTCAATTCACAGCTTTAAATAATACGAGCTACAAAGTGCCAAGGAAGTAATTTGGGACCACTAACAACTTTAATGTCGATCTTCATTCATGTCCTAAGGCTGCCTAAGAAAAATCAGCCGTACACTTTGGCTGCCTTGACGTAGCCAATTGTGATATAGCACTAGTATTGCAGAGGAGGTGATAGTTGCCGCAACCACAGGCCGTATTCTAACCCTGCCGATTTTTGACCACATTAAACAAAGAAAAGAATGAAAAAAAAAAAAAAGCCTGGGAATGTTTTAGTACGTGAAAAATAAATAAAACGGCGAATTGGTGCGATGTTCTTTGCTTGACGCATTCATTTTGTTTCCAGGTTGACTCAGCTTTCCTCAGGGATTCTGCAGATTGTTAACATCACGTCAGCCGATGCTGGGAATTACCGCTGTGTAGCCAAAAATGTCGCAAAAACGCAGTACAGTGCAGAAGCTGCGTTGACTGTCCTGCAAGCATCTCACCATGGCAAGTGGGATTTTTTTTCTTTCTGCGCAATGAGAAATTTTGGTTTTGGCCGATATCAAACGACTGCCAGAATCAGGCAGTGCCGCAATATAATGGACCCAAGTAGAGCCTGGCAATCCGTCGGAGGGCGTGCCACAGAGGCTTTGAAAACGAAGCGGTTTAAACAGTCATAACCGTTCAAAAACTCGCGAAACAGTGGCACTTGTCATACATCTCCCCCGTTGTTTAGCGCAAAAAAATTGCAGGTACATGTGATGCAAAATATATGTAATTAACCAGCAGCATCTGCGTTCATTTAGTTCGGAACGCTCGTTGGGTTCGTTAGTAAGCGAAAAAAAGTGGCAGTGCAACGCCGGCCCGTGCGGGAGGAAAAGCAAGCACAAAAAGAACAGAACTTCCGCTGGCGCTGTTTCAGGCAGGGGGGTGCACGAGCACTACGGTGATAGCATTGAGCAGATAATGGCGCTACAGCCCATAATGGTGATTCACTTTCTCTGCACTTCCGTCAGCTTTCATGTTGAGTGGAACGGATTTGATTTTTATGGAATAAGCTGTAAAAATTTCTGTTTATTGGCTATGTATATGCGTGATTGTCGGGTAGTTTTGCAGGATAATCTCATAGGGAATGTTTATGGGCAAATCAAAAGGTATGTTGTCCTTATTTGTTCAATAATTGAAAGACTGACTTACAGTCACTAGCCCATTCCATTTTCTGTTTTTGAGCTGCCTAGCTGACTTTGTTAAAGCCTCACAAAAACAAAACAAAAAAAAAACTTTTCTTTGATCCTTTGTACCAGAGAAGCATCTTGTTCATTTGTAGATTCACTGTGTTGCCAGGAGCAGACTTGGCTACCACCATAAAAATTAGGAGCATAAAACTAAAGGCATAGTTGCACCTGTAGTTCAATTGGTTGGTTGTAGTGTGACATTTAAAATCGAGGAATTGGGAGTTCACGCCCTTCTGGATGCACACCTCTTATTTCTGTACCTCATAGTTTCATTTTAATATCACAATGTCTGTGGACATAAAATGGTTGTTGTTATTGTTATTATTACTATTATTTTATTGCTCGCAACTTAAAGGGACAGTGAAGTGAATTTCTTGAAGTCTTGTCTATGGCTACATTGTGCAGTTAGTTAATCCATGTAACTCGTCATTTCACTGCTTAGCAGATGGCTAGAGAGCCTTCGTTGATCCGTACCAGGGAAAGAAAAGAAACTTGGGTACGCTGGTGGCTGCCGCCACATCAGGTACCGCAATGACTTCACACTGATTTGCAATGTGGCTTCATGCTATCGCAGCCTTCAAAATTTTTATTTTCACATTTTTGTGTCAGTATTGACGTCTCTTTTGTTTTCACACAGAGTGTACAGGGTGAGTGTGCTGGGAAGCCACTAGATGCAGCCCAGCAAACTTGCCAGGGTATCGTCGCGGTAGTCGACGTCAGAGAGTCGACGGGGAGGGTAGTGCGAGTGAAACGGCACTTGTGTACACATTTTTCTCGTTCAAAATTCTATGTGAACCAGCTCCAAAAGCCCAAAACATGCCCTACACACTCTAGACTTCAATTTGATAAACTAATTAGACAAAATTTCCAACTGTGAACCAGCTCCAAAAGCCCAAAACATACCCTATGCACTCTAGACTTCAATTTGATAAACTAATTAGACAAAATTTACAACTCAATTCAGTGCCCCTTTGAGTGTCAATCCTGGGATACCTTGCTTCAGTTGACCTGTAGTCGACGATGAGAGGAGGCGCGAGCACTGAATAGGCAGCCACCGGTGGTGATCTGTTGGCAAGCGGCAAACGCTCATTGTCATTGGCATGTTTTGCACCTGATGAATGCGCAGAGGCTCCTGATCAATGGCCAGAGTTCCTAAACCCAGCATCCGAGGAGCTGACACTCGTGGCGGGAGACTCGGTGGAGCTGGAGTGCTTCGCGAGGTCATCCCAACGCACGGTGGTCACATGGATCCGGCCAGGTGAGGACACTCCGTACCTGTTGAGAGGAATTTGCCAAGAGCCCTTGGTTCAAGAATCCTAGTTACGTGCGTCATCCTGTGCAGGACCTCAATGCCTGCATTTTTTCTTTTTTTTTTTTGTGCCCGTTTCTGTGCCCTCATTGGCCTTCACTGTTATTGTGTGTAGTACTTGTTGAGGTGTCTGTTCGGATGTCTCTGTTTGTAAAATAATGGGAGTTTGCAATGTGGGTTTTTGCGCTTCGGTTGAGTTTGCTGCCCGAATTTGTTTGCAGGGGGAGCAGCGCTACCCGAGGGCCGCAGCATTTTGTTCGGTCGAGGTAATCTGCGGATTACCAATCTGACTCGAAGCGACGCTGGCACTTACAAATGCCTTATCAGCACATCACGAAGCACCGCAACCGAGGCACTGTCACTAGCATCCCAGTCACACACATTGGTCATCCATGGTGAGTTTGCCCTTGGGGGTCTGCTGTGAGTCACAGAAGCTTTGAAATGGGTGCTTCTTAACTTGCAACTTTCACGCAACTTAATTAGGATCGCACAAATGCATTTTTGCCTCATTGTTTTAATGGAGACACAATCAATATATCAAATTGTGTCTGTTTTGTGAATCTGCGCCTTACACTTGTTGACATGTCCTCGGGACATTTTTTGTGTCGTAATAATGGAGGTTCCACTTATAGGTTTGATCTTGGTGAAGATACAAACGTTTTTCAACTGGCTGTTCCATAAATTGTTTGCCATGCTGTCGTGAGGCTGAAATGCACACGTAAGGGGCTCACAAGTTGGAAGCTAACTTCTACTACAGCCAGGATGCTGGAATGGGGTGTAGCGAATGGTCAAAGTACCAAGTACGCATGTCGCGTAGGATTACTGATTTCTGTGTGCTGGATTTTTCATCCTCTGTATTCTGGCTTGTCCAGTCCAGACTGTGTTGTAAACCTCTTGGGACAAATCCACACCCATGCTGTGTATGGGTTGCGCTGTTTGTGCACTGCAGTTACATAAACTGGTTACCGTGGTAGGACTTGGAATTTCAGCAAAAATGGGCCCTGTTTGTTTGGTGGGGATCCAACAGCGTTGACTCCGTGTTCTTTTTGTCTTCCTTTTTCGTTTTGCTTTTTCCAGAGCCCCCAAGCTTTGCATCCGAGATGATAAGCAGAGTTCGTCCCGCTGCCCGCACAGTTAGATTTGACTGCGATGCCCAGGGATTCCCCGCACCTGAAGTGCGCTGGTTCAAAGATGGGCAGCCCCTAGTCATCAATGGCCGCATCAAGGTGTGTACAATGGCCTGAAATTGCACTTTCAGTCTTTTCTCATCACGCAAGACTTTGTACCTTGTCGTGAGACTTTGTGTCTTATCACATGTGATTCACGTGGGACTTCATGTTTGCACGCATGCGGGGAAGACCTTAGGGATACGTACCAGACTAATACGAAACAAAGCATTGGATCACAATGAACCTGATGATACCAGGGCTCAGATCTCCGGCGCTTGCTTAGTTCAAATATAGGCAAAGCACAGTCCTGTGTGTTTGTGTGAGCATTTCACGAGAGTGCTTTTCCTGATTTTTGTGTGTACATACTGTACGGGAAATGGGTCGGCTTTCCCTCCTGATATGCTATCTTCATGGTCAAGCTGGGCCGCTCTCCCCTAGAACCTATGGGCTTCCCTGTGGTGCCCCAGTTGGCTGTCCACATTGAAGCACTCTGTGCACCCTGCCAAGCGCGCCACTGTTAGAGGACTGTGTAACGCAACCTTCCTCCTAGGATGCATTATAACATCGTGGCTTGAGCTTGAGTTGCTAAATAGAGTTCTCTCTCTCTCTCTCTCTCTCTCTCTCTCTCTCTCTCTCTCTCTCTCTCTCTCTCTCTCTCTCTCTCTCTCTCTCTCTCTCTCTCTCTCTCTCTCTCTCTCTCTCTCTCTCTCTCTCCTTCTCCCCATCTCTCTCCTTCCCTCTCTCTCTCTTTCTCACTGAAAAAGGAAGCTTTGAGGTTTTAGCAGTACAGCAAGAGTGAGCGTATTCTCATTTCTTGCATAATATTATGCAGGCAGACAGGCACTGTGACCTCCTAAACATAAACTGTGTGGCTTATTTGTACTGTGTTGCCATGCCACAGTAGTATAGTATACCTCATACAGTCAGCTGCCCGATGTGTTTCAACTTCCAAGGTGCAGGTTTTTTTTTTTCAGCGTTTTCCTGACTCAGAGAACTTGTCCATTTCAGACAAATGCCCTGCACTGACCGAAAAAAAAAAAAAGCCCTCAGAAGGCTGTTCAGCCCAACTCTGAAAATAAGCAATCCCGATTGCCAGGCACATTCTCTCTTGGGAAAACGGCCGTCTTAGTAAAGGAAGCCCAGTTTCAATTCCGGCTGCCACCTTGAGCCGGCTTTGTTTGACCTCTGTCGACCTTGCGTGACACCCAGGTGATGCGTTCGGAAGACAACAAGTACCTGCCGCCGGAGGCGCGGCGGCGGCCTGCGGGCGGCGAGGACGGGGAGGCGAGCGGGTACCAGCGGCGGCCCGCGAGCAACGTGCTGGTGATCTCGCACCCGGTCAAGAGGGACGCGGGATTCTACCAGTGCCTGGCCTCCAACCCTGCCGGCGTCAACACGCTCGCGGCCCGCCTGCTGCTCAACGCCTCCGGTGGGCTCCTCTCTCTCTTTTAACGAAACCTGACTGAATCTTTAGGTTTTTCAAAAACTTGCAGCTTAATAATTGCGCAAACAATTTTGCTTTGTTTTTACCTAATTGTGGCATACTTCGTGTCTCAAATTGTATGTGTTTTGCGAGCTTGCACATGTTGGCATGTGTTGCAAAGTGCCATTAATTGTTTACCAAGTGCAATTCATTGTTGCAAATGTGCCTTGCCACAAATTAAATAGGCGTGCAAGAATTTAGGTTTGTGCTCAGTGGAACCCTGTAGTAAGGAAATCGCCAACCGCGATAGAAGGAAAATGCTTCGCCCTGCGAAGAGGATCCAGTACCCACACACAACTTCCACTTCTGCTGTTTGCTAGCTGGTACAGATCCAAACAAAGTTTTGCTACATGATTACTCCTTTTATTACCATACCTGAGATCACCATTTAAAGGTAAGCATGTGTTTGCCATGAGCGGACCGTGCTATTAGTTATTGCATTCTTGATTAGTCTATCAGTAACTGTGGTTTTTTGGTAACTACTGTTTGCATGGGAAAAGTGATTCCATCCTTTAGGTGTACTCGGTAGGTTGAATAGTGAGTTTGAGGTATCGCACCCAACACTGACAAATGTAATTTTGTTTCCTGATGTGCCCAGTGGGTCGAAGAGCTCAAGCACTGTCACTGCAGTATTTTGTCCTATTGTTGTCAGTTGTGTAAGCACTGAGCAATTTCTCAATCTGCCGATGATTTATTTGAAGTGGCAAACCAGCTGATTGGCAGAACTAGATGTGCACCATTGGCAATTAGCATTATCCACTCATATTTGGGGTTGAATATACAAGGTCTTGGGAATTATATTAATTGCCAAATGTTACGTAACAGTATTGAGTTTTCAACGTTTCACTGTTTGCGTCCTCATGAAGTAGCAGGAATTGCAGTGTGAAGCCGTCTGGGGGCCTGCGTGTATGTGTGCTGTACTAAGCTAAGTTAAGCATCTTATTGTCCACCGCTTATTCTGCCTGTATCGATGCAGGAGATCAACCAAGCCCCCCCACAGGGTTGAAGGCTGTCACACTCTCAAGCACGGCGATCTTGCTTTCCTGGAATGCCTCCGTCATATCGTCTCCTCAGACAATCCAGGCCTACTCAATCCACTACCTCCCAACAGAAGGTATGCGCTCTTGGCTGCTTTTCTAATTTTCTTATTGATCTGCCCTGATATTCTTGATGTGTATTTTCTTTAAGCTGTAAACTGGAACTTTTTGGGATTCTGATACCAGTGACGATGGAGGCTTAGCTTGCACTTTCAAAATTCCTCTCAGTTGGATGGCTGCCTCTGAGAGAGGTGCAAGTTTTAACACAGCGAGTTCATTTTACTATTGAAGTCAGCCTTTTCTTTTTTTTTCCTCCCGTTAATTGACAAAACTCAAGAACATGTAATGCTCTTGTGTCAAAGTGTAGGGGCTCGGAGTGGGTTTCACGTTTACATGTATTTGTTGAAAGCTGAAGAAAGAATAATTCTAAACATGTGCAGTCTAGTCCACTTATAAGAATTTCCAAGCGCCAAGAAAATCCCATCGTTATATCTGATCATTGTTATAAGCAGGTTGCGAAATAAAAAAAAGATGAAACCGTGCTCAAAACATTTTATTTGCATGCAAGCAAGCAAGGTTGTACTACTACTCCTTTGCAGAAAAAAAAGCCATACTCAGTCAGCTTTGTTTGCTGCTCGCGACGCTAGCACACATCTTTTTCAAGAGCATCTATAGGTGCATCACCTAGCTGAGTGAAAGGTCCTTGGTGGAACCTAAGGAACTGTTTCATGCGTTGGGCCTCCTGCGAAGACACATACCTGAGTAGGCTGCGCAACTGCGTCGTCAGAGCCGTCACTGTCACCACTGTCTGCAGCACATATCCGCGCAACGGTGGCCTTCGAGTGCGGCACTTGGAAGTTTCCAAAACTTAAGCCCCAACGTCCCTTCCGCAGAAAAACGGAGACAGTTGAAGAGGCACCCAGTCAAGTTCAAAAAACAGTGCGCACATGACACAACAAGCAAACACGCGACCGAGCGGCGCCGCGATCTCGCGAGCGGGCGTGGGGACGGTGCCAGAGCGGCGGCGCTGGGAGGGGGGTTCGGAGGGAAAACTGCTCTCCTCCTCTCCGCTTCCTCGTAAGTGGCATGGTTGACTCATTTTCTAAGGGGTGGAAGGGATGTGATGCGCATTGCGGCTCGCGGCGCATGCCATCGGCGCGGTGGGGTGGCGGCAGCTCGCATTTTCGGCGCGTGCCGGAGCCGGATTCAATTGTTATATCCGACATCGCGGCACTGGGGCATTGTAATAAGCGATTTATTTTGCCATAGGAAGCATACGAAAGTGGGTGGTGCCATAGTTGTTCATCGTTATATCCGATAGATTGTTATAAAAGGCATCATTATAAATGGACTCGACTGTAGTACGAAATTCCAGTACTTCTTTTGTGTGTGTTTGGACTTCGTCTTTTCTACTGTCTTTTCACTTCCTTTTCTTTTTCTCAAATTTCTTGTTATAATACTGAGTTCCGATCTCTTGTACACACAATTTCTGAACAAGGTATTGAAAGTCCAGCCACATGCAACGTTATAATTTTTATGGGAAAAAAGAGAGGGGTCCGTTTTTTTTTCCACTTGCATATCCTACTCAACGGTGTTTGGTTGTTTGTTTTTGCTTCCCCCACAGGTGGCAACGAACTCCAGAAGGTGTCGGTCAACACATCTTTGGTCATTGAGAAGCTGATGCCGTTTACCAACTACACTTTCTACGTACGCGCATACAGTGGCAAAAGTGCCAGCGAGCAATCTGAGAAGCTCACCCAGATCACTGGAGAAGATGGTGAGCCCACTCACTTTTCTCTTTCTCTCTTTCAAGCTCACTATTTCTACCCATTCTCTCTCGTTTGCCATGAAAGGGTCATTCATGTCTCCTGTGCACACTTTGTTTTGTAAGGATTTTATAGCACCAATTTAAAGTTGGCAGATGTTAAGTAAAAGCATGTGTACGTGAAAATCATTGAGCCGTGGATAACTCTTGTTTGTGCTCATTTGTCAAAAGGGTTGCCGTTGGTCAGATAGGACCTTACCGGGCTGCTACGATCAAATGGTCGTTTTTTTTCCCCCCCCGCTGGGGCAGTCTCATATCCTTTTTATAAGCTCAGCATTCTCTTTCTTCCCTGCATTCTTTAGCCATCCCACAAGCCTTAGTCGTGAACATTGGCAGTTTGATGCGGTCAATTGAAGAGAGCGAGATACGCTGGGGATAACAACCTCCACTGATAAAGAAACATTAGATGAGGCGATGTGACATTGGGTGCTGGCCTGTTCTTGGAAGGGGTGGTCCCATATCATTGCCGCACCCAGCTGGTATGGCCATTACAGGGGTGCACACCAGTCGTTTTGCAGCACCCTTAATTTCTGCTCGCAGAGTAGTGCTGTCATTCTGTCGAACTCGCCACATTGTGGCTCACAGTCCTGTTGACTGACTGGTTGACAGCTGCCTAGCTCCGGCAGATGAAACCTGAACTCTCGGCCTCTGCACCGCTTTCTTTTGCCCGTGCAGTGCCGCTGGGAGCGCCCTCGGTGACCGTGACGAGCCTCACGCCCACGACCATGCACATCTCGTGGAGCGAGCTTCCGCCGTCGATTGCGAGGGGCCATATTGCGCGATACCGCATCCACTACCGCCTGCACGGCCAAAACTACAACAACGTCATGGACGTCAAGGGGAACGTCCGCGAGTACACCATCACCGGTTGGCATCCTTTGCTTCATGTGTCGTCTCCCTTGGTGTTGTGTGGCTGGCAGTGGCATCGGGTCGAGTTATTTAGGGCCTTTTTACCCGTACTGCAGGTTAGTGAAAGCCTAATGGATGCAGGGTTGTCAGGCTTGTTGCTTCCACAAAGTGGCTTAATTCTGTCATGGCAGGCTTGAAGCCTAAGGGGGATTTCTAGCCGAAAGAGCAGGAGGGTGATTTACTGTTCACTTGCAGAAACTGTGGTTACCAGCAGTGCTACTGGCCTGAGGTCTCCGTGGCTTCTTGTCTTGTTTTTCAATGACGTTCTGTGAGTGTGGCAGGATATGTTAGAGTAGGTCAACGTGCCACCTGTAGCACTGAAATTGCTTGCTGGCATTGACTGTGGAAGTAATGTAGATGATGCAATATTACGCAGGGCTCTGTATTTGGTCACGCAGCAGATGGCAGCATTTTTCGGACAGTGTTGTTTGCAGAATCTTATTCAACTGAGGCAGATTTAACATTTGACTCGGCCATAGACAAGCGTGTTTCAAACATCTGGTTTCAGTTTGCTTTTCTTTTTTCCTTTTTCATGTGCCCCCAAATGAACGGCATTTAAAGCAGCAGTTTCTCAACAGTACAGTCTTGGAATTTTAAACCTGGGTTCGAACATTTTGTGTACAAAATAATCGCAGGTAGTTCCTTTTCAAAAATTGACATGTATTTCGGCAATACATTTAGTATCCAGGGGTGGAACAGCTATGCCATGTGCGCCATTACGCTCCAAACTTGTTTGCCTGCGCCATCTTGCACCAAATCGCCCCCGTTGCGCCAAACTCGCTTATCAGTGCCGTCCTACGCTGCAGCGCCTGAATGGAGCCTCGAGATTTGACCACCATGATGCCCAGCGCCCAAAAATGTGGCTGAAACCATAAAGTTTGAGAAACTCTACGGTTGAAACATCGTGTTTTCGGTTTTGTCAAGGCTATGAGCGGCTATGGAACTTGGCTTTGGCTTGGCCGCAAGGCCACAAATATGACGCGCCACCTGTTTGAATTTGTGTGTGTTGCATTTGCACGGTAGTGTTTGCCGGTGTCGGCCGCCGCACCACAATCAATGGAAAATGACTAAAAGTAAAATGCTTTTGTGTCTCACTGCAAACAGGTAGAATAATATCCGCATGAAAGGTTGTAGTTGTTTGGAGGTGAAATCAATATGGTCAGCCATTTTTGGTGATCTTAGCTTTGCTTACCACAACTGTCCGTTGCTGCATGGATGAAACAAACAAGGTCTTCGACGTTTTGCCCTCGATTTTTAATTTGGTGCGCATCTGTTTTGAGGTAATTACTCATTTTTGCCTGTGAACATGCAACGGAAACGAATTTTAAACGTGAAATGAACTCCCTGTGAAACAGAGGCAAGGGTGGTTGCCTTTTGCATTCCCTCTGTTTTTTATTCACAAAAGAATAAATAAACTGATTTCAATGCAATTCAACGTTCGCGTTAGTTTCGTTTAGTAGAGGATGGATGAACATTAATCGTGCCGTCTAACACACTCTGTTCCGTAGACTGTGGCGTAAGTTTGTCGACTTGCAACCCTGTGTCGGGCGAGGACAAAGCTATGTTAAGCTTCGCACTCACTAAAACCGCTGATCGATAGAAAAATGCAAGCAAACGCCTCGTTTTACGCAATGCTGCCGTGGGTTTGCATTAACACTGCCGTTTACCGGACCCGAAGTGAGGCTTGTTATCCGATCTCTTTTGGCTTGACCTTCGAACGGTAATAACAGGGGCCGAAGACAGATAACTCCGAATTTTGTAAACCCGTACATATAGTACAACTGCGTTCCTGGTTCAGAGTGGGTTATAGTGCACAGTGAATGCCTGATAGAGTAGACAGATCAAACGTAATGGGCAGGGGACTTGCACAGCAGCCTGTAGAGAGATTAGGGAGGCACCACAATGCTGTAAAATGGTGTTACATATGTTCCATATGGCATTTCTGGATGCTCCAAGCGTGCTTCGAAAATGCCTTTGTGGCTGCTCCAAGCCTGCTACAGAAGACACTCTTGCCTGCTCCCAGGACTGCTCCCAAATCCATGCACCCTGTTCCACCCCTGAGTATCCCCCGGTGTATGCATTTTGTCTGCGTATTGTTTTCCCTTAAATCTAGTTGTGCTCCCTGCTATCAAGATAGGTGCATTTTCACAACCATGTAGAGCTCCCGTTTTGGCTGCAAGTTCCTCGTTTAAACTGACACGTGGACTCATTATGCCTGGCTCAAAGCTGTGCTGAATTTTTGACAAATCCACTGTGCATGTGAATGCTTTTGTTGCACGAGTGAATGTGGTAGTAGTAACTTTTTCTTTTTTGAGGTGTTTGTGTTCAATTCAGCCTAAGAGAAAAATTTTCTCTGGCAGCTGCTGAAGCGGCATAATATTTACAGAAAGATCTTTTCTTTTTTTCCTTAATTTGCTACAGGTCTGGAACCGACGAAAGAGTATGACGTGCGAGTTATGGCTGGAACTGCGAAAGGTTTACCAGCTCTTTCGGATGAAGATTGGCCGTGGGTCACCTATGGCATGCCTCACAAGTCCTCCTCCATAAGTGAGTTTTTGCTTGCTTTGGAGAGAACTAGACTTGCGTGCAGTTTTTCAGCCAGGCATACCTACTTCACATAAAATTTCCTAATCTGCAAAACTTCCGTGCCAAAAAAAAAAAGAAAAGGGAAGAAAGAAATGCTGTTTACAATTTAATCTTGGCCTATTCAACCCCATTTCCCCAGCTGCAGTTGCTCATGTGCATAAAGCTAATGTGAGAACACTTGTTTCTTAACCTACCACGTGGCTTCTATCCCAGCCCCAGCGGCTGTTTACTGTTTCCCTCTTATTGAGGCAAAAGATAAAAATGCCCGTATGGCATAATTTTACATGTTACAGGTGTTCAGGTGGTTTCTGGAATATGAGCTTTGACCCAGAAAAAAAAAAAATTGACAAATGCTGATCATTAAGTTGAAAAAGGTTGTTTTCACAAACAACTGCACCCTCCCGATAAAATGAAAGGAGGAGGAAAACGAGGAAAGGAGAAAGAGTGAAGGGTGGTGTGTGTGTGTGCAACTGCAGTGCCCCTGCCTCCAGTCCTGTACCTGATTGTGATCAACGCCACCACCCTGGAGGCCCGGTGGTCCGTGTCCCCCGAGGAGAGCAACCCGGTGTCGGGCTTCCGGGTGCGCTTCCGCGAGCAGGGCAGCCAGCTGCCGACACCCATTGTGCTGCCAAACTCCACCTTCTCCTACGTGGCCTACAACCTGAGTGAGTGGCTCGACCTCTACGCCCCCCCCCTGCCACATACAGGAGCAGCAACGTCCACCTTGGAAAAACGGCCGGATTGAGTTCGGCGGCTTTGAGAGCGTTTCATTCATTTCATGGTTTTGCGAGGGAGGGAAAAAAACAAATATGGCCTACTCCGTGTTACAAAAAACTGTCATGAGTATTGTCATGAGTACTGTCACAAAGAGCTGGCAGTGTTGGTGCGCACTGCTCCACATTTTGTAGCACGTCGCTGTTTTGGGGCTCATGTCATGCTCCCTGGGCACTGGCGACCACAGCTGGCCGACGTTCGGGCTATAAAGCAAGGGAGCGCATCCAGGCCGGTGCGACGAGAACAGTGACGTCAAGAGCGTTGTCCTGTCATGGCGGCCGCCTCAGTGTTTTTCGTCAAAACCAAAAGTGGCATGAATAAATAAGGCCGTAAATAATTATTCACGCTGGTGTCGACCACATTACATGCCCTTCTCTGATTACTGGGCTGGTAGGCACCCATAGCAGCGGAAAAAAAAACATAACACGAAAATTTCGTGTCAGTACTCCTTTAAACCCACCGCCCAATGGGCAGCTGACATTGCACTGTAAGGATAGCCCTAATGTAATTTCCTGCAGACCACAGTTGCCAGTGCATGAGGAGGCTAATGCACTTCACCACAGATTCAAGTGTAGCTGATTGGGGCATTTATGATGCATCGTGGTCACATACGGAGAGAGGAATCGCAATCTTATAGAATGGGAAAGGAGCAAGGATTCCTTGTTTCCCCCTGACAAAACGGTTTGCTTGGAGTCCTGCACACATCATAATGTGGCGTGCTAAAAAATGTGGCTACAGGTCAGTCTGTCATGTAACAGCACGTGTGCTTCTGGAGAGGCGAGCTCAAATGATTGTCCCTCCTTGCTGCTGACGTCTTTAAAGTTGGGCCGGCTGATTAGAAAGGGTGTTTCCCTTCTCTCCCCAGAACCTCAGACCTGGTACGAGGTGCACGTGTCATGCTTCAGCCACGAAGTGGACGGCCAGGAGGCCGTGCAGACAATCCTGACCCACCCAGAAAACTTGACCTTGGAAGGTGATGTGGGTAGGTGCCGCGTCCTCTGTGCTTGCCGAACTCTGTCTGGCTGTGGTTGTGCATAGTGTGTCGTCTCTGGAACTCGCTTATTCCATTGTCTTCACAGAACCCCCTGGTGGGCTGGAGGCAGAGCCCATGTCGCCACGCTCCATCCGCCTCTCCTGGAAGCCGCCGATGTCGGTCCGCAACATTGTCTACTACACGGTCCGCTACAGTGCAGTTCACCCCAAGAACCGTGTGAACTCTTCCTTGGTGCAATATGTGCGAAGGTGAGGAAGAAGAAGGAGCACGTCTTAGAGCTGCCAGGCATTAATATGCCAGCTGTAAAGTAACCGCTTGTTCTTGTAAAGTGGTCGACGGCTTACCGTGCTTGGTTCTGGAATTTTCTTGTGATCCAGCACCCATTTACTATGTTTTCTTCCCTTCCCTGTTTCTTCTTCCCCTTTCCTTGGTACCCCAGCACGACCCCCGAGGTTGTGGTGAAGGACCTCCAGCCGTACACGCTGTACGGATTCGCCGTGAGGTCGCACGAGGCTGACAACCGCCCTGGCCATTTCAGCCAGCTCATTGAGTGCCGGACAAGCGAGGACAGTAAGGGGCCCCCTCCCTCTCCCTCTCGAGAACCACAGAACTGGTACCGTACAAGCAGGGGCATGAAATGTGTGCTTGGTGTGAATGCTAGATTGCATTGTAGCATTTGAGGCGCAAAATGAGCTACTTGGGGTGCTTGTATGTGTGGTGCTTGTAGGTATAAGTTTATCAAATTTGTCATTGAACAACTTATACGTCGTGTGAGCTGTTGCGCCAACCCTGACAACTGGTTTTGTCCATCACCGGTCTTCGTTATGCCATATAGAAGCGAGCAGATGTCTGCAGCTCCACCAATTAGGGAGCGAATTTTTTCATGTGCCACCTGGTGTGCAGTGCACCATTTGGCAAACAATGCACTGGTAGTCTCATGTGGTTGTTCCCACAGCACAATTATATCATGCACTGCGTTGCTGCGCACCAGTCTCAGGAGACCCGGACCAAGTCGTTTACCAAACATCCAGATGCCTTCATGGGGCCTTTAATGTACTGACTTAATGGGCGGGGTTATCCAGACATAGCCCGGCCTACTTGTGATGTAACACCAGTGGAAATGCATCATGTATTTTAACTTTCCTTGCGTCTTTCTTGCACCACCAGAGCCGACGGCCCCTCGGGACGTCACCTGGGTCCCCATCGACCCGGGCTCCATACGGCTCAACTGGCTGGTGCCAGAGTTCCCCAATGGCGTCATCCAGGCCTACCACATCTTCTACAATGCCACTGCACTCGACTCTGCACAAGCAGACAAGTGGCAGACAAAGAAGGAACCAGGTTAGCAGGCTGAGCTCTAACCAGACTTCTGTCTGCATAATTCCTTGAAGTGTGCGAGCGCCGGGTCGAGGCTCAAGGAACTGGCGTGCTAGGCGCGCTTTGCGCATGCTGTCCTTTATTTGTTACCGGGCATCTGTGATCACTCGCTTGCCCGTGACATGCTTCGATATTCGCGGCAGCCGCGGTGGCGCCGGTGACCATCGCTGTCGTTTTGCTATCACTGGTGCTACAAAATACGCAGCCCACGGCCGCCGTTTGCGCGGCGCGCAGCATTCAATAAATCTTATCTCCCAGTGATGTAATGGTCCACGACTAAATTTATTTTACAGGAGCTAATAAAGGCTACCTGTTGGAAACTGCGTACTTCGATGTGGTGCTTAGAAAAAAGTCGCGTCGCCAAATTTAATCTTGCGGCAAAGCAAACTTTCTGGGGAAAGATCTAGCTCTCAATGTAATGTAGGTCTCATGTAAACATCATACTGGAATTGGCCGCGAGGACGACCGTTAGCATTACGCCGAATCACATTTACTTGCCATAATTAGTTTTTAGGGAAGCCGTAAACGATGCGGCATTCAATACATGACAGACTAAGGAGGAGGTACAGTTACAGAAAACGGCTGTAACTCTTGTTTGTTGGAACTACCCCAAAGAAAAATTTGGGATAATTAGCCCCTGAGACGACTACAACGGCAATGGTGGGTCAGCTGACAGTTTATCGGTGCTTAGGTTAAAAATAAAATAAAATTATTTCCGATTCAACCGCCACTGCCTCCTGAAAGATAAGGCCGGGTTCAGACTCTGTCCGCAATTTGTCGTAACTAACTTTAAAGAATGACGTCATTTCATGTCTCAATCCACCGAACAGCGTGACATGCCGTCTTTTTACGTCCATGGATCACGATATGGCTTTTGTGTCGATAGTCTGAACATTGCCTAAGATTTATTCAACGTTGCGCGCCGCGCAAACGGTGGCCGCGGGCTGCTATTTTTGTAGCACCAGTGATAGCACAACGACGGCGATGGTCACGCGGCGCCACCGCGGCTGCCACAAATATCCTTCCATTGTTTCCTCCTTCCTTCTTCCTCTGCTTGGCCACCGGAGCATTCATGCCCCCTCAGAAAATGAAGCCATTCCCTCTCTCTGGCCTGATGCGCTAATAATTTGAAATGCATGCCATCTGTAGGCTCTTTAGAGTTGCGGGAAGCGGAAAACAAGAGGCGTGCGTAATGAGCTGCCTAGGAATTTGGTGGGTCTGAAGAAGATGCCTCCACGATGTCAAAAATTTCCACCAGAGTAGCGTTTTATCTCTTGCCTAGGTGTCAAGAGAAGGAATTTGTCTAAAAAAAAAAAGGCGTTTGTTGAGTGTATTGATGTTCGACAAAGGGACATGCAAAAGCTATGGTACAGGGCACACGTTATGTCGCAGTCATGTTTCTACAGATCACATGGCTGTGAGTTAAGTGCATGAGGGCTAGATTTTGCTGGTTTTCTTTTCCTTCGGTACACCTTGTGCTTTCCTCAATGAAAATGTGCCGGCATAGAGAGTCGAGCCCGCTTGCAACGGAACACTGACTTCGTTCGTTAAATCTGCAGTTTGATAGTAAGCATTCGCTGCGCGATAAAACGCAGTGCACATATTGCAGGTGCACCAACGTGGACATGCTGTGTGGCCAGCAATGGCTTGTAACTAGCTACGCCTGTGAGGCGATGCAGTTTGTTCCTGCTACAGTGATCAGTTACCGAACACCAGAATGGACCACCTGGCATAAAGAAACGTTACAGGTGTGGGGAACATAGCTGATAATGTGGGTGAAAACTGTGCTTTGAATCCTCATCCTTGCCACTATGGAGAGTGGCCATCGAATAGCAACCGCAATAGTAAGCTTTAACCCTCCTAGGCAGTGAG
The DNA here is from genome assembly GCA_013339765.2 of Haemaphysalis longicornis. Classification (NCBI taxonomy): domain Eukaryota; kingdom Metazoa; phylum Arthropoda; class Arachnida; order Ixodida; family Ixodidae; genus Haemaphysalis; species Haemaphysalis longicornis. Next base: position 262,502,534 of record CM023449.1, read on the forward strand.
GCCTGGCTGCTGTGAACGCTTTGAAACTACTGCCACTGTCGCACCCCTCCCTATTGGCACAGAATAGTCAGGCTCCACCTACGCGACGTTCCCTGATTGGAGCACTGCTCACAATGTGCTCACCGTTGTGTGTATAGAAATCACTGCCGGAATAAAATCGTTCGGATAAAAAACAAAACAAAAAAGCTCTGATGCTTCATTTGGGAAAGTGCAACAGCAGGCTTCTCACGTCAGCTTGAAAAATGGCACAGTGATGCTTGAAAATCATGACTGATGACACCGCATTATAGGAACATGTGGAACGAAACTTACTTCGCTTCACGCTGCGTGTTACTCATTGGTTTCAAAGACTTCAATTTTTCCCTCCTTCCTGTTTGGTATTGCCCCCCAGCTGAACTGGAGAAAATGGACAGTGTCACAACCACTTTCCTGCCAATGGCCAGCCTAGAGGGGAGAGATGTGTGCTCCGCATAAGCTGTTAACCCAGCAAAACACAAACTTTGTGCACATCTCCCTTATCTCGCATCTTCCCCTGGTGTTGTCTCTGTTCTCTCGGACTCGCTCCCTCCATGCTTTGGTGGAGAAAGTTGTTGGGGGGGGGCAACCCGGAACCCGTGACAAGGACGCCCTGCCTTGTCCGCATTTGCTTTCACCTTTGCTGTTTTCTTTTGCTGTCTGCCTTTAGCGCAGCACGGAAGAAGACAGCGTGACCTTGCACAGTACATCTGAAACTTGGCATGCACAGAAAGCCATTCGAAGTGGAGACTGTGAACATCCAAGTTGCACTCTCACACATTCTTTCCGTCTGGCACTAGTGCCTTTATGTGTACAGTGACGGTAGTACTTTGTTCATCCGTTATGACGGAGCATTCGTGTCAACTGTGGCTTTTATGGGTGGGCTCAACATTAGATTTAGCCCTTTACCAAGCATTTTCTGTGACACGTCATCACCATTGACACATGAGTTTGGGGATTGGAGCATATTGTTATCACTACCGGGTTGGTCCCGTTGATTGTTTTCCTTTTTCTTCCCTTCCTCCCAGGCACTCACCTGACGTCCATACTGAATGGGCTGTCCATCAACACGGTCTACTCGCTGCGCATGCAAGCCCAGACGGCGGCCGGTTTGGGCCCCCTGACTCAAGTGATCAACTTTGTCATCAGCGTCCCATCACGCAGCACCATCTCTCCTCATCCACAGGGTTCGTCGCTGTGCTTGCCTTTTCGGGGGGCGCCAACAAGAACAAACTCCAAGGCAGCCTTGGGGCATAGATGACACTTTTATTCCAATAAGAGAGCGCATGCTGAAATGAGCAGTGACAATCACATGCACTCGCAAGGTGTTTACAAAATTTTGGTGCCTCATTTTGTCCTGAGTAGATTTCAAACAGGGAGTGCTATGTGGAAACCTGCTCCTCTGGGATCTAGAAGAGAAACTCCTCAGGATAGGTGGCAAAACAAGTGGATGGAGAATAGTTTTTATCTACCCATGGGACAGCAATGCATGCATGTCTGGGCTGAAAAAGGGAAGAAACTTGTATTTGGTACGTGCGAAAAATGCCACCGTGCTTGTCCTGTGGCCGCAGAGAATATCCACGATTTGGTTGACTTGGGTCCTAGGCAGAGTTGTTTGTAGGCAGCAAGCAACATGTCCAATCAGGCCACGGCATAAGCAGAAATTTTTTCCAGGGGATGAAGCCTTTTTCGGTGCTTCTGTTATAATCTGCCGAAAGTGAGGCCACAGCGCAGGGTTTCTGACCAATGAGCAGAATGCGTGACTTTCCTTTACTAATAGGAGAACATGCTCTCATACCAATGGTCATTCCAAAAATACAAAGATGAAACTGGTCTTGGAGATTGGAAGACTCACAGAGCAAGCCGCCCAGTACTGTACCCTGGCAACCATGGTGTCATGAGCATGTTTTATAGCAACTTGTGTGCCCCTGTGATGGGGAGCCATGTTCACAGATGATGTTTTTCGCCTGTCTCTTGCATGCAGCTGCGGGCCAGGAGGCCAATGACCCATCTTTGGGGATCCTGTTGGGTGTCCTGGCCGGCTTGCTGTGCATGGCTGCATGTGCCATCGTCATCCTCTACAAGAACAGGTGAGGCCTGCAGCCATTGTTTAATTAAGTTTACGTTTTTTCACTGCTCAAGATCTGGCTTTTCCGATTGTATTGGCTACACATATGTAGTTGAACCTCGATTTAACGACGCAACCAGGACCCACGAATTATTTTGGTTTATTGAGAACTTTGCAACATTGAGAAACCTATTTATAAGGGGGGACGCGGCTTTCAACTTAGGAAAAGTGACCAAAACATTGTTTTTTTGAAACCCGCATATTCGGCTTCTATGTTTCTTATTCTATGCGTCTGCGAAGTTTTTCCGCTGAAAAGCGTCGCAAAGTGGCATAAAAAAATACTTTTGTCAGGCGCGGTGACAAACTATCAGCGCAAAAGGGCGAAAAAAACGGCAATTTTCGGAGCGCTCTATCTCCGCAACGGTGCCACCGGGCGCGGCCATTTTGATATGGTTAGATCGGCCGAGCGATCGTCTTTCTGGTTCCACTCGTCTCTTTTATCTTCGTTCATTCACAAACACACAAACGGCTGAAAAGAAACAACGCACAAACGAAGCTAGAAATAGATGCTGAAGCGCTATTAGTCCTCCGGTCGGGGCGTTATACAACGACCCTCCTGATTGGATGTCGCGGGCGCAATGCAAGATGACGGCCGCCTGAACTGCGTAGCGAGCGGTTTGAGTTCATTTTCGCCGCTTCACTCGGCCGAGTTTCTGTTCAATCTGTGGTATTCAACACGGACGTTATCGCGATGGGAATGCCAGAGATAACGAGCCAAATTACGGGAAGTTGTGTGGCTCGAAAGGCAGAGGTCATCGAACGCTTCGTGGTGCGCGTGACTCTACCGTCGCCAGACCCTGGAGGGTGACGGGGTGTGCGCGCTTGCGATAGCGGTTCGTGAAGTGAACTTTTAGTCGCATTTGCAATGTTTACACGCTTAGTTATTGCATCGCCTCCTGTATTTTTACAATGCCAAACGCATCAGCCCGGACCGGCCAACCAAGCCCTCTCCTTCTACTCCGGCCACTCTCCCCCAATCTGTAGCCTTCCCAGCGCTTTAGTCACGTGACCAGTTCATCCCGGCGCGACGCGTGGTGGAAAGCGGCAACGTTGGTATAAAGTGCTCCGCCGTGAGCCGGAGTTTTCTGACGCTGGCGGGGGCGCCTCCTCTTTCAGTGATCTCAAACATAAGTTGCCTTGGCAACCCGCCACAAGCCACTCTCAAAATTAGTTACGGTTTCGTGATCCCGGTTCAGCTCAGGGCCCCACCTTGCGAAATCTATGCACTGGAGGCGTACCAGTCACTCCCATTGGGAAGCGCGCGATGCGTTTGGCATTGTAAAAATACAGGAGGCGATGGTTATTGCTGTGTTTTGACTGTGGGCTCGCTAGCCTTGAGAAAGAAACGGTCGACGCGTCAAACGCTGCGGCACTCACGGCATAGCCGACGCGCATGGGAGCATCACATGACTGGGCAACCGGTTACGATTGAACACCAGTGGTTGTAATTAATGCCTGCGACGTTAGATGTAATCTTAAAAGCGACCTGACCAGCCATATAGGGGATAATCAAAGTACGATATGTCGCGGTAAGCGTGCGCTGCGATGCGCGCGAGCCATATCGCCTTTCTTGCGCAATGTTTCCTGTGCACTTGTAATAATCATGCAAACAGGTTTGAGTTAGGAATATAAAAATAAAAATATGTTCTCTGCGTTAAAAATTTACCCTACTGTTGCACCATTTAACAGTGAATTTTTTAGGGAAATAATTGATACCGATGCATATATCTATGGCTTAGGGCATACTGGCTGTGCTGCGAGAAATATTGGATGCCTTGAATGTCAATAGCAGTAAAAAAATGCCCTTGCACTGAAGTTTGAGTTATGCAGAATATTATACCAAGCTTCAAAGTAGCTCATTTGCATCCTTGTGGCATGCAAACTTTTGGCAATGAACACCTGCACTCATACGTATGAGTACGAAGTTGCTGTGCCAGGCAAGATGATAAAACATAAAAAAAGCCAAAAATGTTCAAATTTAAGTAAAAGAAAATGTTCAACTTGTTGCCATGGTGACACACTGCAAAAGAAGGTTGTCCGGTGCGATCCAACCAACCAGCTAACCTACTTTGCATTGAAAGCCCATTGAAACCCATCTCCCCCTCCGTTTGGTCTGCAAACTGGGGTATGTACTCTTCACGGAAGAGCTGAAAATGATGTTTGTGGAAAGAGAAAGGCTGTAAAAGGCACTCCAATTTCAAGGAATGGCCTTCCAGAAGCCCCATGTTCAAAAGGACATGAAAGGCTACAACCGTGACGACTTTTGATAAGTGAAACCTATGTTGCAACTTCGGAAGCCGTTTTCTCAAAACAGGTTTTTTTTGCCACCTGTGTTGCTTGTTCCAGGGATTTCTTCGTGACCGCTGGGTCTATTTTGATTCCGTTTCTTGCATTACATTCTTTGATGAACAGTTCAGGTCGTGACACTCTTGGTTTTACAGATTTGTTTTTTGTGATTTTTTTATTCAAATAATCATTCACAGTCGACATGCCCGTTGCACTTTAACCTCTAAAAAATGAAAACTAAAAAACATTGTGTTGTAAAAAAAAATATTCTAAAACTGTCACGACCTCGTCCGTTCATTTGGGAATGCAAAGCACTTCGAACAAGTTTTCTATCGTGTTTCATAAGCCGCTCAGGCTCGGTACAAGTGGAACAGAAAGAAAATTTAATAAATAAAAAAGTTATCAAAATATTACCGTGAAATTTTTATGGTGTTATCGCAGAAGCATTTCCAGTGGCTGTGCCAATTTTCATCAAAATACACAAAGAAATAAAAAAGTTGATTTTGAAAGCCACATCCCCCCTTAAAGGGACCCTGAGATGGATTTCAAAGTGTTTTTGTTTGTGTCAGAAAACTACTCTATAGTTCTTGTAGAAACAAGTCCAAAAATAGTAAGCATATTCGCTCACGCTAACAAAAGTTATTACCCCGACGAGACAGGACTATTTGTTGGCTCGGCGGCTTGCGATAACGACATAGTCCGACCTCGTCCGAGGTGAAGCACTCATTTCATGGTTGGTTGCCGGAATGTCCGCGATTTTTGACGGCGGCGGTTTGGTTTAGAGCGTCGTCGTTACCATGGTTACTTCAGCGAGTGGGTCGCACATGAGACGACGACGTCCTTTTTTTTTTTTTTAACTCTTTCCTTACCGCCAGGAAAAGACCCGTTTTCATAAGGTGCAGGAAAATTTTTTTTATTGTTATATAAAATTTTTTTCATGTTTATGGTAATATACCAAAATGTAGACAAATAAATGCGCTTTTTAATGATATAAGTATAAAATGTGTGTGTGCAACACAATAGCAGAAAAAAAATCCCAAGCAACAAAATTTTTGCAACTACCGCAAAAAAGTTTTGGAAAAGTGAGCGTGGGGGGCACAAATAAGTCAGTAAAAAAATTTCAAGATATACGTTTTGTGGCACGTTTATATAGCTAACCATCCTAAAAGTTTCAACAGTACACGTAAAAAATTGTTAGCACAGCAAAAAAAAAGTTAGCACCCGTCGCGCCATGCCCAGATCGACCCCCGGTCTCCGTCTTGGACAAAACTTCACGCGTTGTGCAGCGGGAGGCATCGAATCGCGCCCATAGGACGTAGAGACCCGGCGGATAGAGATTATAACAGTGACAACACGCTCGGTCCCCTCGCAGGCGCTCAAAAACGCGATAAATCCCAAAAAAAAAACTCACCGTCGAGCTGACGAAGACGTTCCAGGTTGATTGAGGGCTTCATCGCTGTCGGTGCTAAACTCTGATGATAGGGAATCTTCTTCAGGGCCACTGCTACCACTTTCATCAGAAAAATCGACTGTAGCAACGCTAGAATCGCGAGAAACACGACGACTCCTTTCAGACCCGACGCCCGACGACGACGACGCCATGGCTGCCGCTATCGCTAGGCGCTCGCTTATCTTCCCAGCAAGGTCAAAAATCACCGGGTCTCCGGAAACCAAAACCGAAACTGACACGGGTTGTGTGCTTCCTGAGCTTCATTTCAGATGGCGCCTCACGTCCATGGAGCGCGTTGGGGCGCGGGAATTTCAACTTGAATCCGTCGATCAAATTGATCGAAATTGAATAGGCGCGGTAAGGAAAGAGTTAAGCTACCTTTTCAGTCTTTACGGACTTTGAGCAGGAGATACTGGTGATTGCGGAAGTCGACCTTGCATGCGCGAGAGTTTCCGTGCACGGTAACTTATTTTTAGCGTCGCTACATAGCGATACAGAGGCTAGAATTTCTACCGACTGTAGTAGCGAGCCCCCTGCGCCGGCAAAATGTACGCTCACGTTTTGATTAGATTACCAGAAAGTTCCGAGTGAACGCCCTCCCCCGAAACATAGCCCACCCCCTTTTACAGGTGAAATATTCAATTTACTGAAAGATGCGCGCATACCCCATAAAATCCATGGCTTTAGCGCCGATGAGTGAACAAAACAAACCCGAATCATCTCTTCATGTGTAGATGTGGTCACTTATTCGTCCTTTCCGCGCTTGACCCGAAATTTCGCCCATCTCGTATTTTTCACTTGATATCACTGTACTTAAAGGAGCCATGAAGAGAAAACACAAGTTTGGTTCATTCGAAAGATTGCCTCGTTAGAACCATAACGACACCACTTATAACGCAAACTTCGCTCAAATAAGCTACATAATTAGGAAAAAAGGAAATGACCATGCGACCCACCAGCTTATTTTCCGCAACAGAACCTATGATGTCACTCGAGAATGCTCTGCGATTGGCGGAGGCCGGCAAAAGCAAACGCATGTTAGGCAGGGCTTACAGTTTGCATAGCGAGCTAAATGCCCGTGAAACATACTGCACATTCTTTTTATGACAAAGAACGGTGGAGTAAACGGTTGAAGTTCCGAACGAACACGCAAGCGTGTGCGCCAATGAGTACGAAACTACCGCCGGCCGAGCTCGACATCTCGCCGTCGCGCAGACGAATTTTCGGGTTCGAGGCTCTTAGGGGCCAACGAACTGTTCCAGCACGTACAGCCGCGACCTTGCTTGGTATCTTAATCCCTTGACAGGAGGTTGGCCGTCATATCGCCAACCAGCAAAGGTAAAAATAGAAACGGGAGGAGTAAGGAACAGCAAGATGCGACGAGATAGTGCCAGTCGTTGCAGAAGTTTCAAATGGTGTTGGCTTGCTGCTGTCGTTACGAGCTCGTTTCCAGTTTACAACCACTGAAAACTTCAGTTTGTTCGAGTACTTTACAATGAAATTTCGTTGCTGCGTTTTGAAATGCCCATGTAGTAGGGGCAAATCGTCGAGGGAGTGCGACATCCCCGCCGGTGAGGAGATCTCCTTTCATGTGCTGCCCAACGACGAACCTCGGCGAAGCAAGTGGCTACGTTTTGTGAACTTTGCAAACGGAGGAGAAAGAGAGCTAAAGGAAGTACGAGTGTGCTCGCTTCATTTCCGAGGAAGTGATTACGGCAGGGACCCTTACGTTAGCTCACTCCTGGGACATGCTGGCGCTCGTCGCCGACTTCGTCAAATCGCTCTGACCTTGGGGAAAAAAAATGCCGTAAACACCGCGCATTGACGCTCGTATCTTTCTGGTCGAAGCAGAGAGCTCGCGCTAACGGCTTTCCATACACGACACCGGCCAACTGGCATAAGCGATACTGCTACTGAAATTGAACTATTATTAACCGTAATAAAAATACGGCACAGTACTACCATTCTGTATTCCGTCGCGACGGGGCTGACGAGGCAGCGGTGCCGACGGCAGGGCGTTCGTCTGTTGTGGCTATCGCGGAATGGTCGCTTTCCCGTCCACCGCGTATCCCACAACTCTTGCCGCTCGTGCACTTAGAAGCATTGAGCGTTTTTGTGGTGTGAGGTTGTTAAATGCAAGCCCGAGCTCCTCGGCGAGAGTTTTGTTCTCCGGATCAGGCGATTCCATGACTAGGGCTGCGGGTGCACTAGGTTTTACTAGTATATTTTTAAAATGGCCGCCGTCTCGATCGACTCCCGCGTGTGGGTGCTATATGGAGTCGACATACTAAGTATCTGTTTCATGGACCGGCTCGTATGACGCCATTGTTCACGTCACGGAATGTGCAATTTTAGCGGGAGATTTAAAATTTTGGCTTAAATTGCCTTATTTCTCAGTGAATAAAGCATCATTTGCTTCCGGGAAAGCTCTTGGGGTACTATGAAACACCTAATCTTTCGAATAAAACAAACTTTTGTTTTCTTTTCATGGCTCCTTTAAATTTGGGTGGGCGTTCTTCCGGAACTTTACGGCACAGCAAATGCGCTGTGCTCGGCGCTTCATGCAAGCAATCTTAGTTTATGTTGTTTATTACATTCTTGCTAAATGATGATCAGGAGCACGATAAATGACAATTTTTTTTAGAATGAGCGAGCAAAATTTCCGCCCCTACTCTAGCTTCCCACGCTTCCAATGGTTCAGATGACTTTATGAACTAGCATAGCTCTTTTATGCTTTCAAAATCGTCTTGGGCAAGGTAATATAGGTAACTGCGGAATCATTACAATATATCTTACACATTTTATATCGAAATATTTAGCGGTGGCGTGAATTCTGGTTAATGCAATACTTGGTCCTAATTGTTCCCACTAGATGGCGGCGTCAACGTCATGTTTTCAATTTTTTAAGCTCTACAGTAGAAGTATACGGCTCTTTTAAAAAAAAATTATTGTATTGTGAGAGTTCAATCTAAGACGTCCAAGATTCAAGCCATTTCAAACGTAAGCGAACAGTTCTGGGCAACAAACGTTTGTGTCATTTGCTTTGAGACAAATTCGCCAGATGTCGCTACTCGGCAGAGCCGGTAAGCCGGAATGCAGAAACCGCAGAGTGCAATCCTTTCGTTTTCAGCGGCAAACGGCTACTCTTGCTTCATTTAACACGGTAAACGGTAAAGCGCACTAAGGACACTAGGCAACAGTTTCATTCAGAAGGCCGGTGCAGCATACCACACTTTCCTGCGATCATGACTTGATGGGAAGCAATGAAATGAAACTCTTTGGCAGTTGTCGTTACGGGATGAGCATGCTCTTGTCCTTGTCGCGACTGCCGCAGAGAATCAGCTGCGACAGCGTTTGGGCTTGAACTGATTTATTCAGCCCGCGTGAGCGCACTTGAGCGTGCGCCTCGTGATCACGAGCAGTGCCCGGCGTCGTCCAAGCGCTGCGTGCGGAGCTCCGCCTTCGTCGTCGGCGCGGCGCTCCCTTGGTGCGCCGTTCGTTACCACCTCTAAAACAACGTCGAGGCTACGCTCGAAACACAGATGGTGCAAAGAATCCTTTCGGGTACAGCGTCCAAGTAAGCAAATGCAAAGAAAAGTGATGATACTCGAACACCAGACACGGAGCGCTGAGCGATCACACTGGCTGCAAGCGTCGTTGCTCCTGCGCTCACTGTATCTTTCCGCCGAGAACGGAGGAGCGTCAAGCCCGGTTTGGCCCGGTGTGCAAGTGCTTTACACTGCGGTATAAAACAAATATGTGTGACTGTGTAAGAGCACACACACACAAAAGATGTTTTTTGTAGCTTTCTGATGTTTTTACGCTCGTAAAAAATTGATTAAATCAAGAGCACACAAACACGTCACGATTAGTTCAAGAAATAGCCGTTGCGCTCCGATACCATCGACCCCCCAAAAACCCCCATCTCAGGGGCCCTTTAAGCCTATTACACAACTGCAGCGAGAAATCAGATTTGTTCGTAGAGAAATTGATAAATTTGGGTTTTATCAAATCAAGGTTCAACTGTATTCAGTATGACTTGGCACAGCATACTGAATATCCTGAAATTTATGCATGATACAGGATTATGTAACAATATCTTGATGAAATTGATGAAACTTGGCTGCATTCTGTTTTCAGAGTATTCCAAAATAGCATGTGCAAGTGCTCGTTATGGAATATTCTGTCAATTAATGCATCATTCAATATTTGGTTTCACCAGAGCTTAGCTATTTGAAAATTTCAAAGTATCTAGCAATAACGAATGCAGTTAAACCTCGACATAACCCGCAAAATATTTTGTTAAACTGAGGACTTTGTAAGCTTAAGAAAGCATTAGATTATAGGCAAAGATAGGGGAAATTGTATTGGTTGGTTAATTTGAGAAACACACAATATCAAGTAATGTAAAATCAACATTAAACTGTATGGACAGTTAGGCTGCTTGCTTCCCCTAAAAAAAATGGTGCATATTTGGGGTGTGCTTTGTACTCGATGCAAGTCATAGTCGTAGCCTGTGTATCGTTTTTGTCTCGTAGTGGCTTTGTGTCTCTAAATGTGCTCGATTTGGAGCTTACCTTGTGCAATGCCTTTGTATTTCCTTTGTCAGCTCACTCCTGTGCCATTTGATGGTCAGACTCTTCTTTGGTGAAGAAGGGAGCGTATAAGGCGATAACAGTCATGGCAGGTGTGCTTTGCAGATGCAGCGGTGCTTTTTGCAGCCAACATCATCTTCGCATAGAGTGATAAACTTTAGTTGGCACGTTGTGAGTTTCCGCTGGTAGAAGGTAAGCAGCAGCTCTTATCAGAAACTGTGGCCAATGAACAGCGTGAAATTTGCCTCTTTTTTTTTTTGGTAGTGCAGAGGGAGGGGAAAAAAAATAGGAATTTTCATGACCAATAATAAAGGGCATGTTTATTACGCAAACATACTTGAAGCACTTGTAACGGTGCAAATATAAGAAGAGCTAACATAATTAGCTGTATATCTTTAGTATACGTGAAATTTACTTCCACAAACAAAAAAAAAAGAAAGAAAAAGAAAATGGCTGACCGATGGAGTGCAAATCCTGTTGTTGCGTTTTAGGTGCTTGTGTCATGAAACGGTGTCTTGTGGTGTGCTATCAGAACCCAATTCAGGGCGGCTGCTGAAAAAATCGTAGCTATGTCTACAGCTTGGTGTACCAAGTGCAAAGCTGGTCTCAAGACCCCAATTAAGGTTTTGCGAATAACTTTGCATTTGTTGTTGAAGTTCCGCTGTTGCATGTGTTGTGAAAACAATAAATCACCGTTGTAGTTCTCGTTAAAGTGTTGGTTTGTGTTTTTGCTGCTGTTTCTTGCTGCTGGTGTTGGTGTTTTTGCTGCTGATGGCCGCTGTTGGTTGGTGTTTTTGCCATTACTTTAATTATTTGAAGCAAATCACTGTTCACTTCGAAGCCACGAATCTCTATTTGCACATGCCTACGAAAGAGTACACATGTGGAGCTCAAGTTGAGAGGAAACGGAAATGAGCAGGTGATATGTAATGCCAACAGGTGGCAGAGTTGGCTTGGGGAATGGAGTTGACAGTACTTTGTCTGTAATTGTCTTTTTGCGTGCATACGAGTTGTGCTCCCTCCTCGCTCGCAGCAAGTGCGCGGGCACCGAGCAGCAGGGATCGTCGTCCTCCGGCAGCCAGTCGTGCTTTGCGGCCTTCTTCGGCCAGTGCAAGACACCCGCCCCAGCACGGGAGCTGGAACTCCTCTCGACGGCATCTCAGGGCCCGGGAAACCACCTGGACACAAAGGCAAGGCCTGTTTCTCGCCACACTTCTCGGGTGGGCCGTTGAACTGTCAGCGGGGTGCCCACAACTGCTTCCGGTACCGCTAGCTTGTTGTTCAGCTTGCTAGGTTGCGTGCCTTTGCCAGGAAAACAGCGCACTCGATAGGGAACATGCATACTGGCCGTGTGACTTGGCACCCCTCTCGTGATTCTTCACCATCGGTGGGGGCTCAGGGTGTACACAGTCACGGGCAAGTCTTCAAACAAACAAGCCAGGGCTGGGCGCATCTTGTCCGGTGGGCTGGGCTGTCACTGCAACCCAACGTGGTCCTGCAATCGTAGCAGTGCACAGTTGTAGGTGTTGCTGCTCAAAGTGCTTTCCATGCTTAGCACACAGGAACGGGACTCAAAGAAGGGATGCAGACACAGCGCTGACAAACAACTGCTAGTTGCTAGTCACCACTTTGTCCGCGTTCCTTCTTTGTGTCCTGTTCGTGTGTGCTATGCATGAATGTTGGAATACCAACTAGCCCACCAGACGACGCCGGTGAAAGGGCTGTGTATCGAAACTCTTCCGCATCTCAAAAGCAGTGTGCACATTGCTCAGCTGACTGCATATGCCTCCATTGAGACCGCGATGTTCTTCTATTACACTTCTATTACACCTCTCTGTACCTTATCTACTTGTGCACAACACTCCAAATATCTGTGGTAAAATACAGCCTTCCCTCTACCTACAGGGTGGCTACCCCGGAACACAGTGCAATGGCAAGACAAATGGACACGCCAGGGGAAGGCAACCAAATGTTCCCAACGGACATGTGGGAAACGGCAGCGCTGTCTGCTTCGTGAAATCTTCAGGCACGGTGAGCCACCAGCTATACCACGGCTTGGATTGCCCGCTTTGACTGATTAGTAGATTCAAGAATTCCCATTGCGAGCAAACAGTTTTCCCTGAATAACAGTTGAATACAACAGAATACAACTGTAACACTTGCGCTGCTCTAGTTGTGTGCCACCCTCATATCCCCGCCTCCTCCTCTCGTCCGCAGCAGCCCAAGGCCGGCAAGGATCCGGAGTCCCTGCTCCCGCTGCCCCGCCACCAGCACCGCTACACCGCCCACGACTGTGCCGTGCAAGAGGAAGGTGGGGTGTGGGACCCCGAAGCCGTGCCGGCACCCACACCGCTTCTCGGCGGCGACCACTCTTCCTCCTCAGCGCCAAGCTGCGCACCCACAGAGGAGCGGACGGCCAGCGTGACGTTGCACGCTGCCGAAGAGACCAAAAACCTCATGGGATCTACTGTGTAGAGCCATGCTGTCGTGTGCTAGGGGATGAGCTGAGCTGTACAAAGACAAAGGGCCACGCGCCCGTGCCTAGGTTCTTTGCAAACAACGCCGTGCGCGGCCTGCATCGAAGGGCTGTCCGCGAAGGTTGGAGCATGAAAACGGGTTGAGCCGGTGAAGGTAGTCGTACCTAGGCAGAGGCGGTCTGGTGTTTTACTCCGTACAAATTAGTTTCCGAGCTCATTGGCTGCCAAAACGGAATGCAAGTTGGGAATGTGCATGCCACTTGTCCTGGATGTCCCTCGTGATGAGATGGGGGCAACGGTTGTATGCAAGGAACCTGGCGCGTGGGCGGGGTCGGCCTCATTCGCCCGTGGCCTCGGAGCAACTTGATGGCCTGGTGTTAGAATGGAAGCACTTGTGAGACTGCTCATCACTTGTCGGGAGTTTTAGAACACGTAACACGAGCTTATGTTGGCGGTGGCAGCACCAAGGGCAGTCTAGCGGGGGGAAATGTTGTCCGTGGGAGAATGCCAGCGGCATCTGAAAAATTGCACAGTTGATTTAACTGTCTGTTGGGCCGACAAATTCGTGCTTAAATCGGTTGACGACAGGTGACTGAAAACTACGTCTAGCTTCATTTCGGGGTTGCCTACTTGCCATATTCAGTTCCCCATTGTACTAGGCCCAGGGCAAGAACTGAAGCCTCGATGTTTTCAAGCTGAGGTTCTTAGTGTAAGTTATAGTATTTCTTTGAAAGGAGATGCCGTGTGAACGTCTTTCCCGTCAACATTTTTCTGTCGCTGCTACTTGCCCCAAAACTGCGACGAAAATTTCCAAGAGAGGCGACCTTTTTTATGCGCCCCCGTGCCACGGGGGGTAAAAAAGGAAGCATTGGAAGCAGCAGAAACTTCGAAGACGTGGGGGAATCTCATTTTGCGGTGTACTTCGTGCTCAGATTACTCAGAATGAACTCATCACACATCCCTATGTATAGTGAACACAGAGTTGAGCTGAAACTGGAAATAATAGTGGGGACAAGGGGAAAAAAAAAAATCCCTGCACACAAAACAAACAACAAAAAAGCGGGTATTTTTTGTTTACTGTTTCCATTTTTTACATAAGTGTATATTTATACAACAGTGCTACATCATTTCCAGTGTCCGTGCGAGCGTAGCAGGAATGCTGCTGACATTTTCTTTCAGCTCTCTTGCTCTCTCCGATGTGCTGAATCAGTAGAAAGGAGGACTTCGGGGCTTAAAAAAAAATAACAACAAAGCGCTTCATTGCCAAAATCCGTGCCTGACACAGAAACATACAGGCTAACACCTCAGGGCACCACCCTCCCACAAGTCTGCTATCATCACTCATTGCAACCAATAGACCGGCGAGGGAAACTCACTCGACAAAGCTCTAAAGGCATGTGCATGCACCCCTGACTTCCATCTTGTAAATCCACCGTCGACATTGCGGCATGCCACAGGAGATGAAAACTAGAAGCCCAAGCGATTTTCGAGCTATTCCAAACATGGCTTTCAAGTGAGCAAGCTTTCATTCAGACGCCTTTTATTTTGTTGCCCCTCTCGAAGCATTTAAATCGTGAGAATCGTAAACAGCCCCCTCTTGCACACATGCACACACTCACTCACACGCAGACATGCACATAACTGAGGTGCGTATTTCGCACAAAGCACGTGTTCAGTGTACAAAAAGAGCCGCTTTTTCCCCCATCACCCTCGCATAGGGACTCCCACGAACAGAGTCCCTGCTAAGGTACAAAGTACTGCATTGCCCCAGTACACCAAAGACATGACGGCCACTTGCTGTCGTTTGATACACACACACAAACACTGCAGCCGGCAGGCAGCTTAGGGTGGTACTTTTGTTTTTAAAGAACGCTATATATTTGCACGGGCATGTTTTCTAAGAAGTCGTAGATATGAAGTCTCCGTAGCGCGTGCCGAGCTTACAAACAATTTTATCCGGAGAAATTTGAGCGGGGCATATAGTGTACAATTGCCGCAGTGTTTTGATTGAGGCTCATGGATTTGACGCTTTCTTTGTGCTAGGTTTGATTTGGGTGAAAGGCGAGGCGGTGCAAATTTTACGTACCTCGGCGAGGCTTCACTTGTCACCACAGAGATGCGCACGCATGCTGTGGAAGCGGAGAATCTCTCATCGTTTTTCTTCCTCGGTCTCTTCCCTTGCCTCTGCTCCAACTCGTATCCTCACTGCAACCGGCAAGAGGATGAGAGCGAGAGAAAGGTCATAGGCATGCAACGACAGTGTATATACAATTACAACGCGTACCTTGTCACAATGCTCAAACAGCGCCCACCATCACCTCATGCACGCGAGAATTCTTTTCCGCCATCTCATTCTCATGACGCCATTGCTGCGAGCCCTGGATGTACAGTTTTCCTCCTCTTCATCACTCATGTACGGTGCCAACTGCATTGCTTCTCATGTCAGCACACGTGTAGTCATTCAGGGGAGGAGGAGGAGAAGGGTGTCGCTCCCTTTTCCCCGCCCCTTCTTCTTCAAAGGCAAGTTAGCCAAGGTTTCTGTGTGTGGGCTGCTAAGATTACACCAGGCAGTGATGCGGGCTTGGAGGAGCGAGAGAGGAGAAAGGATCTGCTAAGGACACGAGAACCGGAGCAGACATTCATTTTTCTTTCCCTGTGCGAAGTTGTCGTTGGCCGTGAGAATGAGCTTTATTCGTGACTCATTTCCGGGAGGAGCGAATCGAATTGCATAACAAAGAAAAGATGGGAAAGAAAGAAAGAAAACGATGCTGCCTTTGCTTTCCTCTTCATTTTCGCATTTGCCTCACAGATTGTCCATTCCAGCAAAGAAATCACTCCCACAAAAAAAGATATATATATATATATTTTACATTGAAGTACTAGCTTAAACTCAGGTGCTTTTGGTGCATGGAACTCCGTTGGAGCATGCCGTGCATTATTGTTAGATAGCTTATGGCTTAAAGGCTGCTGAACCAGCTTGCTGCAGTTGGGTGAACGTCTCATCTTTGCCAGGGTAAAGAAAAAAAAAGAAGAAGAACAACCGATGTGTTTCTCACGTGGCAGCTTATGTGCCTCGTAACAGAATAGATGCTGAAAACGACGACGAGAGAGCGGAAAGACTCAGACGACGAGAGAAACAGCACGCAGGAAGAAAGAGAGAGAGAGAGAAAAAAGCCACAGGACAGGAAAACGACTGGTCTTGAGTGCACACTGATTTGCCACAATCAGACTCATTATTGTCCACTTGTTTCCTGTGCCTTACAGTGTTAACAGTATAGCCTGCGGGACGCAGTGTCGTACATAGAGACAGAAAGAGGCTCGGGAGGAAAGAAGAAGCGTGCTGCATAAACACTGTGCAAGCGGCTTGACCCCAAAGAGACCCTGCTGTCGCAGAGATAGATTTCTGCTGGGCCCACGCCATGCAATCGCCTGCAGGGAACTGCTGAGCAGAAACGGATGAACGTAACGGTGTACTTAAGAAAGATGCGAGAAGTAGAGCTGTTGCGTTCACTTTCCACATCCTTTTCCTCTTTTCTCTCTTTTGCTTAAATCTCTCTCTGCGTTTGACCCAAGTTATGTACTGCCTTCTTTATCGACTAGAAATTCGGCATTCTCTTTTCCCCCTTCAGCGCTGACTTTTCTCTGCACCTACTTTAGCTATTAGCGGATGGGTCCAGTCTGCACGTGTTAATATTTTGCCATGTTGTACTCATCAGTTGGCCCTCCGTGTGGGGTGGAAGTGTGGCTTCAAGGGGAGGGAAGGGTGTCTGTTTGGTCTTCCTTTTTTGTGTGTGTGTTTGTGTGTGGTGTCCGCTGAGAAGGTTTTGTTTTGAAAGCCAGCTATTTTTTCAATCTTATCTACCTCAATTTGTTTTATACCTGTGTGTATGTGTAGACTACGTCATGTTTTTTTGTGTCAATTGTATTCATTGTTTGGCGGATGGCTTAGCAAGGGCTATTTCTCAGGGAAATATGTAAAGAAGAACAGAGGAGATGGTGGAGAGAGAGAAAAAGGGAAAAACAAATCATCAAGCCTCGTGGGTAATGCCATTCCGCCTGCGTATGTTATATATAAGCATTGTTTTGTCATCACTTTTTTTTTTAATGAGCGTTCTGTTTTACTCTTTCTTGGCGCCTGTGTTTTGTGGTACGATTGTAACATGGAGGTGGGAACGGCGGTGTAGAGTTGTGTTGTCACTTGCTCGTACACACGAGTGTATCCGCTCGTTAAAGCTTGTCTTCTGTTTTTTTTTAGGAATACTTCTCGACATTTGGACACCGCTTCAGTTGTTCCCTTCGTTTATTCAGCTCCTTGTTTGGTGTCAGCGTCTTCTGACGAAAAAAAAGAAAAAGGAAAAAAAAAAGGGAAGAGGAGTGAAGAAAAAGACTTGTACAGTTGAAGAGACTCAGGACTCGCTTTGTATCGCAGCCAAGATGGATAGTCTGTGAGGTCTTGACACGGAGTTTGCATATATCCTTACCGCATGTGTAATTTAATGCATACGCGCGCGTTCGTTTTTTAAGTGTGTCTCTCGGGATAAGCGCATTTTTGACAGGTGTTGAAGGACTACTCCCACGGCATGGCGGCATGATTGTACGCTGCGAAACCAAGTTGTAGTTGCCCGTAAATGTCGTGCTCCAAGTGAAACTCGCATTTCTGCACCTCCCTTTTTCTGTTACTGTCGATTCGCAATAAATTGGCACAAGGTTACCTCATGGAACACCTAAAAACTTCCCGGGCAGTCACACTATTTCGAAAAGTCTCGTATAAGGAAAGGGTATAAAAAAAAGTGACACATGAAGTCTTTGTCCCTCTGTGGGGGTGTAAATCACTTCAATTTCCAAAGAAGCTGCAAATAGGATTTTGTTCAGCACCCAGGAACAGCAGCATCCGCTCTGTTGTTTCAAGGGGAGAAACACAAAGATGATGGTGTAAACACTAACAAGCCTGGCATCTCTGAATTAAGCGTAGGTCTACGCCTCATTCCACACCCGAGCTGTTCATTCCAGCATCACCATTCGTTGAATCTCATTTGCAGGCAAACTCACCGTTTCTCCTCCTCCCATTAGTATCTTTAACCGTGCCGTGTGTCCAGCGACTGCAACTGTGACAGCGCAGTCATGCGGTCGGCCGTGCCGTGGGGGGCGTCATTTGCAGAGCATGGCCTAGCTTGTATCTACTGTTACGTGGTCGTCCTTTAGAGTGTCGTGTCTCAGAGTAACCAGTGTGGTTAGGTTGTCAGATGTCGTGTCTGTCGTGCGGTGGGGGGCACACTGCTTGGCGTCTTGTTTCTCTCGCACCAGGCGAAGCACACAGCTACTATGCGTGTGTCTGAGGAAAGAATCTGTTGAAGTGCCCACCACAGGCCTGCTGTAGCCTCTGTAAAGCCTCAGAACGCGCCGCTCGGGGCCCCACCCCAGCTGCTACTGCTGTAGCAAAAGGGGAGGGGGGGGTATGCTGCGGCAGGAATCTCTGTTGTGGCGGAATCTGCTTTGCGTGCCTAAAAGAAAAGCGGGCTGTCCTGTTGAGACCAAACTTGTCGCGAGAGATTTAACCGTCCCTTTCCTACCTCGGGCTTTGTTTCGGTAGGAGCTGGTCGTCTAGTGAGGGTGGCATTCTTACCTGCCGTGACTCTTAAAGAAGCGGAAAACATGGAATCGTGGGCAGTTTCCCCAAGCATCGTAAGCAGCACAAAATGGAAGGCAATAAATTCAGAGCCGGCGATGCACATCTGGGTACAGATTATTACTCAGCTTCTTCCAATCTCGGTGGCCTGCGAGGGGATCTGTTCCAAATGAAGGAATGCGACAAGTTTGGTCTGAAGGGCAGCCGGCAAGTGCGCGCATTTTTGGGCTGTTGTGACCGTGAAAGCTGCAAAAAGGGAAAATGCAAAAGAAAAGGGAAACTTGAAATGACAAAACGAGGGTTTAAAAACTGTGGTGTCAAAGCAAGGTACTACGAGGAAAAAATGTCTCGGCAAGAACGCATATGTGCCTTAATTTGTACGACCTGTTGAGTTGTTATATTTATTTCGCATTCCCCTTCTTTTTGTGGAGGGACACTCATGACATTGTTTTTTTTTTTACTATTACTATTATTATGTTATTATGATCTTGTTCATCTTGGCTTTTAGGTAATATGTTTGAGCTGGATGAACCCCTACCTCAGTAATGAAACTTCAGTGCTAATACTGTTTTCAACGCTTACATTGCCACATTTTTTAGTTGAGTTGAAAAAAAAAAATTTCCTCCTAAAAGGGTCAGCATATTGGGTATCGATGAATCGTCTGCCGTTTTCGCAGCAGGTGTTGAGAATTGGGACTCTGTGCAGAATTGCAATTAGCTCAATTTGAGTGCCTTTGTGATTCTGAATTGCAGCTGTGCAGTGGGGCGGTGCAGCAGAGCAGCGCTTGCAGCTTAGCGTGCGGTGTGTTGGCATGCTCTTAACTTCGGCCACGGAAGCTACAACTGCTGAGCGGTCATTGTGTAACTATGTAACACGAAGCAGCACAGCTTCAGTTTAACCACTGAAGCACATGCTGAGAGGTTACCAGAGCACCCAACAAATTCAACCATTTAAAAATGGCCACTTCTTAAAGGTTCATTAGGCACACAGCATGTTTTCTTGTTATTAAAAAATATGTGTATAGTGCATTTAATTTGACATTGACATTGCCCGTAAAAACAAGTGGATTCAAAATGGCAGTAATAGAGTGTTGTTTAGACACGGAAGAAACTATATTGTCAGTTCTCTTAAAAATCTGCTACCTTTACGGCAAAGATTCTTCCGATAAGCGTACAGCCATTATTGCGCCGCGAAGCAGTCACTTTTACTTGCCAGACGTTATTGAGCAGGTATTATTGTTACATTCCCTGGCATTGTTTCGGCCGCTTTCGTGTAGACCAACCAAATTTGTGCTTGTAACAAGCCTCCGTGAATACGTAACGAAACTGGCACTGTGTCGAGCTGGTTAGCATAGTTTTTTTGATAACCCAAGCGCTACACTTAACACTCCAGATGTTTACACTCTTGCCAGCTTAAAGGTACAAATACAATCCACTGTGCTCTGCACCCGTTGCAGCTCAGCCTTTCTGAAAAACGCAAGAAATTCGCAGCGGCAGTATGTCGAAGTGCATTGCTTGGGATCAAAAGCTATATTCCACCTATTCCTAAACCCCCATGCTCTTCACAGAAGAAACCGTTGTTCCTCATTTTAAGACATGTTGATGATGTGTTTATTAAACACCCTGCAATGAAAAAGCGCACTCTTTTAGTTCAGAGCTAGTTTTACCCTTGTTATTTATTGACTGTTATGCAAAAAAAACAACAAAGAATTAAACCACCACAACCATGCTTGTGCAGTGATGCTTGCCCATTGCACACAAGTGCGCAAGTTTTACGGTGCGAAAAGCAGGAAAAAAAGCATTTCAGTTGGTGGAACATTGGTGGTCTTCGTGTTTGCGGATGGCCTCCGTGGGTTTATTGCTGTATTTACCTTTCCAGCAAAGCCGTTCTGTTGTTTACATGCACATGTTTGTATTGACGCCTTTACAGCATTGGTTTGCGTGTTTTCACGAAGAATTTGTGAATGATTACATGTTATATCATTTCCATCATGTATCTACACAAAATGTGGTGATGCGAGAAGAAACATGACACAGCAGAACATGTGTATGAAGAATGCGTTCAGTAACTTTGTACAGCAAATTCTGGTCCTAAGCAAATGTATTTAATTTTGCCAAGATGGCAGAGTGCAAAAACACCAAGACATAAGGTACAAGACACGCATTGTGCTGCACCTAGCAGTTCCTCCTTTCTTTTTTTCCTTCCCCCACGACTCTCCATCTGATATATCTTACACTGTGCATCTGATGAAGACAAATTCAGTATTTATTTTCGTAACTTATGCATATTACGTACGTAGTCATTACCAGATGGTAACTAGCAGCTTATATGCATTCTCTGTTCTCCCATATTGAATCGAGTTCCATGTTGGTGCTATGTGTGTTTCTTCCGTGTGTAATGTTGTGTAAGACAATTACAGTGACACAACATTGGCAGTGTTGGCATGGCGCATAACCTAAAATTTTATGATTTTCAGCAAATATATATATATATATATATATACTGCTGATATGATTAAAAATGTAAATATTGCCTTTTACACGTCTCGTTGTGAGATTTTTCTCCTGGTTAGCTTTTCTGGTGCAGGCTGCACACGTTGAAGCAGAACCAGGGCCAGTATAAAAAAGTGATATCTGGTCTGTGTGGTAGACCGCAGTAATTACTTCTGGTTGTACTTTAACAGGTGTGTTATGAGCCCTGGTTTCAACAAATAAGTGCTTTGCCAGAGGTTGTCACGTCGCTACAGCCATTGCGACCGTATCGGTTGTGTTCACTGGCGTGGCATGCATGCGGGCAACCATGTGTGCGCGTCGTCACTGGCTACGCCGGGCTCCGCAAGATGGCGGTACTTGTTTATGCTAAGCACAAGATGTTTGTAGGACGTTCCAAACTGTACCCAACTGAATGCCAACTAATGCTTCAACTCCAGTGTGAGTGTGATGAATAACATGTCTGTTGACACCACCGCCGAGAATTTGGTTGAAACGGGGCAGATGCACACTGGATGTTCCATGTGCAGAGCACTTTATGGGCTTGCCTTGTCGTCGTAGCTCACTAACAGTTGATTTCAAGCGACTGCCGGAATTAAGTAGTGCAGCAAGATAGGGGACCCAATTAGAGCCTGGTGTACCGTCGTCACGGCGTCACACTGAGGCTTCGAAAACCATGCGGTTTAAATAGTCATAACTGTTCGAACCTCGTGAACCGCTGTCGCTTGTCATACATCTCCCCGTTGTGTAGCGCAAAGAAAACTGCAGGTACAGGCAAAATCTGCGTATATAACCGGCAGATTCCTGCGTTCATTTAGTTAGGAATGCTTGTTGGGTTGTTTTTTTCGATAGTAATCGAAAAAAAAAAAGCGGTCGCGCAAAAAAAAAAAATGGCACATTTGAAATGACGCAGAAAGGCTCTGGCCGCGCGAGAAAAACACTGGCGCATTCAAAATGACGCAAAACAGCTCCAGCATACGAAATTAAAGCGAGCACAAAAGGAACAGAACTTCTGCTGGCACAGCTTCAGGCAGGAGACACGCGAGCACTGCGAAGGCGGGAAATTTGAATAGCATATTCATCAAGAGAGAAGCGAGACGGGGTGGCGAAGAGTGTGATGGGTGGTAGCAGTGAGCGAATAACGGCGCCACCACCCATTATGGCGAATCGCTGCTCTGCACTTCCGACAGCTTTCACGTTGAGTGGAACGCCTCTAATTTTTTTCTTTTTATGTGAGGTGCGGGTGCACTGGTGCAAGCCATGCCATGTCTGTACTGCTGCCAAGCAAAGAAATTATAGACTGTTTCGCATAACTTGAACCGAAAAGGTTGGACCAAGGTAGGTAACTAGTACCATCATTCAAGTTGGATGTATACCATGGCGCACTGCATTTATATTTTGATTAAATAACAGACTGCTTAGGATGAAATAACTTAATTATACAGTTCAAAAGGACGTAGAATGGGGCTAGTTGGTGGTTCTTCATGTACAATTGCGCTAAGTATATATTTAGGTGTCCCCCGTTTCTGTCGTCTTTTTAAATAAACAGTTGCAAGTTTGCGCCTCGTCCCTGTCCGTTAGTGTCCTTTCGTCTATATGCTTAGCTCAATTGAACATGAATAATTATATAGGTTAGTCAAACCAAAATTTTTACTTCAATGTTTTAGGGCATCAAAAAAAATATATGCCAAGCACCGAAGTTTCTTCGATGCACGCAAAGAACATGTGGCACTGAAACGAAATATTGGGAAATGTCAATATGGCACTTTATTCGCAACTATGAAGATCCACATTGCAGCTATGAAAATCCATATTTGCTGCCAGGAGTGCTGTTCATCATAGGAATTCCTTATCAGGCATGGTGATAGCTGTGGTGCCATGCTTGTTGATGTGCTTTCTGGTAATACGTTATGCAGTAGTTTCATGGTGAATGTTTTGTACTGGGTTCTCACCAAAATTGCTTGCATCTATCGAGTCACGTTGACAAAGAGTTGCATGCGCTTGCTTCAGAGCTTGTACAAAATGCTCCGTAGCTCTCGATTTAATATATTTGGTAATGGGGAAAAACTGTACTGAAATTGGCCACTAAGATGACTAAATGCGTTGAGTTTTATTTACTTGGCAGTGTTATTTATAATTCATTATTAGTTCACAGTGAAGTCTTAAACGTTACAGAAGTCCTGTCCACTGCCAATACATGGCCACGTACGGAAGGAGTATGCTTACAGAAAACGGCTGTTAACTCTTTTTATCAAAACTATCCCGAAACGAATTATATGAGAATCAATTTAGAAATAATTTTAAGGAAGTGTCTTTATTCGATCAATATAATAAATCACCATATATAGCTCGATATAGTATTGTAAGAGCTCTGAATTTTTTTTCCTTTGTATTACAAAGGATGTACGCGTCCTAAATGACATGCACGGTATACTTTGTTTTCGCTTTATTCCAGTGCACTGCAGCAACAGCAGCTGCTGGCAGGCCCCAATATGATCAGCCGCTCGTTCGTAATAGCTGATTTCACGAGAAATTGAAGATGCATGTAACTCATTTCTTTTTATTGTTTTTTTTTTTTTTTTTTTTTTTTTTTCATTTTAGGCGAGCCAAGGCAACTCACTCGAGGGTTCTCTCGACAGCAGCGATGAGGATCTGCGTCGGCGGCGCGAAGTGTGTCTCAGGAAGGGACCGCGAACTGCGTCTTAAATTAAGCGAATGCACATCATAGTCACGAGCACGCTTCCCTCACGTTTTCGCGAAATGTCGCGCCGTCGAATGCCTTATGTGGGCACAGCATACTGCCCCCTCCTCTCCCCCACCGCACACTTTCGAAGAGCGCTGGCTCGCGCCGCCATGGCGAACCACCCTCCCTCCCAATTTTGCGACACTCTCCTCCTTTGCTTTCTTTCATCGTTCGCTTTTTCTGTCACTCGTCGGTCTTGCCATCGTTCACTCGGTTACACCGACAACGCTGCTTACGCAGCTCAGCCCAGAAACGGTCACCAAAGGGCTGCGCCCTAAAATTTTGTGAGCCTTCGATCCATGCAGTGTTTCAAATGTCCACTGGGAAACTTGAGGTTCAAAGTGCCTCTCAGAGATGTAGCTGCCTTCATCCAGTGGCCTGTCAGTCGGCTTTCTTTATGTTGCGGAGCACACTTCACAGTGGTTAAGCCCAACAGGCATCCGGAAAAGTGACCATTTCTTCTTTCACGACCATATATCTGCTTTTGCTGTTCTGCTTATATCCTGCCACCTCTTCTTCATCGCCCATACTGTGTATTTTCACATCATTTGCATTCTTGAGACTTGACTCTATTTAATTATAACACACTATGTTCAATTACAGTGTACAAACTGGCTCTCATTTACTTTGCAACAATGAAACGACTATTCAAATATGCTCAGACCGCACACAGAAATGACTGGTTAGGTCCACAAGTTCAGTGTGCAACAATATTGTTGCATCTTTCATTAATTGTTGCCATAAGTATACCTATTTCTCAAATGCATGGCATCGGTTTTAATATTGCACCTCTATAATAACTGCAAAAACTAATGCTTTAAAAACACAACGTGTAAAAAAATCCGCACTTCGTCTGCTACTCAGTTGCATTGAAAATGGCTAGTGCTGCAACTACCAAGAGTTCACTGACATTCCTGTTCCCAGATATATAAGGCAGGCACTTCCCCAGTGCAATATAATCGCCTGGAACACTTGCCCTATTCTTTTAAACAACTATGTAGTCTAAAGGTATAGTCACGAGCATTGGAGTGATTGGCCTGGGGCTAGATTTTTTTTTTTTTTCAAAATGAGATTTCTTTAACTGTGCAGTGTTCTCCTAGCTCTATACTATTGTATTATTTTTGTAAATAAGGGTGGTTATCTTCTAGGCCAGTTTGGGGGCGAGATGTGGCATATCAACACTATTGATTAATATTCTGTATCGCACTGGAAGTGCTCAGCTTGTACCTATGCTGGAACAGAGTACCGCAAGAAAAAAACTTCAAGCCGGGGTAGTCACTGCAGGCGCCCGTGTACTACTGTAGTTTAGTGGTCTTCGAGCAGAAGTGGCCGCTAGGCCAGCAGTGCGCCGCACAGAACGCTTTGTATCACTCGTGACTGCTGCGCCGTGGGATGCAACCTGCGTTTCCTGTTTCTTTTGCACACGGCGCTGCGGAGGTAACATCACGCACCAGTGAGCAGGCGCGGTGCCTTCCTCCCCTTCTCTCCTTCCTTCCGCCTTGTCACAGATGCGCCGCAGCCATGGAGGGATGGCCGCAGCCAATTGGAATTTAGGTACTGCCTCACTGGTACAGACTAGTGTCACTAAACAAGGTTTTAGAGTATCGGCACTCTTTTCTCCTTTTGTTCCGTGCCGCCGCCAAGATCATTGGTCAGTTCGCATCCCGTGACATTTGTTTACACTGCGACGGTCCAACTAGTACAGACAACGCTGACGCAGGTTTTCACGCTCCGAGCTGCGGACCGGCGAAGGTAGGAGCATGCTGCGTGCGGGCGGCCGCTTTGTTGGCAGCCCCGGGCACAGAGAGTAACTGGAAACGGGGTTTTCGTCGGTTTTGTGCGCATTCCTGAAAGCAGGCTTTTCTGCCGTGAATTGGAACCGGCGGCGCGGCAGCTGGTGGAGTGTATTTGAGAACACGGGAGAGAAAATTCTAGTACTATAGCACGTATCAAAGGCATACTAAGGTATAGTGAACTTACAATATTCTAGTTCACTGTACTAAAGGCTTCAGCACGCATCAGGCGATGCGCGCTGATGCGCATTATGTAGAGGAACTCTAGCCATCACTCTAGTCATTGAGAACCAGTTGGGCTTGTTGGTACATAGTTAAAATGGTTGCAGCGCAAAAAACGACGACGGACGAGTGAGGAACAAACGGGACGAGCGCTCGTCCCGTTTGTTCCTCACTCGTCCGTCGTCGTTTTTTGCGCTGCAACCATTTTAATCATCACTCTAGCACATGGTATGGCAGCGAGCGCCTCCTGCATTTCTCTTGGGCGGGGGTGGCCTTTGTCACTGCTGCTCGTACTGCGCATGCGCGAAGGCTGTTTGCTTAAACATTTTTGTTGCTTTTTGGTTGACTCCCTCGCGAGCTGAGGTGGAGTTTTCTCCGCCATGGATGGTGACGGCGGTGCGCGTGCTTAATAGCGCGGTTTTAAAACCGTCTGCTAACTCTTTGTGATCGTGGAATGGTCTTAGTGGGGACTTTCGTCTTTTAGTTGCATCGTTCCCGCAATGGCTCTTCCGCCAAATTACCGGCAGGCGCAGATGACTGCTGCGACGTCGCCTGCACCCCGTGAGTCTCAAAATGTCTTCCATTTTTGCCATTTGTGTAGCCGGCAAGCCCTTGCTGTCATATAAATGGAGCACACGCTGTTATTTGTGCTCATCGAGTTACGGCTGCAGTGTCTCTGTGCTTAACGGGTGTGGTTTGCTGAAAGCTTCCTATTTTCCGTGCGTAAAGCTTGGGATTCCAACAGGGTTTTTCTTGGTTGTGTGTATGGAATTTTTGATAGGATGAGCGTGGCGGAAAATCAATAAGTTTGAAGCGGCGCGATCGCAGCGTTCTGCAATCGAGTGTGTGCGTGTGTGTGTGTCCTGATGGCGTGTAAGGCAGTTCGTGAATACTTGCTTTGTTTCCCGACAGAACGACCGAGGACTCAAGGGGCGACTTCGAATTCAAGCTCGCCAATGGTGAGCCGCCCGAAGATTACCTTGTTTTGTTGTGTGTTTGTGTTCCCGCGCGTGCGTTGGGGCTGGTGTCAGTCGCACAAAGATTGAGCTCAGTTTATCTGTCCCTTTAACCCTGCCTCGCCGGTATTTTGAATCGACGTTTTCATCTTGCTATTTTCGTTCATACTTCATAAAATTTATATTATTCGGGTATTTGTCGCATATACGCGTCCACGCACATCTCACTGCCGGGGAAAACGACGTTTCGTTAATTAATTTTACTCGGCCTAACCTGCTAATCAAATGTTTTTGCAGCAAACGTTATTGCAAAAATCGGTGTCACTAAAGTGACACTAGTTAAAATTACCGTTGGCTACGTTACTGAGCCGTTATTAAACCCAAAGTCACTAATTGGAAGAGCAAAGGCTAGGAAACACCACCAGTTATTTTCTTGCCGCCTTAGTGTGGTCTGCTGTTTTCCCCCCAGAGTCGGGGATCGTTCTTCAATGCACTTTTTCCTGCCCACAGCCCTCATCTGCAAACAGCAGCCCTTTTGTGCCCTCTCCCCATGGACATCCGTCCTTCAATCCTCTCAAGCTCGGCTCACGTGGCGTTGGAGGCGTAAGTGCTGTTCCCCCATATTTGCAGTTGATACTAGTGCCACCCGTACCCGAAAAGTGACATTAAGTGCTGAATGCCTTAAGTTTTAATGCCATTAATTCACTGCTACTCGCAAAAATGTAATGTCATTTTTCGCCTTCATGAACGCCTTAAAACCGCCTACTCTTGAATGCGATGAGCATCAAATGAAACCAACCAAACTCTCAGCACCAGAGTGTTGTCGCGGTAACGTAGCTGAACTTTGAAATAAAACGATTTTTTTGTGCACTCCTCGTGGTGAAGTTCTGAAGAAGACAAAGTTCACTGAAACAGCGGCAAAAGGCAAAACATCGTGTTACTCGTCGTTTTGAAATTTTCGGATTTGGCTAAGTTCGCACTAATTCGAAGGTGTGGGAGAGGAGGCAAACAGCCTGTGACAGGCATAATGGCAAAACGATTGAGAGTCCTTTACTGTATCAGAAGAAGCCATAACAGTGACTGGAGGGTTAAGCCCTGTTATGGGTAGCCTTCTTCGTATCAAAAGGAATAGTCAAACACAAAGGTGAAGTAAATGAACAGGAAATAACAAAAAATGCCCACACACAAATAGTGGCTAAGTACAAGCACATAACGTAATGATTGTTGGAAAGGACAATGCTAGGCCTGGTGATGCAAACAATACATAAATCCTTAGTGAGTCTGGAAACAATATCAAGCAAAATGACTTCCATTCATTCTTCAGAATGTTTGTTGAAAGGCTGTGGCTAGCGTTCCGTCCAGACGGAACAGGGCGCTGCGGGTTATCCTTTCGTCCAGACGGAGACGGCGTGAAATTTGTACAGTTCCGTCTAGACGAAAGCAAAACCAGCTGATTAGACGCTGTGCTCCGTCTTCAATTTGTTGTAGGGGTTGCGCCTCGGATAATGGCAGTATTGTACCGGGTTCGATTCCCCCCGGACAAGCTTTTTTTTTTTTCCCCCGTGGTTGCGCCAGCATTTTGCAACAGTTAACTCCTTGCCCACTTTACAATTGACGCGGGGAGAGCAGTTGGTCTTGATTTCGCACTCAACCAGCTGCTCCGCTACCGCTCAATAGAGCCAAGGCCGACGTGTCCATCGCCAGAGTTCCGATCACCTCTAGTTCGTAATGGTGATTCGGTGATTCGTAATGGTCACTCTGGCTAGTCAACGAGTGGAAGCGGTTTGACCGGTTGGGTAAGAACCAACAAAACTCAAGAAAGGCGATCGGATGGAGCGTTTTCTGCCCGCGAAAACGCGCCGTGCACGCCACAGGCGCGCTGACACTGCAGCGGAACCACCGGTACGCTGCGCGCGGCGTGGCTGGTGGCGGGAACAAGGCGGCAGCTTCGGCCGCGAAGTGGTGTCGGGAAACTCTATGGTGACGGGAGCAAGAGCGACCGCTCCTAAGCGCTCTCTAAAATGCCGCTCAAGACACGCACGAAGCTGCTTGAGCTGTAAAGGAGCTTATAATTTTGGGTGAAAACGGTACTACAAAACATCATCCGCGCAGCTAGTGAAAGCGCCCATACAGTATTTGCTGTGGTGGTAGGCCTAAACATCTCTGGCTGTCTATGCTGGCGGAGCCAGCCGGCTGACTCGAGCGCTTCGAAACTGCTACCATGAGGCGCGCGTCTCCCCAATGGCGCAAGTTGCAGGCTCCTCCCACTGCAGCACACGATGCGCGTCATTTTCTGAGTGAGGCAGCTAGAAGATGCGGGCGTCAAAAAATTGCACGCGGAAAGCCGACGCGCATGAATTGCGAGCAAAAACGCGCCATGCGGTTCACGCTTAACTCCGTCAAACGGAACTCCAAGCCGCTACCTCGAACACGCTCGCTTCACAACAAGCAGCGAGGGCAGTCGTTCTTGATATTTACCCAGCCGAACGAACCGCTTCCGCCCATTGACTAGCCAGAATAACCGTTAATTAGTAATTACCATTACGAACTAGAGGTGATCGGAACTCTGGCGATGGACACATCGGTCTTAGCTCTACTGAGCGCTAGGGGAGCAGCCGGTTGAGTGCAAAATCAAGACCGACTGCTCTCACCGTGTCAATTGTAAAGTGGGCAAGAAGTTAGCTGTTGCATAACGCTGGCGCAACCACGCAAGAAAGAAAAAAAACAGCATGTCTGGGGGGAATCGAACCCGGTACAATACTGCCATCCGAGGCGCAACTCTTACACCAAATCTGAAGACGGAGCACGACATCTAATCAGCCGGTTTTGCTTTCGTCTAGACGGAACTGTACAAATTTCACGCCGGCTCCATCTGGGCAGAACGCTAAGCTCTCAGTTGTAATCCGTCTGGACGGAACTTTAGCACTTGTATATCGTTCCGCCTGGACGGAAAGCTAGCCACAGCCTTGTTGAAAAGCTAGAGCAGTCAGATCGCCAGGAGAGAAGTCTTCGAGAATGCCTCAGCTCATCAAGACAAGCCTCCGTGCTTTGATAAAAAATGTAAACGGATTTCTCAAATGTTGCGTATACTTGTCGCCAGGCTGCGATAAGTGGGGCACATGCTGGTGGCAAAAGGTGTGCATTGTCGGAAATGAGTAAGATATGGACTGCTAAATCACGGGGCTTTTAAAAAAGCCTTTCCGGTCGGACCGTTTACCCACTTTCCGGCAATTCCAGTGTGAAAAGTGGGTAAAAGGTCGGGACCAGAACGGCCGGACCTTTTACTCACTTGTGAAAAAAAACTGCAAAATTTAACCTTGAACACCCGTGTCGGGCGTACCCTGACAGTGGACCGCGACGGCCGTGTCAGGCATGGCCCGAAAACGAACTGCAGAGTTAAGAATGCCTTAAAGGGGCACTGACACAAAAATTTAGCATCTTGTTTTTTTCGTTGCGATAAGTAGCTAGTGACCTACTTATAACCTGTAGAAACCTCATTTGCTTCAGCGTGCGACGGTTGTTTAATTAGAGGGATTTTAAATGCGGCCAGTCGCAGTTTCGGTTTCAGCGAGTGCCGCGAAAACGATGGATTTTTGTGGATTTTGTGTGAACCAAGCTGACCACGTGACCGTCGGAGGATATCACAGAGCAGAGCCGCCGTAGCACTGTCGACATCACGCATCGACGGCAGTTTCTGCGAATGCCCCACGTACTGATCTCGTGCGGCGCTTAATTAAAAAAGCGACCGTGGGATGTGACGCAGGCGCTGCGAGTGCAAATGCTACCCGGCGGCTAAAGAAGACGCGCGACTCGCGAGACGGTGGGTGGCAAGACGCGCGCTGGGAGTAGCCCCGGCCGGTCTGGCCTACAGGTCCGCCTACAGATGTGTTCGGCTTAGCACATGCGGCGGATATTCGAGTTGCCGCTCTCGTAAGCGGGGCAGATGACAATTTTTAATGCAACCCGCCCTCGCATCATTAACACCTTTCTCATGTAAGCCACTATGGTCGGGACTTTGGGACAATTTCGTGCAGCGGTAAACAAGCTATCACTCGAGCTACCTGCGCCGGCCTGGGCCACGTCGCGGCCGTGGCCGCCGCCTGCACAGACGACTGTGCGGCTAGCTCAGCGGGGCTTTTCGTGCCTCCGGCGCGTTTTCGCATCCAATGGTAATAAACAGTAATAGAAACAGAGTGCCTGGAATCGCTGTAGAACTTTGGTCGCGGCCAGCTGCCCGATTAGCTGACGAAATCACGGCGCCTCCGCCGCCAACGATCGGGTCGTTCGTTCTCGAGAGCAGAAGCTCCGCCCTCCGG
This sequence comes from Haemaphysalis longicornis, assembly GCA_013339765.2. NCBI lineage: Eukaryota > Metazoa > Arthropoda > Arachnida > Ixodida > Ixodidae > Haemaphysalis > Haemaphysalis longicornis. The sequence continues at coordinate 262,533,630 of CM023449.1, forward strand.
CCCTCCGATTGGAGCGGCGAGCTGGGCGAGCCCGCGTAAAACGCCGGTAGTGCGGAAAGGGCAAAACACAAACTCGTGACGTGTTTGGATGTTGTTTATTTACAATTGCGCGTGGTCCTCTGCTGGCTGCTCGGTTGCGTTTCGCAACTCTTCAAAATTGATTTTAATGATGTTCTAGGCTGTATTCGCCGCTGATATTTTGCAGATGATGTATATGTGTTCCCACCAATCTATCTCCGACGTTATCTCGCCTTCAAAATTTTGTGTCAGTGCCCCTTTAAGTACACACTTATGCCACCGATGAACATGTACAGTCACCAGTAAATTAGTCAAGAAATTTTAAGGCTTGAACATGCTGTTCCGTATTTTTGTCAGCCAGTGATCAAGACATACCATTGAATAAGTTATATTCTGCTCGGGCTGCCAACCCTTTTTTGTCTCCAAAGGGTCATCTTCATGCCTGCTGTTTACGAATCAACCCTTACATTAGTTTCTCATCAACAAAGTTTAATTGCTATTGCTGTGACTGCATCCTGTCCATAAACCAGCTCACATTTTATCTCATTTGCGTGTCGATGGCGTTGCCTTGTTGCAGGCTGAGAGCCGTGTGCCCAAACCACCTAAGCCTCCCGATAAGCCCCTGATGCCTTACATGAGGTACAGTAGAAAGGTAAGAAAAATGGTAAGGATTGCAGACCCCCCAGGTTTATCATTTTTGCTTCTTAACTCGGACGTGGCACCTCTGCTCCGGACCAGCAGTTTGCAACTCGAACATCCTCTCTGGCTGCTGCTGCTGCTGCTGTTACCGTGTGTGAATTTAGGTATTCCGTATTTGTGATAGTTGTGGCGGTTGTGCGGTCAAGGGAGAATGTTCGGACCGTTTTTGGCTGTCCTGAAAGAATCGGTTGCACGTGCAGTTGGGCAGATATCCGTTTTTTATCAAGTGCAACACTTATAATGTACGCCTATTTTCTGCATCTGTCAGGCAATGTCAGGATACATGCGATCTGTGTTAGTAACTATAAAGAGGTGATAAAGACAACATACGACATGTTTTGTTCAGAAGTTTTGGTGCTTTATATATAAAATGCCCTCAGTGATTTCCGGCAGCGGAGGATTTCAATGCTCCCACTGCGTCATGTTTCGTGACAACAGCAATGGTGTATTTGACGCAGTTACCTTGAACAAATGCCTAGTATGTTGACATCATGCACCATCTAAATGCTCCAATCCAGTAAGAGCCAATGGAGGCTGATGAGGCCATGCCAAACGCACTTGATTACTGTTAGCCTCCCTAGGTGGTGCAGTAATTCCACTCCCATGCTCGGTCTACTTTTGATCGGACCTGTGTGTGCCATATTTTGTTACTTTGAAAGTTTTTTTGTGGAACATTGGGTATGCTTTGACAAATACCATGGCACTCGCAGAAAATCAAGTTCCGAGCAAAAACCTAGGATAAGTTAGCAGAATGTAACTACCGGTCATCTCCTTCAATTCTTTAAGGAAAGTGCGAGCTCCTAGTCTAAAGCTGCAAAAATTGCAGTAAAAGGTTGGCGGAGGAGTTCTACTTATGAACAGGGATTGAGGCTGCCAGTGTTCGAGATAAACTATTTTATGAGGTTTCAATAATAGTTAGACAAAATTAAAGTTGCAGTTTTATCGAAGCCTGGAATCAGTGTACCCCAAAATACAGAATTTTATACTAGCAGTATTGCGCGGAGGTGCTTAAAAAAGTGTCCTGAAATAAAAATATTGAGATACACATGCTGGAAGCAAGAAATACCGATGCTAAGGTGCATTTTTTTATGTGATGGATATCTAAGATAAGTATGAAAGTACATGGAGAAATTGTCTGGGCATAGGGCCAGGAATGCCAATACTGAAGTAATTTTTTTTCGTATGGGGATAAGGAGATTCTCTGAAAAGATATTTCAGTCGCGTAATGTTACCTACAGGCTATGTACATCAGGTAAATAAGAATTGGGTACTAATACAACTGCATCCTCAACAAATACGCACACCTTTCAGGTATTGCAAGATATGCTAAAAGGAAATGATTGTGCTTGAGTAAACCCACCTTCTTGAAAAAGTTGTTTTAATTCTGACATTGTCATCTCTGTACTGGTTCAACTTGCAAGGTGAGAATGTAAAAAGTTGTGCTGCTTTGAATAAGCTGAAGTTTACGGTGCAGCAAAGGAATGTTGGTTCAATAGTTCTTGCTAGAGGCTATGTATTTTATTCCAATTTTAAGGTAGCCAAAATTTACCAAGGTTTATGAGGTGGGCTGCTGTAAAAAGAGGGGATAGCAAAACAGAAGGTGATTGCTGTTTAAAAACCCTGTTTGAAATTGTATGTAATTCCTGCCATAAAAACATGTCTAGTTTCAGACAACAATATAAGGAGATACTTAAGCCTGGCTGAGTGTCGCGATATGCTTAGTATGTTGTAAAACATTTTACTACTGGTAGTCATTGTTGAATTGTATCATGATGCAACACTGCAAACACTTGAGAATATCTTTTTTAATTAATATCGCAATACTTTTGTATTATGGTACTTCCCAATCCCGCTGCCAAGTGGCATGCGGACTCTTTCTGGCAAAAGGCATCTGCATTACAAGTCGAAATGAGTGCATCAGAGTCTGGCCATTTGTGAAAATTAGTGCAGCTTTGTTCTGTCGAAAGCAGAGTTATGCTATTCTGAGCCTATTTTTATGCATGGTTGTTGTGTGGGTTGAGTGTTTTAAGCTTAAGCACGTATCCCTGCGTGTATTTTCATGGTGCGCAATCAAGCTAAACAGGAATTATAGAATATTCTGGCATTAAAAATGATGCAGCCCAAGTATTTAGGTGTAAATTGACTTGTTCGAATAGTGTAACGTTTCTGAATGCATGTACCTTTCTTGAGTTGCAGACTCCTGGTCAGAAGCTGACATCTCACCACAGTGCCTTTCTACTGAAGAAACATCTTGCTAGTATTAGGTGCTTGAAATTGCCAATTGGCGAAGTTATATGTTTCATTACGATAGATGTTGAAGCCTTGGTAAACATGTATCAGGCACCCCTGGGCAAATTTGAAAGAAAGAAAAAAGAGAAAGGCACTGGTGAGGGTCAGCTCATTCTAACAGGCCTTTGGGAAGACGGGAATCAGTTCTTGAGTGGTGCTATCTACTGTGTGTCATTTGGCCGGCACTGTGTTTGAGATGGCATTGCGTAAAGCCAGGTAGCATAGCTTTTAAAGGGACAGACAACCGATTTTTGTAGCGTATATGTACTCTTGCTCATATGAAAGCCAGCGTTTTATATAGCCTGGTAACCACAAGCAATTTCTAAACAAATTGACGGAAATCATTTTAATTTGGCAGCAAACTTCCTGAAATTGGAAGGGTGGCGGTTCGTAGTGTCGAAACTTGACACTACAATATGTGTCCCTGTCACGTGATGTGCAAACCTAGCAGCTACTGTAACTGCTGAAACGTTTATTTACGTATTGAAAACCTTTTAACACAAGTATTTGTACAAGGTTAAATTGTATATGTATATCTTAACATTATTTTGAAAATTTTAAAGGCACGCCGCCCGCCGTCGCTGGGTTGCTCTCGATGTGGCTAACTGAGCCTCCATGCCCAGAATCAACGGCAGCGTTCAGTAAACAGACCCAGTGAAGGAGCTTTGATGATTCTGCCTTAGTCAGGGGCGTTTGTTCTGCCAAAATATTTGATTTCAGTCTCCAAATACGCCAACGGCAGCTCAAAAAAAAAAAAAAAAAAAACATTGCGTCCGGGGAGAATCGAACTTCCCGCCTCCACAACGTGAAGCCAGATTCTACCTATCGTCTATCCCAACAGATGGCGCATTCGTGAAAGATAGACCGTTTCATTAAAAAAAAAAACACATAAATGAACAGGAAAGCCTGCGATTGAAACTTTTATAGCTGGGGACAACTTTTTAAATATCGTTTTTCAGTGCACATACAGACAAAAGTATGTTGCCGAGCTACTCTGTGTCATGGTTGCCAGCATTATTTTTGGGAGGGACACATACAGCTTGTAGATCTAAAAATTTCGATTTAAAAATTTCTAGGGCGTTATCGGCAAAACCGTTTCTCTTCAAAGTGCTTTAAGTGATGCCCTTTCATTTGGAATAGAGAATATATACTCGACAGAAATCGGTTGTCTGTCCCTTTGAAGTGTTTATGCCCCTTACCAAGTCCAGGTGTAGAGTGGAAGGGGGAGTGAACAGGCCCACAGGAGTACCACAGTCTTGGGATTAATGGGGTCGGTTGAATGCGAATAAGTTGGGTAGAGGGAGTATGGAAACAAAAGTGTGCAGTTGGCTCATACGTCCGATGGTGTCTTGGGGCAGCGCTCGCCTTGGGGCACAAACTCAAGGGTCTCGTGAAGCTTACTTTGGGAAGAAAACTGAGAGAGTGATATAAAGGTCACGGGTGTCAAGCACAATGATGGTAAGGAAGGGTTTTTCTGAACTGAAATTTTTTTTAAGTGAGTACTGAGTCACCTTGAGTCAAGGACTGAGATATAGGCAAATTCAAAATGTTAAAGGAAGAATTCGGTGCAGGATAGACGGGGGCCACCACGGTTGAGGCAGGCATTTGGAAGGCTTGCAACGATGAAGTTGTCTTGTAGGGGTCAGCTTGATTTTCTTGGTTGGTGGTTACACTAGACGCATTAATGCCCTTTGTGTTACTAGCCTATGATTACTTATAGGGTATCCCATAGCTTTACATTCATGCATTTCTGTCAGCGTACCGAAGGGGTCATTATTCACTGTTAAGTGCATCGCCTCCAAGGCAGCCGTGGGCTAGCCACCTGGCCGTGTAGACAGGCGGGGTCCCCCGTCTTCCCGGAGGCCCCCAGAGGTTGCCCTAGTGCTGTCCAAGCACGCTCTCTTCTTCTCCTTCTCTGTCCCGTGGTGTGCGTCCGAGCCTGTGGGGTTGATATGACCTGTGTTTCTTCAAGGTGTGGGATCAGGTGAAGGCCACCAACCCAGACCTGAAGTTGTGGGAAATCGGCAAAATAATCGGTCAGATGTGGAGAGAACTGCCAGACGAGGCAAAGCAGGAGTACGTCGATGATTACGAAACGGAGAAGGTGGGCACAGCGACAACACTCCGCACGCATCCTCACTGCCACCGGGGCCTTTCACCACGTGTGGCATCCCCCCCGTCTCTGCCCCCCGAGGGCTGCTGCTGCTTCCCTGTCCCATTGGCTGCACCGTTTGTTTCTGGTGTCACTGTTACTGACCCGTGCCCCCTGTTTTCCTTGGCTGCACCCTCTCCTGCCTCATCTTGAAAGCTTGCCTTGGGAACGCTTCACTGCCTCATCCGGGGTGGGGTCCTCATCGTCCATTCACTGTTTTGCATGGCTGCCAGCACTTTGCAGGCCTTTGCACGTTTATCTGGCGTACACAGAATCTTTCTGCTCTTCACTCGAACCACACGGGAACGTTTTCAGTGTGACTGTTGCAAGTATTTCGGAGTCTTTCTTTCTTTTTTTGTTCTTAGAAAAGAACAGGCATAGGCATAGCCAGTGTTGATTTAAAAACCTAATTGTGAGTTGCTCCTGTCAGTGGCATACCGTGGCAATACTGAAGGAATTGCTTGGGCTCCTTTCTTGGTGATGCATGCAGGCGTTACGCCATAAAGTGGGTTTTGCTCAAAGCATGGCAAGGTCTGCGATGTGTGTAGTCAATTTTAACGAGAACTTTGTTTGCCAGAAGGCTAGAGATTCTGTTTGCATGGCAGGTGAAGTCAGGGACAGTGCTCGAAGCGAGATTTCGTTGGGCTAGCTCAGCCAAGTGCAGCACCACAGTTTAGCTCCAAGCGCAGGTTCGTTTCCAAGCATGCCTAGCCCCTCGCCCCCCCCCCCCCCCCCCCCCCCCTGCAGTGGAAAGGTTTCACCCCAGCCCCCTCCCCTAGCATTGTCTGAGTGCTCCCACACTGACTTTGTTTCTTGCCTTTCCCATAATGCCCTAAACATGCTTCTGGCTTGGCTCGTCTTGTCTCGTCCAAGGAGCATGGCTTTCTGTTGCATGGCATTTCTGTGTGTCCGCTGCCGAGCTTGTTGGCAGGTGGGCGAGCCGCTCTCCTTTGCACCCTTGCAGATGGAGTACAATGAGGCACTCAAGTCCTACCACAGCTCCCCCGCGTATCAGGCATGGGTGGCGGCAAAAGTGCGAGGTGAGTCATGTCCGTGCGTCCGCCAGCTTGCTGACTGCCTTTTAGGATAAGCTGTACAGGCCAGCCACAGCAATACGTTTGACTTTGTGAGTGCAAGATGCAATGCAAGCACACCTCAAGCGTCAGGCAACAACAACAGTTGGGAAACTGACACTGAGAAAAGGGTGCCCATTACGGCAAGGTGGAGGCAGTAGGGCTCTTCAGTAGAACTTGCCACAAACTTCCCCAAGAAGCAATCTGGCATTCGCTTTTCCCATATAGTATTTCTATGGCATGGAGAAACTTTGGACTGTGGACTTTCTACGGACTCTCCGCATGTTGAGTCCGAAACTGCAAACCGAAGAGCCTTATTGTCTCAGCCGGCAGGGGCAGCAGCACAAGCAAGCTCAGCCTCAGTCGAAAGTGCATGGACCAATTCAAACTCGGCCACCCTGGGAGAATCGAGCCAAGTCAGCCAGATTTAATCTGAATGCGCAGCAATTGCCACCAAATCAACTGTGAATGTGACTGATAGCTCTGCAGAAGGGTTTAGTTGATCAATTACGAACTTTTAAAACAGTTGCGTAGCAGATGACACTGAACTTTCCATCGTATTGCACTCTCAGCCATGAAGTGGGAGTGACATTACTGCTGGCCTACCTAGTCCACTGGCCAGCCGGGTGGCAGTGCCACTTCTTCTAGCAGGTCATAATGGCTCTGCTTTTCTCAATTTTGGAGTCAAAATGGCTGATTTTCGCTGGTTGCTTGCAGTGTGTGCGCACTTATTTCAGTTGCTGTATTTTTTTTTTTTTGTCAGACTGAAATAAGGATTTCGAGAGGTTGAGATCTCCATTGCAGCTAGCCTGTAATGGCCTTTTCAGGCTATTCTTTTAGAAGTCGCGAAAGTTGCACAGTGAAAAGAGCAGGCTGTCATTTCCACCAGCTAAGAGCAGTGCTCAGGTCCGTGGTGCCAGGGCATTGAAGCCTTTTTAATATTGAACTGAAGACTTTTAATAACAAGCTGTACTGTATTCAATTCTTTGTTCCGTGCTGCTGTTTATGTACTTTGTGGCATGTTGCTGGAGCCTTTCACTTTCAGAAGCTGTTGGCTCATCAAAGGGCTGCCGCTTGTATGAGCCATCAATTCCTAGCACTTGCATAGCTGGGCAATAGGCAAACAGTTTATAGACGTGTCTTTGTTTTTTGTGACGCTGTGGAGTGATTTAACAGTGTCGCCTTTCTCTCTCTCTCTCTTCCCCTCCGCTTTCAGCCCAGCAGGCTGCTGAAGAAAGGGAGGCCCTCGAACGTAGCCCGTCAGTTGTCAGCTCGGTGAGTTTGGTGATCCTGAGCAGCCTGGGTGTGTGGGGCCCTTCGGGTCGGTCGAGGATTGCCGGGAAGTTTAATTCTAGAGGTCGCCTTGACCAGCCCTTAGGTCTGTGGAAGCTCACTCGGCCTCATCTGGGCCTGTGGCAAATGTTGGGCTAACCTATGTTTCCCTCACAAGAGCTCAGGGGTGGAACAGCTGCGCCAGTTGCGCCATAGACCCTTTGCGAAAAGGTGGGCCATGCCGAAAATTCAGCAGTGGCAACACTGGTGGCTAATATGACGACGCCATGATAAAGGAAGCGTCGCTCAGGAACGCCGTAGCGGTCACTCGTTTTGGCCCATTGCTTCACCATTCTGCAGCCCCATAAAGAGATTTGTTTGGTTATTTTGTATGCGCTGCTAGTGCTCTTGTAGCATTATAAGTCATGATGCCCACAGGCTGCGGCGTACCTCTTTGCAAGCGGTATGTTTACGTGCCGTAATGCAAAGCGAAAGGTACGTACGATGCGAACGTTTAGTGTCTCCCGTTTAAACTTGGCAGTCTCCAGAGCAATGCATCTTTTTTTTATACACGATATGGAGAGCTTTATTTCACGTGTTAACCTGACTGCCGCCGTTGTTATTGCCAGACATTTACACAGCAGAGTTGTTTCGGTGCAGGTGAATTTGAGCCTGCATTCAAGCTTCGCTCTACCCGCACTGATCGATGTTTCGGCATTGTGAATCGCGAACGTGCCCGTCCCCCCCCCCTTATTTTTTTAGAACTGTTTTGTGGTACGTTTCACGTGCGGATCATGACTGCCAAAGTTATAACGCGAACATTCAGGCACTTTGTGAAACAGAAAGAAGGCTTGTTGCCTCTTGCCTTCCCCCGTTTTTCTGTATTCAGAAAAAACAAATTAACTTTTCAATTCAATTCAACTGTGGGGTTAGGTTTGCTTAGTGGAGGATGGCCCTACAGTAATCAGGCCTTTTGACATGCTCTAGTTACGTAGTCTCCGGTGTAAGTTTGTCGACTCTCACAGCCCTGTGACGGGCGAAGACAGAGGTATGTTCAGCTTCGCATGCACTGAAACCGCTGTTAGATGCAAGCAATTACCTTGTTTTACGGAATGCCGTCGTAGGGTTGCATCAACACTGCCGTTTACCGGACACGAAGCAAGGCCTGTTATCTCACCTCTTTCGACTCGGCGCGTGAGGTTTGACATTCAAACGGTAATAATGCGGCTCGCTTGCTGGGGCCGAAGGTAGATTACTCCGCATTTTGTAAACCTTTAGATATAGTACAAGAATTGCGTTCCTTGTTCAGAGTAGGTTCTAGTGCATGGTAGAACGCCTGACATAGTAAACAGATAAGGTACTTGGCAGGGGACTTGCTCTGCGGCTTGCAGGGAGATTAGGAAGGCACCATAATGCTGTGAAATTTTGTTACATCTCCTCCAAAACTGCTCCGAAATGCCTTTCTGGCTTCTCCAAGCCTGCTACAAAAGCCACTCCCAGGACTGCTCCCACACCCATGGATCCTGTTCCACCCCTGAGAGCTGTTAAAAATCTGTTTGGATGGGGTTCTGGCAGTGAGATGTTTTCATGTGCCTTTTGTGTCTGCCGAGATACGAGCTTGTATGCATGGACGTTGGTTGCTGTGTTTGTCGCCAGGGTCTGTCTTAAAGGGACCCTGCAACACTTGCCATCGACTACTAGTAATGTATTTTGGGATAAAGTCTATTGTCCCAGAAATCTCCTCCCGCGAGAATTATGAAAATCCGTTCACAATTAACGAAACTATGCGCGATGAGAAATCGCGCATAATCGTTCCCTCTCAACTCGACCGCGGACAACGCGATGAAAGCTGCGCGCTCTCTCCCGGAGAGGGCGGCGGCTCTCGGCGTTCTCTTCGGCGGCCTTCGATATATCACATGCCGGGTAGTTTTCTCCTTTTCTCCGCAACGCAGAGGGGCCTATTTCCGGTCTTGTGCCACAAAAAAGCAGGCATGGGTGCCTGCTCGCAAGTGCGCGCTCGGGCTGGTAGGGCGTTTTTGAAGTAATAAACATTTGTAGTCGAGTGGTCCCGTTGAAAGGGAAGTATTGAGCTCATCACTCAAACTTCGCACGCACTCACAACAACAAAAAAAAAAACGGCAAAACTGTGCCTACAGGTTCAGGCATAGAAAAGGTTCGTACACAGCGATGACGACGACGGAAATGGGAGAATCTAGCCGCGAAGTTGGCCAATGACAGCCGATCAGGCAGCCATGGCCTATGTGACGTCCCTTAGGCCATGCCAGGGGTTGCATAATGAGGACAACTGAAGAGAGCGGTTGGTTTTTCCGCGTCTTTCACATCGATTTGCGCGCTCACCGCTTCACGTGCACGTGTAATATTTGGCTTAGGTATTCCTGGCAGTGTAATCTAAACGTCGCGCAGGTTTACTTGCACTGCTCAAAGAGTGTTGCAGGGTCCCTTTAAAGTGAGAGTTTGTATTGTGTAGCCATTGCAGATCCACTGTTGTTAGACACTTCTGATGGGAGGTATCCCAGCAACACTATGCTGTGTGTCATTCGGTCGGTGTCTGAGGTTGAAGTGAACTGCTGTCTTTGTTTTCTTTGCAGTCCCTCATGAGCTCCCAAAAGAGCGATGGCAAAGTTAGCATACAACCAGCTGAAGATGATGATGGTGAGTTCTTTATTTATTTTCCCGCTTGTCTACTCTCCTGTCAGGTGTAAACTAATCCTAAGAAAGCTTGGGAAACTTGAATGCTTTGTTAGCTTTGCCTTTGTGTCATCTGGTCACGCTAACAAGGATGGAAAAATGCAAAGTGCAAAGCTTTAGAATGAAATACCACATCTTTCAAGCTGGAAGCATTACAGAGTGGGCTTCTGAGCACTTTGTAGCATCCCTTAAGGCAATGGGCATACACAGTGCATTTATTCGTGCGCGAACTTAAGATGTGTACAAATATGTCTGCAAGCATGTGTATTCGTTGGGTGTAAATGTATTTCTCACTGCATTACTACAGCTGTTGTAACAGTTATGGGACATTTTCACTCTTGCTATGGAATATTTGGCAAGCACTAAAATCATGTCAATTCTGGTAGGTAATCAATAACCCACTAATGCTCCCAGCTTCAGTTCATGAAATCCTTTTTTAGTTGAGGTTAGTGCCACAACGCCGATGAAACTTGAATTCACAAATATGGCAGCTAATGGCATACTTCACTGCTCCTGTCAGCTAGAGTTGTTAGGCAAGGTGGCATACAATAATTCATGAAGACAGGGCAGGCACTTCTGCATGGTTCTATACTTTTGTTTCTTTCTAGGTTGTGCTCATTTGTTTTCCAATCCTACTTGTTCATGTCGATGATCAATGCGCCTTATTGTGACGCAACAGTGCGTGAAACTGAGCTTTAGGAAGTAATTTCTATTAACAGATGGCACTGTTGACTTGTTTGAGCATTGGCATTATAAGAGTTTGCTTGGTAGAACAAGTGTATGCACCGTTCTATGTGCTGTGCGAAATTATTCTGGCACTAAACATTGCATATTGTGGTCACTGCTCATCGTTGAAATAGTGTCATAAAGGTCATCATTGTATACATATGAAGTGTGTTGCAATGCTCCCATTAGTACTTTAAGAATGTTTGGTTGAGACTCTTTTCTGCACAATACTCAGTCAAGTTTTACAGCATTGATGTTTCCTTTGGGTGGGGCTTGGGGAGCCCTCTCTTGGCACAGAGATGAAACACATGGCAAGATTGGTGCACACGAGGATAATGCACTTCTCACAGCGCCTTTTGGAAGACCTTTTTTGTGTGCATTGCTTCCTAGGCATTCGAAGTCTGCTCAGCCTCAGTGAAAGTCACTCTGTTCGTTATCTGCAACTGTAGACCTGTACATACGTAAGGGGCATATAGTATCTACACATGATGGTGCATTGCCCATTTTGCTGCTAAGCTTCACTGCCAGCTTGAAGGCAAACTTCTCTACACGATGTGATGCTTTCCGTGCCCAAAAGACTTCCCAAAGGCGTACCATCAGAAATACAAAGAGCAAACAGGAGAAACTTTCCTGTCCATAGCTGGCGACATATTGGAGGAAATATTTCTTAGGCATGTGAAACATTTTGAAATACACGTACATTCTTGGGGAGCTCTAGCTGTACAAGCTTTGCTTAAAATATTGCTTTAGCACGTAATGGCAACTCTTTGTAATGCAAAACCAATGAAGGGTGCAAAAAATGGTGCTGCTTATTGGCATTTACAATGCAGTCTTGTGGGATTGTTTTGCTGCAATCTGCATCGAGCGGAGCACAACCCAGTTAGCTCTCAAGAGGCAGGCAAAATGGAAATGATCTTCCCCTCCGTATGTTAATTTTCTACGTGTTTTATCAGCGCTGAGGGGAGACTACGCCATCGCAGTTGAAGGTGACACCGCCGTGGACGAATGCAGACTTTTGGTTCATTGCAGAATAACCAGACGAGTGCTGTCACTCACCTTGGTTCCTAAAATTTGGGGACTGATGCTACTTTGTGCGAAGTTTGAGCGTTAGGTAGCATCCTTTTTTTGTGGGAGCATTGCAGCACTGGACAGTGCTTTTCTGCTGGCGTGTTCATACAGGCCGAATTTGTTTTGTCTTATTGTCGAGAGTGATTTTTCTTTTTTTTTTTTTTTTAAGTTTAATGGCTCAAAATAGAAATGGCATTTTGTGCCCTGTCCAGGCCACAATTGTTTGCTGTGTGCTGAACACATTCCTTATAGTTATGTCTCGCCAATCATACAGGCTAGTCAAAATGGAACTGTTGCAGCGGCATTGGGTAGATTCTTTTGCTGTCTGCTATTGTAGAGAGGCTCAAGGCAGTAGTGTTCTTTCTTGCTTGTTGATGTATAGTTTGCACTTTGTCAAAAAACTGACGGATGCAGTTCTTTGTGGTTGTCCTTGCCGCTGCAATTTGGAACTTTGTTTTGGATGAAAATTGCAAAATCATTGAAGTTGTAGCTGTCAACTGGAAAGGCATTCTTAGTTTGCTGCTGCTGCTGTTGGTGTGAAATGGTAGCTTTTCGAGCATTAAGCTGTCCTGGCTCTTTTATTTTTCCCCTTTGTTTTTACATTATTGCTTTTTACAAGACTTCCTGTGAATACGTATGTTGATGCAATTTGTTTTTTATTTCCCGTTATCATCCCCCGACTCCCCATATTTGTTATTTTGACAGTATATGCAGTCTTGTAGACAATTTACCAAGACTTAGAAGCTGTATTGGCTCTCTGCAAAGACGTAAATCTGCGCAAATGCCCGCTGCTGCGTTGTTTTCAGTGCAATGTTTAGGTTAGAATAGAGATAGCACTGTTACCCTGAATATTTTGCCTTGGCACTATTTGCCTATTTTGTTTAGGTTATAGAGGGGGCAGCTTACTGTTCTTGCTGGCATTACCTTTCTGTGAGGTTAGGTTTATTGTGAACATCTCAAAATATCTTTCTGTCTTTATTTTTCTTACTTTTTTTTTTCTTCAAATTTTTTGCTGTTGCAACAGCCCTACAGCTAGCTAGCTCTAATATTCTGAAACAGATCATACAGTATAAAACACCATAGGAAGGCTGCTAACACTGGCAGGCATTGGGAAGATAATTCAGTCCAATTTACTTTATTCTGAGAGATGTTTCAAGTGCTGTAGCGTTCAAATCTTCAACACTTGCTCTTTTTTCTTTCATTTGTTTGTGAAAATAAATTTCCTTAATTTTTTAGCTGTGCAAGTTTAATGCTTAAACTTCCCCCTGTTTTTATTGTTTTGGTTGTAGCAGTAAAATATTCTTATGTGCAGCATGGCTTGGCATACATTGTTTTTTGCCATTGGTTGTGTATAACATTTGGGTTTCCCTTTAAAGCAGGTGAAGAATTCAAAGCCATGATTCTTTAGAGCATAAGACCTTAAAAACTTATTGTTTATTGTAGGTGTAGATAAGTACAAATTAAATTAAGAGAGACATGACTATAATGCATGTGTTCATGCAAAAGAGCAGCCCATCATGCCTCCGTGAATTTTTTAAACTTGTAGCATATAAATCTTTCCCCTTATAGTTGAAGCTTACATATCCACACTGTGAACTAGTGGCTGTAAGTCTTGTTTTTTTTTATGCAACCGAGTTTGTTCCTTTTCATTTTACAAATCCTGGAGCCACTGGTGAAAACATAATGGCAATAAGACAAAACGATTGCTTTAATCGCAAATACTTGGCCATTTTTTTTAACCTTTGTGCTTTAAAACTGGCAATTGAAATCTCTCTAGTGTATGTGAAAGAGCATCATGTCAAAGATCACTTGTCGAAGTGTTTTACTGGCAACGTCGTGAAACATTTATAAACTCGTTTCTTTTTAGCTCTATTGATGTTATGTAGGCTGTCTAGCTGCTGGCAATCATCACACAGAACCAGAGTGCAACCTGCTTACATTTGTGCCCGAGAATTAAAACATACTTCTTTAAACTCAGACAGGGACAAGCGGCATGCTTACGGCACTTTGAGCCAATCTTCATAATGCCTTTCGATTTTGCTATGATAGAAGAATCTACTGTTCTAGATGAAAAATATCTTTTAATTTGCCATTAAATATCAAGGTAAATAAAGTTGCTGATAGTGGTAAAATAAACAGACCAGAGTGTGCTGTCTTCCTACAAAATTTGAGCTCGAATGATCATGTGATGTGGAAAAAACATTGAGACACCTCTAGAGGGTTAGCTTAGTGCCTGTGCTTGAATGCTAAGACGTCGGCATGCAAAACTTTTTATCAGGGAATGTTTGATAACAGGCCATACAAATATTCCCAATTGTATGTTTCGGGTGCGCTCCACTCAAATTTGAGCTGGTTATGTTTTCAGGTAGCATGATGTGCCTAAAGTTGTAATGATAAACTTTGACCCTGAACGTTGCCAGCTTTCAATTTTCACTACTTTCAGTGCCAGATAACTATAATTTTGTTCAGTGTGATGAGGAATTCTTTGCACATCCTTCACTCCATAAAATGCTGACTTTCACATGTACTAGGGATTGAGGGATTTCAATTGCTGGTCCCTTTAATACGAATTTTTCAGTACACTGCAAAGCCACAGTTACAAAGCTACGGTATATTCGAGGTTGCATCTTTTTTATTTTATTGTGTCAGGATAAAATCGACAGTTGCGCTGCTTTTTATAAAAAAAAAGAAAACGTGAAATGCCTCTCATTGTGGTAAAATAGTGTCTCAAAATTGTTTGGCCCTAATGCCTTGTGTAAACACTGCTGAAATGTGGCTTTGCAGCTGCTGAAGCTTCATAATTATTTTTAACATGTATATCCCTGTTCGACTGTGATATTTTTTTTAAAGCGAGCTTGTGCTGAAAAGTAATTGCACCCATTTCTGTCTCGTTTGTGTAGGGATAGGTTCTGGCTCGATGAGCAATAGCATTTACCTTTTGGAAGTCAAGGGTTTGAGTGGTAGGTCACTTTCCAAGTCTTTTCTTGTCCGAAGCTGTTGGCAAACTATCCGCCCATATTTATCAGAGTGTGTCAATGTTGTCAACTTTGTTTTGGCTGGCACCAATAAACCCACTTTTGTAACCAATGTGAGGCTATGGTTGCTCTTTTTGGTTGCTCTTGTAACCAAAGTAAGGCTATGTCCCGAATTTCTTGGGGGTAAAAAAGATTCACTATTCTTGGGGAATCCTTGTATAAAATGTATTAATATTCATGAATCCTGTACCGAAGGTCCAGGTTGCTACCTTTTGTACCGTAGAGAGAATCAATAAATGTAAGAAGCATGTAGGTATGCTTTCTGTGCGAGCTTACGAAAAGTATTCATGGCTAGAGTACATAATGCATGTGTGGTCTTTGTAGCATTGGGGCAGTATTGTCCACATACCCCTGCACCCATCGTACTGTGTGGGAGCTTTAACGGTGGCAACACAATGCAGCAAACTAATGGCCTTATCCATTTGACAGTATGCGTGTTTATAAAGAAAGAACACATGCCGTGCAGTCTTCTTTGCAGCAGCAAATGGCAGTGGCTTTGTGTATGAGTCAGCAAATTTTTACATCCAGTATAGCATGCAAAGCTAGCCATTTGCTGAAGGCACTGCTTTCTTTTTTTTTTTTTTCCTTGATCGGAACAAATGAAGTGTCAGCTTATGAAAGTGTGAAGTCCATTGTTTGACCGAAGCCCTAAAATTTGTGTGCTCAAAGTCACATTTGAAATATTTCTCTTTTCCTTTAGCTCTGCCAATGACTGTGTGAAAGCTATATTCCAACTGTCGTGTGTGTTGTGCAGTGTAACCTGTGAAGTGTTTTCACATGAAGTACTCTCACATCGTTACATATCTTAAGGTGGAGAAGATGATAGAAACTGTTATGGAAATCTTGTTGCATGAAAGAATTTCAGGTAATTTAAATTTATTTTGCTCGTACCAATCAATATTGTGCCAGTCTGTGTCGCTGCGGCTTTGTTCCACGAGTGGTTGACCCTTGCTCTTGCTGCTGCTCCCTCTCTCTAGATATTGATGAGTTCTCGGTGAAGCACATAGCAGCGTCCCGGTACATGCGGAATCATAGGTTAATCAACGAGATCTTCAGTGACGCTGTGGTGCCCGACGTACGCTCGGTGGTGACGACGGCACGGATGAGCGTCTTAAAGCGCCAAGTGCAGTCACTCACCATGCACCAGGTAGGCTGACCGTTGTACATGCCCTTGCCGGGTGCGCACGCATGCATCCATCACTGCCTTCCATCAGCACTTGTGGGATTCTTGCATGCGGATGGGAAGCAGTGCCACATTCTGAATTTTTGCAGCTGCCTGCAGTGATAGGATTGGTGTCTCAGTTGTGCCAGCACAGAAATGCTACTGCATGTTGCACCAAATGGTCCTAGAAATAACTGCACCGAAATGATAACTGCACCGAAAACAGCACAGAAGAATGCAAAACTCTTTACCCTGTTGTGTGACATTTTATTCATATTGACAAAAGGTTTAACTTGGGCTACACGTAACGAAGGGGAAATATGTCTCTTCGTGGCAAACCCTTGGTTTGCAATTTTCAGTTCTGTGCTTCCCACGTACTGGTTGTTTGAAATGTGGCCGCTTTATTTCAGGAGAAATTAGAAGCTGAGCTGCAGCAGATAGAAGAGAAATTTGAGGCCAAAAAGCGGAAGTTCCTTGAAGCCAGTGAGGTTTTCCAGGCAGACTTGAAGAAGGTATGGTGTCATTGCTCCCGTCTTCCACTAGCTTTTCTGGCTCAAAATAAGTCTGGGTAATTCGTTTTCTGGATAATGAGTGTTTTTTTTTTTTGTAGTTCTCCAAAAAATGTATCGAATGTATCGATTAGGTTCTGCCATCTTTTGTTGTAACATATACAGTATATGCATAATTAGGTTGTAACCCTCTCACTGTGTTGTTTTGCATTTAATTAAACTTTGCTGCTCCCATGTCAGCTGATGACATTCCTTTTTTTAGGAACATTTTAAATAGCGAATGGGCGAGCTCTTTTCTATTTCTTCATTGGCAAAGCATGCATTTCAATAGTTTGGGGAGCGACATTGTGCAATCAGGCTGCATGTGTGAAGGCATAAAAATAAAACAAGTACTAATCATTGATATTTGGTTACCTGATGGCCCAGCGAAGTTGACCACCACTTTATTGCAGAATCTCTTCAAGTGAATGGAAAAATCATAGAGGGCAGGGGCTGTCACCTTTCCTCTTGCTAATGTTCCTCTGCTTTCAAGAGGGGCAATGCCATGTCACCCATCACTGACTCGCTCACGTGTGCCATAAATTAAGGAGAGGAGCTGCTTTTTTTTTTTATTTGTCTGTGTAGATGTTGACGACAGTGACACAAAAGATTTTGTAAACAACTTTGCTGTAAAGAAAGTGCAAATACAAGCACAGCAGAGCACGTGTGGCAAACAGCTGGGCTGTCAGTAACACCAAGCTGCATTGGGTGGGCCTCGGCCAGGCGGGAGACTGACCCAGCTGAAAGGGTGTGTCCCGTTGTGTGCAGCGCTGTGGCAAGACGGTGGACACGGAGACCTACCAGAAGATGGTGGAGCGTGCGCTGGAGCAGCTCAAGAAGGACAGCGCGGCCAAGGAGGAGCAGCGGGCCGGCGGGGGCGACAAGGCCAAGGAGGGGGAGGAAGGAGAGGAGGGGACGGGCTCTCCTGCAGGGGAGGGGAGCGGTGACGGAGTGGCCAAAGGCAGCGGGGGCGACCTTACTGAGCCCATGGAGGCATCGTCCCCCTGCGCCCCCGCTGCAGGGGGTCAGCAGCAGCCTGAGGCGGCCGTGCCGGAGGACGAGGATGAGGAGGAGGAAGAAGGGGAGGAGAGTCGCAGCAGTGTGGCGGCCAGCAAGGAGGTGCCTCCACCCCCCATGGAGGACACCCAGCCAGCACCCAGCCAGCCGCCCGCAACCCCCATGGAGTGCGAGGACACCGCCGAAAGCCAGGACTCGCAGGTGCGCAGAATTCATATCAGAGCGTCACGTTGCAAGAAATAGGAGCACTATAGCAAAAATAATGTGCAACGAAGTGAAACTAACGGAACAACCAAAGTAATGCTGGGCACCACCATGTGATGAGAGATGCTGCAACATCACTTGCATGCTTGATTGTGTCGTTCTCTTGATGAGCCCCATTGCCATAGCGATCTCTCCTTGTACTGCATGTCATGGAAGGCGGTGAAACTAATGAAGGGGAGTTGCATGCTGCAAGCGTGCCCACAAATTTTTCCTTTTTGCGGGTGCATGTTGTACGTGAGCAGAGAATAGCGCAAGGCACTGTGTGAACATGCTGTCCTGCTATACTAAAACTCTGTTATAAATAAATGGCCAAGTAAGATAAAACTATCAATATTTTTATTATTTATTTGTCAATTTATCAATAGTTGTGCATCACTAATGGAGCGTCTTCTGTTTTGTGCCATCCAAAGCTTGCGATAGCAACACCAAACTGAATTCGACATCCGCAGAGCACTACAGAGTAGCATGGGATACCAAAAAAATGTTCCTGGGATGCAACATCAAATTGAATGCCTTTCAGTGTAGTGGTAACGTAGGGGCTTAAGGCCAAACTCCAATGTGAATGAGCCATGTCAAGCTTTTTGGACAGTACTCAATGAGGACGTGGGCCTCCCCATAGCTGATGGTACAAAGTATAATTTCTGCATACGACGGCTAATGCTTGGAGAACACAGTACTGACAGCTGGTGCTGTAAAAAACTTCCTTGAAAGCAGCAGTAAAGGGAGTGTTAACATCTTTTTGCTAGCTTTCTTGTTTAGTGCTGTCACATGCTAAGCTTAAGCCAGCACGTTGTACTGCTGCAGAAATGTCTCCAAAGTGCGTCGGTTTATGTATGTGTGGTTTTTGCTGTTAGCATCCCTACTCAAAGGTCTTGCCACCGAGCCAGTATGTGGGTTAGTGAGTGGTAAAAACCAAAGCCTTTGATTTACATGTGGTGGGCAGCTTCTTAGGGCTACCGAGTATGGCAAAGCACTGTGCGTATAAACTTTCTACACACTGTCTCCTAACGGCCACAAGCTGGGGGTATATATTAAAACGTTGAGTGCTGTAAAGCCTTGGCATTGGCCATGAAAAGAGGGCCCCTTGTTTGCCAACGTTCGGGTTAACGTAACTGTAATTATGACTTGTATGAAAACTCAGCGGGGGGAAGCCTGTATCTAGCAAATGGCGCACTTGCCTGGCATCAAGGAAACGTCAAGCTTATTGATGCGGCCCAACCCTTGCTTGAGGTCGTCTGTGACACGCAATGTTTGTGTGTGTGCTTGCTTGGTTTTCCAGGAAAGAAGTGACGGGACCTTTTCGGACCAAGAAAGCAAGGACGCACCAGGCCGCAGCCAGGATGTTGGTGCAAGATCCAGTGAAATTCCCAGGATAGCCATGGAGTCCCTGAATCAGCACACACCAGAGATGGCTGGCCCCCAGTAACCAACGCATCTACCACTTTTATATTGTGTCTAAGCATTTCTTAGCTGCTGCTGCTGCTGCATGTTGCATTGTGGTACTGGAGGTTTTATAGCCTGTGGGCGAGGAGTTCCTGTATGAAATGTCTGTGCTGACTGTCGCCAGGTGCAACTACTGGAAGCACTGAACTGACTGTACATTATTAGGTGGCAAAGCTGTGTAAGCGTGAATGTTAAATTTTAAAGAGAATATAATGCCAAGCTTTGAATAGCGCTTTTTAATGACTTTTTTTTTTTTTCTCCTTAGCTGGCACGCTTGCTTTGGTGTACGAGTAGGCGCACTGAGGTGGAATATTTTTATCGGATGTGTAAGAGAGTCCGCCGTATACATGCAGCAGTGTGTTGTAGATACACAATAGTACCTCATGCCAGTCGTCACAGATCCAGAGAAACATTGTCATTCAAGAAGAGCCTTTTGTATGTCATCTCTGTAAGCATTTTTAGTCATAAACATTTAAAAAGAAAATATGGTTGTCTCTTTTCCTCGGCTTGTGCCATCTTGGCACTTGTGAAGTGTATTTTCTGCATGCCTGTGCACCCATTTCCCTTGCCGTACAGTATCGCATATTAGTACTCGCATGAAAGTGGCATAACTGGCAGCCACTCAATGAGTCCTCTGTTTTTTTTTTTTCATTTGTGTGAAAATTGGTGAAGTCTGCAAGATTGTGGCACGCAAACATTCCTAGGTGGCGTAAAATATTAATATACCCCTAGCCCTTGGTATGGCGTGCCTCGTAGCACCGGCAGAGCTCCAGCTCAGCAAGCCCTAATTAAAAAACGTGTAATGATAGCACCATTGTCCCATTTTCATGCTATCTAGGTCCTGCACATGACTGCCTTTGACTCCTTTGAAATGCAAAGTGCTGAAAACGAGTAGCCCAGCATGCATTGCCTAGCATGTTATAACTCCTGGTCCAGTGTCGGGTGTGCTGTTGGACTATTCTTGTCTGTGCTGGTGCTGGTGTATAGCAAAGCGAAAAAAGCTGAGGCAGTAACTTTGCTCACTTGTTGCTACTCTAAAAGATGTGCTAAAAGAGAAGGGTCACCTGGCTTTGTTGTTGCACCCGTCGGACTTTAGGCAAAAGCATTTGCCAAACTCAGTGGGGCTCTTCAATTATCAGTCTGACCCGCCACAGACTCCCCGAAAAGCAGTCCGGCAAATGTTTTTCGCGTATATTCCTGTGGTGGCACCAGACTACCCATGGACTATCTGTGGCGAGTCGGAGACTAAATTGGAGGCCCCAGTGTACACTTTTATGCCTGCTAAATAGTTTTGTGCAGGCATAGCTTTGAGAATACAGCACGAAAGCTGAACAACCAGAAAGCTGACTGGATTTAATTTAGTACCCCTCTACAAGCTCAGCGGGCGGCGGAACGAATAATGTTAAGAATAACTCGGGGACAGTTAACGAGCTACCTGGATCAGAGAAACTATAGAGTAGAAGATATCATAGTTGAAATAAAAAAAAAATAAATGTACTTGGGCTGGCCATGTAGTGAGACGAACCGTCAGCCGGTGGACAATTAGGGTAACAGAATGGATACCGAGAGATGGGTTATAGATGAAGGGGAAGGCCAGTAATCTGATGGAAGGATGAAATGCGGAACTTCGGGGGTAAACTGTGCACTCGAGTGGCGTAGGACAGGAGCGAGCGGTTGGAGGCCAGTGGGAGAGACCTTCGTCCTGCAGTGGACCTGAGCAGGCTGACGATGACAATTGTGCAGTCTTTGCAGCTGACTGCAAGCTGTCTTGTTATAACAAGTTTGCAGTACGGAATCTTTCTCGACCAATACTACGCTTGTGCAGCCACTGCATTGCTTATTGTGTGAACAATGGACGTTCCCCTCTTCGAGGAAATGAAGAGCACCCAGCGCACATCCCTGACCCCGTGGCAAGAAGGTGATGACTCAGCCACTTGTCCTTTGTCACATGATCTCCACTGCAGCACACCTCTACCATTGGTAGAACAAGTGCAGCCACGGAAGTGGGTTGGCTGCTGCGTGCATTGTCTTCGAGTAATACGCACACCATAGTTTGCAACTGAAACCAAACTAATTTTGAGATAATGAGCATAGCAGCAGTAATAACTATGTCTTTGCCGAGTGTCTTGGCATTCACATTGTAAAGCACATACACACATGTCAACTACATTAATTGGCAGTAGTTGTAGGAGAAAGAGAACTGAGAAAGGAGATCAGTGAATGCAAAAAATGGTCTGTGTGGAAAACACAACGGTGTGAAAATGCCAAGTATGAGGGGAAATAAAATTGGCAGAGTTGCCAAAATTGGTTACTAAAAGATCCAGTTTACTAAAAAAATTCATGCAGTCGAGAAACCTGTGAGACATAGTAAACCACTGTGCATGGTTCTTGGTTTAAAAAAGCGTTTCATCCAGTTAAAAATACCACAGTAATGGAAGCATTGAGAGCCCGGGGTGTTAGTTTACAGGGGCTCTTTGAAGTCAAAGATATTGTAGAGAATGTTTGGGTGTAGTAATCCTTCATAAGAGTAAGAAGCTCCCTTCAGGGAATGGCACCAGACAAGAAATCACTCTACGAAGTTAATTACCGTTTAAAGAAAAATTGGGAGAGCCGAGAAAAAAGCATGGGGAAAACTTGAGCCACTTGAGGTGTGCAGACGTTTGTCTTGTTCAGGGAGAGAGAACCTGCAAATAATGGTTCCGAAACTGTTTTTTTTTTTTTTTTTTTTGAAGGCTTCAAGGTAAATCTGAGTTGGAGGCTTCAAGGTAAATTTGAAGAAATCTCCAGTAATAAACAGCCGTCCTGCATAGGCACTGAAATACTAGACGAGGTGAGTGAATAAAATAACGTTGGACAAGTCAGTGCCACTTTAAACGATAAAGTGAGGTGCAGATCAGTGTAGGAAGCACTTGAAGGCAATTGGCCGTTGGCTACCTCCCTTACTGAAAAGAGTATAACTGTACCTCGGCAAGCGACAGCACCTTCCAGAAATTTGCAGGCTTCTTCGGGGGTGGAGGGATGAGGCTATTGACAGTACCTTTTTCATGGAATTACTGAGAATTCCTGTCCCAAGTGAAACACCAAGCTTGCACAGCTTCAGCTAATCTTGCCGTAACAGGCAGCCATTTTACTGTGCACCTTCAGAAAAAAGAAAATCGAGAAAATTTACGGTTGCATAGAGTTCACCCACAATCATCCTTACGTGATTTTTAAACTTAGTGGGGTCTTACCAGGCACCTTGATAGAAGAACTTATACAAGCTCAAAGAGCCATGAAAAAAGGAATGGAAGTAAGGAGAACAGCTTCCTAGCTTGCGCCATCCTACTTGTTAGAACAAATGTCCTGTGCACACTATGCACTTCCAGATTGCAAATTGCCAGGTACAATACAAAGTTGCAGGATGCATGTCACCAAAGCTGCTCACCTAGACTTGGCTCACCTAGCATGGCTCCAGATGCTGCCTACATCCAACAACGTACACAGAAGTGCAAGCACAACGGGACGTTCTCTAAACTCTTAATTTTATTTCAGCGGCGTGCAACTTCACTATCCCTTTGATACTGCGATCCTAAGGCCTGTGAGGCTATTGTGGTGGCTTCTTGGTGTCGGCAGGCACCTGCGGCTGCTCCATCATCCCGGAAACAGTGTTTGCGCACCAAGATGCGGCTTGCTTGGTGTACTCCGGGGTCTTCAAGAGGTGCTTGAACGTAGCCTTGACACCTGCAGCAGCGCGAAAGATAAGAGAAATGCCTGATGTATGAGCAAGCAATACGATAATTGTGACCTATTGAAAGGTGCGTTTCCTGTGTAATAGCGAGTTCCGCTCCTGCTGCAATGACAAAGCTATTGCTCAGGAAATCAATGGGCTAGAATCGAACACTTTAGCCACATTGAACGCCTACTGCTTCCAACAGGATGGGCAGAATTCAAGGGACTTCACAAGTGAAGTCATGCTGTTACGAAAGGACCCGTAGAAGGCACCTGTCACCCACTGCTGGGGCGTGATTGCAGTTCCTGTCGAGGTGCATCATAGATGAATTTGCGAGTGTCTTGACTGCATTATGACTACCGTATTTTCCTGTCTATAAGTTGAACTTTTGTATAAGTCGCACCCCCCTCAAAACGACAGTTTTTCCGAAAAAATGTATACAAGTAGCATTGGTGTATAAGACTCACTGGTGCACAAAACTCACTTGTGAATCATTGAGCATCAGTTCCTTAGAAAGTGCAGTGAAAGTACATGGTTGCGGCGGCCGCCGCCTCTGAACGCATCCCCTGGTAAGCAGTGCCAGACAGGTGCATTTACCGTTCAAAGTATAGACAGAATTACTCAAAAATGGTTTATTGATACACCCGGATGGCATGTATTTACAGATGGCGTTTAGGCATAACCATCGAAGCCTTCTTCGTCAGTCTCGCTAACATATAACTCATTCATTTAGACCATAGAGCTGAGTCTCTTAATGTGCACTGACATCACGCAGCACACAGGCACCTTCCTCGAGCGTGGACCACGCGTGGCCGCCACGTACTGGATTTATTCCATACATAAGCCGCACCGGCAGATAAGACGCACCAACGAAAATTTCAGAAAAAAAAAACGCAAGTTATACACCGGAAAATACGGTACATAAATAATGCTACTTTGAATTTCAAGGAAAGATATTGTTACAAGCCCATCTTTGAGTGGCGATTCCTCTTTTTCATGTCCACTGATCAGTTTGGTGTCTGCAGCATCACTAGGGTAAGTGCAGAAGTATCGCTGGAACAGAATGTGCCTTTTCTTCTGTTTTAATTAAAGCGAAAGCTTTTCTAGTGGTACAAATGGTGTCCTGCCTTTTTCGAAAAACTAACGTATTTCCCCATAGATCGGTTGGTCGACCGAAAAGCTCGGATAAGATCCCTGGACACAGGGCGCACACGTGAAACCGGGCTTCCATTGCGTCAAAACGGTTACTTGAAAATCGCGAAAGAGGAACGGTTCTAGATAAGACAATACACGCATCAATCATGAAGAAGGAGTACAACAGTGTATACCTTTATCTCATAAACCACGTATTGGTAGTATACATCTACATTATTCGTAGACGAGTTTCTTAGTACACGAAAAATCGGTGCATGGGTTCGTTTTTCGTTTGTGAATTGGGTCGGTTTGACAATAGATTGGATGCACTTTTACCGAACGTTTTTAACGCACTTCTTTCTAACACAGTTTTGATGTGAGAAAGCTTTCGCGATTCTCGCAACTTTCTTTAGGGAGGGATGGTAAAGTTTTTGTCTTTTTGTCTAGTTTGTTCCTTTTCCCTTTGCATAAAAATTGGCACAACTGTTATTTCAGCAATCGTTTGGATAAAGCATAATGCTCCCTTTGCGATCCCTGTAAAAAAAAAAAAAGTGTCCCTGAATGAACTTTTTGCATTGGGTGACCCCAGCCGTGCATGTGGAACACTGGAGTTGCAGATATTATGTGCTGCTAGGACAGTTCCCCTATACTCAGGCCACTCGCATTTATTTGTTGTCAATGCAGCAGGCGGTGACTGCCAGTAAACCATCTATCAGAACCACTGGCTTACCAGTGTGACTGACTAAACACTGCAAAGAGCGCATGTGTCATTGGAAGAGCAGTTTTGGTACAGATGGCCATTTGCCGAAGAGATGGAGTCATTAGACGAATACTGGCCACAACACTGGGCCACTCAAAAGCACCCTCTAAATGTGGTACATTTAAACACTGCGAGATGGCTGCAGTGACTAGAGGAGAAGACCATGTCGGGTAAAAAAATGGTTTACTGCATGACATCTGCCTATTTGATGGTACTCGTTGCAACAATCAAACTGCTATACTTACCGTCATTCCAGTAGTCCACTGCTTTCATGCTGACTTCTTTCCTGCTCGGTGCCTGGAACACATGAAAAGGAACACTCATTAGCGCATAAGTACAACGCTGGAGCCTACACAGTAGCCAAAAAGCACAACGTTAGACGTTAGGCGCATGTCAACTACCTCCGATTGTACGAAGTGCTTCTGGGAAAGACGTGCTGATCCGGTACGCTTTTACGAGACTGCAACATCGGATATTAGTACTATACTTACCAAATCGTAGTAGTACTTCATCGGGGGGCATTTATTTATGTACGCCTTGATGTTCTGAGTAGTTTGCGTGCTGTCTCCCCATACGCCGGCCTTCTGCGTGGCGTAACCGCGCCGCCGAGTATGCTTAACTTGACAATTCCCCTGCGGATCAGATAATTGGGAACATATGAACGCGAAAGTCACCTCTGCTCGACCAAATACCTTCGATTCCACCACAGAACAGATTCCACGCAGTTTCACCTCAATGAAATGAGCAAATCTGAGCAAACCGCGCACTTACTTCACCACCATTGTCCAATAATGAGTAGTTTACACTGCCGTGAGGCTCTCTTTTGGCTCCTCTGGTAACGCACTGCAGGCAAACCTTACGTCCTGGTCAGTACGTAGCTTTTGCAAAGCAGTTACCGACGGCCAACCGCAGCTTTTTCACTCGCGACCGAGCGGACACGGGAGGACAAGTCAAACGCTGTTCGAGGGCAGCTATCATCATCATCGCCGCTGGTTTCGTGTTTCGCTTTTGCAAATCACAACGTCCCACAACGCCTGTGAGGGTACCTTTTTTTCGCGGCTTTTTATGATATGACTTTTAATATTAGTATTTAGGCGAAGACGAAGACGAGAGCTCACGAATGGTATTGCCATGTAGCCGCTGTGTAATCCTAAATTTAATCGTTGTAGATGACATCGAGGCAATGCTGAGCATTTTTGGAACATAGATGATCAACGTACTTTCAAGGCGGGTTGTCAGGTACGTAGGCATTTATATTAACTAATCAACCTTATTACGCCCACAAATGTGCCAACCACGTTTAAAAGAAAATTAACGCAACGTTTTCGTACGTACGCGCGTGTGTAGCCGCAAGAGGAAGGAATGTCTGGCGAAACCCACATGGGTAACTCTTGCCTTCATAATTACCATCACTCGGACGCGATCATCACAAGCAACTTCGGGGCTGAAGCAGGAGACGACTTTCAACAACGTCGGCGGCCCTCCAACTACCAGCTCACGTCCTGGAAGGCGGTAAACTTAATCGCCTTTGGCGTATAAAAAAAAAAATTGCTTTTCTGCTTGTCAAGTTCGCGCTTGCAGTGACTACACCTGTTTGTAGTCGTTCGTTCCACATAAGATAGCCATGCTGCTGTTCCACCTAAATTAAACGGTGCTGCAGAGTTGTTGAACTGAATGTCCTTTGGCAACCGAAAGCGAAACTAAAGCGCATCAGCAGTGTATGTGCTGCTTAATAAAATTATTTCGTGAATGAGTTATAGCGATGCAAGCGGGAACTGTCTTGACCAGCGTGCGTGCATGTAGACTGCGTATGCCGTGTTTAAAGCTGTTTTTGTGCGGTTTTAGAGTAGCGGGCTTCTACCCGTCTTGTCCCTCTGTCGGCCGTCTGGGGCGACGCGGAAGCATCTCGTTATGCATGAGTGGGAGAGGAGGGAAAGTTATAAGCGAGTGGGGAGGGTCGTAAACGTTGCTGCAGCTTCTGCTATCGAGCAACCGCACGGGGATAATGTGATGTGGTAATGTAATGTCGCCAGTGGGGCATGCCTGGCTGGCCGCTTTCGGATAGATAGTTTACATCGCTCATCACGGACAATGATGGCCATCTCCCAAGCTTCCTAGCAACCGGGAACACGACATGTCGACGCTGGAGCTTTACACCAAGGTCCGTGGTTTTAACGCGCGTTTCGCTTGTCCCTAGTTCCGATTTGGTTCCTGTTTCTCTTGCTTTAAAACCAGTAGTTTACTGAATCAAATCGTAAAGGGTAATACTACCTCTACAACCTGTAAGGACTTTACAAACAAAAAAGAAAACGCGGATGTTGTTGCTGCGCGCCTTGAGAAAAGCTCGGGAGTAAATTTAGACCGGTACCGTTAGCAGGCCCGCAAGCAGCTGTCACCTAGGATGGCATGTTGTCACTGGGTCATATTTTGTGCTGTTGCGTGCGTATCATCACTGTTCGTTGCCTTGAGCCTCTCTCAATAAGCTGACCGTTTATGGACTTCTGTACCGGACGGACGAGGCCAAATACGTGAGCAATGCAGCAGTGGGCGTTGATGTTGGTCATCTCGCCGTTGCCGCGGGAGCCGTGCGCGTGGGGCAGGGAAATGTGCGGAAAGGGAAAACGAATTGGTTACGCCGGTATTGGCATTTGCTGGCAGTCAACGGTATTGACCGATAAGATGGATCCGTGACCGCGTATGAGGGACCGTACGCATGTGCACTAATCCGTATTACACAAGACCACGGTACTAATCGCTTTAACTTTGGTAAAAAGAAAGCTAGCAAGGTGAATCCGTTGTTGATTTGAACGTGGCCATTCAGTACGTGATATCCGCTGTAAATTACGTACGCCTCTAACTTGCCTTGATGTGCAGTGTTCTCTTGCGCATAGCCTCCTTTAGAGGCTATCTCTTGCGACATATTACTCGTCAGTGGACTTTTTTACAGTACCGGTCCTTCTATTCCTCCACGGCGAAGTAAAAAATGGCAGTCAGGCACACCCCCCAAAACTCTCACAGCTGAAAAACTCGTGCAGAAAGCATTCTCGTCTTTTCTGCACCCAGCCGTCACCCGTGCCTTTCACATGAATGTCACGGTAGCAGGTGCACATTCCCGTGACTAATCTACTCAGGCGAAGCGTTTTCTTTACTTTCATCCTTTTTTTTTCTCCCTCGCTTGTAACCATGTACTCGCAGCATGGTCAGCGTCAAACGTCTTTGCCCCTTTCTTTCTTTTGTAAGCTTTTTTTTTTTTTGAAAATCTGAGTTTTAATAATAACCGAAGTTTCAATAATAAACGAAGAGGCCTCAGCTGACCTCTTGCATGCCAAGGGGATCACACATGATCAGCTGAGCAATGTAAAGTAATCAAAAGAAATACTGTGGAGCCTTTTTTTTACCTTGCTAAAATTATTGGTGTCTTCTTTGATACAGCTTGCACACTGCTTTTTTCTTCATATTGTCTGAATTTCTACACGTCTACCTTTAAGCAAACTATCCTGCAAATTTAGCTGTCTTCCACAATTATTGGTTCGAATAAACTATGCTTTACAGCCAAAGTGGCAGAAACTGGAGTAAATTTGTAGCTTTTTGGTACAGTACTGTGTGTGATAAAACGTGGTATAGAGTCTAAACAGCAAAATGTAAGCACTAGAATGTGAGGCACAGTCAACTGTGATAAGTATCCTCAATTTATTGCTTGGGCAGGAACTTATAGGCCTCGTGCAATGGTATGGGGGCACCACTGAATTTGAACCGGTGGGGCTCTCTGTCGCTCCGCTGCGCATCTTTTGCTCGTTTCATGCTGCTGTAGAATTTATGAAACCCCATGTTCCATGCAACACCGGCCCTTCGTATCCCGTGCGCAGGACCAGCATGACAGCGCGAAGCAGGCCATGTGTAGTACTGTTCCGTGGTTT
Organism: Haemaphysalis longicornis; assembly: GCA_013339765.2. Taxonomy (NCBI): domain Eukaryota; kingdom Metazoa; phylum Arthropoda; class Arachnida; order Ixodida; family Ixodidae; genus Haemaphysalis; species Haemaphysalis longicornis. Next base: position 262,562,625 of record CM023449.1, read on the forward strand.
CCAATAAATTGAATGCCCGAGAAATACTAAGAAAAATATAGGTTGCTTCACTCGCCGGGAAAGAAACTACCTGTATTACTCGCGTAATGATCGCACTTTTCTTCCCCAAAATATGATGCAAATTCAGGGGTGCGTTCATTACGCAAGGTAAATTTTTGCGAAAAAAGTTTCAGCGCGTAAAACACAAGTTGCAGGTCAGAATTTTTACGATTGGTCTCATGAACATAATAACCACAATAAATATAAAACATAATAAAAACTCCACGGACTACCGCCAGCTGCATTGAAAAGTGACGCATAATGCAGTGTTTTCATGAATTACGGAACGCGCCGGAATGAGTTTCCTGCAAGGTGAGCTAGAACAGGTCGACCATAAGTGGCTGCTGCTGTCGCAGTGCGGGACATCAAAAGAGACATGACTGCTGCCGACGCAGCAAGCTGAGCGCGTTTTTTTCTTTCTCTTGTGAGTACATTACGTGCATTTAGTGAGTTTCTTCCGCACCAATAATGAACTCATGCTTACCGATATCGGTAATATCGAAAAGTTTGCTGCAATAGTTAACGTAGCCATGTCCGCTTTGAAAGAAGAGGAAACATAGGTAAGCACGACCATCGTCAGCTAGACTTGGCCCACATACGACATACTGGCTGCTGCAAGTTCAGGGTGCGATCATTGCACGGGAAATAATAAATGTCGTATTTTGACGACGAACTTCAGGGGTGAGATCATTACGTGAGTGCAATCATTATGCGAGTAAATACGGTATACACCAGCTACAACCACGTCCTTGTCTACAAAGAAATTCAGACCGAAACAGGAAGCCGTCTGTAGTCCTGGCAAGCGGTGTGCCCCAAATGGTTAGTTTGAACACGTGCAGCTGAAGGTACACGAAGAGTATTGAATATAATTTTTAATGCATCAGCATCTTTTGCTGAGCACCCCACAGCACAAGCTGTGTAATGCCTTGCATTTGCCCAAAAATGCACAAAAATGCAGTTGGCGATTGAAGTTAACACGTTTAGTTATTGCAATTGTGTAGATGTAGATAAGTAAATTAAAGAGACATAAACTAAGTAAAATAAAGGTGAACTTGGGATTTCGAAATTCTACTTTATTCACCACCACCACACTAATTAAGACAAAATTATAAAAGTACAGCAAAAATGCGAACCAGACATACACAAAGGTAGACGCACCAATAGTAAAACTCCGGACATCTGGCCAAAAAGGCATAATTAGTGAAGTTAACACATTTTTCGTCATATTAGCGTTAAGTCTAGGTTATTTGTCCTAAGGAAATTTAAAAATGTAAACAAAGGTAGAAATGAACTAGCGAATTAAGAATAACCTCATTCATTCACCGTACTTGCCTCACATTATTGAGACAAGAATAAACCCAAAAAGCAATTGGAACAGCGAAAAAAACATCGTAGATAAGAAGCACCAATCTGGCTACAAAATACTTTGTCGTAGGAATGCTTACACTGTACACAATTCTCATAATCTTTGTAGTTTTGTTTATATTTCCCGTTCAGAATTTTTGTTTTGTTTCTGTACTTGTGGGCGAACCCAACGCATATTTTTCGAGGAAGCTGCTGCAAGGCTATAGCCATGGCTGGTGCTAACACGCAGTGGTGATGGCTGTTTACATGAGCAGCCACAAGCGCAAAATGTCCACGGAGTTGCCACGTGCATTGGAGAAGCCATCTCTGTGTCCAACGCTGGACACACAGCAACAGATAAAATGCTAATTTAAATGTTAGCATAACAAGCGGTTTTGCCGCCTTTTGCCAGCACCAGTTCTCCACGGCGCCCGAAAAGGGTACATGCACAAATTTGCGATGTGAGATGCAGTTTTGCTGATGTTCCTGCGGGCGAGGGCAGTCACAATACAGATACAGCGTATGCTCCGCCAGACGTCTGTTGATGAAGAAATGCTCGAACCAAGGTCTTGGGATCACATCGCTGATCAGAGTGCAGCCTGTACTCCCCCTAAGTAACATTTGCACGAAAACAAACATAATCTAATGTTCAGCGATATTGTAGTCGTGTTTTGTAGATGTTAAAGCATCCTGAAAGACGGCAGTAAAGCAAAATTGCTTTCTTCCGTCTGCAAAGGTGCCGTTCGGCCGTACCTCGGCTGCTGGTGGCGGCTGACCTTGCTGGTCCCGAACAAGCAAAATTTGATTCTGTGACTGCCAGGGGGCGCTGACTGTGCCACTCAAGTAGCAGCGCACTACAAGGATATCAGCGTAGGTGACTTGACTGGGGAAGAGAGGACTGTGCAACATTCTTTGCAGCACGCTAGTCGGTTTTACTTTGTTCAAAGCCAATCTTCCCAATGCTGCTGGTTTCAACCTCTGCCTTTTCCTGTCGCGTTCTGTGACTTGCAGTATGTTGACACCTCCTTATATATGCTTGCATGTACTTCACAATGGGTGCCGTTTGATCTTCCAGGGTGCCCGGGTGTGGTTGCCAGATGCGGCAGCGGTTTGGAAAGCAGCGGAGATTTGCAAGGGCTACGATGGCAAGACACTCGAGGTGGAAGATGAGGAGAAGCAAGTTAGTATGCTGTTAACCCGAAAATCAAAGCCCCTTCTGAACTTGAGTTGTTCCCTTGCCGTCAGATTCCTTTATTTAAATCCTATGATTCACTCAATTGTTCTTTTGCGAGGTGGCCTGACACATGGCTTGCACAGGCATCCTAGAGCGCGTTGAACCAACACGTCTGTACTATAAAAAAGAGAAGTATGCACTGTTAAATGTGAGAGTTCAAGTACACATTGTTTTGAGGATGCTGATAAGCTGGGAGATTTTGGTGACCTCCTTTGAAGCTTCAACAAATTGTTAAATGCTGTAAGTGATATTTTATGTGGTCAAAAACTCATTTACAACAGCAGTCAAACACTTAGTAAAAAACTGGAGATTCTCTTGTAGTCCCCCCCCTGACACACACACACACACGTCCCCTAAAACATCTATGTCTTTTTGTATACTTGCGAATATGGAGACACAATGCTGCTTTGATGTTTTTGTATATAGTGCCACCTGGTTCCCTCCTCTAATATGATTTCAATTTGCTTTGTTGCATTTGTTTCTGATTTTGGCAAGTGCCACAAAACAAATCAAAACAGTGCTTAAAAGGATGAGCATAAACGTATAACACATACGCAGTTTTTGCAGAATACTGTTTTGTGCAAGAAAGATCGAAGATGCGTGTTGAGAAATGAGGTGCATGTCAGACTGAATTCAAGCAAATACACCCGTCTTGGTGGGGCAGTGGCTAAGTCATTGTGCTTCTGAGTCCAAGGACGTGGGTTCGCTCCCTGCCGCTGCGGCCTTACTTCTGATGGGAAAAAAGAACTGAAATGCCCGTGTGTCAAGATTTTGGTATTTGTTGAAGAATCCTGGGTGGTCTACATTAATCGTAGCCCTCCACCACAGCACGCCTTATAGCCCAAGTGTAGCTTCAGTGCATAAAACCACCGAAAAGCTGTATTCCGCTTCAAAACACTGCCGTTCTTGGAAAGCATCGCATCTCGTTATGTTGAAGGAGTTTCGAAAGGCCTTGGTGACGAGGTCATTGTGAATGGTGACTGCACAATGGTATCTATCAATCAAACAAGCTGCACAATGGTATCTGACTATCAGTCGTGAACAGCACATGAAGAGGCATTGCTTGGTCTCTCTGCTTGGAGAAAGTTATTTTTGCCACTTTGGGACAGGTGCTTTGCAGTTATCTAATCTTTGATGAAAGGAAAATGTGTGGATGTGTAAAGGATCGACCAGGCATGTCACAGGGGGCTGATTTCACATTTTTTCTATCCACTAGGGTTTAATTTTATAAGGGGGGACGCGGGGATCAGATTTCGAAAAGTGACCAAAAATCGTTTTTTCAGAAGTCACATTTTCGGATTGCACGTTTTATATTCTATGCGTTCACAAAGTTTCCCCCGCCGCAAACGATCGCGAAGTGCCAAAGAAAAATATTTATATCGGCTGAGGTGGCAAAATATTTCCTCAAATGACGAAAACACGGCAATTTTCGCAGCGCTGTATCTCCGGAACGACGCTACCGGGCGCCGCCATCTTTGGTCACGTTAGATCGGCCGGCTCTTAACTTTCGTTTTCCGTCGCTCCTTTTGTCATCAGCTCGCTCACAAACGCACAAACGGCAGAAAGAGAAAGATAGTGATACGAAGCAACCGATAGATGGAAACACGCGATTGGCTGTCCGGCCGCATTTTTGACACGGCTCTCCTGATTGGGCGCCGCCATGACAGCAAAAACATGGCCGCCGGGCTGCTGCGCATTTTACGCGCACTGCGCTCCCGAGTTTTCAAGGTTTCCCGTCGACTCGGTAGCAGTTTTACTCGTTTTATCTGTTCCGGTACTTAACAGTGACAGTACTGTTATCACGGCGATATACTTGAGATCGTGCGCCAGATAGGGAAGTGCGCGGCTCGAAAGACGCATCGAAACGTGCCCGCGACGTCGCCGTGGTCTGTCCTTGAGTGGGCAGCGCGGTGCGTGCGCCTACAATTGCGTTCGTGAAGGCGAACTTTGGACGCATTGTGAGCATTGCGATTTTATAAAACGCTGAGGTATTGCTGTGTTTCACAGCGTGCTCGCGAGCTTCGGGAATGGAATGACCGACTCGCCAGAAGTTGCGGCGCGCGCTGCATTGGGCGCGACGTGTTCGGGCAGCGACCGATAGCGGGATCGATTGCTATTGCACGCGAGTATAATGATTGATGTACGCGAAGTGAAATTTAATGGGAAAAGCGAAGTGACCAACCATATATACTAAGGTTACCTAAATTACGATCGTGGGGAAACGTGCGCGTAGGGGATTGTAGGGGGGAGGGGGGGGGGTGCAATGAACCGTCACCCAGCTTATTTGAGAAACTTTTGCCGTGGCTCTAAACTAGTTCGTACAACGAAGTCTGGGATTACAAATAATATTTTCAGTGTTAAATAAATTAGAAAAGACGCCGTACGGGTGCAGCGTTCACAATTCGATATTTTTTATTGGGTTTCATTTTTCGCAGTGTTTGCAATTCTGTTTATTTTGCAATGATTGATTCTCCTGAAGTGAAGAGCATGGTATGCTAAAATTAATACAATGTTGTAATTGTGTAAAAAAACTATATTCTGCTTTCAAATAGTTCATCTAATGCTTGTGATGCCCAGATATAACTTTTGACACTGAACAGCCTCATGTACTAAGCTGTAGCTTTGGCAATGTTACGAAACCCAGAAATCTGCTGAAAGTCTACTGGAACATTAATATAAACGAAACCATGCCTTACTCTTCATTTTGGAGACAGCTATGCATTAGGCATACATCAAGTAAAAGTTTAGGTACCCTAGTAGCCCATAGCGAACTTTGTGGTACACTAGGTGTAAAACTGGTGCTTCTGCATCTGAAGGCCTGCACATGAAAACCTTCAATTGGCCAGGAAGGCCTCCCAGATTCACCAAATCAAAGGGCAAAGGTCTTTGAGGTTGTCCCCAAGCAGGGACAGCAAGGACTATGCTGCTGGTACAGTTTGAAAAATCGTGAAGTCTTCGTAAACTTCAAGAGCCGTTTTCTCAGAAGTGCGTTTTACGAGTTCTTCGTTGCTCGTGGAAAGGGTAGCATGGCAACCACTGGACGGATTTTGACACTGTTAGTTTTATTTCAATCCTTTGAAGAGTTCTGGCAGGGTAATGAATTCTCGGATTTTCATTTAGGGCCTAGATATTTTTTTAAGTGACATTTATGGCCAATTCAGCTGTATACTACTGGGTACAGGTGAAAATAATGTTCTCTGCAAAAAAAATGAAGGGTGTAAAAAAAATTCGAAGAATGTCATACCCTGTAGTGTTCTTTTGACTACAATTCAAAAGTATTCTGAACTTCCTACCATATGTCAATACCTTGCTAGGCTTTCCACGAGCGGGCAACATGTACGCCTCTGTAACACAAAAACTAATAAAGGTATCGTTCTTAAATTTCAAAATTCACCATTTGGAGTGTTTTCCAATGCGCCTACCAAATTTCATTACTCTATGTCAAAAAATAAAAAAGTTTGCTCCGATCCCCACCTCCCCCCTTAAATGTTAGACATGTCGCAACCATTCTCAAGAAGTTGTGTATAGCATATGTGGCTCTCGTAGCAAAGGCAGAATTTTTTAACTTTTTTGTGGGTACTGTTATTGGCACTGTTACGAAAACAAAACAAACAAAAAAAAAAACACTTGCCACCTTACAAATGTGCAAACATTTGCATTTGCCAACTTGGACGCACAAACCAAGTGCCTCCAGTCTGTAAATAGTTAGAATTTAATGGCTTTTCATGGCAGAGAAATTCCAGGACAAGTTCACACACACAAAAGAAGTATTACTACAAAGCTCAAATTGATGTCCATGCTCTTTCTTTTTTATCGTTGCAGTCAGTTTAATCGGAAGTACTTTATCTTCCCATTGTCTCGTTGTGATAATACATCTTCTAATGTTATCTGTGGTGCTTCAAGTTGCCAGAGGATGTCAAGATATAGGCTTTATAGGCTTTTGCACATCTATTCATTGTTGACATTGTGCAGGTTTTGCATTTTTCTTCATTTATGCAAGGTAACTCAATTCTAAGAACCGGAACTTTGCGTCTAAGTGCAGGAACTGTATTTAAGCGTAGTTGTGTCTCTGTTTTCAGAGGATAGTACTTACCATCGATGCACCAGAGAAACTTCCACCCCTTCGCAATCCAGAGATTCTCATTGGCGGCAATGACCTGACATCGCTCTCATATCTGCACGAACCTGCTGGTATGCTTGCTTCGGCTTGTTCCCCCAACCCCCTCCCATTTTTTTTCATCTTTTTGAAGCTCCTCATTCCTTTCAAGTGAAAGTGACATCCACTGTTATTGGGCACTCAATCACACGTTTGCTGTTTTTTCTTTGTCTCCAGTTTTACACAACCTCCAGGTGCGGTTCTGCAATAACAATGTCATCTACACGTACTGTGGTGAGTTCTCTTTTCAACTTGCTTCATTCATATAAGATCGCGGTCTGCCATTCGGGCTGCTACCTTTGTATTGCACCTTATCTGCTGTACTAAATCAGTATGGGGGCCCTTTTATTGCTTGCAATTGCTTCATTTTAGTAAAGTCTGGCTGATAAGCCAGCTACCTGATACCGTTTTAGCTTATCAATGCACTGTATAGTGGAAAAAGGCAGTCGTGATAAAGGGGCATCATTATGAATGTACAGTCGACTCGCTGCGGTGGCTCAGTGGCTAGGATGTGCTTAGTACTAAGCCCAAGGATGTGGGTTTGATCCCATTCATGATGGTTGTTTTTCAGATAGAGGTGGAAAGTGAAAACGCCTCTGCGTCGAGATTTTGGTGCACACTAAAGATTCCCTGGTGGTAGAAATTAATCTGGAGCTCCTCGTTACAGAACATTAAACCCTTCGGCACTTCGGAGCTTCAGCACATTGAACCCCATTTTTTAGGAACGTATTGACAGTACTAATTTCATATATGCTCTTGTTTTGAAAGGCTGTTAAATAAAATTCACTTTGCGAGCATGAAAGCCTGCTGCTTATAGGGAGCGTGCGACAGTTAAAGAGGGTGCACTGCTCCACCTTGGCAGCACCACCATCTGCTGTGCCTTCGTCCTATGGCAGGATAGATAGGTGCGCGGCAGCCGCCTACTAGGCAGGTGTTCACCATGGCTAACAATATAGTAGTCCAGCGAGTTGAATTTCGCCGTATTGACAGCTGTTGATTCATTTATTCGTGCAAATGAGGGAAAAAGCATAAAACTTCTCAAGAGCAGGCACGTTTTTTGCACGTCGAAATAATGCGGCGACACACAGAACTTCACTGCCAAAGAGGACACTGCCAAACAAGGAGTCTTGCACCATTTCGATTCAGGTTTTTAACCATTTTTATTTTACTTCAGCTCTTTTTACTTGGGAATGCTAGTGCAACTGCTTGAAGCAATAGCCCATCCGACATTAAAAACTGAGCAAAAAGAAAGTGTTAATGCACGCTGGTTGTTCTCGCACCCCTGCACTTATAAATTAACACATGCTTACTTCAGAAAAAAAAAAAAATAAAAACAAAACTGCTTAAGTTTTGAGGAAATTGCCTTAGCAGCTTGACAGTTGAAATAGAGATTCTCAGTGAGAAAGGTGTTTACTATGCATGGAAATAACCTTAAAGGAGGTGGCTGCTGTATTCTTCATGCTACTGTATCCACCGTGTGCACTTTGCACTAAAATGAAATCAGCGCTTCTTTACCGCCGGTCGGTATTTCTTCAGGTGTATACACAAAAGCTGTGTTTGCAGTTTTGCTTGGCGCATTGCCCATAGGCGAGACAAATTGCGATAAACAGATGCCAGGACAGGGGACAAGCGCTGTGTTCGAATGCTCTTTTCCTCTGTTACGTTAATCACTTTCAGCAGTGGCTTCAGTGGATTAAGCTGTGTATATTACTGATCAACAAATAATTCTCATTCTATTAATAAAGTTTGGTAGTGGCAGCGAGTAAGAAGAGCACTCCATGCACAGTGCTGATCCAGTGACTTTATAATTACGGCACAGAAAAGAAAGAAAAGAGGTGATGTAGCAGTTTGCAATACTCAATGAAATACGTGCACATCAACATGTAGATGTTTATCATTAGAAACCAGAGATTTGGTAAATGCCTATTTTGTTCCTTGGACTCTTATCGCCTCACTTTGATATGTGAGCATAAATTAGATGTTAAGAAAGGCTTCTATGGAGGCTATATAGTGCCTATGCCTACTTGTGGTTGGGCCTAAATGCCTATGAGGGCCTATACATGCCTATTTTCGAAATTGACACCTATATGAACACTATTTAGCCTCAAGTTTGGCTTTCAAGTGCAGTTTGAGGTCGTTATTCATGTTACTGGGACAAATTGACTGTTTTGAACTCTATGGGGTTCAACCTTGTCCAGCCAACTCCCAGGAAACAACAGCTTGCAGCATAGAAATGTGATGCTTATTCTCAGTGACAAGAGGCACTATTTCGAATCCAAAAATTTGGAGATGGTGGTAGTAGTTTGGTATTGTTTCCACAATTTTCACAAGGATTCACATGCTCTCCAAACAGATTTCTTCAAACATGTGCAGTTGCATCCTCATTTCTAGAAGCATACTCATATCCAACTTTATTTTCAATGCAACGGGTGAGCATCGAACGCACATTTGTTAGCAGATCACTCCTATATTGAAGAACCAATGGCGAAGCATCACTTCACAGCTGCATATCCTTATGCCGTAAAATTCACACTGCCGATGGGCTCTAAAATACACTCTGTTGGCTGATAAACACCTTTTGAAAAGTGCTCTTAAAAGGTGTCGGTGTATTTAACTGTGTTGATATGTCTTGCCTGTGCAATTCAGATATTGTTTTATGAGAAAATGGCAGAGTTGTACCTGACAGTCCTAGTGTAACAATATGTTGACTTCTTGATAAATAGTAGTCTCTTGCATTTTTTATTTGTCTGTTTTTGTTGTGTCATAATTTAATTGTCAATCAGACATGTAGTACTTTTTTGAGTCGGTATTCTGAGCTCTCAAGTACTCTTTTTCATGCATGTTTCACTATATACAACGCTCGAGCACAAGAAGAGAACACATTATTGTTGGTAGTTGCCAAAACAATGCCCCCATTTCCTTTGCTTGGAATGGCTAACAGGGTTCCAAGACACTAAAAAGATTACCTGTTAAATAGCAGATACAGGGAACAGACTGGCAGTTTATAGTGGGAGTCCCTGTCTTCATCTATCCCAGGCGTTTGCGTTAGGTCAGTGAAAATATCGTAAACACATATGATAGAAATCTTTGATCTGTCGATTGTTTATCACCGATGAAATGAGCACTGCTTATTCTTATACTCTTCGCTGGCTACCATTCAGTCCCATTGATACTATAGCAAAAAAGAACAATTTTCACTTGTCTTCCGTGCATGGACATACAACAAAATGTAAGCAAGCACTTCCTTCAAGTGATGCACACTGTGTATCTGTTGTGTGCTCTGGTCATGAATGGATAAACATCTTAAAAATCAAAAGAACTTCATTTCTAGGAGAGAATTAAAGTAAGCATTTGCTAAGTTTGCAGCATAACACTTCTTGCGCACACAACGAAGTCACCGTCTCAGTGTAACTACATTAGCGTTGTCTGCTTGACTACACTCCTGGTGGTTCAGGATAGCCCCCACAAGACGGCGCAGCAGTTCTATTGCACGGTCTCTATACAAGGCATGGGGTGTAGATGATGGATGATGATGATGACAGGCGGACAAAGTGTTGGGCTGCTGTGCTCAATGTTGTAGGTTCAATGACCTGGTGCAGAGGCTGTATTTTTGGCAAAGGCAACATACGGAAGTTGCAAAATTCAAATTAACACTTTAGATGTCTTTATGGTGCTCGTTTATGCTAATTCCAAGAAATAATTTGTATGCACAAATTCCTGCCTCAGTGTTGTTTTAAGGTAGATTTTTTGGACAAGAAGTTGTAAGGGGTTGCACGGTGGGCAATATTTTTCCAATGTGTGCCTAATGTGTGGGCGGGCCTAATAATACTGTCTGGACTTCTTTTGTGCACATTCCAGGAATTGTGCTGGTGGCCATCAACCCGTATGAGGAACTGCCGATCTATGGCAATGACACCATCTTTGCGTACCGAGGGCAGGCCATGGGGGACTTGGACCCGCACATATTTGCGGTGTCGGAGGAGGCCTACACCAAGATGGAAAGGTGCGTGTGCGGGGCTTCTCAGCTCCTCAGACCTGTTTGTAAAGAAAGGAAAACTTCTCAACGGGCAGTCCGTCCTTGCATTTAGCTGTCCTATTTATAAGTTCTTGTGGATAGTGCTCTTCTTGTAATTGGTCCTCTTAGAGAGGTTGAACCAACTTAGTGAAAAAGGTCTCTTTAACACTAATAATAATCTTCATTTGGACAGATGTGAAACTACGAAAGAAATTTGATGCAGCTCTTGCGCAGATGAATGGGGCATGAGGGAACGGAGCTCTAGATGTGTGGAGTGCACTTCCATTGTTGCCACTGCATATGACCGATGATGTCATGTAGAAATGTATTCACATGTCGACCCCTTTACCTTCGCTCTGATCACTGCATAGTAGGGCACAGCTGTATTTCATGCTGCCCTGCTTTCAGGCACCTTGATGCACCTGAGGTGCCTAATGTTCTAAACTATGCCAAGGATGCGAGCTTAGGCGGGGGTGGGCACAGCCTTTCTGCTCACGTTTCGAGTTTCCTATCCCCACACTCTTTGCCTGTACTCTGCGTGCAGGGAAAACATGAACCAGTCCATCATTGTGAGCGGAGAGTCTGGAGCGGGCAAGACGGTCTCTGCCAAGTACGCCATGCGCTACTTTGCCACTGTCGGGGGCTCCTCCACGGAGACCCACATAGAGAAGAAGGTGCTCGCGTCGAACCCCATCATGGAGGTGCGTGCCTTTTACAACTCTTGCTTGCTGCACCATTGGCAGTGGTTAGGCCGTCTAAAGCAATGCTAGCAGTGGTAGTTCCGTTGTACACAGTTGAACTTGCCTGACACATTCGCAATTGTTTTGTTTGTAACATGCTCTTGAATGTGAGTTCTGTTTGTTATGATAACAGAGACGGACGCAGGAAAAAAATGTACACTTTCACAAAAAGACGGCGCAGTCTCCTTGTGAAAGTGTACATTTTTTTCCTGCGTCCGTCTCTGTTATCATAACAAACAGAACTCACATTCAAGAGCATGTGACACCAACTAGCCCGGCATCGAGCTTTACTGTTTGTAATACAACTACCATTGTCGGAAAAGTGTTTGGGTGATGTTTCCTGCGGTTTACATTCTCTTTCCTCAGTTCCTTTGAGGAATGTACGAGTAAGATTCTGCTCTTGATGGTTTGTGTGGCATGCAGACAAAGGAGGCTTTCGGTGAAAACACGAATCTTCGAAGTGTGCAGCTGTGAGGCTGTCTGCTAGATTTACAAAAACCGGAGTTAAAAGGGTCACAGAATTGAAGAACCACTGTTGTAAGGATGGGTTGTGGTTTATAGTTCACTGGGCCTCTGCTTGTTCTGACTCCAAACTTCACTTCAGCGAGGATTCTGATCCTAGCTCTGCATATCTCCTTAGCAAGCTTGTTTTTCTGGAAAAAATGCTTTGAAATTGGGTTGAGGTATATGCTGTAGTCAAAAAATTATTAGTCGGGGTTGTATCCTGTTTCCATTTAGCTGCATTGCTGAAAAGGTTGCTTCATGGCGTGTAACTATTTTAATCTTAACAGAAGCTTAGCTTCATAACTGATTGAAGATGCTTCTATCCTTGTGGTGTGAAAGGAATGCATTGTGTGAGTGGCGTAAGGTTTGTGCATTTTTCATTAATTTTCGCTGAACCATTGCCACTAAGTTTCAGCAAGATGTTTGTTGATAGCAGAGTCAAATGCATAGTGTGTCGGTATAGCATGAGTTTTGCGTTCTGGAGGGGTTGGAAAGCCTATTTGTTGCACTCCCCCCCCCCATACAGTTTCTTACTGTATATACTAGAGAGGAATCTGGCGCTAGCATCTATGCGGTTCGCATCAAGAGCGTCTGTGTCATCATGGGCCGCCATTATACCGTGCTCTCGCCTTAGTTTCAACATTGGCTTGGATTGAAGTGTTTTAGTGGCCGTAAATTCAAATACAATGCCACAAAAACACAAATAATAATGTGTACTTGTATAATTATAAAAATAAAACATGCTGTTTTAAAGCTAGAAGAATAAAAAAATAAAGCGCGTTCTTTTTACTGAGTCTGTCACATCAGTTATGCCTGCTATTCTGCAGACCAGACATCTACAAGTGAAAAAGGCCATTAAATGCTCATGTTCATCTCTCGATTGCTTTTTTTTTTTCCACTGCGGTGGATCATGCATTTTCCCAGATAGTACATTTCTCCCTGGCATTTTTTTTAATGTATCAACGAGAATCTACTGTATTTACTAATGGTTGCTCACCAGCACCAGTCCTCCCACTTGCTTATAATGAAGCACAGCTGTCTTAGCATGTACTAATAGAGTGAATTTTGAGTTTCCAAGAGAAGCGAAGTGAGTTTCGGCTATTTCGGCCAGAATGGCTATCTTGCAGACATAGCGCTGCATAGTGAAGAAGGAAAACCCAAGAAGACACTTATGAATCCGATAGACATGCCAAGCCAGCAGTTTCGGTCTTCCCATAAGGCCATAGTCTCCCTCGCCGACATGGATTCCCAGGCGCAGTTTCCTCTCTAGTATGCTTATAAAGAAACTTTGTGCCTCCCCCCTTCCCCCCCCCCCCCCCCCCCCCAAAAAAAAAAAAAAAATCTCAGTGACTCCGCACATTGGTATTCATACTCTACTGCTGCATGCTTTCAGTGAGCTTGAACAAAACATTTTAGGCATGGAAAAGTCTTGCGTTCATACGCCCTACATTTGAAATCAGTGTTAACATGGCCTTATTTTTGCTTTGTGTTCCAACAGGCCATAGGGAATGCCAAAACAACCAGGAACGACAACAGCTCTCGTTTCGGGAAATACATTGAAATAGATTTCAACTCCAGGTTCAATATCATCGGTGCCAACATGCGGACGTACCTTCTAGAGAAGTCTCGAGTGGTATTCCAGGCCACAGAGGAGCGAAACTACCACATCTTCTACCAGCTCTGCGCTTCCGCTGATCTCGATGAGCTGCAGGACCTGCAGTTAGGTATAGTTACTCCATCAATCAACTTCAGCCGATGCTGTACGGGCATGAAAGGGGCCATGGAGGCAACATACAACTTTGTCTTATAGAAAAGATTTGGGGTTGCTCAAAATGGTCGTTGCTCAAAACGCAAGATTTGCAAATAAAAGCAGACCAGCTGTAACATGACCATATCACCCCTATGATTCTCAGTTTACGGCTGCTGACTGCCTCTGTGTATTCTGGCTGCTTTTTATCTTGTTGCTGCTAAGACTTCATGCTGCCATCACATTGGGGATCATGTGCTTGCTTGGTTCATGGGTGTTTTTATTTTGTCTGCCCATCTCTATCAGGGGACCAAACAACATTCCACTACACAAATCAGGGTGATTCTCCACACATCACAGGCGTCGATGATGCCCACTCCTTCCAGACGACAAGAAACGCTTTCACACTGCTGGGTGAGTCGGTGGTGTGGCCTCTGTCAAGCTCGCATTTCCACTTGAAGTGCAAGCTTGCCACTGTGGAGGGCTTGTCACTTCAGCTCCGCATGCGTGCCTTTTTTCGTCAAGTCCCCCTGGCTCAACCTCACTGATGTTGCGGTTGTGTGGTTTCGGCAGGCTTCACGGAGAGCCAGCAGCAGATGATCTTCAGGATACTGGCAGCCATCCTACACCTGGGCAACGTGGAAATTGTGCAAGGCGGGGAGCTGGGCGACGACGCGGAGTCCTGCTTAGTGCAGGTGAGCTTGCGGTGACTGCCAATGGTTTCGCCAAGCAAGGAACCAGTGTTTGTCCTGGCTTTGAGCTTATATGGCAGGGGCAAACATAGATATGGCTCGTGTGCTGGTTCTGCTCACTTATTGATGCAGTTGAACCTCGTTATAAGAGGCATGGATGTAAGAGACACTATTCACCAATATGGATGGCTGCCCTATCTTCCCCGTTAAATTGACCTCTTTTATAAGACATCTGATGTAGCAAACAGGTGGTTATAAAGGACAAGTTATCCTTGAATTTCAGTCAACAATCTCGCTTGTAACTGACATTTTAACTTTGGATGCGGTGCCACCAGTCACTAACTGCAGCTCCGTCCATTGTGGAATCAAAGGGGACGACATGCGCCCACAGTAGTTATTTGTTATAAATTCAGCAAACACACAGTGGTTCAATCAGCTATGAAACAATGATAAGCCCTGCCAATGGAAATGCAATGTACAGACGTGATTAAGGCTTGCCGTCATGCATGCGAGCGCGATCGTGCAGTGGACTTCTGCGCAAGCTAAGAATACTGGGAGTGTGGAGAGGGCTCTCCCAATTGCGTAGCTCCCAATCAAAAAGCATCGCAGATGTTGAGTCCTGCAAGCCTCATGAATAGCCATAGCACACAGCGCAAGAAGCTGTGTGCTCTGGCTATTCATCAGGCTTGTGAATTTGACATCTACGATTCAGCTTCCACAAGCAGTGAAAGAAGAGAAAGCTTGTACGAGCTGTTGTAAAAAACAGTGTAAATACAGTCTTGAAGCAAACAAAAATACAGAACTATTTCATAAATTCTGGGGGCAAGACATAAATTAAAATAAACCTTCTGCAACATGCTGAAGCGTTCTTTTGAGCCGATTTTGGTTGTACGGTGCGCACATTGAACTAGGGGTTGATCAATTAGTGAAAACATGGTTCCCTGCTTATAAGAGACCTCTCATATAAGAGACAAACTGCTGCCTGGTACACGTGTCTTATAAAGGGGTTTAACTGTCGTATGTATGGGCTGTTGTAGATTGTAGACAGCAGTGTGAGCCACATGTTCTATATCTTATCCACCATCTAGGCAGGGAAGGTGTAGCTATGGATGGCTGAACGTAGTAGAAATGCTACGAAAACATCAGCTGTGGTCGTATAAAGTTCAAGAGCTTATTCAAGCCTACTTTCACAGACCACTTAATTAGCATATCTGCACTTGGACAGTAGCTAAAGCTCTCTGGTAGTCGATTGCCTGTGATTGAGTTTGAAGTGAGGACATGATTGTGATTGGCTGAAATGCAGCTTTTGGATGTTCACTTTTTTTTCAGAAGGGCCTGTTGTGTTGAGGCCAGGATAGTGTTTGCACAGGTTATAGTCAGCTTTTTGTAAGTAGGCCTGGTATTGCCTGAAGCCTCAGTTTGATCTCTGTCAGCACTGCGGGCGGGGTTAAAAGCGCCACATGACGGGAATACTAGTACCGGCGGTGTCCTGCGAGTTCCTCCTCCTCCTGTTCCCAGCCCAGGGACCCCCACGTGGAGACCATGTGTGAGCTGCTGGGCATCGACCAGGAGCAGATCGTGGTGTGGCTGTGCAACCGGCGCATCGAGAGCATGCGGGAGGTGATCACCAAGCCCATGACCGTCGTCCAGGCCATGTTCGCCCGCGACGCGCTCGCCAAGCACATCTATGCGCGCCTCTTCGACTGGATCGTCACCAGGATCAATAAGGCGCTCTCCTTCAAGGACAAGGTGAACCGCTTCATTGGCGTCCTGGACATTTACGGGTGAGCAGCCCCTCCACCTCCTCCTCCTCCTTCTTCCCGGTCCTCACTGCACTCTGCAATTTGTATTGGCAGTTAGGGAAGTCTGGACTATGAACTGAGGGTGCAGCTGATAACAAAACAAATAAAAAAGGGCCATCTCTACTAACGTGAAACGTGAGGAGGGGCGAAGATTGCAGTGTATAACTGTATAAGATGAAACCGAATGGGGGTAGAGGTATGTAGCTTTGCTGCAAAAGTCTCGTGTCTTTAAAGCACGAAGTGTTCTAGTCTGAGGCATTGGAAAACTAGTGTCCCGGTGTGTGCCTTCAGTAAGCGTTACGTTCTAGTGCAAGGCGTTGGAAAACCGGTGTCCCAGTGTTTAATACCATGACTACGTGAAACGGTGACGTCGATAGGGGACGCCGAAAGTCCTAGCCCCTAGAACGAATGACTAGCAGTAGTGGATGTTCTCATGCTGCAATGTGGAAAGTAGGATGGGCCGTCTTTGGGCTCACTGAGGTCGCCGTGCAATACATTTGGATCGTAGAAGGCTGTGTGGTGCCGTATTTTTATTTTACTTTAACATTTCGTGATGAAATAAGAAATGTTCATAGAATACAGGGTAAAGATATGCCAATGTTAACACCAGAGAAACGCAAAATATACAGCCAATGTGTCCTGCCGGTGATGACACATGGAGCGGAAACTTGGTGCCTAACTAAACAACTTGAAAGCACACTTAGGTTGGCTCGGCAGGCCATGGAACGAATAATGATCGGAGTAACAGGCAGGTAACGAGCTTCCTGGATCAGAGAACAAACTAGAGTAGAAGATATCGCAGTCCAAATAAAGAAAAAGAAATGGGCTTGGCCTGGGCACGAAGTTAGGCGAAATGACAATTGGTGGACTACCAGGGTTACCGAGTGGACACTGAGACAGTTCTAGAAAAAGGGGAAGGCCAATTACATGATGGAGGTATGAAATAAGGAATTTTGGAGGCAAAAGATGGACTTGAGCAGCGCGGTACAGGAGCGGTTGGAGGTTGATCGGAAAGGTCTTTGTTCGGCAATGGACCTAGTAAGCTGTCGATGACGAAGTTGATGTTAACACCAGTGTTAGTACTGCTATCCTATTAATAAAAATTAAGGGGCACACTTGAGACTGCTTGCATGTGGGAATGTGAAAGTAGTTCGTGTTATTTTAAAGGAGTACTGACACCAATTTTTGGCGTTAATATTATTGCACAGTTCGCTTCCTTTACTCAACAGAATACCCTGGCTGAAATATGAGCGTCCTGCGATGCGAAGAGCATACTTTAATTGGATCTCATTTATTGCGCCAACGGAGCAGCACGCGGAGTGGCGCTCAGAAAATGGACTCAGCGTGACATCATCCCGTGATAGCCGGAAGAAGTGATGCGACAGCGCTCGTCAAAAACTCTTGACGTCACTTCACGTGCGTGGCCCTGCGAGCAACGAGTGGGCGCCGGCGCATTCGCAAACGGGTGCACGTAGCCAGATTTACAGGCATAACCGCTGCCCAGAAAGGCACTGTTGGCAAAAATAGTTCCACACACGGGAAAGGAAGCGATAATATGTATAGCCCAGAATCGCAATAGAAGTCGCCATCAGGACTTTTATTTAAGCGGTCATGGAATTTCCACTGCAATGGTAGGCCTAGCACCTTCAGGCAGCTCAGCCGTTCAGCTCCGGCGGCGGCGTGGTCGAAACAACACCCCCACCGGCCTCTGCAGGGTTTTAACGTCCGCACAAAGCGGTGAGGTCATGCTAGGATTCTGTCATGTGCGCCTTTCAGGATGAAAGCGCGGGAATTTGAAACAAACGATTTTCAGGCCGTTCAGTGTAATTAATTATCGCACGCTGAAGTATTTAAAGTGCTGTTTCGGGTTCGCCAGACCATTAAGCATCGATAAAAGCAATAAAAGCGGAACATGAAATTTTCATGTCAGTACTCCTTTAAACTATGCTACATGCTATGTCCAGTGGCAGGTCTGTTGTGGTTATCGTTCTGCTGCTACAATGTCGGCATCATCAGAGGGATGTCTGGTGTGTAACCTTCACTTAGCAGCGGTCGCAGTTGTGTTGGCTGGTGATGGTTTTAGCTTTAGTGAGTGCCTGCCTCCTTGCTCGCCGCGCAGCATTTGTGTGTTCCATTGGATCTTCTTCTGAGGTGTACTTCTGTGAGCAACCATGTCTCGCAGCTGCCATTGAAATAGGCTCCCCAGAATCAGTCACAGGAAACACACCAATAGCAGCATTGGGTCCAGAAGTGGGATTGTGCCCTCTCATTGCCATTGTCATGATCCCTTTTCTTTTGCATCACCAGGGTGCACTGAGGGCACTGAGCCATTGTTTTGTTGTCTAGTAGACATTATTTGGGGTGTCAGCAGGCTTCTCTTATGCCATGAGCATCCTTATTTGTGCTTGTGAACTTTTGAACAGGGTGCCCTGCAAAATTTTGTTGGGCGCTTTCGTGCTTGAAGCTTGGAAACTGCTTTGTGTTTGTCATGCTTTTGTGATGTTTTATTTGACACCACAAAAAAGCTGAGGGAAATTAAAAAGAGAGGGAATGAGGGCTTTCTGGTTTGTGTTAATCTGTGAGCAAGAAAAAGCACGTTCTGTTGCCAAACAAATACCAAGAAAGCTGCGAAAAGTTCCACCTTTGTCCAAAAATACAAGTCTAACTGAAAAAAATAAAAATGCTTGCAAAAAAGTATGCCTCGCCCATCAGCTGCCTTTCCTTGGCCAGACTAAAGTGGTTGTTGCAAGGACACTGAAATGCAAATGCAAGTTTGCCTGTATCGGTTAAAATACTATACTGGGGCGGTATTCTCGAGTTTTGTCCCTTTTGCGTCCCTTTCAAAAGTGTCCCTTTTGGCGAGCCCTGATTGGCTAAAAGCAAACAACCGGAAGTTACGTAACGCAAGCGCAACAAACCTACTCTCAACGCTCACTGCTTAACCGGAAGTACATCACGATGAAAGGGACTCAAAAGGGACGTTTTCAAATGGGACAGTTACGAGAATACCGCCCCTGGACAAGTTACTCATTTCCAGAAATGACAGTTAATTTTATTTTCTTTCATTTCCAGATTTGAAACATTTGAAACCAACAGCTTTGAGCAGTTTTGTATAAACTATGCGAATGAGAAGTTGCAGCAGCAATTTAACATGGTAAGTGAAATGTGAACAATCTGTTCCAGGACTGCTTAGCCGTCATTAAGGGGGGTAGACTGGTCTTAGAGCTATTTTTCATTTACTAACCAATTTTAACAAAACTGCAGAGCATTATGGAGTTTTTTGTGCTGATTTCAAATTTGCAATTAGATTTTTTGCAAATTGATTACTTTTTAGATAATTAATGATTAATTGCCATTATTTTTGGTCACAAATACAAAATAACCACTCCGTACAGAATGGTGATTACCCCGTGGCTAGGCAGACAAATGACCAAAGCATACAACATTGGAAGAATTTTTTTTATTTAGCTGTTTTTGGTCATTTTACAACACACTGAACTTCACTCCTCCTGCACTCTGCCAGAAATGGCTCACAGGTGATGTCAATTGAACACAATAGTAATTTTCCAAATCCTACATTTGAAAAATTTGTTTTCATCGTTGTATTCTCCACAGTTGTACCTGCTCTAGGTGCAGAGATATCTGAAGGCGAAATGCTAGTTTAGTGTTGCAAGAAAAGTGCCGTTTCACCATCGAATTTTGCACGAACTGAACTGTAGAGTGCACTTTAAAATGCAATTTACAATAAAATTTGGTGCCTTATGATGCAGAAATTTGCAGACTGATAGAAAAATGGCCTGGGTTGCTGCAAAATGCCATTTTCCAGAAAATGATTTTTTGACCGTTTTTCGGCCTCAAAGACCCGTCTGCCCCCTTAATGCTGCATATTTCAACAAGGTTGTCCATCCGGGCTAATTGGTGCACATCCTTGATCAACAAACACATCGTGCAGTTTGCTGCTTACTTGGGTGCCAGCATTGCCTTTGCACGTTGCTCCCATTCATTTATCCCATCCTTTTGTTCTGTAAGGGACACTGTTTCCACGGTGTTTGGCCCCAGCTATAATAGTGGCGGCCATTGTCTCGCACACACACCGGCTGCAGATGCTTCATGAGCACGCCCTCTGCCTTTCAGCACGTCTTCAAGCTGGAGCAGGAAGAGTATGTGCGGGAGCAGATTGAGTGGAAGTTCATCGACTTCTACGACAACCAGCCGTGCATCGACCTCATTGAGAGCAAGCTCGGGGTCTTGGATCTCCTAGACGAGGAGTGCCGGGTGAGCTCGATGCCCCTCCCATGTTGAACGTCTACCTATGTTGAGTGTTTCGCTTGGTTCACGAGAACTGCTTGGGGGTTACAGGCTGGTAGTATGTATGCAACCACTGTCCTTTCGTGCATTTTTTGCTTGCAGTAACTTCGAAAGGGAGGAATACATAGCTCTGTGTAGGCTATGCATATAGAAGGATAATTCGTGTTGAAACAAAGACGTCAGTGTTTTTTTAGACGTGCAGTGCCATTTATTGTAGCATTTTCATTTCATTTCATTTATTTGCACAGTTTCCTAGGGAGAAATCAACATAATGTTTGCACTGAAAGTGACTGCAATGTTGGTTATTGGAATTTGAAGTAAAATGGAGAGTCGAGCTAGTTGGGGAACATACATTGTTGAAAATCAAGCGCAAACTTTAAAACACGGACAAGAAAGGACTACACCCATGCTTACTGACAACTGAAAGGTTTATTTCCACAGAATGCACATATATACACCCTCTCTTCTAATGTGTGTTTGCCCATCTTGTCAACACACATTTATCGTTGCAGTTGTTGAATTGACGCTTACAAAGCGTAAAAAGAACACAATCACGGCGTGATGGTCAAAAAACCGGCCAGTTACGGCTGGTTTTAAGTATGGACTGGAAACTGGCCCGCTGTATAAAAAACCGGTTAGGCCAGTCAAAAACTGGGCAGGTGGCAACCCTAGTGGGCATCTTGCACTGACGGAAAAGCTCGCTGAAGTGTTCCCGCTCACCTCCTCCTCCTGCTGCCAGGTGCCAAAAGGGAGCGACAAGTCGTGGTGCGGCAAGCTGTTTGAGAAGTGCAAGCAGTGGAAGCACTTTGAGAAGCCCCGGCTCTCCAACACTGCCTTCATCATCCACCACTTTGCGGATGACGTCACCTACGAGTCCGGCGGGTTTCTCGAGAAGAACAGGGACACGGTTCTCGAGGAGCACATCAACATCCTCAAAGCTAGTCAGGTGAGGCAGGCACACGCAAGCAAAGAAAGCGTCTTGTTTTTGCACCGTCTTGTTTAGCCAGAAGAAATAGTGGGGAGCTATCAGTTTTAACAAGCACCTTTCCCTCTTCACCAATTTTGGTACCTGCGACGAGAAAGGAAAAAAAAAAAAAGGTGTTTTGGGGGGGGGGGGGGGGGGGCAAGTGAACACCTAGAAGTGCATCATAAAGTATGGCATAGTGCACTCTGCTAAACATAAATTGTAGCTTTGGAAGTGTCAGTCGTCTTTTTGGGGCTAGGTAAAAGTGGAAATTTTGGTCTGTCTATCATCTGAATCGGCCAAAAGCTTTACTGGCAGGTCTTACTACCCACCACCGTGACCAATCACTGGCATTGTTCACGGGCAGGAAATCTGTGAAGTCAGAGGAGGGAACGGGGAGGAGTGGAGCATGAGGAACAGGGGTGAAGGATGTGAAGGGGACAGGAAGAGTGGAAGAAAGGGAGGAGGAGGCAGTAAATTTTTTTTCGGCACAGTTGTTGCATCTTTAGTTTACTACGCAAGAGTCTGTCTGAGAGCAACTGTCGCACACAATGAAGTCATGTAGTGTCCAGGGGTCCCTGGTGGTATAGTGTAGTCCCTAACCAGAGACGCCGGTGAGCTCCTTAGTGGACGCTCAGTGCTGGCTCTTGTCAAGCTGCATAAAGAATTTGTTCAGAATTGAGATATTGTTGCGAACAGTTTCCACCACATGCTTTTCCTTGTTCGTTTTGCCAGTGCTCGGTAGTCATTAACCTCGCTCTTTTGTCATTACTTTAGCTCACAGCTTTGTTCCCTGTTTTTCAACCGTGTTGGCTTTCATAAAGCCTGGGCATCTACCTATCTGGTGCAGTACGAACTGGTCGCCGAGCTGTTTGAGGATGAGCTCTCTTCAAGCAAGAGGCTGAAGCCCACGGTCAAGGTGGCCGCTGCGCAGCCGCAGGCATCTTCAAAGAAGCAACACAAGAAAACAGTGGGCTCACAGGTGAGCGGCCTCCATAAGTACTATGCACTTACCCAGCCATGCAAAAAAAGCTCCTGTGCTCGGCTCTGTCACATTGATGATTTGAGTGAAAGTTGGACACTTTCTCGCCGTGGTGCATTGCATACGCGCAGATGTGTTGTGGTAATGTCTGTGAAATGAGATGTGTACTTCGAAAAATTCTTAGGTTCTTAAAGTGTTTGCACGTTGTACCCAGTGGTATTCTAGCTGGAAGTTGAAAGAACATGCTCATTCGTGGATCAATTAAATCAGATTCGTATTGAAATTAAGGTTTATTAAATAACTGAAGGAGTGTCAGAGCTAACTGTAGTAGTAGCTGTGTATGATCAGCCAGTGGCTAGTGGTCCAAGTTCACAAACCAGGAAGTGTGAACTGCTGGGGAAAATTTGACAGGAGTGTCACGCTTATGTCTACTCAAATGAAAGTTCATCAGCTTGGCACCTAGGCTGTGCTTGGGAGTTCCTACCTTGGAGTGCCACTCAATGCGCGCCTGTCTGTATCTTGGGACAGTTTCGTGACTCTCTTGGCCTGCTGATGAGCACCTTGAATGCCACGACACCCCACTATGTCCGTTGCATCAAGCCCAATGACCAAAAAGCAGCGTTCAGCTTCGACACCAAGCGAGCGGTCCAGCAGCTCAGAGCGTGCGGTGTCTTGGAGACAGTTCGGATCAGCGCAGCTGGATATCCATCCAGGTGGGGGAGGGGAAGGCCCCTTTCTTCATCTTCTTCCATAATTTTTTAAGTGCGGAGCACTTTACGGGCCCAGCTTGTCATCGTAGCTCGAAAGCAGTCACAGTATCTAGCCACCACAGTCACGCAGCGTCACACACCCACAGTCCCACGGCGTCATACACCCAAACAGAGTCCCACAGTGTCACACACTCAGAGTCCCCCGGTGTCACGCACCCAAACAGAGGTTTCGAAAAGATACCCGCTTGTCCCTCGATTCAGCCTTCTGGCCAAAAGTTAAAAGGATACTTGAACAAGAGGTTTATATAGGCAGAACCGTTCAAAACTCCTGGAACCGCTGGTACTGGTCATACATTTCCCCATTATTTAGCGCAAAGAAAACTGCAGGTACATTTGAGGCAAAATATATGTACTTCACTGGCAGTCTCCACATTCATTTAGTTAAGAATGCTCGTTGGGTTGGTTTTTACAATAGTAAGCAAAAAAAAGTGGCCCCGGAATAAAAAAAAACGACTCTTTCAAAACGACACAGAAAGGCTCCAGCACATGCAAGATGAAAGCCGTGCAAAAACAACAAAGCTTCCGCCCATGCTGTTCCAGGCAAAAGAAGAAGCAAAAGATAAAAAAATTGCGAGCCGTCCCAAGAGAAGGCACACAAAGCACTGCGAAGGCGGGAAAATTGAATTGCACTGAGCAAACCTCTGTTCAATTCATCAAGAGAGGAGTGAGGCAGGGAGGGGAGAGCGTGAGGGGTAGTAGCAAAGAGCAGAGAATGCCACAGCCCTCTGGGGAATCACTACTCCGCACTTCACAAAGCTTTCACGTTGAGTGGAACTGTTTTTTTTTTTTTTGCATGTGGGAGCATCTGTGTTCTGTGGATACTAAACTGAAAGCATGCAGAGCAGCATTTTATGGGCTAAGTGTCTTCAGACACTTAGTCCATTTAAGCTCCATAACAGATTTAGACTTCGTAAGAAACTACACAGCAGTGCGTCATAGTTGTCCACATCCACTGAGCCAGTCTTGAATTAAATTGTGGGCCCATGTTCTCCTACCTTGTATTAGTGGTTTTTCCTTTTCTCCATTTTATTTTACACTGGCACATAATTTCACGTGCTTGTCGGGCTGTGTACATGAAGTGTTTGCTTTCTGTGTCCAGGTGGGGCTATCAGGAGTTCCTGAGCAGGTACAGGGTGCTGACATGTGCCCGAGATATTGACCGGAGCGACCTCAAGGTTACCTGTAGGAAGATCTTGGAAAAGGTCATCAAGGTACGTTGTCTGATGCAGATCTTGCAAGCGGGCTGAGCACATTCCAGGAGCACATTCCGAGTGACAACCAATGGACTACAGTCACACCTGGTTATATCACTCGCAAAAATACTTCTATGTATTTGTTCGGTGTAGGGCATAATTCGATATAAGCAAGCCAAGGAATTGGACGTCATAAAAGTACATACCATTTATAAAACAATGCATTGATAGAACTTCCTTACTTTCACACAAAATAGTTGTGTATCTTCTTCTGCTTGGACAACTTTGCTGCCTGCTACAGTACACACTTCTCCACATTGTCTAAACGGTCAAAATAGCTGAGGCCGCAACCTTTCACATTCACAAAAAAGTGCCGGACTTGTGCAAGTGCAAAAATCACCTTGGAGGTTGTGGGCAATGGATCGTCATTGCTGTTCTCGTTGCGCCCACTTTCACTTGCGCTCGGTACGGTGTTGGCAATGTCTTCAAAGCTCCCCCGTGGTCGCGACACCATCATCCACTCTCACAAACTCACCGACCGTTGATCCGGCAATGGCGGCCGGAAATTCCGTCAGCTCACTCCACACTTCGGCAACATTAGTTGTGGCTTTGTTAGACTCCTCCGGATTTTCGGTCATCACCGGCACGCACAAGCAGGCACGTCTGAAACAGTTTCGGATGGTTTCTTTCGTAGCATCTGCCCGAGCCTACTCCAAGGAGGTGAATCTTAGGCTCCTTGCCTGCACAAACAATGCCCCCTTTATTCTTCAATATCATGCTGAGGGTGCTCTTGGGAATCTCGTGCATCGCAGAAGCACCCAACTTCTCACCGCGTTCGGCTATTTATGATTGCCAGGCAAATTCTGCCTAGCTCATTTAGTTGCCAGCTGCAGCAACTAAATGAGCCTTTACTTAGCGACACTAGTGCTAGCCACCACAGCTGCATTTCAGAAGAAAGCCCACGAAGTGCCCACGAAGTGCCCACGAAGTGGGAACAACACATACACAACGAATGAGGAAAGCATGGCAACAGCTCGCCTATGATTGGCTGCCTTAGTGGGCTGAGCAAACGGGGGTTAATCTATACCTGTGACGCAGTATTTATGCCAACGGGCATACTATCGCAATAAAAAAAAAGTGTGGCAGGCGGGCCAGGTTCACTTTTTGCATGGGAGATGCCGATGGCTCGCCCTACACAGCGTGCTGGTGCTGTTACGATAGGGGGAATGGGGAGAAAGAGCCGCCCGCTACCCGCGAGCGGCTGGGCTAAACTACTTTTAAAGTGTGCTGGCGGAATCTCCCCTCTGCCACCAGGGAAAGCCAACTTAAGGAGGAACTTCTGCGGCTTTCGGCATCCTATATAGCTGGAGTCACTGGTATTTTTGTTCGATATTTGCTATATATTGCGATCGTAAATGCACCGTGTCCAGAAATAGTACGATATACAGGATAATTCGATGTAAGTGGGTTCGATATAATCGGGTTCGACTGTACCAAAGGAAGGCAGATAACTCAATGAAGGGATGAGATAAGAAAATTTGGACGCAATGAGTATATTCGAGCAGTGCAGGATAGGAGGTGTTGCAAGTCTATGGGAGAGCTCTTCGTACTGTAGTGAACATGATGATGATGATTAAGTCCCAAAACGTACCAGAAATTATCATGGTTTAATGGTAAAAGATTTCAAGCACCGACTGCCCATTTTCAGCACTACCACAAGTGATCGGATACATCAAAGCCCCTATCATGTCACATTATGGCAGGGAAGCAGGTAATTCGAAATCCACCTCATTAACCGTAGTCTCTGTGACTGCAGCAACATTTGTTGTCGCACAAAACTGTGGTGAGGTATTTAGGGCACAGTTTTCCAAATAAAAGAAAGTTTCAGTTGTCTTTATACCCCTTTAAAGCATGAGGGTGGTTCCCTTAAGACAAAACTGGTGAGAAATTCCAAGTGGCATCTCATTCCCCTGTCCCTTTGAAGGTAGGCAATCTCCTTCCACTAAGAACTGAGGGTGTGGATGGTACCTTGTGTACGAAACACCAGCCCTTCAGTCACTTTAAAATGTCAGAAATTAAAACGGCACACCAGACACAAGACCAGACAAAGAAAGACAATTGCAGCATCTGGTTTCTTGCCAGTTCTGCTGTTTTAGGTTTTCAAGTACAGTTAAACCTCGATGTAACGAACTTCAATGTAACGAAACCCTCGATGTAACGAACCACGGAATTTTTTGTAACTTCAAGTGTATGCACACCATGTATTTTCACCCTCTGTGTAACGAAGTCCCGTTTGCCGGAATTTCAATGTAACGAAGTTTCATGGAGAACGAGGCACGATATTTAAGTTGTAGAAGTAGATTTTGGGAGACGCAAGCGCCGAAATGGGGTCCCAATAAAACGCGAACGGCGACACGGCTCGCCCAATGCCGCGGATGCAGCCAGCCACGGAGTCTTTGATTAAGTCCCTTGCCTACAAACTGCGTGGCGTGCATACACGGCTGGCGCACTGTTTCTGTCGGAGCTTAATCGTCTACGGCTTAATCGGCATCAGCGTGAACCGCACGCAGCGTTTTCTCCCTGCAAAAACGCAAAACGCGCCCCGCAAGCCACAGGCGCGCTGACGCAGCCGCGGAGACCACCTGCGCGATGCGGGTAGCTCGCGACCGCTTCTAACCTCCCGCTGAAACGCAACTCGAGGGGCATATGAGAGGGGCGTGCGAGAAAAAAAGCGGATAATGTGGGCGAAATTTTTATTGTAAAACGTGACACGCGCCGCTTACGAAAGCGCCCATCAAATATCCTCCGCGGTGGTAAGCCTAAGCCACCGGCGTTGCCGCCGCCGCCGCCGCAAGCCGCCGCTAGCCTCCGCTTTGCACTTCGTTCGAGTTCGCTCATGCTTGTTGGGTTTCGTCGTCCCAGCAAGCATTTGTGAATCGTTATGAGCCTTGCACGCGCATTTTTTTTTTTCACACCGGCGTCCGCGATTGCGTGCCGGCGGCGGGAAGTGACTCGCGCTGCGCCACGCCGCGCGCAGCAGTGGGAGGAGCCTGACCAGTTTCGCCAATGGGGAGGCGCGCACCCTATGGCGGGAGCTTCGAAGCGCGCGGGGATGCCGGCTGGCTAGACGATAAGGCCGCCGCGAAGGATATTTGATGGGCGCTCTCGTAGGCGGCGCGTATGACGTTTTACAGTGAAAATTTCGCCCACGTTATCCGCTTTTTTTCTCGCATACCCCTCTCGTTTGCCCCTCGAGTTGCGTTTCAGTAGTTTCAGCGAGCGGTTAGAATCGGTCGCTGGAGCTACCCGCATCGCGCGGGTGGTCTCCGCGGCTGCGTCAGCGCGCCTGTGGCTTCCGGGGCGCGTTTTTTCGGGAAGAAAACGCTCCATGCGGATCACGCTAATGCCCGCGTAGACGATTAAGCACCGATAGAAACAGAAACAGTGCGCCGGCCGTGTATGCGCGCCATGTTTTCTTTTTCAGGAAACGCTTCACGGGATGAACACTTCATTATAACCGCGAATTTCAATGTAGCGAAATTTCAATGTAACGAAGTAAATTACGAATTTTACCGACTTCGTTACATCGAGGTTTAACTGTATGTAGCAACTCACCCAAGTTTCCACTTAGCAACATATATTTTTGCGTGTTTGGGCTGATTGCACGTACCGAGGAACTGCTGATACATACAGTCTGTAGTCTTACATTTCACATTTCTCCACTCTACTGTTCTGCAATGGGATAAGCACTGCATGTGGCAAGATGTCCTCTCCTCATCATTTCCTTGTTGGCCCTTTTGTTGTCACAAAGTTTATTCTGTGCGCCAGTCCCCCCCAAGAAAGTATTCCCCATGGATTGATGTGTAGAGGGTGTGGGATGAAAAAATAAACGAGGTTCGTCCTCCCCCTTTTCTTCACTCCTCTTCCATTCCTGCCAGGCACAATCCTGCATCTGCTTTTCTTCCCTCCCCAACAGTCCACCACACCCTGTAGAGCACATTGCATTGCACTCTAAGTGCTTTAACACCTTTAGAAGAGTGTTTCCATTGCTTCCTACTGCTGTTGCTGCTGTCTGATGGGCCGTTTGGCCCTGCTTGGCCCACAGGAGGAAGACAAGTTCCAGTTTGGCAAGACCAAGATCTTCTTTCGGGCGGGCCAGGTGGCCTACCTGGAGAAGCTGCGGGCAGAGAAGCACCGGGCGTGCGCACTCATGATCCAGAAGCACATTCGGGGCTACCTGCAGTACAGGCGCTACCGACAGATGCTCAGCACTGCCCGGGGCCTGCAGAGATACGGGCGGGGCATGCTGGCACGAAAGTGAGTCGGCTGCCCCCCCCTTCTTTTTGGCACCTGTTTCATTGGAACAGCCATGCGGGACTTGTAGGCACACTGTGTCTAGAGCTGGCAACACCAGTTCCTGTGTTTTTTGTCTAGGTTTGGCACCTGCCTGTGACGACTCACCTCATTTCATTTATTGCTTTTAAGGGGGGACATGACCTCGAAACAACTTTTTTAATTAGGAGGCTGAAATTTGCACAGCTTGTAAAGATTCAGCTCCTCTTGTCATACATACAATCAGATTTCGCATAGCGGCTCCAAATGAAATTTTACACTGCATGATGTATGTACAAATATGAGGTATGTGTTACAAATACAAAGGATGCATTAATAAATATGGGCATTGTAGTGAGTCATTGAAATACATCTGGAACTGGGGGTAAGAATTGTGAGGCTCAAAACTATTTGGTGAATATAAATAGCACTCGCGAGGCTTTAATAAAACATGTCCATAGTAGTGGGTCTTGGACTTGGAAGTCGGAGTAGAGCTTTTCATAGGGCGAGTTTTCTGGTCAGTGGTGATAGCAGTATTGTTGATGAGGCAATTCCAAAGGTCAAGTGCAGGGAGGAGGCGAAGGAGTCATTTGACGTGTGCAGTGCAGAAGGAAGTTCTGTTTGGCGGCTTCAAAAGTTTGGAACCATTCTTTTTAATTCGGGCATAGATTTGCTTGCTGACACACAGCACCGAAGGGAAGGAAGAATACGAGTCAGTGGTTCAAAAAGGCATTGCTAGCAGTGAAATATGGGGCATAAAAGTAATGAAAATTGGGGCATAAAAAATGAAGCAAAATGGAGAGACGAGCTAGTTGGTTCGCAATTTCCATGAGTGAAACTTAAGCGCAAAAATTTTTCACAGGGACGAGAAAGGGAACGACACAGGCGCTTACTATCAACTGAAAGTTTTAATGAAAACGAATACGAATCGAGCATAAAAAATGCTCGAACATCATCACTGAGTCGTCCTACACAACTGTGTGGCCTCTTTCCTAGTTTTTCTAAACCTGCGCATGACAGCCCTCAACTGCGAATGAGAGTAGCACCCACTTGAATGACTGTAACTTTAGAATTCATTATTTTAAACTGGCTTTGTTAGAACGTCCTAAAATTTCAGTGCTTAGTGCCGCAGCAAACTCATTTCACATGGCCCTGTGGCTTTGGTTAAAATACTTGGCGAGGAGGGCAAAGCTGCGTCCTTTTTGTTCGCCTGATTGTGCTTGCTGATGTCGTCCCCTCCCTCTCTGCTGGCAGACACGCGCACTTCCTGCGCTGCACCAAGGCGGCCACAGTGGTGCAGAAGCACGTGCGGGGCTTCCTGGCCCGCAAGCGGTACCAGCGCCTCAGGCTGCTGGTCCTCCAGCTGCAGTGTCTGGTGCGGGGCATGTACGCACGGCAGCGGTATGTCGAGCTGCAGCGCAACGCGGCCGCCGTCGTCATCCAGGCAAGGGGCACTCTTCCTCTATGTTGATGAGTCCCCAACAAACGGCACCAAGGGCAGGAGGTAGCGTAGGGGTGGACAAACAGCACCGTGCAGGTTAATTGCCGGCATTATGGGTCCCGTCCTTGGGGCTGTCTCTTAGGTTGCCACGGTGTGCCAGTTAGTTGCCTAATCATTGTTGTAATATATTTTTCAATTTACAATATGGCAATGCGCCGTTTAGTGCTACAGTCGATGGCAATGTGCTGCTTAGTGCTACAGTCGAACCTCGTTATAGCAAAGTAGTATTGGGGCACTAAATTAGTTCGTTATATCCAATACTTGTTTTAACCACAGAGGTAAAAATCTGCTCTAATAAATCGGCAATCTGGCTCGTGCTACAATCCTACATAAAAAATGCATTGTTCTAGGCTTTGAACCCTTTATAAACAAGGTAGGCCTTATCTGTCTCCTTGCGGCATTTCAAATGAAACAGACCGGAACGTGAGAACGGGAAATTACAACAGAACAGAAGTTCGTTCGGCAAAACAGGCCAACCTTCTTATGTACTTGAAGGAGGATGTGGCCTTCGATCAGCTGGTGGATTTTCACAGTCTGAGCGGAATGAAGTTTTTCAGTGTCCACGCAACAAAAAGCCTTAAGCTACCAAAAAACGGTCGTTTTGACTCACTTTTTTAAAATTTTGCTTTTAATATTCTAGCTGCCAAGTTTGGAGCCCTGCTGGAACCAAATATTTTTTCGTTATAGCCGATACCGCGTGGCTCCCGAGGTTTCGCGCGGTTTCATTATAAAAAGAACAGGTGTCATTGAAATTAAGCGTGACCAAACAAACTTGGTATTTAGTTAGTTATATCCAATAATTCGCTATATCAGTGATTGCTGTAATGCAGTTCGACTGTATTGCTAAATTTTGCACTGATAATTTAGATGCTGCTAACTGTTTCGCAGGTAGTGACCACATAAATAAGTTAGATTTCTTAGACATAGCAGCTTTCGTGACAGTTTATTCAGTTGATAAAATGATCCACCATCGAAGACATGCACAAAGGTCAGCAACAAAGTTCAACTTTCAAGAACGGTGTGAAAGACCTCCACTTGCTTTCTGAGGGCAAATAAAAAAAAATTGTGTTGTCAACTTTCACTGGGACTGGCGGCACACATGTTCACCAGCAGTGGCCGCATCATAAGTACAGATTTATCAAAAGCATTGCACTTCTGTATTGTGTCACCAGGCACCTTTGCTTATTCGGTGATTGCTGTACCCAGCCTATTAAGAGATGTTTCTTAATTCTTTATTTAATGCAATTGAGCCATTTCTGCACCTGGAAGGCAGTGTAAGTGATTCTGTATGGATGTACCATTGGCGTCAAATGAAACGCGAACACGAAAATATCAACCTGAACGCACAAATAGCGCGATTTCATTCCATGCAAGCCGAAATGACACGTGGCTTAGTTACAAAAAGGGCCCATCTCCCCGCGAGAGGGACTCGAGTAAATGCGTCGCATAGGGGGTGGGTGTATTGCGTTAACGTTTAGTGTTTGGGGAGTTGGTGGTAGTGAATGCGTTGTATCAGCAGCTTGTTGACGTAGTTTGAATGAGTCAAGGATATAAGGCGCGTTCGTAGCCTTTCATTCTGTGTCGGTTTTGTGGCGCAGTGGGAAGAGCACCATGTACCTCGCGTTCCGCCCACAGGTAGTCAATGCGTTGTATCAGCAGCTTCTTGACGTAGTTTGAATGAGTCAAGGATATAAGGCGCGTTCGTAGCCTTTGAATCTGTGTCGGCTTTGTGGCACAGTGGGTAGAGCACCGTGTACCTTGCGTTCCGCCCGCAGGGTCGTGGGATCGAAACCAGGTGCCGGTAAGTATTATTTTTTTATATAGTGTAGGGGGAGGGGTGCGGACCTGTTGTTGAGAGCGAGGAGGGTAGCGTGATGCGGGAGAGGAGGAGTGGGGGAGAGGGCGCACCTGGAACGGCTGTTGCGGACGCCGAGGCACGCCAACGCCGGGTGACATCGTGAGTTAAAGAAATGCTCTGCATTTAAAACAAAGTTGGGAAAAGTGTATTGCCAAATACACCAATTGCGTGCCATTATATGAACCCTACGTACAGTATTTTTCAAGTTTGCACGTTCTAGTTCATATTTTCGTGTTCGAGTTTCATTTGACGCCGATAGTACTTTCACTGGCAGTATCGCATGTGGTTTACGTGCAGGTAACGAGATCAACACCTGTTTGTGCTGCAGTAGATAAGGTTTTGGCTAGTGTGTGGATGCAGTGTTGCCCGACTGTTCCACTGGACAGCCGATAATGAGGTCTCTGTCGTGGTTTCAGAAAAACGTGCGCTGCTGGCTAGCCCGTCGCCAGTACCTGCGCAATGTGGCCTGCATTGTGGTGACCCAGTCGGCGGTGCGCCGCTGGTTCGCCAAAAAGGAGCTGCGCAAGCTGAAGATCGAGGCCAAGTCCGTGGAGCACGTCAAGAAGCTCAACAAGGGCCTCGAGAAGAAGATCATCTCGCTGCAGCAGAAGATCGAGGAGCTGGTCAGCTTCCCATTTCTCACCCTTGCCCTTGTTCAATTCCTTGTCCTTTCTTTCTTTGGTCAGCTGCACGTTAACAGCTGGCCACGAACCTTTAGTCGGATAAGTCGAACACCACTATAATAAACTCCGCTTCAATGAAATATTTCCTATTCCCCGTCAGCTAGCCATAGAAGTCAATGCAACAAAGTCTCCGCCATAACGAACCATTTGCTTTGCTTGCTTTCAGTTCAACGAAATTTTCGCTGAGTGGGGCTCGGTTTGAACATTTATTTTTCTTTAAAATAAGCATAATGCCAGCTATCTAACTTTTTCTAGATTCAGGGAGCTTAGTTTTACAAAAAAACTTGCGCCGTGCATCTACATCAACACCCATAAACAGAAACAAACTTGTAGATGGACGTCATTGTTTGCTGGTGATAACGATGTCGCTGGCCGTTTTTACATGAGGCGCAGCACTGGTTCGTTGAGCCGGAGCTACAGCCAATCCGTATCGAGTAGAAATTGGGCACGGTGCGAACATGTGCGCAAATGTGCCCTGCTGTTGTGAGCACCTATAATTGCAGTTTTCCTTCTACAGTTCTTCAAAGTCAAAAGCAAAAATAATGTTTTCAAGTTTAGTCTAGAACCCGCATCATCCTGTCTTTAAGAGACACTAAAGGGTAGGAACAAGTCCGCCTGTGTCGATAGGTTACAATGGCGAGAATTTAAATACACCATTCTTGTTGCTTCTAAAGAGGCTTTGCTGGCGTCCGGCTGGATGGGGTTTGGGAATCCGAAATAGGCGGGCACTCCGGCCGCTCAAGCATCTGAAAGCGTTTCTCATTCCGCCGGCGAAAAATCATAATGTCCAAGCCAGCCTCCTCAGCCAGAGAAACGTTGCCGTAGTTGGCCATGGCTTGGAGGTGTAAAAGCTACAAGCTACCGTTGCTAACGTTTATGCTCTAGATGCAGAGGTGCTGCCGGCGCTTCACTCCTAGTTTGTGGGGCAATGGCTACGTCACGAAAAAATGAAAGGGAAGCGGGTGAGAGAAATGCCAGCTTTGTTTGCTTATTTCTTGGCAAATTATGCATCGTTGCTCGTCCAACAAAAGCCGAAAGAGGTACAACACGTATGATGTTTCAGTTAAAACAAAATTTCATTCGGCCTTTAGTGTCCCTTTAATTGCGAGTGCGTGCGTGGTCACGATAAAAGCAGGCGTGCGTGGCTTGCCTGCCAAGGTCGGTTGCCACGGTGCCCAGTCAAGGATAAGGTAATGGCCCCACTCCTGCCACAAACGAGAGGGGGGGATTCCGATAGCCTAGCAGCTATCTGCAAATAATCCGCTCGGTAGATACATCGTGTTGTACAGCAATTTGTTTTGTGACTGCATTCCGCCCCTGATGCACTCTTTACATGCAGGTACAAAACAAATTACCACTGGTACGTTTTTTAGCCGATAAACATGACGTAATTGCACATCACTGCTTTTTTTAAACACTGCATTATGCGGCCAGTGATACGGATAATATACGGGGACATTTTTCTTGCCCTTTCGTGTTGCATTAGGAAAGATTTCGCCTCAACGAATTTCAGCTTCAACAAATTTTTTTGCACGTCCCATCAATTTCGTTATAGCAAGATTCGACTGTGCACTGCAAAAAGCAAAACTCTATGCGAAGGCTCTCACTGCTGCTACCCCAATTGCTGAGCTTTTAATCCCAACTTTGCATCCCTATGCCCTCGAACCTTGCTGCACAACTTTGATAACTATGCTCTGGGCATTGCCCTATTTGGCACTGGGCTGTCCTGGGCATTGCTGGGCTACGCTCAGGACAGTCGGTGTGCAGCAGCGCTGTAAGCAGGAGTGTTGGAAGCACCTCGTCTGCTACCGTGCATAACCAAGCCACGCCGCTCCCCTCACTCTAGCAGTACCTCTTGCACTTCCCTTAGTTGAACCACTCTCAGATTTATGTGCGAGTGTATATGCCCCAACCTTAAAAGGTAACGTCTGAGAGGTATATGAAACGCTGTAATAAAAGGTGGCCCAGTGCCAATTCCTCCCTCTCCTCCTCCTCCTCTGCGGTGTTGCAGGTGAAGGAGAACAAGACGTTCAAGTCCCAGGGGGAGGACATGCGGGGCCTCCAGGGCAAGGTGGAGCAGGCCAAGAACCTGGAGAACCTGCTCAGGGCCGCCAACGGCAAGGTGGCTGCCCTCGAGGAGACGCTGGCCTCGGTGCAGGTCGAGCTGCGCCACGTGGGCTGCGAGAAGGAGGAGCTGCTGGCCAAGAACACCGCGCTGGGCCAGGTACGAAGTCACCGCTGGACTTGGGGAGTGCATCTGTCTGTCCCAAGCAGAAGGGGCAGCAGGATCGTGATCACACTACCACATGGTGGGGAATGGGGTGTCATGAGGAACAGGGTCATCATTCTGCCTGTCACTGCTGCATTCAGTGGGCTGGACGTCGGTGCTACACCTAGCTGACCTAGATTTGGCAGATTGGGATGGTGTATTGAGCTACATGGCAGCGTTGTGTCATGGGCCTCTGCATCATAGTGAAGTTGTACCTGTGTGTTAGCCAAATGACTTCGAGTGGGAACCTTCTTTGCTGGCACAGGAAAAGCTAGACTGCTGCTTCCACACAGAAAGGAGTGATTACTTTTTAATGTGGGTGGGGATCCTTGGCGACTCCCCCAAAAATCCGTCCATTTGTCTAATGTGTGACACAATGCACTCCATTGGTAGGTGTGGGCCATGTGGGGTATTGAATAAGATACCCTTAATAAGTGATCTGAAGATGTCTAAGGAAAACATGCACAGATGTGTATGTGCGTATATGAGCCCCTGGAAAGAATGGTTTGCACAATGTGGCAGTTCCCACTCTGGAGCTCCTGCAGATTGTTTTCTTTGTGCGTGCAAAGGTCTTGCACTCTCTAAACCCGCAATCGTCCACCTCTCATTGCCCTGCTCTTTTCTGTTCAGAAAATCGAGGCTTTCGAAAAGGAGAAGGGCAGGCTTCAGCACGACTTGGAAGAAATGGTCAAGGCTGTCCAGTTGAACCAAGAGAGTGCCCAAGGTAAATTGAACGTAGTAAGGGTAGAGGGATGCCAGTCCTCCTCACGTTCATCGTACATTTCGTGTGGGATGCAGAGATGCTGCGCCAGAAGCTGGAGAGCGAGCGGCAGCGCCTGCTGGCTGAGTTTGACGAGGAGCGGTCGGCCTACCAGCGGCTGGTGAAGGAGCGTGACCGGCTGGAACAGCGCTGCGAGAACCTGGTGCAGGAGAACAGCCGCATCCGGGGGCTCTCCCACCAGCGCACCCCCTCCAACCTCAGCATGGCCTCTGTGCGCAGCGACAACGCCGATACCACCCGCGACGACGCCTCCGACGTGCCTGACGAGGTGATGATGGGGAGAGAGGACTCTTTGTCGGGCTCAGTGGCCGGCATAGGCCAACACAAACGTTGCTCCCTTGTCATTCTAGGATGGTGGCTATGGGTCGGTGAGGTCTGCAAAGGAGAAGGAAGCTGCGTACGGAAAGCTGAACTCCATTGCCTGGCAGCCCACTGCCGACAAAAGTCCTGGTGCTGTGAGTGCTGTCCTGAACCTCTTTCCCTCATTTTCTCAGTACATAATGTACGAGCATGTTATGACTGAATGCTGCTTGTTAGTTGGGGCTGGTCAGATCTCCCAATAAAGTTTGCTGCTCCTGTCCTAATCTGAATGTAAGTAACTAAAGCGTGTGAACAAAAAGCCAGAAATTGACTTGTGTGCTGAGAGCCTTAGTATAGCCGGCTAGTTTCATTTGAGCACATGTGTGCTGCTATCCTTAGCACGGATAGCACCAGAGAGGATCCCTAGAGTGGTAACAGAGTGTATCCCTAGAGAAGGGAAGCGTGGCAGGGGTGGCAGAAAGTTAGGTGGGCAGATGAGATCAAGAAGTTTACGAAGATAAATTGGTCAAAGTTAGCACAGGACTGGGGTAATTGGAGATCTATGGGGGAGGCCTTTACCCTGCAGTGGGCGTAGACAGGCTGATGATGATGGTGATGATGCTATCGGTATACAGGTTTGAATCTGCTGGTCTAAAAAGACAGTG
This sequence comes from Haemaphysalis longicornis, assembly GCA_013339765.2. Classification (NCBI taxonomy): domain Eukaryota; kingdom Metazoa; phylum Arthropoda; class Arachnida; order Ixodida; family Ixodidae; genus Haemaphysalis; species Haemaphysalis longicornis. The sequence continues at coordinate 262,599,504 of CM023449.1, forward strand.
TTGACATTTTTCATGCAGAGAGCCAAGCTCAGCACTTGAGTCCTTTCGCATAGTGCGGTGTTGATGAGCAGATAAGGCTGGCAGTGCAAGCGCAAGTGACGGATGGGTTGTCCCCTTGCTCCCGTCAGCCGGAGCAGCCCCTGCCGGATGTGTCGGTGGTGCTGAAGCTGCAGCAGCGGCTGAACGAAGTGGAGCAGGAGCGTGCGCGGCTGGAGAGAAGCTGGAGACCATGGAGGCCCGCGAGGAGCAGTCGCAGGCCAGGGAGGCCAGCGGCAAGGAGCTCATGCGGGTGGGCATCCCTTCTCCCGTCCGATTCCGTCACTGCCTGTGGCCGTCATCGGCGAGTCTGTTGTGCCAAAGCCGTGTGCTGCCTCACAGCTGCCCCTGTGGAACCAGAACCAGGATCTCTTCTTGGGCTGCTTCTGTCTTTAGCCCATTGTTTTGATGGTGCCCAGTCATGTGTTGCATAGCCTCCACACTAATGTACGAGCTTCACTTCTTCATTCTCCTTGACACTTTGTTTTCTTTGCTCTGGCCATCTTCACAAGGACTGCACGGTGTTGAGTGTTTGACATCTTGCTTATCATGACAGAGACCTTACTGAGAACTGGGGCGGAGAAATCTGTGGGATTGCCAGGCAATTGTGTTGCACATGTGAAACATTCATACTTTGCAGCACTTGAGCTAACCAACCATCCATATGGTATCAACATTAAAGTCATATGCATAATTTTAATTAACTTTTCATGCCCAAGAAACATTTAATCAACTTATCATTTTCATTCAACTCAAAGGGGGGGTGGGGGATGGCATTTGAAAGCCTTAACAATAGCTCGCCGTGCTGCGTGGGGCTCCTGCTGTCGAGTTCTGTTTTTTGCACAATAATGCAACTATAAAATTTAGCAGCATTCTTTGGCAGTAAAAAGATATCAAATTGTAAATAACGCAAGCTTTGACACGGTTTTTATTAACTATAAATCGCAATCAGTTTTTTTATACTCTTGGGTGCCCGTCTTGTGCTGTTTGGCCACACTGGTTTGTCACCTGCTCGCACTGGTGCTGAGAGTATGGAATTATTACATCTTGATATCGTGATTTGAGTGAATGAAAAGTAAACGAATTCCTACAATTAAGAATATTTTGTTTGTTTTAAGTACGGCAGTAATGCATTTGTTAATGCTTACTTGGAATGTGGGCTCCAGAGTGCAAGAAATGGCATTCGAGAGCCCCAAATGTCTCTCGGGGTGCTCATTCGACTCGAATGCCATTTGAGCTGAATGCCATTTCAAAACCCAGAGGAGCAGCACAACTTCGCATTTGAGTCAGATAACATTTGCTTTGAATGACATTCGGACACTAGTGTAGCAGGGGTCTTAAACTAGGCAGTCAGTGTGAAGAGCAGCAGTCGTCGTCCCCACCGCTTGCCACAGTGCGGCACTCTCCTGTGCTGCCCAAATTTTAGGGGCTGAGGCACCTTAGGGGCTCGGGCTGTCGGCGTCTCCCTGTCGACATCTCATGTCGTCACGGTAAATGAAGTTGTCAAACAGTGGTTAAAAAAAAACAGTGAATAAAACTGGTTCAAAATAAACTAACATGATTTAAACTAATTGATAGTACAGGAATAAGCACGATTTAATTGCACTAAAAACAGAAATTTGTTAAATTCCATCTGGACATTGGTTTCAAATGTCAGGTTTTCTCCTGTAAAGCATACTTCATAACATGCTGCGGCGTGTGACACGAAGACAACTTACGGTCAGTCTGTCTCTCAGTTTAATCGCTTACATCCGGTTCAGCGCAAGAGAGGGCGCCACCGCCTCAGCAAGTGCGCAATTGCTGCTTGCCACAAAATGCTCAATTGCTACCCTAAGGATGTTCTGGCATGCACAATTTGAAAAGTGCAAAATAAGCTTCTTCAAGTTTGTCTGGGGAGATTCCGTGGCTCCTTTGTGGTGAATGGGCATCAGCGTAAATTTCTTGATGACTGTGTGCCCTTGTGTGTACTGTAAACATTGCGAAATGCTTCGTAATGCTCTTGCTTTAATGCATTTTCTCTTTTGCTCACTCGTCGCATTGCTTTGCAGCTTCATGAACTGGAGATGGAGAATGCCAAGTTGAAGGAGGACGTGAAGAAGATGGTGAAGACTCTGGCAACTGAAGACAAGTCGAGCAGAGACAAAGACCTCATGAGTGAGTGCTCAATCTGCTTTTACCTGGGCACTGGTGGTTGAATTTGACACGACCCCCGTTTTCGTGTTCGTAGACTAGCATTCAATGCTGGTAGTACCTAACCACTCACATAGCGAGTAATCTAGGCTAATCTAGCGAGAAAATGGAAGGGTGTTAATTAGGTGTAAACAAATACGAGTATTGCGCTCCATTGCAGCTGTTTTTTACAATGTTTTAATATTCACAGGAAAATTTTAGTAGGTGATTTGCAATACTGACAGTTGCACATGACATGCTGATGGTTTTTTCTTTTGTTGCATTAGGGCTCAAAGAGACTAAAAAAAGCCATCATCGCTGCTGCTTTTATTATATCTACATGTGGTTCTAGTAGAAACTAAAGGGAGGGGGCAAGTAGGAAATAAAGGCAGTCAAACACATTGTCATATTTGTCTACCTTGTTTGCTAGTCTTTCATTCTTATGCTTTTTCTCTTCTGTGACTTTACCAGCTAGCACAAGTCTACACTTTGCTAAGAGTGGGGGTCTGTGTGGGTAGGTTAATGGTAGTCCAACAAGAAAATGTAATTACTGCAGTAACTTCTGTTATGTATGCTAAAAAAAAATTACAAATAGAACTTGTGAGTGAGGTCAGGCTAGAATGACATCCAAGTGTTGATAGCATTTTCTTTTAGTTATGCTTTTTGTGCAAAAAGAACACTGCTGCCTAGTTAACTTTGTGTCTGATTACCCATATCAGGGCCATAGAACCTTGTTTTTATTCCTGAAAAGTGCTCTAAGCGGTTCAGCTGATAGCTGTCAAGGGTGCATTTCAGATAAGGGTAGGTGGACCCAGTACTATTAAAATGCGCGAACGGGCACATTTGGTCCGTGATGGAGAGGAGAGCACTGCACGGGCCTGATTTATGAATCAGGCCTGAGCCCGCTTTATGAAGCTTAAAGGGACACTGAAGTGATATGTAAACATTGCGGGATTACTTGCGCAGATTGTAGTCCGGGGTCCCCAGGCCATGTTACGACCACTCTGGGCGCGTTTACGCGCTTTTATTTAGTAGAAAACTTAATTCGAAAATGCTGTCCTCCTCTCTTTACGCTCGCCCATTTTCTGCGGCGTTTTCGTGTGACGTCGAGAGGGGCCGAGCTCGCAATTGGCTGAGCTATCTGCACGGCTCCCCGGCCTTCAGACAGAGTCAGTCGGCCCAGCGTTTCGTCCGCCGGACGCCGACGGGTCGTCGCAATTCGTTCGCTCAGTTGAAACGAAGCCAGGCCCAGGACACGTTTGTGAATGGAAGAATGGGCCTTTCTTTACTTGGTTAGTTTGTACACTGTATCTAGCTCCAAGTCAAGGTCGCTTCACACAAGCGCGTGCACAACGCACATGCGACGCTTCGCTGACTGGTACGCCAGTAGGAAAATATAAGGCCTCTTGAAGGCGGGAGAAGAGTCAGCGAAGTCAATATAGGTACTAAGGAAATAAAATCAACTGATATTTTTACCGTACAGCGTAAAAATAGGGTGCGGGAAGCACTTTTTTGCGCTGGGCGAACAAGCACAGCGGTCAGCAGCACGACTACGCATCTGCGAACGCTTTTCCGTCTACGAAATGCAATTGCTAGACGTGAGCTATTGCGGAAACTCGGGGGACGCTTACTGCACGAGCACAATACAACAAATAGTCACCTAAGCTGCTTGAAATGCCAAAACTAAATAAAATGTAAACTTGTTGTACAATATATACCTTATATTACCATAATCGCCGCAGCCCGTCTCGTAGCCGAGTTGTCTAAGGCTGCAGGTATGTCGCCGCCGAGTGTTTTGCAAGTCACGAGTTCGAATCCACCGCGGGTACATGCCTTTTTTTTTTTTTTTTATAAGTTCACTTTTTCGTTTTCCGCCGATGTTTTCTATACTGAGTTCACCTTTTGTTTGGGCCGCAACGTTCATTGCTTCACGAACTAGTTCACAGAACGCGCGCAGGCTGGCACTGGCGCGCTAGCCAGTTCTCGTTGGCGTGCTGTTGCCATAAGCACCGACTGCTTGCGGGCAATGGGCACAGGCCAGAATCAACAGACCCTTGGCCTGGTGCGAACACACTTTTTACGATGCAGGCATGAGTGAGGCAAGCTCCAAATATGGGGGGAAAAGCGCATGACATTTGAGCGTCTGCGGGGACGCGGAGGGCGTTCATGCACATGCACTGCGTAGGCCTCGGCTAGTGAATGCTACGATTCCAAGCCGTTCTGGGAGGCTTATCTTATGCATTTTACAGCCGACAACATGGCAGAAGCGCGGTACGATGATTACTGAGATATTGAGAATGTCCCATTCACAACGCACAGTTGTGTTTTACAGAACCGAAACCGAAACCGAAACTTGTTTGGTTGCTCACCTTGGGCATCGTCCAATCACGGTGCGGCTCCTCCTAACGTCACAGCTTTAGTTGGTGCGGCCGCCGCAAACCGCGCATGGTAGTTTTTCTTCTTTGGCGCTTTGTAAAATAATTACCGATTTGTCAACCGGATAAACGATGAAAAGTGGGCTAATTTGAGCCAGTCTACGCAGTGCAAGCCAAAACGGGAGCTTGACAAATTCACTTCAGTGTCCCTTTAAGCCCGACCCAAGCCCATAACACGTAGCCTACGCCCGGCCTGGGCCAGGTCATTTATTTCTAAGCCTAGGGAGCCTGCATGTGTGTGAGCAGGCCCGGGCTTGGACACTGAAGGAAAGTTGTATATTATATTTGGTTCGGTGTCCTTCGTAGCAGGCAATCAGATGGAGCATCTACCGTATTTTCCGGTCTATAAGTCGCACCCCCCTCAAAATGACAGTTTTTCCAAAAAAAAAAAACGTATATAAGTCGCACCGTTGTATAAGACGCACCGGTATATAAGACGCACTTGTTAATTAGGTAAACTCATAGTGAATCAGATCGTTAGAAAGTGCGGCGAAAGTACATGGTTGTGGCGGCTGCTGCCTATTAACGCATCCCCCCGTAAGCAGGGCTAGACACGGGCATATAACATCCAAAGTCTGGACATAACTAATCTTCTCAAAAATGGTTTATGGATACACACAGATGGCATGTACTTACGGACGGCGTTTAGGCAAAACCATCGAAGTCTTTTTCCTCAGACTCGCTAACAAATAATTCAGTATCTTCAGTGGGAGTTCCACCGGTGCATCACTGTCGTCCTCCGACTCTCTGATGTCTTCTTCGCCAACATCGTTACCACTCGTGGACCGGATTACTCCGGCCTTTATCAACCCGGCTACAGCTGTTTTTGTAGAAATGGAGTCCCAAAAGTCGGAGACCCATTTGGCCACCTCTCCAAACGTCGCGCGTCTCTTGTGTGCTGTCGTAAATCAGCGCAATAAAGGTGTCATGGCGGACAGAAGTGACGCGACGGGAAGTGGCACGAAAATCAAAACTTATCTCCAAGCTGTAATTTTAAAAATTAGCAGCACGTTTACTTCCTTCAGAGTAACTGTCTGTAATAATTCATGAGCTGCATTTTGTTTTTGCAACCCAGTTTGATGTTACTTTGAATTTATTCTGAACTGCAGTTACTGCGCATAGCCTTAAGTGGCGCGTGGTTGTCGCAGGCCATTATCATTCTTTTTGACTAGAAAAAGCTGCAAATTCTTTGGTGCAATGTCCCGAAGCGACATATGGGCTATGAGAAATGCCGTACCGGTGGACTTGGGATTGATTTACACCATAGAGCTGTGTCTCAACGTGCACTGGCCACTCACGGCCGCCGCGAACCCGATTTATTCCATACATCAAGTCTCACCGGTGGATAAGACGCACCAACGAAAATTTCAGAAAAAAAACGCGACTTATACACCAGAAAATACGGTAGTTTGTACAGCACTCGTGGATTGAAATGCGAAAATTTAGGTTTAAGTAGTGCACGTATGTTAGCTTCCACCATCTTAGTTCAGTTTCTGTCACATCCGGTGTAAAGCTCATATTCTTAATTCAGAGCCACCATTACTTTTGTTGACCAGACTCTTGGGGACATCACGTGGTTGTCTGAAATTTTCGATGTGGCGTTTCAATCCACGAGTGCTGTACGTGCATTGAAATGTTTTACCTTCAGTGGTTGCTCAGCAGTACTGTTTCTCTAGCACGCCGGTTTGACTCCCGGCTACAGCAGCCACATTTCAATGGGTGTGACATGTAAAACACACATGTACATAGACATAGGTGCAAAGCTCCAGGTTATCTGAATTAGTCAGTTTCCCACTAAGGTTCAAAATACCCGTACCCTAAAATATAAAATCTTGTCACAGTGCATGAAATGCCATTACTAGAATGACTATCAGACCTAGCAAAAAGCGTTTTTATAACGATACATGCTACTAACATAAGTAACGCTAACACTAGCATAACGTAAGTATTCTCGGAACATTCTTTTTAATGCTCTTTTCTACACTTCACGCCAGAAATTTTAATGGCCCAGACTGGTGGCTTCAAGCCTGAGCCTGGCCCGGGCCCTTGGCTTCGAGCCCAAGCCTGGCCCAAGCCCTGCGAGAAATGCTTTGGGCACGGGCTGGGTTCGGGGTTTCGGGTCAGCCTGAGCCTGTGCATGCTCTAACAGAGAGTGCTTAGCTGCTCTCCTCATCGCTGTCCCCCCTCCTCCCTGCTTTTGCGCAGCGCACTACGAGTCTATCCAGGACGAGCTTGAGCGTCGTCGTGAGGAGTGCCTGCAGCTCCGCGCTGTGCTGGCCAATCAGAATGAAGACCTGAAGTCGGTGGTGGCCCTTGATTCATATCGTGGCAATCTGGATCTCGTCAACGAGGACGGGGAGCTGCTCATGGCGTTTGAGACGCAGAAGAAGCTCATCAGGTCGGTCCTGGTGCCTCCGCCTCCTCCTCCCCCCTCCTCCCCTGCCCTGCTCGTGCGTGCTGCCCTGTTGTCCCTGCTCCTCCTCCTCCTCCTCCTATCTGCTCCTCCCAGGGCAGCACCTGCTCCCTCTTTCTGCCCTCTACCGCACCTGGCGGCTGCAACCTGCCCCTGTGTGTTTGTCCGCAGACAACTTGAAGCTGAGCTGCAGACGGAAAAAGTGCGCATGCACACCATGGAGCATGAGTTTAGGGACGAGATCAGGAAGCTTCAGGACGACAATGACCGCCAGCAGAAGCTGCTCAGCCAGGTGAGTGGGCTCGGCCAACGTGCTCTCGCTTACTTCACCACCTTGAGCACAATGTCTGTGGGGAGCATCCGATTAGCTAAGTTGGCTTCCCACACGAGGCTCTGGGTTTTGGTTGACTTTCTCGAAAGCAAGATGTGGAACCTCACGCTTTTGTCCTGGAAAACATGGCTACATTATGGAGGATTGTTCAGTGTTAGCACCTTTCTAGGCCATGTCTTGACCAAAGGCGGTTGGCATATTGTTCTTGTATTTCTTTATAACATTTTGATTAAACCTTTCTGGCGTCTGGTCATTAGAAGACCACGTGGAATGCAGTTCTTTTGTAGAGCAACGTTTTTTCCTTGTTTCAAATAACAATGAGCGTTGGGTCTTCTCAACAAAGCATACTGCTGTATAAATGTTTCAAGAAGTCTGCACCAGTAGGCTGTGCTTTGGTGGGCATCAGCCGCAACATTTCTTGTTACTGCCTCAATCAAAACTACATACCATTGCAAAGTGCCCAGAGCTCTTTGAATGCCTCCTTCATTTTGATTCAAATGCGCATTCTCCCGTGCGGGTGCTGATTAACACCTTCTGGCTTATATTTTTATAATTCAACTGCTGCAGAACCTCAAGAAGACTCCCCAAGCTCAGACGGATGCGATTCTGCAACATGAGATCAATCGCCTCACAGGAGAGAATGTGGTACGTTGCGTGGGGCATCATCTCGCACACTTCCTTTTAAGATCCTCTGTTTATCGTTGCCTTTTCTTTTTGTTACAAACCTTGCTCATGTTAGACTGAGTTCTTTTTACTTTTCAGGATCTCAGAGAGAAAATCGATGGGCTGGCAGAACAGCTGAAGAAGTACAAGCGTCAGCTGAAAATTTATGCAAAGAAGATGAAGGATGGTGGCAGTAAGCATTCATGCAACTTTGTTTTGTTTTTGGCCAGCCTGCACTGTCAGCAGTCAAGTGCAGGCCTGACATTGTAGACTGCAGTATCATGCAAGCTTCATTTAACAGAGCCTATGATGGGCGACAACTCTTGACAGTGTGGCAGGAACACTGGCCTTGTGCACTGTTAAAAACAGCTTTCTGTTTTGTAGTAACAGCCCAGTCTATAGCAACCAGATACAGGAGAGGCAGTTTTTCTATTGGCACAAACTGTCCAATCCCTCACCACCCTTGTGTGCAGTCCTCGACCAGCCGGGCGATGTGAAGGTGGAGGGGGCAGAAGAGCACGGGAAGAACATGCCTGAGATCAAGCACAAGGATGCAGAGAACCTGGGCATGTTGGAGTACAAGAGTGAGGACGAAAACATCATCATCAAGAACCTGATCATAGGTACGACCCTTGACACCATCCGGCCCATTTGCAGGTTTACAGTTCGTGCGTTTCCACTAACATGCTGTTCCCTGTGCCCCTCGCGTTTAGACCTGAAGCCCAAGTTGGCGGTGACTCCTTTGCCCGGCCTACCTGCTTACATTCTGTTCATGTGCATCCGTCACACGGACTACATCAACGATGACGAGAAAGTGAAGAACCTCCTGAACAACATCGTCTTTGGCATCCGGAAAGTCATCAAGGTGAGGAAGCACAACGGCAGAAAAAGGGGCTTTCTGCCGCAAACAAGGGTCGGGGTGTGTGTTGAGAGAAAGTAGGTTATTAGAAAGTGGGTGTTCTCAGCATCCTGCAGGTGTGAAAGTTAAGTGGAGAAATTTGTAAAAGGAAGTCTGCATGCAAAGCCACGTTTATAAGTTCACAGGATTTGAGGGGCTCGCCTTGTCGTCGTAGCTTGCTCGCTGGACCCAAGTAGAGCCACACAGCGTTCAGTCATAGCGGCTGTCGTCGCGGCGTAACTCAGAAGCTTCGAGAGTTAAGCGGTTTATATAGTCATAAGCTTTCGAAACTTGTGAACCGCTGGCGCTTGTCATACGTCTCCCCATTGTTCAGCACAAAGAAAACTGTAGGTGCATTTGAGGCAAAATATACATAATTAACCGGCACCGCCCGCATTCATTTAGTTAGGAACGCTCGTTGGGTTGGTTTTTACGATAGTAAGCGAAAAAAAAGTGGCAGTGCAACGCCGGCACGTGCGGGAGGAAAAGCAAGCACGAAAAGAAAACTCCTACTGGGGCAGTTTCAGGCAGAACTGCGAAAGGGGGAAATGTGAATTTCATTGGGTGGTGGCACTGAGCGAATAACGGCGCTACAGCCCATTATGGCGAATCACTGTTCTGCTCTGCACTTCCTACAGCTTTCACATTGAGTGGAACGGCTTTAACTGTTTTGTTTGTGCGTCTCCTTCTGAACTTGTTTCTCTTTTTCACCACCTCCTACAGAAACGCCATGAAGATGTAGACTACACTGTCATGTGGCTTGCAAACACCTGCAGGTTTATGCATAACCTGAAGCAGTACAGTGGAGAAAAGGTTGGTTTGCTTATATTTATCCTTGACCACTGCTCGCACTTCAGCACTGGGCAGGGAATGCCTGTTGCACTTTTGCCTACGTTTGTTACATTAAGCAGCATTGAATTAGGGGGAGTGTTTTTAACTGTACTGCGTATGGAACGCAAAAGCTGTCTGTTTAGATGCGGAATGTCTGGGTGCACTTTGTCCATCTGTGTCTTCCTAAGCCTTGTGCCATCATTTGGCAACTGAACTGGGTTACGTGGGCATGACATTGAAACCTGGCAGTTCGATAATGGTACAGGGATCAAATCTAGGCATAATTGCTTCGATAATCAGTCCGGTAATTGTAGTTGGAAAAGGATGAGGTTAAGCATAAAAAGTGTTGTGGGGAAACATTTGAACTCTTCAGTTTAGTTGTGGGATATTGAGCATTAAATTTAAGCTTGAAAACTGCACTATGTGACAGGGGCATAAAATTTCAGGTAATTTCACTATGAGGTAACGATGTAACCATGGCGTTAAGTGTAATCGATAGCCAGGGGTTGATCGCTGATTACATACGAGCAGGGAGACAAAACTTGATATACTTCCTGAGTTAGCACTTGGTGGAAATGCCACTGCATCTCGCTGATCAATCCTTGCTTGGAATGATTCTAATACCGCATAATCAACTTTTTTGTGCTGAATTATGTTTAAAAGGAAGACAGTATACTGTAATTCATCCAACGGAACCCAAAGAATTAAGTTACTTCCTCTCCATTTTCCAACCTCCTCCCCCTTGTCCTCTCGACTAGTCGTCTTGCATTTACCTTTCACCCCTTTCACTCTCTGCTTGACCTTTACCTTCTTCAACCACCTGTTGCTGCAAGGACCACGAAGCTGCCACTACCACGAAACGCTCAGCCAGCAGCCCAAGAACATCTCGCGTTTTTTAGGTTCCTGCCCGCTAGTGAAAAGTGTGGTGTGCCTGCCATTGGACAGAAAAGAAGCTTGTCAGAAACGAGAAGCTCTCTTGTGTGAGCGAGTGAGTGAGTGAGAGAGACGGTCTCCTTCCCCTCCCCCCTCCTCCAGCAATTCCAGGTGGAGAACACGCCCAAGCAGAATGAGCAGTGCCTGCGCAACTTTGACCTGTCCCAGTACCGGCAGGTGATGAGCGACATAGCAGTGTGGATCTACCAGGCGGTCATCAAGAGCATGGAGGAGAAGGTGCAGCCCCTCATAGGTGCGCCCTCTTCCTTCCTCCTTCCTCCTCTCCTGCCTCCTGGCTGTGTTCTCTCGACGGCTCGTGCCGCCACAATGTTGCCTCGAAAGGTAGAGAAGAGTGTGCTCTCTGGTACCTGTTCGTTGGTCGAGCACGATGACCAAGAGCTGTGTGATCTGCCCCCGTGTGAGCGGTGACTGTGCACTGCCAGTGCTAATGCTGCTGCTGCATGTGCTTGCAGTGCCGGCGGTGCTGGAGCACGAGGCGATAGCGGGCATCTCGGGAAACAAGCCGTGCGGCATGCGGAGCCGGGCCTCCAGCCTGGCGCGCGACCTCGAGTCTCCCGTGGATCCCCAACACGCCCTCGATGTGCTGCTCAAGGAGGTGGGTGCTCCCCCCTTCTTCCTTCCCAAGGGGTTTTACAAAAAACTGTTCCTGAGCTGTGTGCTTGGGATTGTGTGACCCTGTGCTTTCATTATCATCATCGCAGTTGCAGCAACCTGCAACAGTTCTGGAGAAGAAAAAAATCAACTGGTGTGCCTTTGGCGAAATCGATGTCAGCTACAAGTTTCCGAGCTATTAGCAGCCAGCTGATGCTGATTCCCATCTCCTTGCCCCTTTTTATAGTTTTAGTTGTCTACGGAAGGGTGGAGCCATTGAATTCTTCTACATATATTTACATTTGCTCTTCTGGCTTTGGTCATCTGGTGAGTGGACCTATAGGTGGCCACATTATTACACTGGTTCAGAGCTTGAGGTTTGCAATTGGCAGTAGCTGCACTTTGCTTTGTGGCCATACATATTGGCATTTACAGCATGCCATTTCTGGGTATTTTGCTTCCAAGCACTAAAATATACTGTAACGCAGTGATACAGCCAACTGCCAAGGAGTTTTCTTGGTCGAACCAAACTTTATAGGTGTAAGGTTCAGCTATTTTGTGCCAATGTGTAGCCAGCTTCCTTTTCTTGGCTGTTTGATCCAAGCGCTGCAGCATGCAGACTTATCTTTCTCTCTTTTGCACAGCTAAACAACTTCTACAAGGTACTGCAGATCCATGGAGTTGACCCAGAACTCATCACACAAGTTTTCAAGCAGGTCTGTTTTCATTTGCTTTCTATTACATTCACATTCGCTTTTTGCTAGGCTTGCACGCTCAATTGGGAGGCCAGTGCGCATTATTCATATAGAAGTGGTGTGTATACTGTGCTGTATGCTGTGTACACAGTATGTGCTATGATGACGACACTAAGGGTTACAGTGATTACTGCTAATGAACATCGCATTGAGTTGCACTTTGAGAAAGCTGGTCTGGTGCAGGAGTAACAAGGAACTATTTCTGCACGATCTTGCCATAATGTTGGCTGGGTCTTCCACACACACAGTGTGTGAACTACCTGACCCTATACAACATCAATCCCACAGTTGTGAGGTGTGCGCCCACTTCGCAAATGGCTTTATTTTAGATCAATGTCTCACGATCGTTTCTTGCTTTTCTGCCCAACAGCTGTTCTACTTTATCTGTGCTGGTGCCTTGAACAACCTGCTTCTCCGAAAGGACATGTGCCACTGGTCTAAGGGCATGCAGATGAGGTGAGTTCTCTAGGAATTTATTTCCCTTTACAAGACTGTGATGCCTGATTCACGGCTTCTCCTGGTGTCATTGATCCTCAGTATATTTGGAAAGGTGTGTGTGTTGTACACACTCTAGAAAGGGGCGGGAGACAAGAGTGGGTGAAGTAACATCATTCCTTAAGGGGAAACCCTAGTCCCCAGGGTCTTCCCTGACCCTGCTAAAGTGTATAAAAATAAATGTGTTTGTAGTCTACAAGTCCCCGAGAAGGTACTGGCAGAGTATTCCCCTGGTCCTGTTATCCTCTAAACGGCCACTGCACTCCTTGCCTGTGCAGATACAACCTGAGCCATCTGGAGCAGTGGTGCCGGGACCAGAAGGTCTCGCAAAGCGAAGTGCTGGACACGCTCCAGCCCATAGTTCAGGCCTCTCAGCTGCTGCAGGCCCGCAAGACGGACGACGACTGTCACCAGCATCTGTGACATGTGCGACAAGCTCACCACCGCACAGGTACTACTGCTTCGCTGCGCTCTTTGCTGAGGGTGCTTCTTGTGCACTCGCATTTCTTGCGAGGCCGTCTATTTCAGTTTCCACTTTGCCGAAGGTGTCCTCTTGTACATTGATGAGGTGGCATGGCACCTTGCGATGTTAGTGACGCCTTAGAGCAGCCTCACTTTTTCCTGCAGTGACGATGTGCCACTGAGGTTTAGCAGTGGATTGTTTTCTTAGTAACGGGCAGTGGCCACCAAGTGGAACTAAAAACCTCCTCCTCGAAGATCTGGCTGGCAGGAAGCCTGTGCACAATACATCCTGATCGCTTAACCCCTCCACCCCCACCCACCTATCACCCCTTCCTTTCTCATGAAGGACACAGAAGCAGATGCATATTCCCAAGACTAACGTACAGTCAGCAAACTGTTGTTTTCCTTAATTTTTTTTGCTCGCGTTTGGCAAAACATAATCGTACAAACAACAAACAGACTATGAGGCTGCGTGCTCCTCGTTGCCCATCTTGCGTGCCGCCTCCGTTGCAGATCACCAAGATCCTCAACCTGTACACGCCGGCGGACGAGTACGAGGAGCGCGTTCCCGTCTCCTTCATTCGCAAGATTCAGGCCAAGCTCCAAGAGCGCAACCAGGAGACACTGCCCGTGTCGGACAACACGCTGCTGATGGACACCAAGTTTGCGTTCCCCATCAGGTTCCCCTTCAACCCCTCCAGGATACAGCTGGAGGACATCACCATTCCCGACGTTCTCAACCTCTCCATGTTGAGAAAGATATGAGCAGCCTGCCCTCCCTCCCTCCCCCGTCGCGCGTTTAAAGTATTGACAACTGTAGCACATGTTTTGCCAAGGATGCCCGGCGTCTGACCACGGTTGACGCGCCAGCGGACAGGCACCCTGCTTACTGTCACAATTTTTTTCTGCGTATGAGAATTTTTTTCCTTTCTCCCTGGTGTTCTGCTAGTGCCAGGTGTACACTTCTTCCTGCTCGCAGGAAAGAAAAGAAAGCCATAATGTGATTGTGGCCATATCCAGCCCCCTCTCTCTGTGTTTTTCTCGCGATCACAAGAGAGGGGTGGTGTTCGTTTTGTTCGTCTTTGTTCCCCTCGCACAAACTGCTTAAAGTGGATGTTGTTGCAGTGGGGCTTGCTTGCAAGGCTCTGGTTGTGGTTGAAATGGCCATTGTTTTATCTGTGATTTTTGGCTGCGCATATACGGTCTGCACATGTATAGAGAAGAGTATACTATGCTGGCAGCGTTGTATGTGGCATTCAAGGAAGAAATTTATTTTGCTATGTTTTTTAAGAAGTATATATTTTTAACTTGCCATTTTTTTGGAAACTACCGAATTCAACTTTTTTTTTTAAGAAAAAAAGTTTCCCGGTTTGTTTGGTCTCTTGACTAATTCTTTGACATTCCGATGATATTTATGGATCTACACTCGCAATATTTATTTTCTACCTTGGTGTTTTACTGTTGTTATTGCTTCCCCTTTTTACTTAACACACAATCTCGGAATAATAGATGCGCTTTCGAACGAACAATGAGTTTGCCTACGTGACGTTGTGTGGTTCATTGCCTCTCGTTTTGTCACCACTCGAATGCCATTATCACGTATCGCGTACGACTGTTCGGGAGCAGGAGTAGAAGGAGATCGTAGCAGAGTGAGGCAACGCGTGCATATTTTCTCGCAACCAGAAACAGAAGCCCCGTTACTATTCCCCGTAGCCCAGTATGCACCGCACTGGTGTGGCAGGCACATGTTACTACCACCAGCGTTCGCTATCAATGACTAACCCTTGGGTGTCATGTAATGTACCTGTAAGGTTGGAAACTACTTCCCTCGCCCTGTGGTTTACAGTAAATGCAAAACTGCTGCTATTACCGGAGCTGGTTTTCCATGCATATGCCAAATGCACGCACCAAATACTGTTGACGATTGCTGTACATTAGTTTTCGAGAATAAAGTAGGAGAAATGAAGAGGTGCGGCGGTTGTACTGTTTTACTGCTGCTGTGTGTGTGGGCTGTCGTATGTAGGCCGTGATCGCTGCTTGTAGAAACAAGCAGTGGGTCACTCGGCTGCCTTTCTATTGCTGCTGCTCCTGTCGGGCGCATTCGTGGCTGCGATTTTCATTTGTATGCATTGAAAATTTATATTTGTGTGGGGCTGTGACAGCATTTGCAGGAAAATTAACGAGGATGGAAATACAGTACTTCTGATGTGACCAAAGTGTGGTGCAGGCTGTATGCAAACCAGGTGTGGGTTGCAGTGCGGCATCACAGAGGCAACATGCGATGCTAACTGGCCCTGAAAATTTCTAACGATCGCCCTGTAAGCAGCGTTTACCAAGATGGTCGTGGCGTGGCAATACACGGCTACATAAATAGGTTTTGTGCTCTTGCATAATCTAATGGAAACTTCGTACCTCCAGCACACTGGTTATGCTTGCTGTGTTTGCCGGTGTCGCATTTCAGATATTGATTACCATAATGTGCCAATGTGACATAAATTTCTGAACATTCCAAGAAAACAGTAGTTGGATGAGGTGAAATAACATCTTAGGATGGGCATGGCTCGAAGGTTTAATGCCAGGGCAGCTTTTCCTGAGGTGGGTGGCTGTGATTATTCGCAGCACGGCCTCTGCACTTGGCTGCGTCAGTGTGCTAATGGCCTCATCATGGAGGACTTGTTCGCAGCTAAGGGCTTCTTAGAAACCTCTCCAAATGACACTCAAAGCCTGCAGAAACTAACATCATGGGGCATTAGCAGAAACAGAATACATCAAAAATTGCCCTCCTTCATTTGTGTGCTGTCTACACTACTTCAAAACTGCAGCCACCATTTGATCAGCCCTCCATTCAAATTAAACAAAAAAAAAAGGAAAATGCACAACCTTAGCGGGTAAATTCCAAAACGTCTATTCTATGATTTCACTCCACGCTTGGATGCAGCAGTAGTCAACCCTTCTGGCTATGCTCTGCGCTTTGAACAACATTTAAAAAAAAATTTCCCCTTGTTAGCTTGCTTTGCGCCTAGTGGGCTGGGCTGTGTCTTCTTGAAAGCATGTCGGTACAAACTGCATGCAAGCTTCTGAGCATGGAGCTCAAACTGCCTACCTAGTTCTCAATGGTGAGTTGCTTATCCTCGGTTTTGAGAGATTCTGAAAGTGCTATATTATAAAGTGTGCACCTAATTCTAGTGCTGGTACTAGTGGCATGCTCAAGAACAATTGTTCATACAGGCCCGGTTTACAGCCCTACGCTATCCTTGACTATGTTCTTCCTTCACTGGTGTTTTAGACTACTCACAGCCACCTCTATCATTTGTCAGATTGGCCTGCTTGTAAACCAGGGGAAGGAGCGTAGGCAAGAGCTGCAGGTGCTATGTCATGCCTAAACTGAAAATGAGTTCACACACTCCTATTTGAGATGATGTTATATGCAGTGTTACACATGGACACAAATGGGAAGTACTCGGACAGGCCGTGCGCCGCCATGCAAGGTAACGACATCTGATCTATTCTTAATGCATAAGTATGCTTAGGCTGCTTCCCCCAAGCTCTGTCTATTCATACGTATAACATGGGGTGCCATGCACTCCATAGGTGCATTGTGCCCTTCGGAGGTGAATGGGGTAGAGGGCCTTCATATTTTGGTGCAAAGCTACTTATATTGCCACTAGAAAATAATTGGGCCAGCGTCACACTAGTGACATGAAGACTGGGCAAATAGCGAAGCTGGTGGCCCCACCTGGCCTATTCTTGGTTCGGCCAAGTTTTCTGTGTGGTTGTGCTTCAAGACTCGGTCAAGTTTTCTGCGTTAGTGTCGTCGTTAGCCCCCCAAAGAGCAATGAATACTCAGTCATTAAAGTATGTACAATGTACACGTGCCCACCGGCTTAGCAGTAAAGCTCCAAAAGTAGTGCAAGCACTGGGACAAGTGTTTGCTCAAAATTTTTGAACTCGTTCGGTGCCCACTGCTCGGCTTGTGTGGTCTGGCATGTGGAACGTTGAGTTAGTTGATTAATGTTGTCACTTCTCTACCTTTTGGCTTCTTTCATTTGGCATCAATTCTTCTCTTTGCACCGTCAAAACTGCATCACGTGTCGCAATAAACGATTGATTGAGCCACCCCTCAGCGCATTGCCAAAGCCAAGCTTGTACCATTTGTATCACGCCTCCGACAGGTGGGGAGGTTTTCCTGCACACATTTGCCAGCCCAACCACCAGCTTTAACAGCATCGCTGTTAAAATTTCTCAGCGGTGCATGTATGTATAGTAGTAAAGCCAACTTTAAAGGGGTGTGGCGGGGGGATACGCGAGGTCTTCCGAAGGTATCCTTAGGGCCGATGTGGAAAATGGTCTTCCCATTCATGCATTTGTCTGTAGTAGCGAAGTTGATTGTTTAGAGGCCCGGAGCTCCAGTCGAGCCAGGTACACAGCGGCTTAGTCATTGTAACATTGGGGTTTCCCACATTGATTTCTTCTGTTGCAGTGAAGTGTTGCAACAGTAAATGAGCCATGTAAGTCAAATTAATTGGGATAAGTCCAGGCTTGACGATCCCTTTTAAATCCATACCGAAGAGTTTTTAAATACTTGGCGCTGCTTGCACTAGTGGTGCGTCTGTGCTCCCCACTTCAGGCGCAAAAGCACGTGAACTGGCGAAAAAAACAGCAAGCGAAAGATCACGTCATGTGTGACGTGATCTTTCGCTAGGGTTCTCGAAGGTGGAGCTGGCCGATGGCGGGCGCTCCTCACGAGGCACACGCTCACGTGCGCTCGGCTGTGAAAATTGAGAGTGCCTTCAACCATGAAAGGATAATAAATTTAATGTCATTCGTACGGCGGATACACTAAGCGTCGAAGCGTTGAAGCAATGTATTTAAACAGTCACTTCTTGCGCGCGTTATGATGAGATTGCAGATGAGATGTGACATCGTCATCACTTGCGTTCTGGCTGCGCGGTAGAGAAGCTCTTGCAGATCCGGCAATTTTCTCCACCTTAATGAGAAATTAATCTACGATTAGTTTTAAATTTCACAGCTTGTACTAAGAAAGGGTTATTATTCTTGTGCTAGCAGTGGCTCACAGTTTGTTGGTTGGTTCGATCCGATCCAATGCCTGAGCTAACGCAATCCAGCCAAGATGGCAGCGCCCAATGCGCGAAAGAAAGTTATCCAAAAAGATGACCTGAAACGGTTAATGAGAGAGCGAAAGGAAGCTTTAAGTCAGTCATCGAAGAAGATTACATCTCCGTACGCAAGATATCCTTTTTACGTATTTCTGCCACGTTGCGCACAGCACAGGCTGCACTTGCCGTCTTGGTGTTTCTGTTTGCACCCGTGTTTGAACTGTTTGGTGTGCTGATCATTTTCGTTTTCCTTAATGTAAGTTCACATATAACAGCTTAGGCCAGCTGACATGTACAGTATGTATGGTCCACATAAAAAGCGAGACGTTATGGGCAACTCACGTTCTTGGAAAAGCGCACAAAGAGGTGAGTAATGTATAGATTCGTAGACGATCGCCGCGATGTTTTTGCCTATTCGAGGATTTTCATATCACCCAATTTTGTTTTAAGAATGTGGAAGATTTCAAAGAAAGCGCGGCAAAACGCGGGCAAAGTGTTATCCCGGCCAAACGTGCAAGTGATGCATCGGCTGAAACCACAAATGGTGACGGTGAGTTGTTTACTTTTTCTTTGGCAATGCTGAAAGATTGGCGGTAAATTACCCCACGTGTATTGGTTGTGTTCCAGATAAAGGGCGAAGCCACGGAGGGAATGCCAGGTAAGTGCAGTTTCACTCACTGTGACGCGGTTTTTACAAAGTCGCCCTTTTTGCAAATTGGGGTCGCCCCGTTCGATACAAAGCACATTCAAAGTACGAGCTACAATTTCTCACTTACAGACGTGGGAATAGTTTGGAGTAATACCTGCATAAGCGGCAACCCGAATAGGTGCATCTTTGCATGTTATCTTTTACTAGCAGTCGGCTTGGGGCTTCGATCTTGTGACGAACACAAACTGAAAGTATACAAGCTTCTCAGTTCCTATTAGTTCCACACGAGCAACAAACGAAGAAGCACAATGCATCGGGCACAGTGATGTTCAGCTTCCGTAAACGCATATAACCAAGAGATTATTCAAAACAGTGGCACATAAGAAACCAAAACCTCATTTTAGCAATATGACCTTGCTGTGCTTGCAAAAAAGCTGTAACAAACTGACAATTTGCACAGTTTTATATTCAGAGCTTTTGGGAGCGTGTTAACTGTTAAAGTTATTAACGTTTAACAAGATTGTTAACAGCACTGGCTTAAAGGAGCCATGAAGAGAAAACACAAGTTTGGTTCATTCAAAAGATTGTCTCGTTAGAATCATACTGACACCACTTTTAACGTAAACTTCGCTCAAATAAGCTACATAATTAGGAAAAACGGGAATGGTCATGCGACCCACCAGCTCATTTCCCGCAACAGAACCTATGATGTCACATGAGCTAAGCTCTGCGATTGGTGGAGGCTGGCAGAAGCAAACGCAAATTAGGTAGAGCTTACAAACTAGACGAACGAGCGATTTGCGCTTAAATTTAGGGCACAGTCTTTACAAAGCAATAAGAATGATGGAACAAACAGTGGAAGTTACAAAAGCACATGTAAACATAGAAGTACTGATGCGTTCTGCTGTTCGTACTGCGCACAGCATGCTTGGTTTAGCTGCACAGCACTACGGGGCTTGCGGTTGTCTCAGACGACACTGGCCGATTGACGCAAGCAACGCTGTCTTACGTGACCCCATTTGTCGAGCGAGCACTGTTTCAGGGAAAGAATATTTCCTCCCAGAACAAAAACAAGCCAGGTTTAAATGCGGGCAAAAACAAACCAAACGCTTGCCACGGTATGGTGGCGCCATCTAGGTTACGGAACGTAAAGAAACGCGGGAACAAACCAACACCGCTGCACAGGGTGGAGACAACCTTTGAACGGTCCCGTGCCGCCGCAATTGGGCCAACGGGCTCAACGCGTTATTCTTTTCGTTTCCCACGAGACCTAGCAACGCGAAACAGACAATATGATTCAAAGTTCTTCAGTAAACCGCGTTGCGGCGATAATTTTAGCGCGGTTTTGACACAATGACTTGCTTCGGCGGCGAGCGAGCAACCGAAAATGGCGGCGCCAGCGTATACGTGTCTCTACCCTTTACGGCGGATGCGTGAATGAAGGTACTCTAGGCTGCAGAGCGGTCGGTTCCTGTGATGTCATTTGGGACTACGAAAACGCACGATTGAGCGGGAAAATCAAAATTTTAACCTAAATTGTTTAATTTCTCAGTGAATAAAGCACCGTTTGTATCCGGACAAGCGCTGGGGGCACTATAAAACACGAAATCTTTCGAATAAAACCAACTTGCATTTTCTCTTCATGGCTCCTTTAAGTACCGGCTCGGCTGCAAAGTAACAAGTCTTTTCTTTTTGTAGAGTGTATTTACACTGTGCAATGTCTCTCACAGCCCCCCTCACAAAAAAGCGAAAGGGTCTCTCCCAGTGGCTGACTACTCATCTGATGAGGAAATGGATGTCAGCAAACCTGCATCAGAGTCGAGTTCCACGGAAAAGACTGAATCTGCACTACCAAGTGGTGAGCTTTGTAAAATGCTTCCACAATTGTGCAAATATTGGTGCACAAAGATTGCTGATTTGGGAGAGGGGTCCACAGAATAACAAGATGCATTTTTTTTTTTCTTAATTTCACGTGCATACTATGACCGATTTTTCAATCCTGATGGGGACTGTAAACGCTTCCAAGCAATGAAGCAGTCCCAAAAATAGAGCTCAGAAAAATCCTTGGATACATGGAGAGAGAGAAAAGCTCATTGGTGTGTGATGCTGAGAGCACCGGCCCTGTGGGGGGCGTCCTCTAGTCCAGCATGCCTTTGTCCTTGCTGGCTGCTCATGCCCTCTCTATCACTATACCCTGGGTCAAGAGTCCAAGCTGGACAGCCGGTCCACCCACTGCTCATACATGGGACATAGATTGGGTGTGAGGGATGGGGACTGTTGGCGATCCCATACCAGATGGTACAGGTACCAGACGGTTACTACACAGTTCTAGCAAAAACACTCAAATGGTCGGGCAGTGTGAAGGGTCAGTGCACTGCGTTTATTTGCTCTCAAAATGCTCTCCCTAAAATGCAGTACACTTGCCACACCATTTTTTTCTGTTGTTTGATAAGGTTTCGAAAATATTGCATGTGATAATCTTCAGCGCCTGCATCAGATTCATTTTGTACTCATTCCACACTTCAGAAATGGTTTTCTTTGAGGAGAAAAATGCTTGTCTTGAAGCCATGTTCATTACTTTTTAACCCATGTACATCACATTTTCACACAGAACGTCTGTTGGCATGCTCAAAACAAATGTGCAAACAGTTGTGGCCTATGTAGCACAAGTTTGAAGTTGTGGGATACGTTACGTCTCACTCTTCCACCGGAATTTTTTAACGATTAGCTGCAGCATAAACACCAGCCCAGTTTGCCTGCATTTCTGTTCCATAAAGACCAAGGAGTGCAGTTATACCACAGCTGTACTTATAGCTTTCCCATTGCAAAAATCACGGTTGAGTGCAATTTTGTGTCGTACAGCAAATGTAAACTACAGAATATTTTACACATGTGCCAACAAGTGTTATAGTTTTATTGCACTATCCAATAGATAAGCTTTTGATTGCAGCAAGAATAATGTATGTGAGACCAGTACATCCCAGGATGCCATGTGTGACAGTTGGTTCCATGGTGGAAAAGTTAGCTTTGAGAAAACAAGGAGGGACGTGTGGAATTGTAGGCATAAATAGTTGTTTAGGAGACTTTGGAGTGCAACAGATTAGTAAGTACAGTTGAACCTGGTTATTACAAACACTGATATAGCGAATTGTCAGCTATAGCGAACTAAATACCAACTTTGGTCGGTCATTCTTCATTTCAATGACACTTGATCTTTTATAACGAAAGTGAAACTGCGAAAGCCGTGCGCACTATCGGATTCAACGAAGAAATATTTGGCCACTAGTAGGCTGAGAAGCTACTTTGAAAAACCCCCGGAGTCCGAAAGTGCAGAAGTAGAAAAGGCCCCTTTGTTCGTAGGCACTGTGGTGGCTCAGTGCTGTGAATAGCCACCAGACAAAGATCACATTCTTGCTAAAAATAAAAAACAGGAATGCAAGCCTGTTTTGTCGAATGAACTTTGTTCTGCGGTAATTTTTCGTTTCATGTTCTGGTTCATTGAGCTTGAAATGCCACAAAGAGAAAGATAAGGGTTACCTTGTTTATAGTAGGTTTGAAGATTGAAATAATGCGTTTTTGTATCAAGGATTTTTGCGGGAGCCAGGTAACCGATTGGCTTGAAACAATTTTTAGCTTTACTGTTACAACGAATATCGGATATAACAAACTAAATTACTGTCCCGACACTGCTTTGTTATAACGAGGTTCGGCTGTATTTGTGATAGGACTGTAATGCATTGTTTTTTTATAACTTGTAGGTTATAAATGAAGACAGCGCATAAAATTGATTTTTTTTTTTTTTGTAAAGACCAGGGCCCCCTTCCCTATTCTCAATTCTAGAAGAAGTGCATCTACGCACTATGTACCCAGAGATGTGGATAAAACATTTTAAGCAGGTGTGGCAACAGGTTTTAAAATGTACGTTCCTTGTAAATAAATTGTGTGTATTCAGAATCACCAATACGCTAATCTAAACAAACATGCCTCCAAGAAATTTGTAAAATAATTCCACAGTTCTCGTGCCTATCATGCAACACTTCAGGCAGGGGACTCAGGAGCAGTTTGCTTAACTGTAATGCTTGCCTCAGTAAAGAAACATTTTTGACATTTAGGCACCATTCAAGTTGGTTGGACTACAGATTGAAATTGGTTGGTAAGCTTGTGAGAGTGTAACCTGTGTAATTTCCTGCAAAAGTTGCCACGCAAAACGGAATGACAGCTAGGACATTACTGTTGTATGTACCAAATTTTCTACATCAAGCATTTGTTTTTCCAGGTTTCTTCGACAAAGCCCCTTCGCAGCAGGTGAAAGAGACTCCAGCAGGCCGCTCATCACAAGTGAAGCCACAGTCATCCAGCAAAAAGACGCCTGCAGAGGTGCTGCCAGAAGGATTCTTCGATGATCCTGTCCTTGATGCAAAGGTACAACACTTTACAGGTCTCAGGCACTACTTCCAGATTTTTAATGGTGTTACTAGTATTTATATGTGTTAAAATTTTCGTTTTGAGCAGTCTGTTATTTTAGTATGCTCAGCCAGAAGCCGGTTTTACGGAAGCCAGTTTCTCTCTTTTTTTTTTTTTTAGTGGATAACTTTGCTGTCCAACTTGTTATTAAAAGAAAAGGAAAAAACAAACGAGATAATTGTGCCAATCAGAGGATATTGTGTGAAAGCATGCATTCCTGCTCATAAAGTGTCGTCCAGTTCGTGTCCGCTTAAAATGCATTGTTTGGTACATTACAGTGGATATGTACATACTATCCTGTGGGCATGTAACACTTTGCTAGATTAACAGTAGCGGCTGTTGGGTATGTGCCAAAGCTTAGGCCTAACGTTACACGTTGAGGCTTTATGGCGCCAACCGGTACCCATCTCTTGAAGTACAATGAGTAATACTTTTTTCTAGTGGGCACTGGTTGACGACGATAGACCAAAAACCATGACGTGAGGCCAAATGTCACATGTTTAGGCTTACTGTTAGGTAACCCTCATATGAGCCTTATGACATGCAAAGCAACATCATACTCATTGTATGTTAAACTGTGTGTACCAGTTTCTGGCATTAGAGCTCAAAGTGTGGCATTAGGCCTAACGTCAGGCCATTGCACACCTGTTTCCCTGTCCCTCTGCCATGGATCAGCCTTTGCGCAGGCAAGTTATAAACTGGCAAATACAGAAGGCTCCTTGAATGAGGCTTCTTGAATGAAGCTTCAACCAGCTCATGCAAAATCAGCCAAGGTCGGACCCTAGTGCTTTTGCAGAAAAAAATTCTGATCTGTGTGTTTGTCCCTCAGATCTTCTAAACAGGTATAAGAATATTTCAGCAATTAAAACCCCTGTCAGTGCTTGGCGTAGACTGTTGGCCGAATAAGCCAACCACACGTCGTAGATGTGTTTAACACTTTGGGAGGAAAGGCGGAAGTTTAATGCAGGGAAGTAGGCACTGCAATGGCCTTGTCCGAGAGAGTCAAAGCCTGAAGATACGTTGAAAGAAATGGGGTAAAAAAGTGAAATGAGAGGTGTACAACACATGCTATTGATTCGAGACTTAGTTTCGCAGCAAATTGAGCAAGATGGTGGGGATTTTCATTTTCAAGGGACCATGAAGACAAAAAAAATG
Source organism: Haemaphysalis longicornis (assembly GCA_013339765.2). Taxonomy (NCBI): domain Eukaryota; kingdom Metazoa; phylum Arthropoda; class Arachnida; order Ixodida; family Ixodidae; genus Haemaphysalis; species Haemaphysalis longicornis. The sequence continues at coordinate 262,623,922 of CM023449.1, forward strand.
CTTGGTTCATACAAAAGATCGCCTCATTGGAATAACACTCGTACCTAATTTAATGGAAGCTTTACTCAGGTAAGCAACATAATGACGAAAATGGAGAATAGGCAGTCCATGGTTTTATTCTCGAGTGATTCGAAATTTTTGAGGGCAAGGAGAACGCCACCACATAATGCGAGTGAGAGTAATAATACATTTGTTGATGCCGCGGCTGCGAATCAGGTTGAAACAAGACAAACGGTGCACACCAGTGTGTTTTTTTTCTTTTTTTCTCTCCCCAAGATGCGGGTGCTTGTGCAAGGCACAGTGGGCACAGACATGGCAATTTCCAGTGTTGCCAAGCGAAGAAATCGCCCACTAAACTTTTCAGAGAACATCATCTATAAGAAAATTCTGCCCTAGTGAATCTATGAGGGAGTCTAGTGGTTGTCCAAGAAAACTTAGTGAGTCAAGGGCAGAGTGCACTTTACAAATTTCAAGATTCTAGGGCCAGTAGTTGGGCCAGTCACCCCTGCCCATCTTTATTGATGTAGGTGTGAGAGCACCCTTCAGGCATCGGCTAACAATCTCTAACTTATTATTTATATCAGGTTAATTGCCCATTTTCTATCTGTTTAATTAATTATTGTGCCTAAGTTGTTGTTATCCATGCCCTTCATCTGTTGATCTCTGTGCTTGATTTTCTCGCATGTTAGCCATCATTTTTCTGCTGGACTGATTCCATTTGTACCTCTGCTCTTGTCACTTAGGCAAGGAACGTGGAGTACAAAGACCCAATTGAAGAGGAGTGGGAAAAATTCCGGAAGGAAATTGCAGAGGAGACGAGCGTAAGGATGGCCAGAGTTGCTGTTTTGCCTGCTAATTTGTGGCACATTTTTGTTTTCGCGAACCAACTAAAAAACTTGCTGTATACCAGATGTGACAGGCCCAAGAAGCCTATCGATTTCCGACCAATTTATAGCTAAATATAAATTAAGGTGTCACTGAATGGATATTACTTAAACAAGATAACTGCTTATACAGACAGCTGAGCTGTCTGTGTAAGCTGTGATCTACAATTTCTACGGTAGTTTCCTCTACGGTTTTGTATGTTGGACACATTACCAGAATAATGCCCTAAGTATGACAGAGCCCCTGATAGTTCAAAAGGTTTTACTTCTTTGTAGCATGTATGTGAAGACTGCACGCCAAGCCATGGCTATTGTCTGAATTTAAACATGAAGCAGACTAAAGTGGAGTGTTTTGCCCCTTTCCCTTGCAGGTGTCTGAGGCCATCATGGCTGAAGATATTGAGGAGAGCAAAGTGGAGCGGGACATTGAAGAGATTGACGAACAGATGTAAGAAATCGTGTAGAAATCGTTCATTCCAGCCGCCATCAGCTCTTGGGACGATCTTGTAATGAGGCCAGCTCTCCCAAGCCATAGAAGTAAATTTGCACTCATAAGAGATGGTAACAGTCAGCTGTTGGTGTGCTTGTAGTTTCAAGTTCACTCAATGGAAATTTAAGACTAAACACAACAGCTACCAGGTTACTGGAAATTTCTTAAAATCTGGCACATTTATTAAAAATGTGTTTTATGTCACCCCCACAGCATAAGGGATTGCTATATCTTCTCTAGAAATGCTTACTCTTCTCTGGGTGATGGGAAAGCAAACAGAAATTTGGCAACTGGTGTTAGAAGTGTTTAGAATAGAGAGCAAATTATGCATTCAAGTTTTGTCCTTTTAGTACAGTTTATGAAAACTTGTGTGTTTAAAGAGTTCCCAGAGTATTTATTAACTTCAGTGCTCATTTTATTTGGTACATCATGGAAATCGAAGCAGTTCGACACATTTTGTAAGAATATGGTAGTATTCGTCCAAATCCTTGCAAAGGAAATGCCTGCCTTCCTAAGCCTGCCTTCCCAAGGTTTGAAGGTGACACTCACAAAGTAAACTAAACAGTTATGGAGGTGACTGAAGTGACAGAGATTGGGATGCTGGTTGGGAACAGGCAGAGGGAAGGATGTAGTACCTGTTACAAACAAAATTTAATTTAGTTCTGCTAATAGCAGTGCTAAAACTTAGAGTAGTATTTGGCGTAAATGCATTGGCACGTAGGGCGAGATGACGCATGCCATCACCCAAATACGAAGGAGGTTACAAAAGCAATCAATCATTTATTCACTGTTTGCAAGAAAGGAGTGTGATGACGAGGTTAAAAAAAGTGTTGTGAAGAAAAGGAGCCTCACTTTTTTGAAAATGGTCTTCACTGTACCTCTCACAACAAGAAACCAAGTAGTTTGGTATGGGATTTGGTGTTTTCGTGTTTTGTCGCTGTGCAGGGCCACGTAGCACTCCTCTGTTTTTGTATTAAAGAGGCGGGCTTTTTTCTCTGTCCATCTCCCATTCACAAAAAGGATGCCATACCTACACAGCTTATTCCTCCCCTTCCTCATACCATTCATAGCTGCCATTGATGAATAATTCAGTGAAGTGAATTTTATCTGAAATCAACAATGACATCTCCACTTTGAATGCAGCAAACATCATTGCATGAGGCTGGCTCAGTTGATGCACTTAAACACTTCTAAGACTGATTTTGTCTGAAGCTAAACAACAAGAAATTGAGCGCTTGCATGCATTGCAAATAAATTGAAAAAAAAAAAAACGAAGTGATGAGCTTGAGACATCAGCAAGGCACAAAAAATGTAAAAGTGACTCGGAAGTGGGCAAAACTGCACAAAACTACAAAAAGAAAAGGTCAACTCCAATGGTAGTTTTTACGTAAAGCTTGCAAGAATGAGAACAAATCTTGAAATGTCTTGTTTAGGTCTCCGTAATATGTAGTACATAGGCACAGTAAAACCATGCCTGTATTGCAGCAGATTTCCTTTTTCCAACAACAGAGAAGCTTATTGCAGATTACACTTTCCTGTGCGAACATTTGAGAAACACAGACGTGATTCCAGACAGCAGCGATTCAATAGTGTTACATAATGCAGTAAAGTTAGAGAGCATGTTCAGAGTGCACATTGCACATAGTCGTTTGCTTTACTGCTAATGGGAGTATTACTGATAGTGGTAGCGTACACTCAGGCCAAATGCTCCAGTGCTTCTTGTTCTATTGCCATTCCAGCCACAACTGGCAGAGGGTCGAGCAGCTCCAGCAGAGGAAAGAGGAGCTCATGAAGAAAGAAGCCGCAGGGATGGATGCCACTCAGGACAGCAACAGTGATCTCGAAGAGGAGGAGTTTGAGGAGTACCTCAGCTGGCGGGCAAAAAGAGTGTGGAAGGAGTGATGACTGCAGTCCTCTCTTTCTTTTTTTGCCCCACCAGAGTGCTTGCAGCATTTGCCTCGGGCTTGTGGCATTCGATGCTGAACGAAACTGCCGCACAAGTGTTGCTTCGCTGCAACCCGTGTCAGCTTTGCGAAACAAACTTGCTGTCAAAAATAATAACAAAAATCGCGGCGTTCTTCAGAGCTGGCAGCCACATATTTTTTTTAATCGTGTGGTATAACTAGAGGTGTGCAAATATAATTTTTTTTATTTGAAATTTAATACAAATAGTGCAAATTGATTGTGAATCAAATATTTCAGGATAAAATAATTTCCAGTTATATTCTATAGAGCTAGCTGTATGCATGTCAGACAAATTTTTGTACAAATATAGCTATACAAAAAAAGATTTTGGGCAGAAAATTATTTAATACACAAACAGTTTGTGCCCCATCAAATGGAACACTCAGCGTTGTGAGCTGCAGATAGCTCCAGATTTCATGTGCCTTCAACTAAAAAAGCCGCGGCAGAAACAGGAACTGAACACAGGGACACGTGGTGCCCCGCGAGTTAATCACTACTCTGTGCCACAAAACAACACCCAAAACACATCTTTGAAGGTTTCATATGCTTACATGCTTTAAATGTGATAGCATTATGGCTTCCCCCAGAAATCCTTTAGTGCCACATCTCGTGTGTCATCCATGAAGGTACCGTAATGCAGATTCGTACTTTGTCAGTACGGAGTTCCGGATGGTCATTGGGCTGGTCACATAGCCACTCAAGGCCAGTGACGATACCAGTTACCTTCAGAAGCTCGCGGTTAATTCACTAATTCGCATTTGGCGGCAACGACAACTCATAAGAGATGACAGCTGCCGTAAGCAGCTCGTGGCTGATTAACCAGTTCCTCCTGCAGTAATGCTTTCGCATTCAAGTCACGCTAGCCCCAGTTGTTTTTATCACTTTTGAACACACCTGTGCGTGATTAAAAATGGCAATATGGGCAACGTAAGGTTAATTTATAAGAATATAACAAGAGTATTGTTCTCAATAATCTCACACAACCAAATTATCATACATTCCTTTGATGGAACTTACATGCAGGTTTGGCATTCTACCGCAATGAGGTGTTTTGCAAAAAAAAAATGACACCATGCGGGAGCACCCGTGCCTTGTGGCAAATTAAATTTTTGTTCATAACAGTCGTTATCTATAGAGATTGGATGAGCTACTAATACTTTGTGCTGTACAAGTGCATTGCATCCCAGATTGAACATAAAAGTGCATTCGTGAGGTATTTGTTTCGAATATTTGCACACCTCTAGCAGTAGCAAAACACGTGGTTTCCTCATTAAGCTGCAGTAGTTTCACGGACGAGTCCATTTTCATCATCGTGCTGTCTTGTATTACTGTTAATGGTGTATATAAAGTGTACAGGTTTCTCAGCTCTTTGTAGTGCTTTGCATTGCGGCAGTGAACACTTTGCTGGTGCATTCTGGTCAATAGTGGTACCTGCCTGTTAGACCAAGAATGTTGGCACAGCACCTTGAATTGACATCCATGTGTGTTGTTACTACATCCATGCAATTCCATCTGGGAAGACATATTTGTGAGTATTGTATCTGAGAGGTCTCAAAGCAGTTTACAGGGTTTCTGCAGGGCATTTCATACTGCTTTTCATACAAGTGACATAGGGATCTTCTCCCCAATGAACTGGGGAGTGAGATGAAATTTAGGATGAGGAGTTTGTGCTACCTTTTACTACTCCATCTGCCACTCTTTTTGTAGAAGACAACTTTATTATGCTAAATCTCAAGCCTCGACTCATGTGGGGTCATCGAAGAGACTGGAGACACTCTCATAGTCGTCTGTCGTCGCAACTTCATTCTTGGTTCTGCCAGCTCCAACCGGCCTCTTGGGACATCGGGGCCTTCTCTGCACACTTTCATCCTCTCCCGCGCAGTGAAGCTCTGCAAGTGCATCTGAAAACCTGCACATAGATAGCAAGCTGTTAAACAAATGCTACTCACAGTGTGCAAGTGCAAGCAATGATTTCAGATGTGCACCAATGCACTCATTCCTGCAGCTAGAGAAGATGTAGGGGCAAGCTGGAAGGTATTTAATTAAGTGCAGAGCACTGTAGCCTTGTCGTAATAGCTGGTCGCTGTCGCAATGTCTAACTGCCGGAATCAGGCAGCGCAGCGAGATAACGGACCCAAGTAGAGCCATACGGTGTTGTGGCATAACGGACCCTAACAGAGGAAAAAACAAGCGCTATATGTAGTCATAACTGCTGGCGCTTGTCATACATCTCCCCGCTCTTTAGCGCAAAGAAAACTGCAGGTACATTTAAGGCAAAATCTGCGTATATAACAGGCAGCCCCCACGTCCATTTAGTTAGCTGCAGGGCTGGTTTTTACAATAGTAAGCGGAAAAAGTGGCTGCCAAAAACGACGCGTTCCTAACTGCACAGTAAGGTGTCGGTACGTGCAGGATGAAAGCAAGCACAAAAATAACAGAACTCCCACTCGTGCTGTTCCAGGCAGGGGACGTGCGAGCTTTGCGAAGGCGGGAATTTTGAATTGCATTAGACAAGCCTCCGTTAATTTATCAAGAGAGGAGTGAGACAAGGAGGCGAAGAGCGTGATGGGCAGTGAGTGGATAACGGCGCCACAGCCCATCATGGCGAATCGTAGCTCTGTACTTCCGACAGGTTTCACGTTGAGTGGAACGGCTTTAATTTTTTGTATAATCAAGTACCTTTGCAGGCGTCTCCAGTTTTCCATCATTTTGTCATTCGCCAGCCGTCGCAAGAACTGGAGGTACTGAAAAGACATTGTGCCTGTTGTTAACACACGTGGCTACAAGAGACACCATGTGCAGTGGGCGAGGCTAAACGTTCACACCACACACAGACGCTGCAAAAAGGAGACACTCACCACTGGCGTCACAAGCACGGTGCCCCCGTCGGTCAGGGGCACTTCCATCGCCAACGTGGTTCGAACCGCCTGGAACCAGAAAAATGGCCTGTGAGCTTTGCACGCATGCACAGCAACACTGCTGCCAGCAACGCCTACCAGGTGGACCTTGCCTGACCTACTCAGCAGGATCCCGGAATTGCGACAGCCCGCTCCGATGCTCGCTGCCAACTGCAAAAGGAAGTGGCACTGCAACCTGAACGGAATCTCAGCTCAGTGATTCACTAATCCTTGTCCTTGCTGAACTGTTTGCAGAAGTTCAACAATTTCTTAGGTGCAACAAAAGAGAGAAGGTGGCACTGAAGCCAAGAAATCACAAAAACAAAAACAAAATGGGGGAAAAAAGCAAATTGAAGCGAGAAAAATCAACAATTAGAAGAAAAATATTCATGCACCGAAAATTTTACCACAATGACCCAAGTCAAGCGTGCAACTTTTAGCACAAAGAACAACAAACAACGGTAAGACAGGACAAGCACAAGCTCTTAGATGAAAGATTTCACTCGTGTCATCTTGCCCTATGTTTGTCCCTCTTTGCACAAACCCGTCCCATCCTGTAATTCCCTGTCCACTCTTTTTTTTTTTTTTTTTTTTCCCACAGTTCTCTTTCCTTTTTTTCGTACCAGAAAAAAAATTCCCGCTCCCTTCCATGCATTTGGCCCATAGCTGCACGAAGCAGGATTTGCCAATCCTGCATCCTGATTAGGCCACTAACGATGAGAGCGTCCTTCTGGTCAAGCCACCGCTGTGGGGCACGGTCATGCAGACATGAATTGTGCTCGCAACACCAAGCAGCACAAGAGTAGCAGCCATTTTTTCTTTGCTATTGTGTTTGGTACTGTTGCAACATTTGTACTTACGAGCTTTTGGGCTGCATCCACAGAGTGGCATCGGACGTGAAGGATAAATGGCTCAAGCTTGAGTGTCAGAGAATTGGATACATTTTCAAGAGCAGCATCCTGGATTAAAGACAACAAAAAGTGAATTCAAATGGAACTAAGAGATCTTGCCTTCCATGTAAACTGCCAGTAAAAGAACATCCACTTTATTAATCGCCAAATGCTAGAATGAAAAATGCAAGCACTTTCATAGATCCATGCTGTTGGTGTTCGCTTTGCATAGTTTGCATAAACTAGGAATGCAAAGGTTGTTAGTGGATTTTGTGCATCAAAGCTAGACCTGGGATTTCAGGCATGCTGAAGTGGAGGGTTCCAGATTAACTTAGACCACCTAGGGATCTAATGTAAGCCGAAACATCGACATTAAGGCATTTTTAAAGACGATAGTCTTTCTTGGACTACTTACACGCAGGAATTTTGGTTTGTCTGACTCGATTCAGCCACCCAGCCAAAATTACACTGAATCTGGCAATAGTCTTATATACCCACAGCCAAACCTAAACGTCCAAGTCCGGTGGCAATCTTCATACTTGTCAGCATTTTTAAACAAGAACAAAACATTATGCAAATATAAGGCAGCAAATCAATGTCAATATGTGAGTGATATTTGCAGTGTTCCTTTATTAAAAAATTCGCAGATGCTTGGTTTTTGCAATAGCAAATAAAATACTACATCAACTGCAGAAAACCCTTGCCTGCTGTTGCCCACGCTACCTGGCGGCATTTGAAAAAATCAAATGGAAACAGTTACGAAAGGTTCGACTAGATAGGTTCCAGTTCCCACGTTCCGCTTGGAATGCTTGTGGAGTAGGGCAACGTGGTTCTATAAACGTTGCCCCGCGTCTCTGCAGTACGGCAGTGCTGGCATAGAGGCACCCGACTTGGAGCAGTGGAACACGGTAAATTTAAATTGCCTTGAGCAAACCTCTAGCGTGTTATCTTGGGAGGAACGAGGCAGGAGATGAACAGCATGAGAGGTGAGCGGGAAAGAGAAGGGAGGACTTCACTTGGCAGGGGCGCCAGTCGACTGTCATCTTTCAGCGACATTTTCAACGAAAGGAGCAGATACGTGGCCATTCTTTGTTTTTTGCCTCCATCAGAGCAATGGCTGTCGCGGTTGAGATTGTGCTCGCGTTCTCAAGCTCAGCAGCACAGCTTTTTACCCAATGAGCCACCACGGAGGGGAGGAATGTAAGGGACGCCGTGACATGCGTACCTACCAACTCACTTTCGCCGAGCAGGTCATGAGTGACAAGGTGCCACTTGCAGCCCTTCTTTTGTGTCGAGGTTCCACTGTCAGACTGAAAGATAAGGAAGCGACAGCAGTTGGCTTTGACAGCAACGTACGGTGCTGTTGCTTATTGTATGCCAAATGTTACGCTATCAACCACGCACATTTAAATGAGGCCTGTCTGGACGACATGGACATAAGCCCCTTGATAACTGTAATAAGCCTAGCCTTTTCCTTCTATAGCCCAGGTTACAGGTGCTAAAACCATTTTCATATTTACACCTGGTTTAAGTGTAGCTTTTTACAACATTTGTTCAGTGTTTTTTTTTTTTTTTTTCATGGCTAAAAATACTCCCCAGGTTTTCATGAAGTTTGCAGGTGCTATTTTATTGAGATAAAACAATAACGAGGTGAACAATCCAGTCTAAGGTCGCGATTGTTTTCCAGGCCCAGACAAATCATAGTTGAGAGCCACCAACCCACTCTCAAAATTTTTGACGCCTTCAAACACTTTTTTTTCATGCAGAAAATCTGCATCAAAAGCGCCATTTCCCTTTCAACAGCCTCCTTCGTCTCTTTGGTGAGGAGAGACTCGACACCCTAGCAGCAACACACAGAATCAGTTCTATGCCTGTCTCGGAACTGAGCCAGGCAGCACAGCAAGAAAATGAATTTAAGAGGTGGCATAATGTCCGCAAGATTTGTTGCGTGTGTTTGAAGGTACCACCAACGCCGCCTGTATAAACATTGCCTAACGCGTCGCCTGCTTCCCAATAGAAGCGGTAGGGACGCTTAGTTCAGGCACTCATCCGGTATGTGGTGCGTGCAGGCAGACGTCCTGCCTTACGTCACTGCTCGCGAGTCGCGAACACTGCACCCACTTCTACAGCGTGTGTCTGTCAGCTTGCCTCAAAGGCGTCGGAGCGCCGCCTGGGGAACGCTAGACAAACTGTCAACAATTTTGCATAGTTTCCGAGAAGCGGCACTGGCTGGCGGACATGAAAATATGTAATGAAGGCTATGGAGCGGGAAAGGGCAGGAGAGAGCAACAGGAGAGTGGCTGTTTGGCCATTTTTCGCTCGCGCGTTAGGCAAGGATAATACAGGCGACATTGGTACCACAAAGGGCAAAGTAGAAACTTGGCTAACTTGAAAGGTTGCCACACCATCGTAACAATCAACTTTAGCACAAACAATTAGGCTTGGTAACAATGAAAAGAGATGATAGTGTGGCAATTAGCCAGCCACTTTCTAACACTTCATTTACAATGCCACAGGGACCAGTTTGTGTGATCACCAGCTCCTGAGAGAAGCTAGTGCCGACAAATATGATGGCACAATTGTAGTGGGTGCTCCTAGTGTCATTTGATTGCAATGCATGAATTCTGACCTACAGTTAGCAAGCGCACTGATTACTCCTGTTCTTTTGCACCCAGACGTTGCTGCCGACACTTGGTTGGAAATTTAAACGTTTGTAACATTTGTGACCTTCCTTCAGTGAAAACAGCATCTTTCACGGCTGGAACGGAGCCATGTGAGTTATTAAAGGCTAGTTTCTTCGAATAAAGCAGGGATATATGTTTGTTCTATGGTTCATTTTAGACACGCCATATGTTGTCAGATACCTGGCACGGTCCTCCCCCCAATTTCACAAGTGGCCTTGTATGTTGTAAACTTGAAATGGTGTCTGGTAACAGTGACATAGAAACATTATGCTGTCTTTTTATTTTTCGGATAGCACAAATAACGTTTTCCTCAGCATACAGAAATAAAAAATGAAACCAAAAAGTGCTGGGTGCAGTTTCCTTGCTTTGTGGCAGTGCAACAATGAAGAGAAACCAACAGCAAAGTTCATGATTGGTACGCCACTGCAAGTGTTTCGCTTCTTAGCTGGATCGGGCACACGATAACCACGTTTATTTTGTACCTCAAAACCAAGAGTCTTTTTGAATGTGCGCATGGGCTTCGGTGAAACACAGTGGGCCAAGATACAATGGCTAACAGTCCAGGAGAAGATGGAAGTGAGGCAGGGCAATATCAAAATAAAGGAGACATCATGGAGTGGGGTACACAGCTGAGGCCGGCTCGTGTCTCTGAGCCACAGAGGAAAGAAAGGTATAGCATGATGCTTTTAAACACTGAATGCTAACCAGAGGTGTCGGTAAAGGATCACATAATTCGGGACACAAACGCATTATATTTTTATACTTTGTGGCTATACATCCAGCACTATTCAGCATTGAATGCCAATCAGAGTGGACAAGGCGGGTAACGTGATTAAAGAGCTGTTTCGTTTTTTTTTAGCCTGCGGATCATCAGGCACTGATAGACAGGTAACACTAATCGAAGTTGGAGGGGGTGGTCACTAGATTGGGGCCTAAAACCATACGAAAAAATTTTGAGTTTCCTTTAGCAATGGGCAAATGTATGCGTGGTATAAAAAAAAATGCAAGTTTTGGGCATGACATCACTTTTGGTTTTGACATAGCGTTAACAACTACAACGGATCAAGTGCATGATGGATATTTCTACACTCACATAGAGATGAGACAACGCTGCATTTATCCTGCTGGCAAAAGAGATGTCGCAAAACCAGAATTTCAATTTCAACAAAAACTTTCTGTGGTCCATTCATTCATCATTTCTAAAAGGGGTTGATGTTACATAACAAGGCCACAGCAGCATTTACTGGAGCAAAATATTTTTCGCAGAAATTATACACGAGGGTAAAGAGCAAAGCCATCATAAGCAAGGCCGCATCGCGGCACTCTGCCGCCAACTTGTGACGAAAAAACCACAAATTTCGCGCCATTATGACGAACTTCCCTATGTGTCAATCACGTGAGACCGCCGGAATCAACCCCGCTGGAAGATTTTCGGCACACCCCAAGAATAGGTACACGATGTACCTCAGTCATGCAATAGTTCCAGTGGTTTCAGCCCGTCTTGGATTTATGGCGCAAACACTGCTTAGCATAACCGCGCTTGTCATCCACTTTTACGGCGACGTCAGACTAGAAAGGAGAGCTTTGTGGCAACGATGTCAAAACAAAGTTACCGTTGCTCCCGAGAAGACAATAATTCTTCCTGAGCAGGAACTTGTCGTGTAGTACTGGGGAAACACGTTCAAACAGTCAACGACTTGCACTATTCTGGCATCAATGCTTCCTTTGCGGCTCACATCGGCGCCCCCAAGTCTCCGAAGTTTCTCCTTCGCGAAGGCATCCATTAATTCTGATCTAGGGCTACCAGAGAAACAAGCACAAAACTTAGAACACGTTCTTTCAGGAAGCTGTTCTCGAAGTGATCAAATGTATGAGAAATCACCCCAACAACCCAAACAGCACCGTCGCACAGAACAGGGAGGATTTAACCGTCGTGGAGCCCGAGCCCCACATGTCTAGAAGGCTGGCCGGCTGGCTAGGCAATGTACTAAAAGGTTGAAAGCGCGACAAGCAACAAATTAAGGGCTAACGTAGCTTCCTCACAAAATTATGTCGGGAATGGTTAATTGCTACAACATCTTGCATTTTAAGGTCAAGTGGTTCGTAAATACGCGGTTTCGTCCGTCGACCACAAGTGGCGCATCAGTCGAGTTGCTTTAGCTAGAGCAATGTTTAAATGCGCATGCGTAGCGCGCGCTTTCCGAAGGTTGATATTCCTGTCTATTTTGTGATGGCATCCTGTTGAACTAATTTCACGCTACGTGCTGCCTTTTGATCGGAATCACCCGTCGTTTAACTGCCGGAGTGACAGTGGTGACAGGTGCGTAGTGATCAAGATGTTATCGCGCGTCTATTTCGATACTTCTGACAACGGCACGTCCAGTGAAGAGCTTGCCGACTAAGAACAGAAAAACCTCGTTAATTCGGATCTCAAGGGAGTGGAAAAAATGCTCGAATTATCCGAATGTCGAATTATCGAACTGGTAGCAAAAACGCACATTTTCATTTTTTTTTTATTCCGTACCTTTACTTTGAAAAGTCCGTGGTGCTTTTTTTTTTTTTTTTTTTTTTTTTCTCCGGAGAGCTGAGCGGAAATGAGTAGTTTAAACAAAACTCCTCTAAAACTAAGAGAGCGTCCGCGGCTTCTTTCGCGGTACGAGGCACCGGGCGCAGCACATCGCACGGATCTTCCGTCGGAGGACGCCTCATTCCGCCACACCGAGGGCAGCACTGATGATCTTGTTATAAGTCAACTTGCCAAAAACTCGTTTCAGTTGCGCCGTCCTTGACTTGCCTGCAGTCCGAATTAACCGGTGCGCGTGCAATTTTACGTCGAATTAGCGAATATCTGTTGCCATAGGGCTATGCACATATTTGGAGGGAGGGTGTGGGAATGACGAATTATCCCAATTTCCGAATAAACGGGGGCCAAATTAACGAGAATTCTCTGTACTGCTGAATGTCGTGAGTGGTGTCACAACTGACATTTGGAAGGACCAACTGGACTTTGAGACACCGTGCACCACATCAGGCCCCCAGCAACGGTGCTGGCTGTGCAGCGGCCTCACCGCATGTAATTCACAGCTTCGAACTTGTCGAACACCAACCGGGAAAAATTGCACGGCAAGAGGGACGTAGAAGGAGACTCCACGACTGCGACTGGACAAGCTGCGTTTCTACTCTCGTGGCGTATCCAGCACCACCGATGTGTCGACGAGTTGAAGTTCCTCAGGGGATACGACCGCTCCCCTATTCGCCTGCGGTGATGCCAGTCCGGCTGCACCGGTCGTTCGCTGTCTTGGAGTTGGGAACAAGTTGTTCGGTTTCAGCGGCCGTTCCACAGACTGCAACGTGCTGGCAGACCTCGATGCTATCGAGGGACTCGAAAAGCTCGAGTTGGACACTTATGACGTCGAACCTAAGTTCGCGGCTGAGCTGTAAAAGCGGTTGCTGCGCAACAACGGACTCAATCAAATGAATCTGGCGAGTGCGCTGCTCAATATCAACGATGCGCTACTACATCTAGTCGGGTGTGAATCGCTTACCATTCGCAATCAAATCTCACGCTTCCAAAGCATGCATTCAGTGGCGAAGCTTACGCGATGCTCGACGGTCTTGAAGGAGCTCAGCATTGGTCTCATCGGGAGGAAGAGGCAGGTTTCTGCCTTCGCAGAGGCACTGAAAGCCAATGCTACACAAATATTTAGATGAGGTGCTCACCTAAAGCACTGTTTGTTGCTCTTGAAGTCGACACTACTTTGGAGGGGCTGGAAGCGTGTGAATGTGTCATTGGTGATAAATTTGGGAAAAATTGGCGTCAGCACTGCGTAAAAACGCTCACTTCCGCCGGCTGCGCTTCGGTAGCGTCCCTCTTTCCGAGCATGGAGTGTTTCAGTTGGTAAACGCACATGCTCGAAAACACCACGTTGGAACGCCGATACAGTTCATGGATGCACACCTATCTGCAATGGCAATTTCACTGCTGCTGTAAATGCTTTCCGCAAACAAGACTCTGAAGCCGGTGTTCAACGTCTCACCTGACAGCCAACGCAGGTACACGATTTACAGCCCTCATAGTTTCCTAGCATTCTATAACGAGGCATTCTATAAGCATATATAAGCCTTCATTGTGGCAGGAAGTCTCTACGTCAAGTGGGAGTAGAAGGTGGAGTGTGAATTGGGACCTCTTAAATGCGGACAGTTCGACCCAAAACAGCTGTGCTCCTTGAGAAGGCTGGAGAGGCCGAGTCGGGTGAGGAGAGCAGGCTCACGACTTTAAACTGCTCGCGCTAGACCGCTTTTAGAGAAAAAATGTGCAATTAAAGCCAGCATTAAGGGTTCCAGTGTTCGAGGGTCGATGTAAAGAGAGGTTGTATTTGGCGGAGACTTGAATGTTCTGTGGCGCGCGAACTTCGGGCAGTGCCAAATTAGGTGGATTTATAAGCATTTGCAAACGAAGGCAAAAGCCAGAACGTGAGCCGGGCCCAGAAAGCTATCCGGTCACCGTTCTCGGAACATTTTAAATGAAACTAGGCTGGAAGGTATACTGTGCAAACAGAGCGTGTCATGCCTTCGCAAAGCGGGACAACCACTTGTTGGATTACAACACAAGCTCTCGGAGTTATACGGTTCGCAGAAAGTGTGTCGTGTTCTGCTTTGAAAGACAAGGAGCCATGAAGAGAAAACACAAGTTTGGTTCATTCGAAAGATTGCCTCGTTAGAACCATATTGACACCACTTTTAACACAAACTTCGCTCAAATAAGCTACATAATCAGGAAAAAAGGGAATGACCATGCGACCCACCAGCTCATTTCCCGCAACAGAACCTATGATGTCACACGAGAGTGCTCTGCGATTGGCGGAGGCCGACAAAAGCAAACGCAAGTTAAGCAGGGCTTACCAGTTTGCATAGTGAGCTATATGCCCGTTAAACATACTGCACATTCATTTTATCAGACTAAGAACGGTGGAGTAAACGGTTGAAGTTCCGAATAAACACGCAAGCGAGTATGCCAATGCGTACGAAACTACCGCCAGCCGAACTCGACATCTCGCCGTCGCCACCGTCGCGCGACGAATTTTCGGGTTCGAGGCTCTTCGGGGCCAACGAACCGTCCCAGCACGCACAGCCGCAACCTTGCTTGGTATCGTAATCCCTTCACGGGAGGTTGGCCGTCATATCGCCAACCAGCAAGGGTAGAAATAGCAACGAGGGGAGTAAGGAACAGCAAACAGCGACGAGATAGTGACAGTCGTCGCAGAAGTTTCGGAATGGTGTTGGCTTGCTGCTGTTGTTAGGAGCTCGTTTCCAGTTTACAGCCACTGAAAACTTCAGTTTGTTCGAGTACTTTACAATGAAATTTCGTTGCTGCGTTTTGAAATTCCCATGTAGTACGGGCAAATCGTCGAGGGAGTGCGATATCCCCGCCGGTGAGGAGATCTCCTTTCATGTGCTGCCCAACGACGAACCTCGGCGAAGCAAGTGGCTACGTTTTGTGAACTTTGCAAACGGAGAAGAAAGAGAGCTAAAGGAAGTACGAGTGTGCTCGCTTCATTTCTGAGGAAGTGATTACGGCAGGGACCCTTACGTTAGCTCACTGCTGGCGCTCGTCGCCGGCTTCGTCAAATCGCCGTCAAAGCGCTCTGACCTTGGGGGAAAAAAATGCCGTACACACCGCGCATTGACGCTCGTATCTTTCTGGTCGAAGCAGAGAGCTCGCGCGAACGGCTTTCCATACACGACACCGGCCAACTGGCATAAGCGATACTGCTACTGAAATTGAACTATTATTAACCGTAATAAAAATACGGCACATACGTACCAGTCTGTATTCGTCCGTCGCGACGGGGCTGACGAGGCAGCGGTGCCGACGGCTGGGCGTTCGTCTGTTGTGGCTATCGCGGAATGGTCGCTTTCCGGTCCATCCGCGTATCCCACAACTCCTGCCGCTCGTGCACTTAGAAGCATTGAGCGTTCAACTGGTGTGAGGTTGTTAAATGCAAGCCCGAGCTTCTCGGCGAGAGTTTTGTTCTCCGGATCAGGCGATTCCATGACTAGGGCTTCGGGTGCACTAGGTTTTACTAGTATTTTTAAAATGGCCACCGTCTCGGTTTCGGCACGAGTTCCGGTTCCTGTTTGATTCCCGCGTGTGGGTGCTATATGTAGTCGACATACTAATTATCTGTTTCATGGACCGGCTCGTATGACGCCATTGTTCACGTCACGAAATGTGCAATTTAGCGGGAGATTTAAAATTTTGGCATAAATGGCCTTATTTCTCAGTGAATAAAGCATCATTTGCTTCCGGGAAAGCGCTTAGGGTACTATGAAACACCTAATCTTTCGAATAAAACAAACTTTTGTTTTCTCTTCATGGCTCCTTTAAACGATTTGGGCTATTTTGAATGAGGAATGGGGGATCCGCCTTCAACCAGGCGCGAAGCTCTTTTTTCTCAGCGTACAAGGAAAATTCGATGTAAGGCATGTTTTGAAGAGTGGACCGTCCTACAGTACGGCGCTGAAATGAGTTTAGGAAAAAAAAAAAAAGAAAACCTTGGTTGATTTCTCTGTCATAGGAATAGGCTTCCATTCTGTTTCCATTCGGTTTTCATTATGTTTCCATGACAGTGAAATGTGCAGCGAAATCTGCAGCTGAGCATGATTTGTGGGTCGGCGGCTGTCTTGTGGGTGTGCTTGGCGAGCGACTTCCTGCTGGCGGGTCGCTTCGGCAAAGGTGTACGGCGTCATTTTCGTGACGGATATGACGTCTGGGAAATCTTGTTGTATACCGGCATAAAACACTTTCGTGTTAAAATATAAAACCCGGAAACGAACAACCCCAAGTATAATCTACTCTTTAGTACTGAAGATTGCTTCCCCGCAAGAAGACCCTGTGGGCAGGGGTGCACCCTTTACAGACCACTTGCTTCGTTGTACTGACGTCACTTTCGTGACGGAAATGACGGCGGTGAAATCTTTGTGTACCCGGGAATAAAACACTTTCGTGTTAACGTGAAAAGTATTTGTGTATTACGGCGGATAAGGCTCTGCGTAGACGACGCGTCCTCGTACGTTGAGTTAACACAAGGGACTCGTATCGTCGTTCACTTCTAGACTTCATCCGTAACGCAAACGCTTTTATGTCCATTTTATCAGCTTCCCTCATCACCATCTGATCATACACCTTGGAAAAAGAAATGCTTAGAGAGCGCTATAACAAATGAGCAGCAGTATTGGACGTTTTGAACAGTGTTTATGGTGAACCAAAGCGGCGACGAACGTAAGGTCAGCAGTGCTTGCGCGCGGAGACGCACTGCGCTGGCCAATGGCAACTCGGCTAGAAACACCTCTCAATTGAGGTCGTCCAACTGGCCGAAGATGCCGCTCTCACGGCCATCTAAGGGGGAGGTAGGTGGTGGTGGTGGTGGCCCATAAAGTGGCGCATACCCACTCAGGGGTATTGGCCAAGAAGAGTTTTTTTTTAATTACTAAAAAACTAGATAGGCAAAAAGGTGCAGTCGAAGAAAGAATTTAGTATATAGGTTGAAGACAGAAATAGAACAAGAAAGAGGAGCGAGAGAGCCTGATCAGAATCATTTTAACAAGGCAGACGAGCCGTCTCTGAAATGAAGGAATGAATGGCTTGACAGACATCCCCATGGCAGTTGCCTAGCTGCGTGCCTCCAAAAGACAAAAGCACTGGCAAGGTCAGTGGCATTCCAATACGCCGCAGGGGAGCCTCCAGCAGCCTTCTCCGGTGATGCGAGAATCGGCGGCAAAAAAGGAAGAAATGCTCATCCGATTCAATTTCATAGCAGAAGTGGCACAAGGGTGAGGTTGCTAAATCTGCCCGGTATATATACCTGTTAAGTGGGGGAACACCACAGCGAAACGAAGTAAGCGAAACTTCGCACGTGCGAGTTTGGCAGAGGCTTCTTTTCCACCGAAACCTGAGGTGTTCGAGTTCCGGAGAGGTGTGCAGCCCGTGATCAGACACGTCCTGGGCCAACAGGTATTGTCGATAACGGGCTAGCAACACGCAAGCAAACGGGGGAAGCACCCCCACAATAGGTAAAGACAATGCCATTTTCGCTAACGTATCCGCGGCTTCATTAAGGGCTAATCCACAGTGGCCAGGCAACCAGACAAGCCTAATTGCCCGCACATACGTGGGAACGAAGGAGTAAAAAGTTTTAAGCATGGGACTGACAGTTTCCGAAGAAAGGACCATGCACACGGAGAGGGAATCCGTGAGTATCATCACTGAAGATTGCGCCGAATCGAGTTTCAGAAGAGCAAGAAGAATAGCCAGAAATTCTGCATAAAATATGGGAATATAATCTGGTAGACGCAATGAAAAAGACCAATTCAATGCCGGAGAGAAGATACCCACCCCAACTTTCTCATTTTTTCCAGAGACGTCGGTTGCAATAACCATGTGCGATGGGTATTCAGACTGGTGAGCCACTGGAAGAGAATGTTTTTAATTAATTTGGTTGGAAGCAACTTAGCATGTTTTGGGAAAATGTTATCAAAAGAAACCTCCACTACTGTGGGTTCAGACTGCAAGACGGGAACTGATAGGAGTGTGGAGTTTAATGGATGAAGTAAAGAATTGGCAAAAATGACCTGAGGGCGCCGGATACGAGACCAATTAGAGCCGAAAAACGCAATTGCGTGTTGGACAAACACAGCCTGTGATCTGGCCAGCGGTGACTCTAGGAACTTTGCAAATGCATTGATGGTGAGATATTTAAACCTGAAATTCAGCGTTGGGACTCCGGCCTCCAAGTATAATACCCGAATCGGGACGTAACCGGGTAGACCTAAGCAGCAACGCAAAGCTTGTCGTTCCAGCTTCACCAAAGGCATGAGCTTATAGGTCGCAGCGCCAGAGAATACAACACACCCAAATTCTAAAATTGGTCGGACATACATGCTGTAAATCACCAAGAGCGTATCTACCCTCAGACCTGTTCTTTTGTGGCTAAGACCCCTCAGTAGTGCTACAGCACGGGGGCCTTTCGCAGCTATATGTTCAATGTGTAGGCGCCAATTCAATTTTCTGTCATATATGACCCCAAGATATTTTAGCGAATCAACCTGACGAATGGTTTGTTGGTGATACGATAACGAAATCGATATTTGGTCCGTATGAGGGAACACGAGGATGGCACACCTATCAATGTTTAAAGAAAATTTCAAAGTATCCAACCATACTTCCAGGGCATTCAAATATGATTGAAGGGAATGAAATAAGGAATGGATGTCTTGCGATGAAGAGAAAAAGGCGATGTCATCTGCATAGACATATGTATGCACATCTCGGTGAATGGGTATGGAGCTCAAAAGCACATTGAATAGCACTGGGGAGATAACAGACCCCTGGGGTACTCCACGTGTCCGCTTATGCCGGGAAGAGGCGTAACCATTTTGGTAACAGAAAAACTCTGTTTTCTAGAAAAGCCACTACGCACGCAGTAATGTACCCCGGAAACGAATAGCGAGCTAGTAGATCTAGAAGGATGCCATATTCCACACTGTCGTAAGCTTTCAAAATGTCCAAGGTGACCAATGCTGCGATCTGCTTATTTCGTCGGGCCCAGTAGATGCGACTTGCCTAGTCTATATGCGCCCACCAGATAGAGCATCCTTCCCTAAAACCAATTTGTCTTCAGTTGAGTATGTTCCTTGTACGCAAAAACTTGTTAATACGGAGAAGCAAAACGCGCTCAATTACTTTTACAAGGGTGGATGTTAGTGCTATTGGCCTAATATTATCAATTGTATATACAAGCTCCGGTTTCTTTAAAAAAAAAGCAAAATCTTGGCCAAGCGCCATTCAGGAAGTATCCACGCGTTTTTAAGAGAAATATTAACCACATTCAACAGGTCTTCCGGGACTTCATTGTACAACAGTTTAATCATCGCTGCTGTGATACCGTCTGGACCAGGCGCAGACGCTGGAAGACGGGAAATTACGCTATCTAGCTCGCCTATAGCGACCTCTTCAAAGTCAGCCGTGCCGAAATTTCGACAGCCTGTCGACGGAATCCTTGTCGCAAACCGCAGCTGTAGATCACTCGCTATGGTCTCTAAGAATTCAACGGATTCTTCTGGTGTACGAACCAGGGAGGGTGTGTTCGGAGAGACGGGAGATGATTTCCTAGACCTGAGAAACTTGAATAAAGCTTGTCTACGATTCGGTTGTGATAGGGCGGAAAATTGGCCAATATGTTTCCTTCGCACAGGATACAGTTCGCTTAAAATTTGCGCGGTGAAATTTAAAATTAACCCAGTTAGCCGGACTGTGATTGTGGAGAAGCTGATGCCAGGCGGCTTTTCTACGCCGGAAGTCTCTAGTACATTCCTCATTCCACCAAGGGCTACAAGCGGTGCTATGGACTGAGGATACCGTAAATTTTGCTTGAAGGATGGAATTTTTAATAGCTGAGACAACGCTTTCAGCCCTGATTGTCTGCTCCATAGGTGGAAAAGCTGAGATTGCTTTGCACAGCTCCCAGGAGAACTTATTAACATTGACAAACGAATGTACTTTGTGGTTTGGTATTTTTGCAGCGCAAACGATGTCAAAAAGTACCGGGGTGTGGTCACTGCTAGTCTCGCAGTCAATTGTGGACCACGAGGATACAAGCCCTGAGGTCGCAAAAGTGAGGTCTAGGACAGAACGAGACTGCCCACTTATAAATGTGGCATTGCCTACATTTCGGCAGTGCAGGTTATTATCCCCTGTCCATTCCCAAAGACGTCTCCCTGAGGTGTCAGTCCTATATCCCCAAGATACGTGGTGCGAGTTGAAGTCCCCCGCCACAACCACAGCTTTTTGGCTAACCGAAAGGGCCGCATCTAAAGCTCTAACTTCGCAAACTCCGTGGGGAAAATACACATTTATCAACGACACAGGGCGGCATCCCGGCAGAAGTAAATCAATGCCAAGAATCTCACATTCTGAGGACAAAAAGTCGAAAGTTTTGAACGCAGTACGACAGAAGGTAATGGATATTAATATCAGTAAGCCGCCACCGCGACCTTGACGGTCCAGGTTAGGGAACATAAAAATTGTGCCGGAGTCTAACCAAGTTTCCTGTAGAATAATTACTTCAGGTGAAAATTTAGCAGTTAAAGTATCAAGGTCCGGAGAAGAAGAACAAATCGAGTGGCAATTCCATTGTAACACCTTGATAGAAGCCATGACTAGTCGATATTAGCCTCCGTCACTGCTAAGGATGTCCTCCGATGTATTATCGCATAACTGGGCTTTCCTGTTTTTCGACTTCGCCGAAGGGCCTGGGGGAGGTGACGTGCCTCTTTTGTTGCAAAAGGTCACAATCATGTCCCCCGTCGATGTTTCATCGCACGGATCTGGAGGCAACGGGACTGAGGAACAATCAATAGGTGGCTGGCAAGCATCCTGGGGAGCTTTCGACAACAGTTGCTTCTCAGTATATAGATGGGGTGTTCGGGGTGATCTGACTGGTGGAGGGAATCACAGCTGGCGCCGTTGCTGCATTCTGCGATGGCTCTCGCGCTAGCACTATTGTGTCATTAGCCGTGGTGTTTGTAAGGGGTGGCGGTACCAAAGAAGCTCTTATTGGCTGGGGAACTGGGAAGCTTTGAAAAGGAGCAGTGGTGGCCTGAGGAATGCTTAATGGGGGATGAGGTAAGTTTGGATTTGCCTGCTGCATGAAAGCAAGCATGCCCTGAAAGGCGTGGAGGACTCCCACTTCTTTTTCCTTCATTCACCCGGTTTTAGGCAAGGTAAAGTTGTCATCATCATCATAATCACCGGCGGCGCTCCTCTGAAATCTCACGACGCGTGCTTTTATGGCAACAGCTTGCTGTTTTGTTTTCTTCTTCGCTTTTAGCGCTTCTCATCGGGAAAAAAATTCACAATTTACTCTGTGTACATTAAGGGCCCGTGACTACGACGGGGCCTCTATATCAGATCTTAGGTAGTAGCATTCCAACCTGCTCCTTACTACAGCGGCTGGAGCAGAATAAGAGGTAGGATTCATAACTGAATGGGGTGTAAGGAGGAGCGGTATTCTAGAGCTGCTACTTACAAGTCACACTGACTTTCATTCAATTTTCACTATAGGCTGGGAAGTTTGATATATGATCTGAATGGTACCAGCCTCCTCATCAAGGACAGAAACATCCTTGGTACGATTACTGGGTACGGCGCACCTGCGTGCTTAGGTACCCAGTATTATTTCCGCTAGCAAAACGATTTTACGAAAAAAAAAAACAGGGAAAATTATACACGTTATTCTGTTTCCTGTATGCTTCAAAAGGAAGAAGACAACGTTAAATTCGGGCACCGCGCGAAAGGCGCGCGCGGCGTTCGGCTCTAACCGAGGAATGAAGCCATGGAAGGAGGCTGCTTCTAAAGAGATAAAAGGGGAAACCAAACGGGATTCCGCGAAGTTAGAGTCCGAGGAGGACAGCTTTTTATACCGTTCTGATGATAAGCTCTTCAAGAGTGAGATTGACAGCCTTTTAACCAAAGACCCTGACATCGACGATCTGCAGTTGTTTGAAAAGGACTCTTCGGAAGACGACGACTCCGAGAACGCGGTAACTCCCGAGTCCGGCAACAAGCTAGCTCCCGTGGATATCGAGGATATCATACACGAGACCGACCTTATCCTGAGCGAGACTGATCGACGAAAGAGTGTTCTCAAAGGGCGGATAAAACAAACTGCTCCGCCGACGGCCGAAGTCGGCGGCAAAGTTAGGTCAGCCGCCCCCGAGAAGACATCTTTCGGAGCGAAGAACGACCGTCCACCCGCGACCAGCACCTTAACGGCGCCGCATCCCGGCCAACCGCAGCTGCCATTTGCTGACCAACCCAAACCTCAAGTTGACCTCGAGGAGGGATCATCGGGACATCCTCTTTCGAAGCGCTCCCAACAACCCGCTTCGGATCTCGCAGAGGATCGAACGGGGCCGCACTCCATCGTCCAAGCAGGTTTGTCGCCGCCCTCTTCGTCGTCTGAGAGCGGCTCTCCGTCTCCACAAAACGTTCCCTCGCCCAAAGATCTAAGGGTACCACCGCCCAAGGACATCCGCGTCAGCGATCAGTTTACAAGAGGAGCAACCCCGACCTCCGCTCGAGGAATACAGAGGCAAGAATTCCGCGGCCAGAATAACCATTTCGGGCGCGGCGACCTACAGCCACGCATAGCCTTTCGTCAGCCCACTGGCTTCCGCCGCCCTACCGGACGAGTCGCTCAGTCCCGAGGCATAAGAGGCTCCGCATTCAGGCCGCCTAGAGACTTCGCACTCAGGCCGCCTAGAGGCGCCGCACGCAGGCCGTCTCACGACATGGAAGGCAGACCCGGCGCACCGCCGTACGCGCCTAGTTGCTCACAGCCCCGGGGACAGGTTCCCGCTCAAGAGCAGTTTTCCGGCTATCCGCCGGACCCTTGGCAACCGCAACAGCCAGTCTACCCGCCAACTTTCGACAACCCACCAATTTCTGGCCACGTGCCTCGCTTCTACCACCCGCGTCGCTCCAGTCAGGGCACCTTCACGCGTGACACGTTTCGAGACGACGGTTGGGGCCCGAGCACGCAGTATTACGACCCACCGTACTGGCAACAAGGTTACCACGAACCAAGGTGCGAAAAACCTGCTTCCCGTTACAGGATATCAACCTATTTGACGCCAAAAAGTGATCTGTTTTGATCTAACAAGTTTTCAATGCCTCGTTTTCTTGCTTAAAGAATGCGTTCCTGTTGTTGGCGCTTCCGACATGCTAGCGCTTCCGTTAACTGCTTACTAGCGAGTGGATTAGAGAAGTTTTGTCCGATTTAACAACCAATCAGTCACAGTACTTAGCGATTCGGTTAAGCAGCGTTCCGGTTTTAGTTGAGGATTGACTTGTTTCTTAGCGCTACATTGACCGACAGGTTAATGGGTTCACAAAGAAGCGTTGTACTTCGCTCTTGTATGCCTGCCCAGGTACACCCCGCCACCACTGCCTCCCATGCCGGCACCTGTGTCCAGTTACGCCCCGTGGCCGCCCGCCATGCCCGTGCCGTCCAGTGACACGTGCTGCTGCCAGGACTGCTGCGGTGAATGCTGCCGACTGGCGGACGCTGCACGTCGCGAACAGATGAGGTTGTGGACTCCTCCCCCTCCTCCTCTTCCATGGCGCCCCCAACCGAGGATGCACTTTGGAGTCAACCAGTACGGTAGCAGTCCGTACATGGATCGCTACACGCCAAGGCCATGGCCTCCGGCTGCCCAGGAGCCCTACTGGCCGCCGCCGCCGAGCAGGCAGTTCACCTGGTCCACGCAAGGCCACGTGCGCCACGCGTGGTCCTCAGGAATAAGCTATATTTCCAGGAGCCTGTCGGTGTAAGCACTTGTGAAGCTGCTCGAATGGGCTAGCGCCTACCTAGACCTAAATGAGCGCGCGAGGTAATTTATTTAGCGGAAAAGAGGCCAGTCGCCCCACGTTAGGGGCGGAGGAGGTACGAGGGGACCATGTAAGGTGTACTACCTTAGGGTTCGTTGTAAGCCCTGGTCATGTCTGATGTCCTTCCCGCACTCGGAGCACCTTCGAGTCATTTTTATCCGGCCTGTTTCGCCCACGATGAGGGTTGATTTTCTATTGCGTTGTGCACGAGTCACCTACTGTGTCTAGGTTTTCACGACTGGCCGTTTCTTATTAGCGGTCTGCTCGAAGTTGTTTACCGCTCGATTTAAGGTGTTTGATGCACGGTACAACCATCCCGCAGAGGGGCAGGGTATTGAAAATGTGTGGGTCCTCAGGATGGGGTCGTTCTAATGTACGATGTGTTGTTCTTTTTCTTTCTTTTCTTCGTTTACCAAACCGCTGCAGCCAGTGTCATCTATTTCCGGGACATCCAGTGTGGTAGCATGCCCATTTTTGTTTTGTGGTGGAGAATCTGTAGGCCCCCTTGGTAGAATGTTCTGGCCGGGTGGTGTTCGGCGCTGTATAGGCGCCGTCGTTAAAGTATTCAAAGCTGAGATAACTATGTAAAATGTTTCCTTTTTATCAGGAGATATCTATCAAGTTTCAACATAAACCGTTCAGTATAACATAATTTGAATCAATTTTAATCTTTGCACGCACGAGAAAGCCCAGAGCGGGGAAGCATGACATCTGCTCCTTGTCCCAAACTGCAGACGTCGGGGCTTCCGTGACGTAGCCGACGCACTGGCTGCGGTTGGCGCGCGCTGCTACGCCGTGTGTACATTATGCTGCCCGGACGCGTGGGGATGGCGAAGACCTCTGCCGGTACGCGCGCTCGCTCGCGGGTGCGCCCAGACTTGCAGCGGTGCGACAGGAATGGTGACGTCACGGGCGCCCTCCTGTCATGGCGGCCGCTCGGCGTTCGTTTTGTCGAAACCGAAACTGACACGAATAAAAGGCGCTGTAAATGATTAGACAGATTTAGTTGGGCGTTCCGGGCGTTAGCGTATTGCTGGGCGTAAAGCGGAGCGTACGCTCGTCGCGACGCGCCCATGGATAGTTTTAGTACAGCGTTTTTCGTAGCGTGCGCTAACGCTTGTGGCGCCACCGTTGAACCCAACGCGAAGTACCCAAATTTAACCTTGCGGCGCCACCTGTTGAACCCAACGTAAAGTACCCAAATTAACTTTTTTTACGTGGCTAACCAAGGCAAACTGTAGCTGGACGGCGTTTCTTTTTTTTTTTTCAATGCGTTAATGCTGGTTTCGATTGTAAAAATCTTGCAAGTACGATAAAAAAATACCCTCTTACCTTGATTCAGTATTAGGGAAAAATATGATACACCCGTCGCGATTGTTTTGCTCAACCGCGCGACGCCGAAGTTTTGAAGCAACACGCAGTGCTCGGGATACTCACTTTATTCAGCTCTGAAATATGGCAGGACCATGCGACAAATACAACTGAGCATGACATGCGACGCTAATGCGACGCGCAAAATGAAACAGCGGGTAGGCTGGCACGGCGGTTTAGTGATACACTTCACCCGGGTGTAGCAACTCAATAAGATACACGATGCGTTCCTATTACTCACTTCGTGGAGTCCAACTACACATAATTCAATTACAAATCCTTCACGTTTCACACGGTAGCGCAACGTCCTCGGCTCGCACCCGAGGGCGCGACGACGGCGCAGGCGAAAATTCTTGAATTCCCTAAATGGAGACCGCCGATCTGCACCAACACTGCACGCATTCCACCGCCGCGACACGCACACAAACACCGCCGCCCGCTTCGGGAGCCATCCAGGTTGCCCTTGGTCGCTCATTTCTGGTCTGCATGCCTGTCGGAACTGAAACGTTGTCGCCCAACGAGAAAAACACGCGACGGTCCGCGTTTTCAGTCGGGGAACCTCCTGCCACGACCGGCCGCCGACATCGCCGAGGCAGCAGCCATTTTGAAAGCAAGGGGCCTCCAAGCAGGTCCGCAGCGCCCCGCAAGCGCCCCGCAAGCGCCCCGGAGCATACGCTCCCAGCCGTTGCGTGCGTAGCACCGCATCGCCGGGGCGTTTACGTAGCGTACTGCGCATGCGCAGTCGCGAGCCGCCCCGCCGGGGCGTACGCTCGTCCGGAGCGCGCGCCCAACTAAATAGACAGATTTAGTTGGGCGTTCCGGGCGTTAGCGTATTGCTGGGCGTAAAGCGGAGCGTACGCCCGTCGCGACGCGCCCATGGATAGTTTTAGTACAGCGTTTTTCGTAGCGTGCGCTAACGCTTGTGGCGCCACCTGTTGAACCCAACGCGAAGTACCCAAATTTAACCTTGCGGCGCCTCCTGTTGAACCCAACGCGAAGTATCCAAACTTAACTTTTTTACGTGGCTAACCAAGGCAAACTGTAGCTGGACGGCGTTTCTTTTTTTTTTTTTTTTTTCAATACGTTCACGCTGGTTTCGATTGTAAAAATCTTGCAAGTACGATAAAAAATACCCTCTTACCTTGATTCAGTATTAGGGAAAAATATGATACACCCGTCGCGATTGTTTTGCTCAACCGCGCGACGCCGAAGTTTTGAAGCAACACGCAGTGCTCGGGATACTCACTTTATTCAGCTCTGAAATATGGCAGGACCATGCGACAAATACAACTGAGCATGGCATGCGACGCTAATGCGACGCGCAAAATGAAACAGCGGGTAGGCTGGCACGGCAGTTTAGTGATACACTTCACCCGGGTGTAGCAACTCAATAAGATACACGATGAGTTCCTATTACTCAGTTCCTCTTATTCGTGGAGTCCAACTACAAATCCCTCACGTTTCACACGGTAGCGCAACGTCCTCGGCTCGCACCCGAGGGCGCGACGACGGCGCAGGCGAAAATTCTTGAATTCCCGAAATGGAGGCCGCCGATCTGCACCAACACTGCGCGCATTCTGATTCCACCACCGCGACACGCACACAAACACCGCCGCCCGCTTCGGGAACCATCCAGGTTGTCCTTGGTCGCTCATTTCTGGTCTGCATGCCTGTCGGAACTGAAACGTTGTCGCCCAACGAGAAAAACACGCGACGGTCCGCGTTTTCAGTCGGGGAACCTCCTGCCACGACCGGCCGCCGAGGCAGCAGCCATTTTGAAAGCAAGGGGCCTCCCAGCAGGTCCGCAACGCCCCGCAAGCGCCCCGGAGCATACGCTCCCAGCCGTTGCGTGCGTAGCACCGCATCGCCGGGGCGTTTACGTAGCGTACTGCGCATGCGCAGTCGCGAGCCGCCCCGCCGGGGCGTACGCTCGTCCGGAGCGCGCGCCCAACTAAATCTGTCTATTGTTTGCGCTGCGATCGACCGTCTAAAGTGCCATTCTATGATTAGTGGGCTCGTAGGCACCCACAGCAACGAAAAAAACGTAACACGAAAATTTCGTGTCAGTACTACTTTAAATAAAAACAAACGTTCTGACAGCCCGGAAAAAAAAGTTTTTAACGCGGGATGCGCGCGGGAAAGGGCCAGGTCCTCGCGACGGGTCATCCGGCAGCCAAACCTCGGCGTGGAGACGCGTGCGGGAACGCGTGCTTTTCCGTCCATGTGTTCGACCCTTTAGACATGCATACCTCCTCCTTAATGATGCTGTGTTTCTCTCAGTCTTTCCCAGCTTCTCATCTTTCCTCACATGCGTCCAGGTAAAATTCTGCTTGGACGACCAATGTTTGTTTCCAGGGAAGGCAGTAAAACTCGCGACGCCCGACGAAATTTCGAAAGTGACGCACGGCCCGTAACATGGCCACCAGCTGACGACCAAACTTTACGAGGCTTGCGGCACAATTTGCGCGCCTGGCAGAGGTAAGGGGTTGAGTCGCAGGATGGTTTATGTCAGCTGCACAGGATACGGCACCGTTTGGGTGAATCGAGGAAACGGGCGGTGCAGCGAAGTCTTGCGTATGCCCGGTGCTGCGGTGAAGCGCTTGGCACAAAGCGGCCCCACCACAGAGGTCGAGGGGTTCAAGCAGAGCAGCACAGTTGCTTACGAGTAGCCGACGAGGTATTGTTTGCTAGCGCAAGGAGCCCAAGAACTTGCTGACCGGAAATTTGAAGGGACCTGAACCTTAGTGGGGAGGGCCGGCAGTGACGTTTCCTCCCAAGCGGCGTCCGAAAAGCTACGAATCCCCCTTTTGTGGTTCAAATTTCAGACAGGCACCAGAAAAGTCAATTTAGATGCCCACCCAGGGAAGCATTTGCCACTATATCATACCACGTGGACTTAACTAGTGGCACTAAATGGGTGCAACGAAGGGCAGCCCCCGCGTCAGTGATTGCGAAGTTCTGAAAAGACTGCAGGGTGTTCCAAAGCCTTACGCAGAATTGAGGCCGCATGGCGAGGCTGGGCCTGATGTTGAGTGGTATCCAAGGAGGAACCTCCTTGGTATCATTACCCTACTCCTCAGCCAGTCCGAAGACGCACAAGCAGGCCAATCTTTAAGATCAAGTAGGCCCTTAGTATAGTTGGACAGATGTTCTACAGCCGCAGCTTTCCTAATCTTATCCATATTTTGATGCGGCTCACCATACATTTGGCAGCTTGATTGTTGCGAACTAAATGTCTTCTCGACGCTAACATTTTAAAATTTCGATATTTTCCACAGTTTTGAAGGACGCAGACTGATTAGAACCGAAAAAAAAAAAAGAGTGCGGTGTTAGACAAATCGGCCAGCATCAAAAATAAGCACCTTGAGGACACCGCGAATGAATGATTGAGAATGAATTTGCCTTCTTCAGTTTCTTTTATAAAATTAACTAATGCGAAGCCTGTATGGTGTACCAAGAGGAAGCTGTGAAACACGCTCGCTCTGTGTCCAGGCCGGGCCTGGGTTCCCGGTATTCGGCGGCGCCCTTTGAACAGTCGGGTCGCCTTTCCTGGTCCACCAGCAACGCACCGTTGTACGCCCAGCGTCGCCCCTCGGCTACAAGGTGAGCCATTCGACACCGCCTATGGTACCAGCAACGAGCCTCTAGCAAGCAAGATTGAAATCGTTTAGGGGCAAAGCAGGATAAGGCAGAGCTGACGAGAGTTGGAAGACATTTTTGTAGAACCTGGTACTCTGTAAAGTTAAAGAAAGCTGGGAAAATGAAGAGGCTGGACTGCGGGACTAACGACCATTTCATTCTCCTTCCCTTTATAGCGAAGCTGCCTCGCGCTTCTGACCAAAATTACGTGCTTCTGTCGCAAGGAATCGCACGCGCTCGCTGTGTTCTGTACCGCTCAATCTGACATACGTAATTTGGAAAGAAAGCACATTGAAATTGGTCACTACGGTGAGACTATTATTACGCCGAGTTTTATTTACTTGTCACGAATAGTTAGTTCGCAGTGAGCTATATTTCTAACGTGGCAGAATTCTCGCCTGCTGTCTACACAGCCGTCTACGGATGGGACATACGGTTACATACAGCCGCTGTCACCTTCGTTTTATCGAAACTATTCAGGAGCAAATGCGAAAATTAATTTACAACTCAATATCAATCGGTCCACCGATACAGCTTCGCTGGTCGTCTCTCTTGACAATAGTGGAAAGGCTCTAAATTTATTTTGCTTTCATTTTTTATGGGGTATTTTGTTGTTTCTCAGTGTGTTTTCTTTACGACAACTGTCAAAATGGGCGCATCACCACCAGTCTGCTATTAAAAGGAACAGTAAATTTTTTTTCTTCAAGAGTATACTGTGGATGCCATTTCCTATACGCAGGTCAATGACGGTGCCGCCTCGAGTGGATCACCGGCGGTCGCTTCCGTAAGTGACGCCGCCTTATATTACAGGCTGCGTGCTGGTAGGAGCAGCGACTATACTCGGTTACAACTCAAGAACGGCACCACCTCATGTAGTGTATAACTCAGCCAAAGCGCCGGACCCCTGACGTCAGTGCGCGCGCGTTTTGAAAGGGGTTTGCTATGAATGCGTGATATCGTCTGCCTTGTCCCACGCAGTTTGTTTGTCGTCACTGGAGTCGTTTATAAGCATATTAAGTCCAAATAATCACGGGAACGGCTCACGCCATGTTCAAAATATTCCCAGTAACGCCCCACTTGCGCCGTGCGGAGAAACATTCGGCTACGGTGATAAGGCACAACGGCAACTCCCGGCGCCGTTCTTAAGTTGTCACCGAGTATAGTGCGTGGATATCCTAGAAGTATACTGACCCGGTCTTATAGTTCCAGAAGGTGAAATGTGAGCCTCCTAGTATGAAAATCTTGTAGCTGATGATTTGACGGAAACATCCTGGGCGGGCAGTGAAACGTCTTCATTAAGGAATTTCAAGAGCAGTTCCAGTTCGCAACAGTAAAATTTTTAAACATGGGCTGTGTTATGCATGCTCAGCGGAAAATCCTGTCCTTAACGATAGCTAGGTGCTGGATTGCGTACTTTTAGGGCTATTTCAGGCGACAAGTGAGAAAGTGCCTCCTGCAAGCACTCCCAAGTAATCGACAGTCGCTTGAGTATCGTAAAAAGGAGACTATATGTGTATAATTGTCCCACACTCCTGCCGCTAACTTAAGGGGGGGGGGGGGGGAGCGGGCGGGGGGCATCTTCGGGTCTTGCGAAGAACTTTGATATAAAATTAGGTCAGTCCTGCTCACTCATTGAAAGGAGAAGGATAGGTGTACTACCAAGAAGCAAGCACCTTGTGTTAGCTAGAGAAAATTCTTCCGTTTGAGTCCTAAATAAGGGGAAAAAAAAATTCGGCTCCAATCCACGCCGTGAAGGTGGTATAAAAGTAAAGCTCTAAACGACACCCACAACAATCGCCCGTGCGGCGGCACTTGAATTCACACACGTGGCTCTACAAAGAGCTCGAAACCAGAGATTCTGCCAGCCGTTACCTGGAATTCGCGGGGGCGGCGGCCGCGTAACCGAGTGACCGCGAAACCGAATGAGCGCAAGCTAATGACGCTAGCGACACTTGACCGCGACGCCCTATATATACATACAGCCAACCGCCAACGCAGGGAGATTCCGCAGACGCGGAGGTTGTCGCGTTCCGATGGCGGGGTTGGGTGGAGCTCGTCCGTGTCCGTGCCGGAGCACGGATATCCACATCTGGCTGCCAGATCGTCGCGGGCACAGAGCGCGGTGACCTTCGCCAGCCAACCCGACGCGGAGGAACCGAAGCCCGGGCCCTCACTCTGCGACATGTTCCGCCGTATATCGCCCTGCTGCGACAGGACCGAGATACCACCACCGGTTAGTAATTCACTGCAGGAGCGGCTCTTCCACCGGCGTCGTGTATCAGGGGAGTGAGAAAAAAAATAATGAAAAGAAGCCTAACCGATGATACAAGCAGAAACACTACGGTGGGCGTGAATTGTCATGCTGTGGCAAATTTGTTGGCAGGAAGTTGGACAACCGCTACGCGCACTCACGCGCGCACGTACACGCAGATGCAAAGGGCGCTGACGGAATTAAGGCAGATGAAAACCATTCGGCCTTCACATAACTAATGGCATGAACGTACAATAATAAAAAAGAATCTTGGGCCATCTCCACTAACGTGAAATTTGGGGAGGGGTGAAGCATGCAGTGTATAAGTGTATAATTTCTTGGCGCCTTGGCGTTTTTGCCAACGGAGATGAAACCGTTGGGGGGGTTATACAGCTTTGCTGTAAAAGTCTCGTTGTCTTTGAAACACCAAGCGCTCTAGCGTAAGGCGTAAACGAATCTTCCGGTGTTTTAGTACAGTGACTACACGAGACGACGATTACAACGACGACAGTAGACGCCAACAGCCCGAGCCCCTAAAAGGCTTCGCCCCTACAAATTGGCAACCTTTTTATGCATGCCCCAGGGACATGCACACGAACGTACGT
Source organism: Haemaphysalis longicornis (assembly GCA_013339765.2). Classification (NCBI taxonomy): domain Eukaryota; kingdom Metazoa; phylum Arthropoda; class Arachnida; order Ixodida; family Ixodidae; genus Haemaphysalis; species Haemaphysalis longicornis. The sequence goes on from CM023449.1 coordinate 262,656,047, forward strand.
ATGCTCTTTTTTAAAGTCCGCATTTTTCACTCACTTGTGTTCGTCAATACCATTTCCGGGCTAATTTTATTAACCGGTCGTGGGATTGGGCAACTTGTTCCCGAAACTCGGTAGTAATTAGCTTAGACTTTGTACGAGCATTGCTGCAAGCAGTCTGCACAGCTTGTCCTTGGGCTCCAAGAGCAAACGCTCTGAAAACAAGGGACCGAATCCAGTACCGAATCCAGGACCGAATCCGAAAGGACCGAATCCAACAGAAGGGCGCAGCGGCGCAGCAGAAAATAGCACTGGTTGCGTGCTTGCCTGCAAGGCGGCCGCGTCCGCGTCAACAAGGGAGCGTGCATGCGCGCTTTTCGGACGGCTCGCCGTGCCTTCGCTTTATGCATAGCTTCGTGATTAATGGCCCCTTCACTTGGATTTATAGGCAGACGACAACGGCTTCAAGCAGTTTCGTCCCATTGGCCCGATTTTTGTCAAGAACTCGAGCTTCCCGATCGCTGCGCCGCCTGCCGCCGCTTCTCCGCGGCGTTGACGGGATTTGCGCTGCGTGACTGATAGGGGCTCGTGCAGTGTTTGGGCTCTGTTTCGCTTCTTTTCGCCTTTCCGCGCCCTAAAACAAACTTGTTATGGTGACGTCTATAGGCAAAGAGTACATTATGTCACTTAAAAAGCAGCTGCGTCTTCGTAGAGTACGCGATCGCCTCCAAGAGCTACCTGGGGACGCGGTTCTGCGCGCTTCGTCGCCGCTCTTCCGTGCGTCGGCGGCGGCAGCAACATATCACCCATGTCACCTCCAAAACATCAAGCACAAATGAATTCTACTTTCGCCTCGTTTAGACCTGATGCTGGCACAATGAAAGGTTGGCTTCATTTTGCAGCGTGGACAACGAATGCGGCTTCGTTTAGAATATATACGTCGCAGAAAAATATGTTTCAGGGATGTGATTACCCACTCTTGGACAATAACTTATGCCTTTTATAAGAATATAAACCATGCGAAAATGTTAAGTATATTCCAAGCCTGTGAGTCGTTAAATATGTGCCCACACACGCAATATAGCAAGAACCAAGGCAAGTTAATGAAACCACGGAAAAATAAATGCTGTGAAAGTGCGGAATTAAGAAACATAATAGCTCTAACAGAAAAAAAAAGAAACAGTGCAGCTTCTGACATGCTAAATACGTATGTTCGTCGAAACTTAAGCCAGGTATGGTTCACTAGACGCGAAATGCACTGGTATTTCGCGAGACATCGGCGGGGGGGGGGACGCTGTGTACAAATGCGGAGCGGAATCCAGCAATGAACGTTTTAGTAATCCCACACACAAATCTCGCGTTCACTTTCCTTTCGTTTTTCTACTTCAACGAAGAGCTGATCGTACGGCGCACGCATTTTTGGAAGTATACAGGGTAGGCTGTTCAACAAGCGATGAAAGGTGTCGTTGGAATTCCAACGACCATTGTGATAAGGCCCTCTGATTTCAGTTTCTGCTTCATTCTGCAGGCTTCCTGTGCCATATGACGATATTTTGAAGAGAGAGAGAGAGACAGCCTTTAATAGAAAAGGATGACCACTGGTCACGATGGGGGAAAGGAATGGGGAGGGAGGGTAAGAGAAAAAAAACAAATAAATGCTGGTTGTTCTCAGTAGACTCAATAACTGGGCCAGTTCTTAGAACCTGCAATTCATGGGCCAGTTCATGGTGATCGCAATAGGGTTAGAGCACATACACCAGTTCGTTCGGGGGAGGACCCGCTCAAACAACCCGTGCCAGACCGCTTTTAAATGAATAAACCGCTATTTCATATAATAGTTGTGCATCAGTTTGTTGTGGATCGGGATGGGGTTGGGGAGATTTAAATGGACACGGATTATAGTCTAAGCCCGTCTCCGCGCTGCTCGCAGAGGATATATGTAGCAGATGAATGTTTGCGGGCGCTCACTTCACGACAAGGCGACTCTGTCGTGTGCTGATCCCCGAGTATAATTATGCATTGTCCATCGTACTTTTGTTGAATATTCCCGAAATTAACACAGACTGGCTTGTAAATGGTGGTGATCAATATCTGAGGTATAATATTGGCAAACGTAACGTAACTGGCGTGCTGTCAGGTATGAGTGCTCCGCTGATTATGTAAGTGCAAACCGATTTAAATCGTAGTGTATAGCCGTAGCATGAACACCTAAGTAACCGGTGGTTACGGAGACACAGGTAGTAAATTCAGGTCAGTGTAACTACAATCCGCTCCATCATACGCCGGTTCCGCGACGCTGGCCTGTGACACACACCTGGCGCTATACAGACCGAATATACCACACTTAGATCGCGTCAGAAACATTTACACTGTCGTAAACATACCCCATTTGCGAACAGGGTGACTGCTCCACATAAACATGGATTTCAAACGCCCGCAAACGGTAAATCTCAGTCGTGAAGGGGCCGCAAAAGCAGCGGCGGCACTGGGGAGCGGGGCGCTGACTCCCGCGGCTGCTTTCAAAACGGGCCGCTAGGGGGATTTCAGTGGTGCCCCTACAGGCCGCGCTCGAGGCGTATAGCACCGAGGCGCTGCGGGAGTTCATACGAAAAGCTTTACGTACCTAAATGGGCACTGAAGTGATTTGTAAACATTGCGGGATTACTAGCGCAAATTGTAGTCCGGAATACATAGGGCATGTTTCGACCACTCTGAGCGCGTTTACGCGAATTTATTTAGTAGAAAAATCAATTCGAAAATGCTGTCCTCCTCTCTGCACCCTCGTCCATTTTCTGTGGCGTTTTCGTGTGCCGTCAGGAGGAGATGAGGTAGCAATTGGCTGCGCTACTGCACGGCTCGCCGACCTTCCGATCGAGTCAGTCGGCCCAGCGTTTAGTCCGCCTGCCGCCGACGGGTCGTCGCAATTCGCTGGCTCAGTTGAAACTACGCCACAACACGTTTGTGAATGGAAGAATGTGCCTTTCTTTACTTTGTTAGTTTATACACTGTATCAAGCTCCGAGTCCAGGTCGCTCCACACAAGTGCACATGCGACGCTTCGCTGACTGGTAGAAAAGGTAAGGCCGGGAGAAGAGTCAGCGAAGTCAATACTAAGGAAATAAAATCAACTAAAACTTTTATTGTACAGCGCAAAACTAGGGAGCAGGAAGCACTTTTTTTGCGCTGGGCGAACAAGCACAGCGGTCAGCAGCACGAACACACATCTGCGTACGCTTTTCCATCTAAGAAATGCGACGTGAGATATTGTGCAAGTTTGGGGACGCTTACTGCACGAGCGCTACACAACAGTCACCTAAGGTACTTAAAATTCTAAAACTAAATAAAAGTGTAAACTGGTTGTACATTATATACCTTATATATCCAGTATCGGCAACGCTGGCTCGTGGAGGAGTGGTCTGATGCGCTGGGAATATATTTTTGTAAGTCGCAAGTTCGAATCCCCGAGGGTACATGTTTTTTTTTGTAAGTTGATATTTTCGTTTGCGGCCGATGTTTTCAAACTGAGTTCACCATTTTTGGGCCTTAACGTTCACTCTCCATGAGCGAGTACGCAGAACGCGCGCACACTGACACTGACGCGCTAACGAGTTCTCGTTGGCGTGCTGCTGCCACAAGCACCGACTACTTGCGGGTAGTGGGCACAGGCCAGAATCAGCAGACCCTTGGTCTGGTGCGAACACGCTTTTTACGATACAGGTATGAGTGAGGCAAGCTCCGAATATGCGGTAAAAGCGCATGGCATTTGAGTGTCTGCGGTGACGCGGAGGGCGTTCATCCACTGCGTATAGGCCTCGGCTAGTGATCGCTACGATTCCAAGCCGTCCTGGGAGGCTTATCTTAGGCATTTTACAGCTGACAACGTGGCAGAAACGCGGTACGACGATTACTGAGATATCGAGAATGCCCATGGATCCAACCATGCCGTCGGATGTCAAACATGTTATTTTACAGAACCGAAACCGAAACTTGTTTGAATGCTAACCTTGGACATCGTCCAATCAAGGTGCATCTCCTCCTGTCGTCACAGCCTTTAGTTGGTGCGGCCGCCACAAACCGCGCATGGTAGTTTTTCTTCTTTCCCGCTTTACAAAATAACTACCGACTTATCAACCGAATATACGATGAAAAGTGTGGTGATTTGAGCAGTGCAAGCAAAACCGGGAACTTGACAAATTCACTGCAGTGTCCCTTCAAAGGGTGAAACGCATAAGCAGAAAGGACGCGTGCGGGCACGCGTCTCTCGCTCCGAGAACCGGTTTGAATTCGGGAAAAGCCCGTATCGGCCGCTCTCCATGCGTCTAACCTGCTACATACTTTTCCGCACCGCGTCGGAAGCCAGATTGCTCGGACGCAACTACGGATACGAAAAAAAGATGGCCATGTAAACAGCTTCCGTGTACGTTGAGAATTCACCAAGGAATTTGATCAGCTTCAACATTTACAGCCGTGAGAGAGTCGCTTTGGACGTGAGCACGCGCGTGACGTGATGAGGGTTCGGCGGTTAGGCCTCGAGAACGACGCGGGGCCTTCGCCGTGGGGACAGGGGTTGACCACTTACATACGTCAATAGGCAGGGGAGCTGCTATGGCGGTGGTTTATACAAAGCACCCGGAGCATCCATGTCTTCCGGCCTAGAGAGGCATCTTTTCATGGTTGTAGGCTTACCATGTCGACAGTTAGGTTCCAACAAGAAAATGGAATAAACGTGTTTTCAATCAACCAATCAATCAATCAATCAATCAATCAATCAATCAATCAACCAACCAACCAACCAACCAACCAACCAACCAACCAACCAACCAACCAACCAACCAACCAATCAATCAATCAATCAATCAATCAATCAATCAATCAATCAATCAATCAATCAATCAATCAATCAATCAATCAGTGAAGCGGGCCCTGACACCAATGTGCGGCGCATATCTGCAGGATGACAATGATGAGGCGCCGGGGAAGTCCATCAGCGAGAACGAGCCTGAGGGCGGCGTGCCAGACCCACAGTCCGTTGTCGCTGAGGTGGAAGTCTTGCTCGGGTCTGCCGCTGGTCAATCAGCCCGCTCATCCAGGTATATGCCTTGTTTTTTCTGCGTTGGGTACATTAGTACTCGCACTGGTGTCGTCAGTATCTATGGCTAGTTTCTTGGGTGGCACTGCATATACTACTATCACTGGGGTGGTGACAACAAAAAAGCGCCAGATCGGTTGTTTCTTGAACGGGTAGGGCAATTACTTTTTGTCTTACCGCGCTCCTAGCAGCAGTGTGCTTACTTGGCTGCAGTCTTACGAGACATTTTCACGTGTACGAAAGTGCTAATAAAGAACAGGAGCTATAGGGCCTTCACACTTCGATATCAAACCCTTTAGGTTGCCGCTGATAATGTCTCCGCAGCAATCCATTCGTGTATGATAGTGAAGCCGGCTTCAAAGGGGGGTATCTGGAGACATTTGATGAAAGGGGCACTTACACAAAAATTTTGCATCTTGTTTTTTTTGTTGTTGCGATAAGTAGCTAGTGACCTACTTATCACCTGTAGAAACCTCATTTGCTTCAGCGTGCGATGGTTGTTTAATAAGGGGTATTTTCAATGCGGCCAGTCACAGTTTCGGTTTCAGCGGGTGCCACAAAACGATGGATTTTGTGTGAACAAAGCTGACCGCGTGACCGTCGGAGGGATATGGGATATCACAAAGCAGAGCTGCCGTAGCACTGTCGAACCCGCGTCGCCGGCATTTTCTGCGAATGCCCCCACGTACTGATCTCGTGAGCCGCTTAATTAAAAAGTCACCATGGACGTGAGCAGGCGCTGCGAGTACAAATGCTGCCGCGGCTAGAGAACGACGCTCGGCGCTCGAGACAGTGGGTGGCAAGACGCGCGCTGGGAGCAGCCGGCCGGTCTGCCTACAGGTCCGCCTACAGATGTGTTCGGCTTAGCACTGTGGCGGATATTCGATTGCCGTTCTCGTAAGCGGTGCAGATGACTATTTTTAATGCAACCCACTATCGCATCATTAACTCCTTTCTCATATAAGCTGCCATGGTTGGGACTTGGGTCCAATTTAGTGCAGCGGTAACAATTGCTATCACTCGAGATACCTGCGCCGGCCTGCGCCACTTTGCGGCCGTGGCCGCCGCCTGCACAGCTACCGTGCGGCTCGCTCAGTGGTCTTTTCGTGTCTCCGGCGCGTTTTCGCGTCCAATGTAAATAAAAAGTAATAAAAATGACTGCCTGGAATCGCTGTAGAACTTTGATCGCGGCCAGCTGCCCGATGAGCCGACGAAATCACGGCGCCTCCGCCTCCAATGATCGGGTCGTTCGTTCTCGAGAGCAGAAGCTCCGCCCTCCGATTGGAGCGGCGAGCCACTGAAAAACGCCGGCAGTGCGGAAGCGGCAAACACAAACTCGTGACGTGTTTGGATGTTGTTTATTTACAAAATATCCAGGGGATGTCGATTGCGCGAGGTCCTCTGCTAGATGCTCGGTTGCGTTTCGCATACTTTAAAATTGATTTTAAATATGTTCTAGGCTGTATTCGCCGCTGATATTTTGCAGATGATGTATGTGTGTTCACACCAATCTATCTCCGAAGTTATCTCGCCTTCAAAATTTTGTGTCAGTATCGTACTTCGACATAAAATTTCATACATTTCGCCCCAAATGTCTTTCCAGCAATAAATTTGTGCATTGTGGGGAACTTTGACTTCAATGAGGCTCGTGTATAGGGCGCCGTAGGGTTCCACGTGCTTTTACGGACGTTAAAAGTATAAGGCCCTAGGGCCTTTATAATTTAATGTTATACTATTTCTAGGTAAATGTGTGTTCGTAACAAGGCATTTGTGAATAGCAGTGAAGCCGGCTTTAAAAAGGCTCGGTGTACTGCGTTTTATATGGATGCATGGGGTGTTATGGAGGTACTCGATAAGGCCTCGTAGAGCTTCCTACTTTGGTGTCAGGCTTCTTGGTACCGCTCTGCTGCACACCAAAGGAGCAACTGGTGCGCAGCTGAGTGGTTTAAGAATTTATTCGACAATTTCAACCAGAGAGAGAGAGAGAGAGAGAGAGAGAGAGAGAGAGTGAAGATCGTAGAGGAGAGCGAGAGAGAGAGAGAGAGAGAGACGCTAGAGAGAGATAGAGAGCGAGAGAGAGAGAGAGAGAGAGAGAGAGAGAGAGAGAGGAGAGAGAGAGAGAGAGAGAGAGAGAGACTTTATTTTGAAGCCTGGGAGTTCCTGAAAATTTTTATTTCTGTGAGTCCTACGCTCAGTTCATTTTTCATCGACGAGGGAGCTCCAACGTCGCTCTATTATAGCTCATCGTGCATGATTTTTATTCAGTTCTAACATAGACAAAAAGTTCTCAGCGACGTGTAATGTATGTAAAGTAAACCCCGGGTATGGTGAATTCGCTTTATTCGCACTACCGCTTTATTCAAAATTAGTCCCAGTCCTAACCAAGGTGCAGTGTAATCTTGTTGAACCGAAATCTTCCCACTTATGAGGGGTCTCGTTTACACGAGATGGCGTCTTCTCTGAAAAGTTCAGATTCAAAAACGGAACACTTCTGAGGTTCACTGCATAGGATGAAGTCTCGTTGAAACCGAATTCGGGACTCCTCTTGGTGCGGAGAGGTCATGACGCGACAAAAGCCCGAGGATTGGTATGGAGGCAAGGGGGGCGCGACCACCACTTTCAAAAAGGCTGCATAGCGTTCTTCGTCCCTCGTGTCGCCCAACTTCCGCGCTGCATTTTTTTTTCCCAACCTGTTGCCCAACATCTCCGCCATATTGATTCGGTCAGGGAACGCAAAACATTCTGTTGATTTTGCCAGCTTCAACTTTAGCTTGTATACTTACGCAACAGCCGTTTTCATGTCTTTGGTGGGCAGTAGCTTCGTGGAAATTTTGGTAATCTCATTGTAGGTCAATGGGAGAGGACTTCGTGCTGCAGTGAACTTAAAAAGGCTATTTTTGTTGTTGTTTTGTTGTTGGATGATGATGATGATGATGATGATGATGATGATGACGACGACGATGACGCTTTCAGAGCTGTAAGCGCATGCGTCGCCGATGGCTTACGTTAAAAAAAAGAAGCACTGCGAAAAATTTTACCAGCGACATTGCTTCTGCGCAGCGTTGGAGGAAGCAGCCAGATGAGCGTCCTCCCCGGACACGCGACTTCTGCTTCCTCGGTGAGTGAGGCGGTGGTCTTTCTTGGGCTACCTAAACTACAGCCGCCGGTCTGACTGAACTTATCTCGATGTGTATCCCCGACTCTTTTCCCTTGTTTTTTTTTAACGACCTTTAAAAATAAACTTCGTGTTGGCTATGTAGCGTTTCGTCGCTATGAGGGAAAGCTGTCACTTACAGGCAAGGTCGTTCGCGCCAGGCACTAACCATGCCCATTAGACGACAAGAAGATTATGTGCAAAGTTGGACGGGAGAAGAATGAATAAGGGTGGGCAACTACAGACATGTAATCACTCCTTCTCCGCCTTCTTTTCCCTAGTTTTTTTTTTTTTTTTGCTTAAAAGAAAGAAAGGAAGAGGGCAGGTTGGTATTCCATAACTTGCAGTTCCAGCGCACGAAAAAGAAGACGAACAAAGAAGACAAGGACAAGTGCTTATCCTTGTTTTATTTGTCCGTGTTCCTTTTTCGTACGCTGAAGCTGAAAAAAAAGGAAGATGGGGAACCTAGCCTCGCTACCATGCGACTCGCCGCAGGAGCAGTCTTTCCTGCTCAGTTGTGTGTGCCTGGGATGCTCGAGAGCTTAAGTGGTCAACATCTACCGGAGGGGGGGGGGGGGGGGGGGGGGGGGCAATGTCAACTGACTGATCATTTTTGTAAGTGCGAAATTCGAAACCCGCGCCTTTAAACACTAACAACTTAGTGATTCCGGTAGTGTTTTCCATATAGAACGAAAATATAGCTAGGTATGAAATACATAGCCTCAAAGCAAAGTTTTGTGTGGCCTTCATGGTTCCTAGCTAATCACGGCATTCAGCGGACCCGGGTTGCCAGCATCTTGCGCGTGGTGGCCGGTTTGACCTGCCGTGTATGCGCGCAAGCTTCAGCTCAATAATGAACTCAATGCAGTATTTGGGCCCGAAGCTTCTGGATCGCAGCATCTGAGAATGGTATTTGTGAAGTTCAGCCAATTCAAGGGCCCGCGCCGTTTGGGCTTGTAATACTTGTACAGTGCAATCTGTGTAGAATATCATTTGAGCTTACAAGATACAGTCGAATCTCGATACAACGAATTTCAAGGGACCGCTAAAAATAGTTCGTTATTTTGAATAGTCGTTATAGTGCAAAAATAAAAAAATGCGCGGTAAAAATTGTGAACGTAACAAAAGCATCCACCTACCTTTACTGGGAACACGTGCACAATCGCGTTAGCCTCTAACGCGGGTCTGGATGCACGTTTAAGAAATCGGTGTTCTTTGCCTGACGTGTGCCACTCAACTGGTGCAAGACGAACGATTCGAAGCTGTCCACGTTCTTGTGCACTGCCTTGGTGGCATTGGTGCACCTGCTAAGAAAAGTGCACATTTTTGCTACGCACTGCAAAACATCGGCGTTAGACACGGCTCCTTCGGCTTGACTTGCGGGCCCTGTCTCAGTGTCGGCGTCGTCGCTCTCGGCGTCCTCGTCGCTGGTTCCGTCATGGCGACGAACGGTGTTGACGATGTCTTGAGACGTCAGTTCAGCAGACGTGCATGCTTCATCGTCGCACTGCACGTAATCTTCAAAGGTGACTGCAGAGTCCACGGCGAGCTTTTCTGAGGCTTCATCCCATGCCTCGCATTCTTCATTGTCTGGCACCATGTGTTCGGCTTCGGGTGGCGTCTCAAGTAGGCCGGCCTTCCTCCAGCAGTTCTCGATTGTGATCGCTGTCACGCTCCACTAGCCCTCGGTAATCATTTCCGCGGCCTGTCGCACATTGATTGCGGTCGCGACCTTCATTCGAAGGTTAATCAGGACTCGCTGAACGAGCTAACGCACATATAGAGCTAACGCACATTTAGTATGTTGATGATGATAGTTGTACATGCCCACCATTAGTCGTTCACACCAACACGAGTAATTTCGTATACTCGGAATTCGTTATTTTGAAGTTTTGTTCGATATGAGGATGATAAAATTCGATACGTTATTCTGAAATTCGCAGTAGCGAAATATTTTTACATAGATATTAATGGGTATTTGGTAGGGGATTTTCAAAATGTTCGTTAATCTGAAAAAAAAAATGGTTTGGTTAATCTGAGGTTCGCAATAACGGGATTTGACTGTATCTCTTACTGACACGAGGACGCACGTCAAGTGACCTACTAAGTGCATTTACGCAGCATGAAATCATCCTCGAGTTTATGAAGTCGTTCTTGACCCGAACACTTCAACCTATACATTTGACAGAAGTATGTCCTCAGGTTGCGTTTAAAGTTGAATACCAAAGAAAGCTTCAATGAAGGCCTGCAAACGAGCATGCCACGAAGCGGATCATTCACTTCGTATACGTTGTTTACAGCTTTATTTTATACGTGAATAACGCTTCTTGTTTTGACTTCTTGTTTTTTCCCCTCAAACATTATACCACAACTCCAAGCTATGGACCCCTCACGTGTTTAGACGTTACACAGACCCAAGTTATACCCCTGTCACATGGCTGATATAATGACATTTAGAGCAAATGTGATTCGCTCTAAATATCATTATTTCGGCGCTACACGAGAAAACCGAATCACATTTGAGGCGAGTGACATTTAGCGGCTAACTAAGGTCCCGGACCTCAGTGGCCAAATGTCAGTGAACATATTTTTTACTTTGTGTTGTTGTTCAAATAAGGACAAACAAATACTAACAAAAAAAAAGAAAATCTTGCCCCAGTGCACGCGCTACCCGATTCCGGATTTTTTGCAGACTTGTCTCGGCTTGTGATGACTACTGATGTCACTTAAATCGGTGGTTTTCTTGTTTTTATTTAAAAAAATAATCCTTTGTTACGTTTTATAAAGAAAACATTACGTGGGAAAACATTCTAGATGCGATTGAAATGTAATTTTGCGGTTTTGCGAGCTCGCTAATCGTCACCGCTATCACAATCAAATGACATTTGTTTGGCCGTGTGGTCCCGCACGGCCGAGCCGAATGTCATTAACAGCTAATGTCGCTCAGTTTGAATGACATGAGATTTATTGCCGTGTGACAGGGGCGTTAATTAGGATGGCAGCGTGCTATACATATCCATGGCCTAGTGGCTGTTTACAATGTGTGAAATTTCGCCTCAAACCATTCTCTCTTGCACCTTTTTTTTCCGGCCAGAACATGTCGCTGCACAATGCGCCCTCCCGGATTGCCTCTATGGAACGGATGCAGACTGCTGCTCTGGTGGACTTGTACGCGCCACACGGGTGGTACCAACCACTCCACATGGTGTCTGAGGTATGCGCGACCGTGCGAGAAGAATGAATGGCAAACTATCAAACGTTAAAGGAGCCATGAAGACAAAATACAAGTTGGGTTTATTAGAAAGACTGCTTAGTCCCGATAACAATGATAACAATATCATCGCAATCTTCGAACAAATAACGCTGTGATGATCTCAGTGTTCGGTGGTGGGAACCACGAGGCGTGCACACGGAGTCAATGACGACAGAGGCCACAACACGAAGGGGAAACGTAAGAGTGATGTATTATGCGGCGAAAACAGCTCAAATGGGTCATGGGTCAAAACGGGAAGAAACCAAAACGATGACACAAGCGGCAAACGCGAATGAAAAAGGAGGAAAACAAGAAACGGGATTCAGTCCTGCACCTTCTAACAGTCCCGCGCAAGTCCCAGTTCAGCGAGGGTAGCTAACGCCCCACATACACGTGCAATATGGACTGGGCTCACATGGATTGTCGCAGTCACACTAGCCGAGGGTCACAGACGTGCTGGTCCCGTTTGGCTGGCCCACGTCACTCGAACCTCACGTGACCCGACCCGGTGGCGCAGCGCAGCAGGAACACGAGGCGGCCCGGCGCGGTAGCGCGGACCTCTCGCCCGGAGGCCCAAGAGAGGCAGGCGGGGCGGCGGTCCCGACGGGTGGTCCTCTCGAACCGATGGCGGCCCCGCCTGAGGGTTGATGACCAGACGCCCCGGAGCAAGGCACGGGTGCCCGGTGTGGTGGCGGGTACGAGAGACCGGCGCTACGGCACGGCCCCCGTAATGCGGCGTTCACTGGCGACGTCCCGGCGCGGTAGCACCAAGGAGGTTAAAAAATTTTTTTAACCTCCTTGGGTAGCACGGGCGCCGTCGGGGGTGTAGATCACGTTCGGTGCTGTCCAAACACACACCGAGCTTCCGCCGACCGCTGGTGGTCCCCGTCACGTTCCATCCACTCACGCGCTCGCGCACCGGGGCATTATTGTCATCCAATTGCAAGCATACCACTTCGGGGATTGGCGGCTCCATTACACTCAGATATTAAAGAAAACGTGTGAAGCAGTCGCGACCCCCTAGCCAATTTCCCGAAACTTTTCTATGACACCCAAACCTTGTTTGTGCGATTGGCGGCCGCCTAACTGACCTGTCGCGTCGACACATGACTGGACGTCTGTAATGGGGCCTCTATCTAGTTCCATTTGACCGCATCACTTGAATGCTAACGTGCAGTTAACGCGCTGAAAATTATGTTATTGTTGGCCTATATGACGTCATTCTTGCTCATTACACGTCCCTGTGGCGCAAAATTTGAAAGTTTTTAAATACTTCTTGCTTTTTTTTTCGTTAAGAAAACATCTTTTGTGGCTTTAATGGAGCTGAGTGAAATACTGAATCCTAGTTCTTTCAAATTAAACGAAGTTGTATTTTCTCTTCATGGCTCCTTTGACGCGTTTACGGCGAAATAAACGAGTACCAGTCATGCCCCAGTAGCCCTAATAATATAAAGGAGTTAATATACGCAGTTGAGCCGACGAGGCCTTCTTTGCCCGTACTTCGGACGGATGAGCTTGCAGTTCTTTCTGCAACCTTTCTTCCTCGGGGTTGCCATTTTTTTAGATGCGACGCTGAGAGCATCTCTTGTCGGCGGCCTTGTCCTCCTGCGTGCGTCCGTCGTCGTCGTCGGCGGCCGCACTCTTCTCCGCTCACCCCCTCTCATCTCCGATAGCCAACACCATAGAGTTTCATACTAATATACATTAGTATGAAACTCTATGGCCAACACACTCTCGCTAGGGGCATTGGATTGGATTCGATTGGATTGGCTGGGCTTGGCTTGGATTGGATTGGATTAAAGTGGATTGTATTGCGTCATAGCCGCGGCGGACGCACTGGCGCCGGCGTGTGCCCAGGTGAGAGCGAACACTCGCTCTCAACATCTGCGGGTGTGCGGCCCAGCGCGCTCTCACTCCGCCGGTGGGCGGCGCTGCGCGCGGTGCTGCGCATGTGCAGTGCTCTCTTTCTCCGCGGTCTCCTCTCCTTCGGGCGCGCTGCGCATATAACCGGTGTGCCGCTCTCCGGCGGCCTTTCGGTCGACGGTTGCTCTGCGCTTGCGCTTGAACCCCCTTAGCGTCGCATCACACCAGGGTTCCCGCGAGGGGAGGTGGGCGTAATTTTTTTTAGTAATGGCGCTACCTTTATCCTTATGGCCGGCCCAGAAAGATTGCGTCGAACATGCGTGCTTGTTTTCCACGTTCCAGATATGTACAGCCTTTGTCAAAATTTTCCGGGCCGTGCCGAAAGTGCATAGGACGCAAAAAACTCCAAGTACGAGCTTAACTCCAGAGCGAGGCTGAAACGTTGTACGCCGGGAAACTAGAGAAAAGAGAATACGCCTTTCTTTCTCGCTGTCATAAAATGTTTTGGACTCAGGTAAACGTTAAGCTTATGCTTTGGATCTTTTTGCAACCCAGAAACCTTTGGAATGGCCTAGAAAATGTTAACAAAGTCTGTACGTACGCTCCACATGTGTGCCCATCAATCGCGGCTACTGCAAATTCAAGAAAACGAAAGCCTCCTCCTTTCTGGTGGTTGCGGCCGGTCAGAAAATTGGGTGCAGTCGAGACCAAACTAAAAAAAAATTGTGCATGGTTACGTGGTTCAATCAAGTTTGTGGAGTGATAGGCCAGGTTTAGCTCCGAGAGTATACGCGCACAATTAAGAAGTGCACCGCGAGACAAAACACGGGCGCTGCTCGGCGCCGTGCGCACGCGCGGTGAATTGGATATCGCCAGCGTCTCCTTGTGTCATTTTCTGATGGAACGCGCCCGTACTTATTCCTCCTATCCCCAACCCCGCACTCTTCCGTTGGAATTAACGAGCGATAAGACGCTTTCACCCCGCGCAACCGCACCAGGCGCTGACTTGACCTTGGGTGAGCTTGAAGGTCAGACTGACGCTACCAGGCGTTCTCTATGTAGGTTGATCACGCAATGATCATGAAGTACAGTAGTGTACCTTTATCTCGTACACCACGTATTAGCATGCATTTAAATTGTTCCTAGATGCGTTTACTTACCGCGCAAAAAATCGTCGCGAGGGTTCGTTCTTCGTTTGCGGTTTGGGAATTTGAAGGTTTGACGATCGCTTGGATGGACTTCAGGCTGGTCCAACAATTAGCGAAGGTTTTGACGCACTTTCGACGCAGTTTTGGTGCGAGAAAGCTTTCGCGCTTCTCTCGACTTTTTTTAGGAGGAATGGTAAAGCGTTTGACGAACCCAGTCGTACATTGCATTCTGTGGCGGATGCAATTCAATGACCCGATCGTTGTCTTGCGTTCCCCGCCTGTCCGTGCATTTTGAGGCGCTCGCACGAGGCAGAGGGAGCCTGTGCGCAATTTGTTTCGCCCCCCAGAGCAGCCAGAGCGGCTCGGGACAGCCGTTGGTGCCCCTGGTTCTGGCCCCGATGGGAGCAGAGCCAGGCGATGGCTCGTTCGCCGGCGGCTACGGCGGTGGCGGACTCAGCGGCTTCTCGTGGCAAACCCGCGGTGGAGGACCGGCGCTGAGTAGCGCGTCGGGCAGGTCCACCAGCATGAGCGGCGCCCCCTTCGCCTGGTCGTCGGATGAACTGGCTGCCGACAGGGCTGCCTCTGCGGCTGGCGCCAGCGAGGACCTCGTCGGATGTCCGACGCTGAAGAGCGGTGCGTTTTAATAGGCTCCGAAACTTTTGCAAGCACGAAAAAAGGCTTTTAAATAGCGACAAACGCCTGCCGACATCTGTGGATGGGGAATTTACGACGGGGATGGTGCACCTGGGGTCAAGAGTTTACGGAACACGATTTCGACTTTTAACGACGATAGTCTTTCTTGGACTGCTTAAACGGAGAAATTTTGGTCTGTCTGTATGTCTATCGGTCTGTCTGTCTGTGACTCGATTCAGCCACCCGGCCAAAGTGAAACAAAATCTGCGCAATAGTATTTTATACTGACAGTCAAATCCAAACGTCTGAGTCCGGTGTCAGTGTTCACACTTGTCGACATTGTTGAACAAGAACAAGACATTACGCAAATATACGGCAGAAAATCAATACATAAGTGATATTTGCAGTGTTGCTTTATTCAAAAATTCATGGATGCTTCGTTTTTGCGATAGCAAATGAAATACTACTCAACGGCAGAAAACCGTCGCGTGCTGTTGCCAGCGCTACCTCCTGGCGGCATTTAAGAAATAAAACGGCAATATCAACGGAAGGTTTTACTAGATGGCATCCACGTTCCGCTTGGGGTGCTCTTATGGCAAGTAGGCGATCCACCCGATCGCCGACGCCAAGAGCAGGAAATAGACCTAAACCCTGCATAACGATCCCACATCAAAGCGCTGCCCCTTCCAAAAAAACATGCATCCTAATATCCACGTAGAAAGAAGAAAGGCCAGGGTCAATTTCCTGAAAAGGAAATTCGAACATCACAGTAATACGGTGTACGTCGATGCAGCAAAGTATGATGAAGAAACGGCGGCATTAGGGGTGACCACCCGTGACGGAGACATCATTGGCTGCATCACCAATGCGAAACACCACCAAAAAGCACGCGGAGACCGGAGCCCTCCTTCTCGCGATTCGCTGGGGAGAACGAAATGGCCGCGGCCTCAACATCATCACCGATTTGCAAGCGGCCGTGCGAATGCTAGCGGCAGGAAGAATACCACTTGCACTTAGAAAGGTACTTCCGGAATCCCTCGAGAAAGTTCACAACATTACGTGGACCCCCGGACACGATGGACTGCCGGGTAACGAGGCGGCCAACAGGCGAGCGTGCGACTTCACTCACCACCCCCCTGTGACTGACGCCTTACGATACCCAAGCACCACTACGTACGGGGAATACCTACAAAATACCAGAACAGAGCGGGCTACATATCCAATCCCGCATCGCGAACTAACAGCAAGTGAAGCCCAGATGCTACGTAAGATTCAAACAAACACCTTAATACATAAATCTCGCTGGGCGAAGATTTTCCAACAAAGGCACCCTTACTGCACAGAAGACTGCTACCCTCTTCCATGCCACCTGGGCCTGCCCACACCTCTGAGCCAACGTTACTAGAATAAACTTATTCTAGTAACGTTGCTCTGAGCAGGGGCCGAACCTGTCACTGACTTCCCGTGAATCATGGGAGGCCACCCTCGTCAGCCCCGACTTACAGATCCAAAAGGACCTAATCAGCCGGGCGAAGACGGCAGCAGGGGCCACTGGAGCAGAAGCCACCTGGAAGCCACTGGAGCAGAAGCCACCTATGATTCTCCCATCCTTTTCTCCCCTTCCCCCTTTCCTCCATCTTTACTTTAATAAGGTTTATTCAGTCATTCAGAACGCTCGTGCAGTAGGGCAACGTGGTTCTATAAATGTTGCAGTATGGTACCTCGAATCACTCGCGTCTCCGCCTTACGGCAGCGCTGGCATCGAGACACCCAACTTGGAGCAGTAGAACGCGGTAAATTTAAATTGGCTTGAGCAAACCTCTAACGTGTTATCTCGGGAGGAACGAGACGGGAGAGGAACAGCATGAGAGGTGAGCGCGAAAGAGAAGGGAGGCCTTTACTTGGCAGGGGCGCCAGTCGACTATCGTCTTTCGGCGGCATTTGCAACGAAGGGAGCAGATACACGGCCATTTGTAACGTTAATTCCGTTGCTCTCTGGGGGCTCAGCAATTAATATGAATTTGTAAGCGAAGCATCACGCTTTGCGTTATCACCGTACGCGTACCAGGAGGGTATCTCCCAGAGAGCAGAAAATTTAACGTTGAAAGGCGAAATCGTGTCCCGTAAAGTTTGGAAGCCGGGTGCAGCTCGACGTCATCGCTGGCTTCTCCATCTCAATACCGCGACCGCTTCCTTCACCGCTTATTTTCCCGCTTGATTTATTCTTTGCTTATTTTCTTGTAGACTGGCATTTAATACTAAAACAGGGTGTCCGGTGAGCGGGAAAACTTGGGAATTGTGGGGAAATATCGGACACCCGGAAAAATTGGGGAATTGCCGGGTATTTTCTTTAAGTAAAGGAAAATTGCTCGGAAGCAGCGAATGAGCGAACCCTCAAATTATTCAATATAATTTCTCGCTCTTCGACTCGGTTCGCAGCACAATTCGTTCATTCGAAATGAAAATGAGAGCTTACTTTGCCGCAAAACACGCCTTTGGCTTCGTTGTGCGGCACGTGCTTCTGTTTTGGCTTTATCGCATGGCATTAAAGCTGCTTAAAGAAGCCTTCTGTGTGCTTGTGGGTGTGGGTGTGCAAGTTTGTGCGCATGTGTGCGTGCGTGCGCGTGTGTGTGTGCGTTTGTGCGCATGTGTGTGTGCGTGCGTGTGTGTGTATGTGCGTGCGCGCGCGCAGCGCGGTGTGTGTGTGTGTTGTGTGTGTGGGTGTGTGTGTGGTGTGTGTGTGTGTGTGTGTGTGTGTGTGTGTGTGTGTGTGTGTGTGTGTGTGACAGAGAGTTGTGACCCATTCAAAAGCTATCAAGATAAGTAAATCCCGCTAATTCAGCTCCAATTGAACAAGTTATACTCTCCATAAAGGAACAGCGGGAGGTCCTGGCGCCTTCAGATTTCATTATAATCAGATTGTGAAATATTTTGATAACTTCAGTAGCACCTAGCAGGAATGCCTTGTGCTTAGCTGAAGAACTATTAAAGAAGGAAGAATCACATACGCATATGTATACTTACAAATCGCGGTTCAAATCGGGGAGAGAGTCAAACCAGTCAATCGAGGCCTGTCGATGAATGCATGTGCGAACAAAAATATAGAATTTCGGCCTCAAAAACTGTTTCTTCAATTTGGGGTCGGTTGTTCACATTTATTTTTGGTATTACTGGGTCTGCATTAAAATATTTTAGCGAACCACACGCTCTGTGAACGATGTCGGTTGTTGCTCATTGACTGAAAATAAGTTAGCCGCATCGGACTTAACCAAGGGCACTCCGCATCTATTATGCCGTGTTGACGTGAAAGCGCACGAAAATGGGCATACTAGTTATGTTCCATGCAATGCAATAAGCACGGATAAATGTCACTAGGCCTGACGAGTGAATTTCCTACAAAATGAATACAACTCGTAAATTCAAGCAGAAAAAGTAAAAACTAGGTCCTATATTAATTGAGCGAGTTCAAATTGAAGGAACATTGTCGTTTTCTATAATTTTGCGAAGAGGATAGGAATCGCGATGCAAAGCAAGCATTTGGCGGGAGTGCTGCGGAAGTGGAAGGGGTTTGGTCAAGAATATCGAGAACAAAAATTCGACATTTTACCTTGAAATGAGTTATTTCTTAATAAAACTTACTATCTGTTTTAATGTGAACAGGCGCTAGGCGATGCAAGAAAATTAAACAACGTGAAAGCAAAACAAGGCACTGACTTCGTATGTCACGTTGGCTTTGTCGTATCGCATACTCATAGCCATCCTCGCCGTTGCTTGCCACTGAACCATACGAAAAGGAAACGCGAGCTACTGCCTCATCGTGTTGAATTTTCAGCTGCTGCTGATCGATGAAAATGCTTTAGATAACATCTGCACAGACACAGCAGAGCCGCATCGATTCACCGCTGGACGGAACCCTCATTGCACGAATTGCAGTCGCCTGCTGAGCACAAGGTCGCGGGTTCGATTCCCGGCCGCGGTGGCCGCTTTTCTGATGGAGGCGAAAAGCAAAAACTCCCGTGTGTACGAGATTTCGCCGCACGTTAAACATCCCCAGGCGGTCAAAATTAATCCGGAGCCCTCCACTACGGCGCGCCTCGTCGCCTGCGTTGCGTCGGCGCGTTAAACCCTACAATCAATCAATCGAATTGCAGTCGCCCAGGGCTTTTGCTTTTAAATCGAAGCTTTGTTGTCACCACTGATGCCGTTGTACGCCAATACGCCCTGCATGAAAGCCAACTTTCTCTGACGATGATGACGAATGATCGGGGGTGAAGTAAAAGGGGAAAAAAAAAAAAAACGAATAGTCCGGAGTAGCCTTTTAGCCGTAGGCTTAAAGGGGCTGAAAGGCGTTTGAGCACACTAAATGAAGTAGCGCAATCGTTAGATTGGGTCGTCAAGGTCATCTGGGTCAAGTATTACTCTTTTACGCGCAGCGGAACGCTCACACTTTTGTTGCAAAGTTTGTCGCTTTTTGCTCACCCTTTCCTTCGTGTTTTTTGGACGCCGCCATCTTCACATGTCTACATCATCGATTCCCAGATGTTCGTCATGAGCTAGACATCCTGCTATTGGGCGGCTTTTTCACGCACTTCCGGCAAAGAGATGAGTCGTCTGCTCAGCGTCGGCTCGCCGGCTGATCTGCCAGCGGAGTGTCGGAGTGCTTGGACATTTTACGACAAACGAAACAAGTGTAAACAAACGCTTAACCGTTTCTATTGAATGCAACACGGCCATAACACGACATGGATATTCTCTTACTGAGTACGTTTCATAAAGAAAGCGTTGAAGCCCCGCGGCACTTCTTTCGTGCAATCGCAGAGAACGCCCTGAGCCGAATGCCGGGTTTGACGGATACACTTTATTCCACTTCAAAACAATCCAGAGATGCGTTTCGAACGAACACAACGTCACAACATGCGTTGCAAGTCTGAACCGCGATTGACAGACGATGGGTTGCCTGAGTCCTGCCCGTCGTAAATTCGGCACTCACCTCGCGCGCGGTTTGCGGGGACGAACAGCAAGTCACTTAACTCTGGCGCGCAAGCCGAGAATGGCTTTTAGCCACGCACACTGCACATACCCCATGCGAGGTTGAGTCGTACGTCGCTCGAGAAAGATAATCCAGACCATGGGAAGCACTATCCACCCGCAGAAGCACAACGTCGCATTTCACCGCGAAACAAAGGCGTCCACAACACACACACCATCGCCTCCTGTAATTCCAAACGCATCTCACACTTCCAAATGAGAGTGAGTAGTATGCCTGCAGTGCCCATATGCCGCGAGGTGGGGCCCCGAGCTGAACCGGGATCACGCAACCGTAACTGACTTCTGGGGCGGTTTGTGCCTTGTTGCCAAGGCAACCGATGTTTGAGATTGTCAAAGAAATGGCGCTCGCTCCAGCGCTAGAAAGCTCAGAGCCGCGCCGGAGCATGTTTTGCCAACGTTGCTGCTCTCCACCACGCGTCGCCCCAAGCTGAACTGGTCACATGATTGAAGCGTTTTGTGCACGGGTTCTGTATCGGTTTAAAATGTCTTTTTCACACTGCCGCCGGCAGGAATTACCACCACCGCAAAATAAGACCCGAACCAGCGGGGCCACATCTGATACGTGCGCTTTTTGGATAAAACAGTGCGCGGTGCATAGGGGCATGAGGGAGAGCGCACGGTCCTCCCTGAGCGGCTGCGAGTTCGCCCGCCGATTAAAATGTACGTGCTGCCCTGCAGCAACGCACACCGCGAAGGGCAAGGCCGGCCGCGCAAAAGCGCGGCCAGATTTTTCGGTCGCTTTTCCAGCCTTGAGCGGAGTGAGGGATTAATGTGTCAACAAAAGCTGCCCGTAGCAGACGGCAGTTGAGCAGCGCGTGCGGAAGTACTCACCGCCGAGGAGCGCAGCTCACGGGAGGTAAGGCTGTCGGCCGTCAAGGAAAAAGTGAAATAAGGAAACGGGCGCGAGATTCCGCATTTTGATTTACGATTTACAATTTCGTTAAAAAAATCTCGGAGGTTGAATACATGTTATTAGAACATTAACCAATCGGAAGGTTTTGTCCTTATAAGATGGTTTGATTGTTTAGAAAGTCAGCTGCGAAACTGCCTTTCTATGGAATTCGGAGTGACCTTTCACTGATAAAAATACCTGTCCTCTGAGCCAGTACACCGTTATTTGGCGTAATTCTGAAGCGTGTTTAAAGTATGGCGTACCCAATCAGTTTTAGGGCCCCCCTTTTGTAAATGATATGGTAAACATAAAAGGTCACGCTAAGTTAATATTGTATCGGATGTACGAATGTATTTTTTCCGAACCAACGTACAGATCTAGTGCACGGCGTTGGCAGATCAAGTTTTTGGCTTGGATCAAAAACTAATTAAGTAAAGAAACCACATAGGTATGCAGGTAAGGCCGCACCTTTAATATAAACATACAATTTCGCGGTTCCCCATTAGGGATAACATCACCAGGGTTGAGTCCTGTTCCAAGAAAACCTCTTGACACCGTAGATACGCTTAGATCAGATCTCTGTCGTGCAAGGAAACAAGCTAAGACATTACCTCCGGCAGTTGTTAACGTGATATAATTATGCGACGTCCACTCACGTAAAGTACTCTGTTTAGTTTGGGCCCACCCAACAACCTAAGAACCTTTAACCTAAAAAGAGGAATGCGGCTATTTGCACTGACAGACCGAAAGCTAGCGCCGATTTGAACTTAAAGTCGAACCACTTTAAAATAAACTACGGATTTTCCCCAGCATGGACGTAAGCTTTTGAAATGCTACCCCAACCGTAAAGAACACGAGAACTAGTTAAGAATGGCCAACAAATTGGTCTCGAGAAACTCTCAACCTGTCTCTATAAACCCAAATTAGTTCATTAAATGTTCCTACGAGAAATTAAAGTGTAAAATTTTTAAAATGGAATGACTTTTAAGAGCTGAATGTCGCCCTTCCGCATGTATTGTCCCCCCTCTTTCCTAAAGGGTAAATTGCGTCCAAAATCATCCTTCTTCGCATATGGGGTTTGCCTCCTTCCACTTCGGCGGAGATCTCGCTGCGTAGCGTGCGCTCCGCATTCACGCGTAGGGGCTCTTAGCCATCGCCGTACGGCGGGCGTACTCTCACTCTCCTCTCCGCTCAGTGCTGCGGGTTTGCGCCTCCTCTCCACTTCGGGCGGAGGCCCCTCGCGTCGGCGTCGCCCGACGGTGGCGCTCGATCTAGCGGGCCGTCCAATTATCGAGCGCGCGCCGCGTCAAGCGGTCCTTGGTCCTGCATCCGAAACGATGTGGCGACCGGGCAAAGGAAGAATCGATGTGAAATATTTCGTGGTGCGTTGTGTATTCTCGACTACTCATTAAGTCACGATATCCACCGTAATCGCGCAATCAACAACCGTGCATTCGCACTTACCACTCTCCCCTCGGGAAGTGCGAGGGGAATTTTTTTTTTAATTACCGACAATAGTTGCAAGTTCTTTTTCATAAAGCTTAGTTGTTGGATTGAGGAACACGCTCTCAACTGAAACTTTGTTTCGTACGAGGATGGGTGCGCTTGAGAGTGGGGATACACGTATACTGTTTCGTCGAAGCTATAGACTAGTCTTGCACCCAAAAAAATCTTTTCTGGCTGATTGAGCGAACAAAAGCATCCCTGGTGATGGACTAGATCCCACGAAGAGCATCGAAAGCGGGGCGCTCGTTATCGTTTGTCAACCAAGAAAACATGTTTGAAGCGTGAAGGCCGTGCACGAAGCGTGGATGACCTAGAGCCAAGCGTAGCTTATTTAGTGGCTCTATTATAGCATTGCACGGGCCTGATTTTAAGGCCCGAGTCCGGCCCGAGCCCGCTTTGTGAAGCCCGAGCCCGACCCGGGCCCGTAACACCGAGCCCGGGCCCGGCCCGGGCCCGGACATTTATTTTAAATGCGGAGCATTTCTTAGGCTCGCCTGGTCCTCCGTCGTTGATGGCGGCGCCGCCCACACGCTCACTGCGCATGCGCAACTCTCCTCCTTACACCCACAGCTCCGCGATACTACACTATAAAAAAAAGAAACTAGCGGCGCCCGGTTTCGATCCCACGACTCTCTGGCCGCAATGGGAGGTACACTGTGCTCTTCCCACCACGCTACAAATCCGGGACAGGAGCAAGTGCTACGAACGCGCCTTAGTCCTTGACTCATTCAAACTACGTCAAGAAGCTACTGATACAACGAAGGCACGCGAAGCTGAACGTCAACGGAAACGACGAACTGAAAACTTTAGAGGGGGATGCTGAATTTCCCGTGGGAAAGCTGTGGCGGGAAGCGCCACGCGCCTTTGCAGCTCAACCAGCCCCGTCCGCAGCGCCTCTGATGCTGATTGTTGCAGGATGCCCCTAGGGATTGGCCAACCAAAGAATTCCATCACGAGATAGGTTCGCGTTCAACCATCCGTCGTCATCTTCCCGTAGGGGAACTGCCGAAGAGAAGAAGAACGAGAAGACAAAGCTGCGAAGAGGAGGGCGTGTACATTGCTCTCAGCCGGTGCACCAATGTCAACAACCTTTACCTGACCAAAGCTGACGGAGACTACCGATTCTACCACAGAGACAACATCGACAAGAACATGATGGACGAGTTTCGGCGCCTTGACAACCACCGCCTACTCACCGTAACACAACAGCACTTGCGTGCCTTTGCCACCGGTGTGGACCCGGACGCTGAATTCCCTCTGGCGCTAGTAAAAACCAGATCACTCAACATAACGGCAACACAATGGAACCACACGGAACCGCCACGATGCTTCGCATCCTCATCAGGGTTCCCCACGGGAAGATGGTGTAATTTTTTCGAGCCTAGGGAGGGCCCGCGTGTGTGTGACCAGGCCCGGTCTTAGACGCTGAACAAAATTTGTTTATTATGTTTGGTCCAGTGTCTTCGCAGCGGGCAATCAGACGGAGCATCTAGTCTACAAGCACGTCACGAATTGAAACGCAAAAAATAAGGGTTTAAAAGTGCACATAATTTAGCTTACACCGTCTGCAGTTCACGCCACATCGGCGTAATAATAGCTCGTAATCTTACACGAGAGACACCATCACCTGTGATGACCAGACCCTTGGCAACCTCACGAGTCTCGGCCACAAGTTGGTATTGCTGAAATTTCTTGCTCCCCATTTGAATCCACGAGTATGTGCGTGCGTTGAAATACTTCACCTGCAGTGGTTGTTAAGCGGTAGTGTTTCTCTAGCACGCGAGTTTGATTCCCAGCCACGGCAGCCGTATTTAGATTGGTTCGACATCTAAAACACGTGTGCATGGACATGGGTGCACAGCTCCAGGTTGTCTTAATGAATTCTTCACCGCTAGAGCATTCCTTGTAACCGCACATTTGGTATGTTATACACCAAAATATAAAATGCTTGATGCAGTACAATTAAATGTCATTAAAATTACAGTATAGTGACTATCAGACCTAGCAAAACACGTTTTTGAAACAATGCTGTACAACTAACATAAAGAAGCGCGTAAAAAAAACTCAGAATATAGAATATTCATTTTCCTGCTCTTTTCTACACTTCACGTCGGAACTATTAACGGCCGGGCGTATGAATTCAAGCCCAAGCCCGGCCCGGGCCCGTGGCACTTAGCCCGGGCCCGGCCCGGACCCGCCGATAATCGTACTTCGGGCCCAGGGCTTTCGGGCCGGCCCGGGCCCGTGCAGTGCTCTAGGTGCCCCTACCTCGCAGCTCCACCTGGGCAGAACAGGAGGCATGTGTGAAACTATCTACAACTCGCGTTATACTGCAGCTACTCTAAAACATCATGGGTTTTTGCGGAAATGCTCTTTACGCATATATAATTTCACCACGCTTACTACGGTACAGTGCGTGATCTTAGTAGCCGTTGGTAAACGAGGTTTCATCTCGTAAAGTAACAGGTTCTCGATGATGATGATGGTTGGATCTTAATTTCACAAGGAAAACTATGGCAAAGAGCCGCAAAAAGTGGTTTAAATAAGAGAGATGCAAAGGTAAATGTTGGAGGTCAGAAAGAGAGAAAGTAAAATCAATTGAAGACAGTGAAGATGGCTAGTGTAAAGGGTCAGGCTGGGATGTGCGTGATAAGAAATGAGGTGTAAAAACTTCGTATTGGTAAGAAACCCAAAAGTGCGCTTTAGAGGAACCATGGAATGTTCAGCTGAATGGAGTGACGGGCTGGCGGTGTGATATGTTGCCTGTACAGTTTTCTGAAGTGCTTACGTCGTGTTTTATGAATATGAATGAATGAATGAATGAATGAATGAATGAATGAATGAATGAATGAATGAATGAATGAATGAATATGAATGAATGAATGCGTGCCGCTGCAGTTCATGCCAAACGGGTTCACTTGAGCTGTAACGGGGCAACTTAATCACCCCTTCCCTAAGGCGAGCATTTTTTTCGGCATTTCGAAAATATACACCTGTATGCTCAGCGTCTCTTGAGCAACCCCGAGGGAGATTTTTTGTTAGTTTCTGGCGCTCAGCCGAGAAGTGGCTCCCGCTGTGTTCCTTCTTTCACAGGCGAGCATGGGAAGAAGGTGCCGAAGGATTTGAAGGAGAAAAGGGGTTCGATGGAGGCGACGAGAGGTTTTACGGAGCTGGGGGAGACGAGGATGCACGGTGAGTAACGCCTGCGCTCTGAGGATCGTCGAACAATAACCACCGTTCTGACGGGGTGGCTGAGGCGTCGCGCTACTGAGCACGAGGCAGCAGGGGCTGAGAATAAGTATATAATTATATCACCATAGGAAATAATAGACAATAATGATGTCACCATAGAAAATTACGAAAGGTGGACGATGGTTGTGGTTTGCGGGAGAGGAAAAGGAAAGGAAATGCACCGGGGATATTTTGAGCTCGGCTGGGAGTTCACCTGCATACAACCCAGTGCAGGGGAAGGGCAGTATAGGGGGAGTGACAGTGTAAAGGGGACAGAGAGGGGGGGAGGGAGAGGGAGAGAGAGCGAAGATAGATAGATAAAATATATATATATATATATATATATATATATATATATATATATATATATATATATATATATATATATATATATATATATATATATATATTCTTCACTTTCTTTCTTTCCAAATTCTTTATCTGTTCCTATGACCTACTATTCCTCCCCTTTGCCTCCCGAGATTTTCTTGACCGCCAACCCTTATTTCTGTCTTATTTGCAACGGAGCCCCTCATTTTCTATTCTGATTCGCTATATATATATATATATATATATATATATATATATATATATATATATATATATATATATATATATATATAGAGAGAGAGAGAGAGAGAGAGAGAGCTGTCAGTCCGGGCACATGAGTCAGTCACTGCAGCCCGGGCTACAGCCGCTGCGTGAGGCCGGTCGTCTCCAGGTAATGGAGCAGATGGGCGAAGACTTTCCGTTGGGTTGCCGCAGGCCCCTTCGGAAACAGAAGGTTCTCCATGGGAAGGCCTCGACGCTGGAAAATTACGAAAGACAGAACATTCGGCGATACATTTACAAAAATAAAGAAAAATGCGTGCGGGCACTGTATCTGTCAGTCAAACTGGCATGCGTGCATTCGTCATCGCTCCCTTCAGTTTTTTTTTTTTTCTATCGACGCGAAGAGCAGAATTTCCGTGTGTTGAGATTTCAGTGCAAGTTAAATCTGTAGCCCTCTATTAATCTGTAGCCCTCACGCGTAGATTCTGCGCTTAAATGATTACACTTTGAAACTGTCTTAGAACGAGGTAGAAATGCTGAACTGACGACACAAATGCATCGGGCTAAGGTTTTCATCATTCGATTCATATGTTAAGCATTATTTCGCAAGCAGCCCGCTAGCCAGAGCTTAACGAGCGCAGTAATCGCTCGCGGGATATTTTTTGTCTCCGACAATGGTGGCTTCTTTGAGCACAGCGTGTTTGAAAGGAAGAAATGAGGCACATCTTGTGATGCCCCGTGGGCTAACTTGTCTTGCTTACACAGCTTTTTCAAGCACAGGTTACGAGAAAGTTGTACATATTCAATACCACTATGCATGAAATATAGGCGCATAATTTCGCCATGGGTCTGGAGATTATTCGATGCGAACAGTAATTTTAAATATTTGAATTCAACCTAAATAGGTTTCCTTATGTCCGTGTAGCACAAAAAAAGTGTGTATGTGTGTGTGTGTGGGGGGGGGGGGGGGGTGGGTGGGGGGTGTGGGGTGTGTGGGTGGGGGTGGGTGGGTGGGGGTTTGCGGGGTGGGTGGTGGGCGAGTTGGGGGGGGGTGAACTCGTAAGGCACGAAAGGACATTTATTACAACTCCGTGTTCTGATACTACTATTGCACATGTTTGAGACTGATTTCATTCGAACGGTTTGAGCTTGGGCTTCCGACATTCAGTGTGTGGAGTGGAAGAAATTCACGCGTCTGGCTCTATCTCCAGCAGCTTCTATGACTCGAGGTCGGCGGTGCCGGCTGTGATGGAGACGAACTATCTGCGCTCTGGCGTCTCGGACACTGACCTGGGAGGATCAACCACCGACTATCGCAAGGTGATCGGCCTGTCCCCGTCATTTTCACCTTGACCTCAAATAGTGGCGTTCGTCAGTGTCACAGCCTCGTCAGAGTCAAAAGCTAGCACCGGTCCGCCAAAGCTGAAGCCGCTGAGGAACATTTTTGTCGCATCACCGCAGCAAACAAGGGTGGACGTGGTAGCTGCCTGCAACACTGGAGGCATTTGTTTTACCTGAACTGGCTGCACTGGTGCAATCAGTGCAGCATATGTTCATTTTTTTACTAATTGATATCCCCAGTAGCACTCTGCACTGGTCTGCACGACACTGCGCTAATCTGCACCAGTTCAGGTAAAAAAAAATCACAGCATATCCACGGGGTGAATGATGATGAGTGGGCGAAGCTCCTGAGGGGAAATCATCGGTAAAACCGTGACTCTTCAGTGAAAGTTCGCCCACTATGTATACATCTGTGTCCGAACGTAACGTCTAGAAAGTCTCGCTTAAACCGCGCGTCGGCACCTTGGGGCTGAGCTCGCCTGATGCGTTTTGCAGACGCCTCACGAGCTCTCACTGCATCGGGGTCTGCCTGCCGATACGCGCGCTTTCTCGCCGCTTCCCGTTCTCTGACGTTTTGGAGATCCTCTTCGCGCCGCAGCCGTGCCGCTTCGCGTACGGCAGGGTCCTCGCGCCGTTGCCGTGACGCTTGGGCCTCTCGTTCTCGAACGCTGGGATCTTGGCGGCGTCGTCGCGCAGCCAGACGACACGCTTCGGCCTCCCGCTCTCGTACGGCAGGATCTTGGCGGCGGCGTCGCGCAGCTTCACGGAGCGCTTCTGCCTCGCGGGCTCGCACATCTGCAGCCTTATCCATCGGGCGACTACGAGCGCGCGCCAACAGCGAACGGATTTTATTACAACGCTCCCCGCCATCTAGTAAACAATCCAAGAACTAAACTAGAGGTAGCCACGCCATCTAGTAAACAATCCAAGCGCATCTTTTCATCATATACAAGTACCGCCATCTAGTAAACAATCCAAGAACTAAACTAGAGGTAGCCACGCCATCTAGTAAACAATCCAAGAACTAAACTAGAGGTGGCTACATACATACGTCGAGGATGGACAGACCCACGCCCTAAGGAGCTTCGCCCCTAAAAAATTCCGCTACTGTCAACCTTCTAATTTGTGCACCTCAAACGATGGTTATGGTTGAGAGCCTCTTGCAGTGAGGCCAATGTGCGCGCCAGTAGGTTCGTCCTATACGAGAGAGAGAGAGAGAGAGAGAGAGAGAAAGAGAAAGAGAGAGAGAGAGAATGTATGGAAGTATGTATGTATGGATGGATATAAGGATGGATGGTGGACGGACGGATGGATGGATGGATGGATGGATGGATGGATGGATGGATGGATGGATGGATGGATGGATTCTCTTGTGGCTTCCAATGCTTCATATTCGCTTGCAAGATGAGCGATCCATTGCAAGAGAGAGAGAGAGAGAGAGGGAGAGCAGAACTTTTAGTTAGCTTATTTATGCGTAGGAGTGGCTTCTCAGTCCAGAAGTCCAAACGCTGTCTTCGCACGTTCCGCCCCCTCCGTCATCATGACATTGTCGGCGAGGTCCATCATGCGCTCGACAGCGCAGTCTCCCAATGCTCGAGGTTGGGGCTAGTGAAAGGGCGGGGGAAGGCTGGGCGTCGATTGTATTCCCGGATTACGTGATACAGGGAGCATCCACTCCAATAATGAACCTTTCAAACGTGGTCGTCGGTTTTTATTTCGCTTACCCTTTATAATTAGTGGAAGTCTAGTGATGCGTAACGCAACATAATTTTTGGCATTCCCGCATATTTCTTGCTCCTGAACTGATTTTTATTTTTCGGTGTGGCATTTCTGGTTAAATACTTTTTAAGCTGGCCAAAGTGATGTTTGTCTCGCCATCTAGCAGCCTCTTCTAACTCGTTCGCAGAGTTCCCGAAGTGCGGCCGATTTGGACTATCAGCGAATGGCAGCAGATGACATCGCCGCAACAGTAAGCACTTTGCTGGAAGTTTTACCTCTCAGTGTATGAGCGTCATACTATCAGAACTTCAGAAGGTATGCATTTAGTACCGCCAGTACCGCTTACTATGAACTGCACCGCAGTGGCGTTATGCTGAAGTAGATTGTTACTCGTAGCGGTGGCCGAGTGTGTGAGGCGCGTCGCGGAGCGGCTTTTATTAAAGCGAAGATTTCTGTGCTTCGCTGAGGCCGTCGAAAAGAGAAAACGCACTGCAAAAAAAAAAAAAAACTGTACACAATTGGTTTCACAAAACGATAATGATGATGAGCGAAGACACGTAAATCTCAATAAAAATTACTTACGATTACGACGCTCCCTAATGTGGAATTTGAGGGCAGCTGACACGCTGTTTGGGCTGTGCAAAAGATGTAGAGGCAAAGAATTTCAGACAGGCATATATGTACGGTTTCAGACCACTTTTGTTCACATATTACTCCTCCTTTACACCAGAAGCAGAGGCAGCACTTCCTTTGTCTCACACGCGCTGCCCTGGCGTTAACTTGCAGCGCGTCGCCGCCGCGGAGCATGTTTTGCGCGGCCTCGGAATACCGGCACCCCCCTGTCCCCGTTCGCCCTGCTTTCCTCTTTCCCGTTCCTGCTTGCTCTATCGCGTCTATCTTCGGTGTCCTCTTCGTTGGCTGGGTAACACCGAGGGCGACGGCGATGCGAAAACACCGGAGCGGGCGCTTAGGAGCTGCGGGTGCCGCCATTTTCTAACGATCAAGGCGCCATCTGGCGGGCATTTCTTAGGGACTGCGGGGCGAGCAGACGACGCCGCAGTACCATGCTGTTGCTCCGTGCCGTGCATGAATATCATACGCCCAACGGGATCGAAAATCGGTGCGGATTTTCGATGCTTACCGCTTTTGCTTTCGCTCGCTTACCGATTTTCGATGCCGTTTGGGCGTCTGATATTCTCGCACGGCACGGAGCAACAGCGTGGGACTGCGGCGTCGTCTGCTCGCCCCGCAGTCCCTAAGAAATGTCCGCCAGATGGCGCCTCGATCATCAGAAAATGGCCGACCTGGCA
The DNA here is from genome assembly GCA_013339765.2 of Haemaphysalis longicornis. Taxonomy (NCBI): domain Eukaryota; kingdom Metazoa; phylum Arthropoda; class Arachnida; order Ixodida; family Ixodidae; genus Haemaphysalis; species Haemaphysalis longicornis. The sequence continues at coordinate 262,686,762 of CM023449.1, forward strand.
AAATTCTTGTCCATAAAACTATAGTGCCTAGAATATACTGGCCAGTATATTCTAGGCACTATAATAAAACGCTTCCCGTTGTCAGTATCGAACTTGGGTCCCTCGCGGTAGGAAGCCGACGTCTATCCGATTGCGCCGCACCTTACCCGCATTTCTCTTAAAGGGGTCCTGAAATACCTTCCGCCGATGCATGGATGTACATTTAACCAAATAAAGCAATGTATTAGCAATCTCCTCCCGCAATAATTTTGTTAAAGCGATGAGTATTAGCTGAGAAATCGTAAATAAAAAACCGCGCATTATCGTCGCGCCGCGTTTCCTCCTCCTTTCAACTATTCTTCGCTGTTGACGGCGCGCGAGCACTCCCTCCCATGATGCTGCGCTCCTCAGCAGTGGCGTACTTCCGCTATTGCGCTCCTCAGACTGCCGTCTGCTACGGGCAAGCTTTGTTGACACCATGAATCCCGCACTCCGCTCAAGGCTGGAAAAGCGAACGAAAAATCTGGCCGCATGTGTGCGGCGGCCTGGCCTTGCCCTTTCGCGGTGTACGTTACTGCAGTTGCTATCGGCGGCACGTGACTTTTTATCGGCGGCGAACTCGCAGCCGCACGGGGAGGATCGTGCGCTCGTTCCCTTTGAGATGCACCGCTCACTGTTTATCCAAAAAGCGCCGTACCAGATGTGGCCCCGCTGGTGCCGGGTCTTATTTTGCGGCGGTGGTAATTCCTGCCGGCGGCTTGTGAAAAAGACATTTTAAACCCATACAGAACCCGTGTACAAAACGCTTCAATCATGTGACCAGTCCAACTTGGGGCGACGCGTGGTGCAGAGCGGCAACGTTGGCAAAACATGCTCCGCCGCGGCTATGAGCTTTCTAGCGCTAGAGCGAGCGCCATTTCTTTGACAATCTCAAACATCGGTTGTCTTTGCAACAAGGCAAAAACCGCTGTACAAGTCAGTTACGGTTGCGTGATCCCGGTTCAGCTCGGGGCCACACCTCGCGACATGTGGGCACTGCAGGCGTACCACTCACTCCCATTGGGAAGTGCGAGATGCGTTTGGCATTACAGGAGGCGATGGTGTGTGTGTTGTGGACGCCTTTGTTTCGCGATGAAATGCGACGTTGTGCTTCTGCGGGTGGATAGTGCTTGCCATGTCTGGATTACCTTTCTCGAGCGACGTACGACTCAACCTCGCATGGGGTGTGTGCAGTGTGCGTGGCTAAAAGCCATCTCGGCTTGTGCGCCAGAGTTAAGTGACTTGCTGTTCGTCCCCGCAAACCGCGCGCGAGGTGAGTGCCGAATTTACGACGGGCAGGAGGAGGCAACTCATCGTCTGTCAATCGCGGTGCAGACTTGCAACATAAGTTGTGACGTTGTGTTTGTTCGAAACGCATCTCTGGATTGTTTTGAAGTTGAATAAAATGTGTGCGTCAAACCCGGGCATTCGGCTCAGGGCGTTCTCTGCGATTGCACGAAAGGAGTGCCACGGGGCTTCAACGCTTTCTTTATGCAACGTACTCAGGTAAGAGAATATCCATGTCGTGTTATGGCCGTGTTGCATTCAATACAAACGGTTAAGCGTTTGTTTACACTTGTTTCGTTTGTCGGAAAATGTCCAAGCACTCAGGCACTACGCTGGCACATCAGCCGGCGAGCCGACGCTGAGCAGACGACTCATCTCTTTGCCGGAAGTGCGTGAAAAAGCCGCCCAATAGCAGGATGTCTAGCTCATGACGAACATCTGGGAATCGATGACGTAGACATGTGAAGATGGCGGCGTCCAAACACACGAAGGGAAGGGTGAGAAAGAAGCGACAAACTTTGCAACAAAAGTGTGAGCTTTCCGCTGCGCGTAAAAGATAATGCTTGTCACAGATGACATTGGCGACCCAATCTAACGATTGCGCTAGTTCATTTAGTGTGCTCAAATTTAAACGCCTTTCAGGGCCCCTTTAGGAGAGTGTCTTTAATTTTTTCTTTACCCCGAAATTACTAGCATTCCACTCTGCGAAGGTGGACGAGCAGCGAAGCTGTTTAGCGCACAGCGAAAAGACGACATGGAATTTAGGCAAAAGATATAAGCACATTTTATTTTTCTTGGGCGGTGACCACGGTCATCTCTAAGAAAGACGCACACGCATGAACCTTTATTTTGAGTCTACTGGTCTAAAAAAATGGGGGTGATTCCTCTTTCATAGGAACCGATAAAACACGAAAGTGAGATGTGCCTTAACAGGATCAGTTGAATGTTTATTCTGCATCGATATGAACTTGCACATCGCTATTCATATTTCGTCGGTGTGGCACCGTCAGACTTATCAACACATTAGACACTGGATTGCACGCGCCGGAGCACTACGTAAACCCGAAAGAAACCACACGCGCTCGCAAACCTTGCGAACGAAACCAAACGGGTTGCCAGCGAATGGTTTAGCGAACTCGCGGTCCGCTTCAGCGAAAGGGCATGATTTGAGGGGCTGTCTTGTGGGTGTGCTTGGTTAGCGACAACCTGCAGGCGCGTCGCTTTCGCAAATGTGCGACCACTGCGTCCCTGCTCCGTGAAGTGTACGGCAGACGGTTGCGTTGCGAAGGGCTCAGCTGGCGCCAACTGTCGGCGCTCATTAGCATCGTGATGCACTACTTCGCTTCACCTCTCCTAGAAGGCAGCACCATCGAAACAGAGGAGCTATGCAGAGGTTATTTATATAAATGGCGCCTTCATACGACTGCCTGCGCTTCAGCTCGTAGCGGAGTCGGTAAAGCGCCTGGCACCTCCCGTTGCGGCGCCGGAGCACCCGGCTCGAATAGTGGCGATGTCATTTCCGTGATGGATATGACGTCAGTCAGATCTTCGTGCATCCCGGCATAAAACACTGTCGTGTTAAAATGGTGCCAATCAGTAAATAATCTGCTCAAGATGCACCTCCAAGCGACGAAACGTATAAGTCTGAGGCGGAAATTATTTTTGTTCTCGAAAACGGCCTGTTCGACCAGATTTAGGGGAAATCCCCGAGGTGGAGTAAGTTTCTGGGAAGAAAAATGTGACATCCACCCCAGTGCAGCCGTACGGCTATGAAAGCTGTACAGCTTCCTCAGAAACTTCGCAGTTGAAGAAAAAGATGGCTGCGGCTTAGCCCCGCTAATCTTGTATATGCAAAGCAAAAGCTTGGCTTAGTCTGGTTGAGTCTTGGTTTCGTTTAGTTATCCCTTGATTTAGCTGTATTGCCGACCACGCCTCAAAGCCATTCGGTTCCGTGCAACGCTCACAGAAGGAGGCTGGGCCGGCTGGGCGAACGCGGCGTTCATTCATGGCGAACGCACCGTTACTCTTCGCCGGGCGCGAGACGAGCCACGTTGCCGGAAACGATCCAGAACCGCATGCATGGGAGGCTGCGGGGGTGGTTGGCTGCCTCGGCCGCAGCGGCGGTGGCGACCGCTGTCGGCGCCCGCAGGCGCCAACAGCGGGTCCGGCGAGTCACGCGATGCGCTTCGAGGGGTGTGTAGCGTCACAAGGTCATTTGCGCATCCTCCACTAAATCACTGGGCGAAAGTAGTAATGCTTTGCTTTAAAACTCGTCCTGGTCCAGGCCGACCAGGCTGCATTGAGGTGGATGTCAACGGTGCCTATTATTCGCTAATATACTCACGATACATATCCAACTGAAGAGTCGTATAAGCTTGAGGTATAGATGTTCTGATTGGCGTGCGACTTCGGGGGCGATCGCAGGCTACCGCAAACACACCCAGACATTCGCTTTCCAACGGCTCAAGCTTTAAAGACACGTGTAGTCTTGGCAGCTTACGTCCGCGCACATGAAGTACATATGAAACCTTGGACACATAGGCTTCGCTTAGAGAACGCCTGTGTTTCGCAATTTCGGCGCGCACGTTAAGGATTCACGGGTGTCCTAAATTAATCTATCCCTGCACAACGGCTCGCCCACACGCTACTTTGACTCATAAAACCCAAATTGTACTCTTTAAATGAGCACATCTTTTATCGGAAGCTTACAAAAGTGCCGTAAAAAAGCCGATTGCCATTTTAACACTTATCACAAAACCAAGGACGCCATTTGAGTATTTAGCGCATTCCAAAAGAACTCGAGACAGCGTATAGGCCTCCTGCGCTGCCCAGGGGGCGCTGCGCAAGCGGCTTCCCGCCAGTACTTCCGGGTAGTACAAAGCTGCGCGGGTACCATAGGATCCCGTGTTGACAGAAGCAAAATGAGCTCGATGCTCCCGATTGTTTTGCGGCTTGGTCACCAGCCCATCCCCGACGCGTCCGATCTATTCCGGCGATCCACTTGGCATTAGGGGAAAAAGGTTTGCAGCGCTAAATACGTTTACAGCGCCGACGAAAGTGCCGAGACCGTGACGGCGCTCTGCCACTCGCAGGTTCACCCATCGATGGTCGTATGAAGTGAAATTTGAAGTGAAACTTCTAGTGTAAACTAATACTCTCGGTGACAAAGGCTTCTCAAAAACAGCCGACCAAAAAAGAAGAGTGACGGAATCGGCGATGGTCGCGCTTCAGCGAGTCCGGCGGACCGCAGGCTCGTCTGCTGCGATGCGCCGCTCTTTTGCGTACCTGCGCGCTATGCGTGCACTTTCACTAAACACTGCTTGTTTGCGTCGCCGTTACGAATACATGGTGCAGCGTTAGCTTGCAGTTTTTTTGTGTGTCTCAGTGACAAAATGCAGCGACCGTCAGAAGAGTGAAATCTGTTTTGCGATTCCGAAATTAGTAGCCGTAAAACAAAGTGGTCGGGTGAACTGAGAGGCCGCTCGCTTTCCTTGTTTGCTCTCACTTTACTTAATTACGCTCTTGCAGCATACATTCCCAGTTCGCACTTAATAGGCTAGAATGAGGGTCAGCAGCGTTTTTAAGTGTAGGGCCGAGTTGCATGCAGCCGACACGGCGGAGGGGTGACGGCAAATCGGGTGGGAAGGGGAGGGGGGCTTTGAATGGAAAGAGAAAAAATTCAGCGAATTTCCAATAACACTTGGTAATAATCTGCCGAAGTGTGAAGATAGGGGGCAATTCAACTGGAAGCCACCAATTCTCTGTTCTTGTCTGGCTGTCTAACTCCATTTGAGTTCAAAACTGGCGTGTCGACGTTCAGATTGTTAGCGACGACCCCTGCATTAGAAGATAACCAACACAGTCAGTGAGGATCGTATGTAAATATTCGGAGCCCCGCGCCGTGCTTGCGGCTGCGTAGGCACCGGGCGTGCGATTCGTTGCTTTTTTTTTTTTGCGTCCTTGAATAGCGCTTAATTTGTTTATTTGACGCTATTGCCTCACCTACTCGTATACATGTACCCTGCCGTTCCTAAATCGTGCGGCGTAAAGCGTTACGCAAAAATAATTAAGTTTGCCTAAATACGAAACGAAATTTCCACTCGTTTTCAAGGCGGTGCCAGGCCAGCAGTGTCAGCTGAGTCGGCTGCTCAATTCTTGCGTTCGCTTGCATGCTCCCGCTGAAGCAACCTTTTGCAGTTACCTCAGGATATAGGGTGAGCAGCGTTCCGTGTTTATGCTACTCGTGAAAGGAGCCATGAAGAGAAAATACAAGTTGGGTTTATTAGAAAGACTGCTTAGTCCCGATAACAATGATAACCAATATCATCGCATCTTCGAAAAAATAACGGAGATACCGAAAACGTCTGAAGCCGTGGCGACCCCCTAGCCAATTTCCCGCAACTTTTCTATGACGTCACGGAACCTTGTTTGTGCAATTGGCGCCCCCCTAACTGACCTGTCGCGACGACACATGACTGGACGTCTGTAATGGGGTCTCTAGTTCCATTTTACCCATCACTTGAATGCTAACGTGCGTTAACGCACTGAAAATTATGTTTTATTGTTGGCCCGTATGACGTCAATCTCGCTCATAACACGTCACTGTGGCGCAAAATTTGAAGTTATTAAATACTTCTTGCTTTTTTTTCGTTAAAAAATATCTTTTGGGGCTGCAATGGAGCTGAGTAAGATACTGTATCCTAGTTCTTTCAAATTAAACGAAGTTGTATTTTCTCTTCATGGCTCCTTGAACTTTCCTTTGTCGACCGCACGCAAGAAGAAAAAACGGTAACTGTCGTCAGGAAGTTAAACCACCCGACCTGGCGATACTGTACCACACCGCGACGACCGCGATAGCTCGCTCAAAAGAAAGCCGATAAATCGGCTTCTTTTAGCGGATATTATTTTGTTTAGCCTCTGCAACTACTTTAAGGGCTATTTCATACAGTATGCCGTCATTTAAAGGGGCCCTGAAAGGCATTTTGAGCACACTAAATGAACTAGCGCAACCGTTAGATTGGGTCGTCAACGTCCTCTGTGCCAAGTATTACTCTTTTACGCGCAGCGGAAAGCTCACACTTTTGTTGCAAAGTTTGTCGTTTTATTCTCACCCTTTCCTTCGTGTTTTTGGACGCCGCCATCTTCACATGTCTACATCATCGATTCCCAGATGTTCGTCATGAGCTAGACATCCTGCTATTGGGCGGCTTTTTCACGCACTTCCGGCAAAGAGATGAGTCGTCTGCTCAGCGTCGGCTCGCCGGCTGATCTGCCAGCGGAGTGCCGGAGTGCTTGGGCATTTTACGACAAACGAAACAAGTGTAAAACAAACGCTTAACCGTTTGTATTGAATGCAACACGGCCATAACATGACATGGATATTCTCTTACCTGAGTACGTTCCATAAAGAAAGCGTTGAAGCCCCGTGGCACTTCTTTCGTGCAAATCGCAGAGAACGCCCTGAAGCCGAATGCCCGGGTTTGACGCAATACATTTTATTCAACTTCAAAACAATCCAGAGATGCGTTTCTAACGAACACAACGTCACAACATGCGTTGAAAGTCTGAACCACGATTGACAGAGGATGGGCTGCCTCCTGCCCGTCGTAAATTCGGTACTCACCTCGCGCGCGGTTTTTCTGGGACGAACAGCAAGTCACCTAACTCTGGCGCACAAGCCGATAGCTTTTAGCCACGCACACAGCACATACCCCATGCGAGGTTGAGTCGTACGTCGCTCGAGAAAGATAATCCAGGCCACGGGAAAGCACTATCCACCCGCAGAAGCACAACGTCGCATTTCATCGCGAAACAAAGGCGTCCACAACACACACCATCGCCTCCTAATGTAATGCCAAACGCATCTCGCACTTCCAATGGGAGTGAGTGGTACGCCTGCAGTGCCCACATGTCGCGAAGTGGAGCCCCAAGCTGAACCGGTATCACGCAACCGTAACTGACTTCTGCAGTGGTTTGTGCCTTGTTGCCAAGGCAACCGATGTTTGAGATTGTCAAAGAAATGGCGCTCGCCCCAGCGCTAGAAAGCTCAGAGCCGCGACGGAGCATGTTTTGCCAACGTTGCCGCTCTACCACCACGCGTCGCCCCAAGCTGAACTGGTCACATGATTGAAGCGTTTTGTGCACGGGTTCTGTATCGGTTTAATATGACTTTTCACATGCCGCCGGCAGGAATTACCACCGCCGCAAAATAAGACCCGCACCAGCGGGCCACATCTGATACGGCGCTTTTTGAATAAACAGTGCGCGGTGCATCAGGGAACGAGCGCACGACCCTCCCCGTGCGGCTGCGAGTTCGCCGCCGATAAAAAAGTCATGTGCCGCCAGTTCGCTTTCCAGCCTTGAGCGGAGTGCGAGATTCATGGTGTCAACAAAGCTTGCCCGTAGCAGACGACAGTCTGAGCAGCGCAATAGCGGAATTACGTCACCGCTGCGGAGTGCAGCATCATGGGAGGCAAGGCTCGCGCGCCGTCAACAGCGGAGAGTAAGTCGAAAGGAGGAGGAAACGCGGAGCGACGATAATGCGCGGTTTTTGATTTACGATTTCTCAGCTAATACTCATCGCTTTAACAAAATTCTTGCGGGAGGAGATTGCAAATACATTGCTTTATTTGGGTACATGTACATCCATGCATCGGCGGAAGGTATTTCAGGACCCCTTTAAACGCGCCACAAAGCGATTAAACTAAGTACAACCAACTTTAACTCTGGCTTGTAATTGAAAACACATGGAGGGCGGCGAGAGTCGTCTGCTTTTGTACTACCCAGAGGCGTCGGCCACTAGGGGCGCTGCATGTCGCCAAAACTCCAGCGCAAGAGGGGGCTGAGTCGAAATGTCGCCTCAGCAAACGCATTAATCGCTGCAGGTCTACGCGACCGAAGGCGCCTTCGCCCAGGAGCGACGACGTTCAAGCGAGAGCGGCGCGTCAAGCGAGCCTCCGAGGAGCTGGCCCCCAACCGCGGCGGCGGCGACCCAGCGCGACCCGGAAACCGGAGCGCCTGAAGCTGCGGTCTCCGGCGCCGAAACTGCAGCCGTCGCCTCCTCCACCGACCTCGTCGAAGAGCAGCAGCGTGTCCTAGTTGACCTGGAAGCCGAGAGCACAGACAAGGCGATGCAGGATCTGGAGCTCACCACCGTGGAGCTGTTTCCCGAGAGCAGATTGGTCATCTGCTTGGCTCTGATCTGCCTCCTCTGGATCCTCTTCCTCATCATCAGCGCAGCGGTGATACACGGTGCCAAGCCAACCGAAACCACGACTGCTGCGACCGAAGCTCCCCACCAAACACCGATCCCAGACGGCAAGACAACCACTACCGAAGAGCCGCTGCTCGACGTGTTCGTCTGTTCCACCGAGTACTGTAAGAGGGAGGGTGAGCACATCAAAAGCCTGACCTCGCAGTCGTCCAAGAAGCCATGCGAAAACTTCTACGAGCATGTCTGCGAGGCCTGGCGGAAATCTGCGTCCTCTCTGCAGAGCAACCAACCCGGCTCTGCCGTTTCTACAGACACCATGTTGCAGAACGGCATGGAGGCTGACCTGCTGGCTTACATAACTGACGCCAAGAACAACGACATGGCGCCGGCTCGCGCCCTGTACGAGAGCTGCAAGAGTAGAAGAGAGGAGGACAGGGCTCTGCCGTGGGCCAAGCAGCTGTTTCGTAGCTGGGGCTCGGAATGGCCCCGCACGGATTCCAGGGGCACGATAAACGAGGTCTGGCGATTCGCCGCCAAGCTTATGCGGAACCTGGGCGTGCAGTCTCTGGTAGGCGTCGAGGTTGGCCTCGACTGGCTCGACATATCCCGCACAACCATCGAGGTGGGACCACCCGAGACCATCTTTTTCGCCAAGGACAAATACGAGCAACGAGTCATGGCTCTTTTCACTGAGGCGACCCGTTCGGCAGCCCGGGCGATGAACCCGCAGGACGCTCACGCCCCGGACGCCGCCGCACACGACGTCAAATTCGCGCTGGAATCGCTGGCGGATCTTAATCTGGACGACTTGGGAACATCGCCTCTCGATTTTGAGGCCGACACGCTCGGCTCTCTGGGCAAGGGTGTGCAAGCGTTCGTGCATGCAGTCTTCGAGAATGTCGCTGTCTTGGATGGCCGCACACGCATTCTGATACACCGCGGGCCCCTTGTACGGCGCGAGCTTGACGAGAAGGTGAACCGCATCGGCGCTAGACCGATGCTGAACTACCTCGGTCTCCTCGCCCTGGTGGCCCTGTCCCCGTTCCTGTCCGACGGGCTGGCTCAGCTCCGCGTCCTGCACTCTGTGCACACGCTGGGCCGCGCCGAGGCTCCGACCACCGAACAGATTTGCCTTCGCGCCGCCAGCCAGGCCTACCCTGCCTGCGTCGCGATGGCTTCGGAGCGGGTCAACAGGGACGTGCGCCGGTCCGTGTGGCTGTCGCAGCTCGAGACGCTCTTCGTGGGCCTGGTGGGAAACGTGACGTGGGTGGACAACCTGACGTCGCTGCTCGTCCGCTACAAGATGCGGCACTACCGCCTGGCGCGCTTCTTCCCGGCCTGGCCCACGGGGAGCTGCAGTGAGCTTGCCAGCTACAACGCTATACCTGTGGACGCCTTCGTGCAAGCGGTCAGCCTGCGGCAAACGCAGCAAATCCAGTCGGTACGCTGCGCGTTTTAAGCTTCGTTTTTTAGATGCGACTGCATCGCATTCACTCGCCTTGTCCATGCAGCGTCGTCGGCGTTGTTGCCGTCCGCCGTTCCCCCATTCTCCTCGCCTCGCGAGCTGCGCTCTCCGCCGCTCACCCCCTCTCCTCTCCGATGCCCCTCTGTCGCGAGGGGCGTTGGATTGGGATTCGAATGGATTGGTTTGGATTGGATTGAATTGGATTGGATTAGGATTGGATTGGATTAAAGTAGATTGTGCTGGATTGTGTTGCGTCATAGCCGCGGCAGACACACTGGCGCCGGCGCATGTGCAGTACTCTCTCTTCCGCGGTCTCCTCTCATTCGGGCGCGCTGCGCATATAACCGGTGTGCCGCTCTCCGGCGTCCTTTCGGTCGACGGTTGCTCTCCGCTTGCGCTTGAACCCCTCTCAGCGTCGCATCACACCAGGGTTCCCGCGAGGGGAGGTGGGCGTAATTTTTTAGATGCGACGCTGAGAGCATCTCTTGTTGGCGGCCCGTTCCTTCCTGCGTGCGTCCGTCGTCGTCGTCGTCGTCGTCGGCGTCCACACTCTCCTCCGCTCACCCCCTCTCCTCTCCGATAGCGAACATTCTCTCGCGAGGGGCATTGGATTGGATTTGATTGGCTTGGCTTGGTTTGATGATTGGATTAAAGTGGGTTGTGTTGGATTGCGTTGCGTCATAGCCTCGGCAGACGCACTGGTGCCGGCGCGTGCCCAGGTGAGAGCGAACATCTGCGGGTGTGCGGCCGAGCGCGCGCTCACTCCTTCCGCCGTGTGCGGCACTGCGCGGGTTGCGTGCGCAAGTGTGCAGTACTCTGTCTCTCCGCGGTCTCCTCCTCTCCTTCGGGCGCGCTCGCATATAACCGGTGTTCGACGCATCTCCGCGGGCGCATCTCTGGCCTCTCGCGGGCTGCCGCTGCTTCGGCCGGCTCCCCGAGGCTAGCTGCAAGTGTGGCGAGCGAATTTCCTTCGTGTGCGGTGCATCTGGCCCCCTCGGGGGCTGGTCGCTCCCTCGGCCGGCTCCCCGAGGCTACCTACGAGTGTCTCTAGCGGATTTCCTCCGTGTGTGCGGCGCATCTCTGCTGGCCTCTCGCGGGCTGCCTCTGCTCTTCGGCCGGCTCCCCGAGGCTAGCTACGAGATGAGAGTGTCGCGAGCGGTCTCTTTTACTTCGGCTGTGTGCGGTGCATCTGTGGCCTCTCGGGGGCTGTCGCTCCTTCGGCTGGCTCCCCGAGACTAGCTACGAGTGTCGAGAGCGGATTTGCTTCGAGTGCGGTGCATCTGTGGCCTCTTGCGGGCTGTCGTCGCTTCGGCCGGCTCCCCGAGGCTAACTGCGAGTGTCGCGAGCGGATTTGCTTCGTGTGCGGTGCATCTGTGGCCTCTCGCGTGCTGCTGCTCCTTCGGCTCGCTACCCAAGACTCGCTAAGAGTGTCGCGAGTGTGTCTTTCGTGTTTACTGTCCAACTCTACACTGTCCATGGATTATTCTCGCCTCTTGGATTACTTCCAACCCTGAGGATCTATTTCTGCCTTCACCCAGCCCCTCCCCTGGTGAGTAATTGTCACCGGATCGCTCTCTACTTTCTCGCCCCTCCTCCCCCACCCCTGTCCCTTTGTTTATACAAAGCGGAGGCTTCAAACAGAGGGCTAACACGTTTCTCCCGTACTACGCTGCCCTCGCCACATGGGCCGAATCTATTCCTTTTAAAATGGGCCCGCCCGACTCTGAGGAAGAGTCACCTCCCCCGATGGCTCTCCAAGCTCGACCTCATCATTCAGTTCATCCGGAAGGAGCAGGAATGACAGTCCCTCGCCCTTGATAAGAAACCCTTGAGACGAAACGTCCCCCGAAACTAGAATGGCCAAGACGAAGTCAGAGCTGCGACAGCTTTCTTCACAAGTTCGCAGCTACTAGGCGGGCCTGGAAATGTACCCAGCAGAAATCCAGGCGACGTTTTGAAGGCTCCTTTCGCCCCAAAGAAAGCAAGAAAAAGCAGGACAACAGGCATTCACCACGACAATCCCGTCTAGCCACCAAATCCTGGCCAGCCCGCTCGCCGTCGCCGGCTTAAAGGCAAGCAACGAGCAGCCTTCGTCCGGGGAGACTCCCTCCCTACTTCTACGGCCTCTACCACTGCACAGGACCCCAGCTCGAACCACGAGCCCACACACAGGCGGGACAAGTCCACCAAGGTGCAGAACGGCTCGGAAGGCTGGCACTCAGGACCCCCCAATATCTCTCAGAAACCCGCTGAACCCGGCGATAAAAATCCTCAAGAAGCAGCCCCCTGGCTAATAGTAACAGTGAGAACTGTCACATCCCTTGGTTCAACGAAACACCTACACAGATCGAGGATTGCCCCTGCTGGACTCACTACAGAAGAGGCAGACAGACACCACCCCTGTACCCATCTCCAACACCACAAAGCTGCCCCAAGACAAGCCCCGGAAGGTCAACCAAAGCAAGCAGTTGCGCAAACAAACGAAGACCCCTTCCCGCCTCTCCCACCTAGAACAAACCCTGGTTCCACGAACGGTCCCAGCCTCGCCACCCACAGCAAGCCGCCTAAAGTCCCTCAAGAGACACCTTACATACGGTCCTTATTCAAACCGCAGACCCCAAGTCCACCTTTCGCACGGTGAGCGCCTACTTCCGTGGCAACTGCTACAGAACACCTCTGGGACATCAAGGACATTAGGGTCAACAAAGCCAGAAACATTGTGGCCATCGACACCACGAGCGACAAATCAAAAACCGCCCTCCTACAAATGAACTCCTTTGTGGCATAACTGTCGCCCCCCAACTTGCTTCTAAGGAGCCAATCAAAGTCACTGGCGTCGTCAGAGGCAATTGATATCCCAGGCACTGCAGCGGAACTAGTCCCACACATCAGGTCCCCGAAGGAGATCGTTGAGGCCAACAGGAGTGGGAATTCTTTATTCCTCACCTTTGTTGGGGCACACTTCCTGAGCATATTTACCTTGCCAACGTTGCTCTCCTGTCCACCCCACAACGCCCGGCCTCTACAATGCTACAAGTGCGGCAGATTCAACCACATCCGCGTTACCTGTCGTCACGCCACCCGCTGCGAACGTTGCGCAGGCGATCACGATCAAGCCGATTGCAACGAAACCCACTCAAGTGTGCCAACTGCCAAACAGGATCACAAGTTCTCCTCCCCTATTGCCCCCGCTGGCAGGAGGAGAAGAAAGTTCTCATGGACGGCAGCGGCAAAAAGATCCCTAAAAAACAAGCCCGTTTCGAATTATCTGCAACCAAGGAAGACAACAGGCGAACAGCAAACAACGGCTGCACCTACGCCCAAGCTTTAGACAAGACCCCCAACCCGGCCCAACCTGCCCTAATCCAGCAGGCTTCCCCATCGTCACCGAGGTCTGTCCCAGTTGACCCAGCCATTTCGAGCATGTTGAGTACCGCTATCGAAACCCTGGCATCCGCCATAGAAATCTTCAAGCAACATGTTCGGGCCACCTAAAAAAACCCACTCCCTAGGCCTAGTATCCTACAATGGAATGTCAATGGCCTGAGCACAAGGAAACCAGAACTCCTAGGGCAACTGGAAACACACCTTTTTGATGTACTGGCACTGCAAGAACCAAACATAGGCCCCTCCGGAATTCCCCTACCTAACTATGTCTGCTACAATAGCCCCCCACTCTCTGCTCAAGGCAATGCATACAACAGAGCTGCTCCTCAAAAATTTGCGGCAAATCCCGAGCTGCCTTTATGTCAAAGCAGCTATACCACATTCCTCCATTGATACAACCGATCTCTGCTCTGAAACCTTCCATTGCGCGGCAGCGGCAGTGAAAATTCAAGGTGTGGTCACAACCATTGCCTCTGTCTACGTACGGCCAAACACACCCGCTGGGATCCCCAATCCATCCACACCCTATCTGCACGCCTGGGCAACGATGCAGTCATATGTGGTGACTTCAATGCCCACCACAAAGAATGGGGCAGTCGGGAAACCTCAAAGAGGGGCCAAGAGCTCATGGACGCCCTCCCACACTTATTTCCCAAGAATGATGGGCAATTCACCTTTGCCCGGAGGGATGGTGCACGTACATCCATAGATGTATCTTTCACTTCCTCAAGCTGCCATTACATATGGTCAAGATCTCCAGACTCTTGGGGCTCAGACCATTTTCCTATTTTCTTAACTCCATGGAGCAAACGTCCCCCGAAAAAGCGCTCCTATAACGTCACCAATTGGGCCATCTTTAGAGCTCGCACGGCGGACATCTCCCCGGATTCTGACTTTTTCACAGGGCTGTCTGACTGTGTCAAAGCTGCCACCAAGCGTTACGATGTCACTCCAGGACAACCACTCCAGACATCAAGCTCTTAAATCTCAGAGCTGCTCGTCGACAAGCCCAACGACGTGCTATCCGAACAAACAACCCAACAGATTGGAATATGTACAATCGACTCGACGCTACCTGCCGGAGACACGCTAGAGCCAGACGTAAACAAGGCTGGCTTTCCATATGCTCCTCTATCGAAAATGAAAAGAAACCCCGACGAAGCTGGCGCATCGTAACAGTCTCCTTCAACCTCGCACCCAATCCAACCCGGTAGCTGCAGCAGCTATCCATCTTAAAATCACAACAAACGAGCTGCTTGAAAACCTTGACTGATCACTTCGCCAAACGTCCCTCAACCGTCATCACCAACCAAGGATGACAACCTTAACTAACCACTATGGCCTTCGCATCACACCAGCCGCAGCATCCCTCAACAAATACTTCCTCCACAGCCTTCCGGCTCCTCCCAAGCGGGACACAGAACGTATTGCGGAGCTCTGTAACGCACCGATCACCCTATCCGAACTCCAAACTGCACTGAACTCCTCCAAGAGGCGTAGTGCACCTGGCCATGACGGGATTTCTTATCAGGCACTTAAAAACCTCGACACCCCTCAAGTATCCCTCCTAAGAGATGCCCTCAACAAAATCTGGCTCTCTGACACCTTACCCCCTGACTGGCTTCTCACAATCATTGTCCCCATCCTGAAGAAAGGAAAACCACCCCACAAAATCTCCTCCTATAGACCCATAGCCCTCACATCAGCCGTTGGGAAAATTCTCGAGGCCATTATATTAAAGCGCCTGGAATGGATAGCCACCATAGCAGGGTCACTACGGGAGCAACAAACTGGCTTCCGGGAAAACAAAAGTACTGCTGACTCCATCGCTGACCTGGTGTCTACTCTCGAGGAAGCAAAACATAACTCAGAGTCAAGCATCGTCTTCCTCATGGACGTAGAGGCCGCCTTCGATTCTCTCCCACATGATACCATAATCAAGACCCTAGAACTCCTTGGCATCACCGGTCACCTTAATCATTACATTCGGAACTTTCTCAACAACAGGGAATTCCGAGTCAAGGCCTGCGGCCAGCTCAGCAACCCCAGAAAGGTCATCACAGGAGTCCCTCAAGGGAGCAAACTCAGTCCCTTCTTATTTAACCTTGTCTTATCTCAAATTCCTTCCTGCATACCTGAAGAACTCCCCTGCGCGGTTAGCATCTCCATATACGCAGATGATGTCGCGCTCTGGACCCATGGAGCCCGCGAAAACCTCTACGAACTCAGGCACTCCATACAGAGAGCTATAAACGCGGTAACCAACCGCCTCATGGATCTTGGCCTTTCCGTGTCCCCCACCAAATCCCAAGCCCTATTCCTACGGAGTCCTCTCTCCAGCCACCGCCGTCCTCCTCCCCTCTGTGTCTCGGGCCAAAAGGTCCCCTGGGCAAGAGAGGTGAAGTACCTCGGTCTCCTCATCGATCAAGACCTCTCCTGGCGCCCTGCCGTCTCTGCTGTCCTCAGCACATTACGAAGAACCCAGAAGATAACCTCCCAACTCATAGCGGGAGGGTGCCCTCCACCCTGGGTTATTCGAATTTTTCAAGCCCTAGCAGGCTCTGCCTTCCTCTACGCCCTCCCCCTCGTCAACCTCTCAAGCATACACCGAAACAGTATCGACGTTCTCCAACGTAATGTCCTCCGGCGCTGTCTTGCCCTCCCCCGTTGCTCACAAATTGGTCCAACTTACGCCGAAGCAGTATCGTGGCCCCTCTCGCTTCTGGCAACTAAAACGGCTCTAAACCACATTGACAGACTCCACAGAACTTCAGATGGCTCACTCCTCCTAACACGTCTTAGGAGTCGCCCACACTCCCGCATGGGAAAAATAGTCGCACAATTCGAAATCCTCATCGGTGAGACCAGTCCAATAGTTCACTACGACCCCACCCCCCCCCAACTCAACCGCACCCATCCAGGTCAACACGTCACTACCAGGTGGTCGCTCCAAGCGCAACGCTCCACACTGCGCTTTGCGCCAGGACACCGAAGAACGCCTTCATGACCACTTTAACGGTTTCACCCAAATTTTCACCGACGGCTCGGTTCTTGACGGGAGATGCTCAGCCACAGCTGCCTGCATCATCCCCTCAACCGGAGCAAGAAGCCTCTGCCACTTACAATTTAACGCATGTTCCACTACGGCGGAAATTGCAGGACTCCACCTTGCCTGCGACCTAATCTCCAACGACCCCGACATCCAGAAGGCAGTCATACTCACCGACTCCAGGGCAGCCCTATCCAGACTCGCCTTCCCAAGGAAAGCTACTCCAGCCATCAAAAGTCTGCTTAATAAGGCCCTCCTCCTCAGTAAACACCATGGGAAACTCATCGCCTTCCAGTGGGTTCCTTCCCACGTCGGCATCCCTGGCAACGAGGCGGCCGATACTCTGGCCAAAGAAGGACACAATACCCCCACGACCCCATGCACCGATGTAGCCGGATCGACGAGGCCCGTCTCATCATTCGTAGAGAACTCTGCTCCCTACACCCCGACCCTCGCATCGCATCAGGCCTCTATTTCCATCCCCTACCATACAAGGGCCTTTCCCGCCATGAAATGGGCCTCCTCCTCCGTCTCCGAGTTGGCTCCCATCGGGACGCCTCCCGTCTCCACAGGCTGGGCATCGCAGACAAGGCTAGCTGTCGCAATTGCACAGCTGAAGAGACGCTCCAACATCTCCTACTAGAATGCCCACAATACTCCGGTCCACGCTCCAAACTCTTGGCAACGTTCGTCTCATTACGCCTGACTCCACACCACGCCCACGGATCTCCTATTTCCCAAGGCCCACCCCTCAGTACAAGAGAAAGCACTCCGGTCCCTCATCACCTTCCTGACCGAAACGCCCCTTCAATACCTTCCTATAATCCCCTCCCCCTCCCAACCCCCCTCCTCATTCCTCTATAAATACACTATCCTTTACTTCTCTCTCACCTCCTTCCCTCCCTATCCTCTCATTATTCTCCTCCCGGTTGAGGTGTCATCCTAAGATAGACAGTTACCGGGTGGCTTCCTCCCACTTCACTTATATATATAACCACACCCACACTACCTTTCGGTCGACGGTTGCTCTCCGCTTGCGCTTGAACCCCCCTCAGCGTCGCATCCCACCAGGGTTCCCGCGAGGGGAGGTGGGCGTAATTTTTTTTGGCAGAGATTCCGTCGAGGCATGCACTGTCTCGATTTGTACTTCTGTAACTTGTCCTGCTGTCACAATGAAGCCATCGTGCACTGCCGCCTTCATTCCTTTCCTCAAAGAGTGTGTCACATTCCCGAGCCTCTTACGAATACCAAGCGTATTTGACCCTCGGCACGCCTCTATAGCGCTTTGCTTCATACACTGCGAAGGATTAAGTTGTGGCAAAGGGACTTCGAGACGTATACTGGAGTTTATACAAACAATTATTTTTGCTGCAGCCCGACGTATACCGCGTTCTGTGATAAAAATCGTAAAATGCGCACTAGCAGTGACGATTAACCGCCACATCAAGTCCTACCGCCTGATGGTTTTATTGCGTAGCATTTTTTGCCGAATACCCGCACAGACCCAACAGATAACGCCCTGAATTCGCACAAAAGTTCATAATTGGCGGATTGAACACATTTGTTCGTTACAATAGCCTAAATCGGGATAATTAGTGAACGGAATTTTTTATAAGGAAAATATAAAGGATTATAAAAGTGAACTTACAAAATCAACAATGTGGATCATATTCATCTCCCCCAAAAACGAACATGAAACTAAAAATGCCGGAAAAAAGGACGGAAACATGAAAACGAAAATATTGAAAACGGACCAACCATGTAACACCGACCTGCATTTGCACAAAAATGCATATTTAGCTGTGTTAATACATTTAATTCTGCGTGGCGAAAAACGGAAATGCCCGTGTGTTCGAGATTTCGACGCACGCTAAAGACGCGGAGTAGGCAAAATTTATCCGGAGCTCTCCACTACGCCACGCCTCATTGCCCGTGTAGCGTCGGCGCGTTAAACCTCATAATGAATGAATAGCACATTTAATATTTATAATAACGCAAACGAAAAAAAAAATCGGTCAAACAATATTTCAAGAAACCCGAAATATGAAAAATATGAGAAATACTTAACTAAAAAAGTGAACTTACGAAACATGAAATAGGCGTCCTATACATGTCCCCACAGAATGAAGACAAAAATTAATCAGTACGGAACGACGGAATCTAATAAACCATAAACTGTATCTGAGGATTCGTGGTAATTGACGGATCGCAACTGCTCCGCGCGTTCTTTTAACTGCTTGCCTCTGCACATCCGCTGTTTTGGGCTGCGGTATATTTGCTCGGTCGACTGAAGCTAACTGACCTTTTCCAGAGGGGGTATGTGACTGCCGCGGTGCATGACGAGATAGGGTGGTGAACCTACACGATCCCGCCTCATACTCCACTAACAAATGCACGTTGCAAAAGCGTGTCCGCTTGCGAGACTGCTGATAGGACTGGGCAATGCCACCGCAGTCACCACTGTTGGGAAATTCCGACTGCAGTCACTGGTGTAGCGACGTTGCCTTGCTCCGTCCGCTATCGACGCGGCGCAGAGCAGAGCGATGAAGTTCTCGAGCCGACGAAAAGTTTAAGAAACATTTATATACAGTATGTACAAGGGTAACAAGATCGTTACATGGCTCGCACAAAGGCGACAGCACGTCTCAACTCGGTGCCTCCGAAAAACGCCACGCTCGCTGTGCTTCCGGGCGGGTTTTTATACCACCGGGAGTCTATTGCAGCCGCGAGCGGTTTGAATCGCTCCAATCATCGCTGGCCGAAGTTTGAATCCGATGAATGGAGGCGAAGGGATTGCGTCAGCCGTGCCGCCACGACGGGGTAAGAAAAGGCATGTCGCTGCGCGTCTGCCGTGGGCCAGTCGTCCGAGGCATGATTCGGCCTAGCCGTTGAGAAGGGAAAAGGAGAGGCGACTCTGCGGCGACGCAAGTTTGGGCATGTCTGCCGCGGGCGGTTTGGCGAAGAGGCGCGAAAAGGCCCCGCCATCGTGCATCGCCAGATGAAGCGAATTTGGGCCGGACGCTCTTGCGCAACCCTACATCCCCGCAGCTATGGGCATACCGAGAAGGCATCAGATGGCAACGTGACAATAGCACGAAACAGACATGGGATGAACAAAGATAATAGGCTAGGACCGCAACGCTCTTGAGCGCGCGCACCTTGGTTTCCAATCGGCCCGCAGTTTTGTTGGGGTTGTAAATATGTTAGCAGCAGTGGGAGGCGTCTTTTTTATTCCAAGTAGATGGCTGACTATTGAGGCTTTCCGTTTCAGAAGTGTAAGATGTGTTCGGGTAGCTTTAAACATTATTACTTAAGGGATCCCGTCTGGGAAAACTAAATGGAAAAATAAATAAATAGAACGGAAAGCAGCGAAGGCAAGCGACTGTGCAGTGTTTGCCTTGCTTTTTTTTTTCGTAAGTACAGCTTGTTTCTCGTTATAATGTGATAAAATTGTAAACCCCGTCACTTCGTTAGAGTAGAGCGAATTTTTATTTCCTTCAAAGAAGAACACACGGTGTGCGGTGGTCGTTCACCGGCGCCTTTCCAAGCAAGGAGTAGCAGACGACGCGCCGAGACCGATCTCGTACCGCAGCGCCACCGCTGGTCGGCGACAGCACCGGCCCGCGCCGCGGGCTTGGAAGGCCGCGTCGCTGGCATCGAGGCCCATGCCTCACAGAAGGCGGGCACGGGCCGCCCGCGCCCGCCTTCTGTGAGGCATGGGCCGCGATGCCAGCGACGAGCAATTGTAAGGGGACGGGCACACACCTCCTGTCGGCGCTCCCGGAGAAAACTACTACATGTATCCTGTAACGAACTATCGGTATCTGCCCCTATAAATTGTATATAGATGTCTTAGAAGCTTGTAGCACCGACTATAAATGCTGTCTCAGGAGTTAAACTGGTGGATTGGGGCTTCAATTTGTGGTGCCCTCAATTTCTGTTGGAGGGGCCCTAGCCGCCAGGCGACATTCCGTTCCCTGACAAGCACAACCACGACACTTCCTGTACGTGGCCAGCGCCATCTACTGGCTCGCTCGAAACACTCCCCCTATTCTTTCCAGAAGCTGCTAAGAGTTGCGCTGCTCGGCCCCTGGAGCCTAGAGGTAGAGTCGCAGGTATCAGAAAGGACGGCCTGAGTTCGAGTCCCAGCTATGCTTTTATTTTTTTACAGCGAAGCTGTAAATGTCTGATCCTTTTGGATTCCAACGGTGGCGTGGATGCCTTACGCAGTGGCGTGTGTTCAGCGTAAGGAAAAACCCATACAAAATAAAAACAAACGCTTTAGGGCCTGCATATTTTGTTGTCTTATATTGCCCCGGAAAGGACTGTCTTCCCAACAATGGTTTGTCTTCAGAGGTGAAGCTGAATTTTTAAGTTGATCGATGTAAGCTTGGTCCTTGTAAGCTGCCTTTCCCATTTGTATGTTGCGCAGTGAAGCATGGTCATCTACGGAGGGAGTAGTAGTAGTTGTTCGGGTGAAAGAAAAGTAAACGAAGTTCTCTCTTCCCAGGGTGGAAGCGCTAGATTTCCATAGACCCGTGTTTCTTTTTACTGCCAAACGTCGCTTTAGTTAAATTCATCGCATTTTTTCGTAAGTAAGGGTGGTTTGGTATCTATTAGGTCAATTTAGGGGCGGGGTGGGGCGTATGAACCCGTTTAATTTACTCGTGCCTGTCAAGGAACGGCGTGTCGCCAACATGACACATTGTAGCCTACGATGAAGTGCAGTTGTTCCCGTTGATCAATCGGAAGCAGGACGTCGGGTGCGTAATCTGCAGAGGACTGTGCTCGTTCACCTTCTGCCGTCACCGTCGCACGCAGTACGGGCGCAGACCGCTGCAGGCGAGCACGGGCAGCCCGCTGGCCGTGTGGGCGCGGTTCCGGCTGTGCCTGCAGCTGGTGCAGATCCCGCCGGGCCTGATCAACGGCTCGGTGCCCAGCAACGGCACCTTCTTCGCGCTGCACCTGTCGCGGTTCGCGGTGCGCCTGTACGCGGCGCTGGCGCAGCTGCTGTACGAAGGCACCGTGTACGAGTCCGAGATCCCGCTCTACTTCACCGACGAAGCCGAGGGCGCCCTGCTCAGGGCTATCGACTGCCTGCTGTGCGACGCCCGGGGCCGCTTCCCGCGCACGCTCGACGTCTACCGCGTGCAGCACGCGCTGCTCGAGCAGGTGGGGAACGTGGACGGCTCGAGAGTGCACAGCACGCTCGTTATGCAACGGCGCGATGACAAAAAAAGCTCGTCTTCTTCTGTCACTTCAGTGCGTTTAGTTCTTGACTGCCCTGCTCTGCGTCGTGGTCAACTTTCCGTTTGTGTACATGTACCGGCACCGAAATGTGCACCACCATCGTCATTATTTAAAGAAAGAGTCAGATGGAATCCTCATAAAAGTAGCTTTGAGGAGAATTCGCCGGTATCTTCGCCGCGCATTAGTTGCAGCTTTATCCATTTGAGCTACGAAGCCACCGTTACTCATTCCTTCAATACTGCAGGCTTGAGCAACCAAATTATGGGGGCAAAAAAAAATTGGCTGCGTAGGTATCTGCTTGCTTACGATAGCGTTTTTACCGTTCCTTCTACGTAACTCTTCTGTCTCCCTCGCGCTCTTATCTCCTTTCTCCTTCTTCCAATTCACCTCCCTACCGATCCTCTTTCCTCCTCCATTTCCCATCCCTGACTTAAATCGAATATTCACCTCATCCTCTCTTTCCCTCTGTTCTGATCCTACGCTTTCTGTACACTTCCCCTTTTTCTCCCCCTCCAATGCTCTTTTCCCTCGCGCTCTCCCCTTCATCTCATCTTCCTCCTGGCATGACCCTCTTCTGTCTTCTCTCTTTCCCCAACCCTCGGTCCCACACCCTCCTTCACGCCTACCTTTTGCCCTCCCCAATATTCCCACCTCTTTTGATCCCCTCCCATCCACGTTTCCTCTTTCCCTTCGAGGACGTTCCCTTTCCTCCCAATTTTGCTTCAATGTCTTACCTTTCCCTCATATTCCCTTCACCTTCTGTTTTACTTCCCATCCTTACCGCCCATTCTCTCTCCAATTCTCTCTCCTCCTTTCCCTCATTCACACCCCATCCCCTAAACGTTTTTTTTATTTACCCCTAATCCACCTTTCGGTTTACAATTCATTTGCCCCTAACTTATCTCTACCGCGACCTCAAACTCTGCATTTTTCATCCTCTTCTCCCTCCCCTTCCCCTTGCCCTCCTCTGATTCCCCATTCTCAGTCTTTTGTTCTTCCCTCACTCCTTCCCTCCCTCCTCCACATTTCTTCCCTACAGCCCCACTTCCCCACCCACAGTTCACCATTCCCTTCCGGTTGCTCCCCCGCTTCCCATGTCCCTCACGTATCTTTCTTCCTCCTCATCTCCCCCAGCATTACCCTCGCCCTCTCCATCCTACTTTCCGTTCTCCCTTTCCCCACGACACTCTTCTTCAACTCACTGGGCAAGTGAGCAGGCTCACCAGTAACATTGCTGACTGAGTCGAGTGAGAGACCAAAATTTTGTCGTTCAGGTAACCCGAGGAAGAGTGGCATTATTGTAGGAATACAAAGCGTAAAAGAGCAGCCAAAATTTTAAATCATAAGCAGGATTCTGGAGGAGGAGTGACGCGTGTCAAGGAAACGGCAAGTTAGAGTGACGCCCGCCTTTCGTGGAAAAGTAGACAGGGACAAATGTACAGTAGAATCTCGATAAACGGAAATCGCTTAAACGGAATTGCCGCTTAAACGGAACAATTGCCTGGAATTTGGTTGGTTTTGTATTCAGATAACGTAAAAAAACTCTCGGTAATCGGAACTAAAATTTCAGCATCACCGTGCAAACGGAACCAGAACTGGAACTTCTTGTGAAATCCACTGGTATGAGAATCAGCTTTTTACGGTTCCGGCTGTTTCGTTCTTGTTTTTTTTTTTTCTTCCTCCATGCTTTTTTAGCCTTGTTGGCCTCGTAAGCCTCGTCTCGTAAGTGGTTAGCCGTGTTAGCGCTACGAATGCAACATCGCAGTTCTTGTTCCAGTCGTTCGGTTTCGATTCTAGACGCGGAGGCTTTGCAACTATTTTTTATAAATCTTTTGATTTACACAGTGATGTGAGTCTATCTCTCTCCATCTGTCCCTTTTTCTTTCTCTTAATCTTGAAAACCTTTTATTTTGCTCTTTTGGCTCACATCCTGTCGCCTCGTTCGTGCCATCGTTGTGCTATTCGTCCTTCATTACCATGTTGCCGTCTTCTAAATTCGGTGGCTCGTAAGCACTCGCGAAGTTGAGGCCTCTAACCTCCGTGAAGATGCAGTTGCAAGGATTCAAACAAAAATAATTGACACATTTTGTAGTTCACAG
Source organism: Haemaphysalis longicornis (assembly GCA_013339765.2). NCBI lineage: Eukaryota > Metazoa > Arthropoda > Arachnida > Ixodida > Ixodidae > Haemaphysalis > Haemaphysalis longicornis. Next base: position 262,710,530 of record CM023449.1, read on the forward strand.
CGACTCATTGTTGCCAAATCAACTTTGTGAATGCTGTGCCTAGCTACAGTCACTTTCCAGTGGTTAGAGTTCCATGAAATGCCCTTAGAAGTGTGCACGCACATAAATTTGCACTTTAGAACATCTCTCTCAGTAAACGGAACTCCTGTTAAACGGAACTAATTTTTCCGGTCCCTTGAAGTTCCGTTTATCGAGAGTCTACTGTATATGGTTCATCAGAAAGAACAGCCGCTGCAGTCAGAACTCTAACCCATATCTTTGGGTGTTGTACCGACACCGCTACGGGACAGTTCGTAATAAGCGGGCTTAACTTCATTTGCCCGAGTGCATGCTGCGACCAGCCGATCTTGACCAGCCATGGGGCGTTTTAGGTGCATTTTCAGTTCTCTTTTTCGGCTAATTGTAGCTTCTCTTCCTTTTTTTTTTTTTCTTCTGTTTTCCCCAACTGTTGAAGGTGCTGGCTCTCCAACTGGGCTTTTTTGCCTACCGGCGGCTTATGGGCGTGCGACGCATCTGGCGCCACGATTTCCAGTTGTCCACGTTGCCGGGCACGACTTCGGACCAGCTTTTCTTCTTGTACTACGCGCTCGACCACTGCGAACTGAGCGACGCCGTGTTCCAGTCGCACGAGTTCGAGGCGCACCGCCGCCTGCCGGCCTCTGTGCGCGTCAATGCGGCGGTCCGCCAGTTCCCGCGTTTTCGCCCACGCCTTCCGCTGCGCCCGAGGTTCTCCCATGGCGGCCCCGGAACCGTGCGATCTGCTCCGTCAATAGTGGTCACGTCCGCGCAGCTGCAGCCGTGCCTTTAAATTTACGAGCGGCATTTTGTTGATGATAGCGCCTTGACATTTCATTTGTCATTTAATTTATTTGGGCTCGCCATGGACTCTGCGCTGTACATGTTTTTTTTTTGTGCATATTATCAGCACAAAATTGGGATCGTTTCTCTGCATGATTTTTTTAATAGCTATGTGCGACATATATTATTATATATGAGTGCGCCGACCGCAGGACTCCTATACACGAGAATAAAGGTTAGGTGAAGTGTGCGCGTTTTCCTGTTTTTCTGGTGTTTCCTGCTTAAAAAAGTACCGTTATCCTGTTGACATACGCGTGTTGGCTTGCAATAAAATGTGTTTTCGTATGAACGGGCAGGAAACCTTCCGAAGTAGAGTGCGCATGCGCAAGAAAATGTAGTGCGAGGGTCACCAAGGGCCACAGAAGGAAAGGGAACCGTCGGGGCCTCTCGCGGCGTTACGCGCCATGCCCAGTTGTATGTGGCGCATTTGCCAGATGACATTGAGTGAGGGACTTTTGTAAAATGACTGTAAAGACGACAGACGACATAATCGCGCTGTGTCAGTGGCGACGGCAACGAAGAGACCACGACAGCCCACCATCATCACCGCCATTAAAGTGCTACGCATGTGCCAGTGAATGGGACCCTGCAACACCTTTCCCAACTTTTTTTCTAAATCTTAATGGCTTTCAGAAGGTAGCCAATCAAAAAACATCCAATACTTAGATGAGGGGGTCCCGAAGTACCTCAGATTACTGCTCTATGCCCACACAATAACTTGGAAACCTGTTCAAAAAATGTTTCCCTTTCCAGAGTCTGGCATCCTTCGAGCGCTCGAATGACGTCATTAGAGTGGTGTAGCGGCTATTGACCGATTTTCCTTCCGTTGCAGCAATAAACGCATACGATAGCCATGGCCCACTATAGTAAAAAAACACAAAGCAAAGCAGAAACGGAAGGCGGATAGTTCTGCTGCGACGAGCAAATCATGCGGTGCCGCTCTGTGCTCGTGATAACTATAGCTCTGACACTGCTTCCAGCGTTTATCAGAACTGTTGCAGGGACCCTTGAACTGACTCCTGTCGTGCGTCACCTCTGCTAACCTTCCCTTTCCCAACTGAGCCTCGCGCCATCCCTTCAACAATTATTGTACTACTACTACGTGACAGACGGCGTCGAGACGGTGACGATGTTGCGGCCAGAGAGACAGATAGAGGATAGATTTAATAGAAAATGGCGACGCCGTTGCGGCCAGAAAAAAATAACAACCGGAAATGTGATGTAAATGTATCATATACCATTGTATACTGTCGTGTCTCCAATACAACTTGGCTGGTACGCCCCTTTTATAGAGTGGAATGGTCGTTGAATTATCTATAAGCTGCTGCTTTCGGCTTTGGGGACGAAAAGTTCAGACTTTTCCGCTGAGCATTTCAGGCCCTTTCCCGAGAGATTCTTCAATTTCGTCCACTGCCGTTTGCAAAGTTTCCTCTATTTGGCCGTCGTTGCCCCTTGCTATCCAGAGGGTCACGCCGTCCGCATATATGCTGTGATTAAGATTTTCAATTTTCTCGAGACGTTCAGGCGACCATGGCGATGTTAGAAAGAATGGGTGACAGAACTGACCCTTGAGGAGTACTTCTATTTCCAAGGCTTATACCATCAAGTGAGCTTTGTCCAATCGAGTTGTTTGCTTTTCGGTCAGTGAGAAAATTCCTGATGTACTTCTTCCTGATTCCTGATGATGTACTTTTCCCCCATGTTAAGGCATTGGAGGTTGTTCAGTATAGCAGCGTGCTTAACGTTGTCAAAGGCATTCGCAACGTCAAGTGCAACGATCACTCTGGTATCCCTTGTCTTGTTCTCCAAAATATCATGTTTTAGTTGGAGCATAATGTCACACGTTGACAAGTGTGGACGGAAGCCTATCATGGTGTTCGGATAGAGATTGGGATCATCCATGTAGTTTGGCAGTCTTGTTTGCACCACATGCTCAGTAAAGGTTGAGGTTCGATGTTCTTCTTGATGTTGTTGAAGATGGTGATGATCTGCGTTGGTGCCTGATGGTTGCGGCACTGATGACACGACGACGATGGTTGATGGAGGGTTTTTCAAAGACTGTATATTTACACGGAAGACATATACAGGATATTTACAGACTGAAGTTGACAGAGTAAGAAATAAAATGGGGTTCTAGGTCAGCTAAGACTTTGTGCACGCGGCACCCCCGCTCGACGGACTGGTTTTACAACCTGCTAATGGAAACTGCGGTGGGCCCCGAGCCAGCGGCCGCTATGCCCCCGGGGCTCCATTTGAGTCGCCAGGCTACCAATGTTTTCCCACGGCTACACCACGCACTTCGGCCAAAACAACGCGACAGCGCAGCTGCGACCCCAGACAATGTGTCCTTCCGCGAACGGCCTGACCCAGAGACCGCTTGCTCTTAACGAGCTGGCTGCCATAAAGTCATTCATTCCCGCTTCTCGGAACCACCGCTTCCCACGCGTTCGACTTTGCAGCGTCGCTGGCGCCTGGAACCCTTACACGCCCGTCACAAGATTCACGTAGGGGCCCACTGGTCACTACGAGAATAACACCAACTATTTACAAGACAGGCGAGAAAAGCGACAATGCAAAACCACACGTAACCCTTCCGCACAAGGAAACTCCCAAAATCCTTACCACAAGGAAGGAAATGTCTCCAGCTTAGCACATTGTTCGTAACTCGACTTCGAGTCCACTGCGCCCCGCTGATCACTGGCACGCACGCACACACCACTTCCGTCGTTGCCTACATCGGCAACGTGGTCGGTCACTGTTGCAGCCCTGAGTCCTCCCTCCCCGCCACCCAGTCACGAGCACTGCCGTCCGTATCCCAACATGCGTTCGGAACCCGTGACAACGCGTCAGCATTGTCATGAGCACTTCCCTTTCTTTGCTGTACAACGACATTGTACCTTTGTAGGGCTAGCGCCCAGCGCGTGAACTTGGCGCCGTGAGGCGTAGTCAGGGTGAGGAACGAGAGCGGGTTATGGTCGGACACCACCGTCACCTGAGCGCCAAAGAGCCAAAGATCGAACTTCTTCAACCCCCAGATAACCCCGAATGCTTCCCGTTCGATTGTCGACCATCTGGTCTGCGTGGGAGAGAACTTATGGCTGGCGAACGCTATTGGGCGCTCAGAGCCATCTGCAGCACGCTGCGACAGGCAAGCGCCCACTGCAAACGCGGAGGCGTCAGTGTAAAGCCAAAACGGCATGTTTTGGCCTGGCGTTGCAAGCGTCACTGCCTCAGAAAGCGCTGCTTTGAGCCGTTTGAACGCGCTTTCGGCTTCGGCGGACCACGGTATCTTGTTAGAAACCCTCTCTCCCGTCAGTTCTGGCAACGGCCTCGCCACCTCGGCGTAGTTCGGAACGTAGCCTCGGTAATAGCCGCAAAGCCCCAGCACACTACATAGTTCTTTTTAGTAGTTGGTGCTTGCAAGCCCTGTATGGCCGCCTAACTTGTCTGGGTTCTGGCGCATGCGTCCATGATCCTACCACGGCCCTAAGTAGCGTATAGAACCACGTGCGATTGGCACTTCTCAAGCTTAACCTGAAGGTTTACCCGCTCTAAGGCCGTGAAGACCGCCACGTAATGCTGCAGGTGTCCTCGAGCGTCTCGCTGAATACCGCGATATCGTCCAAATAGGCGCAGGCGTACTCGGATGCGGCCAGCAAGAGCTCATTCATTGCTCGCTGAAAAGTCTGAGCGGCATTTTTGAGACCGAAGGCATAACCCTCCACGAAATGGCTTGGGACACTCAAACGCGGTTTAGGAGCTGAGCCGATTGCGCCAACGGCACCTGCCAGTATCCCCTCCGGAGTCGAGTAGAGTTATGAAACGTGCCTTGCCCTACTCTCATTATCAGCTCCTGCTGCAGGGCCCATGGGATACGCGTCCCGCAGTACAGTGCCGGCGTTCAACCTACGGTAGTCCACGCAATCCCTCAATGAGCCGTCCTTCTTAGCAACACATACAGATTGGATGTGCATGCGGGCTCTCGCAAGGGAAAATTAGGTCTCCCTCAGGAGCTCATCGACCTGCCTGCTCACCTCCCCTTGTAATGCGGCGGGTACGCGGTAGGGCCGACACGATTTTTGGGGCTGAACCCTTCCTCTAACCGAATGGAGTGTTCCCTCACCTTGGCCATTCCTGGTTTGTCCTTAAAGGAGCCATGAAGAGAAACAAAAGTTATGTTGTTATTCGAAAGATTAGGTGTTTCATAGTACCCCCAAGCGCTTTCCCGGAAGCAAATGATGCTTTATTCACTGAAGAAATTAGGCAATTTAAGCCAAAATTTTAAATCTCCCGCTAACATTGAACATTCCGTGACGTTGTACACTGGCGTCATAGAGCCGGTCCATTGAAACAGATACCTTAGTATGTCGACTCCATATAGCACCCACACGGGGAGTCGATCGAGACGGCGGCCATTTTAAAATACTAGTAAAACCTAGTGCACCCGCAGCCCTAGTCATGGAATCGCTGATCCGGAGAACAAAACTCTCGCCGAGGAGCTCGGGCTTGCATTTAACAAACCTCACACCACTAAAACGCTCAATGCTTCTAAGTGCACGAAGCGGCAAGAGTTGTGGGATACGCGGTGGACGGGAAAGCGACCATTCCGCGATAGCCACGAAGGAGCAAACAAGCTCGCCCGAGGACTCACTTTCCAGGCAGGCTCAAGCGTCCCCTCCACAGAACACATATTGTCTGAAAAGGACAGGATGTTCACCTACCGAGAAATAACGCAATACTACAGGTTAACAAGAAAAGAATACCCGGACGCAGACCGCATACTCAGCAGGAAGGAAGAGGCAATCTGGCAAAAATTACAGGTTGTAACCTACCCAAATCCGCTACTGCCTAGTAAACTCTACCCAGGTCAATTTGAACCCAAATACAAACATTGCGAAAGCATGGCAAGCAGGGTCCACATGATATGGACGTGCCCCACAGATATTCGACGGCACACACACCATGGACACATCGGAGGCTGTGATGCTCAGCTCAGACCTAGACGCCCAACGAACAATCATCAATCAAGCTCAGGCAGCCGCCAGGTCCGACTCCTAGCAAGGGTTTAAAAAAGAAACATTGATTTTATACTAAATAAAAGTTTTTCATCATCATTCGGCTTTGGGGAAGTGCCACTTGATGTTGACGCTTTGGTGCACGTGGCTTTGACGACTCTGTTCACCTACCGTGTTATAACGGCAATCTGCCCGTCGTGTGACAATATATTCTGCTGGCTTATTCTTCTTGTGGCCCAGCGCTCACACAGCATGATGGCACAGTATATCTATGTGAACCGGCCGGTCTTAGAGCAGCAGCAGCAGTTTGTTTTCGGCGTGGTTTGGATTATGGAGTTATAACAGGATTTTGTGCGTATCGTTCAATGGTCGCTATATATGAACGCGTAAGTTAGCGATGAGCAAAACACACTGGCAATAATCATACTCACTAAAAGCGGGCTTGCGGCCAGGTGCTGTGCGCTTCTGCACTTACACGGGCGTTTCTCCAGATGCATTGCGTTGTATGTGGCAAAAGGGTTGGAAATACGTCGCACAGCCCTGAGTTGCATATATCCTACAACGACTGTAGGAAGTGGTTGCCATTCTACAACCTTGCATGTCGATGAGCCTTTTTCGTAAAGCCCTCGGAAGAGGCGGTTGCACTGGCAGTATAGCTTCCGGTGGCGAAGTTCATTTATCCGACAAAGGGAGTTGCTGATGTATATGTACCACTTGGCCGCGTTCGAAGATGTGTTCTCAGCTGGTGGCCTCGGGCGCTCTTTTGTCCGACGGGCGCCTCGATGAACTGGAGGGGACAATCAGAACCAGCGGGAGCGGCGGCGTTACCTCCATCCATTGACGGCAAATCGTCCAGTCCCGGGTAGGCGGCAGCGAGCGCAAAACGGGGCACACAATCAATCCACACAGTATGAGAGCTAACGGTGTGTGAACGCACCCCATCTGGAATTGTTCGGTAGGGAGATTAATTGCCTGCAATAATTATCGACCTATTACACGTGGGTCACTTTCATTGCCCCAACCAACTGCTTCTTCCAGTACTAGTATATATTCATCGGTTCTTCAAAATAAAATCAGTTAGCAGTCAGCGCAGTGTGTCTATTCTTCCACTCGTCTCGTCCTCCAGCGCTGTTTTTCTTTTTTTCAGGGTAACGTCAGGTTGAAGTGGCGGCGTCGGCGCTCGAGATGTTTGTGCGTCTCGACGCCGTTCGTCAGCGATGATGCGAAGGGTGAGATAGTGTTTAGCGACTGCAGGGCCGAATCGGCGGGGAATGGAGACAATGTAATTGACGGCGCCGGGATGCCGAAACTGCTGAACAGCGAAAAATTGGCGCAGCTTGCACTGGTGTTCCAAGGCTGGAGAAACAGCAGAGCTGGTGGCCTCTCTCCCTTCGCTGGAGACCCGGCAGTTGTCCCTCACATAGATTTCCGAAATTGCCGCTGAAAGGTCTCCATGACTGGCAGGCCTGGATCGTTTCGTCCGTAGGCTTTCACATCTCTCCCAAAGTGGGCCGCGTTAGTACGTGCTAGAACCGGCGGCAACCTGGCTTTGCGAACTCTGTGTCGTGCTTCCCACTTCAGGCGCGAATGCACGGGAATTGGCAAGGAGAATTACAGCACTCGAGAGAACACGCCACGACCGCTCGGCAGAGTGTACTATAAGGTAGAGCTGGCCGACGCCGGGCGCTCCTCACGAGACACACGCTCACGTGAGCTGGGTATTTTTTATTTCTTTGCGAGCTCCTCACGTGGCGCAAGCCTGGACGATCGACGACGCTGCAAACCAGTCTTTATACCATGTGTGGCGCAGTGACGTCACGGCTTGACGGGCGCCGGTGAGGCTCGGCGGAGCCCTGGATAGCGAAGCGAGCGCGAAGCAGGGGCTGCTAGGCAACGCGAGGCGACGTGATCGCTCCGTGCGGTTTTTTGGTGCGACGGACGGATAACGCTGGGTTCGAACAGCTCTGCTAAAAAAAGTGCCAGGCATACAACGTCCCCGCTGAACGCGCAGAGGTGTCCACCCAGACCGCGGAAAGGCCAACCTCCATGCAGCGAAAAAAATTGAACCCAGTTCCACGCCTGTGAAATCGGCTGAAAAACGCGGAGCTGATTGCGGCACGCTAGCGGCCACCAACTGCAGGGGTGGGGGTCGCTCACAACGCACCTCGCCGCGGTATGCACGTACTAGAAGCTGACCCACATAGGTCTGGTAGTTTATCGGCGATCGGTAGTTTATCGGTAGGTTTATAAAAGTATGCCACGTGCCCCATTCCACGAGCCGAGATCGCGCGCTGGACGGCCGTCGCATCGTCTCGGGAGCACTCCTGGGCCCGCGGCAAGGGTCCGAAGGTGGCGGGCCGGCGATAGGCGCGTACGGCCGAAGGAGTACAGCCCCTCATGATCCTGTACGGAAGCCTTTCATTTGACTACGGCCATGGTATTTGGTGACTTCGGCGCGTTGGTGGCCACTTCCTACAGAGGTGGGGTTAGCTCACAATGCCACTCGCAACAGTATGTAGTCTGTCAAAATTTTCTAGGCCAAGCCGAAAGTGCCCAGGCCGCAAAAAATTAAATGTACACGCTTACGTCCCGATCAAAGCTGAACCGTTTTATTCCAGAAAGCTAGAGAAAACGCCTTTCTTTCTACTGTCATAAAATATTTTTGTCACGACAAGTTGACTAAGGAAGAAGCCACCACCTACCGCCGCCTTCAAACCAACACCTACCCGCACGGCACCGTCCTCCACGCCATCCACTCCACCTCCTACTCCGCCACCTGCAAGTACTGTCCCCAACCCTGCACACTCTACCATATGATTTGGGCGTGCTCCCACACACCATCCCTCCCCTGTTCCCTCCCTCAGCCATGAGCAGGGAGAAGGCATGCTAGCCAGCCCGGACACCGGCGATCAGCTCTCGGCTGGTTGAAAGGGCCCGCCTGGCAGCGACCGCCCAGGGACTTCTGAACTGAGAAGACCCCCCATTGCCACTACTCCTCAACTAATATAGAAATAAAGTGTATTGCTCCACCTCCTCGTCACATTTAATGATAGAGAGAGAGAGAGAGAGAAGAGAGAGAGAGAGAGAGCGAGAGAGAGAGATAGAGAGAGAGAGAGAGAGAGAGAGAGAGAGAGAGAGAGAGAGAGAGAGAGAGATAACATAACATCACTTTATTCAGAAGGTGGACGCGTCGTCAGATGGTGGGAGAGAAGAGAGAGAGTTACATTCTGCGGTCGACGCCTGAGAGCGCGCGAACTCCCACAGTAGCGTCTGCCTTGCAGTGGCGGGTTGCAGCGGGGTTGTCCATTCCACAAGCCGCTGGACGCCGGGCGGAAGATACTGTAAACGGATTGAAGGCGGGACAGTCCCACAAAGTACAGAGAGAGAGTAAACATGTTTATTGCGAAAAGCAATGAGGAGGACTCCTCAGTCCAAGACCCCTTGAGCTTTCCCCGCCTCAACAGCCCTCAACACCAGCAGGCGCTGGTCATTGAGGTCGGAGCTGGTCAGAGCTCTCTCCCAAAGCTCGCGAGAAGGAATGGAGGGATTTCGCGAATGTAGTGGGGCGTGCGCGCAGCCCCCTACCATATGAAAGAGCGTCCCGGGGGCTCCGCAGAGGCGGCATAGCGGGGAATATACGGTGGGGTGCAAGATATGGCATTTAGTGGGATGGGGGGGAAAGTATTCGTCTGGAGTGCACGGAGCTGCCGTTCCTCCTCTTTCGTTAGGTGTTTATGCGGTGCTGGGTAGGTGATACGTCCCAACTTGTAGTGCTGTGTTATTTCGTGATATGTGATCAGCGGGGTTGGCCTCTCCTGCACCCGCCGCGGTGGCTCAGTGGCTAAGGCGTTGCGCTGCTGAGCACGAGGTCGCTGGTTCGATTCCCGGCCGCGGCGGCCGCTTTTCTGATGGAGGCGAAAAGCAAAAACGCCCGTGTGTACGAGATTTCGGCCACGATAAAGATCCAGTGGTCAAAATCAATCCGGAGCCCTCCACTACGGCGCGCCTCATCGCCTGCGTTGCGTCGGCGCGTTAAACCCTACAATCAATCAATCGGCCTCTCCTGCTCGCTTCCCGGGGCCCGGCGGGATAACTCTCGGGCCAACAGGTGGGCGGTTTCGTTGCCCGGGACGGCAGAGTGGGCGGGTGCCCATGTGATCATGATAGATCTGTCCGGTGGACGCTGGCAGATGATTGGGGTGGTTGTCCGGTGAATTCGTCCGCACGAGAAGTTGCGGCACGCTTGCTGCGAATCTGTGATGATTACGCTGGCGGTAGTTTGCGTTATGGCGAGAGCGAATGGCCGCTTCTTCCGCTTGTCCGGGTAGGGTTAGGCTGGTGACGTGCTTATTGTTCTGGACAACCACGGCTGTGATTGCTCTTATGCCGGGATAGGAAGACGCGTCCGTGTATACTGTGGTTGGTTCCCTCCCGTAGTATGTGTGGATGGCCTTGCCTCATGCTTCCCTGCGCCCAGTGTGATGCGCAGGGCAACGTTTATAGAACCAAGGTCAGTTTTAAAACTCTCCGCCTCCGCCATACCAGCAATACGGCGCCCGAGCGACCCACAGCGCCAGGTGGCGTCGCCGTCGCAACGGCTCCCTTCAGCCGCTGGGGAAGCACGAGCGAAAGCAGCGCGGGCCGCATCTGTACTGCCGTTGCGAGCGTTATCGCGAAATATGCCGATCACCCGGGTTTATAACCTTTTATTTACGCTTGTAAGTGGTAAGTCTAGCCACATGTCACCGGAGCTACGGCGCTCAATCGGCGTCAACCATTGCGCAGTAGCCGCTTGCATTTCAAAGGCCGCGTGGCTTTGTGGCTGCACTCCGCGTTCGTTTAGAGCATCGTCTGCCATTTCACATTACATAATTTAACGTTTCTTGTTGAGGCGGCTGACCCTCTAAGCAGGAAATGTGGCTGGTGCGTTATGCCAGAGACATTAGTGAAGGCTGACAAACATTGTCATTATTTCGTTAAAAAAGCTTATCGGTTGAATAAAAGAACCAAACAGTGGATATTTTTTTTTTAGTTTCAAGGTAACGAGATATTTTCACGGGATATCCCTCTTGGGCGAAAAGAATAGGCTGTCAAGTATCAGCTTCACGTGGTGATGGGCCGATAAGAGAATCAAGACGAAGACGACGATCGCAGTGCGCCCGAAACAAACCCGTATCTCTGTGTCTTCCGCTGCAAGTGCCTAGTAGCTCTTTAAATAGTGCAAATCTCCTCTACTTCGTGTCACTCCTTCGTGCCGGTTAATGAGATTATAGTAACTGTATTTACGCTATTGACAGAGCTTCTAGGCACTGCAGCGGAGACAGCAGCTGAGCGAATAGTTACTTCTTCCCCGATTGAAACACTTTTAAACGAAAAGAAGCTATCCCTCTATTTTCTGACAACAACAACAACAAAACACAACATAACTTCTATGTAATCTCTGCCAACATTCTTTTCGCCGGCTCGCCAATGGAAAACGAACTCCTTCCATGTCTCTGAACGAAGGTTTACTGCTCGCTGCTGCCAGCTCGGTCTAAATTTGCAGCACTTTCTTCGGCTCCACCGTTAGCGCTTGTTTTGGCTTTCTGTGCAGACGAGGTCTGTGCAACAATTTGCATGTTTCGGCGTGGAAATTTCTTTCTATTTGCCGGTGGTTTGGATAGGTAAAGGTAAGGAAGCAGGTTTGGAAATATTTTCGGGACGGCTCCTACGACGAGGCTCAACTTTCCTCACTCAGTTTCTACTTTTTCACTGTTAATGAAGTGGGTGTAGCTCTTTGCTATGTCCTCAGGGTAAAACTTCACGCCACACGCGCGATTTGGCTGAGAGGTTTCGGTCGAGACGCGCATTGGCACGGTACCATATATCTACACGAAGGCCGAAGTAACTTGAAGTGCGAGAAAAGCGCCTTGCCTTTGAGTTTGGTTTCCCCTGTAACCACCCGTGCAACCGGGCGCCGGCATAGTGCTCGCCTAACCATCTACAACTGGAGTGCGCACGCGCACGCAAGCACGCACGCGCGCAGACGCTAGCCGCACAACGGCAGGTGTATCCCTCAGAACGTGCTGACCTCAGCCACCCGGTGCTCCGCGCGGGAGCCGGGTGCGACTGCAGCGCCATCAATGCGGCATGGTGCGGAGGCGCCGGGAAACACTTCGAAGTTTTACAACTGACCTTGGTTCTATAAACGTTGGCGCAGGGTGCATGTTTCTAGGGGTCGGTGAGACGTACAGCTGTTTCCTGATATTGTGGTCGAGAATTCTCATTTCAGATGTCTGACGCTGCAGAGGGGATGTAAGCCCCAGACGAGAGAGAAGAGTCCTCCCTGTGCTTGTAACTCCCAGCCTCAATCTTTGGCTCGAAAGATGGGCTTCTATAAGCTCGTCGGCTGTATTGTGCAGGCCCAGCTTCAATAGCTTGTCGGTGGCCGTGCTGACGGGAAGTCCGAGTGCCTGTTTGTAGGCATTCCGAATGATGACATCCAGCCGTTCCATTTCTGACTTGGAGAGAAGAGCGTAGGGTATGGCGTATGTAATTTTTTGAGATTATGAATGCTTGGACGGGGCGGAGGGTGTCCTCCTCGCGCATTCCCCGTGTTTTGGTGGTCACGCGCCTGATCATATGTGTGACTTGGTCCGAGGTATGTTTCAGCCTATTTATTAGGATGGAGTTTGTTCGATCGGCTTCAAAGGTCATACCAAGGATCTTGATATGCGAGGAGGGAACGATGGTGTGGCCCTCCATGTGGATGGTGACAGTGGGTGGCCTCTGGAGGAGTTTCTTTCTTGTACAAACAAGGAGGAGCTCCAATTTTTGTGGGGCACATTGGAGGCAGCAAGACTTGGCGTAATGAGTTACCGTGTTGGCTGCAGTTTGTAGGCGCTCCTCTATCTCGCCTAGGGATCCTGTCTTCGACCAGATGGTAATATCATCTGCATACAAGCCGTGATGTATGCCCGGAATAGAATCCAATAAGGGAGGGAGGCCGATGAGCGCAATATTGAACAACAAAGGGGAGAGCACTGCCCCTTGTGGTGTGCCGCGGCTGCCCAGCAGGATGGGATCTGTGGCTAGGTCTCCCACTTTAAGTATTGCCCTACGATCTGTGAGGAAATCTCTTATGTACTGATACATTCTAGGCCCGCAGTCGAGAGCATTTAGTTGCGAGAGGATGGCGGCGTGTTTAACATTGTCAAACGCCCCCTTGAGGTCCAGCGCAAGGATGGCTGTGGGGGAGTTGCGGGTGGCAGGCAGCATAACCTCTTCCTTGAGCTGGAGTAAGATGTCTTGCGTAGACAGACGAGGGCGAAAGCCAAACATGGTCGTAGGTAGCTTATCGTGATCTTCGAGGTACGTTTGTAAAGCTTATTAGTTGAATTATTTTTGGTCGAGAAGGCTTAGGATTGGCCTAGAAAATTTTGATAAAGGGTGTACAAACTCGAATCTTAACCACGGAGGTCTGGTAGCTTATCGGTGCATTTATAGGTGGGGGGGGATATCGCACACTGGACGGCCGTAGAGGCGGTGGCGACATCTGTTGACCCGGCGGGGTACCTTCGTCTGGCCTGACGTGCATCACCGGACATTGCGAGCCCCTAAACAGCTCCGCAGTTAAAGCTGGTGAAGTGGCGAAAGAGTGCTGGCCGTCGGCGTCGTAAGACCTTGCCGCTGAGAACGTCGCAAGAACTTCGCCGGTAATTTGTCCGATGAAAGACAACCTCCTTGCAGCGAAAAGCAGGCGAAGAAGTGGCGAATGACACCCTGTTGCGGCCGCGGCCATCTCCGTCCAAAAAAAAAGAAAAACAGCTGTTCGCCGGTGATCTATCCAAGATAGATGCCGGGTTGCCGGTGCTCACCGCCGGCCCCCCGACGAGCAGCACATGATAATTCTTGTTCATATCTGAGAATGTGAAGAGAAAGATAGTGAGAAAGCAGCACTACGCTTAGATGACTATCGTCTTTCGACGAGATTTGCAGCAAAGTGAGCAGATACGCGGCAAATTTTTCGACGCCGACTGCCGCGCGGCCACCGCAGGTCGTCATTTGCCACTTATTCGCCAGTTTTTCGCTGCATCGAGGTTGGCCTGATCAGCTCAACGCGCGTTTGGCGCTGTGAATGGATTCGGCTCGCAAACGACGTGCAGCAAACACTGTGTTGCGGACTCAGAAGCGAAAGACAGGCGTGAGCGTCGGGCCGGTTTTCATGTTCGCGAGGTGGACGCGGCTGTGAGGGCTGCGGTGCCAACCCATTGGATCCACAAATTGATCTTCAATAATTGTTTTAAAGGAAGCTTTCTATGCCTTACTGATGACGTCGTTCATCTGAGTAAAATGCACTGCAGAAAATCCAACTTTAAACACACTGCAGGAAAGCGGTGATTATAAGGGAATACATTCTCTAAGTAGGATTGGACGTTGGCTTTGGACTTTGGCTGAGTTGGAGTGGAGTGTATTCTAGTTCACTCTAGTTGAAGTGGACTGTGGCAGTTTGGATTTTGGACTTTGGGAGAGCGGATTCGAAACTTTAACTTTGATTGAGGTTGCTTTGTATACAAATCTTCGCGTTTAGCCATCTTTTTCTTAAGAAAGGGTTTTGATTTTTTTAATACATCTAGCCGACCCTTCTCCGACTTGTGACGAGATCGGTGCACTCGTTGAGCCTACACAGCAAGCGATGACGCGCAGCTCAAGAGATGGACTTTTCGAAGAAACACACATCCCCAGATAAACACATGCTAAATGTGTGGGATATACGAAAACGACTTCATCCGCAATATTGCAATGGCTACAGGCATAAAGATCTCCTTTAAGTGAGCCATCAAAATTCACACATAAATCTTGTTAAAATGATCAGGGGAAAGACAAGAAACGTGCTGAGCCCAAGGACGCGGGTTCGATTCCCGGCCGCGGCGATCGCTTTCCTGATGGAGGCGAAAGCGAAAACTCCCGTGTGTATACGAGGTTTCGGCGCACGTTAAAGATTCCCAGGTGATCAAAATTAATCCGGAGCCCTCCACTACGGCGCGCCTCATCGCCTGTGCAGCGTCGGCGCATTAAACCTCATAATAAATCAAAGACAAGAAGCGAAAGCGACGAAAGAGACGCAAATACAATGCGGAAAGCAAGTTGTTAATAAGTATCGCCAGGCTTTTGCCTTTAAAGCACGTAAGCATTCTTAAGAGCCCCGAGAATTTTTTTTTTAGGAGCGAAGTACCTTAGGGGCTCTGGCTGTCGGCATCTCCTGTCGTCGTCTCATGTCGCCACGGTAAATCAAGTTGTCAAACGATGCAAACGAATAAAACTAGTTCAAAGTAAACTAACATGAATTAAATTGATTCAAAATACAGGAATAATCCGGATTTAATTATACTAATACAGTGGAACCCCGATAATACGACTTTCAAGGGACCGCGAGAAAGCGTCGTACGACCGGGGTGTCGTGCGACCGGGGTGCGGGCAAATACCAGCCTAGAAAACGGTCTCACGTGATAGGCGGGCTAAGAACTATAAAACACTATATTCAGCGCGTTCTCGCGTTATTTCTCGCGTTATTTGTGCACCTTTACCTGAAATCCCAAGTTTAAAAAAAAAAACGCCTATGTTGTTTCCTCCTCCCCTCCACGGCGCCCGAACTAGCCCGCCAGCCCCACACCCTTGCCGCCCGAGATAATGCCGAGGTTGTCGAGCAAACTGAGATCGGGAAAAGGGAGTGTGAAACTGCCAAGGCTAAGCGAAACGAACGATAGTACAAGGCGGACATGAAAAAAAGGAAACCCTGTACAGGGTGAAGACACCCTTTCAACGGTTCCGTGCCGTCGCTATTCGGTCAAAGTGCTCAACACATAGGTGTTTTCGTTTCCCGCAACACACAGCAATGCGAAATAGATAAGATGGGTCAAACGTCGCGAGTAAACTGTGTTGCAGCGAAAATTATAGCGCGGTCTTGCTACAAAGACTGGCTACGGCTGCCAGCGAGTGACCCAAAATGCCGGTGGCAACGTATAAGTGTCTCCACCCTTGCGGCCGGACGCGCGTGATTGTAGGCACCCTAGCAAAGAAAGAAGTGGAGTGACAATGCCGCCTTGAAAGACACTGATAAGCAAAGAGCAGAAAGAGGGATGAGAGCGTTGTGAAAGGAAGAACCTTGGATCGAGCAGGCGAGGAAAGCGGGTGTTCAGTCATCGCCGTGGGTTGCGTCGTACTCTTTTCACATTCGTCGGCGGCTCGATGGGAGCTTCAAATTCGCGGTCCGCCAGCCTCCTGAATGCGCCAACCGCGAGAAGTCGGACTTCTCGCGGTTGGCGCATTGGGGTACTGCTGTCGCGTGGGACCTTCGAAGGTTAACTTCGGCTCACGAGTACCCGCCTACTTGCTTGCGCCTTTTCAGCAAGTAGTCTTGCCTGCATGCAGACCTTTGCACATCAAGCAGCGTCAAACGGAGGTTAAGAATAAACGCCGGGACTAGGTGGCGAAGCAGTGTAAGATATGGGAAAAACGCCGGCTTATCCGCGCCCTGGTCCGTCGTATGAAGCGGACCGCGTGCACCCGAGCATCATATCATCGGTGTTTTTAATGCATTGTTCATATGGGGAGCTTGCCGGCACCGCAGTGACCCGTCGTAAGAAGCGTGTCGTCGTAAGTCCGGGGGACGTACAAGCGTGGTTGCACTGTATTAACAGAATTTGTTTTATTATGTCTCATAATTGGAGTTCGAACGCCAGGCTTTCTCCTGTAAAGCATACTTCTTAGCATGCTGCCGCGTGTGACACAAAGACAACTTACGCCCAGTCTGTCTCTCATTTAATTGCTTAAATCCGGTTCAACACAAGAGAGGGCGCCACCACTTCAGCAAGCGCGTGATTGCTCCTCCCACCGGCGCTTCTCCGGAGCCCAATCAGTGGGCGCCGTGTTGCAAGAAAGAGACTTACAACCTTTGAAAACACTTAGGTATACACTGAATGCTTCTCCCCTCCCCGGGATTCATGTTAGTGGAGATGGCCTGGGATTTTTTTACGTCTCGCGCTAGAACGTAATGCGTATTAAAAAATTACAGAGACTCTCGTTTTACGCCTCACGCTAGATAGCTTCGGTCTTCAAAGACGAGAGACTTTTACAGCAAAGCTGTATACCTCTACCCCCCAATGGTTTCATCTCCGCTGGCAAAACGCCAAGGCGCCAAGAATACACTTATACACTGCATGCTTCGCCCCCTCACCAGGTTTCACGTTAGTGGAGATGGCCTGGGATTTTTTATAGGCGAAGCCCCTTAGGGGCTGGGGCTGTTGGAGTCTCCCGTCGTCGTCGTAATCGTCGTCCCATGTAGACACGGTACTAAAACACCGGGACGCTCGTTTACACCTCGTGCTTGAACGTAACGCCTACTAAAAACAACAGGACACTCGTTTACGCCTCGCGCTAGAGCGCTTCGTAACGCGTACTAAAAAAACACCGGGACACTCGTTTACGCCTCGCGCTAGGAAACTTCATGCTTCAAAGCCAAGTGAATTTTACGGCAAAGATGTATGTATATTTGAATTGAGGTGAATTGAGGACATTGAAGCGAGCTTAGTGATCTACAAGCGGAGGAGGTTGCTATTACTCAATTGTTGCTGTTGTGGTTGTTGTCGTCACTGTAATGCCGTGCAGGTAACAAAGGGAAAAAAGCCCAGTTAGCTCATCGGTAATGCACTTGGCTCTAGCTCTGGAGATTCGGGTTCAAATTTCAAACGAATTAATGTGTCTATTGTCTATTTATTTTCTTGTTACAGTGGCAGCTATTTTGATACCACTCGTGTTGACGACGGCTGCGGCCACTTTTTTGCGTTTGATGAGACTTGTAAGGCTTTGACAATAATAAACATTGGTAGAGTTCATTTGTCAGCTCCCCATGAACAAATGGTTCGGTTTCGGAATCTTCCGGATTACTAAAATGCATGTGCTATGTCCTCAGCCTTAAAACTACAGACGTTGTTTGTGCTGAAATTTTTAGTTAGAAAACAGCAACAAAAAGCGACATACGATGAGCACGTTACGCACGACTGCTACGCCGGGTCTTGCACCTTTTCAACTCGGAAATTCCCCGTCACCCCCCCCCCCCCCCCCCCCCCCCCCCCCCCGGATTCAGGAATCTCGCGCACTGTCATCATATATACCAATGTTTCTTTCGCTTCGTGTTTCCGCGGTGCAAAGAAATATGAGAAGATAACGGAACCTGACCTGTGTGCTGAGTGCGCATTCATCAATGGTGGCGGTCGACGACACGGACGTCCAGTTTTCGTGTTTGTGTGACAGTCACGTCCGCTGTCAGTGCGAAGATATGCCAAGTATGTCCTCCACATGCTGATGAGGTGGTCCACTTTGACGCGCTCGCCAAAAGGGTTTGCGCGGGAAATCTGATCTCCACTCTTCCCCCTTTAAATAATGGCGGAATCGGAGCTCAACTTAGGAAGGAGGCGTCACGGGACCGCTCGGGCGTCGGTCGACGACTTCAGCGGAACGCTCGCTGGATGTCCGTCGGGTTTCCTGACTGCGGAGTCACGTCGCCGACCCTGGGAAGATAACCGACTCCTTACGCGGTAACAAGACGAGAAAGGCAAAAAAATAAACGCATTGAGAGTGGTTGCGTGGTGCGCGGGGACTGGACATGGGTGCCCGATGAAAGAGAAAGCGTCCAGCACAGACGATCGGCGCACGAGGAGAGCCCATCCGGTTTTCTGACCCCCTCCCTCACTCTCCATTCTCCCCCCATCCTTGCGCGCGTGTCAAGCGCTCCTCCGAAGCCCTCTCCGGACTGATGGCGCGCAGCCCCGGAGTCAATCGTGTGCCGCGCCGCTGGTGACATGACGTCGGTGATGGCGATGCGGAGCGCACTGGCGCAACTCCTGGTGCTCCTCGTCCTCGCGCCGCCGGCAAGCTGGGCCCAGGTCTGGGATTCCTCGAGCAACCGAGGCCTCGCGATCGGCACCAATTATTGTGAGTCACCCTCTGGAAGTCGACCACCTCACCTCTCACTTTTTACAGGAAGCTGTATACCGATAAGTCCCCCAATGGCTCAATCGCGTCCGGGGTCCGCCGACAAAATACGCTTTGCGGCGAAGCCAACTTTCTAGCGAATGCTTTGTAGCTCTCAGTTGGATGCGGACACCTCGAAAAAAAAACATGCTACAATTTGCCGTTAAGACGACTCTATCATTAGACAAGTTTCATTTACTCGTCGTAACTAGTTCACCAAGTAGTAGTAAACGTTTTGTCATTCCCGTCTGCTGTCAATACATGAGAAGCCACGAGAAAAGTGTGACTATAGAAAACGGCTGTAACACCTGTTTTATAGAAACTATTCCGCAGCAAATTATATAACATTGAACTGCGCGTATCATGGATAACTATCAGTGGCAGTTTTAATACGAATAACAGTCAGCCACTACTCCTAAATCATTTCAGCACCATCACGTTGAAACGGACAGCCCAATGGTTTTTTTGCTAAGATAAAACAGTAGTCTTTTCACGTTTAACGATAATTAACTGAAAAGCATGTTAAACTGCAAATTACAAACAATCGTATTTTGTTTATTGCACTACTCTGGGCTACACCCAGGTCAATCGCATTTTGTGTCGTGAATGCTCTTGCTTTCGCTCTCCAACCACGTTCACAGCGTTGATTCGGGGCACTTTTTTACACCCTTCATCATTCATAATATCATAGATAAACCCATGCATGACGATCACAATCATGCAGATTAGGGTGTGCCCACGTTTCAGGGCTACCTTGTTTTTCCAACAAAGATGACACACCACTTGTGGGTTGATCGCTTCTTTCTGAATGCCTAAAGTTTCGTAACGGTACCGAGACCGTCGATGCGACGGATGATTTTGCGACAGTGAGTGGGGTTTAGCGGTAATTCCCAAGAGGCTAAAGTTTCAGTTGAAGACGAAATAAGGCAATATAAGAAAACAGGGCGTAGTCCGAAAGAGTCTTTGAAGCCTTCACTACGTCGTGCCGATCAGGCTTCAACTCGACTTTGGAAAGACCATAGAGAAGCATGAGTTACATCAATCGTTGTTTGTTTTACTCCCTTCCGTGAATCGCTGACTGCCTTCTAGCTTCTTTGAAAGCGCTTTTTAGCTCTAACAAACCAAAAGTGAAACCTTGAGATAAATAACCCGACGCCTCGACCGATGTCATCGACAGCGTGCAACAAGTTCTTACCGTATCCCGTACTCAACCGCTGCTATTCTCCATTGTCCGCGCCGTGGCAGCGCTTAAACAGGCGACTATACAGCAAAGCTCCGTGACTGGCTCATTGCATCCCTATAGCGTGCTCAGCCATTAGGCGATGGACCAGGCACTGTCCCTTGGCATCGGCGTTCACGGACGTGGCGGGGGTCGACGCTCTTGACTTTCGCAAGCAGTCCCATTTTTTTTTTTTTTTTTCCTGCTTCACAAATGTTGCCCGATCAATGCCACGTCTGGAGCTTTAAACGAGCGTCGGTAGGCGGTGACTCCTGCGGACGGAACGATGCTCTGCACCCGCCAGGCACGCAACGCCGCGCTCGGCAAACGACCTTGGCAGTGCACGCGGAATGGTCGAAAGTGAGGGGGAGGCTCACATACGATGGCTTCCTGACTGTCTACTGTTCCTTCCGTTTTCTTTTCTTTTTTTTTTTTTTGTTCTTCTTTTCTTGAGTACACCCAATGTGGCCTCTTCCTTCTGGAAACATTTCCACGCCCGGAAAACACGCGAATTGGTCGTAAAACATGTGCTCGCCTCCGGGGAAACCTTACGCAATCGGCATCCGCGCCCGTTCCTATCTGAACAGACGTGTAAGCCCTTTTGCTGTACGCACAAGCGCTGTAGCAATGCGTCTACTTCCGTGAGGATGAGCAGCGGTCTTGGGCGCGCGATTCCTTTGCCTTATCTGTAGGCCGATCACACAGTGGGAATTACCTTGCCGTGTGAGTTTGGGCGTCGGACGTCACGTAATTTGTCGTTGTGTAAGTCTTGCGAAGCAACAAATAGGCCTTGATTTTTTTCTTTTTGCTGCGTACTAAATAAGGAGGAGGAATAAACGTGTGTTCGAACAGTCAAAGTGGTTTGGTTGATCACCAGATGAGGAACTTCCTTAGTCCGTATCGTTAAAATTTTTTCTGCAGTGACCAGAAGCTTTATTTTACCACACTGAATCCCGACAGAAAGATTATTGTTATGATTACCGTGATATGCACGGAGTATCATTTTCAGGTGTTCAATAGTCAGTGCATTGGTGCGGGCTATTATCGTCCTTGTTGAAGTAACATAGACAAGAAAAAATGGCAGGCTTCTTTGGCATTTTTAGAAGCATGGCCAAAAGCTCAACATTGAGGAATTGAGATTTGTTCTATCGTTTGGTTCATTCCAAAGAGGGGTATTGCCGCAGGGGTTCTGGACTGAGGGCTTATACCGCTTTCAAGCGCGAACCTCTTTTACTTGTAATAAATCTTTTACGGCCACCAACAACGCCGGAATGGGTCAAGAATGGATGGGAGATGTACGCTTCTTTACAGGAATGCCGGCATGCTTGTCTACTCCTTTACTTCAAAGCGACGTTAAAGGGACCCTGCAACACTTTCGATAAACGCTCTCACTCTTTCCTTCGCATCTGGAAGCACTGCGAAAGCTACAGTTACCGCCAGCGGCACTGCGTGATTTGTTCGTCGCTCCAGATACGCCTTTCGTTCATGCTTTGTTTTTGTGGCTTTATTTTTAAAGTTGCTATCGAAAAGCGTTCATTGCTGCGACTGGAGGAAAACCGGCCAACAGCCGCTACATGGCCTCAGTGACGTAAATCGGGCCGTCAAAGAATGTCAAGAGCGGGAAAGAGAGAAAAATCTTTTCAGCGAGTTTCCAAGTCATCTGATGGGCATAGAGCAGTAATTTTTGGCTGAGCTACTTTGCAACCCCCTAATCTAAGTACTGGGTGTAGTGCGGTCAAGCGCAGCCTTGACCGATTTCATTTTGTAGTTCACCAAAATTCATCTTCTCAGCCTACTTCGAAAGCTCGGCTTTTATGGCTTGCATAGCTTTGAGATCACTGTTACCCGCCTGTATAAACCCGCTTCCCCCTTGTCTCCTTCACCTTTATGGATTAAACTCACCCTGATACGCGCCGCTGCGTTAAAATTCTTTCGAACTTTATAGCGCGTTGGAGGCTGATTGGGCGAAAATTCTTCATAAACTCCGCTGGGATTTCGTGTGGTCCCGTTGTCGTGTTTTAGAGACTTTTTTTTTTATCTCGTTCTCCAGCCCAAAGATTCTATACTACCATATTAATTTATGGTGATCCTCGTAGTTATCGTTAATCCAGCGAAGGAATCGGTGATGACCTTTGCTGGTATATCAGACCGCTGTTCCCCAGAAATATATAATCGTTATCACCCTTCATACCAGTTCGCAAATCTTTAGTTCTGTTTTCCAGTGCTTTTACATGATTCCAGTTTTGTTTTCGTAGCGTCTTTTACCGTTCCCACCTACGTCTCTGACACCCATCATTCACTAGCACTTTCAATTTTCTCTTGTACCAGTTTTGTACCTCCAATTTCTTTTTCTCGGTGCAGCTTCCACCCTTAGCCTTACTTCTTCTTGAAAACTACACTTCTTTAGCTTCACTGTGCACTCTATATGGCTTTTCTTGGTTCCTTGTTCCACTAGCTTCGTAAATTTTGTGTATACCACCAATGGTTTTTGTAGCGAAACCTACACTGCGCTACCTCGGGCAGTCTTCGCGAGGTGACCAGTTTTGCCCTTGAGCGCTAGAGGTCAAACCACACCCACTTCCGCAAGCGCCCGGCACGGAGCAGTGGCCCGATGGCGGTGAGAGATAGGCGGCAGGGGAGAGATAGGCGAGGAGGGAACGGAGACGTGCAAGGGACCAGTGTCTCCACCTGGCGGAGGAAGGCGAGGAGGCCGCCGCCGCAGAGAGAAGCGCGCGCCACGAGGGAAGGCCAGGAGGCCACGTGCGGCGCAGAGCCGTGTGCGATGGAAGAAGACGAACATCCAGCTGTGGTCGCTCGTACAGCGGCGAGGCTTGAACAACGCCGTGAGGCGAAAAAAGATGAAGATTA
Source organism: Haemaphysalis longicornis (assembly GCA_013339765.2). NCBI lineage: Eukaryota > Metazoa > Arthropoda > Arachnida > Ixodida > Ixodidae > Haemaphysalis > Haemaphysalis longicornis. The sequence continues at coordinate 262,733,501 of CM023449.1, forward strand.
AACAGTGTGTTCATTGCAAACATGTCTGTATATCATTGCAAAACCACACTTCGACCACATTTCGACAATGGGCCTAGCCAGGGCAGTGAATCTTTTGCTATCAACTAGGGCTACCCAAAGCTAAACCACTAATTTTTATTACTTGCGTTGCTTATTTCTTTTTGTATACAGCCCATCAGCTCGTCATTATATTATACTCCCGATCCTCTTTCCTCGTTATTAGCGGTGCATGTTTAACATTGAATTCCAGTTATTTGACTGGCGTTCTTTCTGACCATACGCCTGCGCCTGGTCATAAAATCAACATAAAATGTTTTTGGTCTTGTACCCAAGCTCTCTTTTCTTTGTTCATCTATCGTCACTCGGTATAATCGTTCGTTCGGATTTTATTAACTAGACTGAATTCTTTGCAGGGTTGTCATTTCACTTGCCCGTCGCAAGTACTTATCTTCCCGGCTAACTGTCACCAGGTTCTGCTCTTCACACATGTCTAGCACCAGAGAGCCCCTGTAACCTGTGCATTCATCCAGATCATTTATCTGGAAAATCAAATCACCTAGATCGGAGCATTCTTTTAATTAATTTATAAAGGAATTAAGTTATGCAGGGATTTGTTGTTGTTGTTGTTGTTGTTGTAAAATTTATTATGAATAGGACGGCACTAGGCCTGTCGCTGTGGGAGGGGGAAAAGAGAAGGGGGTTACGTGCGTCGCACTATGGAGTCTTCACACGCAAATGTCCACAGTGAGAGCAGAATTCTCTTGTGGTCTTGTGTTGGCCGGATCCAGTCCTCGTATGTAGATACGGATGACGGGCGATGTTTGTCACGTGCGTTTTTCAGTCCTTCACAGTCCCACACCAGGTGACGCATATTGGCCGGCTGGGCGGCCAAGCACACACTACACTGGGGCGGCGAGAAAGGTGGCGGATTCGGCTGCTTGGAGTACTTCTGTGCGTGGTTCCACCTTGCCACCACGTCCTCCGTGACGGGAAAGCCACTTCGTGCTTTCACCACGAACACTTGGGCGCCCCGGGGAAGACCGTTAGGTAGGAGATCCTCCAGGGGTGGTACGTGGGTCAGGAGCTCTTTGGACCTTTCAAGCTTGTTCCTTCTTCGTTCCTCTTCAGGACTATGACTCAGTGCTTTGAGAGGAGTGAGCTCAAGCTGCGAGTGCTGGGAAGAGCGAGCCTCACTGGCCAGCTTGTGCACAGTCTCATTGCCCGTGTTGCCAGAGTGTCCGGGTACCCAGAGGACCTTGACATCAATATTGCTGTTCCGTTGTAGTTCGCGGCAAGTCTGCTTTATGGCATATTCCGTGGAGGTCACTCGCGGGGGTCAAACCAGGTTTTTGAGTGCCGTAGCACTGTCCGTTAAAACCCTGATCCGTCGTACTTGCTTGGTGCCATCTGTAGACAAGAATTCAAGCACCCAGAGGAGGCTAAGGTGAATGGCTCGGAGTTCGAGTTCTGTGGTTGAGAGGGTCTCTTCTAGAATGAACCTTTCTGAGCGGTGGGCACCGTCCTCTCTTCTCGCTGCCATAGCTGCAATTCGGGCGTCGGGGTCCCATGAGCAGTCTGTATGGATGCGTAGCTCCTCCGGGTCAGGTTTATGTGCGCCGGGCTATTGTTTTCGCTGCTGGGCGTATTTCTGTACGTTTGTCTTGCGTCATAGTGGCTTAAAAAGTCAAGCGGCGATGCACTCGACTGTAAATGTACGTTCTCGACATCAGCCCCAGCTTTACATTGCGGGTTCTTTCGCTGTCAATGTGCATCATGTCACCGCCATTGCCATCCAATTTCTTTGGCAAGAAAAACAGCTTCCGCGACACGGAAATGAACCAGCGACCAGGCGCTCAGTTCACAGCGAAACGACTTAGATGATGTCGAACCATGTTTACACTGTGTGCATGCTAAACTGTACCATCTCGGAGGTGGCACCCGTCAGTGATGAAGGCGCGCACAGCCTGCTTGATGCTTCTGTGGCGTCTCCGTCCCCAGCTTGCGGCGAGAGCAAGTTCCCGGATGACCCGGACTTCCGGATCGTCGGCGGACGGGAAGCGAACAAGGACGAGTGGCCCTGGCAGGTAAGGTTCATGGGGTCACGGCCGATCATGTAATAACAAAATATGTGGTCTTTCAGCAAGGCGAATTGCATGCACCTTATCTGAATGAAGAAAGGGCCTTTTCCGGACTTTGCCCAAGGCCGGGAATAGCGAAAGCTGTCTCCTACTATCAAGGTGGATTGTTGTCGTGGGAACACCAGCAAACCGAATGCCGTGCATGCATTATCGGGCGCGGAAGTATTGTGGAGCATGGCCGTGCAGATGGCGGAAATGGTGGTCATGCCGAGAGCGGAAGGTCGTGACTTCCGCAGGAATAGCAGTGGTTTTAGCAGTGGCTCAGTGGTTCTCAGATGGGGGTCCGGGGACCGCAAGGGATCCGCGAAGGAATTTCTGGGCTCCGCGAAGCCTTTCCCAAAACTCTCTCCCCCTCCCCCATCGCATTTAGTTCTCCTTTTTTGCCAAACCTTGCTGCCAAAAGCAAAAAAAGTTCTCGCGCCTTCCCGCGAGGGGAACACGAGTAAATGCAGAGCATTGGGGCCTCAGTACTGATTGAAGGCAGTGTTGCTTCCATCGCTTCTTCCGTGATGCTGGAGTAGCAGACACGAGTAAACGTGGGCACGAGCGTCAACCAAGGAAGGAAGGAGCAACGCAGTGACTGAAATACGAGCGACCGCTAGCCGCTATATTTGCAGCGCGCGCAGTAGAGGGAGAGCAGTACGGGGGGGAAAGCGCGCATGCGCAAGCAGCGCGCGCCCTTCCACGACCCACCGCGCTGCTATCACGCACCTGTTAGGCCGAGACCGCGACGGAGCGAACGGGCTGACTACGACGCATGCGCGCGCCAGCTGCTGTTGAGAGAGAGGAGGGAAGGAGAGGCGCACCTGCTGCGGACGCGAAACTGTTGACACCGTCCGACGCAGGAACAGGCGAGGCTAAGAAATGCTCTGCATTTAAAAAGTGGCTTCGCTGCATGACACGTACGTTTTATTTTTTCTCGGCGTATTGCATCCCTTAACGTCGGCTTTTTTGCAAGACACCCAGAATATGCAAGGAAGCCTGACACGCAAAGGCAGCTTGTAAGTGTTTGGGGACTTCAAGCTGCAAGAGCAAGGGTAAATCGCTTGCCAATAGGACATGCGTCAGCACAAACGTTAGCCTGAAAAGGCAGGTATTGAATGTGAGCAAGCAAGTTTAGAGGCATGTTCAAATTGTTTGACATAATGATACGGATCAATATCGTTCGTGGTGCCCTCCATCACTGTCGCACGACCAAAAAGGACGGAAAAGGCTCATGGATGGGAAACACTGTGTGAATATGCATGGATGCGTCAATGGCTGCAGGGACACTTTTGCTGTCAAATTGGCAAGACGCGATGCCAAAGCCTGCACTCATCCCGCGGGTTTATTTTTATTGCGCACTGACTCTCTTTCCATGGGGACTCGCCTCTGTAAATGAGCTCCGCAGGTACTCGAGGGCACAGCTGACGCAGACCTTAGCAAGGATTCCGAAATAGACGGAAGGTCACACATCTGGCTAAGAAATCTAAGAAAAGTGAGCCATAAATAAAACGTATTCTAAAAGAATCAGCCCAATGAAAACTATTGTCATGCAAGATGCTATAGGTGCGTAACCGTAAATTAAGGTGCGCCGTTTGAATAGAAGGAACCGCAAAATCGTGCGTTTATCCTCAGAAACATGGTCAATTAATGCAGATAATCTTAAATTTTAGAAAAAATAGCTTGCCACTTCGGGAGCCTTAGTTTGGTGTTTCCAATATAATCCTGCTTTCGTAGGGCTATCGGAAGGCTGGCTTTCTGGCCTCTCATCACAATTATACGCCCGAATACTCGTAAACTGCTAGATACCGTGTATACGCGGGTGCGATCCCGGCCGCGGCGGCCGCTTTTCAGATGGAGGCGAAAAGCAAAAACGCCCGTGTGTCGAGATTTCGGCGCATGTTAAAGATCCTCAGGCTGTCAAAAGTAATCCGGAGCCCTCCACTACGGCGCGCCTCATCGCCTGCGTTGCGTCGGCGCGTTAAGCCCTACAATCAATGTTTTATCTCTTTTGCATCAGTTGCGTTTCTGTATTACGTTCTGTGTATTCCTTGTTGTTGTTGATGACTGCCCTGTTACTATTTGAAGTTTGTACCCCCTTACTCAATGCTATCATTGAGCTTCTGAGGTAGCATAAATAAATAAAATCAAGATAAAATGTTTTTGGTCTTGTACTCAAGCTCTTTGTTTTTTCTTCCTCTATCGCCACAGAATCAATCAATCAATCAATCAATCAATCAATCAATCAATCAATCAATCAATCAATCAATCAATCAATCAATCAATCAATCAATCAATCAATCAATCAATCAATCAATCAATCACCGCTTTGAGCGCATGCAGTGTCACAGTCGAAACTGTGCCCGTACTCTGAATCCTGGGGGCGTCTCCCACAGCCTACACCAAAGTGCACATACCCACGGGGCGTGGGTACTGGAAAACGCTTTCACAGGAATTTATCGCACAATTAACGCTTTTACAGCAGGCATTTGTGTTACTTTCGAAGTACAGTCTTCGTCAAAATTTTGTGGGCCACGGCGACCATGGTCGGAGCAGGCGCGCGGCCGAGCAGGGGCGCTGCGCTTGCCGCTGTCGGCTGGTTGCGCGGCTAAAGAGAGCGAGGGGAACTTTTGCTCTTGCTTTTGTAGTGTGTCCGGAGTGACAAGTGCTGCGCAAAGTGCCTGCGCTGAAGCGAAGTTCGCCTGCTCTGAGAAGCTGGCTCCGCTGCACTTATCGCGCCAGCCATACTAGGAAGCGCGAAAGTTCCCCTCACTCTCTTTAGCCGCGCAACCAGCCGACAGCGGCAAGCGCAGCGCCCCTGCTTGGCCGCGCACCTGCTCCGGCCACGGTCGCCGTGGCCCACAAAATTTTGACAAAGACTGTACATAATAAAGAAGACGCCGACCACAAGAGAAAATAAAACAATGACGTTTCGGCACCCCGAACGGGATTACTTCCGCTCGATATTCCCCGGTTGGCGCAGCCAAGCCGTTTTTTTTTTTTTTTGGTACTGCTAAGTAGACTGGCAATGCTCAACCGACGCAGGTTTCGGTGCGCCTGACGCATCCGCAAGCGGGCAAGATCGGCCACTGGTGCGGCGGCGTGCTGCTCAACCACCGCTGGATACTGACAGCCGCTCACTGCATCGTCAAGTGAGTAAGGGCGGCACGATTACCGCGAGCCGATGCCCGCATGTCAGACACGCTAGTCTATTTTTGTTTTTGGCATTGAGGCACTGTGGTATTACATGGGAGGGGGGGGGGGGGCATACAGAGACTGTGAACCTACACATATGCTGATCGCAGTACGGGAGAAGGGAAAAAATAATATAAAAGAACCAAAGAAACTTCGATACAATAAAATAAGTCAGAAATGAGTGTTATTAGGAAAAACCCTTTTAACATATAAACGGATTGCGCGTGCGCAAAAAAACACACACTCACAAATGCAAGAAATATACACTGCGGTTAAAGAGCACGCAGGGAAGGATCTGCAATTAAAAAACAACAAAAAAATAAAAGAAAGCGCAAGAAAACAAGAGCACGGGTGCACTGAAATACATATTAACGAACAATGCAAATCAACGCATCGCAATTGGCGAAGCAGCTCTTGAAATTTTGTGATGTCGGTTTGGGTCGCTATATGGGAGGGTAAATCGTTCCAGTCAGTTATGGCGTGGGGCAGGAATGAGTGTGCATACAAGGACGAGCGGCATAGAGAGTGTTTACCTTTGTGGTGATGATCCCTGGGCGGAAAAATAGCTGATGGAAGCTGAAAGAAATCGCTGTGAAGTGTTGTGTTGAAGTAGATTTGGTCGAATAGTGACAGGCGAGCATATGTGCGCCTGATAAAGTCGAAGTGTGGTTGTAAAAGTCGAAATGGACTCCTTTCTTTTTCCTTTTTAAGTGGGGGCTCGATTTTCTCTCTCTTAACCCCTCAATCCTTTGTAGTGGGTCGTGCGGTGTAAGATATCTCTAGTTGCACATTTAAGATCAATTTTCATGCTAATTGCCCAACCTGTTTTGTTTGAAGGGCAGTGCTAATACCTGCCTTTTCGGGGGGAAAAATAAAGGGGGAGCAGAAGCGGAACCCTGAGTGCTCTATTCCATTATTAGACCTAATTTGAGCGACCATGTTTGTTTAAACACTCTCAATGGGGCCATTCTGTCTCTATTGGAACATGAACCATCCTGGGTCAGTGTGCCTAATACAACAAGCCTTCGGGAAGGCGCGGACGTAAGAAGTGCACGGGGAGCGCGGAGCGTGTTGCGACCGGTGTCCACCGGACGCCTAAGAAAGAGCAGCCCGAACGCTGCTGCCGGCGCGAGCAGCCCCCTGTTCGTGCTCCCGCAGCCGGTGTTCTGGAAGGTCCGGCTGGGCGAGCACCGCCAGAAGCTGACCGAGGGCAGCGAGCTGACGGTGCCCGTGTCGCACGTGTACCACTACCCGTGGTACTCGGGCTACGACCAGGACATCGCCCTCATGCGGCTGGCGCACGACGTGCCCTTCAGCGAGCACGTGCAGCCCGTGTGCCTGCCGGACGCCGAGGACGAGTTCCAGGGGCTCGTCTGCGCCGCCACCGGTTGGGGCAAGGTCGACTACAGTGAGTCACCACCGCTGGGCAGACAGAGGGGGCGTTTTTTTCCCCAAGGAGAGCGTTGGAGAGAGGGGGAGAGGATTAAGGGGGCGCCAGTTATACTGTATAAGGTATACAAGGCCCGTGGCTGGCAGCCTTCGAAGTGCAAGCCTCTTGTGGGATCCATGAGTGAAACTTAAGCGCAAACAGACACAGGGGCGCTGGTGTCGTTGGTAAGCGCTGGTGTCGTTTCCCTTTCTCGTCCCTGTGTCTGTTTGCGCTTAAGTTTCACTCATGGATGTTCACCAACTAGCTCGCCTCTCCATTTTGCCTCTTGTGGGACCTTCGTGCGCGACCTTTACGGTGATAGCTCCATTCAGGAAAACGATGAAGCCAGAGGCGGAACGTCGTTAAGTGTCTGTCGACTAAAGATGCTCTCTTTGCTCCTTATCATAACAGCTGTAATCTGTTGATACCTTCGATCAAACTAGACTAATCTACCCTCTCCATACTCTTCCTTTTCACGGAGCCGACATCCTCCTATTTGTTTTTGTTTTTTTGCGTCACAGATGCGCGGCCTTCCAACGTGCTGCAGGAGGTGTTCGTGAAGATCTACGACAACGGCGTGTGTGATGCTGCATACAAACCCAAGTTCAAGATACCCATCAAGAAGTGGCACTTGTGCGCCGGAACGCTCATAGGCGGCAGAGGAACATGTCACGTAAGGACCGCTGTTGCCTGCCTCGGGTGGCTACGGCTACAGCATCGTTACGAGAACACGGTAACGATGATATGCGCCGAGCGTTGTCCGCGTCGGAACAAAAACAACTGTTAACACGCACAACTGATCGGCACCGAAAGTGCGCCGGCTTCTTGAAGTATGGAGGGACTTGATAGACACTCACACATGGTGGAAAGACTACTCTTCCCTCCACGTGTTAGCAGCAGCTCCAGCCATCATTAATTGAAAGAACCATCACGCGCTGGTCGGTCCGGGGATCGTTATGTGCACGCTTTTTGGAACGCAGTGGCATCATCTAAACATTTCTTTCGTCGTGAATACCGTGTTTATAGGATGAGGGAATCGCGTGGCCGTATGTGTAAAAATAAAGTGTCACAAATGCTGAAGGTTTTGGTGAGGGTAGCCAAGCTCAGCCAATGAACATGACGTGCAATGGGGGTTTCGTTCCTATTGAAGTCATGTCAGGGACGCCAGTGCGGTCTATGCAAGTGTCAAACATATATCTTGCTGGCGCAGACAAGCGTAGCCAATCAAAATGCGTGCAACTTGTCAGTGATGCAGTTGTATGATCAGTGTGATGTATGAATAGCGTTTTACTAACGGGATACCGAACAAAGTGTCTCAGTGTGTCCCAGTTGAACCAATTAAAAGTACAAGTTATTACTAGACGATTGTCTGGAGAGCAACCACGTCTGCGGCAATCGAGGTGCACGAAAAGATGTCCTTGTACACTTTAGTAACGCATCTCCGATTACCATTGTGCGCTATCGGAAAATTTTTACCTGGTTGAACGCGGTTAAACCGCGTTTGTCGAGCGAAAGCTTGGTTTTCGCGCCGAGGGCGCGTAGTAAATGCGCTCACACTTGCACCACAAGACAAAGCACAAACGCTCCTCGGCGCAGTCGCGCGGTCTCTCTAGACGCGAACGCGCAGTGAACTCGATGAATTTGGATGCAGTCAGCGCCTCCTCGTATAATTTTCTGATTGGCAGACCAGTGCCACATCTTCTGGGACTGTGTCCGGTTTCTAGACGCAGCAAAGTCAAGGACTCACCCGCCGAAACTCCAAGAAGCAGTGCGCAGTAGCGACAAGGACGTGTAAGTTTGGGCCGTCCAGCAAGCCCGGAGTGCGCTCGAAAAACACGGACCAGGCGACCCGGAAACGGGATGCGCTGGCGCTGTGCAGAATAACAGCAAACCTATAGGTCGACGCCAGGGCCGCGCCGCGGCGCGTAAAAATCGTCGATTTGCAGGCACCACTAAGTTATGCCTAACCTAACCCACGGCCGTACTCGACTCTCGGGAGGAGGAGATTCGCGTCCGGCTGTGCCTAACTTGATCTTGCACGTGCCCTTAATCTTTCCGCCTGATCTCCTTTCGCACCCCTCATCTTGGAAAGAACGAGCGTTTTCGCACGAGGCGCTGGCTTGACTTTGGCTGAGCTGAGCTTGAAGGTCAGATTGACGCTACGAGGAACGATCCGCTTTCTTCTTCTGTACCTGGTGAAATAGAGCTTTTGCTCTATTTCACCAGGGCTTTTGCTCTATTTCTATTTTTTCTCTATGAAGGGAAAATAGCACGTCATTATTCTCTTCCCCAATGGCAGGGCGATTCCGGAGGCCCCCTGCAGTGCAAGCTGTTCGGACGCTGGCACCTGACGGGCATCACGTCGTTCGGCTCCGGCTGCGCCAAGAAGGGATTCCCGGATGTGTACACCAAGGTGGCCCACTACGTCGACTGGATAAAGGAAGTTATGGAGCGCCCCCACTAGTGCCACCGACCTGGATGCGCAACTCCGAGCGGGAGGGCACCGGGACGATGCTCTTCATGGGCCAAAACCTATTAGGTGCCGGAAAGGTTCCGGCGGGGTCGGCTTCGCATGCGGCCTCACGTGACTGGTTGCGCGCGCAAAAACGTCAGGGATAACTGCGCTCCCAGCGAATCATTGTGAGTCCTCGTGGGAAATCAATCCCGCCGGAAGTTTTCAGGCACCACATAGGATTTACCACCTGGTGTTTTTTTTTCAACGACGGTGAAAGGCTCAAGCTTCGACCCAACGGACCAGTTTTTAGGATTTTTTTCTCAAACGACCCTTCGCTGCTGTGATCCCGTTCCTGTGATCTCGCGAACTTCGGACGCGTCCTGTGCGACTCGAAGAAGTGCATATGCATGAAGCGTGAACGGCAACAATTTTCCAGCAGAAATCTGGGAGCTTCTGGCGGTGTACGCGTCTTCGTGTTTTGGGGGCACCAACGTAACCACCGGCTACCTGTCAGGAAGAGAGCGATCCAGTGCAGACACTGTATACTGGTATAGCTTTTAGGTTGTGAATGTCACTGTAAATATATACATATCTTCTGTTGGGTGCATAAAGGGGCAATTATCTGTCGTCTTAACGGGTTTAGTAGGATTTCTGACAGTGCAAAATGTTTCTTTATGCGTTTTTTTTTTTGTGCATTTCATTTCTCTTTCCCCAAAAAAGTTACGATTTCGTAGCCTTCAGAGAATGTGTACAGAGAGCGTGCACATTGGGGCCCACATGTGACATAAAATTTGCACTTACCCACCGCGGTGGGTCAGTGGCTAAGGCGTTGCGCTGCTGAGCACGAGGACGCTGGTTCGATTCCTGGCCGCGGCGGCCGCTATTCTGATGGAGGCGAAAAGCAAAAACTCCCGTGTGTACGAGATTTCGGCGCACGTTAAAGATCCCCAGGTGGCCAAAATTAATCCAGAGCCCTCCACTACGGAGTGCCTCATCGCCTGCGTTGCGTCGGCGCGTTAAACCCTACAATCAATCAAAATTCTGCACTTTTTGCATTTTTCTATTTCATTGCAGTGGAAGACTCGGGGTTAACTAAGGTTATCAGGGAGATGTTAGACGCACGCTGAAACCTCCAGAAAAACGGACCCACGACCCGTATTCAGCCCGCAACTGCATTCCCATCAGTACAATGCTTTTTCCACTGATCCACCGCGGCGAGTTGTCATATTTGGAATTTTGTGCACTGTAACGTGCTAGCGGTATTGAGTACCGGCCTCAATTTCCTAATGCTAAGTTGTGTGATTATTATTGCGGTTTCTATGCAGCTGCAGCTTTTATCGTCGGCCTTACCATGTACAGAAACGACGAATAAAATCCTTGTTCCTGCAGCTGACCGCCTAGACACACAAGCGCACGCATGAACGGGGTGCATCTTCTCAAGCTATGGCTGGTTGGCAATGTATGGTGCGAACGGCACAAGAACAGAACACGGACAATGAAGAGGACGGCAGACAAGCAACCAGTTCAGCGCTTGCCTGTTGTCATCTTCACTGACCGTCTTCCGTCTCGGTGCTGTTCGCTTTAGGGATGCATTTCAGTTTGGCCGTTCTTTTTATCAAGATTTTGGGCTAATCAAACGAAACGAAATTCTGTATCTTGTGTTTGGAATGCATCCACATTTCATCTCAAAATGTGACGTAACCTCCGCTTCAAGGGAGAGCCTGCCCGTACATTCGTGACACGTTCGCAGTTCCAAGATTTAGTTTCACTCTGGATCCGCTAAGTTTACGTGAGCAACGTGTACGGTTTGCTGTCCTTTCCTTTTGACACGTCCTCTCCCATTAGGTGAATGTATTTGAAAGGGCAGGTGACAAAAAGCCAGTCAGTGACCGTGAACTGCTACACCATCCCGGCTATACATCGCCAACATCAACATCATCATCGTCGTCGTCGTCATCGTCATCATCATCATCAGCAGTCTGCTTAGGTCCACTGCAGGACGAAGGCCTCTCCCAATGACCTCCAACCGCTGCAGTCCTGCGCTGCTCGAGTCCACAGTTTACCCCCGAATTTCCTTATTTCATCCCTCCAAGGGATTACTGGCCTTCCCCTCCTTCTAGACCCATCTCGTGGTATCCATTCTGCTACCATAATTGTCCACCTGTTGCCGGTTCGTCTCATTAGATGACCAGCCCAAGTCCATTTCCTTTTCTTTATTTGAACTATGATATCATCTACTCTAGTTTGTTCCCTGGGTCCAGATAGCTCTATTATTGTCTCTAAGTGTTACTCCTATCATTATTCGTTCCATGGCACGTTGAGCCTACCAAAGTTTGCTTTCTAGTTTCTTAGTAAGGCGCCCAAGTTTCAGCTCCGTACGTCATCACCGGCAATATGTACTGGTTGTAGATTTTTCTTTTGAGTGACAGAGATAGCTTACTTTTCGTTATTTGGGAGTGCTTGCCGAGTGCTCCCCAGCCCATATCTATTCTGCGCCGGATTTCTCTCTCATGGTTGGGGTCAGCACAAACCATCTGTCCGAGGTAGTTATATTCTTTTACTTCTTCCACCGTTTCGTTTAATTAATAAGCTGAAGAGGACGCTTTCGGTATGCTTATTCCTCATTATTTTAGATTTTTAGGCGTTGAGTACCGTAGGACCGCACAATGTTCGTCCGCGTCCGTGCGCATAGCATTTAAAATCGCAAAAAATCACACAGGCACCGGCAGGATTCGAGCCTGTGTCTGGACAGACAGAGTTAGTGTCAGTCGTCTTACCCATTGGGCTACGACCATGAGTTAGTACCCGAGAGTCAAACGGCTTACTCCCTCGCCTGTTACGGTGCGGAGTAACGGTAAGGACCTCCCTATGTCCGTCCGCGTCCATCCGTGCGCACACCACCACCAAGCGAAAATCAAGCGAAATCCGATTTGAGCCCTGAGTTGCAGCTTTTCATTTAGGAAATAATCAAGGTGCAACTCACGGCTCAAATAGAATGACGGTGGGGGGAAAATTGGATGTCACTCGGGGTGCAACTTGAATGTCATATCGAGTCCCCGTACTCCGCACCTTCGCCATCATCCACGGAGTGGAGATGCTGCCATTTTTCATATTTATTTTTAGCCCCGTCCTGCTTTCTGATTGTAGTTCCTCAAGCATTGTTTGCAGGTGTTCTGCAGTCTCATTCAGCAAGACTATCGGCCGTATTCAGAGTCACTTCTCCACTCCATTTGCTCCCTCCACTCTGCTGAGGGGAGGAGGCCGCAATGCTGATGCATGGGCACATTGATATCAAGGATCTCATCTCCTTCACGGGAGGCTCGAGAGGAGGAGGGACTCAGAATACCAGGGCATGTCGTCCGCAGACCTCAAATGGTTCAAGTATTCCCCGTTTATTCTTAATCCTGTGTTTTCCCAGTCAAGCTTTCTGAATACCCCCTCCAGTCATGCTGTGAATCGTTTTGGCGAGATGGTGTCTCCCTGTCTTAATCCCTTTCGGATCGGAAATTTGTCGCTTTGCTTGCAAAGGATTAGCCTGCCCGTGCATTGTTTATATGCCTTTTAGAAGGCTTCTGCAGGTCTTTTAATGCTTCTAGCACGGCTGCGGCGAGTCTATAAATGCCATGGATGTGAAGCGGTTCAGTGCAATCAGCCGACTTTTCTATCACTTGATTTACGACATGGATGTGATCCATGATTGAATACCCTTTCCTAAACCTGCAGTCTGCTCTCAGTTGGAAATCCCGCTGTCACCTATGCGGATAACTTTGGTAAACAGCTTGTAAACAACTGATAGTAGGCCAATGGGCCTGTAATTCTTGAGGTCCTTGGTAGCGCCCTTTTTATGAATCAGAATAACGTTGGCGTTTTTCCAGGCTATGGGCACTTTTTGAGTCTTCGTTCCGAAAATAATACAGTAAGCTTTTCTGGTATAATCTCTCCTCCTTCCTTTAAAACATCCACGGTTAGGCCGTCGTCACCTGCAGCTTTTCCTATTTTCATTCCTTTGAGAGCCTCTCTATGGTTCCTCTTCAGTTACTAGTGGGACATCGCAAGTTGGGCCTGTAAGCTCAGTAGTTTCCCTATGGTCTAACGTCACTGGCATACAGCCTGGTGTAGAATCGTTCTGCTACCTTTACTATCTCGTCCAAGTTGTGCGTAGTGATACCCTGCTCGTCTTCTGGCTATACAAGCGTTACGCAATTAGGTAGTACTCACTGCTCAGTACAGCCGTAGCCTCTTGCTCGCCTGCAAGGCAAGACAGAACACATGCAACGCGGATGCCATATACCTCTTTCCCCGAGAGAGAGATGGTCTAACGTCGCTGGCATACAGCCTGGATGTATGGGCGCCGCCCCGTGGAAGGGCATAGCCCGGGATTACATAGCCCGGGACATAGACACGCAACGCGCAGTATGACTATACAGTTGAAACCCGATCTAACGAAGTCACCGGGAACCGCACATTATTTCGTTAAATCAAGAACTTCGTAAAATTGGGACTGTCATTTTACAAGAATTTGCTTCCATAACTTCGATGTCTAGAAAGCGGCGCATCCCAGCAGCTACCATGACATCGTATATATATGTATACTTGCGGCGGCCGCGGTGCGCGCCTCCCGATAATTGAGCAATGTGCCAAAAGTCCGCAGTGAAAACAATAACAATAAAACGCTAGTTGTTCTGGGGGGAACGAATTTATTTCCCGGCAGAAAAGCCTGTACGCTTCACCTGCATGTGCCTCGTGAGCATTGGGAGCAGAGACTTTGCGTAGCACGCAAGCGCGGTCAACTTTTGTCCTCGGTTCCTCCGTGAGATCCCAGAACAAAGATCTCAGCGAAAGCGCAGGCGCCGGGAAAAACCACGAGTAGTAGTAGTAGAAAAAAACTTAATTTTTTAAAGAAAATATGTGGGGCGAGAGAGGGGGGAAGGGTGGGAGGGGGTTGAAAGATTACAGGACTCCGTTAAAGTTAACGCAACTGTAGGTGCCGCGTTTCTTTTTTTTTTTTTTTTTTTCTCACTTGAAGCAATGAACTTCGTGGCGTTCTGACGAAACACATTCTAAATTGCTCCTTTTAAATGTACCTGTTTCACAAAATACTTCGTTAAATCGGGAATGGCGCTTAAGCAATTTCTTAAGTTCATAAAATTATGCATTGAGCCGAATAGGCACCTGTGTGGGAATCCGAATTTGTTCGTTAGATCGGTAGATTCGTAAAATCGGATTTCGTTAATCGAGTTATGACTGTATACTACGCAAGCAAGCAGTTCGTTGTCGTCATCGCTGTCTTCAGTACACCTGTCCACGGCGTCACCGTATGGGCAGTGGGCCTAGAGGCCATCAGGCGATGCATAAATGAATGCATGAATGAATTTATTGTAGACAAGGAAAGGAACGACCACCAGCAGGCGTAGTTTGTCTCACCTAAGGGTGGACACCGGAACGCCTGCTGGTAGAGGGGGGGGGGGGAACAGCTGTACAGGAAAGGGAGGATAGAGAGAAGGAGAGGTTACATATATACAAATATACAGGTCTAACAGGACATATATGTACAATATATGTCCTAAACCTTCTGTGTGTGTGTGTGTAAATTTTAGCATTTCTATGTTAACTCAACGTCCCGTCCGTCTCTAACAATTTATGTGTCATACTTTCGCCGCATAAGAAAATGCTAGTAATAGAATCTTCACGTTTTCATACGAGATCGCTTATATTGCCCATATAAACATTTGTTTCTGGCAAAGCACCTGTGTACAGTCGTGAAGCCTACTTCTAAGGGGCTAGGTGTATAGCGCTTGGTAGGAATACATAAGGCCAAAGTAAAAAGGCTGCAAGGCATCCCTACTTTGATATAAGGCTGCTTATATCGCCTAAAGCAATTTTGTATAGTAGCGAAGCCGACTTGAGGGGCTCGGTGTGCAGTAGAGCGGCTTACGCGTTTGTCCCACATATCCCACGTGGGAGTTTCTGAAATTGTTTATCCACTGTCATGAGGCTCTTCATCTCCGCGTGCGAACCTCCTCTCTCACATTTCAGCCAATAAGCGGTGAACCTTCGCAACCCCGCCTGCTAACTCCCTCTACAGGCTTCACGTATCTGGGCAACTGATTTGCTGAACACAAAATCTTGGGCACGCAGCCTTAGATCCTTTCTTGTTAAAATGCCTAACAAAAATTTAAAAAAAAAGGTCTTCCACCGACACATACCGCAAGTGAGATTAGGTGACTGCGTTAGCTAGCGCCAAACTCGGGTGAAAAAACCCGAATTAGTATACGCTCCCGACACGTTGCTCAAAGCCGATATGGAAGACGTGC
The DNA here is from genome assembly GCA_013339765.2 of Haemaphysalis longicornis. Lineage (NCBI taxonomy): Eukaryota > Metazoa > Arthropoda > Arachnida > Ixodida > Ixodidae > Haemaphysalis > Haemaphysalis longicornis. The sequence continues at coordinate 262,749,014 of CM023449.1, forward strand.
CACTGAAGCTTAGTCCTATTTCTTCCTCGCTCTCTCTTCGAGAAATGGTAGGTAATTCACTTCCAGTCTTGCAGAACGCCGTGAATGATAAGCAGCCTCGCGAGCTAGTTCACGAGGTTAATAAATGGCGTGTGCTGTCTGCTTTCTATTTTCCGTTCGGTCCCGGGTCTGCAAGGGTGATGCCGATGGTGCCTGGCAGCCTCCCCGCCGCCGCCTTGGCGGCGATAAGGCTTTGCTCCCGAGCTGGCGCCCAGAGCACTGACGCCCGACTCCAGAGACAATTTCTCGTTCCTTATCTATACTCCGCCCGTGTGATGTGCGTGCGTGCGTGCCGCGTGCCACCTATATCGATAGGAGCGCGTTTAATTTTCGTTCCGGTTTTCACGTCAGCTTGCTCGGCAAAGGGGCTTGTTTTACTCAAAAACGACTCCGGGTTGGTGACCCCAAAGACCAAGCGAAACGTCGACATCGCCCGTTTGGAATGTCTGCAGACTGTGTACACACTCTCTTCGTCTTAGGAGCGAGGCTTATTGCCCCCATTTGCGAGCGAAATGTAACTTGACGATTCAACTTATTTCCACTCGACATTAAGGAAGGCTCCCACTGCAGGCTTTTCGTAAGTTTCAGGTAGCATGTCGACATGATTGTTGCGTACTTTTCCCCCGCAGTTCTTGAGCGTAAATCGGCAGGCGTACAAAACATAGCGCACCTGAGCTCTCTCTCACTCTCTTTCTCTATCTCTCTCTCTCTTCGTCTTTATATTATCTTAGCGTTGCGACTTTATTCCTTAACACAGCGACTGACTGGCGGTCGCAATTTGTGTGGGAACAAGGCGTAGTTGGATGTGAACGACGATTAATGAAAAACAAAAAAAAAGATACACGTAGTTAGGGAGGAAAAGGAATTTCTGGCGCTATATTTTCACGAAGCGAAATATGACGCAGTTGACTTGAAGGAAAAAAAGTTTATTGGAGTGAACTTGTGCTCCTCTAACAACTCAAAAAATACACAAGTGCTGAAGCAGCAGTCAACAATGTGGCATGCGCAGGCGAGTGTCGGCGAAACGAATGCCGTGGCGTCAGCTCTGCGGGAATTTATCTTTCGGCGCGAGTGTTTCTCGAACCGTCGAATTACATCGAGAACACTGTAGATCAAAGAAGATTATTCTAGGCTAGTGACGTTAGGGCGAAACACTCTCCCTATCAAATGAGATGACCCGTGCGGCATTAAAAATAAAGAATGGAACAAGCGCTTCACTTGTCAAACAGATAACAAAGCCACGTACAGTTGCCAAACGTTTTAATAACATCGCCGGAGCGTCCACCGGCAGATATGGGTCAGCGCCTTATCATGGTAGAAAGCAGCGAAACGAGCGCGAGTAGTTCGGGTGCGCAGAACGATCCCGGCTGTGCAACCGTCGTCTCCTAGTGTTTAGTTTCACTTGTGATAACTAAGTTTACAAGAATTAAACCTGTACAATTGTATTGCATATCGGCGTCCATTTTCTTGACGGGACAACAACAACAACGACGACGACGTTTTTTCGCTGAATGGGAAACATACGGCCTTCGCCGTTGTGGGCTTCCTGATGCTACGCTACACTACAATTAGGGTAATAGCTTCGAAATAGAATAACCCGCTGTTGTTACCTTTATTACTCTCGCACAGCAACGACTGCAGAGAGACTGCCCACAGCGGGTTCGAACGAGCCAAGCCATAAGTCAGGGACGGCTCTCGCCGTTCGTAAGCTAGGCACTACAAAGGGAAGCGATAACTTTCATAATACAGGCATTTATTACTATGACAACCACGATACAAATGCAACACTGCACTGTGCACCTAGCCGTTGGGGCAATTAGACGTCAGTGTCTGCCCAGCCCGACAGCAGGAGGCAGTTAGCGTCTGTCTGCGTAAGCCAACCCGACGTGCGCTCAGTTACGAGAAGGGGCCGGCTCACGGAGTCCGCAAATTGCAAGCCGCAGGGTTTGATCAGGCGGCGTTGGCGGTCTTCCGCTGACCTTAACGGCGCAAGCCGTCGCAGCGCGGACGTGGGTCAACCCGACAAAAGACGTAGAAGCCCGAGACTCACAGGACATCCTAGAGAACCAACTAACGTAATCAAGGCATGTGCATATTAACATGGTGGGTGCCCTGCCCCTACGCATGTAGGAAACAACGGCCAATGCAACAAAGGCCAGCAGTAGCCAAAATGCATGACGTACCGAGTGCTGCGCCGTTAAAAGGTCATTCCCCCCACATATGTAGAAAAATTTGTAGGACAGATTTGTAGAGCAACAGTAGAACAGTGGTTGCCATGTGACACCTGAACGTGATGACACGCGAGTAGAAGAAAGGAAGCCGGTGGAAGTAATGCGCGCCCCACTACAAAAGAACGAAAGCTAAGAAAGAGACGCAAATACGATTTAGCAGTAAAGGAGTTGTCAGTAAGTGTCACCAGGATTTCGCTTTAGAAACACGTAAGCAAATTTAAGTGCCCTGAGTAACTTTTCATTCACGGGCTTGTGACCGACAACGACACAAAAAATTCTGACCAATGGACCACTAACGACTTCACTGTAAAATGAACAAAGCTAGGAACATTCACAAACTAGAGTTTATTGAAAGCGACCGAGAGCCTTCTCGAATGCTGCCTTCTTGACCGGACAGTGCTCATTAGGTCTGTGTAGAACCGACTGTATTTGTAAACCACGGTGGCCCTGCGAGAGAGAGAGAAAAAAAAAACGGGCATTATAAGTGCAAACACTTTGTTACATATACGATCAGAGAACTTAAGTATTACGGGCGATGTTCCAAACTTCCTAACAGTGTGAGGGCGGACGCCTAGTTGGACCTTCCGCTAATCTGCTTTTGAACTTCCTGCTAACTTTGCGGCCTTGCAGTCACCACTTGACCAGCCTGACAGCACCAACGCCAGCTAGAGAATGAAACCATCTCTAGGTGGCGTTGACTGCGCCCTCCGTAGCTCGTTCCGCACTCTCACCGTCGCCAGAGGCCTCCTGTTCGCCCCGTTCGCACCTCCCAAGGGGGTTCGTATTATAGCACAGGCGGCAGTGGCTGTCTTCAGGACCCGGCAAACTGTCCGATTTTATGTGCGATTCTGTAATCCTCCAAACAATTTTCCGTGCCCCCACGCGTTCTTTCTTCACATGTGGCTACCTAGCTTTCCTTATCTGCGTCGACATGGTAAGCTCGTGGTTTCTGCGACATCAGCACATTCACTTCCCTATTTGACGTCTTTGTGCAGAAAAAGCAAGCCCTTCTTAGTCAGTACTTCTTGCTATTTCCCGCCCTCCGAGAGAATCGAGATAGCATTCGCGTAAAATAAAAAGAACGAAAAACTGGGGTTTTTCTTTCCGGCGAAACTCTTTTTTGCGCCACTTAGCGATTGAGCTGGTGTGGGCGGGGCACAAACGACAGGACATCCAAGCACACCAAAAGCGTGTTCGTTTTAAAAAAAGGGAGAACAACAAAGAATGGGTAAATATTTAAGGAAGATCTGCCGCGGCGGTGGCGATAGAAGAGAGCGTGTGTCTTACTTGAAGTGCACCCGTCCGGATGCGTTGGCGGGCGCCACCCACAGCAGCTTGACGTTGGTCTTCTTCTTCTTGTTCACGTGCGTGGCGGCAGAGCAGCTCTGCAGGGGCTGGTAAAGGGCTCCGCGGCTGAAGTGGCCCACCTCGGTGTCGTTCTCATCCAGCGCCTTCACCAGGAAGCCCTTGAAGTGCGAGTTTTTGGCGTACAGGGTCACTGCAAAAAGGAATTTGGGTTTGGCATCTTATTCCCTGTCCGTTATTCTGCAGCTTGATATCCCCCTGAGCCTTCTCAGTGCTCAGAGCTCAGTGGCTAAGGCTTCGTGCTGCTGAGCCCAGGGCGCGGGCTTGGTCCAGGCCGCGATAGCCGCTTTGTTGTTGGAGGCGAAAAGAGAAAACAACCATGTGTCGATACTTCGGCGCACGTTAAAGGTACCCAGGGGGTCAAAATTGATCCGGAGCGTGCACTACGGCGTGCCCCATAGCCCAGGTGTATCTTCGGCGCGTAAAAATTTCCAGAATGTGAATTTCGAGCGTTTAGTTACTGCTGACCTAAAGGGTGTGCGAGACGGGTGGTTAAAGTTGATGCGAAGTTTCAGTTGCTCCATGTGGACTTTACGACGTCGCCCAGACCATCCTCCCAACAACCTTTACGGCGGAAGCGAGGTCCTTTATACGAATATCTACTAAAGCGTTTGCATAAAACTGGCATTTACGGTACTGTCGTGCGTGAAGCCACGAGTACCACCTCACCGTTTCCCCCTTTTAGATTTCTTTTTGTTTTATTTTATTTTTACTTATTTTTAAAGCTTACCATTATTGATGGTACCCTCTGACAAAATGGTGCCATAAAATAAGAAAACTGGCCGCTCATGTCTCTTGCAGAGAAATGGTTTTTATGATATAAAGGAGGTTGTGAATTTTTAAGATAATGTAGCATACATTGCATGGACATTGCATGGACTCAGAGCCTTGCCGGAGCGTATTTACATTAATTTAAACTCAACTGTTTTAGCGCAGAGTTTAATCATGAGTAGGAACTTGATGCACAACAGTAGCCGGACAAACCCTGACAATTTGTTCAGAGACATCATGAAGACAAAACACGGCCTCATTTTATTTGAAAGAAGTAATCGCTACATACGGGGGTCAGGGATGGGCTTGTGACATATAGAGACATCACCGCTAGCTATCGCTTAGGCCGCCTGAAATACCCTGCGGCACATCCCTCCCTCAGCCGGTGGCAATCTGTGGCCTGGCGACTCTTGCAGTCCAACACCTTTCCTAACCCCGTAGCCTACAGCCACCTATACCCAGACCTTTACAAAGATCAATGTAGATGTGCTCGGAACGACCCAGCCTGCAGCACATGGTATGGGCCTGTCCCGAGAAACCACAACAAACATCACAGACAATAGTGATCAGGACTCAGAAGCAATGGGAGGCCGTGTTGCTCAGCTGCGACCAAGAGACTCAACGCAGCCTTGTCCAACTGGCCGAAGATGCCGCTAGGGCTCATGGGCTCCTGGCCGCCATCTGACGGGGAAGGACCGTCGAACGTTCCCTTTCGTCCGCTTCCTTTGGGCAAAATAAAGTTTTCTCATCACCATCATCACTATCCTTTCTTAACTCACTCCCTTTATACTCCGGCCCCAAAAGACGTCGTTTTCACACACAAAAAAAAAGATACAAAAGACTGAAAAGTTTTCCCACTTGTGCGTTGCCCAACGTTAGAACGACGTAAAAGCAAAGATATTAGAAAGAGAGTTATAGTTGTGCTAACTCCATGTTAGCGTTCAAGTGGTACGACGATCAAAGTGAACTACAGCTGGCACCGCTGCAATCACGCAGTCACGCTTCTTGGCGGTAAACAAGTCCGCATGACGTCATAAGGCTGAATTAAGTTTACCGAGACCTTGGCCTCCAACAAAGGCGACAATAAACATCTGTTGGCAACGCCATCGTAGCATTAAAGGGGCCCTGAAAGGCATTTTGAGCACACTAAATGAAGTAGCGCAATCGTTAGATTGGGTCGTCAAGGTCATCTGGGCCAAGTATTACTCTTTTACGCGCAGAGGAAAGCTCACACTTTTGTTGCAAAGTTTGTCGCTTTTTTCTCACCCTTTCCTTCGTGTTTTTGGACGCCGCCATCTTCACATGTCTACATCATCGATTCCCAGATGTTCATCATGAGCTAGACATCCTGCTATTGGGCGGCTTTTTCATGCACTTCCGGCAAAGAGATGAGTCGTCTGCTCAGCGTAGACTCGCCGGCTGATCTGCCAGCGTAGTGCCGGAGTGCTTGGACATTTTACGACAAACGAAACAAGTGTAAACAAACGCTTAACCGTTCGTATTGAATGCAACACGGCCATAACACAACATGGATATTCTCTTACCGGAGTACGTTCCATAAAGAAAGCGTTGAAGCCCCGTGGCACTTCTTTCGTGCAATCGCAGAGATCGCCCTGAGCCGAATGCCCGGATATGACGGATACATTTTTTTCCACTTCAAAACAATCCAGAGATGCGTTTCGAACGAACACAACGTCACAACATGCGTTGCAAGTCTGAACCGCGATTGACAGACGATGGGTTGCCTCCTCCTGCCCGTCGCAAATTCGGCACTCACCTCGCGCGCGGTTTGCGGGGACGAACAGCAAGTCACTTAACTCTGGCGCGCAAGCCGAGATGGCTTTTAGCCACGCACACTGCACATACCCCATGCGAGGTTGAGTCGTACGTCACTCGAGAAAGATAATCCAGACCATGGGAAGCACTATCCACCCGCAGAAGCACAACGTCGCATTTCATCGCGAAACAAAGGCGTCCACAACACACACACCATCGCCTCCTGTAATGCCAAACGCATCTCGCACTTCCTAATGAGAGTGAGTGGTACGTCTGCAGTGCCCACATGTCGCGAGGTGGGGCCCCGAGCTGAACCGGGATCACGCAACCGTAACTGACCTCTGGGGCGGTTTGTGCCTTGTTGCCAAGGCAACCGATGTTTGAGATCGTCAAAGAAAGGCGCTCGCTCCTGCGCGATGAAGCTCAGAGCCGCGCCGGAGCATGTTTTGCCAACGTTGCCGCTCTCCACCACGCGTCGCCCCAAGCTGAACAGGTCACATGATTGAAGCGTTTTGTGCACGGGTTCTGTATCGGCTTAAAATGTCTTTTTCGCATGGCGCCGGCAGGAATTACCACCACCGCAAAATAAGACCCGGCACCAGCGGGGCCACATCTGATACGGCGCTTTTTGGATAAACAGTGCGCGGTGCATGAAAGGGACTGAGCGCAAGATCCTCCCCAGCGGCTGCGAGTTCGCCGCCGATTAAAAGTCACGTGCTGCACTGCAGCAACGCACACCGCGAAAGGGCAAGGCCAGGCCACCGCACACACGCGGCCAGATTTTTCGTTCGCTTATCCATCCTTGAGTGGAGTGCGGAATTCATGGTGTCAACCAAACTTGCCCGTAGCAGACGGCAGTCGGAGGAGCGTAATGCGGAAGTACGTCACCGCTGACTAGCGCAGCATCATGGGAGGGAGTGCTCGCGCGCCGTCAACAGTTGAAAAGAGGAGGAAACGCGGCGCGACGATAATGCGCGGTTTTTGATTTACGATTTCTCAGCTAATACTCATCGCTTTAACAAAATTCTTGCGGGAGGAGATTGCTAATACATTGTCTTATTTGGTTACATGTACATCCATGCATCGGCGGAAGGTATTTCAGGACCCCTTTAAGTGCTCCGCTCGGGCGCTCTAGCGCCAGTATAATGAGTGCGAAAGTGAGAGGACATAAAGGTGCCACTGCGCTAAATTCCGGAATACCAGGCATTTTTAGTCGGTGTGCCGCAATCAAGCGTAACGTTATATCAGAGCGGAGAACCGATCCGCTCTGTAATAGAGAGCTTTAACTCACTGTCTGTTCCGGGACCCGAGTGCGCATGCGCGCGCGGTCACGGTGGGGCGGGCCACCATTCAGCGGAACGAATGAGCGGGCACGCCGAGGGCCTGACGCCCGTCGGCGGAGCTAAAAGCCATCCTATACCGTAACGAATGCGCACATACCCAGTGGGGTCCCGGTATACAAACCGAACAGTCGGTACACGCGTATGCGAAAACTGTCAAATAAAATTTCTCGTTTCTGCACGGCTTTTCCCTTGGCGGAGTTCTGCACGGACTGGAAGTCAAACCCGGACGTAATGTTCGACTGCACGTACCTGTGACGGAGTCGTTCGGGGTGAACTGGGCCTTGTCCTGAGTCAGCCGGTAGGGGGAGTCGCTGGCGTTGAACTGCTGGGCTCCCGGGTGCCCGGGAAGCATGTCACCGCACGCGTACTCCGGAGCGCCATCGGGAAAAGTCAGGGAGCCGCGCAAGCTCAACAGCAGCAGCAACAGTGGCAGTGGCAGTGACGCCGCGTGGGACATTTTCCGGTCCAGCCTCGACGAATGAAAAGCGTCGACAGATCTGCGAAGTGTATATGCACGACAAATCGATTCCAGGCTGATTGTCTATATGGAAGATTATACTTCCAAAACGGAAACTATATATCTTGTGGGCGCTCACAGATGCAGCTGCAGATTTGTTGCAAATGTGGTACCCGGTAACTCCGCAGTGTTCCATTTCGTAGATAGGAATATCATAAATAGCCGTGCCAAAAGCTTTGGTCAAGTCAACACAAACAGAGCCAAGAATGTTCGGAAGCGTCGTCGATACAGCAATTACATTTTCCCGTTATGGCAATAATTGTGCATTCCATTCCATCGACGTACCCACGGTAGGAACTGAATTGTTCAGTATACAGTAGGCTACCTTTTTTTTTTTCTAAAAAATCCAGGCAGTAGTGGATGAGTAAGTTTCCCAAATATTTTTCTGAGAGTGCGACAGAACAGAGTTCAGTACGAATTTGCCACTTTTTCTTTTTTGAAATAGCGGAATTGCTTACTTCTTTTAAGTTTGGAGGCACACAAGTTAAAAAAATGCTATTCAGCTGAACGATGCTAAAATTAAATCAGCATTTGGTTTTTATAAGGAATTAAACTGCTTGGCAGCAAGATACCTTTACAAAAGAATACATTTGTCTAGAATCAAATGAGCGTTAAACGAAGCTTTTTGGTGCGACTCGCCGCGATGGCAGAGTGGTTCTGCTGAGCCCAAGGACGTGGGTTCGGTCCCGGCCGCGGTGACCTCATCCTCAAAGGCGTCAAGCGAAAGCGCCATTGTGTCTAATTTCGGCGCACGTTAAATATTCTAATTAATCCGGCACACTCCCCTACGGCACGCCTCATAGCCTACGTGTAGCATCGAAGCGTTAAACCCAAAATTTGAATTTTTTGTGCGGTTACTGAGAACGACGTGAACGAATGCCCCATGAGTTATTTATTAAAGAATATTGATCCTAATAAGCGCATATATTGTCCTTTCCGGAGCAACTGAATGGTGTAATTGTCTAGCACCGGCGGCCTACTACACTATACTCGGGTACAAGTTAAGAACGGCAACAAAAGTTGCCGCTGTGCCTCATCACCGCAGCCGGATGTTACTACATGCGGCGCAAATAGTGCGTTATTGGGGATATTTTGAACATGGCACGAGCCGTTTCCGTGATTTTTTGTACCTAATATGCTTATAAACCACTGCAGCGACGACAAACAAACTACGTGAGAAAAGGAAGACGATATTACGCATTCATAGCCATCTCCTTTCAAAACGCGCGTGCCCGTTGATATCTGGGTCCGTTGCTTAGGCGGAGTGATATCGTACATGAGCTATTGCCGTTCTTAACTTGACCCCGAGTATAGCGCTTGTAGCCGTTACGCCACATCATTGACCCAACTCAGACGGGAGGGGAAACGCAGCGTCAACTCCGAAGAGCCCTACACGGGTACCAAGGTACGACGACCCAACTCGCGGATACTCTACGTGACAGATATCTCTGCCGCACGGAAGACCCCAGTGGACCTGAGTATCAGTACGCAGGCAAACAGAACCCAGACATGGATGCCCCCTTTACACTACAAGACCTTCGGGCAGTTTTAGCTAAGATGCGCAGAGGTACAGCCCCGGGAAGATACCGTATAACAGTCCAACTATTGGCGAACCTCTCGGACTCGGCCTACTTCCAACTATAGGATTACATAAATCAAATCTGGGACGGCCGTCCACTCCCCGCAGAATGGAAGACCTCCTTGGTCATTTTTATACCCACACCAGAAAAAAAAAGTTAATATTGATAATCTGAGGCCAATTTCGCTCACCTCATGCGCGGGTACGCTCATGGAGGCGATGGTCAGGGATCGCCTCTCTCCACACATTAAGTCCACAGGCCTCTTTGCGGACACTATGTTTGGGTTCCGCCCACATATGTCAGCGCATGACGTCCTTCTCCAGCTACGCCGCGACGTAATTCGACCAACTACAATGCGACAAAACGATAAAGCCATCCTTGCCCTAGATCTCAAGGGGGCATTGACAACGTCCGGCTCAGCACCATACTAGAAAACTTAAGCACAACGGATTGGGGTCAGAAAGCCTTCGCGTACGTCAAAGATTTCCTCTGAAAACGTCAAGCATTCCTTAGGATCGAAGATGAAGAGTACGGTCCATATTACATGGGCACAAGGGGACTCTACAAGGAGCGGTCCTGCCGCCGCAACTATTTAACATCGCTATGATGCAGCTGCCGCACAAATTAGCTCGGGTAAAGGGCATACAACATGCCCTGTACGCTGATGACATAACAATCTGGAGCACAGAAGGCAGCCTTGGGGAAATGGAGGACCACCTGCAAAGGGCTGCCAGCATTGACGAAAGCTATGCTAATTACTGCGGCCTCCAATGCGCCCCAACAAAATCAGAACTTTTGCACATTAAAGTCAATCCTAAAGACAACATAAGGCTTTACATCTCTTTAACAGATGGTCCTATCAGGGAAGTGGAAGAAATCAGGTTCCTGCAGGTCTGCTTATTCACAACAAACTTAGCCTAGAGACCACCATTGCCAAACCTAAGCGAACAGGTGAACAGGTCGGACGGATGATACAACGCGTATCCAACAAGCGCGGCGGGTTACGGGGCAAGGACGCGCTCCGGCTCGCCCATGCATTTGTAACCAGTAGAATCCTCTTCTCCCTACTCGTACGACCAAACAAAACGAGAATAGCATTGACGTCATCATTAGGAAGGCTACAAAACGAGCCCTTGACCTCCCGGTGGCTACCTCAACACCAGGTTATCGGCGCTGGGAGTGCTCAATTCGTATCAAGAGCTGAAAGAGACCCATCTCACAAATCAGTGCTCGAGACTCGCACAGACGGCGTCGGGCGCTACTTGCTTGATCGCCTACAAATCAAACACGAGTGCACTCGAGAGGAGACGTGCAAACTCCCAGAGTTGTGGCGGCACAGGCTCTGGGTGCATCCATTTCCGCGTTACATGGAAAAGCACACTAACGAAGGCAGAAAGGAGGCACGCGCTAGGACCCTGGAAAGGAAATACGGAAATAAGTGTTCGACGTTGATGTGGCAGGACCGTCGCAACAGGCTTGCCGAAACTTCCTTCGTGGTAGAATTTCCAAGACGGCTCTGGACCTCCTGCTGCAAAAGCCACCCGAAAGAAAAGTGAAGATTGTTTGGACGCCATCCCCCTCAACCCGCCAGGGCAACACGCCCGCCCACGACATCGCCCGAGATCTATACCGCCAGGCGACACGAGGGTGTAGGTAAGAGACTACGTGTCCTTTGGTTACATATCAAGACATAACGGGGTACATAAGTGCCAAAGAATGATCTATCCCCCCGCTCATGAATCTCTAACCAAAGGGCTAGGATCACTGCCTCCGGCTCCTCTAAACAAATACGTTTCCTCATCCGACAAAACTTCACTTGCTCCATCCCACGCAGTACTTCACGCTGTGCAAATTTTGCGCTGCCCCGGGCACCCTGTACCATATGGTATGGGAGTGTTCCGCAAACCCCAAAATTCAAAGAATAGCGCACCCTTCCCGTGAGCAGTGGGAGAAGGAGCTGTCCAGCTCCGGTCTCGATTCCCGCTTAGGCTGGTGGAAAGGGCCATGGCGGCTTAGGGGCTCCAATGGAAAGTCCTGGCCATGCGGCAGGCCCACACCACATTACGATGCTCCCAATAAAGTTTATCCTCCTCCTCCTCCTTTAGGGTTCTTCACTGTCCTGGTAATTCACAGGGCCCACACCACATTACGCAATGCTCCAATAAATGGGTTTATCCTCCTCCTCCTCCTTTAGGGTTCTTCACTCCACGCAAGCCGAGGCTGTAATTCACGGGACCAGCAGTCGAGCGCTCGCCGCCTCGGACCCGCTCTCCTACCGGGTCAAGGACAGTAATCCACGCAAGCCGAGGGATTACCATAGCGCTCGCCGCCTCGGACCCGAGCCTGTGGCAATAATCCACTCTCGCCAGCCCTTGGTCTGCAGTATTTTAAAGCGAGTGGTGCGGTTCGTCGAGCCCGCACCTAAAGAAATTGTGTGGTTTCCGGGGCATCAGGGTCTGAGAGGTAACGAGGCCGCGCACTCGGCTGCCCGAGCGCTCACCCACCGGGCGCCTCACCCATGCTCTCCCGGCTCGGAGATTAGCAAACCACTTCTGCGGTTTAGAGAAATCGTAAAACATTACTGCGATAACCGCCGGCTTTACCCAGCCCCTGCAAAGGAGCTGAGCAAGGTGGATGAGCGAATACTGCGGCGCCTGCAGACGAACACATTTATGTGCCCTGCAGTAGCAAAGCATTTCGACCCTATAAAACAGATGGGCGGTGTATGCACTGTGAAGAGGTGTCCGACACCTTCCACGTGGTGTGGGCATGCCAGAGCAACCCTGTGTTATCCCCCAACCCTTCCCCTACCAGAGAGGCATGGGAGGCAGCCCTGCTCAATTGCTCGGGGCTGGAGTCTCAAAGGGCTCTAGCTCAACGGGCGAGAGCGGCGGCCTTGACCAATGGGGTCCCGGAATAGGGACTGCACCTGTGCGGAGGGCCACAGGCCCTAACTCTCTTTTATTCTTATCATATAATAGAGTTTCACTCCTCATACTCCTCCTTCACGCGGTTTGAAACTTATGATAATCTGTGATAAGCAGTGGCGGATTTGAAAGGGGACAGTAGCCCCCCCTCCCCCCCTGCCTCAAAACGACCTAAAATAAGTTTGCTTGGTACGTCTGCCTATTAAAGTTTTAATAAAAATAATAATGTCTTGCCGATAACTATTTTTCGGGTGCCCATAAAAGCCGATCGGCTGTCCCTGGGAGTACAAATTAAGGCGATTTATTAAAGCGAAGCTTTCAGCCCCTCACTAATGTCGTCTGTAGTCTATCCAAAGCGCACTGCAGGAAAGCCAACTTTCTCTGACGATGATGATGATGGTGGGTGAAGGGAAGAAAAAACTTTGCCCCCGGTGAGAATCGAGCCTAGGTCCCTGGCGTTATGAAGACGACGTCTACCCGATTAGGCCATTCCGGCATGGTCGAAGCAGTTTGGATTTGGACAGGGGTGCGTGGACGGTAAAAATTAGACAGAAGATGCACCCCTCCATCTAACGACGACGATGGTTGAACGCTAGGAAAAGCCATGGAATGCCCGTATCAGCAAAGCACTAGAGAGCACAATTGCAGTGCAGTAAAGCGTCCCGATGTGAAACGTGCTCGCTTCTGGGTAGGTTCGTTGGTTGTTGGATTTGATTTTGGAAAACTTCGCGTTCTTCTATCGTTGTCGTTTCGACAGAGGGGTAGCTAGTTTTTTGTTATTATTATTATCATCATCATCATAACCGCAAAACGCTTCCCACGGTTGCAGTGAACTATTCTAGTTCACTGTTCCACGAAAAGTGAACTGTAGTCATCTGATTCAGCGCCCCGTTGTACGTGAGACGTTTATTCGTTTTACTGCTTGTACATAGTTCATTTGTCGCTTTCATTGTCATTTCCCATACCTTCCATATCCATTCCTTTCTCTTTCTGTCCCCAGTACCCTCCCCCCAGAGGGAAGTAGCAGGCCCAAGATCAATTTCTGAGGCCGACCTCTTCTCCTTTTCAATAAATATTTACTCTCTCTCTCTCTCTCTCTCTCTCTCTCTCTTCTCACTGTTCCTTCCACCGTCCCCCCTAGGGCGCACCAACAAATCCGCCCCTGGTGATAAGACGGCTCGATCTGTGGCGGGATTTCGTGCCTGTTCTTTATTGAGAATATTTCTTTGTTTCTAGGGGCTTGATTACGGAAGTGATAAGATATCAGATTGTCAATTGTGTTCCGAGTCTTCTCGTTCAGTGTTCCGTGAATTGCTGGAGCCTGAAAACCGCGCCCCCAAACGCCAAGAGACCGCGTGCGCCTCAGCTCGCGCGCCTTTTAGCGCAGTGCGCTTTCACAGTACCAGCCGACAATCACCGTTTTGCTTTAATTTGTTGTCTCTCCACCACAAGGGCATAAAAGATGCCCGCGAAAGCGGCACTAACGGCTCCTCTGTAAAAGTGCCCACATTTACGATATCGCATAAGAATAGGGGCAGAGAGGGCACAGGGGGGATATTCGCAAAAGTCCATGTGGGTATTCTCACTTCCGTGCGCGAAGCATGTGTAGATACCCGGATGCAAGAGATTATAATTGGAACCCGAAAAAGACTTCCGTCGAGGCACTCTACGCCGACTTCCACACCTCTTCCAAAGACGTCCCACAACGATTCGCTATGAGATCGCAATTCCGTCGGCCTTTTGACGTGATGCGGCGGTTAGTCGTCCTGTGGACGACAGCCTGGGAAAAAAATATCCCCTCTGTTGTGACCCGGACAAGAGGCTCCCTGGACTTAGGAGGTTAACCACACTTTTCTACCCCTTCCCTTTAAGCTCAATAAACGCTTTACCAACCAACAAATCCCCTGTTTCAAACCATGAACCTCCTTATGCTTAGCAAGCACGCTATATTCCACTGTGCCACGCAAGTGGGATGTTTTCTGTAGGGGAAGAGTTGGAGGTGACGGCTGCGCGTCGCTTGTTTCTACGGACGCCGCGATTGCTATGCTGCGCTGCACGTTGTGGGATGAGCGCGTAATTTGAAATCTCTCCAATCAAATAGGCGTGGCGCTGCTGTAAGCACAATCGCTGCTATGCAATGTATATGCAATGTCGGTCGCACTGCATGCGCCATATGAATGCTTCGTTGGAATTGGATTGAACTGAATTGGAGTTGATTATCACAAGTCACTTGTGTGACATTTGTTGTGTGCGTTCTACCTCCATCCGTGGCACCAAGGGAATGCTCAATTTCTTGGGCACGTGTCAAAGGTGAAGGAAAGAAAGTGAAGGGAGAACACAACTGGCGCTTGCGAATGAAATGTCATACAGACAACGGGAAGTGTAAAGAAGAACGCGCGGGAAACATTCACCAATAAAGAAGTGCCGCATGATCACCAGGCAGCACAAACAGGAAACATGCCTGTTTGGTTTAAGCGGCCATAAAGACAAAATACAACTTTGAGAAGTACCTCACGCGCAGAGCACCTTCCAGCCACGTAAAACCTGAAAAATGCAAGGAGTGCTAAAAGACTCAAATTTTGCGCTACTCTGACGTAATACGGGCGCGAGGGACGTTATATGTGCCAGTACATGAAACATAATTATCAGTGCGTTAACTGCACGTTAGCATTCAGGTGAAGCGATCAGACGGAACTAGAGCCTTCACAATCGCCCAGTCATGCTTCCTGGAGGTGTGTCGGCGGCCGCCAATCGCTCGGAAAAGATTTTGAAGGGCCGAGTGACTACAGCGAAATCACGCAATATCATTATAGACTGGAGAGGAATTGACACTACCTCCTGCGGATCCGCAGCTAAGAAGAAAAGAGGAGATTTACTGGAGACGTTTGCAGACGGGAGTTTCCAGAACCCAGTCCTATATAGTAAATGGCATCCCAAAGTCGTCGATCCAAGTTGTAAGAAATGTAAGGGTCGAGCGGACCTCGTACACATGGTGTGGACTTGTCCTTCGTACAAGAAACCGCACCGAAACGTAGCATCCTAGGAGGCACTACTCCTCAGCCGAACCTCCGAAGCCCAGCGCAAGGTCGGCGGTCTCGCCCTAGAAGCCGCCAAGTCCCAAGGGATACCGGTCGACTGATGGGGGGAGGGGTTACCGTATACGCTCCCTCTTTGACTGGTGTGCAATAAAGTTTTCACAGACTAACTGACGTCATAGAGAAACCTCTGACGTCAGTTAGTCAGAAATCTATGACGTCATAGAGAAATCGCCGCAAAGTGGCTGGGGAGTCGCCGCTGCTTCACATGTTATAGTTAACAGGGAGTTATAGCAGAGCAGAGAACCGGTCCCGGTACGGTACCCGGTAGCCGAACGGCGCCACTGCGCGTGCGCAGAGGGGGAGAGACTGGCTGGGCAGGTGCATGTATACCGTGTACCGGGCGCCGTGCCGGGACCGGTTCTCCGCTCTACGGCCCCATTTTAAAGCGAAGGCGTTCTTAGTGGGACCCATGGCGTTCTGTCAAAAAAACTAATGCATTTCCCCATAGACCGGTTGGTGGTCAACAGAAAAGCTTTGATAAAATCTTTGATACAGGTTTCCATTGTGTCAAAACGGCTACTTGAAAATTGCGAGAAAGGAACGATTCTCTCTCTCTCTCTCTCTCTCTCTTTCTCTGTGTGTAAGACAATACACGAATCAATCATGAAGAAGGAGTACAATGGCATACGTACCCTTATCTCATAAACCACGTATCGGTATACATTTAGATCGTTCGTGTGTGCGTTTACTTATTGCGTGAAAAATCGTCAAATGGGTTCGTTCTTCGTTTGCGATAGGGTCTTTGCAGGTTGACGATCGATTGGACGCACTTTCAGAGAAGGATGGACGCAGTCTTGGATTTCGCGTTTCTCTCCACTTTCCCTTAGGAAGGGATGGTAAATTCTTGTTTTAAGCTTGCGATAAGGTTTGTATCGCTGTTATCGGGACAAAGCAGTTTTTTTTTTAACGAACCAAACTTGCATTTTGTGTTTACGGCCCCTTTAAGCTTCATGTGCTATTGTAACAATAATTGGTACGTGTTGCACACGTTTCACGCGCCCTACACAATTTGCTTGCGCCGATTTGCCCAATACTTTTGTGGACAAAAGAGGGAAAGCCAGAGAGGGTCCATCCTTTGTTATTCCTCTCCTTAGGGTCACGTGACCTTTTGCGACGCACACTCCGCAATCACTGAGGCAGTGGATGTGAAGTCGGCATAACTAACTGCTGTGGCCAGACAAAAAATAGGACGCCAATCGTCGGCCTCTGTAATGCGAATTGTGAGCGCAGCTGCGGATATAATTTGTTTTGCCTCCTCTTCCTCCATGCAGTAAAGTATTTGGGACAGGCAGTCATCGCCACCGCCATAATCATCATCATCATCATCAGCAGCAGCAGCAGCAACAACAACAACAACACCCTACTTACAGTGTTCTAGAACTCCTCGAACACCTAGACGAAGGCGTCTCCCATTGATCTCCAGTCACTCCTGTCCTGTGCTGCCCAGCCCGTTCTTTGCCCCCGAATTTTCATAATTCATTTCTTCATCGAGTTTTCGGCCTTCCCCTTCTTCTAGACGCGTCTCTCGGCACCCACTCTGTTACCCCGGTTGTCCACCGTTTGTCCTTTCGTCTCACTCCATGTCTTCCGCCCTAGAGCGTTCACTGATATGGCCGTATACTTTTATCCTCCGCAGCATTTCTTTCATGAGGTTATGCACTAGGGTAGGGTGCATTTAAGGCGAACAAACAGGCCGGGCGCAGATCACGATTCAGGTTATTCAATACGACAAAAAAAAAAAGAGGAGAATGCCGAAAACCAGGACAAATCATGGCAAACACACAACTGGATATCAAACACTTTTTATACTTAATAAATTAAATGGTAAAATAGATTTCACGCGTTCGGTAAGTGGGTTTAAACAGCACATTAAGAATGTATTGCAGTCACTCGGTCTCCACTATACCATTTGATATTGCCTGCCATTTTTTGTTCACGCAATCTAGCTGAAATTTTCTGGTTTGTTTTTCTTGCTTTGTTTTTGTGAATGGCGTTACCGTACTTAGCGAAATATTATACACATGTGTATAGTTATTCACTGTGTCATGAGAAATGCATGTACTGTTGGTGTAACAATTTGATCAGTTGTAAGCGTTTTTTATTATTATCATTTTATTTTATTTTTTATTTTTTTAGGTGGTATCGGTTGTATCAGCTGCTTTATATTATGTTGTGAACTTGCTCGTATATATTTTGGATGTAGTTACTTTCTTGGTGTTCTTTTACTAGACAAGTTGCTTTAGATTTTATTCTCTTTTTTTGTGGCAAACTTTGCTCTGTACAGATACCCAAACTGTCTATATCTTTTGCGTAAAATGTACACGCAACGTTGTTGAACTGCAGAGGGACAGAGTCCTCGTCAGGCAATTTAGCCTTTAGTCTCTGTCCCTGTAGCACACTGTGTATTTTGGTTTCTTCGAATAAAGGATTTATTGAAATTGATTTAATTGAAAACCCCATGGTATAGGTGTCCGAGGCCTCAGTCGCCTTATCACGCATTTCCTCTAACGCGTCAAGGCGAATATCCCCTTTACAATTACGCAATGCACTTTTGAAGCTCGGCCTTCAACTCACCTCAACGAACAGGCGCGAGCAATCGCTACGGGAAACGAAAGCCAATGACAGCGCATATTCTGACTCGACAAACGTTGCCTACAGCGTGACACTGCGCAGTGGGAAGTGGCGTTTACGCACTGCGTAACCCAACAGCGTAGATCAAATTTTCCGGCAGACTGAAATCACATGTCGGGCCTCGTCATTGCCATTCACCCGAATCGTTACCACGGGCGCTACGATTGGCCCTGCAGGTACAGTCTCTGTCAAAATTTTATAGGCCGTGGCGAAGCTGCACAGGCCGCAAAAAATTCGATGTGCACGCTAACGTCTGAAGCGAGGCTGAAATGTTTTATGCCGGAAAGCTATAGAGAAAACACCTTTCTTTCTTACTGTCATAAAATAATTGTGTCCCATCTAAAGGTTAAGCTTATTCTTTGAATTATTTGTGGTCCAGAAGGCTTAGGATTGTCATAGAAAATTTTGACAAAGGGGGTGTACATTGCGGTGAAGCAGATCCACGGAAGTTATTTCAATGCAAGGCTCATCAAAAGCTGTGAAGAACGACGTTGTAGGTAAAAGTTGTGAGCATTCATTCAAGCCAGCAAGCCGATAAATAATTCCAAAATTTTAATTCGTACAGAGCGAAATTCGAATTCTTACCTCCGAGACATCCCAAAGCTTGGTTCGCTTCATTTTTTACACTATACTACCTTTCGTGTTCTCACTTATGGCGTCTGTAATGCGGAAACTCCCTGCAGGAAAGCCAACTTTCTCTGACGATGATAACGAATGATCGTGGGTTATAAAGTGAAAGAAAAAAATCCCTCGCACTTCCCCGAGGGGGAGAGTGTGTAAGTGCGAATGCACGGTTGTTGATTGCGCGATTACGGTGGATATCGTGATCTTGGAGTGGGGAGGAGGCGCCCAACACCCGCAGTCACTGAGCGGAGAGAGGAGGAGGAGAGTAGCGCCCGCCGTTACGGCGAGGGCTACACGAGCGCCCTCACGCGTCGGAATGCGGAGCGCCCGCTACGCGAGCGAGAGCTCTCCCGCCCGAAGTGGAGAGGAGGCGCCCAACACCCGCAGTCACTGAGCGGAGAGAGGAGGAGGAGAAGCGCGCGCCCATCTCCCCCCGTTGCTAGGGAAGACGAGGAGGAAGACGAGGAGCGCGCACCCGCAGCTGTTGCTATGCGGACGACGGCGGCGGACGATTCAGGCTCGCTTAAGAAGTGCATTCGCACTTAAAAAACCGATGCGTTGGCCGGAACCGAACTTGGGTACCTCGCGTTATGAAGCCGGCGTCTATCCGATTGCGCCATTTCGACATGGTCGAAACTCAGTCCAAACTCAGACGGCAGCCAAATAATCCGTCGTGAGAAAGCTTGGCGTTCTACCATCGTCGTCGTTAGACGGAGGGGTGCATGATTTAAAAAAAAATAAAAGAGATGAATATTTTCCCCCTCTATTAGTTAAGGTTATTATTATTATTATTACACAGTTAAACATCCCAGGCGAAAAAAAAAAACAATTGGAGGCCCAATTGGACCTGTCGAAAAACACAACTGGGGCAAATGGAACCATGTGCATTTTCAAATGGTTCCATTTGAACCAGTTGTGTTTTCGGCAGGTCCGAATGGGCCTCCAATTGTTTTTTTTTTTTTTCGCCTGGGATGGCTTACAAACCAGGTCCGGTATCTTGATGGCAGCTATGAATAAAACAGTACGATAAAACGCACCTCCTGTAGAGACTGATTTCCCAGACCTCACCGGCAGCCTTTGGGACACAGCAGTGTCGGAAACTATTTTTCGTGCAAAACTTTCATTCCCCATTACTCGAACCTTCGTACGCACCAAGGCGTACAAAAGCGAGCCATAACGTTGCTGGAAATTTGCCTTTGGTCGTCGGCAAGGCTGAACAGGAGGTACCAAGTAATTTGCACGCGTCTACGAATGGGGGTGAACGCCCGTCAGCCAGCACTTACCGGTGCGTCTTGAAGTCGCTTGCAGGAGAGCTGAAAGGCTCGGGCGCCGCCGCGGTTTGCTTGTGGTTTGCCCGTCTCGAAAGGAGAAACTCACGGATAAGTGCTTTCTACTCGTAGATAACGCCGCGATCGCCTGTTCTTTGAGCAAACTGACGAGTGAGTACATCTATCGCGTCTTATCGCTTGTGAGAGTGGATGAATGGGTTACATATAATTTAATCAGACATACCGCGTGGTGCTGATATCACGTGTACTGACGGTGAACATGCATTGTTTCTAATCAGTTCATAACTTTCACGAAACAGAAGGCAGGGGAAAATTCCAGAGATCCTTGACGTGCGTCCAATTATCTACACTGCAGCGATTAGCAACAGGCTTCAGACCGAAGCCACTTTACGACTTGAAAACCCATGTCGTTCTTGCCGCCTGCGTACAGTCTTTTTTGCAGTCCCTTTGCCGTTTTCGTACGCCTCGCGGAAGCTGCACTTTCCCTTAGAGAGTTTGTTTAACTCATATGTGTGTTTATATGTATTCTTTCCTTTATACTTTGCCTCAATTGTTTAACTCCTCGTTTTTCTTTTTTTTTTTTCACCTATACGTTGTGTATATGTTCCTTGCTAATCTTGCCTATGATTCATGTAAGCCCTCTACCCTATCCCCCTATTCCTACGTACTCTTTCCTCCCTATCCCACCTCCCCTACATCAGCAGGCGTTCCGGTGTCCGCCCCTATAGGCGAGACAATTTACGCCTGCTGGTGGACCATCCTATATTTCTAAAGAACAATAAATACATACTTCGAGAGTTCACTTAAGCGTAGTTTACAATCAAACATTTCTATTTTCAGCCCTCTTTCTACGGCAGGATCCATTCGTTTAGTAGGGCGTAAGTCCGTACGCTACTATAGTGGCACAATGCGGCACCGCCAGGAGTGACTCCAGTTTTGATTTTTCCGCCACTTGATGTTGTGAACACACGGATTCCGTTGCAGATTTGCATCACCCTGCTCGTAGTGTGCGGATAAAGACTTGGCGAACATCAGGAGCATATGTGTCTGACCACGTATACAGTCACAACAATATGGCGGCTCATGGTTTCCTTTGTTGCCCTTCCATCCGAAATCTGAAGGTTCCCTGCTGGGCTTAAAAACCAGCGTTGTTGCTGTTGTCCGGTAAAGAAAATGACCGCCGCAGTGGAGAGTGTAAATAAAAAGCACATCTGCATTACCAATGGTAATTGAACCAGGGTCTTTAGAGTAGGCGCCGTGTGCATTAGTACCACCGCGCTATTGCAGCACGTTATCAGCAACGGAACAAGAGTGAGGCTGGTGCTTGCAGCACTGACGTAATATCGCGCGACAAGTGAACGTGACTATATACAGGTGGGCAGGACAGGTTCACGCAAGCGATGGGGAGCTCTGATTCTGGGAAAGCTGTGGTATCAAGTGTCGCCAGTCTGCCTGTCGAAGCAATCAGCGCCAGAAGACTGAGAAACGAACGCAAGGAAAGAGACACAAACATGATTAGAAGTAAAGTATTTGGTATCACTAGGCTTCCGCTTTCAAAGCACGTAAGCAGACTTCCAAGTAATTTTTCATGAGCTTTCTGCCTGTGGTTCGGCCGTTCACGACCGTTTCTCGACGCTGCAGTGTCTGTCTCCGTATAACCACTCTTTTGGCGCCTACTTCGCATGCAAAGGCTGTAACTTCGGCTGTCGTCAACACTGGCCTTGCACCCTACAAACTTATCAGCTTCAGTGATAGACCTCTTTCGGAGCTACACAATTCTAGTGTCCCTCCCCATTGTGTTGCGGAGGTCGGAGCAGCATCAGTCCTTGGCTAAGCGCAGGCCCCATTGCCGACTTTGTGGATTTTCCTTCAATTTGCAATCTTGACCGGACGTATTTTCCAATAGGCTCTCAGTTGTGTCATCGGATTAATGCTGACAAGATGGCCGTGTGTGCATGCGACAAATGACAACCAGTGGCGGACACACGGGGGTGAACAAAGTGGCTACGAGAGACGGGACTAGACCGTTAGTTCCATGGAGGGACAAATAAGAAATTTCGGTGGCGATAGGGTGCAGCCCTCTGGCATTCCCTGGTTTTCGCGGCGTTGTCGACCGCGTAACGGGAACGCAGCAGCGAAGGCAGAAAGAAAACGGAGAGGAGCGTCAGGCGAAGGGTGAGGAAGAGGACGGCACGCACGGCTATGGCGTCATCTCTCTCACGCCTCCCCCTCACTCTTGTTTCATGGGTCACCACCAAGGCCCTGACACTTTCCCCAGACGCTGTTCCGTTCGCTGCTAATCCGATCCACGTGACATTTGCGCGGGAGGTTCAAACCCGATTTGCAACAACACGCTGGCCGGGAGCGGCGACGCGCTGCGAGATAGCAGCAGAGTAGCGCGCGCCGCCGTGCGTTCACTGATCACGCGATCCAGGGCCGTGCCCGAAATTTTTTTCGGGGGGGGGGGGGGTATGAATTTTGGGAAGGGGATAGTTTTGCTGAAAGCAACAGTAAGTATTGTTTACGTGCTGCCTGAAAAAGATTTCAGGAGGGGTTCGAACCCCCAAACCCCCCCCCCCCTCTCTGGGTACGGCCCTGACGCGATCACTTCCCGAGACGCAGCAGATATGCGCCGTGACCGAGAAGACTGCAGCTCGCGCTGCACCCAAATTTCGCATTTGGGAGTACAGTAATCGTGAGTGCATTTTTTTCTTATTTGTCCCTCCGAGGAGACTCTAAAATAAGATGCAAACAATAGGTGCTAGAACTCAACAAAAGGGGTCTTGTGCTACTGGCAAGGGCATCACTCTTGCTCCGCAGTCTCGCAACCAAATACACCCGAAATCAGCCGTAGCAACGAAGCAGCACTGACGCGACGCTCCATGGACACCCCCGCGGGCGCTGTATGGCTAAAGAATTCAGGGCCCTTCCACTCTGTATAGAAGGATGACCAGCGAAACTTGGCGCACTACAAGGAAGGCATGAAACAAAACAGGTTTGCTTGTAACTTGCGATTGAGCATACTTCAGAGCTAATTAGCTGAATGAAACTTGGAAGGGCAAGAGTTTTTTTTCTATCAGACGAACATGGGGCTGTCTGTCTCCCTCCCGCGTCAAAAGGGATCTTACTGTCTGTGTATACCAAACCACTCGACCACTGAGGACAGTAGTAAGGTCGCATTGGGCCGTGAGGCATCCACGTTGAAATCTTCTCCCAACAAAAAGGTATGTCGACAGTGGTGGTGGTGGTGGTGATTTATTAACAAAGGAGGGAAGAGAAAAGGCCTGGGGATATTGTTGAACTCAACGGGGAGTTCACCCTCGTACAACCCAGTCCAGGGAAGGGTATTGCGGCTTCAAAGGATAGGAAGAGAGAAGGGGGAAGAGAAGAGCGGTAGGAGAGTGGGGGATAGTCTATATCGCGTTCGTTTCGTCCATACAAACGCAGCGCTAGTCCTGTTGTAACCAGGAAGTTGAGTAGGTGCTGGAAGACCTCCCGTCGAATGGCGTCCGGTCCCGTTGGGAACAGGAAGTCTTCTAGCTTGTGGCTTGGGGCACCAAGTCACTGGAGGGCGGCCCGGAGTTCTTCCCTCGCGGTGTCGTGCTGGCGGCAAGAGCACAGCAAGTGCTCTAGCGTCTCGGGCTCTGGGCAGTCGGCGCAGGTGGGGGACGCTGAGCACGTCAAGCCTGCATGCCTGCGCGTGCACGCCCACCCCCCTCCCCCCACAAATGCACGCATAAAGGAGCAACCGGTGGTGTACCCGCGCTTAGGCGTGAAAGACACCAGCCAAAACGTCGCTCCGGCAGGCCTTCAAGCTGGACGGGAACAGCAGCCAAAACGTCACTCCAGGAGCCTTTGAAGAAGTATATGGTTGGTTTTGCTGTAGTGAACTCAGGTTCGTCATTCCAAGAGGGCAAGGTTCTCTTCATCCGGGGAGATTCGCGGCTAACCGACGAGGGCACCGGCGGCGGCAGCGGCTTTTCGTTGTTTTCGCGCCTATTCGCACCAGTGCCGGGCCCCCCAGCTTTCAGGGGGGGCCAAGCACCCGGGCCCCGCTCGACTATTTGTAATAGGAAATGTCTCTGAGCTTGCTTCCTGCCCACGTAGCATTGAATCGAGGTTGAGCCCCCGGTTGAGGGGCTCGATTGAGGCCCCAGCCGTTGGATTTCTATCCGATGGCCGTGGCTTCAACCTCGACTTGACACAGAAGCTAACTAATCTGTGAAAGATAGGGACGAGCCGGCTTATCCCTTAACCTTAAGGTTGACAGCCATGGTGTTCATTTCAATTCAATGTCTTTATTTTTCCCAGATGTTTCTGGGAAAGTTTTCCGGAATAAAGCTATTGCACAAAGCTGGACGGGGCCCATGCACCCACTAAAAATAAAAGCTCCGAGCGCGACTCTTGTCTTACCAGTAGAGGGCGTTTCGGTGCAGTCTTTTCAGTACACAAACCTTTCGGTACACGGACTTTTCTCTGCACGGACGTTTCGGCAAACACAGGGGTTCAGGCGTGCCCATAATGTACTGATTTCCGTAGAACACTGGGAACTTTTTGAGCCGAAGGGAAGTTCAATGAAATTAGTGTCAACTTGAGCACAGCCTTGCAGGCTCGAAAATGTGTGTGAGCCAGTCTTTGCCAAAAATTTCAGGACGTAAATGGCGATGACGACCTGGTCAATTAAGGTAGGGGATTAGTGAAAGCGCATAAACGCGATTTCTACGAGTTTTCTTTTTTTTTTTACTACTTGGGGAGTTGCAGTTTCCAAGACAGAAGCGGTGTGCTCAAAATGTTACAGCAGAATCACTGTTGGCTATTCGTAGCTGGAGCCCCTCGCTGCGATTGTTGTTAATGGCGGGATTGCTTTTAGCCTCGGAAATACGTCGTCACTGAGCTCCTCCTATGGGGCACCCTAGAATTATTGCTCTGGTGGCGTGCTGATTTAGGAATATGATTTGGACGGCCTTCTGACGCCGTGATGCACTGATACTGTTCGGTTTCATAACTCATGGAGGATATGCTGCGCGCACTCACGTGCGAGGGGAGGCGACGAGTGGTGAGCACGAGCGCGAGTGAGTGCGAGTGGTGACGGCGAATGGTGCACGCGTCAGTGAGTGCTGCGAGTGGTGATGGCGAGTGGTGAGCGTGAGCGCGAGTGATGATGGTGAGCGGTGAGCGTGAGCGCAAGTGAGTGCGAGTGAGTAGTCACGGCGAGTGGTGAGCGTGAGCGCGAGTGGGTGCGAGTGGTGGAGGGCGCATAGTGAGCATGAGTGCGAGAAAAAAAAAATTCTGTGTGAGTGTGAGTGGCGCCCCGTTTTGCCGAGGTATGTCCTAACGTTCGTATTATGCGTTCTATTAATTACGTAATGCATCACTCTTCCTATGTAAAAAACTTACACCATCTTCCCGTGGGGAACCCTGATGAGGATGCGAAGCATCATGGGGGTTCCTTGTGGTTCCATTGTGTTGCCGTTATGTTGAGTCAACAACGGCGTTGGTTGAGTGATCTGGTGTTTAGTAGCGCCAGAGGGAATTCCGCGTCCGGGTCCACCGCAAAGGCACGCAAGTACTGTTGTGTGACGGTGAGTAGGCGGTGGTTCTCGAGGCGCCGAAACTCGTCCATCATGTTCTTGGCGATGTAGTCTCTGTCAGCGTTGGTGAGGTAAAGGTTGTTGGCGTTGGTGCACCGGCTGAGAGCAACGTACACGCCCTCCTCTTCGCAGCTTTGTCTTCTTCTCCTTCAGCGGTTCCCCTACGGGAAGATGACGACGGTGGTTGAACGCGACGAACCTAGGAGCATCCTGCCACAATCGTCATCAGAGGCGCTGCGGACGGGGCACGGACAAGTGACATCCACCCGAGCGAGAGATGCTCCGCATCTAAAAATACCGCGCAACTGCGTCGTGTTTATCCAAACAACAAACGCCCCAGTGCGTATAAACTTTTTTTCGAGCGTAACCAGATGGCTTACCGGAGGGTTCATGGGGAGGGGAGCTGCTCCTCCTACCCCGGAAAAAAGGAGTGTTGTGTGGCAAGACACACCTACTGAGCTTGTTACTTGCAGACAGCTGGAATCTGCCCTCGCTTGTGCCAGCCCGGGCCGCGCCTGTTATCTCATCCTGTTAGAAACGGCACGGCAAGAAGACATCAGCAAGCGCACTTGCGATAAGGTGAACTGGCGAGGGTTCCACTGAAGAGTAAGACTATTCCTTTTTTTTTTGCATGCATAACAGCACAGCACGCTGTTCAGTGAAGCAGCATTTAGGAGCAACGTTTGCGCGTTGGCACCCCAAGTTCACTTCCACGTCCCGTAGAAAGGGCCCATCTCCCCGCGAGGGGGACTCGAGTAAATGCGTCGCATAGGGGGTGGGTGTATGCGTTAACGTCTAGGTTTGGGGAGTTGGTGGTAGTGAATGCGTTGTATCAGAATCAGCTTCTTGACCGTAGTTTTGAATGAGTCAAGGATATAAGGCGCATTTGTAGCCTTTCATTCTGTGTCGGTTTGTGGCGCAGTGGGAAGAGCACCATGTACCTCGCGTTCGCCCACAGGTAGTGAATGCATTGTATCAGCAGCTTCTTGACGTAGTTTGAATGAGTCAAGGATATCAGGCCGCGTTCGTAGGCCTTCCATTCTGTGTCGGCTTTGTGGCGCAGTGGGTAGAGCACCATGTAACCTTGCGTTCTGCCCGCAGGGTCGTGGGATCGAAACAGGCGCCGTAAGTATTATTTTTTTATATAGTGTAGGGGAGGGGTGTGGACCTGTTGTTGAGAGCGAGGAGGGTAGCGTGATGCGGGGAAGGAGGAGTGGGGGAGGGGCGCACCTGGAACGGCCGTTGCGGACGCCGAGGCACGCCGACAACGCCGGGTGACATCGTGAGTTAAAGAAATGCTCCGCATTTAAAACTGCGCAGCAACTTGGAGTTTAGGAAATTGTGACGAGTAACCGCAGCAGGGCACAATGTCGTGAATGCCAGCCGAACGAGTCTGTACCCAATGTATGCGCAATTGCGCAATGACACTTGAATAGAGCATCATCTCACAGTTGCCTGGTATTTAACGGCACTGTTTGGGAGCACGATTTTTGTTGACATACTGCCTTTTGGAGCAGGATGGCACAGGAAAAGTGGATTGGCGCAGTGCTTGCACCTCTGAGCGTCGCTGTAAAGTGACAACAGCACAGGACAAGAGCAGCTGGAGGTCAATGCGAGAGGAGTTTGTCCTGCAATGGACATAAATGGGCTGATGATGATGATGATGTGCAACGCTTCTTCCACACCTGTTTCTTGACTTCCTGTTGCACAATTCATGGCTGTAGTGACCGAAAAAAATTTTGTTGTCTCCAATTGTTTTTTCACTAAAATACCGCGTGTGTAATGTCCACAGGCCATGCTCCCCTTGTGACTGGCTGCAGCATCACAGCGTATTTTACACCTTTGGCAGGAAAGATTACATTAGAAAATTTAGTTAGTGCAAAGGTCACGTGATTTTGGCACGTAGGATGCCATTTTTTGTTGCCATTGCCCAAAACTATAGCCTGAAACTAAGGAGAGGATCCTGGCATTTTCAATGCATTTCAAGAAATGCGGCAGTAGTTTTTTGGCCACGCAGCACCCCCAAGGATGTCCACGGCGCGTCAGTGTTGCTTCATTGCTACGGCTGATTTCTGACAGATTTGGTGACAAGACTGTGGAGCGACGAGTGGTGACCCTGCCAGAGGCCCAAGAGCCCTCGCGTTGGGTTGGTCCCAGCCCCTGTTGTTTGCATCTTACTTTGGAGTCGCTACTTGAAGCCCGTTGCCCACTGCAGGCAAGCACCAACTGCTACCCTATAAATCACTGGTCTCACATGATTGTGAAGCATCAGTTTGGCATCAGCCTTGCTGTATACTATTTGTCTTCATCATGAGCAACCTCTTGAACACATGGGAGAGCGTTGAGAGATGAGCGAGTTTTTTGCCTGGATGTGGTATCGTGTAATGCTATGTTCAGACTGCCGATGCAAAAGCCCTATCGTGATCTGTGGATGTAAAAAAACAGCGCGTCATGCAGTTCGGCTGACTGAGACAAGAAATGACGTCATTCTTTAAAGTTATTACGCCCGTTGCGACAACAGTCTGAACCTGGCCTAACAGCCTCTTTGACACCCTCTTGACACCATTGGCAAGAGTTACCTGTACTTTTTACGAGAAGTTGAGCAACCCCCCACATGCATGCATGCACACGCACTACACAAACTCCCACACAAGAAGGTGAAAATAACTCAAGCTGTACACATATCTCATCTTACTTTATTCTCGCTGTTTTCTGCCCCTGAAAAAGAAAACGACGGTACAAACAGCACGTCTCTTAGTCTTTACAAATTTACAAAATGCTACACAGAGAGCTTCCAGCCACAACAGCAGGCATGCCTTGCGAAATGAAACTGACACACAGCTTCATAGACAACAAGTTATTTTAGTTTGAATCACAAATTTTCATGCACAATATTTTCTAGAACCTTGGCACTAATAACATGTCTGCTAGTGACTTTCACGACGAAAAAAGTGCCGAGAAAATTTGCTGGGAAACGTCGCTTTTCTCTGGCTTCCTCAACAGAGATAACTAAAGTGATAACACATCAAAAAGTTGATAGGGGCGGCGTAATATTTCGTGAAACCAGAAAGACACGGGGATGGCCAATACAAATAGCAGATTTAAACTTTCTACATGAAAAGTCGGATATTTTACCTTTTTCACATTTTGTAAATTGAGGCGCTGCACATTTCTAATATAGTGGATCTTTTATTTAGTGTAATCTCCATTCAGATGAAGCAAAAAACTGGACAGCCAATTACAATCGTTATGTCAAGGTTCAACAGCTACTACATAGTTCAGTGTATTCAGCAGCCACAGTTGTGGTTGCAGGCTCACAAAAGTCTTCATAAAAGTAGGATGAAGCATTGCAAGAATATTGCCGGCGACCCTGCGAGTTGTATTATCCCATATATAATTTATTCAGGCATAAAAATTGATTTAACTGCAGTCACAATTAGTTACTTGTTTCGCCCTGCCATGCAGGATAACCAAAATTTGTGTTACCTTTTGTCTTGCACCCATCTATTTCCTGAGAATATTGAGTTTGATGGTCAAATTTGTTTCACTGAGCACTATAAACTCACTGGACTATGTTCAGTGAAACTAAACTTGTTCATAAGACTTATAAAATTGTATAGTTAGGGGTTAACTGTTATTATTAAGATTTCTGTGAGCTACAGCCAGAAATCTGATGACTGAGACAGGATCAAGTAGCGTCCAGTTTAGTTCTGTATTTTGATGAACTCGTGTGGCACCCGCTGGCACCAAACTTTAGGCCAAGAAAGAAAATCAAACAGAATTCAGACTTGAGAGTCCATCAATTAGAAGTCCGCACAATAAAAACAGCATAAAAGGGAATGTCGACATCATGCAGGGAGCCGCACGAACCAATCAGAGTAGAAAGAAAGCAGCAGCAGGACATAGCAATGAATTCTTATGAGTGGCATCCCTTCCTAATATTAAAGCTGCATGTCCATTACGCAGCACGCTACCGCGCTACCTTGGCTTAAGAAGCAAAACAATATAAACGACGCACCGCAATTGCAAAGTATAGCACGTGACGTATTTGTGAATTAACTTAGGTATCTGTCCACTATGTACATTTCCACAACCTGGCAGAAACAGCAACAAATATGTTGCACAAGAAAAGAAATCTGTGAAGTCGGAGGGCGCCCTCCCACTGTCAGGCCTCCGGGCTATAAACAAGTGCTGCCACAGATAAACACATCTCAAACGTTTGAAACATATGTACACTAAGGGCCACTGCACATATTACAATCACTGCCGACAATGCGCAATTATACACAGGGTGACACAAAAGAACAATAGAACATTTAGGAGACAAGAATGCACTACGTGTTCAGGAAGAAAAAAGGATCCTACACTCGCTGGAAAGCCAACTGCGCTATTGCTCTGTTTTTTGATGAGATGCATGACCGACAAGTTTCAAGCAGGTTACCTTTAACTCAGAGTGCATGATTCACGCAAAAAAAACTACGCTAGGAGACAATTTTAAAAATTAGCGCCACATCCTAAAATTGGCATTGCAATTCACTCATAGTAAACTAGAACGTCACAATAACCATGTTGAACATTAAGCCGAAATTTCTTCGTTATGACAACTGCATCGCAATCGCTGTCAAAATCTACAGTCCATACCAAGAATGGGAATTACACTTGCTAATTAACGTTCATTGGTTGTTTATAGCTCACGCTGTAATAGCAAGGTACAACTGCATGTTTCCACATAATGTGTAAAAAGCAGATGGGACACACAATCATTGTGTGCAAAAAACTTGCTGTTCACACGCTAGGTTTCAATCAAATGCCTTCGCTACATTATGATTGCTTAATTGGAAACTTTTAGTTGATTGCAAACGAATACCGCTACAAACTAGATAAAAATTAAATCAGATTGCTCGATGATAAGCTGTTACTACAACCTGGTACCACAGACATGGACGGTGACACTCCCCTCTTACGCTGCCCATCGCCTCGCCTCTGGTGCACTTGGCAGGCCAAATGCACCATGTGAGGAAAAGGTGGCTTTAACGTGGTGAGCAACAGTTTTGCTAGCTACGACGGCTGCACCTCGGTAGAAACGCATCCATTCATTCACAAGTTTGTAAAGCACAGAAGCACAGCTTCGTTGAAACCCTAAACAGATGCACTAGCAATTGTCCCACACACAGGCACATACAACAGCGCTAGGTACCACAGAAGTTTCCCCGCGTGCATGGAAATACACATGCTTCCGGCGAGAGCTGACTATATGCGCAGATATACTGATAAGTGGGCGGCGTAAGTATTCGTCCCGTAATCTTTGCCCAACATCCTTTTTTTGCGCAACACCTGCAGCTAGCACACACATTTCTCTGGCTACGTGACACAATGCACGAGGATTTGAGCCATTGTGGCACTACGCTGCTGCCAATTGCTACATCTTTGGCCCATTGAGCCTAGACACTAGCACAGGAACTGTATTAACTCGCTAGCGCACAGATAAATTATGGCCTGAAACGGCATCAAAATGAATACCAACTAAGAGGCATTCGTATTTAGTCATGCAAAAAGACTTAGGTTCGCCACGAAAATCATGTCTTTCAAGCTTTATAGAGTGAAATGTTTAAAGAATGCTGAAACAAATCTTCTATCACTTGGCGCATTTCTGTGAACTTAACTGGAAATGTTCCAAGAGACTTTTGCTTAACGAGCAGCACAGAATGGGACCTTGCCTGAACAAGTTCTAGATGAGTGCTCGCAAATATTAACCAGCAGAAACAAAGATCCAAGAGAGAGAGAGGTGCGAAGACAAAGGGCAGATTTTAAAAGCAAAGAGAGGAAAACCTTGACAGAAGCGCACCCGAAGACAACACTACCAATATGGCAACACAGTTCCAAGTAGCAGTAAAGGTGGAAAGGTTGGTACAGACAAGGTGACACTGGGTCATTCAACGAGGAATCGATATTAACAATCAAACCCGTAGAGGATCTGAACGGGGGAAGGAGGGGCAGTGGCTGATGGAACAATGACGGCGGCAGCAGCAGCAGCAGCAGGGGATGATGTGGGTGAGGAGGACCACTTGTGAATTAGGAACTGCTGGCTGAGTGCTCCTCTTTGGGCTTCTAGATGATGCTGGCCGGTAGCTTGTCGAAGACGTCCGAGCGCTTGGACAGGCTTCCCCGCCGCCTCGACAGCGTCGTTGCCAGCTGGTTCGGGTCAGGCCCCCCGCTGTGCAGCAGCAACTCGTAGATCTCGGAAAAGTTGGAGTTCTTGGCATACACCAGCGGGGTGCGACCCTCTGAGTCGACAGCCTTGGCATTCGCATTGTTCTGAAAAAAAATTATGGAAATAAAGCCTCCATCAACTGTCGTCTAAGTGAGCAGTACTTCAAATATGCGTCTGTGGGCCAGTAGCATTCGCAGAAACATTTGTTGTGCATAAAGCCTTGATCTTGTAGTGAAAACACCCTCCGCTGCGTTTTTCAGCCAAACTACCCGATGCGACAGCGATGACAAGAGTTCGCTTTGCCGCAATGCACCCTCCTACACCTTGGGTTCTCTGCACAACACTCTGTGACAAACTTGTATAGAGCTGGAAAATAACCATATTAATTACTGGCAGCACGAGTTAGTGCTATTAAAACTAATACACTGGCATGTTCGTTCATACACCTCTTCCACCCCTCTGCCATCCTTTCCCAAATTATTGAGCGGTGCCTCCAACATTTTCCAGTCCAGAAGGGTCCTCTTATGCAGATCTATGGTTGAGGATAAATGCTTTTACCCACACAACTGTAGGTGGCCTCCTTTTATTAAGCCTCTTCAAGCAAATAGACATGTGAAGCACTATGAACTGCCCTAGCTTTTAGCTAAAAGAAGTCAGCACTACATGTGGCAGTAGAAACTTGTGAAATGTGGCCCAACTATGTTAAGCAAAGCTCAATAATGAATTTCCTGCCTGCCAAGAAGTCCTGCACACTTTATTTCTTGAATAAGCGGCAACTCACAGTCACAAGACATTCCTGTTACGTTGCAACGGGTGCCAACACAAGTTCAAAATTTGCTGTTCCTCAATCACACATTTCACGGATGCAAGGATGAGCCAGACCACGTTGCAAGCCATGCTGAGTAGGCACAGAATTCCCAAAATTCCAAAGCAAGCCCCAGGAATGTGTGTAGGCAGTGGTGCCGACATCTTCCACACATGCCCAAAAGAAGCTACATTTCCTAGTTGGATCAACATTCGTCCCTGCTAGGCTTTCATATTGACAATGAGCAGCCATGTACTGCTCTTTCGTACATTACAAGGAGTTAAGGAGTACCAGCACAGGCTTTTGCTGATTTCAGTTGGTTGATGCCATCTTCGTTCCCATTTATCTTGCCAAGATAACGCGAGTTTTGGGTTCGAGGCTAAACCGGCACTATGAGGCACACTGCGAACAGGTAGCTAAAACTTCACTCGTACCATTTAACTCTTTCGGGACCGCTCCATAGGCCATCGATCACATATGATCGATGGTTTCGCGAGCCTGCAGAATACAAATTTTCGCTCGATGGAACACCTAGCGACATCTAGGAGATAGTTTGAAAACTGGAGTTTTCTCTTTTGTGAAGTTTCCTTTTTTATCGCCAGGCGGCAACGCATCAGATATTTTATTCTGACGGGCAGTGGTTTCGAATGTAAACAAACATGGCGTCATACTCGCGTGAGCGCGATAAGAAATCCGCCTTGTCTCGTCTCGCATATCTTCGCCTTCTACTGTGGATTTTAACGATGAGAGTGGCAGTGAAGAGTCGGAATGCGGCTTTAGAGATCGGATTTCAGCTCGAGTGAGGATTCGGGTGTCGATCAGCCTGGAACATCAAATCGCAGTTGAAGGTGGGTGTTGGTTTCGGTTTCAATTGGCTCTGGAGTAGGTATGTGTGCTCGAAATATGTTCTGGCTGGTTTATATTTGTTCGCTAGGGTGTTAACTACCTATGGTGGTGATCTACTGCCACCAGCGCAGAAACGGATCAAGTTTTTGCCGAGACGAGAGCTCGGCATGTACCTGGGCAGCGACGTAGCCATGGCCCTAGTGCCAAAGAGATCACACACAAAACAAAAAACCAGTTACACCAAGCCGCATCAAACGTTCGCGATGAAGAAAGAAAGCATTGTGTTAGATTTTGTATATCCTGAAATAATTTCATTCTTTTTTAATATTTGTATATTTACACTTTTTTCTATCTTTTTCTGTAGTTTTTTTACGAAGTTCTTACTTTAAGATTTTTTCATGGTTCTATCGTCAGTGGTGAAGTAAAACTTGGTGTTATATGTCAAAGAACATATAATTAGCTGCATTTTGGTATATGCTAAGGCAGGATGGTGCCTTTGCTTTATGTTATAAAAAATTTGTACCGAGACCTCCCTTTTTCATCACTTTTTCCAGCGGTCCCGAAAGAGTTAAGGTACTCTAATGTGTGCTCATACATAATAAAAATAGATAGTTCTATATCTCAACTCCATCAAAAATACTTCCTATGAAAACTAGAAACAAGCGACTTTGTGCATAGCATGCAGCATAACGCATTTAAGAGGTGCGACTGTATCGTGGAAGGTCTGGGCACAAAGGAAGTACATCTGCTTAGCAGTATAGGTGGTATTCGTTGAAAAGTTTAGCTGTCGATTTCCTCGCTTGGCAACACTGGAAACAGCCACAGAATGGCCGATGTGCTAAGGACATGGCGCAGCTTAAGCCACTGCGCCCGCACGCCGAAGAAAAAAAAAACACCGGCGTGCGTCGTCTGTTTCGTTTCAACCCGATTCTCAACGGTGGTGTCAACAGAGATCTTATTAACCACACTCACAGTGGACTCAAGGCAATATTTTGCGTTCGAGGAGGTAGAGTTTGTAACGTGCAACACAGTCATGTGCTTAGCACGGACAAGTACCACCATCCCGCGGAGCCCAACGTAACGAGAGACGGCGCACCCACACGGTTGCCTGCATGCGCGCCTTGCCAGTGAATACAAGCAATAGGGCAAAACACTTTCCTTTCACTGAGGGGCACGACAGCCACTGCAACCCTATCCAAACCAGCACGCACTTAGACGCCCCAGGTCACACCCGGCACAACTGTACTCGCACTGCCACTCACCCAGAGCAGTAGCTGGACCATGGCCAAGTTCCCCAGTCCCGCAGCCACGTGCAGCGGTGTGCGGGAGTCCCTGCTGCTTGTCGGGGCATTAACCAACTCGTGCTGCTGCGGCGACGCGTGCGCCAGGAGCAGCGCCACCTGCCGGACGTCGCCGCGGCACACGGCTTCCCGCAGCTGCGCCGCCGTCGGACCGCTGGAGGACGGCAGGGCGGCCAGGAAGTCCCGCTGCTCGTACTTGGCCCGGATCCAGCGCTCCTTCTCGTCTCGACTCGAGTGCGGTCCGGGCTTGGCGAACCCACCCCGTGCTGAGCCCCCTTCCCAGATGCAGTTGGACGCCATGTTGCCCAGCGCCATCATCACCGCCACGTGCTCCGACCTGGAAGCACACGCGCCGACACCCCGACTTTTAAACACTCGTGTCCTGTTGTTCACGTGTTGTTATTGTGAAGATGTCGACACTGAGAGCTGAATCGCCTTTGCGCACCAGTTTCTAGAATCAATCTGCTACCAAAGGCTTCTGATGATTGCCCGAAACATGAAGGTTTCATTGTTTAAGATGACTCTGGACAGTGTTTCTGGAAATTTCAAAGCAATGAGAACGAATGGGGAGCTTATTCTGAAAGATAAAATGCTGCACGTATGCATGTGACTGTAGGGGCATTAATTATACTCAGCTCTAAAAAGCTGTTCTCAATAGAGGTGAAATGGCAAGCTAAATCAGTGAACCCTGCCTGGTTTTCACACTTTGCGCACAACAATGCCTACACGAGGCGTGGCCACAGTCCTCGTGTATTTTGCGTGCCTGCTTCTGCTCACTTTCGGAAAGCTTGGTTGCCAAATCGCAAAAACTACCAAACATTTGGGGGGCTGACTTTCTTTCACGTGCGTTGCATTGGCTTTACTTTTAGTACCTTGGCGCTGTTGATTAGTCTTTCCTACTCCGTGGTCAGACAGCTATGCTCAAAACAAACAACCAGTCCCAATAACAGAATAACTGCTGCACTGCAGCACACTCTAGCTTAGCAAAGATAAAAAAAAAAAAAACACAATAAACCACGCACATCAAAATTTTTTTTATTTACAGACACCAAGGCACAACTCTGATTCAAAAGTTGTTCTACATCTGTTCTTACAGTGCTCAGGGTCAACCGCAAAACTGCCTGAAAAGCAGCTTTTGGGCTTGTGCATGTGGTGCAAAGCAAGACCTGAAAACTTAGACTGATGTATAACATCTTGCAGGGTTGCCTCATGGCAAGGGTCATCTGTGCCTTGCGACCCTTTGCTCATGGGTCCCATTCCCTTTCCTAAATTAACACGAGTTTTATTTGTTTCCCTTGCACTGCAAATGTACCCATATGCACAAGAATCTTACATACAGGTTCTGCTAACGAGTCTTAAATAAGTGCTTACAAAAGAGTTATGATAATAAATGTGCACTATCAGCAAACTAGTTTTGCCAGCTTCTTGTCAAGGCTTTACCCCACTGTCCAGATGCGCAAAGCAAGCAAGCTCATCGTTCGTCTTTACGTCCCAATACATGTAAAAAAAAAGGTACACCATAGGTTATAAAAAGGCTTTCTTATCTAGAGAGTCTTCACCATGTTATCAGGACTATGCTATAAGGACGTGAGAAGCGACACACAAGGGTGAAGGTGGCCCAACTGCAAGGAGATAAAAGCACCCAAAATCGCCCTCGTATTGCCATCCAACTGCACTTGACTTAACCTGTTGTCAGTGCAGAAGATGCCAGGACATTTTTGCAGCGGTCATAAATACTCGAAGTACAGCACCCAACTAGTTCCGACTAGCACCAACTTCTTGCAAAGAATATCATTTGCATTTGTTTTTAGCAAGGAATTTCTTCTTTTGTGCAAGGCAGGGCACAATTCTGTGTATCTAAGTTCATTGAAACAAGCGTCCCGCGGCATTACCAAACTTCAAAATTCTGTGAAAACATTCTAAGTGTTCAACCAGTGTTATTTGATTCAAACCTGAATCAAATATCTCGAAGTTTCGGATATTCGGACACCCCCGCAGAGAATGTAAGGCTTGGTTCTCTGGAAATCTCCCTTGCTTCTTTTGAAGTTAAGGTTGGTCAAGAATTTCAAAGGGCCGTATGAACCTTCAACGGCTGCTGGAGCACTCTTTACAGCTCATCAGAAGCCACGAGTTCGCACGCCTGCAGCTGTGCCTAGAGGAGTACGTGGGCAGGACTCACGGCCAGTCGTCCAGGTCCAGCGATCGCACCCTGGAGATGTGAGAGCCCAAGTTGCGATGGATGCCCGAGCACTCGATGCATATCAACGTGCCCAGGTTGAGGCTGGCCCAGTCTGGCTCTGTAAGGCAGGAGTAATCACTTTTAGGAGAAAACTGCCACCTAAAAGCAGGCAGGCAAGAGTTTGTAACGGTGGAGCTAAGACCCTTTCAATGACCGGCAATATGGCAATGCATTCGCTGTAGCTGCTATAGTTGCAGTGTTCGCACAGCAATCAGGACTTCATCTGCATCTCCAGGCCTTTCAAGGCTGCGGGTAAATAACTGCGGGTGAAGACTGCATCCACGAACTGATAGGGCAAGTTTCAGATTACTTCCAAACTACGCGGAGTCTCTGTACCACACAATATTTAGCATAAGAACATTTTCAAATAATTGAGAGAGGATACATACAAAATGCAAGAACATTTTCAAATAATTGAGAGAAGATACATACAAACAATTAGAAACCATAAGATGCACTGCCACTCACACATGCTGTGCAAGATCAGGATTATGTTAGTGCTCCTTGGAGATTTTAAGCTGACCGGAACTGCCCCAGAGTAGCTCCATACTTTTTTTTTCTTTCCCCCACAGAATTGCTATTGTGAGAGCAGTCCTGGATGGTCCGCACACTGCTCAGAACTATTCCAGACTGGAAAATTGAAAGGATAAAGTGTGCACAGATGCAGTGCTGTTTCGGTGAGTGTGAGGGTACAACTTGCACATTCAAGAGTTAAACTCTGCCAGCCAGAGAGACCCTCAGGAACTTTTAAACTACATGGCGAGATGTCACTGCAAATAACTTAACAACTAACCACTAGATCTGTTGTCTGTGTTCTTACTGATTGATAAGTTAAATATTTTATTCACCCCATCAAAAGGACATTCTGAATTCACTACTGGCTTTGTTCTGCCAGCAGTGAATTCTTAAAAACTGCGTTTTAAGGTTTCTTTTGTGAGGCACCACCATTTTGCCATGTCGCCGTATCGAAGGGAGAAACATGGCAAGATGGAACAGGGTGCCTGTGTACTGCAGTTGTGCTTTTTACGAAAAAAGACAAGTAACTGGTTTTGTGCACACAAACCAGCAAAGCATTTTCACTGAGCATAGTTTCAGGCGAATGCAACCATACGACATCGTCCCCAACAAAAATCTGCACCCTAACAAACAGTGCTTCATTTCGCAATGGACAAATAGGTTACTGCTGATGGTGAAATTCAAAGCAAACAAACCGTTGGTTTTTGTGCATGTGCACATGAAACAGATTGCGCATCACGGCAACAAAGTAGGAGTTCAAAGCATAGCCCTTCCACACGCGTATACCGATCCTAAGGCAGGATTCTTCCCAAAAAGTCTGCCGCTTCAATCCAAGACAAGACACTCACGTGGTGTATCGCAGTCCGCGCAGTGAGAATTGCCAGGAACCGTTGTTCGAATGGCCTGTACGGAGCTCGCCGAATCCACGAGGCTGTTCAGGCGGCCCTGTTGGGGCATAACAATGCAAAGCACGAAACACATTGACCACCAACAGTAATAATAACGTACGTGTACGCATAACCACAAACGGACACCCAACAAGTGCAGGGCACACTTTACAGGTAGAGAGAGAGATTAGAGAGAGAGAGA
This sequence comes from Haemaphysalis longicornis, assembly GCA_013339765.2. Lineage (NCBI taxonomy): Eukaryota > Metazoa > Arthropoda > Arachnida > Ixodida > Ixodidae > Haemaphysalis > Haemaphysalis longicornis. Next base: position 262,787,803 of record CM023449.1, read on the forward strand.
GAGAGAGAGAGAGAGAGAGAGAGAGAGAGAGAGAGAGAGAGAGAGAGAGAGAGAGAGAGAGTTCTGACCTTTGCTTTGCTACTTTCATTTCCCTGCAGGCTGCTCAGGATCTGCTGCTCGATGGCACTGACCCAGCCTTCTCGTTCCTAAAAAATTTGGACAAAAGAAATGCACAATCAGCTCATGGCCTTGTGCCGGCGACTGCCAAAGGTGACAAAATCCTCCCCAGCGTTATTGAGCCTCACGCACATTGGGCATCATTGGTTAAACTTGGTTGATAGTGGTGGTTAACGCGGCTTGACTGCAAAAACCAAATACCATGTGCCTGGCTTAATTCTCACAAGGATGTGAATGAGCACACTTGTGCTTTAAAAAATCAGTGGGCAGTTGCGCACAAACGCAGCTTGTTTACAATGTTGGCGTCCAAGGACACACATAGACCTTAACATCGAAAAATGTTTATCCTGTAAGTGAGTCTTCATTTGAAATGTACTTTCTTTAACGGGACAGACATCCATTTTTGTGGAATGCATGTCCTCTAGCTCATATGTGAAAGCCAGCGTTTTATATTACTGGGGTAACCGCGAGGAATTTCTAAATAAACAGGCGGAAATCATTTTGATTTTGCTCTGAAATTTCTGAAGTCAGGTGGCGCCATGTACGTAGAGTTGAAACGTGACACTACCTTACGGGTCCAAACTAGCTCTGTCGCTTTCAATGCACGATTCAAAAACAGCATGAAGGAATAGGAAAGGTTGTGCACTATTGATGTTTTAGCCGGAGACAAGTTTTCAAATACCTCTTTCATCTCGCGTGCAGTTAAAAGTATGTTGCGCACGGCCCATTTTCATGGTTGCCAGCAATTCCTTTGGCGGGACTACGCATGGCTGGTAGATCTAAAGATTCCGATTTCAAAAGTTCTAGGGCGCTATCAGAAAGACCATTTCAGATTAAGGTGTTTTGAGTGATGCCCTTTCATTTGGGATGCAGAAAATATACTCTACAAAAATCTGTTGTCTGTCCCTTTAAAAGGCGCTGGCTCTACAAGCAACTGCTAACATTCAATAATAACCTTTTCCCCACATCAAAGTACATTATACATATGGATTACATGAATGGCCCATTTAGAGTAGTAGCTGCATTATTTACAACTGGACAAGCTTTTCTTGACAAGAATAGAAAGGTACACTCAGCTTGCCTAAAAAGAAAGGAATTTCGAATCTAATTTTGATATAAAGCAAACACCCGAGTTAGAAAAGCTTTGCGGCAATGATTGCCTACACTAAACACATACAATATAGATTACCATACATATAGCAAAACTTGAGATTCTACACTGTACAGGGTCCACTCGTTTTTCAAAAAAATGTTTGTAGTATGAAGCGCAGCACAAATATGTTCAGCAGCTATCCGATTGCAAACATTAGGCCTCTGAAAAAGTCAGAGAGGGGATGGCTACAATGACCACTTTTCTCTCATTCCCTCACCATTCTCCCTCTATCTTTCATGGGTTCGGAGGCATGATTGGAGGTCTATGAATGCTGCGGCATTTGAAAAATTCACATATAAGTTGAATTCAAGATGGACATTGCTCCTTGCGCAACTTTAGCAAGATCCCAAGAGCAAGTTGATCACTGGCATTGGTGACCACTACTTACGTCACCATTGGAGGCCTCAAACTGCCACTGCTTGTTGTCAAGAGACACGATGATGAACTCGTACCCATCAGAATCTGAAACAGAAGGATGCAGGGCGGTTGCCCACAAAGAAGACTCCACCAGCCTACGCCCCAGAGTTCCCTTTGGCAATTTTTCAACTCTGCAGACCGTTACACATGTTTTGTGGGTGCGAAAATGATCTTGTCATCGACGCAGCACCACAAATGTTCTGCAAACACAATCCACCATCTCGTGGCACATTCCGGACTTGAGTGCAGGGCCTCTCGACATTCTGCACTTAACAGAGTTTATGAAATTTGAACACATTTTTTAGGAGAAGGCATTGTTCGGCATCCTTAGGCCATTTTAGGTAAGAGGTTACAATGATAAGCTGCAGCTACATATGATAGAAATGCCCTGCACTGCAAACAACAGCACGCTTCCTGGCTATGGCAGTCGTGTTGGTCACGGCTACAGACAAAAGTCACCAACTGTCTACTACTTGGAAAAAGCCTTATACCTCGCCAGTGGAATTGCGCACTTGGTAATTACGATCAGTCCAATGACATGGCGAATTCTCTCCCTGGTGAAGCTTCACTAATGCGCGTAAAAAGCAACTGCTCAAGAAGCACGCACTGCCCATTCAATTTGCTCCCCTTTACAATCTGTAGATAGGTGAAAAAGGTGCCAATGGCCAACCCTACCTTCCATGGCTTCGAAGTTCTTGGCACCGGTGCTCTTCATGCGACGATGCCTCTTCTTCACATTCGGGGTCTCCAGTTTAGACAGCATGGGGTTGGTGTTGGGAACAGCCGGAATAAGCTGCGTCTCGCTCCCATTCAGCATACCTGAAGTCACAGTAAAGGGCACCCCTTCAAAACACCCATCTTTTTTTCGTCAACTCTGAAGTCTGGGTACACAAGAGCCCATTTGTAATGTACCCCTTGATAGACATGCACTACTTGTTTCTTGAACCTGAAGTTGACAAGAGGAACCGCTATTAATGCAGCTGCATGGTGCTTCTGAAGACGTGTTCTATTTGAAAAGCAACAAGAATGCCTCAACACAGATAACGAAATTCGCAATGAAAAGTGCTTCCAACACCCTATTTTCGAATGATTCTTGTAGCATTACAAACACTTATAGGATGTTGGCGAAACTGTTTTTACTTTGTAGCGTCCAAGGAGCTGTTGTACTGTTGTATGATTTACCTGAGCGACAACATAACCTCTGTATTAAGCCCAAAAATATCCTTGTCCACTCGTAAAAATAAAAAAGAAAGCCCTTTTTTAGGCTGCCACCTGAAACTAGGCTGGCGTATAAAAAAAATGTAGCTCGAAAGAACAACCGCGACTCATCCAAGATAGTACGGCCAGCGTGTATGCCAAAGTGGTGCAAACTCTCAGCACAACACACACACAAAACAGTGCGGTGAAAGGGACCAGACAAAATGTGGCCACCGAGGGTGTTTGTTTCAGCATGCATGCAGCCTTCAGACACGCAAAGCAGAGCGCACGCACGTGCAATAAACTCGCACGCACTTTGAGAAGCCCACAACAATGGCGAGGGTGGCGCAAAACAAAAATGGCCGGTGTTACACGGCGAGAGGTGAGCAAGCCAGGGCCTACCTGCGAAGAAGGGGTTGCTGCCGTGCGGGGCGTCGGCAGGCTCAAAGCTGGCCGGGAACTCTCGCTCGCGGGGTTCCTTATACTTGAAGAAGGGCACGCCTGTGTTTCGACACACCCACCATTGGCGCCCTCCGAGTCAGCGAGTCGCTAGCACTCAACGCCGCTTGGCAAGATTAAATCGCACTTGTCGCATCCCGGTGCCTTTCCCAAGCTTGCGGGCTGCACTTTTAACTCTCTCCTCTATGTTCACACGAGCTTGTGGCGAAACAATGCAGGGGAATAGTTAGGACTGCTGATGGTGCCGCCAGCGTAGCTTTGCTAATTGCTTACACTTGCTATGGTCATGAAAATGCCGCAACAAAAGCAAGCAAAAATGGTAAAAGCAACAATAATTGGCACGTGACGAACAAAACTGCACAGAGAACAAAGTGTGTGCAATGTTGCACATTTCTGTCGGTGAGCTAGGTGACTTGACACAATTTATATACTATATATAAAAAAAGTTGTGATGAAGGACAGCATGCCACGTTTGTTTGATCCATGCATCGTCACACGCTGCCTGGTAACTACTAAAAATCTGCATAAATTCATAGAATTGTCTACTAATGCGTAGCATTGTAATGCCGCTTGTCGTGAGTGAGGTCTTACAGCCAAATTTTTTGTTTTTCTAAATTCCGTCCGACCGATTATCTCCATTTACGCTATTATAATGATTCCAGGTGTTACTTCCGCCAAATCTGCATTTTTGTGGAAATGCAGGGTGCTACACGCTTCGCCATTTTTGCTATTTTCTCTATTTTTCTTATTTTTTAGTTTTTCAAAATTCTGACCAACCAATTATCTCCATTTACGCTATTATGATTACAGCAGTTACTTCCGCTAAATCATCATTTTTGTGGAAATGCAGGGTGTTACACGGTTTGCCATTTTCGCTATACTTTTTCTATTTTTCTCTTTTTTTCAAAATTTTGTTCGACCATTATTTCCATCTACGCTATAAAGATTCTAGGTGTTACTTCCGCCAAATCTGCATTTTTTTGAAAATGCAGCGCATTACACGGTCCTGGCTGTAGGGGTACTTGGCAAAGAATGCTAGTAACATGAAATATTGAATATTCATATCTCTGATTGACTCTACGTCATTTTTTTAACCCATCCCAATTTATTGCCTGGATCCTCTGTTCACTCCCATGAAGCTTATTTGCTCATGAAAGTAAACACAAACCAGAGGACTACCTCCCTCTAAAGTATACAAACAGTAACATGAGTTTGGCTCACTCAGCTGCTCTAATTTCTGACCTTCAAAAACAGAGGAGTAAATACGGCAAATGACATGCTGTGGGTAATAGGGGAAGATGTGAGAAGTTAGCCTAATTTAAAAATGAACACAATTGTTACACTAAAGGTTATAGTAAGATGCACCTTGACTGCGGCATATTACGAGAATTAACAAGTCTGTCAATCAGACCACAGAAAATAACTATTACAGCCGCTGGCTCTAAACATTCCAGCTGACAAATACTTACAGCATGCACAGCTTCGTCAATGGCTATGTATGAAACAAAATGCAGAAAGCGTCAGGGCAGTAGCCTTCAATCTAACCATATCGTCAATGGATCAGCTGGTCGACTTACAATAAGTTTATACATACGCAACCAATTAGAGTTTGACAAAAAATAAGGAAAACATAAGCCAGGATACAAAAAAAAAAAACCAAGCATATCTCGTAAACAAGTGTTAATAACCAAAAAGGTTAGTGGAGGAAAAATGCTTTCAAATGTTAGGTTTGAGTCATGTTTGAAAAAGCAGATATCCACATCAGTCATGGTAAACGTACACCATCCAAGCTGACAGGTAGGACTGGTCTAGGGATATGTGTGAGCACTGCCAGCTGTGACAGGTAACCTACCCTACACCTCAACTACATGAATGTTTTGCAGGGTTGTTGAGTTAGAGCATGTGATGAGCAGACGATAGAAGCCAAAGTTTTAAAGGAGTACTGACACCAAATACTGACACCGTCCACTTGATGAATACGTTAAAATGCCTTCGCGCAATTACAGGTGTCAACGTCCCTTGGGACCATTTTGTATAAATATGATTGCTGCAGTAACGAAAGGTCACGAAACGGCAGCTCAGACGCTCTGTGACATTAAACCAGCCTGCGAAAGTGTGCGACATAGAAGCTGTCAGCCAATCAACTCAAAGTAGTTGCCCCTTCCCTCTCAGCAATATGCATATCAGTTGGGAATGAAACCAACCAGCCCATGCACGGCAAAAAATAACACTAAACATTTTGGCAGGGCTTGTTGAAGCTTTTGTCCCCCTCTACCCCACAGCTCCCATTTCTGGGCAGTTTCAGAGGTGCGGAATGCGGCAGGAATAACCTCCCATTGAGCTAGACGGGGAGTATGGTATCGGTGGCCGTGAAAGATTACCTCGCATGCTTTTGATGCCAACGACAAAGCTTGCATCTTGCTTCAGCAGCAAAGTATAGTACTTCATTTGCTCCTGGACTCTTAATAGCTGAAACCAAAGCTAAAATTTGTAGTGCATTGGCCAGTAGTTTTATTTCGTCCTTATAGTCCGCAGGCTAGCAGTGACTCATCAAAGCAAAAAACCGAAGCACAAATTTGCTGTCAGTACTCCTCTAAAGCGCAGGGTGACACGCAAAGCATTCAGCTGCTGCTGAAGCACATAAAGGCTCACATTTGTGCGCACACAGGTGAGCAAGGGAAACATCACAAAGCATTAGAAGCAAGCGGAAACAGCAGTGACACATGTGCAGAGGTGACAGTCGACACATGCCACAGGCAGTCAAGCAAACTTCAAATCGATGAATCCGAATCCCAACGCAGTGAGCAACAAGACCTACATCGTGAAGCCCACGCAGCTCTTGGCTGCTGTTGTATATGTATTTTCAATTTGGTGCTCCGGGCTCGACTCTGTGGTAGACTTAAAAGCTTTACAGCGAGTGTCCACAGTACGTGCAATGTTTGCATGCGCTCATGCGGTCTGGCATCACGCCCACATGCTCGAAGAAGCCACTTCGCGGACCCATACAAGGCCAGAGCAGGCCCCCTGGTTTGTGTAGAAAGCACTGCCAAGCTTTCCCTCACCTCCGGCGAGAGAGAGTGTGCCAACGTCCGAGGTCAGATCATTCACGTGAGGAGTAGAGCCAGCGGCCCTGGACCCTCGGGGCTTCTGGCCGGGTATCTTCACTGTGGTGTGCATCAGGGGAATCTCCTTCCCGTGCACGTCGTCCATGTAGTCCTGCCAAGAGGAAACATGTGCGGACACTGAACATCTGAATTTTGCACATTACTTCTGAAGTGTTTGTCTCTTCACATGCACATGTGGTGCTAGTATTCTTATTTATCCTGAATTTAGATGTTGCGTAGTTTCAAAAGCCGGCACGAGTTCTTTTCATGAGTATGCGGTTGTGGAGTTCGGTGAACCCAAGACTACGTTACAGCTAATTAAGAGTTGCTTTCAAGTAACAGTTGCTGGTGAGTGATGGCACAGCCATCAGCAGCCAAAGTGCAGCTGCGTTTGAACAGGAGGACGCAAAAGAAAGGCGGAAAGCTCCTCACGTGTAGGCTCGGGTGGTAGGTGAGCCTGCCATCACTCGTCAGGGTGACGTACTTCTTTTTCCACTCCTTGTTGAGGGCCTTGATGCTCTTCTTGTACAGGTACCCCTGCACATTAACGTCAGCGATCAACACGAGGAACTTTGCACTAGCAACCACATGAAGGAATTGCGGGAGACTCGACAAAACACGCAAGCAGTGGTGAGTCGTGGAGCTATTTTTTGCTTGCTTCTTTGAAATGAGGAGGGTCCTTGCTTAGTTCCTTCTGCAGCCACACCCTTTTTTCACGGCACAATGCACAAACTTTGAGAAGAATGATTTGTTTTTAGCTGAATTTTAGCCTCAACACAAATATTTAGCGCAGATGAACCCCCCCTCTTTGGCTGCAGGGTGCATGTGATGTGCTGCGCACTGCTGATCCTCTATGAGGGGCTTTCTTAGCCCCCCTTTAGTTCAGCCTATAATAATGACTTTATTTGGCATCAAGGATACATGATCCAGGAGACCTGCAGAAAAAGCTGGCGTGATGCCAGCCTGCCTGTCCTAATAACAGCTGGTGTTGTGTACTTACTTGCCGCACTGGGATCACTCGGCCACTGCCCATCTCGCCATTCCGAAGCCTCTTCTCTTCGTCCGCTTTTTTCAAAGGCTGCACAAACACACCAAGCGGCAGTTGTTACACCTTGCACTTAACAGGTGGCAAGGGCTTGCCTGAGAGGTTAACGAGTTTGCTCTTTTTTCAATGACTTACTGGTGCACGGATCTACAGCAGTGAAAGAACAGTGTCTATGGAGTATTCATTCTCATATTTAAGCAGCTATCATCTCATTTTAAAGTACCTGTATTGTGACCACCTTCGTGCCCATGGCGTGTTTTTTTTTTCTTCTTTTCGTGTTGTCCCACCAATTCCAGCGTTCGATAAGTGCTGCAAAGCAGCCCGTTTGCAGCGCCTTTTGCACATTGTGGCAGGAGGTTTAAATTACACAGTGTCATTGTAACTTTAGCCTGCTAGTAACTGCCTTACTTTGGGGTTTTTCATGGGCTCTTTTCGATTCCCTATGACCTGGGAAAATCACTGGAAATATAAAAAACGTAGGAGAAACCTTAATTCCATCGCTCTAACACAGAAAAAATGAAAAAGACGAAGCAAGTGAAGTAGTCCTTAAGTTACGTCAAGTCAAGTGAAGTAGTCCTCTAGCAGTCCTCAAGATATGCAACCCCACAACACAGCACTAAACAAGACCGGTGGCTTGCTGTACTGACAACACCTGGCTGTGCTAATGACACCTGATAGTGCCAACAAGAGCCATAAATCGCAAGGGGAGTCACGTGACACCAGCGAGCCTCACCGTAAAAAGGTTAGACCTCCGCCGAGTCTTGCGGGCTGTTGTGGGGGTGGAGCAGGGCGTCACAAACTCGGGCCGTTCCCGGTTGTTCCCGGTGGTGGTGGTTGCAGAGGAGGCCGGTGGTGGCACGGCCTCCGAGGCCTGTGACAAGCTGGCTCGCTCACCCTTCTCGAACTTCTGGATCTCCCTTTGCACAGAGGTGCCCGTGGCAATGCAGTCGCGGATCTGCCGCAAATGGCTCTCCTGGAATAACGGAACCGGAACAATGAGTGTGTAAACCGAAACGTATTTTAGACTTGGCACAATAGAGCAACAACTTGGCTCAAAGTAAGCAAGTACACAACAAAAGAGGGATTGATACTAAGCGTGTCTAGTCTTGAGCTGGTTGCCACCTCGGTACCATGCTCTATGCGGTGAAGGAGCTTTAGTTTCACATTTAGAATCAATGGTAAGGCCACATGCACACTCTCCCAATTCGGAAAAGTTTTGAGACTCTTTTCTATAGCCGTACAATTCTGGAAGGAAAAAGATTATCCAATGACTAAGGTTCCCATAGAGCTCTCGAGACTTTTCTATAGTTGCGAAATTCTGGAAGGAAAAAGATAATCCAATGACTGAAGTTCCCATAGAGCTCTGGAGACTTTTCTAGTCCTATATTCTGGAAGGAAAAAGATAATCAAACGACTGAAGTTCCCATAGAGGTCTCGAGACTTTTCTATAGTAGTACAATTCTTGAAGGAAAAAAATTATCCAAAGACTGAAGTTGCCATAGAGATCGAGATTTTTCTATAGTCGTACAATTCTGAAAGGAAAAAAAATTATCCAATGACTGAAGTTCCCAATAGAGTGCAAATGCTTTCTCCAGTTTTCAACAAAACATCAATGCAAGCTCAACACAAAGCTCAAATGGAGCAGCTTAGCACTAAAGCAATCACTTGGAACTGCACACAGTGTTCTAATGAATCTCCATTGCTCCCAGCAAACAGTCGCAACTTACCTTAAGAGAAGTCTGGTTAAGATTCGTGGCTGCTTGATTGACAGTGCCACCACCGTGGAGGGCGTTGTAGCTGTTCACAAGCTGCGCAGTGGCGTTCGCCGTGGAAGAGGCCGAGGAAGCCGCCTGTTCCCTGGCATAGCCGTTGCTGGCGGCACCAAAGTGGCCCGCCCTCCCCGTCGCACCAATGCCGACGGGCGTGCTTGGACGAGAGTTGTTGGGCGTTAGCGTGGAGGCCATGCGCATCTGGACGATCCTCTGGCACGCTGCAGAACGCGTGCAAAGCGAAATTCATGAAATGAGTGATGTCTGCTTGACCTGCGCAGTTGAGGTCAGGCAAATGGTACAAGGCTGCGCAAATGTACGAGAATAATGACACATCCAAAACAGGGAACGTTCAAGACACATTTATCTAAACTCCAAAATATTGAAGCAAACCTTGCTACGCTCATAGGAGTACTTTCATTGAAAATTAGCAAGAAGAAGCAATAGAAATATCTGGAATTAAGTTCAGTACTTGGAATAAACCTAGCATAAAAAAGGCCTGTCGGAGAGCAGGCTGTGTCAAACTATAAGCAGAGTGCTGTGATAGGTAGGAGAACTGACTCACCGTCTTGAAATACCCTCTCGACGTTGAACCCGTACGTGGCACACGTTTCGTAATAGGAACACCTCTTCAGGTCACTCGCAAGCTTCCTAGCCCGAGAGTCATCTATGACGCGCGGGTTACTTTCGCTGATGGCATCTGCGAAAGTACAACAAAAGTTGCCACAACATATATTTTGGTCTTACACGACATGCTACACAAAAACGACCGGTTTTGTAGCTGCCACTTCATACTGCTGCAGATTCTTTACGTCACTGTAAGATTATTAAAAGTACTTTGCGTTTAGAAATATGTAGTTGCAAAAAAAAAAAACAATGGATACATAGGTGGTATAACATGCCCCTTATTTTTTACCCTATTGATTTTCAATTGATTTCCTATTTACATTGATTCCTCCTTCCCTAACCTCAAATACACAAGCAGCAAATACGTGAAAAAAAAAAAAAAGGCAATGAGTGACCAGTTTCAGTGTAGCTTAGTCATACAGTTTACTCCATTGGGAAGGCGTAAAATCTACGTCCAGCAGTTTGCTCCCACCTCTCCATTTGCAAGACATGTCAGATTTGGTGGGCACATGCCCACCGATTTTTGTTCCCTTTTATAAAAAAAAAAAAATGAAGGAGAAGAAAAAAGAAAACATCACTTAAAACGGCAGAGTGGTCCTTTTGACGTACATGCTCCGAACGCCGGGTGATTCAATCTAGCTGGTATTTTTCAGTCCCCGACGTTCGCCCCGCCTCGTCACCGCCACACTCGCGTGCACATGCAAGCGAGTGAAAACCGCAAAGCGTTTTCACTGCGCGGCACATTGTCGGCCAGTGAAGCCCGACTCCCGGAGAATTTTAAGGAGCCAATGCGCGGAATTTTGACTGCGAAGTTGTTTATGGAAAGGGCACCGTTAGATTTTTTGTGCATCAACAAATCTGGTGCTGCAAAAAATACCTTACGGCAAAGCCAACTTTATGGCGAACGCTCGGCAGAAATCGCTTTATCAAAATTTCCCCAAAATTACAAGACGTTACTCCGTTACTCCGAGTATCATTTTCTTCGCACAGTTAGCGTTCACGGTGAAGTTTCAAATGGTGTGGAAAACGAGCTTGCACGCACGCACGCACGCGCACAGAGAGAGAGAGAGAGAGAGAGAGAGAGAGAGAGAGAGAGAGAGAGAGAGAGAGAGAGAGGAGAGAGAGAGAGAGAGAGAGAGAGAGAGAGAGAGAGAGAGAGAGAGAGAGAGAGAGAGAGAGAGAGAGAGCTCACCCTGCGTGCCGACCAGAATGAGGGGCAGGTCAGCGGCGCTCCGGAAGTGCGCCATGCGCATGTAGTAGCTGTACACGGCGCTGAAGGAGGCCTCATTCTCCAGGCTGAACACGAAGATCACCGCGTCCACCCAGCAGCTGAACTGCACGCGTTAACAGCACGACACGCATTAAGCGCGCGCGCTGGCTGTGCATGCAACACCTCAAAATCAACGCCAGCATCCTTCAATCTTCTAGATGCGTGCTCGTGTCATCCGGCCACAAAAGTATTGAAAAATAAAAAGGGGGGGGGGGGACGATACAAGCGCACACAAAAGTAACAATTCTGGTGATCCCACAAGGCTTGCCGCGGAATGGTAACTTGCCGACAAATTAAACCCAGTAAAACGAACATGGGACAGGAGCTCAGTCAACGCGGCGTTGGCCCCGTCAACAGATCTTCGGATCTCCTTTCGACCTGCGTCGTAGGCATAATGCACCCTGTATTTATGTCTGACGAAGGCTTAATTTGATGTGGATTATTCTTAACATACATATCAGGCGGTACGCCGAAGCACACGCCAGTTGGATAAGTCCAGTGCAGTTTCAACACCTTAGTATTTTTTTTTATCTTGGTCGCAATGTTGCTACGGAGGCCACCTAGTCCTCTTGTCAATGGAAAAAGAAACACCAAACGCAGAAATCCGAAGAAACGGTTCACCGGAAAGGTCGACCTTTAAGTGCGGCAACTGAGGAAACACATTAAGGTGTACCGCGTGTCAGCTCAAATACGCTCGGCCGTAACGGCAGCGAACTAGAGCGCGACGTTCGGTCCAACGTTTTTAGTTAGTTCGGTCCAACCGCTCAACGCGACACACGACGCGGTAAACCAGGCACTCTGTTTCTGTCGCGTTAGACAAGCGCTCAACGCCAGGTAGGCTGCCGTAGTAAACTTACCGCGTCGCCCGCAGGCAGGCGCAACGGAACAAAAAAGCACAACCACGCACGCACACGCACTGTAGCTAGCACGTCGTTCGAAGT